>CM061032.1:7046720-8410053 GCA_030763125.1 Hippophae gyantsensis
AAAAATGTGGATAGTTCAATTATTTCTATTTTTCATATGCACTGAGTCATTCATTCTAGTTTTGGTTTAGCTTTCCTTGGATTGGATTGTGGGTTTGGTGTCACAATGTCTCAGTCATCTCCCATACGACATTTCAAGATGACACAACAATCAGTTTATCTTATGAAACTATAAAATCATACTTAAACATACAACTTCAGTTAGTTAAGTTGAAATACGTAGAACTATGTATGTATATAGTTTGATAAACTTTGAGTAAATATAAGGAAGGCAAAACTGACTAGTGAGAAAGTTAGAAAGCTATCATTTAATTTTATCAGGTGACAAAAATACAACTAAAGTACAATTAATGCAACAAATTTACCATCTATTTGATTAGCTATCAAAAACCAAATGAAAAGAGTTTGATGATTGTTTTGTAAACACATAAACAAATTGGGAATTACAAATCTACCATCGAACTATTGCACATGACTCTTTTCATTAGTATTTGACGACCAATTAAATGGATCGTAGTTTTGTCTTGGTATTTATACTTAGTGGTATAGGCAATAAAGTTAGATGGTAGGTTTTTAATTTTCTCAATAATTTAGTGATATATTTGTTAGTTTATATTATAAGAAATATCATAATTATGAAAGTAAATATTAAGAAAACAACTCACTGTTTAGCTCGTTTAGCGTCTGGGTTTAGTGGAGGAGTAGCCTTAGATGATAGTGTTTCATCTGGCTTAACCATTTGATCAGCTTTCTGTGTAGTAGTACCCAAAATCTCTGTTGAAGCTTGAAGGACTGGAAATCCAGAAGATAAATCCCACATCATATTACTATTCTTATCATGATCAGCATTTGAGTTGGGATTCTTAGGAATCAAATTCCCACCTGGGAGTTCAAATTCCTCATTAGTTTGATCATAGTTCATAGATGCCCAACAAGGTACTGAAGAAGAATTATGTGCATCCTTATAAGCTGTTTCATCTATGCTTGCAGGAGTATAACTCAATAAGCGTCTGTTACCTTTTTTAACAGGTAACTCAGCTGGTTCATCAAGCAAGTCTTCAAGCCAAGAGGGATCTTCTTCTAAGTGAAAGCTAGTATCTGAAGAAGTTCTTCTATGGCTTTTTTGTTGCCCCTCCTCCTGTACAAGCTTTGAAAATTGTCCTAAACTTCTAACAGCATTGGGAATATTATTGTATTGAAAATTATTGAACATTATTGGACTAGTAAATGGTACTGATAATTGTCTTCCTCTACATAGATTCTTGAAGTTGTTTGAACCATTTAAGCTTTCCATATGTACCTTAATTAGGAAGTTACTAAACTAATCCGGATAATTAGTGCCTGTAAGAAAGTGATTTTTGAGAATTAGAGAATCAGGTGTAATAATGCAATAAGAAAATACAGAAATATTCATACTGAAGATAGAAAATAATATTCATACTTTTGTTACATGATATATATGCATGGATATATAAATACTAATAAACATGCATCAGATATATTGTTAATCATGTATCCGCCAACAAAAAGAAAAAAAGAAGAGACATTGTTAAATATAATGCTCGAAAATTCAAAACAAAAACAAAAAAGCAGCTTGAAAATGAGAATGATATAATGTGATTTTTAGATCAATACATCTTTAGGACTCTTCGAATAGAACATGGTATAGATAGATCAATCGAAAGTAGTCTGCATGCATAAAAGTGCTAGTCAAATTCTTCTATTCAATTTTAAGTGTATCGTTGTTTGTATTATTAATACATGTCAAACATGTAAGTAAAAGTGATTAGATCGTTGAACTTTGTTATATAAAATATGAATTTTTTATCTACGTGTTTATGTGATACACAAAATAACACATTAAAAATGTTACAAGTGAATTGCATGCTAAAAGTACTAGCTCGAATACGATAAATCATGTTTTTTGAATTTAAAAAATTGGGTATTTTCAAGAAAAAGACACATATAATGAGAATAAGAAGAGTAACAAAATATTTTAATCTTTGGATTGTGCATTAATATGGCCAAAAAATTTTGAGAATATTTTTATAGCCTTTTGAACACTTCAAACAGGATTAATGTAAAGCCTATGAACAATTGGCAAACATAATAGATCTATATAATCATGAGCATAACGAAATATATATATGACTAGCAATGGAAGAGGAGCATTACCGGAGGTATGAATCTAAAGGAAAGTTGAGTCTCTCCGGTCAGCCCCGCTATCATCTACGGGAGATTTTTGGAGCTGACTGGTTTGTCCTTGAAGCTGCAAAACAAGAACAGCAAGAGAATTAAATTAAGAGGCTGGTAATATAATGAAAGGAAAATAAAAATTAAAAAAATGAGAAATTGGCAAAGGTCGCAGCGTAATTTGCGTAGCCCCTCACAATGTGATTATTCATTGTTTTGTTAGGACGTTTTGATAATTTTGGTGGCAAATTATGTGTAGAGATTGGTAGTACTTCGAGAATTTTTAGGAGTGAAATTGATATTTTATTAAAAAAAAACTTTCTTTTATCAAAAATAATGAAAGGTAAATATTTAAAAAATTATTTTATAAATAAATAATTAAATATTAAAAAATATAATTAAAAATATTTATAGTAAAAAAATAAAAAATTATTTTTTAAATATTTATTTTTGTTATTTTTGACGAAGGTAGATAAAGTTTTTATAAAATGTTAATTTTATTTCTAAAAAATTTAACCTAAATCATATTTTAATAACTTTTTCTTTTAAATACGAAATTATATTTTCTTGCTTAATAAAATTATATGCTGCATAATATGTTATAAGATGATTATGAATGAAAGGAATATTTTGACTCAACCCACATTTAAATTCACAATTGTATCACAAATTAAATGATTATCTCTTTTAGTTTTACCTATTGTTTTTTTAATAAAATTGATCGAATTTAATTAAATTATTTTAAATGTTGTTAATATGTATGTAAAATTATTAATATAACCTGCAATAAAATAGACAAAAAATTTAGCTTCATTAAGTAATTTATTTTATTTTGCTAACACCTTCTTGTTTTGTATATTTTCATATCTTATATGAAACCTCAGGCCAAGGTTTTTTCCCCCACGCTATTTTCTAACCCTACTAATTCATCGTGATTTTTTTAAAAAAATATTAAAAACCAATAATCAAAAATTGAGAGATCTAAAGTGCATATAAAGTCAATACTCAAATAAGTCAACTATGCTATGACAGTAACATTTTAGAGCATGGAGCTCCCTAGTAGATGAAGCTCGCCTTTTTCTTCTTCAATTTCATACCATTATACCTAGTGTTGTCAATCATGTCTTGTTGCAGGACATGATTGACATCCCCATCCCCACGTTAAATGTTTATGAGAGTGAAAAGTCTTGGAGAATTTATAATTTTTCAAGTCAAAAATATATGTTTAAATATAATATTATATTTTAAATTAATAAAAATTATATTCAAAATAAATTATTTTATGTAGATATTAAAATTAGTTAAAGAATCATAGATATAATTAAATTATTTGTTAAATAATCAAAATAATATGTATTTTATTTATAATATTGTATTTTTTTAATAAAATACTTGAGAATAATATTTATTTTTAATTCAATTGAGTTCATAAAGAATATATATAAGAAATTATTTAAAATTGTGAAAAGAATTGGATTTGGGGATTTAATGGGACAAGATGTGATCACAATGAAATTTTCTAACTTTGTGAACATTTTGGCTCTTCTCTGAGGTTTTCCACCCAATCAAAGAAAAGTTTACAACACTAATTACATCCAATGACTCACCACTAATAATATAGATGAATTTATTCTATACTTGATTTATAAGTGATAGATAACAACAAACCATTGCAAGTAGGGTGTGCATTGGTTTAGTTTTAAAACTAACTCAATTTAATTAATTTTTGAAAAAAAAAAACCGAATCAGCTAAAGGTGTTAAACAAATTCAAACTAGAACAAAAAATTTAGATTAGTTTGAATTTATTTTAAAATTCTTATTTTTTTTCTTTAAATTATGCCAATATCCTTTTTTTATTAAAAATAAATTTAATTTTACAAACTTTAGTTATATAAATTGTATCACATATATAATATATATATATAAAGACAATTACAAGAAAAAAATCTATTATCATAAATTATTGAGATTATATATTATAGATTTAAATATTTCAATGAATAATGACACAATAAAATGATAAAATAATAATAAAATTAATATAATATACGTATTACGATTTTGATTGAATTTTAAAATTTTAAACAAAATAAATAACCTAATCAGTTTCTCAAAATTCAAAACCAATTCAAGCTAATCATCTTTTATAACCAAAAAATTAAATTAAATTAATTTAGATAATTTTACGTACCCTTCATTAGTGAAAAGTAGTTATTGACTAAGAAGATATAATAATTTTCAATCATTTTAACCATAATTATTATTTTTTAATATTTATTCAAAAATATTTAATTTAAAAATTAAGAAAATCAACATAATACTTGATACTTATTATTTTTCATTCTTTAACCATTTATCACGTATTTTTAAATAAAATACATATAAGAATAAAAAAAACCTCAACCTACTTATCCAAAATTTGGTGTTTAATATTATCTTTTACTACATAATTATATGCATAAAAAATTGTATAACAATATAAATTCATTTTGGATTAATTACAAATTACAATAACTAACGACTCCTCACGCCTAATTAATTCCAATTATTTTTGTTAAAAAACCGTTAGAACTTTTGCAAATAACAACAATGATAAAAGGCTCATCCGTTATCCCTTCCCACAGTGGTAAAGTTTCCAGTGATGTATATTTTAGAACTAAATGGAAGAATATTTTCTCTCTAAAAATTAAAATATTTATCTCATAAGAATTTCATTGAGCATCTACAAATCGTGTTTCTATCATTCAAGATTCCCCTTGCTTGTTTAATTAGTTGGACTTGGAAAACATCACAAACTTCTTCCAAATAATTTAAAACGATTAATAAGATTTCAAATTTTAGGACTGACAGGTTCATCTCCTTTCTAAGTTGAGTCGAACTGGCTAAATATGCTCAGCCTGTCGGCCCGGCTTTACATCAATGCCTAAATAACAAAATTTGGCCGGTAAATTACACTTTAAGAACTGCCACCAAATAACTTCCACAACTATATAAATGAACGGCTACACGATTGTCTACATATTGCTTATAAGTTATAATGATATTGGTAGAAATCCGTTTATAGCATGAAATACGATTAACCGAATGTCACCAACCGGATCATTTTATGTACAAATCCTTACACCAGTCGGTATCCGCATGAGAGCTTTCACTATAGCTACATCATACCGTGATCACAGGTCAACTAAAATGTATAATCAATTCATAAGTATAAAACCATTAGAACAAATCATAGACACACATGAAAGAACAACCTATTTCTATCCATTTAACAAAACATTATTATGGACCAGCTCGACATAGAGGGGCCTCTGTACAGTAGTATCCTGAATGCTAAAATATAATCTGATCACTTGCAATGCAGTTTAACATGAGGACGCAGAGGAGGGGATGCAAGAAGCAAAACACAAATCGGTTTAAGACTTCACCTTCTTACCAGTGTTAAGAACTGTTCGCAGATTGAACGCTTCGCCCTGGTCCCCATCCAAAAATCTTCTCTCCAAACAGCAAGCTGTTAACTGTCTGAGCAACCTTTCGAGATACGAGTGTAAGCAACCTTGTGAATCTTTCAGGTTATGGTTAGTTGAAAGAATCATAGCATTTACAGCATCTGCTACAAGTTCACGCTGTGAATCTTCAAGAAGATATCCAACAGAGGATACCTGTGGCTGCTGATATGCAAGAAGAGCTACGCAATCCTATCAATAAAAACATTTACATCGATGAAACATTAAATCCGCTTTGCTACTGCAGGAAGGTGTAAATTGAATAAAAAGAAAAGTACATTGAATAACGCTCTCAAAGTGAGCAGTCCAAATGGGCTATTAATTCTGAATTCTGTAAGGAGATGCCTCTTGAAAAAGGGAGCAGAGAGATAGAATCTCGTAGTAATCCCGTATTAAATGCCTCTCAATGTAACATACAATGAATGGACACGGAAAGTACTGCTTACCTTAACTAAATCCTCAAGCTCAGGTAACTCGAAGAACTTTGCCAATTCAATCCTTCCATACTTCACAGCATCTTCCAGAGCTCCAACCTACATATTAGATTTAATAGGCACAAAAACTTACAAATAAAATTTAAATTTCTAATAATAATTCATATAAAAAAGTGGTTTTGTTTGCTGGTAAACTGAATTCACAGGTGCATAAGAACAAGAGGTTAATTATTGGAAAACACTAATAAGTGTTTTCATAGCGATAAATAAAAGTTAGACATATAAAATAGGCCATAGTAGAAATAAAGACACGGAAAACATGTGTATGATCAAACATTTACTTTCTTTTTCATCATCAGCTAGGGAATTTCCTTAGCTGTTGAAATCAGCAGATATGGCAAAACAAAATACACATTTAGAGCCTCCTTTTTTTACCTTCTCCAAATTTTAAGTAGAAGTAAAAAGTTTAAAGAAAATAAAAGCGCAATATGTGTCAGTAAATCACATTTAATACATACCCGAACCAATTCAATAAACTTTTGACAGTGAAGTAGAAAGCAAGTAGCTGATTTATCATCCTGCAGAAAACATCACAACCTTAATAAAAGAAAATCTAAGTAGAATTAATCAATTTGATTGAATCGGGTTCGTGGCCCCACTATTTGACTTTTGGTACCCTAAAATACTTAGATTTTAAAGGTGGTATCTTCATTTAAAAAAAGGGTATCAATTTAATGCAATTTATCATCTAATTATGAATTTTTTACATGTGCAGTAATATATGTGTAATATTCAAATGATATTTTTGAATAATAAATTAATTAAATGATATTTAGAAGATATTTTGAGATAATCAATTAATTATTTATCCAAAAATACCCTTTATATATCGTACTTGTATTACTGCACATGTAAAAATCCCTGGTTAAATAACAAATTGCATCAAATTGGTATTTTTTTAAATAAAGATAACACTGAAATACGACCTCCAAAATGTGGGTGAAAAAGGATACCACTAATGTCATACTCATATTATTGTAAACGTAAAAAATCTCCAGTTAAATAGCAAATTATACAAAATTGGTACTTTTTTTAAATGAGAATACTACTAAAATACAACCTCTAATATCTGGGTAAGAAAGGATACCACTAAGGTAACGAACCCCACTAAATCACTAAAAAGGGAAAATGACAGTAAAACTGACGATGAACAATCAATTGAAAGAGAAAAGGCAGAGGCTACATAAAATCAATATTATAAAGATTTATTATCAAAAGTAAGTCAGATCAAAACAGATAACAAGCATGTCAGTTGCTATGGCCTAAAACTCTTGAAGGAATCCTCTAAAGAATATGAGATAATAATATGTACATGAAAAATCAATAAAATCTGAAAATCATTTCTATCATTATAACCACTCTAGCAGGTCATTTGAAAACCAGAATAAATTAAAAGAAACCATGGAAATTCATGAACACTCAAACCTGAACAATCTGAGGATACCATTCACGAAGTTTGCAAAGTGCAGCATCAATCTCTCCGTTCCTGATTAGCTTTTTAGCATAAAATGAAATATCAGAGAAATTAGAACAATTTGGTTAATTGAAAAGATTGTAAGGATGAAACTTTAGATGAAATGGAATATTAGATTATTATAAATATGTTTCCTTATTAATTTAGAAGTTTTATTTAAAGTTCTATTACAATTATGATTTTAATCTTGTCATCCTTAATACATATATAATCTTTCAGTATTATAATGAATTGAGAATTACAATATCTTTCTTTGATTTTATGATTCTCTCCACTTGTTTTGATTCTTTAATATTAACTTCCACATAACTCTGTTCGATCCTAACACTTATTTTAGTTTCCAAACAATCAAAAAAAATTATTACCTCTCTTCCACTATTGCCTTCTCTTTATTTAAAAATAGGGAGTGGGATAGTAAAAGTCTCTTATAGGTCATTTGCATCGTTTAATCCTTTATATTAAAAGTGATGTCACTTTGCCATTTCTTTAGAAAAAGAGATCAATTAAGGATAAAACATATTATTTAAATATTTTTTATTAAAATGTTTTTTTAAGTAATATAAAAATATTAAAATAATATAGTTTGCCTTTAATTGTCCTTTTTTCCAAAATTAAAAGACTAAATGATATCTGTTAAAGATGATTTATGAGTGTGTGTATTAGGTGTCTAACACTAGGTGTCTTAGTGGTGTGAGTTGTGTATTAGGTGTCTTAGTGGTGTGAGTTGTGTATTAAGTGTATGTCACCTAAGATTGTCTCTATGTTTGTATATAAATAGGTAGTGTCTTTGAATGATAATAATAAGAGAAAATTCTGATTTTACATGGTATCAGAGCATTTGGGTTACAAAATTTGAGAAATTTTTTTTTCCCGTTCAAATTGGGGGCAGATTTTGGGTAAACACAAATTAGGATTTGGTGCATTTTTGAGTTCCAACTCGGAACACCCTTTTGGAGTGCACATTTTTTCTCACCGCCGGCACAGGGAGGAAGAACAGCCGCAGGCCAGCCAAACCCCAAAGTCCGGCCACCATACAAGCCGCGAGTGGGCCACACGCGCCACCGCGACTTTCTGTCAAAATTTCCACGCGTCTCACCGCCGGCACAGGGAGGGAGAACAGCCACCGACCAACCAAACCCCAAAGTCCGGTCACCAGACGAGCCGCGAGTGGGCCACACGTGCCATCGCGACTTTCTGTCAAATTCCACGCGCCGGCGCGTGACAGCGCATCCGTGTAGAATTCTTCTCCGGTAGACCCAGTGCCGCTCTCCGCCGTCCCCCTGGGTCATCTGTGGTGGTTTGGCACTCATCGCTTGTGATTGTTCAGGTTTGCGTTCTTCCAATTTTGTGTTCTTGTTCGCTGCGTGTTTCGTCGCTGCGTGTTTGGTCGCTGCTGTTGTTGGATTTTGTTTGTTTGTTTGCTCGCTGTCTTGTCGTTTGTAGGAGTTATGGCTGAAAAGAAAGCTAATGTTGTAACGGATATGGTGCCTGTGATGTCTAAAATCACGGACCATAAGCTCAATGGCTCGAATTATTTGGCTTGGAGCAAGACTATTCGAATTTATTTGAGAAATATCGAAAAAGATACTCATTTGACTAATGATCCTCCTAAAGATGATTCAAAGCAGACATGGCTTAGAGACGATGCTCGCTTATTTCTGCAGATTCGGAATTCTATTGAAAGCAATGTAATTGACTTGATCAATCACTGTGAATTCGTTAAGGAATTGATGGATTATTTGGATTTCTTATATTCTGGTAAGGGAAATCTTTCTCGCATATATGAGGTATGCAAAGCATTTTACCGTGCAAACAAACAAGATCAATCGCTCACAAATTATTTTATGGAATTTAAAAGGACTTATGAGGAGCTCAATAGTTTGATGCCTTTTAGCCCTGATGTCAAGGTTCAACAAAGTCAACGGGAACAAATGACGATCATGAGTTTTCTTGCCGATCTTCCCTCTACTTTTGAGACTGCTAAGTCCCAGGTTCTTTCTGGTTCTGAGATCTCCTCTTTACAAAAAGTGTTTAGTCGAGTACTTCGTACAGAAGGCACTCCACCTCCACCTGCTCAATTAAACGGTGCTTTGGTCAGCCGAAGTAATAATTATGAGCATGGACGGTCAACTTATATGAACAGAAATAAAAGAGGTGGCTCGCACGGGTTTGAAACTCGACCACAGGACCTCGGAGGTATTGTATGTCACTATTGTCACAAACCAGGACATACGAAACATGAATGTAGAAAGCTTCAGTACAAACATCAGAAAGGTCACTCGGCTCATATTGCATCCACTTCTGATACTTCTGAAAAATCGATTCTTATCTCTGCAGATGATTTTACCAAGTTCTCACGGTATCAAGAATCACTAAGGTCTTCATCACCCTCTGTCACTGCTATTGCTGATTCAGGTAAATCAAATGCGTGTCTCATTTCTTCATCTTCCAAATGGGTTATTGATTCTGGTGCCACAGATCATATGACAGGTAATTCTAGTCTCTTTTCTACTCTTCAGTCACACACTTCTACCTCTACTGTTACCTTAGCCGATGGGTCACCATCTCGTGTTCTTGGGTCTGGCACAATTACTCCCACTCCTTTGCTTCCTTTGTCGTCTGTCTTACATTTACCTAGCTTATCCTTTAATTTGATCTCTGTAAGTCAGCTTACTCGCAATCTTAACTGTTGTATCTCATTTTTTCCTGATCATTGCTTATTTCAGGATCTTATGACGAAGAACACTATTGGTAAAGGACATGAGTCTGGAGGCCTCTATATTCTTGACACACCGATACCGAAATCTGTCGCTTGTTCTAGTGTAACCTCTCCCTTCGAGGCACATTGTAGATTGGGTCATCCATCCCTTCCTTTACTGAAGAAACTTTGTCCTCAGTTTAGTAAGGTGTCTTCATTAGATTGTGAGTCTTGTCAGTTTGCAAAACATCATCGTCTTAGTTCAAATCCAAGAGTTAATAAACGTGCTAGTGTTCCTTTTGAATTAGTTCATTATGATGTTTGGGGTCCTTGTCCTATTTTGTCTAAACTTGGATTTAAGTATTTTGTTACTTTTGTGGATGATTATTCTCGTGTAACTTGGTTATATTTAATGAAGAGTCGTTCTGAATTGTTTTCTATTTTTTGTGCATTTTGTGTTGAGATTAAAACTCAATTTAATGTTTCAATTCGTACTTTACGAAGTGATAATGCCAAAGAATATACATCAGCTTTGTTTCAATCTTATATGGTTCAAAATGGCATGCTTCATGAAACTTCGTGTGTTGATACTCCATCTCAAAATGGAGTGGCCGAACGTAAGAACAGACATCTTCTCGAAACTGCACGTGCCTTATTATTTCAAATGAATGTTTCTAAACCTTTTTGGGCCGATGCAGTTTCAACCGCATGTTTTCTTATTAATCGCATGCCCTCATCTGTTCTTCATGGTGAGATTCCTTACAAAATTTTGTTTCCTAATAAGTCACTATTTCCGGTTGACCCTAGGATATTTGGTAGCATTTGTTTTGTTCGGGATGTTCGTCCACATGTTACTAAATTAGATCCCAAGTCTTTGAAATGTATCTTCCTTGGTTATTCTCGTCTCCAAAAAGGTTATAGATGTTATTGTCCTAGTCTTAACAAATATCTTGTCTCCATTGATGTTACCTTCATGGAAGACATACCCTATTTTTCGTCTTCTCCTCCTCCTGCATGTCAGGGGGAGGATGACGATTTGTTAGTCTATTCTATCACATCATCTGAGCCTGTCTCTGATCCAGTTCCTGTTAGGCCTCCTATAACTCAAGTCTACCTGCATAGACCTTCTAATTCATGTCCTGCACCTGCTCCTTCGTCATCAGACCCTGTCCTAAACAATGATCTTCCTATTGCATTACGCAAAGGTAAACGTCAATGTACTTATCCTATTTCTTCTTTTGTTTCGTATAATTGTTTGTCGTCTTCCTCTTGCTCTTTTATTGCTTCTCTTGATTCTATTTCTATCCCTAAAACTGTTCATGAAGCCATATCTCATCCTGGTTGGCATAATGCAATGATCGAGGAAATGAATGCGTTGGATGACAATGGTAATTGGGACTTGGTTGATTTAGCTTCGGGGAAAAGAGCTATCGGATGCAAATCGCTGTTCACAGCTAAGGTTAATCCGGATGGGTCAGTTGCTCGATTAAAGGCCTATTTTGTTGCTAAGGGATATGCTCAAACCTATGGAGTGGACTATTCTGACACTTTCTCTCCTGTTACTAAATTGACATATGTTCGATTGTTTATTTTTATGACAGCTACTCACCATTGGCCTTTGCATCAACTAGTTATCAAGAATGCTTTTCTTCATGGTGATCTTCAAGAGGAGGTGTTTATGGAGCAACCTCCTGGTTTTGTTGCTCAGGGGGAGTCTAGGCACGTTTGTCGTCTCCACAAATCTTTGTATGGTTTGAAACAAAGTCCTCGTGCTTGGTTTGAAAATTTTAGTCAAGCTATAGAAACGTTTGGTATGATGAAAAGCAAGTCTGACCATTCTGTGTTCTACAAACAATCAGAAGCTGGTATCATTCTTTTAGTTGTGTATGTAGATGACATTGTTATTACTGGAAGTGATACTACGGGAATTTCATCTCTTAAGTCTTTCCTACATACTCAGTTTCACACGAAGGATTTAGGGATGCTAAAGTATTTCTTGGGTGTTGAAGTCACAAGGAGTAAAAAAGGTATATTTCTATCTTAAAGAAAATATATCCTGGACTTATTAATTGAGACAGGAAAATTAGGAGCAAAACCTTGTAGTGCTCCAATGACTCCGAACATCCACCTTACAGGAGATGGAGAACCCTTTAAAGATTTTGAGAGATATCGAAGGGCGGTTGGAAAGCTGAATTACCTTATCGTGACTCGTCCAGATATTGCATGTTCAGTCAGTGTTGTTAGCCAATTTATGTCATCCCCAACAGTTCATCATTGGGCAGCATTAGAGCAAATTTTATGTTACTTAAAAGGAGCACCTGGACGTGGCATCTTGTATGCAAATCATGGACATACTCATATTGAATGTTTCTCAGATGCAGATTCAAGGTGTTCCAAAGTGGATAGAAGATCCACATCAAGCTATTGTATTTTCATTGGAGGAAATTTGGTCTCATGGAAAAGTAAGAAGCAGAATGTTGTGTCACGATCGAGTGCAGAGTCAGAATATAGGGCTATAGCACAATCTACGTCTGAGATAATATGGATATATCAGCTCTTGGATGAAGTAGGTCTTAAAACTTCAGTACCAACGAAATGGTGGTGTGATAACCAAGCTGCTCTTCATATTGCTTCTAACCCTATGTTTCATGAGCGAACTAAACACATTGAAATTGATTGTCATTTTGTTCGCGAGAAAATTCAACAAGGGTTGATTTCTACAGGATATATGAAGACTGGAGAACAACTAGGAGATATCTTCACGAAAGTTTTAAGTGGGGTTCGGGTTGATTATCTTTGTAACAAGTTGGGCATGATTAATATCTATGCTACAACTTGAGGGGGAGTGTTAAAGATGATTTATGAGTGTGTGTATTAGGTGTCTAACACTAGGTGTCTTAGTGGTGTGAGTCAGGTATTAGGTGTCTTAGTGGTGTGAGTTCAGGTATTAGGTGTCTTAGTGGCGTGAGTTCAGGTATTAGGTGTCTTAGTGGTGTGAGTTGTGTATTAGGTGTCTTAATGGTGTGAGTTGTGTATTAGGTGTATGTCACCTAAGATTGTCTCTATGTTTGTATATAAATAGGTAGTGTCTTTGAATGATAATAATAAGAGAAAATTCTGATCAATTAAGGATAAAACATATTATTTAAATATTTTTTATTAAAATGTTTTTTTTAAGTAATATAAAAATATTAAAATAATATAGTTTGCCTTTAATTGTCCTTTTTTCCAAAATTAAAAGACTAAATGATATCTATTATAATTTAAAGGACTAAATGACACAAATAACTTAATCTAAAGGACCTCTCTAATATTTTTTTATTAAAAATAATAATAATAATTTAAAAAATAGCCGTTAGTCTACCATTACCATAACCATAGCCACCTTGGGTCCAACCACCGCCACGGATACAGTCACCTAACCCATTGACATCATGGGCCATCCCACGACTTTCTCAGGTAGCAATATTTTCCTTTTCTAAAATCAGAAAGGTTCTATCGAAGACTTTAGCCACCAGTCTCTCCGTTCGTCAACCTTCGCGACTCCAATCACCAACCTTTGCGACCCCAACATACATCGTTTTCTCATATCAACCAAAGGTCAGCTATCCTGTAACCCAACAACCACTGATGTAGTCTGGGTTGTTCTAACTCTATCGCCGACGTCTGAATATCATCGACGACATTGTCGCTTTGTCTTGCGTTGTCAACAACCGACAACATTTGCCCATCTATAATTCACAAGCCCAATCACCACTATTGTGGGTGTTTTCACAGTTGTTTGAAGAGTTTCTACTGTTACCCACCAGTGCCACCATCCACAATACATATCAAATCTCATAGCAACAAAAGAATCAACATATCTATGTTCAACTTAAGAGGTAGAATTGGAATATTATATAAATATAATTATGTTTCCTTAGAAGTTTAAGAGTCTTATTTAGAATCTTAAAGTCCTATTAGGATTAGAATTTTAGTCTTATCATCCCTATAAATACATATGTTTCCGTTTCTCCTCTCTACCTATTTCGATTCTTTAATATTCACTTCTGCATATTTCGATTCTTTAATATTCGCTTCCGTATATTTTGATTCTTTAATATTCGCTTCTGCATACTTTGATTCTCTAATATTCACTTATGCATAAACCTATTTTATTTTTCTAGTAAATGTAATGAAGCCAGTATTACTACTTTCAAACCTGTCGAAGAGTTTTCCTCTGACTGAGAGCATACATGATTTTCTGGTCATCAAAGCCATTTTCTTGAGATACATATACAGGAGGGAGAGTGTTTTTAGTAGCTGTGTCAAACGAATTGAGAGTATCTTCATAGCCATAGTGTAGCAAGTATGCACGTACAATTCTGGTCATCGAAGTGCAAATATAAGGAATTAAAAGAAGCTCATAAAAGACCATTTAAAAAATTTTCATAAGTAACATGATGCCTTCATATGCTACTGGTAACTTACAAGTCTCATGGCAACCATTGAATAAAAGTCCGACAGAAAGCATACCAAACAAGTACACGAACTTTATACAAAATGAGTTCATAAATTACAAAAAAGAAATTTCAAAGAAATCAAATTTCTGCCATGTATAAAGAATGGCTAAATCTAGGAAGGGACTCCAAGTTCCAACAAAAGAGAGCATGAAAACAGTCGACTTGAGAAACCCCTTTCCTCTCTCTCTCCTGCATACAATCTTCACTCTAACTCCATAAAACATTAAGGGTTTCAATGAAATAAAAAGAAACAAGTAATAACCTCGCAAACAGAAAACTAAATGCTTGTACAAATCTAGTTGCAGTTGTGTAAGAAGCAATGTTCTTAACACTTAACAGATGTCATGCAGAAAACCAGCATAAAAACACAAGCTTAGAAAATTTACAATGTTTATGTAACCAATAGCTTCCATATAAAGGGATTTATGCATACTATAACATCTTAAATGCAAAAAATATATCAACAGAAAATGTTCCAACCCTAATGTGAACTTACCCATGACTGACACTTGTTGGTAAAGAAATTTGTTCAATTGTCGTTTGTATCTTCATTCTCTCTTGTGCTTCAAATTCCTGATCAATACAATGATCAAGAATACCAACAATAAAACATGATATAAAACAAAAGTAATACAATTTTTTTCAATAAAAATATTTTATTTAATTCTTACATTGGTGCATTATGTATCTAAACAAAGAAGCCTCTAATGCATTGATCTTGAGAGGATCTTAGTCCAAATAATAAGTAAAAGAATATTGTGTAGGGATGTTATTTTGCTGGGTATCTTTCCCTTGGTACAAGTTTTAAGAGGCTCCTGTTTTGCCTCTTCCTGTTAGGTGGGTCAAACGTATATAATCATTTTGGCTACGTATCTACTTAAAATGAATAATGCCCAAGTTTTGAAGGGTAAAGAAAGAGAAACAAAGAGGTGAAGAAGCTGATTGAAAGGATAGAAAGCGAAAAGGAGAAAGATGACAAGGATGAAGAGAATATAATGACGAGCTGAAACCAGCCTATAAAATATAAATAAAGCAACTAGTTGAACATTAGACTTAGTAAAAGCAAAAGGATAATGTAGACGTTACATTGCACAAGTAGTTGACATTTTAAATATAAACTAGTAATAAAGTT
The DNA here is from genome assembly GCA_030763125.1 of Hippophae gyantsensis. Classification (NCBI taxonomy): domain Eukaryota; kingdom Viridiplantae; phylum Streptophyta; class Magnoliopsida; order Rosales; family Elaeagnaceae; genus Hippophae; species Hippophae gyantsensis. The sequence goes on from CM061032.1 coordinate 7,062,720, forward strand.
CCCAATGAATTGAAACTTTTGATTCTTAAAACAAGTGCAAAATCACGACTGCCAAGTTGCATGTGCTTGACCAGTCAAACAGTAAGATTTTATTTTGATAGAAACCTCTAAGACTTTGAACTTGAGAGGAACTTAGTCAAAATAATAACTAAAATGATATTGTTAAATGAAGCAGAGCAGAAATGTTATTTTGCTAGGTATCTTTCCCTTGGTACAAGTTTTAACAGGCTCCTGCCTTGCCTCTTTCTGTTGGGAGGGACAAAAATATATAATCATTTTGTCTACGTATCTATTTAAAATAAAATAGTACCTAAGTTTTGAAAGGTAAAGAAAGAGAAACAAAGAGCTAGAGAAGTTGATTGAAAGGATAGAAAGAGAAAAAGAGAAAGAAGATAGAGGATGAAAGAGAAGATAATGTCGAGCTGAAACCAACCAATAAATAAAGCAACTAGTTGAACATTAGACGTAGTAAATGCACAAGGATAATGGTAGCTGTCACATTGCCACAAGTAGTTGACATTTTAAGTATAACTAGTAATAAGCTCCCAATTTGATTCTAAAAGAAAGAGCAAAATCACGACTGCCAAGTTGCACGGACTTGACCAATCAAACAGTAAGATTTTATTTTAATAGAAAAGGGCCAATATTTATTAACGAAATTTAAATAAAAGGAAAAAAAAAACTAAAGACTAAAGTCCAACATAATTTAGCTCCCTAAAGGTAGAAAAACCATATAAGATACAGAGCAATACCCTCAAATAACTCCAACAGGACTAGCATCTATCTTCAGGACACTTGTCCCAACAAATGACAACAGAACATCAGTAAAAATATCATGAGACGCATACTAACTTAATGTACTTAATTGTGTTATCTTCAAGTGACACTTCTTTTAAAAAGATAAATAACAGAGACTGTAGAATAAACAAGCTTGAGCACAAAGTTATACTTGTAATACTGGAAAATAATAGAACAATAATGAAATGATAAGAAAGGCCAAACACCATATCAGTTTAATACGAACAAAGTTACAAAACGTGATAAACCACATAATATATAGAACATCAACGGGGTGATGTAGGGGATTTGGGGATGATAGCAAGAATTGTAAAGAGGGAGAAGAGGAGAAGAAGAAATCATGTGTTTGGGAGGATAATCTGAGAAGTGTGTTCTCAATACGCCGAAGCTACTACATTAACAGGTCAATATTGAATATCAATGTCTGAGTTTCTCTAACACTAGAAAAGCAACTTATAGTCAAAATGTACTCCTAATGGGCCTTTCAGATAGTGAACAAAAGTAAACAATAAACTACAATAAAGTTTCTAATTTTATTCCATCTTCCTGCATGGGATACCTTACTAAGAATCAATAAAAGAAATGTGCAACCAAATATAACTTACCTTTAAATCAAAAGCAAAAGGTTTTTGCCCAAAGTTAACTTGCACCCTGCAAATCATAAAAACCGTCAAAGTAAAATGAATCCTCTAAAAAATAAGAAATAAAAATTGCTAATAGGTAAATGTTTCGCACTTGCCAAGCAAAAGTAGGACTATTGAAAAGTATAGTTCTAGCCGCAAACAAAACAGTAGAGAAGAGTCCAACAATTGGCCACAGGTGAATTGTTCTCAATAACACATTAAATGGCTTTAAAACCTTGTTCACTATAAGGGTGCATAAAGAAAAATTCTTAAGGGGTCAAAGCAGGAGGGGGAGGAGTACCATGAGTACACTCCCACATGAGAAGCAATGATATAAGAGAGATGAAAGTGTGACTTCAGAATTCCAATTATTAATAACAACAATAATGAGTTCATAGAATAGTGCTGAAGTAAAGACAGCTTTCCAGAGCAAATCCTTATATTGCCTAAGGGTTTCAACCTGTATAATACATAAAGCATAGTTGATATATTTATAGAAAGAGAGTTACATACCTTTTTTAAAATTTGGAGGGAAGAATATAGTTATAGATACAAATTGAATTATGATATTTTCCAGTATAACTACTGCATATCCATGAATCGTTCTAAATGACGAATGAATACAACACAATTGATCACCTAAATGAAACATTACCTTCACACATTTATACTAGACTCCAATTGTCAAAAATATAATGCAAATAAAAATCTCTGTAGAGAGAAAAGGACAATAAAGAAGAATTACAAACCCAAGAAAATGAAATATCGTTCAGAAGTGATAGAAATGTGATGCACTAGAATAGCTAACATGAAGACTTCGTCAACATTATTGAACACATGTAAAAAGACTACGCCAAAAACTACAAGAAAAATTTTGGGTTTAATTTTCAGTTCTCAAAAGAATGGTTATCATAGAACTCGTGATTGAACCTCAACAAACGTAGATGGAGTAGCAAAAAAGTAGAATCAGGGCCAAATAGCTGGACATGTGATCCAAAAACACAAATGGTCAATAAGAACCAGACAAAGCATAAAGAAGCATTCAGTAGTAATAAAGAGCACCTTAACCTATACAATCAAAAAATAATCACAAGCTATACCCATAAGAAAATCAGAATTCAGAAGTGGAACAAAGCTCAAAGAAATTGCTAAAACTGAATTCTACGAACTCCAGAATCTCATATTTAATACACAACCATCAGGACATGGATGCTAGAAAAGGAAGCCTAAATATTTGAAGTTAAACATACTCTTCATTTTGACTGTGAACAGCAATTGTAGGAAACAAGGAGCCCTTGATATCCTTGCCCACTCTTCCCACAACAGCCCCGTTCTTACTGGCATCAATATGAAATGCAATAGATCATTATTAGAAACTTCAAATGAATCAAAGCTATGTACAAACTTAAACTTTACATCCTTTCGAGAGTTAGCATTTTGAACAAAAGTACACAACTTACGTGAAAAAGAACTCCTGTGAAGCATAGTTAATGCCACCACCAACTATATCACCAGCTGTGAAGGTTGGGCCAAAAGCTTCTCCCTTTCCCTGTCCACGATAAAGCATTCCATCATCCCCGTGATAGCCACAACTGTTTGCTTCCCATCTGCCTCAGAGGTGAGCGAAGATTAGTAGAAATAGAGCTAAATCATTATTTTTGAGTCTTGCCAAATATATTGATTAAAACATCAAATAAGCATAATGAGCAAGCTCGAGCATACAACGCATTCTATTCCCCTACCCCTTTTTCCTCCTAGTTAACCCTGCGGAAGGGGTACACATATATGAACGCAAATACATGTTGGTTCCATAACACCCAAGAAAAACAAATTCCTACATTCCTCAATGGCTCCACAAAATTAAATGCCATTAAATCAGGTTTTAAATCTCATCAAGCAAAAGCTGGCAAATAAATCCATTATTACAATTTTGTCCTTCTTCCTTCTTTCTATTTTTCTTTTCTTTTCTTCTAATCCTCAAGCTCATTTATCGGAGATTGAATAGAATTAAATAATCGATCAGTCAAAGAGCATCAAGAAACCTGTAAATAAAGAGAATATAAAATCCCTCACCCGGGTTGCCTGCGCATCTTGAAGCCATCGTTCGTAAACCCAATGGCAATCTGACCCTTAGTCCCAGCGTCCACAACAAAAATCTCGAAGTAATACACAATACGCTTCACAGGAGCTGGTTTATTAGCTTGTACGACACCAACATCGTGGCCATGCAAGTTAACGGTAGGGTATTTCACTGAAAGCTTATCAGGAGACACAACTAAGAACCCTCCGGAGCTATTAATGGTGTTGAGCTCAGTCGGTGCCTCTTCGTCCTCGTCCATGTCGATCGAAAGCCGACTTGAGCCCAGCCGAGACTGCTCCAGGAAGTACAATCCAATATCTTGGCTACATTTACTGCTGTTGCCATTGCTACTGCTATCATTGCTAGCTGTACTCATCATTCCAATCCAGAAAACCCTAGAATTCAATAAAGCATTATTTTGCGATTAAATATTTGGAACGAAATGCAAGATGGGTGCGAATGTTTTCCGAGATCTAAATTTGTTTCGGAGAAAAAATCTTTTGAAAGAAAATGGATTTCGATTTCTTTTATATTGTTATTTCTTGAAGCGAAAACTGAAGAGTATCGGGAAGAAGAAGAGTGTACTTTCACGTTTGGTTTCTATCTTTTTCCCTATGTGCTATTTTATCGTCTAATGATCGAGATATAAAAACAAACATTTATTTTATTATTTAAATTTTTGTATGCATTATTATTTGAAATTATAAATGCAAAAAAATATAATTTTATTTTAAATTCACTTTTATTATTATAAAAAAAAAAACTTCAACTCGATTTTTTTAATAATATTTTTTTATATTATAAATTTTAAAATACTATTGTTATTTAACTTTCATATTTTTTTTTAAATATCATTAAGCATTAATCATTAGGAAAATAAATTATTTACCGACTATTATATTTTCCTTCCACTAACTTTCAATTAAAAATTACTCAGTTCTAAATAGTAGGTTTTAATAGTCACCACTTGTTTTCTCTTCTTTTTTTTTTTCTTTATACGAAAATAATTTTATTAATCGATAAAGATTTATTACAATATAAATGCATTTTGAAATAAAAACATGTAAAAAAAAATTAAAAACAACAGATGAGTGACAGTTATAGATCCAATCTAATAACATCCCTATAAAGTTAATGAACTACCCATTCTATCCTATTTTTTTTAAGTCGATAAGTTAAAAAATACTTAAATATTTTTGGTATTAAAATAATATAAATAAAAATATTTACTTTTATTTTTAATAATTTTATTTAAATATATAAAAAAATATTAAAAAAATAACTGTATTTCGTAATCAATAATTGAAATTTTTTTTCTTAAACCATACAAATAACAAAAAATTAAAACAAGTAAAGATCGGTGAAAAAATTATTAAAGAACTTATGTATCTAGTATACAAAAATCGTGCAAGTATAAAATATATAAATTCATCACATTAGATAGGAATTATATTATATTTTTTATCAAAATATAAAAAGTAAAATGAATAAATAATTAAAAAAAATTACAAATATAGATGAAAAATTAAAAATAAAAATAATAAATAAAAATTAATAATTTACTTATGCATGAATACTAAAAATGTTTTTGTATCAATAATATGATATTTGAGACTTAAACATGATATGTCTTAATTTTGTCTCACTTTAACACAATATGGTGTGACTATAAAGCATATAATATATTATAACAAAATATTATATCATTTATCGTATATATACTTAAAAATCACATTAATTCAATGCAATAATAAATTTTGAAAAACAAAACACAAATGAAAAATATACTCTTGAAACAAGATTGAAACTATATAGAGTGAATCTACCAATATGTTTCATGTATGTAACCATGTAATTAATCCATCTAGAGAAAGTGATTATAGAGTGACTAAGACATATTATAAAAGCTTTCTAAAATATCGTTAACAACTTATAACTCTTGAATAATTCTATAATTATTTTTTACAACAATTTTTCTTATAACATGCTAATATTATGGCTCAATTAAATGTGTCATTGTATCTAATTATATTCACGATGTTGATTCATTGATATACTTGTACTATGTTCCATAACGTTTTGACATTACACTACTGATTTAATTTGTTAAAGAACATGTGTTAGTCCATATATGATAATAGTTCAAAAAAATTCCTAATTAGAAGACATCATAAATATATTAGATTACAAAATGTTAAATGCAAGCAAGTATTCAAACTAACCATAACCAACTTTAAAAATGTAGGCGTTAAAGTACCTTACCACATAAAACACCGAGATGATGTTATTAAGCAAATAAGAACTATCTACCAAATGACATAGAAAATAATTAAAAAGTATAATATAAATTGCATGCAAACAAACACAAAATATGTCTAAATTATCAAGACACGTGCATCCGTCCATAATGATTTTGCACTATTTTCAGGCCCTCTGAAAATTAAGTCATAAACATTCCAAAGCATGACAAAATAAATGACCATTATGTAACATGGTTAAAATTGCAAATCATTGAACTCCTACTCATTTGATACATCGATAGGTATTATCATTCATATATAATGTACACTCTAAATACATATATAAGTCTACTTAAAGTGAGTATATTCATACATAAATGATCTCATTAACATGTTTTTCTTCAACAAAACATGACATATAACCCTAAGTAAAAACAACTTTTTATGTCGTGGTAGAAGCATTTAATTGCAAAATTATCACTAATAAATTTTTCAACGATCACGAATTACAATCATCAAATTCGTTTTTCTGAAAAATTAGATTCTACATATATTTGACCATTATAGCCTCACAACATAATATGTCTATATTTTTATTATTTAAAAAAAAATAAGTGTATAATCACACTTTGTAATAAAATTTCTTTTACTATCATACCATTTTTGAATTGTATAACATATATAGTACCACAATAAATTACAAAGAAAAAATGTGAAATTCCTAAAACTACCTTGGATTATACAAAAATTGGCACAAGGTCATATTACATTGTCTCAATTACTTAAGATTGACAAGAAGTTACAATACATAACACCTCGAATTATTCTCACAACAAATAATTGAAAACAATCCAAATCAACTTAAAAATATCTCTTTTGATATACAAACCATAACATTTGCTTACAAGTTTAATTGTATTTGAGTTGACATTTATGTCTGTTAAAATTTTTTATGCTGCAAATCCAATTAAAAAATCACAGATAGCTAGACATGCAACTGCATGTATATTAAAATAATGTGAAAAGATAAATTGACACACAAAATTTTAGGTGGAAACGACTTATATCGCAATAATGAACTAAGAAAAAAACTATTAGTCCACTAGACCACCCAACTATCCATTATGAAAAAATGTTCGATTACAAGACTATGACTCAAACTAAACAACAAGGTAATGATTCCAAGTAAACTACTAACAAACCTCTACTTTCTTTCATAGTCTCCACAAGTGAGGTGTTCGGATCATGATCAATATTCACATAAACTTGAGTCACATGAATTACCAAACTCATTCAACTAACTCCTAAAAAGTTAGCACTAAAACATAAGTGCAATATGTGTCTTGGAGTAGATTACACAATGACAAGCCCTAACTAGATGATTTAACATAATGACTAATAAACCAAAATCATAAGCAACTTTAGAACATATCATTAAATATGATAATACAAATATTGTAGGTTTGTTAATCAATCAAACACAATCATGAAAATATTTGATAGATTAACTAATGAAAAAACCAAGAAGAATAATTTTTACAAAACAGATTTAAAAAGAGTGCATAAGTAGAAAATTGATTTAATTATGGGTAGGTTAAATGTATACTTAAGTTTGTTTAAATATAATATGTTGAAGTCTTAGGCCAAAAAACCTATATGTCTATAGAATCATTTTAAAAAGTTTTAAAAAGTAAGAACAATATAATAATAAGTTAATTTGACTCGAGAAAAAATTAAGTTAAAATTGAAAATTTAATCATTATATCAATCTAGGTCGAGCTTGATTGATCCAACCAATGATTAAAAAGATGTTTGATCGATATAGTCAAATCTTTAATCGATTTAGGATATCACAAATTAAATCACGAGACTAAGTAGATTGAATGTGATCGACCTTGATCGATCTAGCATTAAACTTTGATTGATCTATCTTGTTTAAAAATAAAATTGAGAAATTTTTAATCAAGGTAGATTGATTCTCGATCGATCAAATAACCTACATGCAAAATATTTCTATATAATTAATATGAAATTTAACGTATATAAAAACAGAGATATACTTAAGATGTGTTATTTTGGAGCTCGATTATTTTTTCGACTTATAAAATATTCTTGAAAGACTCAATTAGAAAATAATTATATTTAGATGGTTTGTTTATGAATATCACAAACATTCATAAACCTTACACTTGTCTAGAAACTAGGTTTAAACATATTAATATCTTTAACCTGTGAAAACTTTATAGGCTTATCAAAATCTAAAATTGTCTAATAACCAATGTACATGTTCTAAATAAAGGTTTGTACCTAAGTAATACACACAAATTATTGTTATCAAGTAAGAATTGTTTACTCCAATTGATCTTTGTATACATATTTAAATTCAAATTAATTTAATGATCAATAAAAAATATATTTTTCAAGACCAAATAAACAATAAATATTTAAACCATGAGTGTTTTAAAAAAAACGTACATTGAAAACCTTCCAAATTGAGTATGTATACATCAGTTGATTTTAATGATCACACACTTTAAAACGATATTGAAAACACATCCTTCTAAATTTTTTGATAAAAAATTGTTAATCAAATTATTATCACAAGTAAACATCTTTAATAAAAAAATGAAAATTAAATACAAAATATATTATTTTCATTCACTCAAAATTTATGTATTTATTAAAAGCGATGTTTACATGACATAAACACATACTTAATCAACTAAACACATATCTTTAATCAAAATAAGACTATATTGCTATCAAAATACTTTTTATGTATATGTTTATTTAATAAAAATATATATACTTATATTCAATAATAAGTTAAATATGACTATTATAATGGACAAATTTGTGGTTATATAAGCGTTAAAAACAAATCAACAATAAAAAAAATAAAAATTTGTTCAATTTTAACTTCTTAACCAAAAATCTAATTATTTTATTGATAAAAATAGCTTAAAATTATGGTGTCATAAATCAAAGGTTCAATTACTCACTCTATATTGAAAATAACATTTTAAATTCTTCTTTATTTCAACTCACTCAACACCACAAAGAAGATGTTGTATATAAAAAATATTTTTAAAAATGTATTTGTATCTAGCTTCAAGCCAACATATATTCCATTGAAAAAAAAAATTGGCTTCAAAAAACATTATTTATCCAAATTTATCCTTAAAATATGTTAAATCAATCAATTATTTAATTGTAATTATTATGAGTAATGTTAAAGCTCAAAACACATCCATTTAATTTAATAAATATTTTATCAAAAATTAATACAAAATCATTAATTATAATAAAATTTCATACTTTTTAAATCATAGTTCATCTTTCTTAACATTTTAATGTTCAAAACGCCCATAGACAATATTTCATTAATAAATGATTATTTTTTAAATTGATATTTAATAAAAATGAAAAAAATTTAAAAAAAAAAAATTAAGAATATCATTATAATTTATTTTGTAGACTTTTAAATATTTATGTCATTTATTAGAAAAAAAAACAAATTTACATAGATTCTGCTTGCTATTCTTAGGCAAACAAAACAACGTATCCAAGTAATTCCCTAAAGAGTATTTTAATATCATCAATTTCATTTTACATAATATAATGTAATGGTAATCATATGACATACTTGCAGAGGATCCATAAAAGTACAAATTACTTTTTTACTAGCCAAATGTCATAGTTACTTAATTGTTGTTAAGAAGAATATTATTTATCCTGCTTATCATAATTTCATATAGTCACATAATATATTATTATAAAATTTATAGTATTCACTTATTTATGACATTATAACTTATATATAATAGAGACATTTCAAAACCATAACAATTGAAAATTTTATTTTAATTACTTACATACAGATAATAAATCAGGATTATGTTTTTAATAAATTCTTCTTATTTCATTCATGGTAGAGTTATTCATACCAATGTGAAAAAATAAAAATTATAAAATATATGTAAAATTAAGATCATATATTTTTTTTTCCATTCTATGTTAAAGTTATGTATATTAATCACTCTTTTGTACTATAAAGCAAAACAATTAAATATATAACAACAAAATGTGTCAATTTAGAGAGTGAATTAAATTACACATTATATATCTAATCATCTTTATCAAATAATAAAATATTGTGAGAATAGTTAATTATCCGCAATAACTCTAATAATTTTTTGTTTTATTTTATTTCATTTTCTTTATATATCACCTACGAAAAATATTATCTAAAAATCATAAATGATCTAAAATGTTTACTCACGAGAGAAAATTATATAAAAATTTAATTATTATTCAATTTTATATTTAATCATAGAACGAAAAATAAAAAACCTAAAATTTAATGTGCATTTTATTTCTCAATAACTTAATACACATGACTTAATTTATATTTAATTTTGAGTTCACATTTCATTTCATAAAAATTCGAATCAAAATACAAAATCAATATATTGTAAATCAAGTGTCTAAGAATTACGTAAAACATTATAACATATAACATGCTATTTTATTTTTACATTTAACTAAGATTTTTAAATTTTAAGTAGACTTAAAATTTCTACCTATCATTCTAATTTCAAAAACGAATACACTAATACTATGCTATGTAATTTATATATATATATAGTGAAATCTCATTTGGTCAACAAAAACATGCCATTAACAAAAAATTTGGACAAAAAATATGAAATAGAGACTTAAATCATAATTATTTTAAATCATTATTTAATAACAATTATTACTCTGTCCATTTTCCTTTTTAACCCTTCTCTTTTTTTTAACAGTAAACATGGAAAAGGACAAAAACTGATAATACTGTTCACGGAACTTTTTTTATCTATGAAATTTTGCTTCCACTCTCTCTTTTGCGCGTGTATTACACGTTCTTGTCCTTGTCCATGTCCACCTGACGGATTGAAAATGCAGGAAAACGGGTCTCCGACCCAAACCGATCGGTTTTTCTACATTCAGCCACCCAAAGTCGACATATAATATACCAAAACGATCGAAAAAACACGAATAAGAGATTTACAATATTTTTTTGGGCTGCAAATGATTTTATAAAATACCCATATTTTAGGGCTTTTCATGTTTATATATCCAAAAAAAAAAAAACCATAAATATATCAGAACAATTATACAAATACGAATAACATATTCATGGTTTTAATCTTGGCTGAAAGAACTATTTTCAAACAACCCCAAATTAACCACCAAAATCCAACGAAAATCACATAAAAGTGATTCTGAAATCACGAATAAGGGATATATGGTATCCGTTTTGTTCGAAAAGAAAGTTTTTAAAATGCCCAAAGTCTTGAGTTTTTCGGCTTCAAAATCATGAATTAACACACGGTACATAATAGCAGTTAACAAAACCAAATACCATAACGTATAAACTACTCGATAACGTATTGCACCGAAAAGATAACATCTCACAATTGTATAATGAAACAATCATCTCTGATACCAATTTTTAAAATATCAGATTACAAACAGCAGAATAATAATTTGTTATGAAAAAAATAAGATATCCTAATAAACAATTATGAAAAAAAAAGTTAATGATTCTATTTTAATTTATTAGGTTCGCTTTAAAAAGTATAATACTATGTATATATGAAATAACAAAGTAGATTTTTTTGCTACTGTTTTTTTCTTTCTACTGAACAAAATAAATAATTATAAAATGCAATAATATGAAGATTATAATATCGATATAAATAAATTATAATTTAAATAAGTATGATATTTTATTTCACATCATTCAATTGAAGCTGTGTAATCATATGATTAAAACACTCTGTTTTCTCCCTTGCATTTATTTTGCAAAAACAAACTACAAATACGAGTGAGAATGTGAAAAAATAATTAGGGGTTCTGTTAGTCGCGGTTATTTGGTTACTGTAATTTGGTTTATATTTAATAAATTTTAAAAATATATATGATTTTAAGTATTAATTAAATATGAAACAACGGATACAATTTAGATACATATATATTGATAATTGTATCCTTTCGTATTCAAAATTAATTATATTTATTAAATTAAATTAATATATTTAAAAAACACATTTTTTTTAGATATTTTTTAATAACCATCTTGTACATGCAAGCAAAAACCGTCCTTAAAATGTAACGATTTTCTAATGATTTTAATTATAGATTTTATAATTTGATTTGAAGATAAATTTATCAAATTTTATGTCCGTGTGTACCGTACTCATTACTAATATGTGCAACAAAGTGATAATAACAAATGATATATCAATACCTGTTTAAAAAAATATGAAAAAAATAAACAAGTTCATCATTTATTTAAACTAAATAATTATAAAAAATAACAAAATAATTAAGATGATCTAATTAATATAACTAATAAATTCTCTTGTCACCTACCATATAATTAATTATGGTGAATGATTATTCTATTGTTTTTTTATATTAATTATATTTTATTTATTTATTATTATTATTTTTAAAGATGCATTAAATTTGTCTGTATTAATTATTAAATATAATAAACATTAGATCGTGTGATTTAAAGTCGATAATGATCGGATGGGAATTTGAACTTAACATGATAAAATAGTAAAATCAATTTTAATGATATAAAAAAATTGCTGATCATTCTAATTTAATTTATTATTTATATTATATCGTGTTATTATAGCGGACACACATTTTCGCCCGTATTACTATATAATGACATATAATTTATTAGTCTAGCAAAACAAACAAATCTAAAAGCATTGTAAAATTATGCACAAAAATTCAAAGTCTCAATAAACACATAAGAATTTGACACACATTCAATTAAACCTAAACAAGTTTCAAATAATATAAAAATATAAAAAACAAATAATAAATAATAAATAATAGGAGAAGAAGAAGAGTTGTACATTATAACTTACTTTCTCATGCGGAAAAAAGAAAGAAAAAAAAAAGATTTTGCTTTGTACGTTGTTCCTTTCTCAAATTGGCATTATTGCTATTTGTTCAACGCCATGAACAAAGTTGAAGCTTTTCATTGCCACCATACTTTTTTGTTATGAAGGTGAGACTAAGAAGTAATTGGTGCTCTCAGTCTTCACCTCCATAACAAAAAGGGATTGTAGCAATGGTTTAAACACAAGATACATATTAAAACTAGAGTTTTTTTCCTAACCTATATTTATATACAGGAGTTTAAACTTTTTTATTTTTATTATATTGAGAATGAATAAATTTAAATAAATAAATAAAAATCTTATTTGAAATAGATTATTATAATCTTTTTATTAGGATTCTATTCCAAAAATTTAAGATTAGTTATCCTATCATAATCTTTTACTATAATTTAGGATTCTAATAATAACACAATAACTTTTATATTTTTACTAATGTAAATATAAATATTAAAGAAAGTAGTTGCGAGAAGAATCTTATTATCGTCCAATTATTTTTTTATTACTTTTAATATATCGTTATATATAACATCAATACCTAAAAAATAGGTAAGTAAAAATGATTAAAAATATCGGTTTTTGTAACATAAAATATAATTTTTTTTACATATATTTATCAAATCACAAAGTAACATATTAAAAATAAAATAGATGAATTGTTTCATTATTAATATTGTGTTTTGAAGATAAATTTCAAAGATTTTGATAAGATAATCAATTTTTATTAATTTTAAGATTACGATAAGATTAGAATAAGATTTTCATTTATTTATTTAAATTAAATTTCTTAATAAAGGTTACCAATACAAGTAGTATATATCTTGCAAAAAGGAAGAAAATAATCCTATTATTATTATTATTATTAAAGGAAAAAATCTTTATATTATTAACGAATTGAAGGCAGCTTAAAATTAACAAATAGAAAAGCTTATATAAAATCCTATATAAATTAATAAACAGAACGATTGTAGTACTCTATTATGGATCCATCTTGCTTTGAAACCATTGCTACAATACCTTTTTGTTATGGATGCGAAGACTGAGAACATCAATTACTTCTTAGTCTCGCCTCCATAACAAAAGAGTATGGTGGCAATGAACAACTTCAATTTTGTTCACAAATAGCCATGACCATGCCGGTACGAGAAAGGAACAACCAAGCCAAAAATCTTTTTTGTATGAGCGAGAAACATATTCATTAGTCCATTATCTTTATTTTTATTTTATTTTATATATTAATCTTTAACTTCTGTTTTGATATTGCTACCTATTTGACGAGAAGCAGATAAACAATACGAAAACGAACAATTTTGAGAATTATTATCATATTAATGTTTTTTTTAACAAATATCTTTTAAATTCTCATTGTTCTAGATTCCTTAATAATTTATTTTAGTGTACTTATAAATTATATCACGATACATAAATTCAATACGAATTCAATATTTACGAATCGAACTATCATGAAATTAATAACTGTAAATTGGACACGAATTCAATATTTTTTACTTCAGTCTTTAGGATGATCAAGTTTTTTTATCTAAGTTTTTTTCTTTGATTTGTAGGATGAACAAGTAATGGATGGAAATCTTTGATTAAAATGACCTTTCAGCTCCAACATTGTTTAATTCCTAAGATACCACTTATGATCTTCAGAAAACTTGTAGCATGCCAGTCACACAAGTATAATTCATCATATAACTTTTTCCTAAATAAAAAAAAGAAAAAAGAAACTAAAGTCAATTTTTCATTAAATAAATAAAACATTACCTATCGGAACTTAATTCTATGATGTTAGTGACGAAGAATTATATCAACTATACCACGAGGCAATTCCAATCAAATCAAGCTAAAACTGGACTTCACTATAAAAAAAACTTGAAACACAGTAATTATATTTACAACCATGGTGTTGGTGTATCTAGGGTTAATTGCACAGCCAAAACCTACATCCCCTACTACATTGTAGCTAGCTCCGCATTTATATTACAATTACACTGATTTAATCTTCACAATATATTCAAACTATAACTGCTATAAAAGAAAAACTAACTATACTATGCTACTTTTATTATACATGTAAGACTTTGCAAAATACCAGTACACAACCAACTCTACTGCACTGAGCCCAGCAAGTAGCCAATAGAAGTAATCGAGATGTGCCCGATTTAGATTATTGGAGAACCAGCTATCTTGGCCAATTCCACCAGTTACATTCTCAATAACAGAAATTAGAAAGCTACTTAGGAAGTTACCAACACCAAAGATACTGAGGTAGAGTGCAAGCCCTATGCTTCTTAGTTCATTTGGTACCTGATCATAAAAGAACTCTTGTAGACCAACCAGGGTAAAAGCATCAGATATTCCGAACAAAACGTACTGAGGAACTAACCACCATACACTCATTGGAACTGTTACACCTGGCATATCAACGAGATCATAGTCAGAAGCGGTCTTAAGCCTTCTTGTTTCTACAAAAGCTGCGACTACCATGGAAAGAGTTGATAGTAACAATCCAATTCCTATTCTTTGTAGCATTGTGATTCCAGAGGGTTTCCTGGTGAAAACTCTTACCGAGGGAACAAAAATTTGGTCATAAATGGGAATGAACAGAACAACAGCAAGGCTGATGAAGCTTTGAAGTGAAGCAGGTGGTATTTCAAACCCAGGAACTATTTTTCTTTCCATGGTAATACTTTGCTTGGTGAAAATAGTTGTGGACTGTGCAGATACCACTGCATATAACAAACATGTTGCCCATATTGGAACAAGTCTAACAACAGCTTTTGCTTCTTCAATTTCAACAGTGCTACACACCTTCCCGTCTTCCTTTAAGCCATCGGGTATAATTAATGCCTTATTGAGGAACCTGAAGACAATAGAATTCATATTATGTAGGGAAAAGTTAATCACCAGTAACCCAACACAATTCCACTCCACACAACAAAGATCACAACACACGAGAGGAGAAGATAAAGAACAACTAGAAAGACAGTACACAATGTTTAACATGGTACGTTCTCCTTCATTAATGCATGAAGTTTACATCCACATGGAACCAACCAGTTATAATCCACCTTTTATTAGAAACAATCTCATTACAAGAAAGGTTTGTACATCAATACACCTACTGCAATACACTCAGACTTAAACAACACCTAGAGTACCCTTGCAATGTCAAGAAGTACACTTGCCTCTCACAGTTGAACATATAGCTATCTCACACACAAGGACTCATCAATTATCACATATACATCCAAGTGATGACCCAAATTTATATATAAAGGCCCCAACTTGGGTTCTCATGCATCTTAGCGTATCTGATCAAGACCCAGGTTTCTTGAAGTTTTTTCTTCACAAACCGAGGATTCTCTGTAAGCCTTACATCCCTATATCAAATCTTTGACAGCCTTACATAAAAACCGTACAAACTGAACTGTTTCTATTAGACATCCTAAATGGGCTCACATTTTCACAGTTTCATTTAGTACTAAAATTATCATTTTATTTTCAATTTACTACTAATATTATTTTTTCTATCAATCCTACTACTTTAACAATCTCATTTCAATTAGGTATTCTATTACTTTGACAGTTGTAACCAACGGTTTGTGCTACTATGTTGACCTTAGTGGTACCACTACGGTACCACATCCAAAATATGGATGGCAAAAGTAGAATTGTGGTACTAAAAGGTTATATGAACCCTATTCTGTTACTATGACAGTTGAAACCAACGATTTGTGCTACTAAGTTGATCATGTAACTAGCATGTTTTCAAATTTTAAAGGACATCGAAGGTTTATAATTCTATATTGCATGTGAAGCATGAACAAATGCCTTAAAAGTTTAAACACTTGCTAATCACGTACGTGAACAACTCAGTAGCATGAACCGTTAGGTTTAATGGTCATAGTAACAGAATACTTAAAGCTGTAGACTGACAGAAAAAATAGTTTCAATCGTAAATTGAGAATAAAATGATAGATTAAGTACTAAATGAAACGTTTGGCCTTTAGAAAAAGTTAGAAATTGAAGCAGAAAACCCTAATAGCCATCAGCATCATTCTTCCTTGCCAAGCCAGTTGCCTTAGATTTATCTTGATGAGTAAAAGGACTTCCATACCACTTTTTTTTTTTTAGATTTAAACATATGCACGCGCACACCCTATATTGCTAGAAGAATCTAATTGTTCCTCAATCCCCTTATCTTTATTAGCTCAATCAAGAAAAACAGTTTGATTCACTCACTTGAATTGTTCAGAACATCGGTCTGGTAGGATTCCATGAGCTACCTCTTCGGCAGCAGCTATAGCTGATGTGGTTGTTTTCCGATTCCTAAATGCTGTAACAAAGACTTTACCAATTCTCACAAAAGGACTTTCATCGTCTCCTTCAATGTTATACCGATAAGTTCTTGCTCCAAGCAAGAAAACAATCAGTGCGATAATCATTGCAATACAAGGGATTCCAAATCCTAAAACCCAACTAAGATTGTCTTGTATATAATTTAGAACTAAATGTGTTATTAAGGAGCCTCCACACACCCCGAAATACCACCAGTTGAAGAACGCACTTTTGGCTTTGCTCTCTTCTATATCCTGCCCATCAAACTGGTCCGCACCAAATGCCTGAACGCAAGGTTTATGTCCACCTAGACCAACTGCTACAAGATAAAGAGAGAAGAAGAATAATATATTTTGAAACTGAGAAGGAGAACATGATGTTATTTGTGGGCTCCTTTGGCACTCAGTAGCACCAATGGAAGGAAGCAAAGCTGAGATGGTCAGCAAACCTAGTCCCTGTGGTTCATTTCAATGTTAAATAAAGGACGACTTAAATGAGGCCAATTGCCACAAATAAAATTTATTTTTCATTACTTCTTCAAGTAAAATAAAAAAAAACAGAGATTTTTCCAACTGCATAACATTCTTATTGTAAACCGTGTTTTTAAAAGAAAGAACCTTTTAACATGTTTTAATAAGACAACATGTGAAGCAAAATTCTGACAACTTTAAAATTCTGACAACTTTTTTCTACTATAGAAAAGTTATTTTGTTGGAATTTATGAAGATTTGATCGCTTGGTAAAGTAATTTCTAGCCAACTTTTTTAAAGTTTGGACGGTTATCCAACAACTTTGAGAAATTGGACTATCGCAACTTTTAAAAATTCCTTCCCTAACAACAGGTTTTTTTTACCCATTACTATAATATGATTTTTGTTTTTTGTTGATAATTTGAGAATATGGGTTTGAACTCGTCATTATATATCTGTGGGTATATGAGTGTTAGCCGTTATTTATAAAAAAAAAAAACTAAGAAAAAATTATTACATTTTAAATTTTACCCATTTAACAATAATTGCTATAAATAACAACTAAACCCATTTTATTCTCTAATCATTATTAGATAAACTTATTACCAAACACTAAAATAACCCATTAAACTTTTAAAATTTATATTTTATCAAACACTAAAATTATTATTATTATTATTATTATTATTATTATCATTATAATAGCTGGTTTATTTATTCTTCCATACAACTACAGTAGGTTTTTTACTAACCAATAATAATTGAAGTATGGAATTTCAGTTTAAAAAACAAATTCCCATTAAAAAATGGAAATTTTGAAGAAAACCCGCAAAAGATAAGATATAAAAGGGAAAATATAAGAGACTGACCAAAATGTAGAGCAAAGAAGCAAAGATAATGGTCCGGAAGCGGCCAAGATAAGAGTCAGCCACAAAAGCACCAACCAAAGGCAACAACGAAGCCGTTCCAGACCAAACGTTAACGCTCAGAGCAGCCAATGCTGTGGACTGTCCCAAATGGTTAGTCAAATAGGTTATGAGGTTGGAACCAATTCCATAGTAGGCAAACCTCTCACCGATTTCTACAACTGTTAACAAATTCCAACGATATTATTTATAGTTCTAAATAGTGCGATTGTAATTGAATGATATGACAGAGCTCAATATTAGTGTTTTGTTTACTTATGATGAAGGAAGCGGATCTCCAACCGCCAGAAGTGGATCGGAAGACAGTTCGGCCTTTGAAGTCGACGGCAGCATCTACGGCGTCGTTCAGAATTAGAGGGATTTTTTGGTCGGATATGACCATATTGATAGATAGTATTAGATTTAGTGGTGGTTGAAACAGATATTTTTGCTTATCTTTCTTCTTCTGCCATTGCCACACATAATTTCCAAATTTTAAACGGTTGGTACTCGGTCAGTTGTGGGCTTGTGGCCCCCACCCCCTGTTTTCGTTTTCAATTTCACTTTAATTTATATTGATTTTTTTTTGGGTCAAAAAAGTATCATAAATTAACAGATAGAGCTTGTTAAATTAATTTTATTTCTGATGATGTATAATAATACTTTTCAGTTCAACTATTTAACCACACACAAGGCACAATTATCTCTAAAATAAATTATTTTATCATATCTAAATATAAATTTTAAATAATTTATATGTATAATTATTAACTAGTTTATGATTTATCACAAAAAATTTAAGATTTAATTTTTAAATATTATAGTTATTTAAAAAAATCTATAATATATTTTGAAAATAAATTTTCCTAGCTAATAGCATAATAATATTTATAGTTTTAGAAATATTATGGCATTAAATTATTATATATTAAAATTTTATCTAATAATTTAATGATATATATAATGTATTTTTTTATTTGTGGCATCTTCAATAAATAAAATTTTTATGATTTTATCTTCTATAATACAATTTTTTTCCTTTTCCCCTCTAAATTATTGACTTTTTGTGTTTTTATTTTTTAAATGTATAATTTTTTTCTAATATTTAAAATATATAATTACTATAAAAAAAAATAGAAATAAAGAAGAAAAAAAACCTATAGACTTTTATCTTTTACAAGGTAGTAATAATAATTTATGCGCAAATTTACATTATTTTAAATATTTAGATAAATAATTATTATTTTTAATAAATAAAATTGATCTATTATATATATCTCCAAATTTTTTTAATATTTATAAAAAATGATATTATCATTTATAAATTTCCTATATTTTAAGTGTTACATGTCTTATTTTATTATTTTATTTTTATTTTGTACATATTTAGATGCATTTTTTTTAAAGAGAATTTTACAAATATTATAATTCTTATTATTTTAAGTATTGTATGTAATTTATTTAAATATTTTTTAATAATTTGGTTAATATTTTGTTCACTTATTAATGCTTTAATTCATGATTATAATTTACATTGTTATGTAATGTCTTTGCCGCGTGGTAAGGTAACAACCTAATCAAACTAGTCATCATGTCATAATAAATTTATAGTTACGGATTGAGTATAATCCAATTTTCACAATTTGAGTCTAATAAGCAAACTAGAGCGCACAAAATAATATGAGATTGGTTCGCGTGGTATGTAAAATGACTTATAGATAATATTCACCCACAAACAATAATTATTAAATGGACTAGATACACACAACTTAATCAGATAGATGAAGTTTTTCAGTCACTTCCTCATCCTAAGCGACCTTATTAAGAAAGCAACTTACGAAAACAGATTCTTAATACCAGTCATATAATCACTTAACATTTTTTGCCATTGAACCTATTATGTTACAACTCCACACCAATATAACTTTGAGACTTGTGACGTTGTACGTTTATATATATCTTACTCCTCTCGTTAATATATGATATGATTCTATCTAAATTCTATATAAATTTTTTATTATATTATATTAGATATATTAGTTGTGTATTAGTTATCTATCACTAATTTAATTATATATTAAATGTTTATCACTTAATAAATTGTATATTAATTATCTATCACTAATAGTATCTAAAATAATATTACTAATTTTGTATATAAATATGTAATATCTTTGAATAAAAATTAAGAAAACTAATTTTTTTCGATCTTAAGTTACATATGAAGTGATTTTCAAACAAACTTAATGAATTTTTTTTCTCATATTTCACCTTTTTTATTTTATTATTATGTGTAAAGTGAATATATAAAACAAAAAATTAGATTTTATTAGATACTATCGAATAAATTAATTATACATGAATTACTTGTTAATAATCGTGTGATTATTTTGGTCTACAATTGATTCATTAATAATTATGTGATTGTTTTAGTGTTAAATTATTTTTTTGTAAATTTATGCAAGGAACTAATTATGTAATGTTTTTATATTTTAATTTTTATATAATAAAAATATTGTTAAAATTTTACATATACACCTATATTTAATTAATATTTATTTATATAAATATTTAATTTTAAAGCTTATTTAAATTAATCATAACCACTATCACACTTGAATTAAAGCCTAAAATGACATGGTATATAAATTTATATTTATACAAAATTTATGTTATGATAACATTATTTAAAAATAATTATATTTTAAAAAATTACAAAAATAAAAATAACATCTTTTATTATTAAAAAAAATTAATACATCGTGTTAAACATAGTACGAATTAATAAATATTTCATTATTTACTTATAAAGAATTCTGTAGAATCCCGACTATACCCGGAAGAATAGCAGCGCTATTTCTCAATTGATCAACACCGTTAATGACGGGTTGCAAATTGCTTCAAATGAAGAGAGGAAAGGGGGGAGAAAAATATTAGAAAAATTCAAATATTTCGATCACTTCGCAGTCGAACCCAGAAAGACCCAAAAATGAGACAATCAGTAAAAAATAACAAGCTCCGAATCTTATTCTACAACAACAAATTCCTGTCATTAATTTACATAAACGAGTAAAACACAAAGCAATTCAAATCAAGCAGAACACAAAGATCAATTACGTGTTATCAGAATAATTACTATCAGTGAAATGAGAATGATTAGCAACAACATCAAAAACCACCTTCAAAAATCATCTTCGTTTCCACAACCGTACACAGATCCAACAAGCCTAATTTGATCTTCCAAGTACCTCTGCAACAGTCCCACGTCATCTCTTGAATTACCACAACAACCTTCCTCGCATCGCCTGAGTCCCTCTTCTTCCCGAGAACCACCGTCGATCTTTCTCCGGCGGAAACAGATTCGGAGACAGAAACCAACAGCACAAAGAAGCGGAAAAGTGGCGCAGAGAAAAGGGATGAGAATTGGAGAGCAGATGCAGAGAAAGAGGTACCGACTTCGGTGAGTTCGGAGCCAAGAAGAAACTGAGGCAGCTAACATGATCGACGCCAACGGGAAAAGAAAGGAAGAGATCTAAGCCGTCGGATTATAAAATCGATGGCGATGATATAATTCATCGCAGGTGGAGAAATAGAGAGAGTGAAAGTGGTGGTGAAGCTGAGGTCGACGTGTGTTTTAAAATTTGAAGACTCGTCCTTACATGAAATTTTATTTTTATTTTTGTCGGAATCGTCCATATATCACTAAAATAATAATAATAATAATATTTTAAAAATTAATAAATAAAAATTATATTTATATATTTTAATTATTAAAAAAATTAATATATTATTTTATTTTAAACATTACAATAATTTAAATATATCTAAACATTATTCAATTAAACTTTATTAAATATTATTAAAATATTTTTTTATAATTTTTTAATTTTTATTTGACATATGATAATAAAAAAAATTAAATAATGGATCGTTTGATGTCCATAAAATCATTATTTTAAGGATAATAACTTTCATTATCTTGAAAATTAAATGTAGATTAATTTCTTATATTTTTTAATATAATTTGATCGGATAAAATAAACCAAGTCGGCAAGTCATCTATAAATACACCAGAGATAAAAAAACAAAGAAATAAATTGTCAAAATAAATACTTTGAATTTTAGTAATAGCTTGGTTTTATTTTTAATATCTTTTTTATTCATATTTTTAAGGCTAGTATATTAATAGCATTCTAGTTTAAAAAATTATTAATTTAATATAATTTATTATTTAATTAAATACTTTTTATATATATAATAATACAACATAAGATTTTTAAAAGATATTTTCAATTAATTATTTAAAAATACTTATTTAACACGAACAAAATACTAAAAAGACCCCTAATACATTATTTGACACGAACAAAGTACTGAAAAGCCCCTTTCCTTTCGTGTCCCGATTTCCGGAATGATTTTTTGTAGCCAAACTACCGTCCAAAGAGGTACAAATAAGTCAAATGGTAGTCCCCTAATACATTATTTATATTAAAATAAAAACAAATTAAACTACATTTAAGAAGAGGATAGAGTTCCATTGATTTCTTTTTTAAATTTGCATTTTGCCTAAATATATAAAAGTATGTACGTTTAATTTTATTTTTTAAATACTTTTAAGGTACACAAGTATAATTTTAATCAGTTATTTAAATTTAACTATTATCTCAAAGTTTAAAAATCATACTTCACCAGTAATAATGAATAAATTTATCAATAACAAATTTTTTATATAATTTTAATTAATTATTTAAATTTAATTATTATTTAAAAGTATGATTAAAATAATTACATGTAATCTATAAAATTTTAAATATTATAAATTTTTTTAAAAGAGTTATTATGAATTATAGTTTTTAATTACTAATTAAGTTCTTATATTTATTATTTATTATTTTAAAAAATTAATTTTAATTAAAATTAAAGTTTTTAAGAAATATGGTAAAATTAATTACATACAATTTATAAATTTTTATTTTAATAAAAAATTATAAAATAATGGTTAAATAATTGTAACTAAAACCTTTAATCCATATATAACTTTTTAAAAATTTAAAAAGAATGATTAAATAATTTTAACCGAATTACCTTTAAATTATAGGTTTTAATTCATAATTAAATTATTATGTTTATTATTTATTATTTTAAAAATAATTAATATTAAAAATTTAAAAAAATACGACTAAATTAATTACATACCGTCTATAAATTTTTAATTTTATAAAAAAATAAAATTATAAAATAATGATTAAATAATTTTAATTAAAATCTTTTAAAATTATAGTTTTTAATTCTTAATTAAAAAATATTATGTATGTTAATTATAATTTTAAATAATTAATTTTATTTTAAAATTATTGAAAAAAATTAAGAATATTTATTGAATAATTTTAACTAAAATATTTTAAAATTTTAGTTTTTAATTCCTAATTAAGTTATTAAACCACTATTTATTATATCAAAAAATTGTTTTTTTTTTAAATAATTTAAACTGCAACTTTTTAAAATTTTAGTTTATAATTTCTAATTAAATCATATTTTCTATTTTTTATTATTTTAAAAAGATTTAATTTTAATTAAAAAATATTAACATTTGAAGAAACGTGATCAAAATATTTATATACAATCCATAAATTTTTAATTTTATAAAAATAATATTAAAAAATAATGATTAAATAATTATAACTAATTTTTTAATTTTAATTTTAGTTTTTAATTCATAATTAAGTTATTATGTTTGTAATTTATTATTCTAAAAATAATAAACATTCAAATTTCAAAGAATTTTAAAAGATACGATATATTTAATACTTTAATTAAGATTCATGTGAAAATGTATTGATATTTATAGTAGATATTACTAATCAAAATATGATATGTTACTTTGGGATTGTGATGGTCATTTTTATACGAAAATACAAACTCATTTATTTATAATAATTATAAGATATAAGATAAAATAAATATGTGACATTTTTTTAAATGAATGTGATAGGGAGAGCAAATTATACGGTTAATCTGTTTAAATTGATAGATATAATCCAATTCATTGAATTCAAATAGAATTGTATTAACAAATTTAATAGTTGAATTATATTTAAATTGAAAATTATACAATATATTTTGATTTGTATTAATAGTTTTATAATTGGTTGAAATTTGGTTCGAATCAAATTATTATTAAAATTACAAGTAAATGTATATTTTATTTTATAATGTGTTGTATTAAAAATCATATATATTACAATTATATTAAATTAATAATTTAGTTAAAAAATAAATATAAATGTAAAATCCCTGTAATAATTCAATAATTATCTAAGTACAATTTTGATTTTTTGATTTTTTTAATTCATGATTTTAAATAATAAATTTTAGTAAGAATACATAAATTTTAAATTTAAATATTATATATATCGTATTTTATTTATAACAATAATTTATAAATAAAATTTACCATCATTTAAACTTATTTAATTTATTTGGGTTTAAATTATTTAAAATTGATTATATTATTAGATTAATTTAAATTAATAAAAAATAGACTATTTACATCTGCTACTCGCGCAGCTTAGAACGTTGTTAAGTGATTTAATTTTACTTACAAAATGATAATATGTTCATATACTCATCTTTCTAATTTAAAATATATGTTTTTGAATAATAGCAACATATATATATATATTTTTTAAAAAAAAAACATCAGTTTTTTGATATGTCAAATGGGCCTTAAAATGGCTCTTAGAAAAGGAGGTCTTAACTGTCCTCTATCCTTAAATTTTCTAGAATAAGCAAAAACAAATCTTGCAATTAAGTCCACGACTCGAAGTCTCAAACATAAAATCCATCTATGTATATACAAAAATCCATCACCATTTTCTGACAAAAAAATAATCTATAATCTGAATAAACAATACTCTCCAAAAACATTACTACTTTCCACGCGCTAAGGTACATGGCTTATGTCATAAACCTTGAAACCGTGTATTACACGAGAACACTGAACGAGTAAGACCAGCTCCAATCTTAGAGTCAATCGCAGAAAACGATGACATTGAAGCCCTTTAAGCCATGTTCCCAACCGGTAACGTGTACGTCATCTATACTTCATCGCCGTTATCTCCCTTCAAACAAACTTTGACGGCTTTTTTACATCAAACCTAGCGGCGTCAAACCAACCAAGAATATTACAATATATATAGCTTTGCTTCAAAGAGTAGGACTATACCTTAATTACAGAAAGCGAAACTCTTACAAAGGAAGAAAAAGAAGAACCACTCACAGAGACAACACGAAAAGCTTTTCATATTTCATATTTCATATTGTAATAAATCCACCGAATAAGAACCAGTCAAAAGATTTTTTTTTTGGAAAATAACAAATAGCTGAAAGCTCAGAATAAAATGCAAACCGGACCTGGTAGTAGCAATTATAGTAGGGATGGAGGTGGAGGACTGCGTCGAGGTGGGCTCGCCCGGTTCCGCTCAGCACCAGCTACATGGTTAGAAGCGCTTCTTGAAGACGAAGAAGAAGATCCACTCAAACCCACCAAGTGTTTGACACAACTCCTAACTGACGACTTAGACACATCTTCTTACTCAAATTCACTTCCCTTTGCTTCTTCAGCCGACCCAAGTTCGTTCGATGTTGAATTTCTCCGGCAAAATAGTTCCCCTTCTGAGTTCATAGATACTTTTGATCCTATCTCTGAAGAGTACTTCTCTAACTATGGAATTCCGGCGAGTTTCGACTCAGTACCTCCAAATATCATAAATTCTACTGCGGGAAATAAGCGCTCGAGTGAAGTGGGAGCACAGCAGAACTTCTCTCCGACGCTATTGTCTCAGGTGGTGAGTGCCCTGTTTTAGAATTGAGCTTATCCTTTGAAAATTTTGAAAAATGAAAGTTTTTGAGAATATCTAATTATTTGGGTGATTAATGAATGTCATTTTGGGTTAAATTGGTAGAAGCAGGAGAAAGATGGGGTTTCTTCTAGTACGATGGGTGTGGAGATGGATAAGATTTTGGAGGATTCAGTTCCTTGTCGAGTTAGAGCGAAGCGTGGTTTTGCTACGCATCCTCGGAGCATTGCTGAAAGGGTTAGTAAATTGGTTAATATTCAATTTCTATCTTGACTTTGATGTAAATAAAATAGAAAGTTGGAGTCTTTTTGTATAGATTTGAAATTTTTTTTTTCATTGATGAACTTTCTCAATTTTTTCATGGACTAGGTTCGTAGGACACGAATCAGTGATCGCATAAGGAAACTTCAGGAGCTTGTGCCCAACATGGATAAGGTAGTAATCCTATACGATTTTATTTGTTTGGTCTATGAGTAGTTTATTGAGTTCAGGTAAGGTGGCATACATTTGAGAATACCATGAAATAGTTGTAAACTAGGTAGTTAAGTGAAGATTTTGTACTTAACTGTGTTAGGATTATGTGCTTTTGAACTTGGTGAGAAACATTGCCCATATTGTTATAAGTAAGTGAGATTTTCAAATCTGTTTTGAACTCAATTTAACGAAGTGATTGAGTCCTACATTCATTACATTGTTGAAGAAATTTGCATCAGACTCCTTCCACTGGTAAGGAACCACACCTAGTCTTGCACATATTTCAGGTAGGGAATACAAGGAATTATATTTCCCTGATTCCGTTACAGATCCAGGTGTTAATGCTATGCTATTTTCGGTATCAGTCTTGTAGTATGCTAATTCGGTATCAGTCTTGTAGTATGCTAAGGTGAGAGGCCTTTTAATGACGTTTAAGAAGGCATTTTAATCAGTATTTTGTCTCTGATGAACAACTTACTGAGAGATATGATGTTCGTTTACTACAATGGAGGAAGCTTCTTTCTACATGCGTAGGATAGGATATTAGGATAAAGGGTGTGAAATGGGATTTTTTTTTTAATGTTTTAACTTTTATGTCCTAGTTAATAGAAGTTGTTGGGAAACCAACTCTCCTAAAAACTTAAGGTATTAGGAGAGAACCAACTATACTTTTATACATTTGTCGTTCCTACACAAGTATTGATTTTATGTACTGTACAGGTCAAACACCTACAATTTAACAATTGAGTTTATTGGGCCTTGGATACATGATATCCAACTCTGATATCATGTTACAAGTTGTTAAGAATTAATTCTCTTAAAAGCCTAAGCTATAGAAGATGAATCAATAATATTTTTTATACATTTATCACTTCTCTATGAGCGTTGGCTGTGCATTATGTAGGTTAAATACTTGTAATCTAACAATTGGAGTTTCATTATGTAGGTTAAATACTTGTAATCTAACAATTGGAGTTTCTAGGCCTTAAACCCAATACTTTCACCTCTGATACCATACCATGTTAGAATTTGTTAAGAATCAACTATCCCAAAATGTTAAACTACTGGAAGAAAGATCAACATTACTTTTATACATTTATCGTTATACATAGACAACTTAAATTAAGAAACCCAAGAGCATATTGATTAATATTTTCCACCATAGTTGATGAAAGATACTCATGTAATTATTTGTTACATTAAGTAATTGGGTGTTTTCAACATGAAACAAATCACAATTATTTGCAAGCAATTGTTAGGCATGATTCGAACTAGAAATCCACCCGAAGAACATCACTTGATAAACAAATTGTTTCTAAGTTTGGTCTTATCTGTGTTGTTTAATTTGACTAGTAAATAGTATGTGCGTTAGCACGTAAGAACGTGCAAATGCGATTTTGATTTATAG
Source organism: Hippophae gyantsensis (assembly GCA_030763125.1). Taxonomy (NCBI): domain Eukaryota; kingdom Viridiplantae; phylum Streptophyta; class Magnoliopsida; order Rosales; family Elaeagnaceae; genus Hippophae; species Hippophae gyantsensis. The sequence continues at coordinate 7,090,892 of CM061032.1, forward strand.
ATTTAGAAAGAAGGGTGAAAAAGATACAATCTAAAATAACTACATTAAAAGAAACATATAAACTTTTATAATAAAAAGAATAATACAAATGTAAATTATTAAATTCATAAAACAACAAATTATTTAAGCATGTAAGTGAATATATATTTAACCTTAAAAAACTATTGTGTTACAAGATATATATTATAAGCGATAATGTATATTATATGAAATAATGTATGTTAAAAGAAATAATTGTTTAGGCAAAGAGATAATTTTAGAAATCATGATGATAAAGTTGAATAAAGGCTTATTATGCATCATTATATCGACATTTTCTTGTAGTTGACATTTTGTTGACATCATTTAGACAACTTCAACAGTTTCTAAAAAAAAAATTCCTAAATTAAATAGACATTGTGTATCAATGTTAAGTAAGACATTGAAACATCAACATTCTCGAAAATATTAACATTTTCTTCAAAAAATTTGTAAAACATATGACAATGTTTAATATGTTAATAGAGACATCTTTAGATTTTATACACATCCAACCAAAATGGAAACATTGATTAATTTTTGGCTATGTGTTAATATGACCCGAGTAAGAAAATGTAAAACATGCATTCATACACGAAAGAAAAATAAACACTTGTCAATTTCATTTCCAATTCTTTTTTTCCCCTTCCATGATTTCAATTCTTAATGTTTATTTGAACTAACAATACTTATATATAAGTTGACAGTGAGCCACACAAAAACTTCAAAAATATATCTCTTTTGTCTCTCTCTCTCTTTCTCTTTTTTTCCTTTCTTCTTTTCAGTTAGACTTTCACTTGTCCTAACTATTTCAAATAGTTTGATGAAAAATAACTATATATATGTATATGAGTGCATGAACCAAAATGAATGAAATAAAATAAACCAAAAAAAATTAATAAGAATTAAAGATAAGGTTTAATAAAATAATATTTAAACATAATTTAGAGAAGAGAGATAAAAACTGGTAGAAATATATCCAAATAAATTGTTATATTCTTATAATAAACTTGGCTACACAACATAATTTATGTTTGAGAAACGTAGCAAAACTTACATGTGATTTAAACACTACTTATACTACATAGTAGGATATATGGGAAAATTGGAAACAATGTTGGTAAACTCATATTTGATTACTCTCCATCATTGTAGGATTGTTTGATTTCATTTATTTTATAAATGTAGATGGCTAAAAGTTTGCAAAATAAGAAAAGTCTACATAATAGTCTATTTAAATGGGAGATTTAATATGAATATATATTAAAAGAAGTGTGCTACAATTTTTTATCTCTAGTTTATATTTATAAACATCAATACCAACCAAACAAATAATTATCAATTATTGGGGTACAATATTGAAATCTCTAGTTTTTACTTCTAGCACCAATATTGGCGTACATTTTTGGAATTTCTAATTTCTACTTCTAGATAACACCCCAACCTAACAATTTATTATCAATTTACAATAACTTTCTAAATAATAAGAGAAGAACATTAAAACGGCCCAATCTAACAAATAATTATCAATTTACAATAACTTTTGAAAGTAATAAGAGTAAAATATGGAATGGCAATAGAAAACAAATAATTAATTTGCACTAGATGGTAATTAATGGTTGTTAAATAAGAAATTAAGTATAGTAAACAAAATAAAATACAAACGAACTTAAATAATAATATTCAATGCCATTAATAAGGCATTAATAATATGTATAAATAAAAGGGTGTTGTGTCTTTTCAGTTCTTGCAATGAAGAATTTGAAAAACATATCAATCAAAATTTACAAGATATTTAAATTAAATAAAATAAGAAGTTCATAATAATAAAAAATAATAAGACAAATGATATAATAAAAATATATTTAATGTTATTATTGCACTAATATATATGAATTAATAATTGGAGATTATTCCTTTGGTTCTTGAAATGTGAAGACAAGTTACAATTTCAAGATATTTAATTTAAATTAAAAATAAAAGTAGAAACTAACCTATTATTTGGTGACAAATCAGATATGAAGAGGTCTATATTGTCTTATACCAAAAATTAAGGGCATAATTTTACTATATAATAGTGTCTGTATATATATATATAAGATTTGTGTAGCCAAAAAAAAAATTTTTAAATATCAAAACATCTAATAAATATTAATTAGAATGGTTCGGCTGTTGGCATAAACCAATAGTCTAATTAATATTAATTATCACTTTGAAATTAGAAAGCCAAGGAATTAGTACATGAAGTCTAAAAGTTAATGACGTTGATATGTGGAACACAACAAATGAAAAGGTTGGAAATTATATGAAAGATCACTAATTATTTTTTAACAATTAATAAAAAATTTAGAGAATGTCAAAAGTTATAATATATTTAATACATGAATGGTTAGATTAAGTTTTATATGATGAGATACATTCATGCTTATGGTATACCTCATAAATTAAAACATGCCACGTCACTTATAGGGCTATAATGATAATTTTCATTTAAAAGTCTCATTTATTAAAATTATCTTTGGACATTTTGAATATTAGGTAGAGACCAAAACTGATGTAATGAGCTAATAGAAATGATAGCGTGAAAGGATTTAAAAAAGAAAGAGATGAACAAGAATGGGGGTTGGGATGATAAAAGAGATGACTACAATCTCAAATTCATATCATATCAAATGTCAATTCATCAAAGTCTACCATACATTACAATAAAACTGCTATTTACAATAGAAAATGCTAGAAATATTAATATGCGAAATATTGATATGCCTATTTAACCTTCTTCCTGCATTAAAAATCCAAAAGAAAATGATTTCAAATAGTGAATTATAAATTAGTGGATCATTAGTATGTTGACGACCATAAAACTTCAGCTGCGTGTGTATAAATTAGCTTAAGGCTGCAAGGATCAATATGATAATTTTAGGAATTCAAAAATTATAAAAAACTTGGTTCAAGGAAACTGGACTCTTACTACCTGGATTTAAGTACATCCTATGATGGTATTGTTTTGGCAGTATTAGCTTAGTTTGTTTTCTCCCATCTGCATTTGTCTTGTATCTTTCCACTGAGATGCTACGATTGAGTCAGACATAATACTCTTTTAAAAGATAAATAAGGTTATTCTAGGTATTAGGGTACTCATGATTAACTGATAGTTAATCAATGAACGGCTAGCTAATTAGATTACTTTTTGTTCCAAACCCTGCAGAAAGGCAAGTAATTAATATGAAAATTGTTGCTTAATTTCAACAGTTGGACCTGATAGTGATAGACTAAAAGCACATTCATCAATGAGCTGGTAGACGCTTGATTGGCTTAGGTTGGACACTAGTTTTCAGAAACAGAAATGTCATTGCACATGAGATGGCATTTCAAAAACCATCTATTGTTATTCATTTAAATATGCATTTTAATTAAACACGGTGTTTGCGGCATCTTGTTATCCTACATACAGATGACTACAAGTTATTGTAATAATATTGTTAGATCATGTGAAGCATAAATTTATCCAATTCTTTTTTGTTTTAAAACTTAAAAAGTTTAGTAATACTCCACTAATTTTGTTGTTCTTGCTTGCAGCAAACAAACACTGCTGACATGTTAGACGAAGCAGTGGCCTATGTGAAATATCTTCAAAAGCAGATTGAGGTATCATTTTATTGACCTTTTTATGGTCATAATTACAATTATTTTCGTTTGCAATGTATCGTAATGACCGAACTAGTTTTTAGCATTAACCATTTTGAATTGGAAAAATAGTTCAATGCATGATGTATAAATTTTTGAGATTTAGATGTAAACATGGTTATGTTTAAGTGGATATGATCTATGATATGTGAAACCAAATTTCATAAGGCCATGTTTGGTACCATTCAAATTTTTATGTCTAATTCTTTAGTTTTAGAATTGAATTTTTTTTGGAAAAAAATGAAAATTATTTGATGATAATCTATAGTTTCAATTTTGAAAGGTATAAATTGAAAATAAAATATTGTTTGTATGATAACTAATTTTTAATTTTTAATTTCTACTTTTTAAGCTCTAAAATTCAATTTTAACTTATTTTTCATAAAGTTTTATTAAATTTTCACTCTTTAATCATTTTGAGGAAAATTGAATATGGTTATGTTATTAATTTTTAGTGTCAAGAAAATAATAAAAAAAAATTCAATTCCAAAAATTGGATTTTTCTAAATTTTAAAATTTTGTCAAATTTCCATATTTAAAAAATAGAAATTGAAAATGAGTTAACGAACATACATATCTTTAAATTTGAAAATTTGAAATTAAAAGTGTTATCAAATTAGCCCTAACTTTTCATTTGGTACATGACAGGAACTGTCGGAGCTTCAAACAAGATGCACATGCTCAGCCAAAGAGTAAGGCAGAGTTATCAGTAAGTGCCTCAATGCTTTTTGATGCCAATTATTAGAACTATAAGAGTTCAATCAAAACCGATCAGGTGATGTACTGACACTACTTCCTGAATGCTATAGCTTGTAATTTGCAGATAAATATTTTGCATTCTCATGCAATATGCAGAGTCTCTCACAAATATGGTTTATTAATTTTGGACTTTCGCTCCATTTCAGTGAAAGTTTTATATGTGAATATTGTAGTTTAAATTTAGAAGAGGGAGAGTAGAAGGTTTTGTTGTAACTTAAACAATGCAGATGAGTCAAGTATATGTATATTAATAACTCATCATCAATCTTCTATTATACAATTAATTATCATGTATCTTGATCTTGTGTTCTATAAATAAGCTTGTTTTCAAGGTACGGTCACTATATGATTACCCATGCGGCGATGATGGAGTCCGAAGATTTGATTGATTTTGCCGTAGTTTTCAAGATTACATTCAATAATAGCTGTTTATAGAAACTCTTGTACATTTTGTTTGGAGAACAAAATGGGTGTTTTAATGGCTAGTGAGTTTTGAATCAATGGCATGAAAAGCTTATTTGGACATGTAGAAGGATTCGAGTTCCACTAATATGTGAATGAATAATGTAGTTATTTAAAAAAACGAAAGAAAAAAAAATTGGTGTCTTTAATGGTTTGGATATTTTACCGATTGCCTTGTGCAATGGGATATGCTCGGCCATTAAAAGGCAAAAATAGAACCTTCACATATACAGAGGTTAAAAATGAAATTCTATTCGTAACGGAGATTATTATGTTTTCCAATTAAATCGGAATCTTATGCATTTATTTTCAAAATGATAGGAAAGCCAAGTTATATATATTATAATTTAAATTTGTTTTAACAAATTAAATAATAATAAATCTGAACAAGTGCTCGTACATGTTTCAATTTATTGTATTTCTCATGAATTTTATTTATTTTTATTTTTAATATAACATAAGTATTTATTATTTTGTAGATATTAAACATAGTATATTCCTGATTTATTAGCTTAATCAGGGAAAAAAGTTGAATTTAGACCCAATAAAGGATATATTTCATGGTTCATATGCATCACAATATAATGAAGTAGCATTAACGTCAAACAAACCACCGCAAACGAGTTTTATATTTAATAAATACCAAGAATCAATTATTTATACAACTGACATGTGTTACTTGTTTTAATACATCTAACAAATGATATCAAATTCTAATTCTAGTTTATAGAAAAATTATTAATTATTTTTCAGTATATTTTAAGTTAACAAAATTTAAAATTAGTATAATTCTTTTTAAAAAATTAATATATAATAAAAATAGAGAAAAAATAATTGATCCATAAAAAATATATTTCAAATATAATAAATAATATTTATGAATCTTGTATGTGTTATGGTCGCTCTCTCCACTTTTTCTCATAAAAGGAAGGCTTTGGACTTTACTCTATGGGGAGAATGATTACGTTAATCGATTATCAAAAAAAAAAAAAAAACCAACTAGAGAAGTACGTTAATGCGAAAGATGGCTCAATTAGCAGAGTTTGGTATTTTGAACGTAAAGATTGGTGAATTAAAGGCCAATTTGTATTTGTGGTTCAGCTTCTAAATAGGTATTTTATTTCAATAGTTTCAATGAATGAATTTACATTATATTATTGAGGATTATTCTATTGTTATGCAAAAAAATAGATGTGATAATTTCTTACACAAAATAATAATATAACATAATATTTATAAAAATTTAATCACAATTTATCAATAAATTTTTCATGTTTTTAAATATAATGTTTGTGAAAATCTAGTAGATCAATGAATCTTTATAACTGTTATGATATTTTAACTTAAAAAGTTAATCTTATTGAGAAAAATAACTAAAAAATACGTGATTTATTTTGTTATTATCAATGTGATAGAAGTTGAGATAACATATTCTCTTATACAATCTTTAGATTTGCACTTTAAGATCAATACATGGTAGACGTTAACTATGTTTCCAATATTTTAAGAGTTATTTTGAATTCAACCACAAGTTTTGGTCAATCCACTTAAACGTTTCCTCCGTAAATTCCTTACTTAGTTTACTTGGATCCACTTTTTGTGTAAGCTTAACAAGTCAATGTTTCTCTCATAAATGCTATGAAGTTATTCTTATTTATCATTACTTTAAGAATATTATTTTTCACTATTCTTATCATACAAGTGAAAAAAATTAAGTAAATTTTTTCAAGTATCAATTAATATGTAATATAATTAATATTAAAATACGATATGATAATTATACAAGATTATTACCTCTAACTAAAAAATCAGTTAAATTATTTGATAAAAACAAGATAAGTACTAAATAAAGTTGTTGGGCAAAAAACGAATTATCACTAATTATTACAATCTTTTATCTTGTTCACTTTTTACTCTTTTTGTATCAATTTTTTTTACATCTTTAAATCAAAACATGTAAAAAAAATGCTAAAATGTTAATAATATATAAATTTTTACACTTTTATATTAATACTACTTATATGATGATACATGATATATTATTTTGGAGTAAAGAAATGATTCATTTTTTAAGTCTTTAAATTAATGAATTTACAAAGGATAAGTTTATTGAAAAAAGGATTTGGTGATAAAAACAAGGATAAATATATAATCAAAATTTTATTAAGTAATAAATAAAGTTTTTGGGAAAAAAAAAACAATTAACCATTATGAATTTCGAGCTTAGGGAATTGCTAAAGTGAATTATCTGTTTTTAAAAATGGAAGTTATACTATGAAAATAGTAACTATTTCTCTAGCAATAAGGACTGACCCTAATCATACCAACCTTTGCTCTTGTTCAATCAATCTCTCTCAAATCAATTTTTCCTATCATCTCTCTAGATCAAAACATAGGAGAAATACTATAAACACAACATATTTTTGTATTCACATAAAAAATGAAAAAGAAATTTATTTTTAAAGATAATTATGTCACCTAGCATAACATATGATATGAGAGTGAAAAAATATGTGTAAATTATATGCCTTAGTATTACACTCAATAATGTGGAACTTGTTTTCAAACTCCTCTTTTCCATTGCCAATAATGGACCAGCAAATTAAGCCGCTCCAATGGCCCAATACCTCCTACAGCTTTGAATTAATAATGAATTTGTTTAATTCCTTGAAAATGAGATATCCAATTAAAAAGGCAAAGCCCTATACCTCTTTAAAAACCTTTTGTAAGTTTTTTTTTTATTTTTTTTTGGTAAGTTTCATCAATGAAGCTTCCCTCTTTCAATTAGGGGTATATGTTTCATGAGTTGGTTCAGGCAGTAAAATAAAAATGAAATCAATAAAATTAAGAAGCAATCCTATATTAAAAAAAATATATATATTTTGATTTGGATTGAGTGGATTTATTTGTATTTTTATTTAACTTTTAATAATAAAATAATTATTAAATTAAATTTTATATTTAAATACTGATTACATCTGCGACTTAAAAATTTTGATTTTTCCAAATAATAAATCAACAAAAAAATCATGTCGAGCAATTCTAAATAGTATAGAAACCAAAATAAAAGTTTATTATTTAACTTCACATCAATTATGCATATATTACATGGATAATAAATGCTTAATTTAGATATTCATTTATCTAGTAAAAAAAAAAGAGAATATTTATTTAATTAAATAAATACCAATATAACTTATTATCTCTAAATCCAATCCAAATAATCATTAATTGACATAAAATAATTATCATAAAAATACTCATATTTTTTTTATTTAATAAAATCATATTATAAAATAAAAATAAATAAAATAATATTATTAACAGGTTAGATCAATTCCTATGAAATTTTTAATATCAAGAATTAGATTCAACCCCTTTTAAATTTGTTTTGGAATTTTTGGAACACACCTACTCACCAACCTCTTAAGATTTAATTTCATTCTCTCTCTTCCTCTCCACCTAAATTATCTCCACAACCCCACAACATATTTGCCATTTGCCGCCATAATTTCTCTCTAACAAGAAGCAAGCCTACAGATGTATACACAAGGGTCTATCAAAATAGTTTATCCGAATGGCCTCCTTGTATCACCAAACAACCACTTCATCTTCTCTCTTTGTATCATATGTTTGTCTTAAATACTCCAAATGAACATCTCATCTCTAAGACTTTCTCCTCCCACCATTCTGTCTTCTTCTCCTTCTTTACTCCTACTCTTTCATCATCAACCTCCTTTCCTTTTTTCTATATTCAAAATATTCTCTCAAGTACTCTGTAACTCTCCCACTATTATTGTTAGTTGGTAACTTTTAGAGCTATCTAGCAGTAGCCATAATGATCAAACTAGTTGTTGAAGTTCAAGATGCAAGTGATCTCATGCCCACAGATGGACAAGGTTCTGCTAATCCTTGTGTTGAAGTGAATTTTAACGATCAGAGACAACGTAATCAAACCAAACACAAAGACCTCAATCCTAAGTGGAATGACAAGTTTGTCTTCAATGCATAAGAGATCTTCCACATAAGAGCATAGCTTTATTTAATGATAGTAAAAGTGGTTACAACCAAAAACTAAGGGAATCAAAATCCATGGTTCCTCTATCCCTCTAATTACAAGTATTTGACTTATATGATATATAGAACTAATATTTATGAATAATGATAAATATATAAAATAATATTATCAATCATCTCAATAGCTCATGTTTTTTAGAATAATTAGTCTCAAATGATATCAGAGTTAAAAATCTTATATTCAAAACCTAAATTGCAAATATTTGACCTACAAAATACATAAAATCAACCCCTCTAAAAGAATGATAGATTTATAAAGGAATAGTTATTCTCTGTCATTAGTTTAAGATTTTGGAAGAGTTTTCCCGACAACTTTTTAACCTCTTTTTGAATCTAGAGCCAACATCCAACGTCATCCACTTGACAAAAAAGGTCTCTTTTCTCATATCAAAGGTGATATCGCTCTCAGATTCTATGTTCTGGATAACAATTCATTTTCTCCACCTCCTGTTCATCATCATGTTGCTACCGATCATGATAAACTCCAAACCATAGGCTCCTCTACAAGATATCAATACTAACAGTAACAGAGAGTGATTATGTAGAAAAAATTCACCATCTTCATCATCATTTTGATGAAAAGAAGTTCAATAAGTAGAAGGAAAAGGAAATTAAAATCTTTCCCTCGATTGGAGCCAGTGGGGGTCCTCCTCTTGTGTCTGCTGAATCCCATCATATGAAGGCAGAAAAGCCACATCCGGCTATCAAAGTGAAAACAAATTTTGCTCAAGCAGGGCCTGCCAATGTAATTCCCAAAAATAAATCCAAAATTTTCTGTGATGGAGGGACAAAACCAATTGTATATATATGATCTAGTGGAGCAAATGCATTACCTATATGTTAGTGTAGTAAAGGCAAGAGATCTTCCTGTGATGGGTGTTTCTGTAAGTCTTGGCCCTTACGTGTAAGTGAAGCTTGGTAATTATAAAGGTGTTACCAAACATTTGGAGAAGAATCAAAACCCAACTTGGAACCAAATTTTTGCATTCTCCAAAGAGAGATTGCATCAAATTTGCTTGAAGTTATTGTGAAAGACAAGAATTTTTTCAAGGATGATTTTGTGGGCAGAGTTTATTTGGACCTGTCTTAAGTCCCTATGAAAGTTCCACCTGATAGCCCTTTAGCTCCTCAATAATTGGAGGATAAGAAGGGAATCAAAGTAAAAGGGGAAATTAAGCTTGCAGTTTGGATGGGAGCTGAAAGCTGATGAGGCATTTTTGAAGTTTGGCACTCTCATGCTTACAATGTTAATCGTGTCAATCTTGCTAGTACAAGATTGAATGTTTTTTTCTCCCCAAAGCTTTATTACCTTAGAATTTCATGTCATTGAAGCTCAGGATCTTGTCCCTTCCAAAAAAGACCGAGCTCCTAAGACATATGTGAAGGTGCAGTTTGGACATCAGATCAGGGTCACAAGGCCACCCCCAAATGCGGGTAATTAATCCAGTTTGGCATGATGAACTCATGTTTATTGCATCTGAGCCTTTTGAGGATTATATAATTGTAACAGTTGAGAACAGGGTTGGACCTAGAAGAGATGAATGTTGGGGACGGTTATCATGTCTGTTAAAGATGTTCCAGCAAGAAATGAGACCACTAAGTTTCCTGATGCTCGGTGGTACAATCTTCACAAGCCTTCAGTTGCTGCTGAAGAAGAAACTGAGAAGAAAAAGGAGAAATTCTCAAGCAAGATTCATCTTTGTTTTTGTTTAGACGCTGGTTATCATGTCTTTGATGGGTCCACACACTTTAGCAGTGATCTTCAGCCATCTTCCAATCATTTGAGGAAGTATTGGAATTCTTGAGCTTGGGGATTTGAGTGCTCCATTTTGCTACCAATGAAAGTACAGCTGATTCATAATGTGTGGCTAAGTATGGGAATAAATGGGTAAGAACCCGAACACTTCTGCATACTCCACATCCTAGATGGAATGAGCAATATACTTGGGAAGTCTATGACCCTTAATCACCATTGAAGTCTTTGACAGTTGCCATCTTAATGGGAACAATGAGGCCAGAGATCAGAGAAATGGGAAGTTAAGAATTTGGCTTTCGACTTTAGAAACTGATCGTGTCTATACTCATTACTATCCTCTGCTGGTTCTAGATAGCTCAGGTTTGAAGAAGCAGGGAGAACTTCATTTGGTGGGAAGGTTCACTTGCACAGCTTGGGTTAACATGGTGGCTCAACATGGGAAGCCATTGCTTCCAAATATGCATTACGTTCGACCAATACCAGTGAGTAACATTGATTTGCCTAGGCACTAGGCAACACACATTGTGGCAGCAAGATTATCAAGAGCCGAGCCACCTCTCAAGTGAGAAACGTTTGAGTGTATGTTGGATGTAGATATCTACATGTGGAGAGAAAAAGCAAAGCTAACTTCTACCGCATAATTTCAGTTCTCTACAGGGTAATTGCTGTTTATAGATGGTTCAATGCAATCTGCCACGGGAGAAACCCAACCACTACATGTCCTGTGCATGTTCTACACTTGATTCTAGTTTGCTATATTGAGTTGATTTTCCCCACCATTTTTCTTTACCTGTCATTGGGATATGCAACTAACCGGTTCAGGCCAAGGCAACCACCACACATGGATGCTCGGATTTCGTGAGCAGAGTTCGCTCATCTGGATGACAAGGAATTTGACACGTTCCCAACTACAAGACCTGCAGATACTGTTAGGATGATGAATGTAGGGGGAGAGTGCAAACAGTAGAATATTAGGCATCTCAAGCAGAAAGAGCTCAGGCCTTACTTGCTTCGCGTGATCCAAGAGCTACAGCTATCTTCATCATCTTCTGGTTGATATGGGCACTATTCATTTATGTCATTCCATTCCAAGTAGTTTCCCTTCTAGTTAGGCTTTACTTGCTTCGATATCCTCGCTTCAGGAGCATGATGCCCAGAGTACCTGTCAACTTCTTCAAAAGACTACCATCCAAATCCAACAGGCTGATATAAAACCAAAGTGACTATCTGATTGGGCTCTTGTTTTGTTTCTTTTTCCTAGGAGGTATAGTTATATATCTATGCAATTCTTGAGAACTAACTTCAGAAAATAAATAATTAGTAAAGTACATCCCAGTTTCAATAAATTTTTATCAATAAAATCGATCAATTTTCATCTCTAGATACCAAATAGAAGCTGAGTCTTCAACACAAACTGAAATGAAAGAAGGAACTTCAAAGTTAAGTGATGCTAGATATATAAGTGATCAAATTAATACACTAAAACAATAAATTTTAAAAATACTAGTAACTATCAAAGTTCCAACAGGAAAAATAAAAGGCTCAAAAGGAATGGTAGAATAGCGATGATAATATGGGTTAAAACATCTTTTAGTTGGATGGAATCCTAAATCCAAGATGAACTAGTACACATATGATGGTCAGGAAGCTCACAAGCATTCCACCTATAAGAACCCTATCGAGAAGACCTCCATTAACCATGATTCCTTGTGCCCAGCCTTGCTCTTCTTTATACTTAGTTGCAAGTTCATTCCCCACCGTTTTTTGAGCTTGGTTCTTTCGCTTTCTAAGAAACCGTCCAATGAGATTTATGCTGTTCCGATCTTCTGGTAAAATGACCTTCTTGGATATGGTATCACCATTGGAAGCAATTGGCACACAACTTTCTGCATGACAAGCACAAGTTTCCAAGGACATTTGAGGGTTGCAGCACGGAGTACATCTTTCCTCAGCTGGGCTTTTATTCTGCAGAATAGTCTCAACGATCTCTCCAAAAACAGACCACCTTCCAACAGATGTTATTTTCACAATAGCGGAAGTTCCTAGCATATTATCTGGAGCAAGTACAAGTACCTGGATGTATCCCTTAGTATGACCGACCTATGGCAACAAAAGCCCCACCAACTTAGGAAACAGGGTAACTATTTTTATATAACACATTATATGTACAAAAAGCTTCTCAATAAGAAGCATAATGTAATATTTCACAACCCGTGAGAGAGAATGAAAGCAAAAGGTGGCCTCTTTTCAGTTTCAAGTAATACCTTCATAATGAACTAGAATATCCAGTTAATTGTTATCCCCAAGAATAAATCGATATATAGTGATGAAAACATAGATGGTGGAGCAGTTCAATCACCCATTGCTTTTAAGAATTTATTCATTTGAAAATAATATAATGTGTACCCCAGGCTAAAAAAAAACATATGTTTGAAAAATAGTAAATTTGTGTTTAATTTCTCTTGTTTTTATTATCTTCCTATTTCTGCATCCTTTATCGGTTATCCTCCCTTCCTCCCTTTCCCAACCCCACAAGCTCCTCTTCCCAAAGAGAAAGAAATTTGCTTTAATCTACAAAGACTGGTTAGTTTTTATTTTTTTTATTTTTTCAGAAAGAAGAAACTCATTAAATCAGGAGCACATCCTAAGAATGACAATCACTTTAGTACAAACTTACCAAGTGAACTCCATCAGTTGCAATATCTGTTATCCAAATTCTTTCGGCCCTGCCCTCCATTCCATTATAAGGTGTAAAAGCTTCAAATACAGCAGTTAACTCACGACTTCGTTTCTTCACTATACCACTGGGAACCTTTTTCATCCTTGCAGCAGGTGTCCCTAGATTCAGAGAGAGAAAGTGAATCATAAAAGTAATTATCTAACTTCCCACATGCCAGACAATGCCCATGTGACAGCAGCCCGTGATACTGCTACATCCCTTCCCACCATATGTGAGTCCAATAACAAAGACAATGCAAACATAATTTCCCTTTAGTATTATAGCTCAACACAAGGGGTTGATGTGTAAATATATTGCATAACTAGTGGATTTCAGAAGGCATGTCAAGATATCATGGAAATTCACAAAAGATTAATCAATTTATTTTTGCTGCAGACACATTCCCTCCAAAATATCATTTAGTTACACAAGGTGTATGGCTACATAAAAAAACTACAAAAGTGGATGGCTAGATAAAAAACAAAGTTGCAAGCCAAACAGCAAGCTGGATGGAAAGGAAGAGAAGAGGGGGGGGGGGACATCAGTGATGGCTGCATTACTGATGAGCAGCACAACTTAGAGTACTACTAACCATGACTACGAACATACCTGGTCTAGGATAGAACTGCGATATATGAACTTGAGAGAACTTGTACCTCTTTATAAGGTCAACAGTTTGAGCAAAATCTTCATCTGTCTCACCTATAAATGTCTATTCATTCAGTACAATCATCCTCAAACACATTACTCATGATGTTACATGGAAGTCAAAAGAATCATTCGTTCCACTTTCCAGGTTTGTATTGTATGGTTATTAAAAAAAACAAAAAAACTCCAGAAAACTTTATATTTAATTTATTCTTGGTCCTTTAATCATATTTATCAGGCTTCTTTAAAGGTTATTTCCATCACTTCCCACATATTACATTCCAAGTGGTCTAACTTTTCACAGTTCAACAATGACAAATTACCATCATATAAGACACAAAGTGGAAAAGAAACACATCCATATACAAACCTGGAAATCCACATATTATATCTGTTGCAATCTGCATTCCAGGCACAAGTTCAGTCAAGGTATCTACCACAGTCCTGAACTCACTTACTGTATATTCCCTATTCATTGCCTGAGACAAAAAGAGCATTCCTTAGTATCATTTCTATAATCTAGAATTAGAAGTCTCAATGCCCTATAGATCATAAAATTTTCTCTTAAAATAAAAGTCAAAAACATCAGCAATAAAAGTTTAGACCAACTTTTTTGAAGAAAAAAAATAAGCTATTAGTTTAGTACTTTCAAGACAGTGTCACTGCCAGATTGAACAGGAACGTGCAAAAAGGAGTAAACACATGGGTGCCGCAATACTTCTGCAATCTCTTTCAAGTGCTCTAAAATAAAAGGAGGATTGGTCATCCCAATGCGAAGCATTGTGCTTGCATCCACAGGAAGTTCTGCAACAATAGCATTTAATAATTTTGGAAGATTGACCCCAATGTCACGCCCTGCAGAATTTCAGGTTACATTTAGTCTTCAAATCATACATAAGCAGCATATTAATATCTTTTTAAATAAATGTAAAAAAAACTTTTCCGTAGTAAAAGTAATTAGTCCTTAGGTTAATTGTAGTATTTTTGGACACAATAGAGAACAAACAGTTATTGGCACAGTTGCTTGAAACAAGACCAGCATCAATCCATCATATGGTTTCCTTCTTTTTGTAAATATCATGAATCTATACAAACCTTCACCCCCAACCTTTTAACTCTCAAGCTAAAGCAATGTGGGAAAGAAACCTAGGTTTGTATAACATTTGATATACAATAGAATGGGGAAAGAGATAAAGGAATAGGCGATCAAAAGGGGGAAACTCAGGGAAAGAATAAACTCAACAGAAAAACCCACCTTAATGATAAAACTCGCCAGATTTTTTTATTTTTCTTGTGCCACAACTTTCGTATCAAGAGTTCAATGAGATAAACCCTTACAGGTGCTTGCATATGTACTCAACTAATATTATCAACAAAGAGAGCAGAAAGAGAAGCTCCATATTACAATACAACATAATTAAGATGTCTGATATATCATAGATTACCATAGGCTCCGGTATCTTCACTACTAAGCCAAATTTCCTTAACCCCATCAGCTATTACAGTCCTTACACGTCCTACCTGTAGTGTCAATTTTAGAGTAAAACCGAAACCAATCTAATTAAATAATGAACTAGATGTCCCCCTGCTTACCAGACTGTCAATAGTGTAACTCCCTAAGTGACCACGAGCATGCTTTGTCTTGCAATAAGTGCAGGCACCTAAACAACCCACATTAATTGGAAGAATCTCAACAAACTTATTCTTCCTCACCTGTTACAAATTAATGTAGATCTAGACTAGATTAAAGTTCAAAACGATTATTGTTTCATGAGAGAAAGTGATAAGCATGACTGTAGGATGCCATCACTCTGCTTCATGAGGAACTATGACATAGGAACAAAGAAATGGGTCCACCTTTGGGAGGTCAAGAGCAGGCAATGTCTTACGGGTCAGAAGCCGCACCTCATGACCCTTCAAAGTCTCCTCAACAACTTCAACTACACGGTCAATCTGCTGGACACCTACAATACTGACCCCTTCTAGTTCTTTCACATTTCGACTTCCTTGGGGTACACAACCAGCAACCACTAGTGGCTTCTTTGCATTTTTGCCTTTCGTTATTAGAGTGTCCATTGCTGACTGACTTGGAGATTTTACCGTGCAGCTGAATCATGTAATATAAATCATTAAAAAAGTACTTCCAACTAATAAAGACTATTACTTGAAGTCAGGAGTCCTTATTTATTACCGTGCCACATATGTTCATGAAGTATTAAGACCAGAAGCTCTTAAAGAGTCCTCAATGATGATAGATAATTGTTAAGACAATAAAAACCGAAAGTGAGGGAAAAGCATGGATAAAAAAGGATGGATGAGCATATGTAATAACAAAAACAGAAGTACCCATTTGGTCATTTACATACTATCAAGAGCTAAAATATGACAGGATAAAATAGAATTAGCTAATCATTGGATATAGCTGGTGGCTGCTATGCTGAAGTTCCTAGATAATTCAGATAATTGCTTTGTTTAAAGAACAGTAGCTATTGAAAGTTCAAATAAGTGATACGGTGGCTGATATGCTGAAGTTCCTAGGTAATTCAGATAAATGCTTTGTTTAAAGAATAGTAGCTATTGAAAGTTCAAATTTAAAGAGTATAATTGAATTGTTAGATCCACCTCCCACAAGCTTGAGCTTTTGAGAGAATGGGTACCAGACACTTCTACATGGTACTAGAGCAACAATATCCTGGGATCGAATCCCTGTGATAACATCCAAAATCAATTAAAAAATTTCAAGTTTGATGGGACTTGCAAAAAGATAAGAAAACCCACTCTTGAAGAAAATTCAAGTGATGGGGCTTTCCAAAGACAAAATATCCCACACTTGAGGGGAAGTGTTAAAGAGTATAAATAAAATATTAAGCCCACCTCCCACACGTTTGAGCTTTTGGGAAAATTTATACTTGACACTTTTACATAGTATCAGAACAACAAGGTCCTAAGATCGAAGCTTTATAATAATCCCCAAAATCAATTAAAAATTCCTAAGTTTGGTGGGTCTTATAAAAAGACAAGAAAACACTCTTAAGGAAAATTCAAGTGTGAGTTAGTGATGGATCTTTGCAAAAATAAAGAAGCCCACATTTGAGGGGAGTGTTAAAGAGTATAAATGAATTGTTAGGCCCATCTTCCACAAGCTTGACCTTTTGGGAGAATTGGTGTCTGCTACTTCTACACAAATAAGTGATACAGTGTTGAAAGTTCACACACAAAATGTATAGAATAATTGACAAAAATGTAGCTAGCAAAAGACATGAAATGGTAACAAATTAGAGGAGCAAGGCTAAAAAATCTAAGTTATTCACAAATAAGTTCATTTTGATTAAAAAGAAAATTAAAAAGTTATATTTATAACCCCTGAAAATGAAACTTGATTAAAGCCACTTGGAAAAAAGAAAAATATAAAGATCTTACGTATTGATGAGCCACAGATCTGCTCCATCAGGATTGTCACTCAATGAATAGCCAAATGCTGTTAACTGGCCGGCCATATATTCACTGTCACTCTGATGCATAACAGTGTAATGCAAAAGAATAAATGAAAATGAGAAGGTGAAGGTGAATGCAAACAACCATCAATAAAGAACAGTTTAGAGGGATTCAAAACTAGCTTTGATCTTAATTAAGCCAACGCAAATTCAAGATTGCCACTGCAAAACATTCGATCATATTCAAGCTCAGACGTCTTTGTTTATATTGTGATATCTATTGTCCTCCACCTTTTTCATGAACTACACCTACTTCTGATATTTCACTCTTCGGATCTCCATTTCCCTCATCGCTCTCTTGCTTTGATCATTACAAAAAAAATTTACTGCCCCAGTACTCGATTTGGTTTCTTTGTTCACATAATGGGACTGTGAGTTATTATATAATCAATATAACAAGAAAAACATTCCACTCGTGTACACCTCAATTTTAAGCATTTTGTACAGACAGAACAATTTATACTTCTGATTAACCAATTTCATGTGGAACTAAAGCTATGACTTTATTCTAAGCCCAACTCTAATAACTTGACAGCATATCTCTTTTCTATTAAAACTTCTTACGATGAACACTTCTTTTCTCAAACTAAATAGCCGTACGGAACATCAATCCTTATGTCACTTATAAGTTCTAAGTTCGTGATACGCTAAAATCATTTCCCACCTAAAATATAACAGGTAAGTAAATAAGAGCACTGAATTAAAGGTAAAATCAAGAAGAAGGAAAAAACTAATCTGGAAAGAACTTACCTGATTATGCGAGCATCCAAAGGTCTTGATATAGATTGTCTACAAATAAACAACATCAGAAGAATAACAAATTAACTTTAAATGGATTTAAAAAAGTAAAGGAAATAAACACAAAATTGAGAGAGAAACCTGAGTGCCAGGTATTTTGGAGGAGAACTTATTAGAGTCATCGAGAAGAAGATTGACTTTATTGTTGATCTTGTTCTTCTTGGGATTCACTCCAACAGTAGTTAATGGCAACCGAAAACCTGGGGGAGCTCCACCATTGCTTCCAACGAACAAATCCTCAATGTCCTCCATGTCCTCAGAGAAGTTGCAGGCTTTCAGCCACAGTCCTAACACTTCCGAGGGAGAAAATAAAGAGATATTTGGAGGTCGCTTCGAAATTTCGAAATGGGACAAACAAAGGGAAATCGCGAAAGCCGTAAGAGTTCATTTGCGCCATGCTAGTGGGCTTTTCACTTCTGTAACCTGGGGCATTATTTCAAAAAGTGTGAAATTTTTTCTAATTTCCTAATAAATAGTTTAAAATTTATCAAAATTAAAAATAAATGAAAATTTCAAAACTATCCCTCATCTATCCATCCCACCAATTCTACCCAAAACATCTGAACCCTTTCACCCCTAGCCAAACATCAACTCAACCAATAATAACCGATCATCAATCCACCATTAAAACAATCAAAACTAATTGAAGGCCAATCACAACCATTCATTAAGGTGTGTAGTCTAATTTAAGGTAATTTTTAATCTTTTTTGGATTATTTTCTATTTAATTAACATTAAAGAGTTGGAACAATTTAGATTGTTAAGTGGAAGAAAAAACTTAGTTAGAATGTTAAGAATGTGTTTAGGCTATTAGGGATAGACAAGATGACGAAGATGACATTGTTTTAGATTTGGTAAGGGCTACCGAACCTAACAACAAGGTTCGGTGAGGGATATTGAACTTCATTGTTAGGTTTAGTTAAGGCTATCGAACCTTGAATTTATATTGGGATGGAGTTATTGAATCTCACACAAGTTATTTCATGAATCAATTTCTTAACAATCATGTGATTTTAGCTTTATCCTTTGAAATGTCAATTTGTATAGTTATATTTTGTTATAATGTAATTGAGATGTTCTCATTTTAGGTATAAGTAAACAACCATAAACTATATTTTATAGAAAAATAAATGAAAAAATGTACCAAGTTGAGTGACTCGTTTATAGGAGAAAAATGAGAGCCTTCAAATATTTATATGGAAATGGAAAAGATGAATTCTACAAAGAACATAATTGAAGGATGTTGAACTTCACTATTAGGTTCAGTTGAGGTTATCAAACCTCAAAATATAATCATACAAATTGACATTTCAAAGAGTAAAACTAAAATCACATAATTGTTAATAAATTGATTCATGAAGTAACTTGTGTAAGATTCGATAACCTCATCCAAACATAATATTGAGGTTCAATAGCCTCAACTGAACCTAATAGTCAATGAAATAATTGTGATGTATGGTTTTGTCTCAACTCATACATTTTTTCTAATCCATCATCATGCAATTCTCTAATGGTGTGTTCTCTAAGTAAACCTTGAGGATTACACAAACGATTTTAAAAGAATTGAAAATCGTTATGTACTTGATGCTTACTACTAATTCTATTGATAAAATTGTGCTATTTTTCCTTCAAATCTTCATCATTAGTATATAAGTCATTCGAGTAGTCAAAACCAATTATTTCACTTCTATTAGAAGTTAGCAAGTTAACCCGATGACTTAATACATTAGCAATTTTATTAAATTGACTTAACTTGTGTTTAAGAGAAAATGTGAACTTTTAAATGTAGGTAATCTATCGAGCATGCATATGATTCAGCTTTGTAGAGTTGTTGAGGTATTTGTGAGCTTGGTGATCCGTATTAAGGATGAGCTCCTTTTGTACTAAGTATGACTCTTATTGTCGTAATGTTCAAACAATTGTATACAATTCTTGTTTATATGTGAACCATTTTTGTCTTGGTTCATCGAGTTTTTCACTAAGAAAACTATTGGCTTCATTTTTTGAGACAAAATAGCTCTAATCTCCACTCCAAAGGCATCACAATCAAATTTAAAGATTTTTTTGAAATCTAAAAGTGTTGAATTACTGCATTTTTAAACTTCTCTTTTAAAGTTGCAAAACTCTCATCTACTTAATCAGTCCAAATAAGTTGTTTTTGCTTCAAAGAATCAATTAGATGTGTAGTAACAACAATGTTTGAAATGTTGATGTTGGTCAAGATGTCAATATATAATTTTTACAGAAATATCAAATATATTATCGTTTTGACGAAAATTTTAAAAAAAATTATGAAAACTATAAAAATACTATAAAGAATATGAAATTTTTTATAAAACTTTATAAAATATCAAAACAATCAATTACCTATATTTTAAACTAAATTTTTATTTTGATACATGTATTTTCAAATACTTATAATATTTATATTAATCAATAATTTAACTAATTAATTAAAATATTATATCATAATTTTTTTTTGTAAAATATTATATAATAAGTAGTTAAAAAGTTTGAAATAATTAAGTAAACTATCTAATTGTATTAACTATTATAAATAGACAAATCTTTACAGTATAAAAAAATTCATTGATATTTTTGATATTTTGTTAATTTTTGTTAATATTTTAACAACAACATTCACAATATTTAGGATAATTTAGTCAAAAAAGATATTTAAATAATAATTTAATGATAACTATATTTGAGTGACAATTTTGTGACCATTTAATCAAAAAATATGGATATCACATTTTGATATTGGGATATGTAAAATAACGACATTTTCATCCTTGGGTAATAGTACTGAAGTTCTTCATAAACTGCCTGTAAAATATTACTAAGCCATAAAAGCTTCGAACTTTTACCAATGTATTTGGTGTTGACCATTCTTGAATGACTTTCACTTTCTCTTGATCAACTTTTAATCCTTCAGAGCTTACAACAACACCCAAGAAAATAAGAAAGTTGTTAGATACCTTTCTTTAAGTTTACATTCAACTTGTTTACCTTTAGTGCTTTGAAAACTTTAATCATACTTATATCTTTCGACCAAATTTTCTTTGTTATGTGAGTTTCAAAACATTTCAACATTGAAAAATACAATGAACTTGCAAAAAGTGAGGTTGACTCTTTGTCCTTGCATTTATTAGATCGTATCTCTTCTTCATGTTCTATTTCTACATGAATATCATAATGTTTTCCACATCCAATTGTGCTATTTGTAGAAGCCATCTTTATCATAGCCATAAAAAATATTTGAAGGCTCTTTTTTTCTACTATAAACGATGGATTAGAAGGGCATATGGGTTGAGACAAAACCATCTCATTAATAGATGCTCGACATTGTTGCCTATATTTGAGACAAGATATTGAGAAGTATGTCAAACGATGTTATACTTTCCAAACTACAAAGGGACAAGTTCAAAACACTGGACTTTATACACCTTTACTAATTTTAGATGTTCTTTCGGAAGATTTGTCCACAGATTTTGTTTTAGGATTGCCATAGACATAAAGAGGTTCAGATTCAATTTTTGTTGTGATCAATTACTTTTCCAAAATCGCTCATTTTATTCCTTACAAGAAGACATCAGATGCTACACATATTACTCAATTATTCTTCTGAAACATCGTTTTCTTACACGATTTATCTAAAACAATTGTTTTTTATTGTGACAACAAATTTCTTAATCATTTTTGGAAAACTCTATGGAAGAGACTTGATACGTCATTGCATTGTAATATCATATGCCATCCATAAATAAATGGTTAAACTGAGGTCAATAATCAATCATTAGAAAACATTCTTCGATGTTTGGCTCAAGAAAATCTAATACAATAAGAGAATATCTTATCTCATGCAAAGTGCCCTACAATAATGTAATCAATCGATTGATCAGAAAATCTCCTTTTCATATTTTCTACATATGAACTTCGTTACATGCTTTGAATTTGGACATTTGCTAAACTTTCAAGTATGAACATCATTATTGATCATATGATAACTAAATTAACCAATATTTATGATGATGTCAATAGAAAATTAGAAGAGTTTGTCACAAAGTATAAACTTGATGTTGATAGACATAGACGATTTAAGTCATTTAATGAAGATAATCTTGTGATGATTCACTTAGTTGATGGAAAAACTCAAACAAAAGAGGATCGAACTATTTCACATCCTTCAAAAGATTAATGATAATGACCATGTGATTAACTTTTTTGATACCTTTGTAATTTTTAAGACATTCAATGTCCAAGGCTCATCCGTTACCATATTGAACTCGGGGATAGTTTTTTATTTTTTATTTTTTTTAAGAATGGGACTACTAATGTAGCTATTTACATAAAAAATATCTAAAATTACTTTTAAATATTAAATAATTATATTTGTGCATAGAGAACAAGTAAAATTACTTATATTTGGAGAAAAATATAATATTTAAATAAATATATTTATGCTTGAAGACCAAATAAAGTTATTTATGCATGTATAATAAGTAAAATTATATTTTTATTTTATTTTATTTGTATAATTTCTATTATAAATAGTTGTATGATGAAGGTTGAGAAGCAATACATTTGAAATGAATTACAATATTTTCTTAGAAGTTCTTTTTAAGAATTATATACTTTTCTTTTGAGAAGTAAGTTAAAACATCTTGTAACTTGATGCATCACATCATCACTAGTTATTATTTAATGAGATTTTTTATTTTTGTGAAATTAAAAAATAATATCCAAAATTCATAATAACAAAAGAATATCTAATAACATGGAAGAAAATTTAACTGAATAATGTTTAATTTTATATGGGTAAAAATAACTATAGTTTAATTTAAACGATGGTTAATTGGACAATGTTCAATGTAAAATAATTTGATAGATTTTTTTAATAGTAAAAATGTACGTTTTGGATATAAATAATATTATTTTTATAATTAAAAATTTTAAGGTTTTTATTTTTGTTGTTTTTCCTTACTTTTTTGACCTCTTTATTACATTGTTTTTTATTCCTTAATTAATTTATACTAAAAATTGGCCACATGTATTAGGAAGTAGTGAACTAGTGATGCTTTGTAAAATGAAAACATGGCCTAAAAGAGATGACACTATATATATTAAGTTGATGTATGTATCAAATAATATGCCAGTATTGAATTAGATGTTAAAATAATTGTAAAATTGCTCAATAATTGACATATAAATTACTACATGCAATAAATAAAAAGCATTTTTTTAAGTAAAACGCTTCAAAAAAAAGCTGCCTAATTTGCATATTATAGGGTTTATTAAAAGAAAAGGTGATTGGTATCGTATACTTTAAGTTTAATTGTATGTTATAATTTCTTTCATCAAATGTTTTATTTGTAATTCTCACTACATGGTATATATATATATATATATATTTAAATATAATGTAAAAATATATATTTTTATAGGATTTATTAATTTATTAATGTCATGATTCTATTTTTGGTACTCTTTTCTACTTTATCATATTTTTGATGTGGTATCTTAATGGTAATTAATTTAAAAAATATATCATTAATTAGTGTAATTTGTCATTTACTTGAGAATTTTTTTTATATATAGTAATATACATGCAATATTTAGAGAACAATTTTAAATAATTAATTAATTTATGAAAACAATTTCTAAATATTGTTTAATTAATTGGTTATCTTAAAATATCATTTAAATATTACACATGTATTATTATACAGATAAAAAATCTATAATTAAATAATAAATTACATCAAATTTATACCTTTTTAAAATGAGGTACTATTAAAGTATCACATAAAAAATATGAATAAAAAATATCAAAAAATAAAATCATGATATTATTAAAATAATAATTTTTTATATATATTTAAAAATATGTTGTACATCTTTGTTTTTTTTTTCTTTATCATATTATAAGTAAAAGCATGTGTTTTAGAAGTGAATAAAAATAAAATAACGTGTATAATTAACTAAGTTATGTAAGTGATTTTACGTGAGAAAATCTTCCATGTAACGGGTGCATGCCTCATTGAGACGAACTTTTAGGAGAGCTTTTTCCTTTGTTCAAAGTTGCAAGACCGCTGGCCATTTTACTGTTATTGCAATGATGATTAAACTATCAAAGTTTAGAAATTTTAGCAGCTTACTATATTTATTAATGATTCTTTCTTAGAAATTTAAACTTTTCCTATTTTTATCAAAATTACGACTTTATTTGAATAATTTGTAATGTCTGAATCGCAATTATTGAGATGGAAGAAGAAGCTTAATCTTATTTCGATTTCTGATACCTATAGATTCGTATTCCTCTTATTCGTCAAGCCATAGCTATCGATTTATCCAAACATGCCCAATCTCGACTCACTTCAACCATATGAACATAGCCACTCGTCGACGATGAGAATCACTCGTCGGAGTTCAGGAGCGGTACAAATGGGACCGCGGTGGCTCCGACGATGCCCGAACTAATTTTACCAATTGCCCTCGTTGTTCCATCACTGAATTCGACCTTCTCTTCTCCAATCGTCGATTCCCCAGTTTATCTCCTACTTCTTCATCCGATTCTTTTGATTCTAAACCTGGCCTCAGCTTCTAAAGGATTATGCTGTCTTCGAATAACTAACGTAGGTGTTTTTAATGATTAATTTTACCTATGAGGAAATGCCGACCTAATTTATTTGTAACCCATTTATCCAAATATTTGCAGGAAAATGCCGAGGAAGAATTTGCAGAGGTAGAATCTGAACAACTTTCATCTTAGAGCTATGAGCATGTAACACTAACACTGCCCTTAGTTGTTTTAATTTTGTTGTAAAAATTACATCCATGAGTTGGTGTCAAATTGCCCTTAGGAAAGAATCAAAAGAGCAAGATGAAATTTTAGAACCATTCCATCACTGAATTCGACCTTCTCTTCTCTTTCTTTTTTATTTTATTTAATTATTAAAATGGATAATGAGATTGTTCATCCTATTATTTTATTTATCTTGTTATTTTCTATTAAAATTACTCCTAATCTAGTCCATATGAGAAGATTCTTAAAGCCATCACTATTAATGAGATAAATTACAAAAAAAAAATCTCAAGATTATGATGTATGGCTAAGAGAGAAATTAGTTTGTTGACTTAATTAGGTCATTAATGTCTTGCAAAAAGGCTTTAAGTTTAGGATAATTGGTGTAGAAATCTCCTCTCCATGATAAGATAGATAACAGTTTTAAACTATAGCAATTGTAAACAAAATTATACTTTTATTAAAAATAAAAAACTCTTTGCTGAAAACTCAGAGATTTAATTATCAAACCTATTAAAACATAAAAATACTAATAAATAAATATACTTCTTATAATTCAAAATATAAAAATCAATCTATGTTATTTGGATTCTTTTAAAACATTGATAGTAGTAAAATTCAAAAAATTAAGATATTGATAGTGGTAAATTTTTGGATACATATCTATTTAAATTTATACTAAATTGAAGAGTTCCATTACCACTTTTGTATTCATGTCATATTACTTCATAAAATATTAAGATTCTAATTAACATAGAAATTAATTAAAATATAAAGAAAAATTATAGCATTTAAACTGATTATAAATTAATTCAGAATTCTAATAGTTAAATACGAGGAGAAAGAAATAAGAAATAACATCCAAAACAAGAAATTCAAAATTATTTTGTGCTACACGCAGTACTAGCCCCTGAGTGTGACATATAAAAGAGCCTCTTATTTGGACTTGAATGAAGAGATGAGATCCTGAGCATCAGACATAGTCGGAAGAGCTGGAATTGCTCCTTTCTGTGTAGTACATATTGCTCCACTTGCATTTGCTAGCGTCAGTGCCTCTCTCAATTTTGCCTCATCCTATCAAAATACAAGTTAATTAATTATTATTTTTATTTTGAAAAATTAAAAACCAAAACACTAATCATGTACAAAACACACATCAAAGATGGCAAAATCTTTGGCCACAGACACCAAAAATGCGCCCACAAAAGCATCTCCAGCGCCAGTAGTGTCGATTGTTTTAACAGCAAAACCAGTCACCTTGCCCTTGAATTTCTGTTTTCATCACAAAGATTAATTATAACATGTTATTTTTCATCTCTCATAAGTCATAGCTAGTAATTTCATTAATTTATGGTAATTAATTAAAATTATAATTATTAATACCTTAGTAAAATATCTACAACCCTTCTCACCGTCAGTGACCACAAGTAGTTTTAAGTTGTCATGCCATAGAGACAAAACCACCTCTTCCTTTTCAGGATCACCTTGTGTCAAGAATTGCACTTCATCATCACTCACCTGCACTCGTTATAATTTATAGTTAATTATCACATACATTATTCACAATTAAAAAACTAACCTTGTTATAGTATGCTCTTAGTTGCAAAAAAAATAAAAAATGAGAAAAAGTGTCTTAATCGGTCATATAATATGAGATAAATACAATAGAATTAATTAATTATGTTAGTTAAAATAATTTAATCTTTTTATTTTATTACTGAAAATAATATATGAAGTAATATCATTACATTTTTAAAATACAATGATTGAACTGTTATTCTTAACGTCTTGACATAATTAAGAGATTTGTAATATCACACTACATATTTATATTACTAAATTAGTTATTTTGGAAAATTTATTTTTAACAGGTGAATTTTAAATACACTCAATTAAAATTAATAAAATATAATTGAATCAAGAGGTAATTACAAAAAAAAATAGGAAATTATTTGTACCTTAATGAAATCAGCTTGATTCCAAATGGATTTGATGCCATCTCTAGCAGCATCAGGAGAAGGCCAAAGTGGTAATCTAACATTAGGATCATAAGAGAGCAAAACACCAGCCTCCTTAGCTGCTTTCATTGCAGCCATGTGAGCAGAGCGACAAGGCTCGGTGATAAGACTAATAGAACCATAATGAAATATCTTTGCTTGTTTGATAAAACCCAAATTAAGTTCAGAATCCTTAAGCATCATATCTGCACTTGGATTCCTATAAAACATGAATTCTCTTTCTCCATTCTTCTTTAATGTGACAAATGCAAGTGCTGTTCTTGCATAATCATCAAATAGTATTCCATCTGTATTCACCCCATTTTTCTTCAATATGTTCACTAACATATGTCCGAACTCGTCATTTCCTACCTGCATATTATTAGATTCTTTATGTCATCTTTATTAGTTTCTGTTTCTGTTTTGAAACTAAAATGGAAAAAAAATCATAATTGGTATCTTACTGTTATTTCTCAAGAAAAATTACTATTCCATTAATTCAAAAAAGGTATTTTTTTTAATTCAAAAATTTGTTTGTTTCTGTTTTTTTACTTTATAAAACAAGATTTCAACACACAAAAAATCATAAAAAACAATACTCTAAATTTATAACATTAAAAATAACACACCAATAATATTTAACGGATCTAAATAGAACTAATGATACCAGCATCCAAATATAACCTTTCCATTCCTTTATTTTTCATTATTTTTTTGTAATTTATTGTTTTGGGCATAATTTAAGATTCAATTTTTAGAATTTGAATTAGGATATTTTTTATTTTTTATTATTTTTTAATTCTTTGTTTTAGGTTCAATTTTCAAAATTCAAATTAGAATATTTTTTTTCCCTTTTTAGTTATTTGGTATTTAAGGCATCATATATTTAGAGAGTTGTAGCTTTACATTGTAGAACAATTATGTATTTAAAAACTATTGGCTTATTGAAATAAAAATAGAGATTTGATATCAATGGTTTTGCAGCATAAAGACATGCATTAAAAACTTGAGCTATTTTATACATTAAAAAAACTGTTTTCGTTTGTGAAAATTAACATCAAAACAACACTAGTTTATGTTACTATTTTTAAAAATAAGAATAAATTAATCTTTATTTATAAAAAGAACCCAAACAAAACACAAAGATTTTGACCAAAAAATAAAAAAGAAAATAAATAAATATTTATAGAAGATACATACATACCTTGCCAATAAAAGCAGAGTTACCACCAAGTTTGCTAATAGCACAAGCCACATTGGCTGGTGCACCACCAGGGGCTTTAAGAAAACCAGAAGCCTCAGCCAATGAAACTCCAGACTCATTCGGTACAAAGTCAATCAACATCTCCCCAAAAGCTACCACCATTGGACTTGGACTTGTACTTGTCACCGTCATCTTCTTCTTCTTCTTCTTCTTCTTCTTTAAGTTTGATATAGAAATTACTTAAATCTAAAGTGTTTCGCTAGTCGTGTTTGTGTTAAGTTCTCCAAACACACATTTATATATAAAGTGCTTTAGTGGATATGAAGAAATATGATTTATAATTATATATATATATTTAGCTTTGGATAGCAAATTATATTTCTAACTGTATTTCGATTTGGATATTATCTCTTATTGTATATTCTTATCCTTAAACATATCCTAATATTCTTTTTTTTTTCCCACAGAATATTATCTTTTTAAATTTAAATTAGATTGCCCGGATTAGAAGTCCATGAAGTAATTTTAGTCGTAGATTTAAGATTTATATATGTTAAAATGTCAAATTAAATATTTAAGATTTGGTGTGATTATGTTTTAATTAAAATATTAGGAAAATATATTTTTACTTTATTTGAAGATTTCATTATGTGATATTTTTACAAATAATTCAAAAATACATAAAATATATAATTCATCAAATTAAACATGATATCAGAATCAACCATTTAAATTATTTATTCTAAAATTTCAAAACTTCATGTTGAAATCAAATTAAAAAAAAACCCAAATCCAAACCTCATTTTCTCCTAAAGATGTTATATATTATATATCTAATTTTAGTAAAAATCTATTCAAATTATTAAGTTTTTATGAAATTAAAAATTAAAAATTAAAAATTCAGGATACATCACCTTCAAATAAATTCACATGTATTATCCTCTTTTATTTATTTTTTGCTCAACTTAATATCCATTGTTCAAAAAATTAATAATTATACACACTAAATTAAATTAAGTAAATGTTTGAATATGTGTGACATTAAAATACAGCTAGGCAGCCTGTAAGTTTCTTTATAGCGCTTGATGAGCTACCCATTCGCCAATCTAATTGGCCTAGATCTTAATTTTGAGATCTTGACAAGCAAGCACGAAGTCAAAAGTTGTAATTTAGGCGTGCCAAATATTATAGTTGTTAAATTGTACGTATTTATATTTTGGGTTTTAGGTCTAATTTTTGTAATTTTAAGTTAAAGTTATTGAAGAACAGCTTTAAATATACTGCCCGAAATCTCAGAGCTAAGTAAAAAAAAAAAAAAAAAATTTGTTGAAATGCTCAATAAAATCCCTTTGTCATCATAAATTAATATGTTGAAATGCGCATTATGGGATATTGATTAGTACTCTTTACTTCTCAGTTTGGTCATGCCCAACTATAAGAATTGATGGAGACATTTCTGGTGGATGGTTGGTAGTAGGTTTGAATTGTTATCAAGAAAATGTGGACTTGCTGCTGATGATGTGATTTATGCTCCGCTGGGCATTGTTTTTTTTTCCTGACCAAATCGAAAGATTATTTCATTTATTATAAACTTAAGTATTACATCTTACATCACAAAAGCATACAAATTGGTGAATTTAAAAATCATCTTATACACGTTGCCCAGGTAGAATAATTCCAATATCATAAGAAATTTCAAATATTTTTCCTAGGTTGTCTATCATAGGTTTGGTAGTAACTGTAACCATTAAGTGGACTTCACATTCCACTCTAAACTCAGGTTTAGAATTTAATATATCTTTAGAAATATATATATTCATAATAATAAAAAGAGTCAGAATTATCAATAGGATCAATATGGTAATCATAGAGGGGAGTCATAATGGAATCCACAGCTGGAACCGTCGTCGAAAGCACCAATAGAGTTGCCGCCACCGTTGAAGGAGGAAAGACCAATTGGTGCCACACCGTCTAGCCGACTAGCTAACTAGTCGATTTTCCAAATGGACTTTCTAACCATCAATCTAGGTGGGATCGATGACATGGACGTTCCTTCTGATCGACCCACTATCTCAACTCCTGTCAATTATGCGTTCTATCTTATCTTGGTTTACTTATAGGTTCCTTCTGTCTTACTTTATACGATGCGAGTAATTTCTGTCTAGGTGTCTACTCTTGGTTTTAGATTTATCTACATCCCATTTTTTCTTGGATCTTTTCTAATGGTGGGGATTTTTGTGGGTCTCGTTATCATACGTCATATTCCAAGAAGTAGGTTTATTAAAGCTAAAGATACAAAAACCATAGAAAATTCCTAGAGTTTATGGAAAAAACTATTCAAAAAATTCTTGGTTTATCATAATACATCTACAAAAAAAAAGTTATAAGAGTTACAATATTCTTCAAGTTCTTAGAGTTCATTCAAATTCAAGGAAAATTGAAGAAAATAATTTACCTAGAGATTATAACTTTTTAATCGGGACTTCAATTGAGACACAAACAAAACGTTGAAAAGATTATGACCTCAAGTTCACAAGGGCACAAAGATATAAGAAATCTCATTTGCACAATTCAACTAAGATATTCCATAATTAATTATCACTAAGACACTGTACTTGGATGAGATAACTATACTACTTACCCTATCAACCAACAGTGGCCCAAGGGATTTATGTTGGATAAAAAAATCACCATATACGTGTAGCACTATTTGATTGATCTACGGTGACATTTGAAAGTCAAATGGATACAATCAGGTCATAGTCAAATATATTATTTATTATTTAAAACCAAAAATATATATTAATGATACCATCATAATTGATGCTTTGCAAGGCAATTTTTACATAGAAAATAAATGAGTAAAGATGCATTTTGGGCAATTAGATATGGTTGTGTCGATATTTGGGGAATTTTTTTATGCTTGGAAGATCATTCTTCGTCAAAAAAAGAAGTGTTAGAGGAATTCCTCAAATATTTTAGAGATACCAACTGATTGCTAACTATTAGGCTGTGACTCGATCTAAATGGGAAGGAAAAGTCCAAGATACGAACCAAAAACCTCCCGTTCGGAAAGAAACAAGCCATTTAGCATTTAGTCCAATTATTTTATCAATTGGATTGTGCTTAAGACGGTTGGAAGTGTTGGGTTTTTCTCTTATTTGGAGGAGCCCAAATGAAGCCCATGTGGCTTAAAAGCCCATGGAGTAATAAGGGGGCAATTGTGTCATTTCATTGTTTCATTAATAAACTCATTTATGGTTTGATGAGATAGGATTCTGTAGAGATTTTCACAATTGCAGCAGCAAAGGCAGCAGTTAGCAAAAAAGAGAGCAGTTTTCCCTCTCCAGCCAGTCTTCATCAAGTGCTCTGATCGAAGGTCGTTTGTGGTCCTATTAAGCTGAAATTTTGCAGTCAGGTTCACGACTCAAGAATCTTTAATCTGTGCGGTGGGATTTGGATTTGGCTCATCGGTTTGAGAAATTATGAGCAGTGAACAGTGACTACGAATTGGGTTAGATTTCTCCATTTTCTTGAAATAATTGTTAGTTTCTAAGAAGTGTATTCTTGATGATGTTGTTGATTGTTTACCTCTAGTTTTACCTAGAGAGAACTTTTGTACAATTGTTTTTTGATAGTGGAAGTTTTGGAGAGGAGTACCGTGGTTGTTTCCTTTCTATACCGGGAAGGTTTTTTCACGTAAATTGGTTGTGTTGATTTTGTGCATGTTTGATTTTAAGCTCTATTTATTTGTTTCCTAAAAGATTCACACAAAGAAGGAGAATAAGTTTAATTCCGCTGTTTAAAACTTGATTAAGTTCGAATTGAAATTGTGATTCTCCTAATAGGAAGATCAAATTTTTGAAAGTACCAAAAGGTGTAACTAGTTTCATTGGGTCAAGAACATGCACAAAATATCATATGACAAAAGCTAATAAATAAAAGTATTTTTTTCATAAAGTGTTACCTAATTTGGAAGGTGATTTTTATCTTTTATGTTTGGTTAGTATTGAATTGCCGGATAAAAAATTTATTAATATAATATGAATATCTTCAACATTTAAATGTTATTTGGTTAGGCTAGTAGATTTCTATTGATTGAAGAGAAGATTCCTATTGATCAGTTTCATTCTTAAGCCTTGGTTAGCTAGTAGGCTCTATGAACCTTTGCATTGTACATAAGTTGTGGAGCCAAAACAAAACATATGTGTACTAAGAAGGAACGTTCTGGTTGAAAAATTTGGGGTACATTGGAGAATATTTCGCTAAAAAGGAAAGTTTGAATCTTTTCAACCATTCGTTAAGAATAATTTGACGAAAAGTTGCTACAATTTTAATACAATTCTAGAGGGTCTTCATTTATCGAGGATCTCCAATGGAAGAACACTGGATCCAATAAAGTGTTTTGAAGGAGAACGTAATTTTAAAATATCATTGTAAGGGATTTGCATAATCTCTAAAAAAATTGGATTTGATTGAGCTCTTGTTTATCTTACAAAATGTTGCATCTTTACTTGCATTAATTGTCATCACAATAACCACTTAGATCCGACCATTGAAGCCCTTGAAATTATTCAAATTTATGATGATAAATAATACGATAAAGGTGAATGAAATAGAGAAGTAATTTTTAAAACAACGAAGTGGTTTGATTTTTGTTTAATAGGTGACTTTGCATGTAAAGGTGAACATTTGGTCCAATCAAGATATTGAAAGCTTACGTATTATTGAGAAGAGGTTTGGAATTATCCTTAACATCAACAATATTTAATGAGAATAGTATTTATGATACAAAACAAACCCCTATAGAAATAATTTAAAAATCTACTTTGGTTAATACTAAAAAACAACTTATTTGTCAAATGCAATGGGTATGAATCTCTCATTTAATAAAAAAAAGTTATTTGAGCTCTAAGAAAAAAGGTTTCAGATACTTTAGGCCTATTTTTTCTAAGTTGGGTGATGGAGAAGAATATTGTTAAGAAATGGGGTGGATTGAGGAGAATATTACCTTTATATAACATATTTTGTATTTCAATAGAAATTTTTTTCTCAAATTAGCAAAAAAACTCAAAACTCATAGTTTCACACACATAAATACCAAAATACATTTCTTATATATATTTAATAAAATAAATAAAAATAAGATTAGATTCTATAAGATCTTCAACAATCATTACTATCTACCCACCGAAGTTCTAGTGACCCATCTGTGTTTCGACGATCCAAGGATTTTCAACAATTTCATTTGTAGTTCACTGTATGTAACCTATTATATCTATTTGTATATTTATATATAATATGTTACATTTACCTGAATCTTTGTATTATGTTATATCCACATGTATGTTTATATGTACAGGTTACATCAATCTCTACAAGTTTTTTTATTTAACTTCATTTTATAATTTATAAAGTTAATTCTATATTTATATGTAACATGTTATACCTACCTTTACTTTTGAATATAATATGTTATATTTATCTTTAAAGTGTCACTAGAGCTCCAATAAAAGATGTAACGTGTTACATTCACCTCCTACGAGATCATCAGTAGGAATGTCGAAGCTTCGATGGGATGACTGGAGATGTGATAGGGTCTTATAATAATGTTATTTTATTGAAGTTATAAAATAAAGATATTTTTATCTATTTATTGAATAATTTGATATAAAATTGTGAGTTTTAAGGTAAGTTGTTGCTAATTAGAAAAATTGATCAATTCAAAAATAATATTATTTAGGTAAAAAAAAAATGAGCCTAAAAGATATGTAATTGTAGATATTTACTCTAGGATAATCAAAAAAATAAGTAGTGACTCCATTGTTTTTCATCATTGAAAATGCAATTTATGCACAATTTTTTGTTTATTTATAAACTTATTTATTCAAATGATTTTATTTTGAACACTTTAAAAAAAAATATTCATTACGGTATAAAAAAATTTGGTTAATACATGCATGAATATGTATTAAATATATGCTCATTATGTAATAAAAAAAATATGTTTAGCAACTAAAAGTCATTTAAAAATGAAACTCTTTCTGTGATGGAATTATCTTGCACCTTGATATATTTACAATTTAATACTTAGTGGAGTGGAAGGAGGAGGATAATGGGAAAAAAAGGAACATGCGGAGTGCATCATTTTTTTTATGGGTTCAAGGTATATATATATATAAACTACATGGATTTTAGGTTGCTTGTTAGAATTTGAAGAGAGATTTTTTTAGATATATTTTTTAGGATATTAAAAATGAAATGAATTAAGAAGAATCTGTTGGGTCACGCACTGGTTTGAATTACAATCTAGTAACCCAAATCCTAAAAGAACAAAAGAAATACTAGCCGAGATTTAGGATTATGAATGGGATGGGAGGTCAAGGATTCTCATCTTGTTCTTTGTTTATTACTAAGAATTTATCTTTTATTTTTACTTAAAATTTGTGAGAATATATGGAAGTTTCTATATAGGGAACAAGGATCCCCAAATGTAGAATAAAAATCCACTTAATATTTTAAATATTATTTATTATTTATTTTTAGAATTTTTTATTTTTATTCAAAGGAAAAATCATTTTAGAAGTAAACCAATAATAAATATTTTATAATATAAAAATAAAATTTTGAGTCAATAAAGAATAAAAAATAAAAAATATTTACGTGAAAGTAAGAAAAATAAAATATATGTAACAATAAATACATAATTCTTTTATATTAAATAATATTGATAAAATTTAGTTATAATTTGAAATAATAACAATGAATTATAAAATAAATATAAATTGTTTAAATAATTTTTATAAAAGAATTATTGATGTTCTAATATAATAAAAATATAACTTAAATATAAAATATAAAATATATAATACATTACTCACTATTAATTTAAATTTAAATGTCATTAAATCTATAAAAATAAGGGATCACAATGAATCCTCTCTTCAAATTAACAATATTAAATTTTTATATATTTATTAAAATATAGTATATAATTTCAGGAAATAAGACAAACAAAGAATACAATTTTCATTCTTATCCCAACTCATATTATAAAATATGGATATTCATTTTTTTGTTTCTCATTCTCCATCCGTACATCTAACCAAATAAAATTGACAAGCATATGGATAACACTTCCCAATCAAAGATTATAGGAAATCATGAATAAAAGAAAAAATTTATTTATCATAAATTTTTAACGAAATATAAATAATGTATCATAATATTATTAGTAAATATAATTAAATCTACATAATTATATCTAATAAAAAATTATCATTTCAATAATTGTGATAAATGTATGAATCCTTTATGTGAAGAAAAAAAACCCTCATATTTAAAAAAAAATGATACTCTTGAATTTTAGCACATCACTCAAGTTGCATGATCCAACAACCAATTAACATTTGAATTTAGGGTTTTTCTTTTCTGCAATATTTTCATTTTTTTTAAGTATAAGCAGTGTGACATCACTTTTAGGCACAAAAAACTTAAATGCTAGACATCGATGTCAAGATAGAAATATTCATTAAATGCACAAAAACACTAAATATTGCACCGTTACTCTACTTATTTCTTAGTAGTATCTAGGTATTTATCTCAAGCTAGGAAAATCCAATAGTCTTTAGGCAAATTAAAAAGCCCTCTAAATGAGGCATGAAACTAGCCAATTATAAGGTCTATATTCAAAACAAGTATTTGTAGATTTCTAAAACCAAACAAGGTATGTGATTTTGAGTCAAAATAGTCTGTTAAATAAGTGATAAATTAGTCTTATAACTTTTGGGTAAACTATTTTAATTATATTATTTTAAAAATTGATCAGTTAAATTTAAATATTTTAAATTTGATATTTTTTAAGCTTTATGTTAGAATTATTCTTTGTTTTATTTTAAAAAATAGAAAGAAAGAAAAACACTACATGTCTGTTAAATTTGGGCCTAACTCCATCTCAAAACCCAGGTTGTGAGATGGAGGACTGTTGGGCGCGATCCCTAGTCGATGTGGGACTTTAACACTTCCCCTCACATCGGCAAGGGTCTGTCCCCTTGAGACCGACGGGGATGTTGAGCTTATGGAACCCAAGTGGTGGAATGCATCACTCACCAGTGGCGAAACAACTGCACCGACCGGTAACCTTGCTTTGATACCATGTTAAATTTGGGTCTAACTCCATCTCAAAACCCAGGTTGTGAGATAAAGGACTGCCCTTGTTTCTTGTTTATATGCGCAGCGTGGACGCGATCCCTAATCGATGTGAGACTTTAACAATGTCTGTATTTGACTACATATCAATTAATTTAAAAAATTTAAAGTTAATTTAGTCATTTGTAAATTACATAATTAAAATAGCCTGTCCTAAAAGTATTGTATCAAGGACACTCGGAATAGTACCGAAGAGAGAGTAATGCCCTAAAAACCAAGGACATTAAAAAAGCTAGATCCTTAAATTTTCTGCTAATATAGAGAATAAGCTAGCTGAGTAGCTAACGCAGTTTCTTTGTGAACCATGAAAATAACATGATTAAACTACCAATCCCAGCAAACCCACCCACTCATCCATCCTAATCAAAATCCATTTTTAAGTCTTAAAATATTATAATTCATAAGCAACCAATATTTAATACCCTCGTTTAAAAACTCAAATCCACAGGGTGCTTCACCTTCTTTCTACAATCTACACTACTTTCCACCCTCTACGATTATTTGCATCAATCCTCCAACTTTGATTTTTATTTAATTTTATTTTCTTCATCAGGTAATTAATTAACTATTGAATTAAATTTGTTAATCTATATGATCATTTTAGACTTCTATTTCTTATTTTTATTCAGTTTTTTTCCTTACATTAATTAATTTTGTGCATGCTATTTATATCTTATCTTCTTATCAATTAAGCTTACCGTTTTATGTGAAATTTAAAATTAAAAATCGTAAAATTTCTTAAATTTTTTTAAGTTATTAATAATTATATTTAAAAAATGAGTCAATAATAAAGCATAATCTAAATAATATTTAGTAAAATAACCATAATTCTCTATAAGAAAAACTTGAAATTATAAATCGTAAAAATTTTTATAAATTAAATTTTTAGATATTTTTAATGATATTGAAATAATTCATAATATTTTATAAGTTAGTACAATTTATATTTTAAAAATTAGACAATATTGTTATACTGAACAATCATTAGTACAATAAACATAACTTTCTATATAAAACTTGAAGTTTTTAGAAATTTAAAACGGTATATGATATGATTAATAACATTTAGTGAGTTAACATTATTTATATTTTAAAAATGAGTAAAAAATGTTTTATTAAATCTGAATAATTATTAATAAAATATGCTTAATTTTCTATAAAAAACTTGAAATCATAAATCATATAATTTTTTAGGAACCGAAAGTTTAGAGATTTCTAATAATATATTAAATGAATCATAATATTTTATGAATTAGTACAATTTATATTTCAAAAATATTCAATATAATTTGAACAATATTAAATAAATATATAATTTGAACAATATTAAATAAAATGAGCATAACTTCTTTAGTAATATAAAAAATTTAAAACATAAATTTCTTATAAAATGTATTATTTGATATTTTTAATTATATATATAATTATAAATTATTATAAATTAATACAATTTAAATTTCAAAATTAAGTTAATGATCATCTCTTTAATCTCAATTATATTATGTATGTTTTTTAAGTTATTATTTTTCTTAGAATTCAATATTTATTAGAATGTCCTGATCATAAATTTAACATAATTTTATCTTTAATTTTATTTTAAAAAATTAGTTATTACTTTTCGATTTATTAATTTACCTAATATTAATATATTTTTAAACTTTGTAGTAGTATATAATAATTATATTTTGATAACTTTTTTCATTTTTTTTCTTATTTTTAGATTTATAATTCAATATGTTTATATCAAATGAGTTATTGAGTTGCTCATTTAAGGTAACAAGTTAATTAAGATAGACATTTTCAACTTATGAACTCAATGGGATAACTTTATAAAAGCTTAGCTAGGTTTAGCAGCTCATTTGATATATCTAGATGCATGTAGACTTTGAAATTTATCATACATTTTATATCAACTGCGTATTAAGTTAATTTTATCTATAATAATTTTGAGTTAGAAGATATATATAAATAAGAAAGAAAATTAAGGAAATGAGAAAAATAATAGATGAATTGGGGATTAAGGATTTAGACAAATACAAAAAGGAAAGAAACAAAAAGATAATTTAGGAATAAATTAATAATTGTGTTTAATTCATTCTAATATGATAAATAAGTATAATATTAGGTCTTATTTTTAAGATTAAATAATAAATCAAATAAATATAAATTAATTAATAAAATTTAAAATAATAATGAAAAATATAAATCTAAATTCAAATATTAGATAACTAATAATTATTAAATTTTAATATATTTAAAGTTGGATTTGTATCAAATCTCTGCTTTTGAGAAAAACTATACTCCTAACGAATTATAGAATTATAGATTATTAATCAAAATTTTAAAAGGATGGTATTAAAACAATTAAAAATTTAGAAAAACATCATTATTTAAAGTTGTAAGCTTGATTTGAGTGGTGTAAAAAATTCATGAAATAATTTTTTTCTTTTAATGAAACTTGATAAGGCAACTATTTTTTGAATATAAGGCAAAATAACAAGTGAACAAACTATACTTACAAGTTTTATCGTGATAATCTACAAACAAGCATTATCATTCTCTCTTGTTTTGGTGTGAGTATTGTAATCTCTAAACAATTATCCTCGTTCTATTTCTTATTTCCAATTTAGAATCTGACATGGATTGTGAAGTTTGATTAATATATACATGATTTATCATCTTTCTTATATATTTGTTTATGCATTGACGAAAATAAGTGAGAAAAATGAGCCATCTTAATCTGCAATATTTTCTCATTTTAGTCATAAATATATCATTCATGTCACTCTTTATATACTCTATACGGATTGAATTAAATCTTCAACTTGTGATTCGAGGGTTATGTGTTTTTGTTCAAATTCTTAAATCTTTATAGTAAGATAAAATTAAATAACCTATAAAAAAAATTAGAGTAAATTATTTTTTTCAGTTGTTTCCAAATGGATAGAATAGAATACAATCATTAAGTATTTCTAACATGTTATCAGAGTCACTGCTTTTATCTTTCTAGCAGTCTTATCTTTTCTGGTGCTACTCAACCATTATAGCTTCCGTTGTCACAATAGCCGCTGCAATCATTCACCGTTGAACCTCCGACGTCTTTCAGCCGTTGTCCTTAGGTTCTGGAACTATAATTGCTGTTGTTAAGGAGTTTCGTACCATACAAACCACTACAATCACAGTCGCCATCGTGCATATTGTTCTGAATTTTTTTCTACATATACCACTGTGATCGGCTCGACTGGATCTACACAAATGTGGAAGTATCGCAACCATTGGACACCGCACGCCCCCTCACGCACCGAACAAACGATCTGCACGTCCTTTCATGCGCCACCGCTGAAAATATCTGGCGTCGTGAATCTCAACCCGATGACCTATCTACAGATACCACTGTGATCGCCACGACCCGATCTACATAACCGTGGGTGTATCACAGTCACAAGCCACCGCACGCGCCGACAACATCACCGCGAGTGAATTTGACGTGCCAAGCACGTCGCAACTCTACTCGTGACGTCACCAGTAACTTCCCTAGGGCTGATGCCATTGTCGCATTCAGCTGACGTCATCATTACTGCGCAACTGTTGACCGCGCTGCCCATGATCGTTGACCGTGCTACCCGTTGACCGTGATTTTACAATACAGGTCTACCTTATCTAGTTTTTCGGGTAGATCTCGTTTTTGTAGTCCGTTTTTACATATTGTGTTTCTAAATGGATAGAATAGAATACAATCATTAAGTATTTCTAACAGTAGTAGCGACGATAGTGGTTTTGTGTGCAACAGTAACTGGACTATGAGGTCTGCTGTTGAGTTGATTGCAAGTATGTTCATGAGAACGATGGTGCAGTAGACAGAATAACAATGAAGGATCGTAAGGACTTCCTTTCTTGTGATACTGTCTGATTCGAAACAAGTCATGATAGGTTTAACAATTGTGGTGGACAGGGTAAGGGTTGGCAATAACATGTAGAGGTAGTGGGGATGGTGGGCTGATATGGCTCACGAATAGGGGACGATGGGCTTATGACTTTTTTTTTTTTGAAAAAAAATTTAGGGTTTGATAAGAAAATAAAATTTGTGTTTGTTATAATATCAAATTGACATTGATAGATAAAAAAATAAAAGAGATAATAAAATAGGCGGTTAAGGATTTAGATGAATAAGAAAGGTAAAAAAGTATTTAATTCATTTTGTCTAGAGATAAATACAATATTATGTCATATTTATAGGATTAAAATAACAAAATATATAACTATAAACTAATTAATAAAATCTTAAATAATAATATAAATAACTAAAACATAAATATAAATTTAAAAATAGATAAATAAATTAGATAATTAATAACTATTAAATTAGATTTGCAACAAATATTTTTTTAATTTTTTTAAAATATTAAAATGGATATTTTTTCCTATTTATATAATCTTCTAAAGAAAATTAATAAAATCTACATACATTTAGTTACCCATTCTTAGGTTCAAGGAATCAACTAGAGCTTAGGTAGGTGAGAAAGCCACCTTAAACCTCGGTCAAATAGGGACCATAAATTTTTGAAACACTTATATTACATTTTATAAAAAATATATATATATTAAATGAAAATATAAAAAGTATATTAATTTTAGAAAATAATTATGTATTTAATAAAATTTTATTTTATATATTATTAACTAATAAAAATGAACTTTTTTTTATTTAAGAAAAAAATAAAATCTTAGAAATTTTAAAGTCCTAAATCAATAAATCTTTGGAATTCCTTAATATTTTTCACTTATTTCTCCATTAATTGGGACGGAATAAAACAAAAACGAACATTCATGATAAAAATAGTTTTTTTCAACATTAAAAATTTAACTTGTTTGTATATATTTATTTTATTTAGGGTAAATAATTCAAATAAATTTGTGTCATACACGAGCATTTACACATTCTTGGTTTTTTTTTTGTCTATATATACTTATATTCTCACATGACATATAAACTAGCTTGAAAATTAATTAGTATTAACCTAAATTAATTTGCCTGCCTAATATAATTTCCATCTTATAAACAGAGATATAGTTTTCATAAATTACTGTACAAATATAGATGTTTATGTGTATATAGGCATTAATGTGCTTAATTTCAATGTTTCTATGTTAATTTTTTATACACTAAACACTATATATAACTCAAAAAAATTTACTTATTCTTCTTCTCATGTATCTTTCTTTAGTTCTTTATCTCAAGAAAACTAAACTTCTTGTTGCAGGCACCAAACAAATGAAGGTTGATCATTGTCATTTGTGATCTTTTGATTTTTGTGGTGGCTTTTGAAAAAAAGAAAGATAATTAATTATATAAAAAGAAAAGGAAAAATTAGATTAATAGAGATAAAAAAAAATGATAATAATGAGGGGAAAGCAGATTTCGGCAAAAGCAATAGTAATGTTGTGTTTTGCAAGCTTCATAGGAGGGTCAATCTTCACTACCCGAACTTGGACGCCACCTTCTACCACAAAAGAGACTCATAATTTTCCCATCATTCCCAATTATGTCAACAAACTTCAGGGTGTTGTCACTAGAGATTGTGATGAGGTCAAACGAGTAAGTTTTTTTTTGTTAAATAAAAAAATATTATATTCAAATTTAATTCTTATTAATAAGTTAAAAAATCATATCATCTAAATCATGAATTAATAAATAATTCGTTAAATGATTTATTTGAAGGAGTAAGTTTATTAGTTTTCTAGTTAATAGTTATTGTTTATTTATAAATTGAAATCATAAGTAATTTTTTTCTTTTTTTTATTGCAATTTCAATAATTGTAAATAGAAGTGATTTTTAATATTTAGATGCGTGCAATGTTCGAAAGTGATTTTAAAGACATATTAGTATTTTTTTTCATTTTCAATATTTGTAGATATAAGTATTTTTTTAGTAAGTTATATTCTTACTTAAAAAAAATCTTTTTAAATTATTTTTATTTAAAAATCAATATTTATAAATACATCCCTCTAAATTTTTTGAAATAACAAAAGATCCCTATTATTTAGAAAAATAACAATCATATATATTCTCTCTTTTCTCACTATTTCTTAATTTTTTAGGCTATGTATTTATAAGAAAATCCAAGATTTTTATGGGTGAATATTGTATTAATTAGAACAATAATAAAGAGATGACTTACTTTTTACAAGTTTTAAAAGATGTATTTTGTAATTTTTTGAAACCTAATAAAATAACGATGGATAATCTTACAAAAAGGATAGTAAAAACCTATATTGTTAAAATAATAAATTTATAATGTCTTTTTTTCTTATAAAAATAAAAAACTTTTAATACCATTTTTGGACTTGTACCGCTAAACATAATAAGTATTTGATTAAATTATACTTACCTGTATCAAACGTGTAATCCTATTTTTCCATGAAATAAAATCATGCACAAAAGTGTGTAGAAGATTAATTAATTTGAGTTTACCTCCCAGAAATTGGCTGAAGGAGAATCTGAAGATATTATAGCGGAAGTAACTAAAACTCATCAAGCTATCCAGTAAGCTAGCTAAGACTTCCTCTTTTTAATTCATTTTTATCACTATCTCACAAAACAAAAATATGATTTTGGATTAATGTTGACATACATGTATTTATTTCTGTGTTATGTGTAAAAATATATAGGACATTGGATAAAACAA
Organism: Hippophae gyantsensis; assembly: GCA_030763125.1. Lineage (NCBI taxonomy): Eukaryota > Viridiplantae > Streptophyta > Magnoliopsida > Rosales > Elaeagnaceae > Hippophae > Hippophae gyantsensis. Next base: position 7,134,211 of record CM061032.1, read on the forward strand.
TTTCCAAATTGGAAATGGGATTAGCAGCTACAGCCAAAACAAGGCTAGTGGGGAAACAAATTCCCTTTGAAACAACAATGAATTCCAATTCCAATTCCAAAACCAACCAAACTAGTACTTTACAAAAGGCTTTTGTAGTAATTGGTATTAATACAGCTTTTAGTAGCTACCAACGAAGAGATTCTATTAGACAAACATGGATGCCTAGAGGTAAGTAACTTATTCTTGATTATAAGTCATAAAATCAATTATTTAATCATATATTATAAATCAAAATCGTTATCAAACAAGTATTTATTTCACATATTTTAACTAAACAATCCTTAATTAATAAAAAATGAACTGTAGAAATTGTAATTGAATTGCAGGGAGTAATCTGAAGAAGTTGGAGAAAGAGAAAGGGATAGTGATACGGTTCGTGATAGGGCACAGTGCTACAGCAGGTGGATTATTGGACAAAGCAATTGAAGAAGAAGAAGCAGAACACAATGACTTTCTAAGGCTGAACCATGTGGAGGGTTATCACCAGCTTTCCACTAAGACCCGTTTGTATTTTTCTACTGCTGTCTCCATTTGGGATTCTCATTTCTACGTCAAGGTCGACGATGATGTTCATCTCAATTTGGGTTCGTATGTTTTTTTCTTTTAAATTAATCAAACTATGCTTTCTTACCAAATGAGCTTCACTTAGTTCATTGAATTTGTGTTTTGTAGGTACGCTTGTAAGCACACTAGCCAAACACCGTTCAAGACCAAGAACTTATATTGGGTGTATGAAGTCTGGGCCTGTACTATATAAAAAGCAAGTCCATAAACCTTTAGTCTTATTAAAGCCCAATAGGCCCATTTTAAAGTTTTATTGCAATATTATGTAATTAATATGGTGCACAGGGGATTGAAGTACCATGAACCAGAATATTGGAAATTTGGGGAAGAAGGTAACAAATATTTCAGGCACGCTACTGGTCAAATCTATGCCATCTCAAAAGACCTTGCTTTATATATCTCCACCAACTCGTACGTACATTGTCTTCCATCATATCCTGTCACCAATTTGTTTACGATTTATTATTCCATTTATTTACTCTCTCTCTCTCTCTCTGTCGTGTGCTCGTTTTGGACTTCTGAAATGGCAGGGCCATATTGCATAGATATGCCAATGAAGACGTTTCATTAGGATCATGGTTTATAGGGCTTGAAGTTGAACACGTGGATGATCGATCTATGTGTTGCGCCACACCTCCTGGTATTCTAATTTCTATTTTTAATATATATATGTTTTTACTCAATGGAAGGGATAAGACATATCAGAATATATCCATATAAGATTTAAGAAAAGGTTATTATTGTTTAAATTAAATTCTGATTAGACATGACGAACTCTATCTACCACATGTTTCTTTTATTTTTCATCGAACTCAAGATCTAACCTTTAATTAGATTTTAAGAAACAAGTTGATTTTATTTAAACTATTTAAAGATTAGATCGAGAGTTGGAGAGAATAAAATAAATATGTGTTAGGTTATCACCGTCTTATTGTGAACGTAAATCTATGTGAAATATTAATGTCAAAATCTTAAATTTCATGTTAATATCTCGAGATTATTTGTATTCTCTGTTAAATTAAGTATTGTATAAACGATATATATATATAGTTATGGGAAATTAATGTTATTTATATGTAACAATTAGTAATTAATAATGTTTACGACAAAAATACTTATAGATTGCGAATGGAAGGCACAAGCGGGAAATGTGTGTGTGGCGTCTTTTGATTGGAGATGTAGTGGAATATGCAGGTCGGTGGAGAGAATGAAATTCGTGCACAGTGCATGTGGAGAAGGGGAAGAAGCAATCTGGAATAATGTTGATGTTTGATTTGACCTTGGTTTTGTATTTATAATGTGGTTTGGTTACGTATTTTATCCGGTTCATTAGTTTGAGTACAAGGGCAAATTTATAATAAAATTATGCGTTTTTATCTTTTATTATTTATTTATTTATCAGTGTTTAGAGGATGTGAATAATGTCTAATATTATTTAAATTTAAGATAATTTATAGATTAATAAAAATTTGGATTATGAATCCATGTTACTATTAGGATGGATTTGAAGACCATAACTATTAAACACAAGTTTTAAATAATTAATGGTTAAATTTTCAAAGATTAAAATGATCATGTATATCAATAGGAATGCTTTAAAGATATTTATTTTAAGTTAAGTAGATTTAGTTCATCTCTTCCAAAAAATCATTTTATCTCTATTTTCTTTTTTTCTGCCTCCTTATAGAATCTTTGACTCTCCCTCCTTATAGAATCTTTGACTCCCAAACTATTTTCAAGGTTTGTTATTCTAATAGCATCCTAATTTTATTTTTTAATATTAATTTTTATTTTTTTATTAATAAATTGTATCTTATTGATACTCATATTTTAAAAAATCAAATATAATGTAAAATTGAAATTCAAATAAGGAATTTTGACATGTAATATTTTTAAAGAATATTTTTGTCATTTAATATATTTTTTAATATTTTTTCTCTCTTCTCTTCATTTTTTCTTTAACCTCTATTTTCCTCAAACTTTCTGCGTGTGTCTCTCTCCTCTATCATTCACTTTGTGTTTTATCTTATATCTCTATACTTAAAAATAAAATCTATATAAAAGACAAAATTGTTTCTTTTTTATACAATTAGTTTTTATGAGCATTGTGATTTCTTTTTCTTCTATATTAGTTGTGATTCGTTTATTCAATTTAAATATTTAGATATCGTATAATATTTATTATTTTTGTGTGTTGAATTGTATAATATTTATTACTTTTATATATTGAATTATATTATTTGTTATAAAAATTTTGTAGTTTTTAGAATTTAATTTCTCCACGTTAAATCGAGAACAATTTGTATGAACAATCTTTAAGTGAAGATAAAATAAAATGATTCAAAAATATTAAATATGCATTTAAAGACTTAAAAATGATAAAAAAAATTATGTTGTAAAGAAAAAGAGAGACAAAAATACCAAAAATATTTTTAATTAAAATTATGTATATATGTTGGTTATATAGAAAAATTGTATCAAATTATATTTTTTTTAAATGTAAATATTACCAAGTTATTAATTTATAATAAAAAAATGGCCAAAATATAATTAGGATATTTCTAAAATAAGTAACCCAACTTTCATATTATTAATCAATTATCAATGTTATCTATTATACACAAAAGTCGTGCATACTAAAATATTCCTGCACTTATAGTAATTTTTTGTATGGGATGTGTAGGGGTGTCCATAAATCGGATCGGATCAGACTAAACTGTAAAATCGGATCGAACCAGATTGGAAAAAACAGTTTTACGAATCAAACAGTCTGGTTCGATTTATACTAATTTTAAACCGTTCAAACTGGACCAGACTGGTTTAATAATATATTAAAAATTTCACATTATTCTTCATTAAATGTATAAAAAATCGAACCAAACCGGACCAAACCGTTTTATAAATCAAACGGTCCGATCCGGTTTTTATTACTTAAAACCGTTTCAAACGATACAGTCCAGTCCGATCCTTGTAATATAAACGGTCCGATCCGGTTAAAGTTTTTTGACCAAAAGCAGATTGGACCGGACTGTTGGACACCCCTAGGGATGTGTACCCAAGTTATTATAGTTTTTCTATTAATTGTTTTATAAGAGTAATGATATAAAGCATCATTTTTATTTAAAAATAATAAAAAATAAAAGCTTTTTCCTTTTTAAAAATATTTTGATATAAAGTCTTTATTAAGTTAAAAAATAATTATTATATATTATAATGATTTTATATGATTCTCTCTACTTGACTTTTTACTCGTTGTAATAAAAATGTTCTTAATTTTCATAATTATAAGTAATCAAATATACTAAACTTTGACTAGATATTTTTTTAATTTGATCAACAAGAATTAAACAAGTACTTAATTTATTACAATTTGATCGACTCACAACCTAATTTACAAGAATAAAATTGAACATTTATTTATTTAGTTGAAATTTTGATTGATCATGATAATTATCAAACCGATCAAATTTTAATGGACTAATAATCATATTCATCGAAATATATACATACTCGTAACTCAATTAAATAAATATCAAAATAACTAAATTTTAACCCAATCAAATTAACAAAAATTAAATTTATATAACTTATTTGGAAAATACATCTTTAACTTGAAACCAATAAAAACAAAAACCTCAATTTAAGTCCTAATTTCCAATTCATTAGTATAATTATTTTTCTTAATTTTTTAAAAAACAATCAAATAGAATTAATTATATTTTTAACTTATAAGATAAAATAAATATAAGTAAAATAATATATAAGATAAATGTTTATGTAAAATAAGATCCTTTTAAATTAAAAATATAAATTAAGATTTGATGTCTCGTTAATATAAGTCATTAATTCAAAGAACTCATTATATCTTATATTACTTAATTTTTTAAATAATAAAATGATAATGCTATGATATTAATTAAAATATCACATTTACTTTAAATAAATTTAAATGAAATAAATAAGAATACAAAAATAATTAAAAATAACTTAAAAGTATAATAATAAAAACAACATAATATTATATTTAAAGTTAATTTACTCCAATTTTTAAATTTCACTTGGAATGACTATGGCTCTATGTTGCATGGAGCCGTTTCTCAATTTTCTAACGGATACCCGCTCAATTTTCATTCGTAATATTTTTTCCTTTGGGAACTTTTGTTTCAAAAGACCGCCTTTTTCAAAATTTGTCAAAGCTAGAGAGGAAACAAAATCCTCCTACACTTAACTTTTTTCAAGAGTAAGTTATAATCTTTAATATATTTATGAATAACAGATATTCAAAAATATTTTCACTGTCTCATTGATAATTAATTTCAGTTTTTAATATAATATTTTGATATATTTGAAAAATAGATATCGATCTATATCGTATATTTTTTCTACTATTAATAAATCTCCGCTATTTCCATAAAAAAATTCTAATATATTTTATTCTTTAGTTTGTTTATTAATTTTTATACTTTTAATTTTCTTATTTTGTTTATTTACAATTTAATCCTTCATTTTTTTATTTTTACACTTTGTTTTCAAATTTTTAATTAAATGTATGAAAATTAAAAAATAAATAGATCAAATAAAAATAAAATAAAAAAATAATAAGGGAGTAAAAATATAGAATATAGAAAAATATATGAACTATTTGTGTAATTCAACATCAAAAAATTTAAAAAAATAAGAAAATTAAAGTATAAAAATAAAAAAATTAAATTAAAAGGCAAAAAAGTAAAAAAAAAAAGTGTTAAGATTAAAAAAATAAATGAATCATAAGAAAAATGATAAAAATATTAAAACTTATAATATATAAAAATATAAGACCATATGTGTAATTTACCACATTTTTTTCACACTTCAGATATTTATAGATATTATAAGTTTAGATTAAATATTACTGTTGTATTATTAATTTAAATTTTTTAAATTTAATGGGTATTTTGAATTTAAAAGGTTGATGGCAGAAAAATCACCCATTGGTTGAGTTAATGCAATAGTGCCTAATTAGCTGTATTATTTAATATAACTTTTATTTTTAGAACTACTCGTATTTAGTAGGACGTAATTATCCAGAATTATGACTCAATATAATTTCATTTCCTTTTAAAAAAATATAGTTTCATTTAAAAAGAAATAAAAACTCTAACAGAATTCTAGTCGTATCGTATCCTAGTTCTAGAAAGTGACTCATGAAATTAGGACGGGACTTTTTGGCCTCGAATATAAATTTGGGTATATATAATTAAAACCTCTAAAATTTGCATAAATATCAGTAAAATACCAAATTTTAAAAAATATTACTAAACTCCATTTTCACAATCTTAGATTAAAAATTAGAAATAACAAATATGCAATATTTTTTTTATTAAAATAAAAAAATTGAATTAAAAATAGTTAAATTAAAAAAAATTAATTAAGTTAATATAAAAAAATTAGTCAATAAAATAAAATTAAGAAACAAATAAATCAAAATCCATTTTTCAACCATATACAACTTTTTTCATATATCTATATATCTATATATATATATATATTATTCTTTTTATCTCTCTCAATATTTATTTTATTTATTTACATCTTGTTATTTGTATTCTATCTCTCAGCTAAATTATTATAATCTTGTTTATTATTTTTCATTATCATCAACGATAAGCTAATGCAATGGTTAAAAATAAAATTGATATTTTTTTATTATTTATGTGTATATTAAATTTTTATTATTATATATCTCTAACTACATTAAATAATGGATATCAACATCTTTATTCTTTTATACTTATCTTTGTATTTCTTTATATTTTTAATTTTTAAATTATTATAAAGAATTATATATTTTTTTATTTTTACTTGCGAAGTATTAAGTAATGATATTTTTTGTATTATTTTATGTTTTAGATATATATTTGAGTTTAGAAGTTTTTTTTTTCTTTATACCTTAAATCATATCCCAAAATAGCTAATTGATATACAGTTAATTAATTCAAACATCTTTAATACCGGAGAAAATCTCGCTTGCCTTTATCACATTTACCCATATAGGTATTATATAAAAATGCTTTATCTCAATATATATAATATACATATAATTATATAATTAATCACTTTTTAATAAATAATTTTATAATATTTTTTTATTTTACATTTTTTAAGATTTATTTTTTATTTATAAATAAAAATAAATAAATAATCTAATTAATTTATTTAAATAAAAGAATTTAATAGGTTGAATTTAAATGAAAAAATATATTATTCATTTATATTTAAATCGAATTTAAATTAATATATTTTATAATCTGTCGATTTAATTACTTGATAAATAAATATATATTTTATTATATAATAAGTTATATTTAAAAATCATATGTATTATAATTATATTATATTATTATTTTATTTTAAAAATAAATATAAATATTTATAATAATATAATAATTATATAAACATATATTTGATTGTTTTAATTTTATAAGAAATAAATTTTACTTAAAATATGTTAATTTAAAATTTAAATATTATATATGTCATGTTTTATATGTTATAATCATTCATAAATAACTTTTAATATCAATTTTATTTTATTTGATTTATTTAAGTTTGTATTAATTAAATTATTAAATTAAATTTAAATAAAAAATATTTAAATTTGATAAAATTGAATTAGATTCAGATCGATTAAAAACAAATAATTTTGATACGTTACTTATCTTATTTATAAATATTATTTTAATACATGCAACAATTTAACATGTATAATACTATTTATATATATGGTAATACAAAAAATGAAGGTGGATTTTCACGATATTATAATAAAATTAAAAATATGATTATATTTAAATTATAACTTAAAATTATATTATTTATTATTATTATTATAAATAATTAATTTAAATATTTATCCTATCAAATAATATATAAATAACAAAAACAAAAACAAATGTGGTATTATTTATATTAAGAAAAAAATTATTTATTAAAAATGATGGGATATTATTAAAATTAATGTTATAATTAATTATAAGTTAAAATAAATAATATTATTTTAATTAATAATTAATAAAAAGTATTATAATAATAAAACTATACCTCCATACACATTAGTTTTATTTTCAAATTTATTATATAATATATTATATACCATTTAATAATACAAATAAATGATCTCGTCGTATTTTTAATACTTTTTCCCTTTTTCCCTTTCTTTTTTTCTTTCTCTTTTTTCCCATCCCGTCTTTATTTTCTTTCAAAAAAACCCAAAAAAACAACCCCACCTCCTCGGGCACAGATAGTCCTTGTCAGTTGTCACTATTATATTTTCCTTCTCTTTTCCCTTTCGCTATACTGCAATCTTAATCCACTTATTTTTCTACACATTCATATCCCACTAATTAAAAAAAAAACCCAAATCTGGCCATGGTAGTCTAGTATAATAAATCTCCATCAACAAGATCTCAAACAAACGGACATATAAACTTACCAAATAAGCTAGAAAGAAGAAGAAGGAGAAGAAGATGGTTTTGGGTTTGGAGAAGAGAGCAAAAAGGAGAAGACTCACTCGTAATCCCACCGCCATGGAAACTTTCCCAGACTTCTTTACCTTCCCACCACCTGCAGTAGACCATCAACCTTTCAGAAACTCCATCCAACGCTTCCTCCTTGACCACGCGCGACTTCTCAGTTTCCACGCGCCATCTATCTTACCTTCGCTTGTCGTCTGGCGCATCCTTCTCCGAATCTCGTCTCCTCAGTCCGCCGTGGTCGCCCTGGAGATTGTCGAAGAGAACGTCACAACCTCTCGATGCTCCGTCTACTGTGACCATTGCCGTGTTGTTGGTAGGTCTTTTCTTTTTTCCTCTCGTTTCCAATAGCGAATTCTAGAATAGTGTTTGAAAAAAGAACAAAAAAATTTGATAATTGTAAATTTTCATTTTCTTTTTTGAAAAATAGAAAAATGGGGTGGACATCCAGTGTGTAGAAAGAGATATCATTTCATAATAAGGGGAGGGGTTGAGACAGATAGGTATTTGCAAGAGCAACCTGAAGCTGAAGCAGCAGCTGAGTCTCAACAAGTGTTATGGAAAATCCATTCAACTGATAGTAATGTTTCAAAGAATGATGGTGAAAATGATGATTTCGAGGATTGGTTGTATAATCAGCTAGAAGACAATACTCATCTTCTTCATGCTGTGGTCCATTCCAATGGTTTTGGTCACCTCCTTACCCTTAATGGCATCAATGGCGGCTCCAGCTTACTATCTGGTCGCTATATTATGGACTTCTGGGATAGGCTTTGTTTTTCTCTTTCCGTCAGGTTAGTTTTCAAATTTTTCATTACTTGGCTCTTTGTTTTTTACCATTCTTTTCATTTCTTTGATTTTATTTTTGTATTAATTCAAATTTGTCCTCATTATTTTGAAAAAAGCTTGCAATTTTGTAAAATTATTATGCCTGATGAGATTAAGGGATTGAATTGCATTTTTTTTGTTGATTGATTTGGAAAAAAAAAATAGGCAAGTTAGTGTGATGGATGTCTCGAAAAAGTATGGAGTAGAATATCGACTCCTGCATGCAGTAACAAAAGGTCATTCATGGTACGGGGAATGGGGTTATGAATTTCGCAATGGAAGCTATGCACTCACTCAAGAGGCTTACCAAAATGCAGTTCACACACTCTCCAGCTTGCCTCTAGCTCCTTTCCTCGTCAGGGGACGAGGGAGATCATCTAACGCAAACAATCACTTGCGTTCTGTCGTTGCTTTTTACCAAGCCCTATCTGATACTGAACTCCTGACCATTAAAGACCTATTCTGCTGCTTATTGAGTCTGCTCGGACAAAGCCATACTCTTGGATCTGGAAAACGTCATGAGAGTTCCACTTCTAAGGTTTTATGTGTATGGACTTGGAAAGAGGTTGAATATGTCCAACAACAAATGATTAAGGTATTAGCTGCAGCCGGTTGTGAGACCAGCTGGGTTTCTAAACGCTCTCTCAAGGGTGCAATGTGCAAGGTTGCTTCCCTGGAGCTACTAGATTATAGTCTCAATCATTTTGTTGGGAAGGTGTCACTCAATGGAATGGTGATTCGAAGTCGGTGCAATAGCTCTTCTTGTGGAGTAGAGTACAGGTAAAAGAGAACTTTTATCTTTCTTGTATCTTTGCTTTACTATGTCTTTCTCTTTTGGAACATGTTGCTGATTCTCATGGCTCCTTGTGATAACAGGCTGGAGCCATTTAACGCTTTGAACAGTGGGTCTGCCATCTCATCAACATCCCTAACGGAAGAGCAAATTATATGTGACCTTAAGTGTTTGTACGAGTCTCTTCTTCACCCAAACACAATGGTGAAGTATGGACCCAAGCTGGTCAGAGACCAGGTTATTGATTCAGCTACTAAACTTCTTGATTGTAAGCAATTCATGAAGGTTTACATGTCGGAGAAAATGGCAGTGGAGAGGCCTCATGCTATTCATCTCTGGTCTTATTTGAAGCTCTTGGACCAACCAAAGGATGACCCTGCTTTACCCCCGGAGTTACTTATTTTACCCTTGAGTTCAACTGTTGCTGACCTCAAGTGTGAAGCTTCCAGAGTCTTTGAAGACGTATATGCCATGTTTAAGACGTTTCAAGCTGAAAAATTGGTCGAGTATGGTTCTGTAGACGATTCCATTACGATAAAATTTCTGGTTGGTTCAGGTGGGTCTGTTTGCCTTCAAGGTAGATGTTCTGTAAAGTATGGGCTTAATCGTTACTGCATGGAAAGAGGAACGGAGAACTGGAGAGTTGATTGCTTGTGCGGGGCTAAGGACGATGATGGCGAGAGAATGTTGGCTTGCGATATTTGTGGTGTTTGGAAGCACACAAGATGTGTTGGGATTGCCCATTCAGACGTCATTCCTGCGAAGTTTGTTTGCTTGAAATGTTTGAACTCAGTTTCCGATCCAGATCATTGCACCCAGCAAGACTCCGATGAGGATGTCAACAATTTTCCTGTGTCCAGGACAAGTTGTAGAGGCAAAGCGGTGGCAAATGGTGGCATTTCGATGACATCTAGCTTGTCCATGACATCATTTGGTGTACGTTAGATGTGTAATTTCTTGTTATGAGTCGGTGCAAACAAGTTTACAAGCTTGCACTGTAAAAACTAATGTCATGAGCATATTTAACGAAAGTTTTCCCTGAAGAAAAAAAATGAGTTGCAAGTCTGCTGAAATTGATGTAATTTATATAATACTGTATAAAAGTAAGTGTGAAGAGTGTGAAGCAAAAAAAAAAAAAAAAAACTCCAATACTTTACTCATAATTTCTAAATATAAAAATTGTGCCATACTTATTAAATATCTGAAAGTTTTTGGATCATGTAGTTACATATTTTTCTATAGAGCATTTCTTTATATTGTAAATTGTAATATAATTATAACTAATATGATAGTCAGTTGTTTGATAAATAGACTTATTTTTTTTAAAGATAGAGCATGCTTTGGTAAAAATAAAATCTTTTTTTTTGTTTTTATGAATATTGTGATTTTGCAAAGTTCTCAATGAATATTAGAACATATTATTTGTTTATCTGAACTGAAAGGTATCACATAACTTTCTTTTGTAAATTTCCAAAGACGCCCTAAGATAGTCATTGTTTGCATGTATTTTTTCATTTCTATATTTAAGTCGGATTCCTTCCCAAGGTATCATCAATGTTCAATACACATGTTTCTTTTATATTAAGACTATATTCACTAGCTTTTTTTTTTTTAAAAAAAGTGTAGCATCTTTTATTAATTATTATAACTGTGTAAACTTTAGTAACTTAATTATTCTAGTTGATTTTTAAGATTTTTTTTCTTCATATAATTCTTGAATTATATTAGTTGCTTTCTAATTCATATTATCTTGTTCAAAAAGTGTATAATACAATAAAAAATAGCGTCTTACATTAAATATTATTTCACAAATCAAGTAAAATAACAAATGAAAATTTCACACGCAGAAAACGGGGTATAACTAATAAAACAAAACATATGAATTTACCTATTTATTTGCTTTTTGTTGAGAATTTGCATCGGTGACTTCGCTTTTGTGGATGAGATATGAGATGTTATTTATTATTTTTAAATTTTATTATCTTGAGTACTACATCATTCACACTCAAACAACAAAACCTCTTAAATGGAAAGGGTTTCTGTTTTGAAATTGGGAGTATTTTCTTTGGATGAATTACAATAACCAATGTGACCTTATGAAACGGTCAAAACATTCAATGAGGTAAAAGGTTCCTTTGTTTGATCAATTTTGCATGTTTTCTCCAAATTCGATTTCATTCATTCAACGTGCTGTTTGATTTACTAAAATGTAATAGAATTAAAATTTATTCCTTCTAATTTTATATTTAGTTGTGCTAAAATGTGAGAATAAAATAAAATAAATTCTTGAAAGAGAATTCTTTCTCTTCTCTTAAAAATCATGGTTCTATTTTCATCTTAATTTTTTGTTCCAATTCTACCCTAATCTCAAATATAACATAAACCTTAATCTTAAAAATCAAAACCTTAAACCTTATTTAAAAAAGTAATAATTTTAATCTCAAACCTTAATCCACAAATATAACCATAAACTCTAAACTCTAAGTCCTATAACTTAAACCCTAAACCCTAAATCCTAAATCCCAAAACCTAAAACCTAAAATCTAAAACCTAAAACCTAAAATTTTAAATCATATTTAGAAAAATAATAATTTTAACTTTAAATATTAACCCACAAATATAAAAATAAAGTCTAAACCCTAAATCGTAAATATTATACCCTATACCCTAAACCCAAAACCCTATTTAGAAAAATAATAATTTTAACCTTAAACTCTATACCTTAAATCCTAAAACCCAAAACCTTATTTTGAAAAATAATAATTTTAACCCCAAAACTCCAACCTAAACCCTAAACCCTAAATCTCAAACCCCAAATCTCAAAACTCTAAACCCTATTTAAAAAAAATAATTTTAATAATATATTTTATTTTAAAAAATAATTATCTCAAAAATATATTTTATTTAATTAAAAAATAATAATTAAATAATATTATTTAAACTCTATTGATTATAATGATATTAAGATAATATATAATATTTTTAATTATATTGTAATTTTAAAACAAATATTATAATATTGATTCATACTTGATTTCAGTGATCAAATCAAATAATAATGTTTTATTTCAATTCTATTTACATTTTTATTCTAATTTCATTAAGTGAATCAAACATCGTCCGAATAAATTTGTCATTTAAATCAGACAATGCATGCTTTGGCTGAGACAAGATTTGTGAAATAATATGTTGTTTTTGACACGAGTTTTGCCTGCGTTGTTTCAATTAAGCAAGTCAAGATTGAAATGAAAGTGTGAAGGATTGGCCTGTGTTGCAAATAGTTAATCTGTTAAAATAATTCTCAAGGCAGTTGGAATTTTCATTGAGATGATAAATAAATCCTCAGCATTTTTTTATTTTTTGGTCAATGTGAGTAAATTTCATTAAACAAAAACAGAGAAACATTACAATTCTATCGCAACCTTAAAAACAGAAACAGATTCCAGCAGAACAGCTATAACCTGCTCCCTAAACAAAGAAACACTCAAACTGAAAAACAAACAATAAGACAAAACTCTATCTTTACCACCATAAGCAGATTTAGGAGCTTGACAGACAATTTTTAGTACTTAATTTAAATAATAGATGATTGAAAACCTATGATGTGGCATTTTTAATCGAGAAGGAAACCATATAAATAATAAAAAATATTACTATGTTATTTAAACGTAATTATATTTAAATTATTGAATTTATAGTAATTTATTTATCGATAAAAACTTAAAAATTAAAATTTAATTATAAAGTTTTATTTTATATATATAATTTATTTATAATTTTATAAATATTACATTAATTTTTTTTTCTTCCAAGAATTGATAGGGTACATGCCCTCTAATTCCCATGTAAATCAGCCCCGGGACCTAGTAAATGAACCAACCCTCTATTAAAAAAAAAAAAAAACCCAAAGTCATAGAGAGCTGCATTGTAAAACAAAACAGAACAAAAAACAAAGGATTAGCTTACACAAAGCCAGCAAACCAAATCAACAGTGAAGAACATCCTCGACCTACAATCCGCTTAAACCAAATCATATTCCAGCAAGATGATAACAACAAATTTTCAATCATCAAAGTCAGCTATGGTTATCTCCAAATTTGTTGCGCCATCAATTAGCCAAACTATTATCATTAGAGATGTAAAATAAATTGTTTTATTTCTTCTTATTCTTATCTAATGTCTATAATAGAATCATGTTATAATATTTTTTTTATTTTATTTAAATATCATATCTCATTTAAATTGTAGTTATAATAGGCCAAACTTTAAACATATATTGTATTTTTTTTATTAAATTCATATTATAAATTATCAATGATCATATACCCAACCACCAGATTCTCCTTTCCCCTACCCATAACTCTCCTACCTGACTTTTTCTTGTCCACAGAGGTCCTAGACCCAAAAGCAAAGCCCCCAGCCTCCTTCCTCCTTAGACCACCATCCTTTATATACATAGTAATCTTCATGTTTGTATCAGATCGAAGTCATTCACCAAAATATGCATATTTCCCTCTAAAAACTCAATGCAATGATCAATAGCATTATCACATAATTTAGACTGATGTGTAAATTTGAAGCAAATTGATAGTATGCACAGAATATTGGTCATACTCATTGAACTAACATGACAAGAAGTTAAACAGTAAAAAAGAATGATAAGTTGTAAATATTTGTAAGGATGTGGTTCTGCTCAGAGGCGGATTTATTTACATTGGGCATAAATGCTTAGCAGAATTAGCTTATTACCAATGGAGCTTGCCTTGACAGTAACATGTATGATAGATGGGTGTTAAAAGTTATTAGGAACCAATTCTTTAACTTAAGTTATTGAAAGAAAGAACATTACTAATAATGTTGGTTTTATACATCGATAAATACTTGTGATTCAATTGGTTCTTGAATATAAGAACTTTAACTCTAATATAATCATAAAAATTATTAAAAGGTTAACTCTTTCAAAATCTTAATTAGCTTTTGCTAAAGTATATATGATCCTCTAACATTCATGCATTGAGCAACAAATTATTCTGATAGGGAGTACTAATGAAAGCATTGATTTTCTGTATTTCTTTCTCTGCAAACTGGGAATAAAGGAAAAGTTATAGTAACTTCATTAATTGAATTTTTTTTTACTAGAACTAATATTTGAGTCATTATCCAGCTAGCTAAAAAGGTGAATGTAACAATCTAACTGTTGGTTTGTAAACTTGTTTACAAGTCCAAAGAAATCAAAAACAAACTTTGAAATATTCTAACCCATTTGAAGTCCAGCTCATGGAAGCTTCTATGATGATGATCTGGATTGATAAGGATACAACTCATGGTTGGTGGAAAGAAGAAAATCAATAGGTTAGATAAGAAGATAAGTGTATGATTTAGATTGTTTTGGTAGGTTTAGATTGTATGACTTAGATTTATTTGTTGTTTCTATAAATACCTCTCAGTAACAATGTAATAATCAAGTTAAAAGAAATCAGAAACAAAAATTTGAGAATTTCTGAGTGTTTCTGAAAAATTGTTCTTGAGTGTTCTTGAGTTTTGAGAGTTTTGATCCATAATATTCCAACAAAGTGGTATCAGAGGTGTAATTGGAAATATAAATATACACTATTGTATATCAAATCGAATCTCTCGATGAGACAAATCCGACGCCGCAAGAATCATCCCGATCGGAGTTCGGACGCGCCGCCACGATCCTCCGGAAGGTTCTGCTAGAAGTGAGTTAACTCACTGAGTCAGCCGAGTGGAGCCGAGTTGACCAAACCGTCAAGTCGTTTGACTGAGCCGTCGAAAGAGTTGACCAAAAAAGTGACTTTGACTGTTGACCAAAAATCAGATTTTCCCTCGGAGTTCCTCCTAAGGTTTTTTGACGTTCTAAATCCATCTGTGCGATCAGAATTTACAAATTCTCACTATATTGAGAGTTATGTCAAGTGGAGGTATGTCATCGTTTCAAGTCCTGACACTCAACAACGACAACTATGATAATTGGAGTATTAAGATGAAAGCTCTTTTGGGTGCACATGATGTGTGGGAAGTCGTAGAGAAAGGCTTAAGTGAGCCAGACGATGAAGCTACTCTAACGTAAATGCAAAAGGAATCTTTGAAGGATTTAAGGAAGAGAGACAAGAAAACCCTCTTTCTTATCTATCAAGCCTTAAATGATGATGGGTTTGAGAAGATTTCATATGCAACATCTTCCAAAGCAGCGTGAAATAAGCTTCAAATTTCTTTCAAAGGAGACGAGAAAGTAAAGAAGGTTCGTCTCCAAACACTAAGAGATGAGTTTGAATATCTACATATGAAAGCTTCCGAATCTATTTCTGATTATTTCTCGAGAGTCGCAGTTGTTTCTAATCAATTAAAAAGAAACGGTGAGATGTTAGGAGATGTTAGAATAATGAAAAAGATACTTCGTTCATTAGATTCCAAATTTGAACATATCGTTGTAACGATTGAGGAAACAAAAGATTTGGAAGAAATGACCATTGATGAACTCAATGGGTCATTACAAGCATATGAAGAAAAACATAAGAAGAAGCAAGGGATCATTGAACAACTCTTCAAGATGCAATTCAAGGATAAACATGAAAACCAAGGCAATGACAGAAACCAACGTGGCCGAGGTAGAGGTAAAGGCCGTGGACGAGGTGGAAGCCATGGCCGTGGACGAGGTTGGAATTACAACAACAATTTCAACAACTTTGAAAGAGCAAAAAACTCAACACAAAGTCGTGAAAGAGGTAATATGAACTCAAGGTATGACAAATCTCAAGTTCAATGCTATAATTGTCAAAAATTTGGACATTATGCTTCAGAATGTAGAACTCTCAATAATAGAGTAGATGAGAAAATCAACTACATAGAGGAGAAGACCGATGAGAAAGAAACTCTTTTTCTAGCACGAAAGGAGGGTGATAATAGTCAACCAAATGCCTAGTATCTTGACAGCGGTGCAAGCAACCATGTGTGTGGAAGGAAAGACATGTTCGTGGAACTAGATGAGTCAGTAAGTGGAAATGTCTCATTTGGAGATGATTTAAACGTAGTAGTGAAAGGAAGAGGTAACATTCTTATTCGCTTGAAAGATGGGCAACATCAATTTATTTCCAATGTTTACTATGTCCCAAATATGAAAAGTAACATATTAAGTTTAGGACAACTGTTAGAGAAAAGTTATGATATTCATATGAAGGATTATAATTTTTTTATAAAAGATGATAAGAATAACCTCATTGCTAACGTACCGATGTCAAAGAATAGAATGTTCTTGATCAACATACAAAATGACATTGCAAAGTGTCTGAAAGCATGCTATAAAGATGCATCGTGGCTATGGCATCTTCGATTTGGACATCTCAATTTTGGAGGATTGGAGCTGTTGTCTAAGAAGGAGATGGTGAAGGGACTACCTTGCATTAACCATCCTGATCAACTTTGTGAAGGGTGCCTACTCGGGAAGCAATTCAGAAAAAGCTTTCCAAAGGAGTCAGACTCAAGAGCCAAGAAGCCACTCAAGCTAATCCATACTGATGTGTGCGGACCGATCAAGCCTAGTTCTCTCTTTAATAGTAACTATTTTCTTCTTTTTATTGATGATTTTTCAAGAAAAACTTGGGTATATTTCTTGAAACAGAAATCAGAAGTTTTTGAAGTATTCAAAAGGTTTAAAGCTACAGTGGAGAGAGAAAGCAGTAGAAAAATCAAAGCCATGAGATCAGATCGAGGTGGAGAATTTACATCCAAGGAGTTTCAAGAGTTCTGTGAAGCAAATGGAATTCATAGATCTTTAACAGTGCCAAGATCCCTCCAACAGAATGGTGTAGTTGAAAGAAAGAACCGAACAATCCCCAACATGGCACAAAGCATGCTTAAAAGCAAGAAACTACCCAAAGAGTTTTGGGCAGAAGCAGTAGCATGTGCAATTTACTTGTCAAACCGATCTCCGACAAGAAGTGTATGGGGAAAGACACCGCAAGAGGTATGAAGTGGAAGAAAGCCTGGTATTTCCCACCTAAGAGTCTTTGGAAGTATAGCCCATGTTCATGTACCGGATGAGAGAAGAACGAAGCTGGATGAGAGAAGAACGAAGCTTGATGATAAAAGCGAGAGTTTTATCTTCATCGGTTATGATGCTAATTCAAAAGGATATAAGTTGTACAACCCACACAATAAGAAGATTGTGATAAGTCGAGATGTGGTATTCGACGAAGAAAGAGAACGAGATTTTAACTCTCATGTAGATAACTTCAATTTATTTCCTCAGTTTAAAGAAGATGAGCAGAAAATGAGGGAGCAACTAATAGAAATTCAACAAGAGCCAATGACTCCACCTACTTCACCAATGCCAACCATTCATGAAGACCCGTCACCTTCATCATCTTCGAGTGGAAGTGAAAGAGCCGTGACACGTACATGAAATCTTCAAGATCTTTATGAGGTAACAGAACGACAAGATAATCTTACCTTATTCTGTCTCTTTGTTGATTGTGAACCAGTGAGCTTTCAAGAAGCTGTACAAGAGAAGAAGTGGAGAGATGCGATGGACGAAGAAATCAATGCAATTGAGAAGAACGACATATGGGAACCTGTTTCACTTCCCAAAGGGCATAAGGCAATAGGTGTAAAATGGGTGTACAAGACAAAGAGGAATGCTAAAAGAGAGATTGAAAGGCACAAGGCAAGGCTAGTAGCAAAAGGATATAGTCAAAAGGCTGGAATTGACTATGATGAGGTATTTTCTCCTGTTGCTCGATTAGAAACTATAAGACTAATCATTTCTTTGGTAGCTCAAAATAAGTGGAAGATACATCAAATGGATGTAAAATCTACTTTTCTAAATGGAGTCCTTGAAGAAGAAGTCTACATTAAGCAACCATCAGGCTATGAAGCAAAAGGTCACAAAGACAAGGTGTTGAAGTTGAAGAAAGCTCTTTATGGGTTAAAGTAAGCGCCAAGAGCATGGAATAACCGCATCGATAAGTACTTTCTGGAAAACAACTTCACCAAGTGTCCCTATGAACATTCACTCTACGTCAAGATTAAAGATGACGATATTCTAATCGTCTGTCTATACGTAGATGATCTCATCTTCACCGGAAGTAATCTGAAGCTATTTGAAGATTTTAAGAAGGTGATGACCCGAGAGTTTGAAATGATAGATATCGGGTTAATGGCATATTACCTTGGAATTGAAGTGAAGCAAAAGGAAGAAGGCATCTTCATCTCTCAAAAAATCTATGCAATGGAGATACTAAAGAAGTTCAAGATGAACGATTGCAAGCCGATCAATACACCAGTGGAATATGGAATCAAACTATCCAAGCATGAAGACGGTGAAAGTGTGGATCCAACATTTTTCAAAAGTTTGGTTGGAAGTCTGCGTTATCTCACGTGCACAAGGCTTGACATCCTGTATGATGTTGGATTGATTAGCCGCTATATGGAGAAATCGACAATCGTCCATTTCAAAGCTTCAAAAAGAATCCTACGCTATCTAAAAGGTACAATTAATTTTAGCTTGCTCTATTCGGCTTCTAATGATTACAAGCTTGTTGGATATAATGATAGCGATTTTGGTGGAGATATAGACGATCGAAAAAGTACTTCTGGATTTATATTTTTCATGGGAGATACTGCTTTTACATGGATGTCGAAAAAGCAACCGATTGTCACCTTGTCTAGCTGTGAAGCAGAATATGTAGCAGCTACCTCATGTGTTTGTCATGCAATTTGGCTGAGAAACTTATTAAAGGAGCTAAGTATGACACAAGAAGAGCCAACCAAAATTTGGGTCGATAACAAATCAACCATTGCCTTAGCCAAAAATCCTGTTTTCCATGATCGAAGCAAACACATAGATACTCGATATCATTACATCAGGGAGTGCATCACAAGAAAGGATGTACAACTCGAGTATGTAAAATCACAAGATCAAATTGCTAACATCTTCACTAAACCGCTTAAGCAAGAAGACTTTGTCAGATTGAGAAATATGCTCGGCATCATAAAACAAGTTTAAGGGAGAGTGTTGGTTTGTAAACTTGTTTACAAGCCCAAAGAAATCAAAAACAAACTTTGAAATATTCTAGCCCATTTGAAGTCCAGCTCATGGAAGCTTCTATGGTGATGATCTGGATTGATAAGAATACAGCTCATGGTTGGTGGGAAGAAGAAAATCAATGGGTTAGGTAAGAAGATAAGTGTATGGTTTAGATTGTTTTGGTAGGTTTAGATTGTATGACTTAGATTTATTTGTTGTTTCTATAAATATCTCTCAGTAGCAATGTAATAATCAAGTTAAAAGAAATTAGAAACAAAAATTTGAGAATTTCTGAGTGTTTTTGGAAAATTGTTCTTAAGTGTTCTTGAATTTTGAGAGTTTTGATCCATAATATTCCAACACTAACTTGATCTTGAATACTAAAATTGAATGGAAGCTCAGTAACGTACTTTGTAATAGGAGGTTCATGAAATTTATGGATTGCCAAACCTCAAACTCAAACTAGGAAATCGCAGAGGGATGATAGCAGAGCCAGGGATCTTGAAAATCTTTTTGCTAGATTAGTAGCCAGGCCTTCTCATCATGCAGGTTCTGAGTCTTCTGAGTTTGGGCCAACAAAATTCTTACTAAAATATACTTTTCTTTAATCCAAATCAATGATCTGATGAGTGGTGTTATACATGTTTGTCTAACAATATTGCTTTCAGCTCGAATTATATCTTCATCACTTTCTAAATCCTAACAGCATATGTGCTTTTTGAATAAACTGTTGAAAAAACAAGAAATAACTCTACACAAAAGAGTTCTCTAGTTTGTATTATTTTCTTCATGTTTTCATTACAATTGTATAGCTATTTATAAGAAAATTTTACTCCTTCAATTATTCTTTAAATTAAGCATTCCTTGATTTACTCCTTGAATTAAGGATTCCTTGTTTTATTCCTTGAATTAAGGATTCCTTGTTTTACTCCTTGAAATAAAGATTCCTTGTTTTACTCCTTGAATTAAGGTCCTTGTTTTATTCCTTGAATTAAGGTCCTTGTTTTATTCCTTGAATTAAGGTCCTTATTTTATTCCTTGAATTAAGGTCCTTGTTTTATTCCTTGAATTAAGGACTAATATCCAATACTCCCCCTCAAGCTGGATCCAGAAGGTTTATGGATCCAAGCTTGGACAAAAGTCGTTAAAACTGATGAGAAGCCAAAGGCTTGGTGAAGATGTCAGCCAGTTGGTCGAAGCTTCTTGTATAATGTGTCTGAATTACCTGTGATTGAACTTGTTCACGAACGTAATGACAATCAACTTCAATGTGTTTCGTCCTCTCGTGAAACACTGGGTTTGATGCTATATGCATAGCTGCCTGATTGTCACAAAATAAGGACATAGGAAGAGTTGTAGGAACACCTAAATCACACAGAAGACCTTTAAGCCATATCAACTCACACGCAGTTGAAGCCATTGCACGATACTCAGCTTCGGCACTTGATCTGGCAATGACAGTTTGCTTCTTACTCTTCCATGTGACCAAGTTTCCACCGACAAATGTACAGTAGCCAGTAGTGGACTTGCGATCAATTGCATTCCCTGCCCAATCAGCATCATAATACCCCATGATTTGTGTGTTGTCATTCTTCTTCATGATAATACCACGACCCACTGATCCTTTTAAGTAGCGTAAGATTCTTTTAACAAGGGTTAAATGCTCAAGTGTTGGGGAGTGCATGAATTGGCTCACAATACTTACAGAATATGTGATGTCAGGTCTGGTGATTGTTAGGTAGATCAACTTACCAACCAGTCGCTGGTAATAACTTATATCCATGAGTGGTGTGCCCTTCAAGCTAGGTTTGAGCTTGCTGTCAAGAGGGGTAATGGCTGGTTTAGCATCGCTCATGTTAGCTTCCTTAAGCAAATCTAGGACATATTTCCTTTGGTTAAGAAAGAGTCCCTTGTGCGAGGTTGCCATTTCTATACCAAGAAAGTACTTCAATATCCCAAGGTCTTTAATTGCAAACCTTTGTCTGAGAGACTGTTTGAGGTTGAAAATCTCACAAGATTATCACCGTAATTATCGGATCATCTACATAAATCAAAGACAACCAATTTGCCCATAGCTCCCGCGAACAAATAGTGAGGAATCGGCATTGTTGCTTTTGAAACCAACACTAGTGAGAACTGAGCTTAGCTTGGCATACCAAGCTCGTGGGGACTGTTTCAAACCATAAATAGATTTGTGCAATTTGCACACTAAATCCAGTTCATTGCTTTGAGGATGCCCAGGTGGTAGTTTCATATAGACTTCTTCTTTGAGATCACCATGCAAGAATGCATTCTTCACATCCATTTGGTACATGGACCACCCCTTGTTTACAGCCACAAACAGTAGCACTCTTACTGTGTTCATTTTTGCAACAGGTGCAAATGTTTCTTTGTAATCCACCTCGAATGTTTGAGTGAATCCCCGAGCCACCAATCTTGCTTTATACCTCTCAATTGATCCATCTGACTTGAATTTGAGCTTATAGATCCATTTGCAACCCACAACTTTCTTGCCTTTTGGAAGTTTGGTGATGCTCCATGTGTTGTGTTGATCTAGGGCTTTAAGTTCTTCTTGCATGGCTTCCTTCCACACCTCTTGGCTGTTGGCCTCATGAAAGTTTTGAGGCTCACTGTAACTCGATATAGTGCTGAGGAATGCGGCATGGGTTGGTGTCACTTTCTTATATGACACATAATTTGAGATGGGATGTGTGGGTTTGTAGGTGACAAAGTCTTGAAGTCTTGTGGGAGGTTGCCTAACACGCATTGGATTACGTCGTGGAGCAGAAGGAGTTATCTCACACTCGTTCACATCTTGTACCATATTGTGAGGATCATCTTGATTATCACCATCTTCATGCAGTGTACCATTAAGACGAGACCCTTCATTGTTACTTTCAGTGAGAGATGCATCAATGTTGACATGGCTGGGATCTTGTTGTTGTGGAGCCTCAAGTTCAATTCTTGGTAATGGAAACACATCCAAGATGCCATCCCCTTGACTTGTGATTTCATGTGACTTGCTGAAAAAAGGGTTAGTTTCATAAAATCGAACATCTTTAGACACAATTAATCTCCTAAGTTGGGGATCATAACACTTATATCCCTTTTGGGTAGATGAATAACCAAGAAAAACACATTTAACAGCTCTAGGATCCAATTTATCTCGATGATGAGATTGAATATGTACAAAACAGATGCAACCAAAGACTCTAAGGTGTGAAAGGTTAATTTTCCTTCCTTTCATGACCTCTAAGGGAGACTTGAAATCCAAGACTCAGCTGGGTAATCTATTGATGATGTAAGCAGCTACCATAACCCCTTGGGACCAGAATCTCTTTGGTACATTCATTTGTAGCATTAATGCTCTAGTTTTTTCAAGTAAGTCCCGGTTTTATGCTCAGTTACACCATTTTGTTGAGGTGTGCCAACACAACTTGTTTGATGCATAATGCCATGAATGCTCAAATATTGTTTCATGATATGGGACATGTATTCGGTGCCATTGTCAGACCTTAAGGTTTGAATTTTAGAAGAGAAGTGATTTTTAACAAGATTATGAAAGTCCTTAAATACTTCCATAACTTCATTCTTAGACTTTAAAAGATATAACCATGTGACTCGAGAGAAATCATCAACAAAAATCACAAAATACTTATAACCATCAAAAGATTCATTAATTGGTCCCCATACATCTGAATGAACTAGTTCAAAACACTTACTAGTCCTAGACAAGGAAGAATTAAAAGGCAACCTAGTGGCCTTAGACAAGTGGCAAGTTTCACATGTAATTTCATCATTTCCTAAGTTTGGAAATAAAGTTGACAAAATTGGTAGAGAAGGGTGAGCTAAACGTTGATGTCACAATTGATTATCTTGGATAGGATTAAACTTGGCTTGAAACCCTCTGGGATTGCTCTTGGATATGTAATAGAGACCATCTAAGTAAAACCCTTCACCAATCGTCTTTTTGGTGACACAATCCTGAAAAATGACATTGTGAGGAGAAAAGATGGCTAAGCAATTCAAGGTATTTGTGATTTTTCCTACAGACAGAAGTTGGAAAGGAAAGGAAGGTACATATAAAACTGCCGACTCGATTTCATCTGACATTAATTTTATTTTTTCCTTTCCTAAAACCTTTACATTCTCACCATTTGCAATTGAAACTTGAGAAGGATTTGCTAATTTTTCAAACTTATGAGACTTTGACACATGATTTGTCATATGATCTGTGGCACCTGAATCTACAACCCAAAAATCATGCAACATATTTATTTTAAGAGCAGTTTTAAAGGCTTTTATGATACCTTGCATGTCCTCTTGTGGTATGAGTTTTGTATCTGCCAAGAAGCCCGCAAACTTGCCTAGCAATGCTGTCGAGTTTCCTTCTTCTATGCTATCCACACAGTCAATTCTAGCTCCTCCTGTCTTGCTTTGAAGATACAACATAAACTCATTCATGAGTTCAACTGGATTCGCTGTGAAGTTCTTGAATGGATCAGACCCATTAGAGGTAGAGGCAAAAGCATGATTTGCACGGTGTCCAGTACGATTCACTTTCTGTAAACCCTTATCCTTTATAAAATCAGGTTTTAATTCTGGATGTAGAATCCAACATGTGTCCTTAACATGGCCCGTATGGTTGCAATGTTGACACTTCAAGTTTGGATGCTTCCCTTTGTACTTTCTCTCGTTGGTTAGATAGGCTCTTGCCTCAGGTGAACTAGCCATTGTACCCTTATTCATGACTTTCCTCCTTACTTCTTCACGTTGAATTGTCGCACATACATTGGTGAAGGAAGGAAGTTCAGTATTCATGAGTATATGACATCGTATATCTTCATATGTTGAATCCAGACTGGACAAAAGTTGAAATATCTTATCTTCTTCCGCTCTCTTTCGTAGTAGAGCTACATCGGTTGTATGAGGACGATATATTTCCAACTCATTCCACATGCTTTTCATGCTTCCTAAGAGTTGTACAAAAGGCTTGCCGTCTTATTACGGATCAGAGATGTCTTTCTTTAATTGAAAAACTCGTGCAGCATTGTTTTGACTGCCATACATTTCCTTGACCGTCTCCCATAGTTGGTATGTAGATTCAGAGTAACTGAATATTTCAGCTAATTTACGTTCCATGGAATTTAGGAGCCATGACATAACCAGTTGATCCTTACTAAGCCAGGATTCATAGGTTGGTAAGGAAACATCAGGTACTTCGATGCTTCCATTTATGAACCCCAACTTGGACCTTCCACCTAGAGCCAGAGACACTGCTCTTGACCAAGGCAAGTAATTAAACTCATTCAACAAGACTGAGCTTAATCTTTGATTTGGGTTGACATCCACCTCATGCATATTCATGAAGGAAAGTACTGATGAACTTTCAGCTTCTGATCCTAGCGGCTTGTCTTCAGCCATTTCAAAGATTGAAGATGCTAAGATAATAATAAAGCAGAAGCAAGTTAATTTTCCTGCTCTGATACCATGTTGAAAAAACAAGAAATAACTCTACACAAAAGAGTTCTCTAGTTTGTATTATTTTCTTCATGTTTTCATTACAATTGTATAACTATTTATAAGAAAATTTTACTCCTTCAATTATTCTTTAAATTAAGCATTCCTTGATTTACTCCTTGAATTAAGGATTCCTTGTTTTATTCCTTGAATTAAGGATTCCTTGTTTTACTCCTTGAAATAAGGATTCCTTGTTTTACTCCTTGAAATAAGGATTCCTTGTTTTATTCCTTGAATTAAGGTCCTTGTTTTATTCCTTAAATTAAGGTCCTTGTTTTATTCCTTGAATTAAGGACTAATATCCAATAGAAACAATGACAGATTCCAATATGGCATATAAGATGCAAATGCTTACCAGCCATGAAGCTTCGTTACAAAGAACTGAGGCAGTTAATATCCAAATATTCAGTCCTTAAAGGTGTTCAGCCCCCTTTTTATTTGAAGTACAAAATAATAAGTATATATTTTACGTAATTAAATGGGTATCAAATAACGATTTTGAACTATTATTTAATAAAAAGTATACATTTAGATTCATGTTGTGAAACTAATACACTAATCTCCCATTTAAAGATACACCAATAGTTTTGACAAAAAAAAATCTAATTTATAGAAAAATAATTTTTATTTTTATAAAAATATTTATTATTTTCTATATTATCTCATATTTTTTATCCATTCAATATGAAAATATATCATATTATCATGGCAATTACAATTAATATCCATCATCCTCTCCTTCTTACTATTGATATTATTTTATTCATTTATCGATCAACTAATTTT
The DNA here is from genome assembly GCA_030763125.1 of Hippophae gyantsensis. Taxonomy (NCBI): domain Eukaryota; kingdom Viridiplantae; phylum Streptophyta; class Magnoliopsida; order Rosales; family Elaeagnaceae; genus Hippophae; species Hippophae gyantsensis. The sequence goes on from CM061032.1 coordinate 7,160,300, forward strand.
CAATGTTTGTTGTAAAACAATCAAAACCTGTATTTTTTTTATCAAATTAGTAGTTAAGTCATCACAAGTTATTTGTAGTATACATATGTGTCCTTACTATCATAAGTTTATTCTCATTGATCTCAACGAGCATTTCATCATTTTTAATCACTTTACATTCGATTAAAACTAATATGAAAGTAGCTTTAATCAAACTTAAGATTGTCGAAAAAGAATAAAAGGATCAAGAAAGTCGGAGGATGTAAGTTGACGATAGTAACAATCACTAACAAAGATGATGCTTCAAATAAGTTGGTTTCTTAACTTTGATTTCACTAAAAGTTATATTTTTAAATTATTTTGCAACAAAATGATGGTATTAGGAGTAGACAAATAGGATGGTGGAAGTGTATATGATTGTTATGGTGTATATCATTGTTTTCGTAATGGAATTAAAAAAAATAAGTAAAATAATAAATATTTTAATAAAGAAAAAATTACCCCTTTATAAGTTATATATTTTTTTAAAACAACTAAATAGTGATTTTGATTCCTAAATATTAAAATAAAAAATCAGAATCAGTTATCAAGTATATTAATATTTTTTTAAAAAATCCAAAATAATTTAAATAATTTAAAAATCAAAAACTTTATCAAACAATTATTTTAAAAATTAAATGCTAAAATTGACTTAAATAAAGAAACATTTTTTTACATTACATTGCATATGCTAGGGAAACACGAGAGTCCCAAATCTAAACAAAGTATAAGCAAAATGCCACAACCCAAGATTTAAAACTTAATCTTTGTAGCATCCCTATTAATGGTGTTTATGGTCCGATCCAATCCAGTTTTGAATAAAAAAATTTAATTAAACTGGATCGTTTATATAGTTCAAATCAAATCGGACTGGACCATTTAGCTATCCAAAATGTTATAACCAAACAATTTGGTCCAATTTAGTTAACGATTTTGAACAATTAATAATACATAAATATGATTTAGTTTAATATGATATAATCTAATAAAATACAATCAAATGTGATGTTCATTTATCATCATACATAGATAGATATTATTGTTAAATACATAAATATATAAACAAATACATAAGATTATTTAAAAGGGAAGCATAATTAAACAAGTTGAAGAAAATATGTGTTCTACCAATAACAAAAGAGAGGGCTAATACAAGTAACTAACTGAGTAACAAAAACATGAAAAACATGAAAACTTGAGTAATAAAACACATGGGTAATACTTGAAAAGAGAATCTACAACAAACACAAATATTGACTAATCCATAATAATATACTACTACACATTTTATTTATTGCTTAACATCCTTCCTTGAGTTTATGTTCTAGGCAGAACACTAAACTTAATTTTTATCTTTTGAAAACGTGACAATGATAAGAGTTTAGTTATTATATCTATTACCTATTTTTGATTGGGAATATAATTCACTATCACCTCTCCTAATAAGACCTTTTCTCATTTAAAGAAAAAATCTATTTCAACATGTTTAACTCATGAATGAAAGACATGATTTCTTGTAAGATAATCTTTAGATTCTGTACAAATAGTCCTCTGATCCTTTCACAAAATCTGTTCAGGCATTGGATCCTAATTGAGGGAAAAAACTCCTATTAGTAGACCACATATCTATTTCATGATTTTCGTCTATAAATGTCATGACACGATGTGATGCGATGAGAGGTGGCTGGTTGGTGTTGGAGGCGATACAAGGATGATTGAGTGATTGGGTGTTGTTGAATGCGACAGTGACTCAAAAAAACGTAAACGATCAGACCAAGAACCAAGATACAAAGCGGCAAAGGAAACAAAGAATACTAATAAGGTTAGAGTTAATACCTTAACGCGAAAAGAAATTATATATATATATGAAATTATGTGATTGATTTATTGATTTATAATTTTTATAATCAAATCAGATGGTTTTAAAATTGAATATGATCAATTTATTAATTTTAATTGATTCGGTTTGTTTTTTTTACGCACCTAATCTAGTATGTTTACATTCTAAGCAACTTTGACGATAAGTAATAAATGTAAGCGCAGAACTCAATAATATATACGAGAAGGAGCATAATTACTTATACAGGTAAAAAGAGTACAAATAATAAAAACAGGCAATCGAGCCATGATTTGACAAGTCGAGCGGAGCAAGGTTTCGCTTTCGATTGAAAAAATCATAAAACACAATCGGAGGAGTTGGACGAGGATGATAATGAATTAACGATGAGTCACCGTAAAAAGCACATCCAATTTAGTGCATATTTGCTATCGCTTTAAATCCCTAAATAAAATTTGATTGGAAGAAACAATTGCTTGACGTTGAAGAAGAAACAGAGGATACGGGAGTGTACGTACAAATATTTTTTGACAGCACAATGAACCAAGTTATTATACGGTTTTTTATCACTTTGATCTCAACGGCAAATTTATAAAACAGGAAAAAAAATTATTCATTTAAATTAAATTTATCAAGATATAATAATATAAAAAATTATGTCATAAATTACTACAATTCATTTTATCTTTTTTTCTAGAAAATTTTATATATTTCAAATATAAAATAAATTATTATATAATATTATTTATAAGTTAAATACAATCACATAACTGTATTAAAAATAAAATCTAAGTTTAATTATATAAAATAACTTATTCATAATTTATTTATGAAGTTTTATTTTTAATTATCTTGAATACATATCTATTTTAAAATTATAAGAAAATAAATATATATATTTTAAATAATAATATAAACATATAATTTTTTTAAAATTAATTTATATACAAAACGAAAAATCTATTACAATATAGTAGGTCCACTTGACTATATTTCAATATATATATATATATATATAATTGTTCTCATTTTAGAGACAAAGATAAAGCGAGTATATTTTTTTAAAACAATTATTTATTAAATATATTTTCACATATAAGGTGTTGAATTGTTTGAAAGTTATTTATAACTTTTTTGTATGTATTATTATTTTGTATATTATGTGAAGTTTTTTTGTTTATGTATGTTGTTGGTCTTGGTAGGAGCATGTGCAACACATCATTATTAGTGTGTTTATTGTAGTTTATTCTTTCTTATTATTGGTTATTTTTGTTATATGTTGAATTGAACATATTATCTTATATTTCTATTGTGTTATTTGCTTAATTTATGTTTATGATATTAGTTTGATTGAATTGATATAGAATTCATACAAAAATTTCATGGGTTAGATTTTCATCTAAGTCTAGGTTATTTATTTGAATCAAAAGAACAATTAATATTCGTAAAATTGTTCACACATTAAATTCTCAAATAATATTGGGATGAAAGTATTAATTTTTTTATTCGAGAATCTTTCTGTAAATGAAATCGTAATTAGAATATAAAATTACATATGAGCTATATTCACTAAATTTTAAAGTATATTAGTCATACAAAATAAATGTTTAATTAAAACATAAAAATAAAAAAACACATGTATAAGAAAATTTTATAAAAATAATAAAAAATAAAATTTATTAATTATAAGAAAAATGCATGACTTTTTAATTCGATATAAATAATAGTAATAAAAAAATATTTAAAGCATATTAAGCAAAATATATACATCATAATACAAATCTATTTAAAGCTGAACACATAAAAAATATATTTAAAAACATAATAATACATTATTTTTATGATAAACTTGTTTGGAACAAAATTATAACAATAAATAAATAAAATAATATTAGTGAATAATAATAAAACTTTAAATTAATATCTGTTGATAAAATAACTCTAATTTATTTATAAAAAAATGTTAGTCAACATATACGATGTGTGTTAAATGCACCAATAATACGTGGTGTGTATCAAACGCGTGTATGATTGATATATTTTTTAAAAATAAATTTATATAAATTTTTTTATAAAAATAATAAATTTGTATTATTTCTTAGTAATTATATGTTTTTTTAGAGGTATTAAGTGATCTCATATTTACTAATTTTAATACGTGAATCAATTTGAAGTAGTAGTTAATGGTTATAAAATTGAGATTAAAAAAATTGAAGAAAAGTCTTTTCCCCTCATTGGAGCTTTTAATTGTTTGTAGAGTTGATTATTCTTGTGCTATCTTTTGGAGAGAGGAGTACGAGGAAAAGGGAAGAAAAAAAAGAAGGAAGAAGAAGAAGAAGAAGAAGGGAGAGAGTAAGAAACACCGAAAAAGTACGAGAGTACACTGTGACAAAAAACAAAAGTATGGAGCTTTTCAATAATAATAATTATTATTATTATTATTATTATTATTTTGCAAATTTTTCTTTATCAATTGTTATTATTATTATCAATTTTTTTTTGCTAATTTTACTTTATCAGATTAATTACAATATTCTTTGTCTAATATCATTTTTATGAATTTGCTTTAATTTTTTTTTAAAATTATTTACTATTTCTTAACTTAATTTTAGTTTTCTTAGATCTAAGTGACTTATGATACAAATGATCTTTGTTAAGCTTTATTTCGTCCCATATTGACTAGTAGCACGATAATACTTCTGTTTATAAACTTAATTAACTCTTAATTCAATAAGATTTTATTAGTTTAAGTTAGATCTGCGATTTTAATATAATATTAAAGCTCTGTTCATGGTCTCTATCATAGTTTCATCGTGTTGTTTATATCCACCTTTATCTACCATATGGAAGGAGTTGTTGAATTACTTTATCGCACATCGATTAGGAATAAGAAAATAATATTACTTATAAATCCGTTTAGGTTTCTAACAATCTTTAATTAACCTCTTACAAAGCAGTAGGAAGATTGGTGAATCAAAATAAAATGTGATTAGAGAGGTGATTGATATTTGGGTGAACTTTAAAGTAATATCATTCAAAATTACCCTTAATGGTATTAAAAACACTTTTCTCGTTATAATATTAAAAGTTTAACAAATTATACAAACTGGTTAGAAAAGTAGAAATTAAACTCAATTAAGAAAATTAAAGAAAAAGAGCTTCAATATTCACAAACTTCTACTTTCCACCTTCAGTTGGTGTTGATCGATCGATGTCGTTTACTAGAACAGCAAGCAAAACAAAACCTCCCCAAGTTAATTTGCACGGATAGTAGTGAAAATAATTGATTTGCAAATATCAACATTCACTTGCCTTAATTTGCATCGGTACCCTAATTTTGTGCCGTCTGTACGTGGAGTGCTTCTGGGTAAATATTAATTCATGGGAACAGACTTTTTGTTAAGAAAAATGCTTCTAACTGATTTAAATCTTTCATTAATTACAGCATAATATACCTGATTGATTCAAAAATAGGCTCCATTTACAACATATAATAAATAAAAGAATATATATATATATATATTATGAGATATAACTCTATTACGTACATATAAAACTATTTACTAATAACAGTATTGATTATTTTAATTTTAATTTTGAGTGTTGGGAATACAAATTAAGAAGTTAAATCTTGTATCTTTAACCAAAAATACTACAATTTTACTAAATATATCAAGATGTTAAATTGCATGTCACGATTAGGACATATAGGACTCCTCTTTTATTAATTTAAATATTTTAGTAAATTAAAATCAACAATATAAGTTCCATCATCATGTAATCATCATTTTGCATATACAAAATATTAAGTGAAAAACTTATCGTATATCTTTAAAAAAAAAATTAAAAAATTGACATTTTTAAAAGCTAATTTTAGGGTAATAATATGTCAATATTATTGATTTTAAAATTAATCTTTCATAAAAATGAGAGAAAATAATTAGTGATTGGAAGAAATTTCAGCAAATAATTGGATTACAGTATGCATCGAACTAGTTAGGTTATATAAATTCACTGAAATATATATATAATTCTGGGAATGAGACTATTAAACATGTCAAGTAACGTAGTAGCAAAGTTTTACAATATTAATCTAGCTAGCTAGCTAGCTATGTCAACCTTTATTATATTATTGATTTATAATCTTCCAGAATATATCACTTTCAATTAGAGCTCCACATAATCCCTTAAACTGCGTGTATATATATATACGCAAATCTAATTCTCATATATCACTTTTGATGAATTATGTGTCACAAATACACGAAAAAGATAAGAAGATGAGGCAAAGAGGATATAATAATACATATAAAATTAAATCATGCAAAATAAATAAATAAAGAAATTAAGCGTGCACTTCAATCAAATGAAGCCTTGCTAGTTCTCTTCAACATCTGGCATGTGCAAAGCTCTAGTATTAATTCATGCGTCTCCAACTGTTTCTAACTTTTTTGGTGTAATATATATATATAACAATTAAATTTTAAGTTCTTTTTAAGAAAACCTAATATAAATGTAATTTGTTACATATTGTGTAGGGTTAATGAAATTCATTGATCATTAGTGTCATGTTAATTTGTTATATAGTAATAAAGAACTTGACTATATAATTTTTTTTTTATATATTTTTTATTATAAAATCAAACTATATTATATAATATAAAAATAATACAGTTATCTAAAAATATATTACATCAAATTAAATAACGTGATTTAAATCATATCGGATACATAATTTAATATATCTAAATTTTTAATTATAAAATTATATATCTTTATTTTTTTTAATTTTAAATTAAAAATAATATATATTTTTATTTTAAAATATAATAAAAACATAAAAATAAATTAAATAATCATTTAAATAAATTTTATAATAAAAATTATTTTAAATATAATTTAATGTATTTTAATTAAATATAATATAATATAATTTATGATGTATTAAATGTTATATTGACTTGATCAAACCCTCCATCAAAAGCGAAAATCCCAAGAAGGTACTGCTATTTTCTCCGACCCTTTGCTTTAGGAACAATTCATACATATCTCATAATTCTCATTAATATTTATTTGATTTCTTAGTTTCTTGGGATCGTTTATTGGTTTAAATAGATGCAATTAATAAACTAATTAAAGTTCTAATATGAAATATGTTGCCAAAGTTCGATGATAATGCGCGTGGTCTGCACCATATATATCATCTATCTATTGTGATTTGTCAACGAGGCTAGGGCATGCAAATGTAATATATAGTAGGCAAGTGGTCATGTGGGGGGAGTATTTTGACCGAAACCACACTTTACAACACATTACTTCTTATACGTAGAGCATTTTTATATTATAATTATCTGAATATATTTATTAATAATATTGTGTTATATCACTTATAATAAATACATTTTTCTTTAATAAAAAATTCAATCATAAATTTTTACATATATAAAATATTTAATATTAATTTTTAGTTCTTTATAACTTAAATTATTATTTTCATAATTATTTTTGTTAGAAGAGAATTCTCTAATTAGAGATTCTAATGATTTTTAGAAAAAAGTTAAAATATAAATAAATGAATGGATATTGTATTCTACTCATTTAAGGGGTATATATATGTATAACATTTTATGTACGTATTAAACGACTTGGATACACAGTTACATATGTAGTAAAATTGCATATGAACTAATTTAAACAGAAAACAGATCGAACAAGCGTTACATACAAATAAAGGGAAGTCGTTATATGTAGGTCGCTCATGTAGAAGGAGGACCGTGATCACGTCAAGATATCATAGTTTCACTAGGTCTTAACATCCAAGACCTCGTAGTTTGATAACGAGATACTTTTGTCGATTGGGTTGTACGCTTTACCAAATTCGTTGGGTCCAAGCCATTTGTTAAATCATTCTTATATTCTCGTTATATCTTAACAGGATACCTATACTTATTAAGTTGTATGTCTATTACGTATTTAATACCAAATAATTTTCATTATTAATAATTTATATGCGTAACAATATTGTACTAAAGTAAATATTGTAATTCATACACAATTGTTTTGATAATAAGAAAGGTGGTTGAGACTATATTACATATCTTTAAAACTTGATGAATACTTAATATATTATATGGAAATAATTTGGCAAAGGAGAGTTTTAAAGTGTTGAAAGACATGGGTTTCTAAAGCATTTATTTAACGGCGAACAAACATACACGATACACACTACCGAGATTCGAATCCACATCCTCTTCCATGTAAGGCATCATATAGTTATTTTTTTCCCTTTCAAAATCATTTAGTATTATTGAATTACTAATTATTGTAGTCAATAATGATGTAAATTAAGAGAAATTCTATATATTCACATTATTTTATCTATTGTCAAAAGGGTAAAGTTATAACTATATAAATTACGGTGAATATTAAAATTCATGCATGCAATAACAGTGGAAATTAAGATATACTGATTACAACTTAAAAGAAAATTGTAGATGGATCTTACTGTTTTAACTAATAAATATATGTTAAATTAATTATAATAATACTATAACTTGTATTAAATATTTTTTGAAAAAATAAAGTAAATAGTATATAATTTGAATTCGGTCCTACTAATGTAAATGTGAGGCAAACCAATTAGTAGTTACCTTAATGTAAAAGGTCGAAGAAGGTGAGCTAGCTGGCAAAACTCATTTGACTAAATAGGCCAGAGAGTGACTCCACGCTTCATAGGAGAGGGTGAAGAATGAAGCTAAAAAAGAAATAAAAAATTAAAGGGCATATCCTAAATGGTATATATCGCAAACCTAAGCTTGCATTTTACGATAGCTTTAAGCATCTCCGACGGCGTAGTCACCGGCCGTCAACTTTTTTACACCCTCATGCGTTGACATTACCTATTACACCTTCATATTTAAGACCCCATATCCTCATCCTCACGAAAAATTTGATTACTCGAAACAATCGACAAAAGAGATCGAGAGAGAGTAGTATAAATAGTAGTGCATGCATATATATGAATTGGTTGTTGTAATTAATTTGTACAGTGACTGAAATAAATAAGTGATGGGTTCATCCAACGGTGGAGTGCCTCCGGGGTTTAGATTCCATCCGACGGACGAAGAGCTACTCCATTACTACTTGAAGAAGAAGTTGTCGTTTCAGAAGTTTGACATGGAGGTCGTTCGTGAGGTTGACTTAAACAAGATGGAGCCTTGGGATTTGCAAGGTACTTTCAGCTCCCTTCTTTTGAAATGAAATTTTTAGGCACCATCTCTTGTCATGTTTCTTTACTATTATTATTTTTTCATTTTTATAAGAATAAAAGTTATATTTGATTCATTTTTTTCTTATATTTAATTTTAAATTAATCTGAAATAAAATATAAAACATTCAAACACTAATTAAAATGTTAATTATTTTTATAAATACGTTATATTGTTCTATTTTTCTCAAATATTTGTATGATTATTTATTATTTTTCTCATTTTATTTAATTTAAAAATAAAAAAAAACTCTTATTTTTTAATTTTGATTCATTTATAACTTTATAAATTTTATTTTAATTACATTATTCAAATAGATATAATAATAATATTATTATTTATATTTAATTTTATTCTTATTAACATTCTCATTTTCATTAAGTTTCATTTTCCCACAAAACATAAACTTTTAACTCAACACTCACCAATTTCTTAATTTTTCATTTTTATAAGAATAAAGGGCAAAATGAACCATCTTATTGTTTAGTTTGTAGAGTATATAGGAAACAATTCATCTAATTTCAGCCACATTCTACACCCAAATAGTTCTGATCTATTGAAACTATAAAAAATTAATTAGGTATTATTAGTGATATTTTATCTAAGATTGAATTTCAACATCTTAAAAATCTAGACATAGTCAAATATGTTAGGTATCTTAGAAACAAAGTTTTTTATATTAATATTGATCGTTGTTAATTGAGTTAAGTTTGTAAGGGATTTCAAATTTAAAGCAAAAAAATTAACTCATTTTTTTATGTGTATTTTTTAGACACTTGTACAATCCTTGACATAAGATGGGATTTAAACATACGTATACTTTCAGTATAACTCGAAGCATATGTCAATTTTAGTACAAGACAATTGGGATGATAGTGTTAACTCATTAGTTACGGTACTCCAAACCTTTAGTATTATTAACTCCCGAATCCACCCAAGTTTAGTTAATATGTAACTTTGTTTGCATATATACCCTCCATCTAAGTTGTTACATACACTGGTGGATCTACACGTGGGTTAGGAGAGGCATCAGCTCTCTCTCACCTTTTGATACCGAAATTTTTTAAACATGATATGTATAAAATTATAAACAAATTACATAAATAAAATAGGTCATTATCTTACACGAATTTTCATTTTAAAGTTTCTATTACTCAAAAACATAATACACACTCAAAAATTTAAACATTTATATTCACCTGGGCACACAAAATATATTTTTTAATAAGAATCAAATAGTATTGAAAAATAAGTAATATTATTTTTTACTATTTTACGGTATTTCTCTTAAAATTAAAATCTTGGGATTCCATACTAATGCATCCAATACAAGGCCATTAATGTGTATATATATAACCCTATTTGTTTATTCATACATATACATTTCGTACTGGGAAATGGAGGAATATTGTTAGTTAATGCATCTCATTTTCATACAGATGCTGAAATTATAAATTAAATTGTATGTCCTGGTCTTCCCCAATTCCATTTTAAGATATGAATCATATGATCACTACTAACTAATCAACTTGCAATAACAATATTCATGTGAGCACAACTAGTTCAAACCCATTGTTGCACACCATGAGTTATATATATAACGTTTGATTAAGGTGCTTTTGGTGTTGCGCAGAGAAATGCAAAATAGGATCGACACCACAAAATGAATGGTATTTTTTCAGCCACAAGGATAAGAAATACCCAACAGGATCAAGGACGAATCGAGCAACAAATGCAGGATTTTGGAAGGCAACTGGAAGGGACAAGTGCATCCGAAACACTTACAAGAAGATTGGCATGAGAAAAACCTTGGTTTTCTACAGAGGTCGAGCTCCCCATGGCCAAAAGACTGATTGGATCATGCACGAGTATCGCCTTGAAGACGGCGATGATCCTGAAGGAAATCCTGGTGTATGTTATCTTCTCCTTACTTTATTATATGCCTCTTTTTTATGCTATTTGTTATTTATTTGAAGCCTAAAATAACATAAATATATTATATATAATTGAATTATCTTCAAAATAAAATCCGTGCATATTATGTATATATGTACACAATATATATATAGCTGACATGTTATATTTTGTGTTCATTTCGATTATATATATCCTGTATTTGTACATGCTATATATTTAATTCTTATATTGGTATTTCTTTATCATAGAAGCAGAAGAAATATATTGATATTTAATAATACGTTTAGGGTTAAAAAATAGGAAACGAGATCATAAAGACCTCTTAATTAAACTTTTTTTCTAAAATTAAAATACTAAATGAAACCACTGATAATTAAAAGATCAAATGACATAAAAATGACATAATTTAAGGACATTTTTTTCTAAAAAATATATAGGAGGATGGCTGGGTGATTTGCAGAGTATAAGTGTATTAAGGGACATCAATCAAATAATTTTAAGGACATTTTTCTAAAAAATATAAGTTTAGTTAATATGGCTGGGTGATATTTAATGTTTTTTTCTAAAAACATTTTATAAGTGTATTAAGGGATATTAATCAAATAATTTAAAATGAATTGTAGGAGGATGGCTGGGTGATTTGCAGAGTATTCAAGAAGAAGAATTTATTCAAAATTGGTGGAAATGGAGGAGTAGGAAGTTCAAGCATGAACTCATCAGATCAACAACTCATGAACAATCAAGCTCGACCCAACTTCATGCACATGAGAGACAACCAATACTTTCCACGCCAACCACAAACTGCATTTGAACTAAACAAACAGCCTGAGCTAGGTCTTCACTATCCCCATCTTTCCACACCCTATTCACTTTTCCAATCCCAATCCCTTCTTCCTATTAGTTACACCCATCTTAACCCGTCCGACACAAGCGTAATAGTGAAACAACTAATGACAAACCCTAGAGATTGTGATGAGAGTGGTAGTGAAAATCTAAGATACCAAACAGCTGCTTGTGAAGCAGGGCTTGAAGTTGGCACATGTGAACCCACAAGTAGTCAACAAATGGAAATTAGTACAGGAAGAGAAGTACATGTGGGTATGAATGAATGGACAATGGCACTTGATAGGATTGTTACTAGTAATCATATTGGGAATGAAGAAGGGTCTTCTAAAGGGGTTAGGTTTGATAATCATCAACAAGATAATGCAAATGCTGCAACGTCAATTAACCAAGTTAATCAGCTCTCTTTGCGTGAGGAGATGGATTTTTGGGGCTATGAAAAATAGAACAAGCTTCTTTTAATTATTTATTTCCTGTTTGATCATTTTAAATCATTTGAAATTTAATATTATTGGAATGGATTAGGGCTGACAAAACAACAAATTGAGAGTTGGCTCTTATTAACCATACATGGTATAGTACTACTACATACGGATTCTTATTTAAATAAATATTATCTACTCAAAGTATGTAATTTAATATATTAATACAATATTGAATCATTGTTTACGATTCTCATTTAAATGAATTATGAGTATGATTTTTTTTTATATATATTCAATTCATAATCTATTGAGTTTGTAACAAATATTATATATATGCAAAAAAAAAATCGTTTATATAAACGATACATTAATTAATAAGCCGTGGCATAAAATGTAGGTTATTACGTTTACCTTAAAGATAGTTTTACTAATATAGCTTAAAAAAATGGTTAGATTTGTAATTGGTTTATGTCAACTCAGTGGACCAAAAAAAAAAATTAATGAAGGGATATGATAGTATTATATATTGTATATGGAGAGGGCCAGGTTGGAGAAGTAATTCAAAGTGAAGTTGTTGTGGTTTAGTAATAAAATTTTAAAAAATGTTTCCTGGTATTACAATTTTGTAAAGAAAAAATCATAAAAAATATTATTTTAAGGATTTTAATATTAAAATATTATTTTTTTACCATTAAGTGATTAAAATATAATAAAACATGAGCTATTAATAATGAAAAAAATGTAAAATTTGGTATAAAAATATTTTAAAAAAATAAAATAAATAATAATAAATATTCTAACATAAAATTATTTAAATATATATTTTTATTCAAAAAATAAATATAAGAAAATATTAAAATAAAATATTGATAATAATCAAATATTAAAATAAATATTTTATAACTTTTTCTCTTATTAACTATCATTTTACCATTCTTAAATAATCAAGTTTTAATTACTTGTTAGAAATAATAATATTTTAATATAAAAATGATTAAATTAATATTATTCATCTTTAATTGATCTATTTTTTTAAAAAATATCACATTTCATATAAAATTATAACTTAGTTTTCAATCATACAAAATAAAATATATTAACCAAGAGATTACTTAAAATTTTATTTCTTTTTAAGTTATAAATAAGACATGATATTTATTTATTTTTAACCTCTTTTGGCTTTTTCCTTTTGTACATGCATGTTAAATACACTTTTTGCAAGCATTTGCTTTTTATACACTCTTTTTAATTTAATTTTTTTACATGCAAAAGTCAAAAATTTAGTATGGTGATTTTTATACTAATTGTAAGATAATTCTATCAGCTTAATGACGTAACTTTATACATGATAATAAATAGTCCTCTTAATATTAGGTGTTTTCTTACAATAAAATTTTAAAAAATAAAAAATAAAATTGAACATAATTTTATAATCAAGATAAGTTTAAGTTTTAAAATCTTTGAAAGAAATCATAAACTTTAAACACAATATACATGTGTATTCATGAACGTATAAATAATAAGTTAAAGTTCTAGAATCTTTGAAAGAAATCATAAACTTTAAACACAATATACATGTGTATTCATGAACGAATAAATAAATTTATGTTCATATCAATCATAACATATAAAATTATATGAGTATACAAGAATTAAAATTATATAATCAATTATACGAAAAAGTGTTTACTTTAAACCTTAAAACTATATGATGACGTTATTGTTATCTACCTTGAATCAATAAATTGAGCTAACTAAATTGTTAGAAGTACCTTGATATATAACATAGAAGGATCATGGAAGAATTCCCAAGAATCGGAGGGACCAAGCTTATGAGAGATCCAATCTCCGTAGGCGACAAACCAAACAACTACTATATGAAGGCAAAATCATCATGAGTAATTTAAAACCAAACAACTATAAATTTTGAATAAAATTATATATATATTTAAAATAATAATAATTATTATTATCATTAATTACAAATTTAAGTCCACCTAGCTCGATTAAATTGTGTACGTAGCTTACACAATTGTGAGAGGCACACTTACCAAACCAATATAAATGAGGTGAGAGAATGTAATTTAAAATCAATTAAAAGATGACATTTATTGTCCGATCAATCTCAACCTGTGCATTTACGGTATGTTTCTTAACCTACTCTAAGTGTTGTAATTTATGTGATACACTGGTCGGGGAAACTTCCATACATATCTAATTTATGAATGTGTTGGAGAATTTTTTTATTTATTATTTTATATAAATATATTTATTTTTATATGACACTTTAATTTTATTATTATAAAAAAATAATTACATAAAAATAAATCTTATTACCGATTTTATAAATTATAAGGATAATTATATAAATTCTATATTTATTCTAAAAGTAATATTTAAATTTTATATTTATTTTTTATGATACTTTAGTTTTATTATTATAAAAAAATAATTACATAAAAATATTTTTTTTTTAATTTTTTCTTTGATTTTTTTAATTACATGTTATTGAAGTTAAAACAGTTTATCTAATATAGCTAAAAACAAATTAAAAATTTTACTGCAATCATTTTTTAATAACAACAAAATTAAATTTTTTTAAAAATAAATATTATTTTTATAATAAATATAAAAGCAAGTAGGTTAGGATCAAATAGGCGGCTTTTGCTTGTGATGTGTTTTACCCCTTGGGAGACACAAGTCTTAATCATGCTAAAAGCTAGAATTGATTTTCAATGACCATGGCAATAAGTAGTTTTTTTTTTTTTTGCAAGGTTTTTACTTCCATATTTTTCTTCTGCCCCATTATTCGTCTTAATGATTACTAATATTTACTAGCGTTATGCATAAATAAATTTAATGCTCGTACTTGCTTTTATATATATATATCCTTTTTCGTATTCAATTGATGTGATATATATATGAAGTATTCAATTGGTACTTTAATTTATTTTAGATTTTTACTTTTCAAAATAAAAAATAAATATTATTTTAATAAAAAATGAAGCCCAACAAAAATCATAATTAAATATTATATACTTTTTACTAAAAATTGTACAGTTCGGAATTCTACCAAACAACGTACAGTTATAATCCGTTAACATTATACGAGTAGGTTACCAAACGCCATATAGATTTATTATAAAAAAAATTGAGTACAATACGATAAGATATGTTTATATTTATACAATACGATACGATGTACCAAACCTGTCATTAAATGTTTTCCTAAAGAGAGAAATCCAATCCTAAGCTGAAAGGCTCAATGTTAGTGGTGGAAGGAGATCAAACTAAGCAATATGAATCGGTATTGATTCAAGGATTGCACATCAACAATTCAACATCAATGATGTGTTTGATTAATTGTTGATTACTCATTTGGATTCCCTAACTAAACAAATGCATAATCTGTAATTAATGAAATAGCACTTATATAATTGCTTCAATAATGTTACATTATTTCATGGATCAAATCAGGATTACACAAATGAAATGAGGGAATATTCTAGATACATGTGTAGAGAATAAAATGACCTAAAAAACAAGATAATTTTTACCTTACTGAAATGGAAAGAAAATGAACTCGAGCAAGTGTGTATTCCTTCCCGGCGATCCAAACACCAGTTTGCGACCATTGGATATCCTCCCAGTCAAGGTCATCTTCCAACACCTAACCACCAAACAGCCAAAAATTAGAATAAAATGAGGATTGTTTTTTAACACGTACTCGAGAATGCCGGCTATGATTCAATTCATATTCGAAGAATCTTTCAAGACCAGGATAGCTCTCCTGGCCCGAATTTACAGGGATTAACACCAAGTTTGCATTTGAACAAAATCAGTTATGCAAATCCCTGAATCAAGACCCTTGGAATGAGTAAATGAATTGATTTGTGTATATACACCTATACGGGCAGCAAAAAAATAATTAATGTACCTCCACATATTCAAGTGGCAATGGAATTCCAATGGAATGCATTACTTTCTGCGGAAAGGGTTTTCTACAACGAGACCATCGGAATATGTCAATTACAATGGTGTTATCATAATCATTTCTTTCACCATTTGAGGAATGTGTATGATGATTTTGCGACTTCCCCGGCTCCCCTTCATGCACATGAGATGCTTGAGAGTTTTTGATCACTCTCTCTCCAGTAAAACATAGCTCATACCTTCAAATGCATTCAAGTAATAAGAAAGCACATGAAGCTCCAGGTTTCATTAAAAAATGAACCAACAAGAGGGAAGAAGAGTGTGAGGTGGAGAGCATATATGGGCTACACCAAAAAATAAATAATAAAAGATGGAAAAACTCCACCTTGAGACTAAAACTAATAAAAATATACTGAGCAACGCACTTCTTAATAATTAATAGATAACAAGATAAGTAGAAACTAGAAAATACTTGACACAAAGTCTTCATCCCAAAAAAAAAAAAAAAAATAGAGCAATATATTCAGTAATACCTGTGTGTATGCGTTTCTAAATACAATACTTCTCCCTTCTTCAAACGTGCTGACGTATATAAGGGCTTTTTCAGACCCTTGTCAGCAACTATGCTTATACTGTACTTAATCCTGAAGGAAACAATGGGGGTATAATAATCACTAATGAGGGAAATGTAAAATAAAAGATGGCAGTAGAAATAATAAGAGAAACAGCAAAGTGAAGCGAGCAGCTATAAAATTTCAGGTAATGGTAGGCTACAAAAAAGAAATTTCCAAATCAGGCACTTAACTTCACAAAGCTTCCACCTACGGACATTGTTTTTTCATATTAAAAAAATGACATTATGTTGGTAGCATTCACTCAGAACTTAAAAATATGGTTGTCTTCCTCCTAGTTATCACTTCATATGAATAAAATGTTTAAAAAGAATAAATGTTAGAACTAAAGACATCTCAAAAGTACTACTAAAACAAAAGAAAAAAATAACCTATGAACACATGTAGTGATCACAAATAGCTCAAAAAAACATTGAAATACAGGTGCTTGATAATAATAAATTACATACCAAGGTTCACTGCAAAGGTTGTACTGTATCGTAACTTCTCGAACAAATCTCTGTTGTCGTAATGCATTCTGAAGAATAGAAGCATCACATAATAAGCCCATGGGTACTGAGAAAACAGTGATTTTTTTTTTTTTTTGCATGTGTTTACACGTCTATGTGTCTGTCTAAGCATCGGAATCTACTCAATCAGATTCAACACTTTCCACTTCTAAATCCACCAACAGCAATTTAAATTGAAGTTTACACATGCAACAAGCAAACAAGAAAGACTTGTGGATGCATTGATATGAGAAAAGCATAACTTATGATTAAGCAAAAATCTCAACACAAGATAATGTGTTATAGTATGATAAATTTATAATCCAATTTATGTCTCTTCTAGCCAAACAAAACAGACAAAATTGGAATCTGATTATACCTACTAATACTAGAAAGAGAATAGACAAATTTAAAGCTTCAATTAAGCAAAAGATGCAAGGCAATACCGAAGCAGCAGATCTTGTTGTCATAGTCCGTTCAACAGTCACAGGAGCAAGGGTAGGCTCCACTGTAGATGTATGAGTGAGACAGGGCTCAAGATCAATGGTTCCACCACCTTTCTGAAAAAAGAACAAGAAAAGACAAAAAATAAAATAAAAGAGATTATAAGCCAAGCATTTTTAAGCTTAAGTTGCATAATGGTAGTTTGAATGTTAAGTATTCATATGATCCAGGTAAATAGATACAGATGGCTTGATAGATCCAAATTCAAGTCCATCAACTTCTAGAAAAACTCAAGTATATGAAGTTTTTTTTTTTTTAAATAAGATATACAAAGTATCTTTTGGCAGCTGTTGAAAGAAATAAAATGAAAATGAAGGGTAAAGAGGGAATGAATTGAATGATTATAACCTTTATGATGCAGCACTGCTCAACCAGGTAACTACAGCCAATTGCAGCTCCCCAGGCACGAGATCTAACATTGTTTCTCAGTGTGGAGATGTAGCCTAAGATGATGAGATAAGAACGTATCCACAAAGTAACAAAAAGAGGTACATCATTCACCATCCAACTAAAAAGTAACAAAAAAGAAAAGTACGTTGCGAAAAAATGGACATATACAAAGGATATAGATATACTATCAACTAATCAGCGCAAATGAAGGAAACTTACAATCTTGTGGGGGTAGCACTCGAATAGTAGCACACAATTCCTGGATTGCAGGAGGAGGAGATGTTTTGGGACGGCAATAACCAGTGTGCATCAGCACTGAAATAAAAAAAATAGTCAATGTTAATGGCTGTTACCCTAAAACACCACGTTGTACAACATACATCATAATAATGTATTGATCTTATATTGATAACACCACATACCAGCAACAATATCTGAGTCATCTGTGTAGATATCTGTTCCCCATAACAGACCACTTCTGACCTGAACATGATTTCATAAAGAATTCTATGTATCAGAATTAGGAGAGAGAGAGAAGTTTTTGAGTTACGAAGATTGATTTGGTATCTGGTATCTGGTATCAGATGTCAGGTATGATATGGCAACTGACAGCTAGTTATAACTTACAAGGTCATGTAATCTAGATAAATTTGAGTTATATGACAATGTAAACGGCTGTGAGGTGCCATAACATACCAGACATGATGTTGGGTACCACATCATCCCTCTTTGAGTTACTAACCAGAAAACTGCCAAACCAGAGAAAGTGTTGAAGACAGAAGTTACAGGGAAGAAATACCATTGATCATGTTATGAAAATAAACCAGTTAAACTATGTGTCCAAGAAACACCAGGGACCCATTTTTCAGTACCAAAAACACTTCCAAGAATTTTTAGTAAGCTCGTGTAATCATGAATCAATTGTCACTTAAAAGAGTAAGTGAAACAAAAAGAAACTTGTACAAAGATCACACTACTTAAGAAAATGACAAAATCACAAATCAACTTCAGCAAAACATGGAGCAGATCTTACCTGGCGATTTGTGGCTGTAACATACTCAGCTGGTATGCGAATTTCAAGAGTAGGACTATTATGAGAAACATCACCATTCTTTTCAGCTTGTGATACTTCATACTCCTTCCACAATTTTATCAATTCTTGCATGCATTCACCAACTTTGTAGACAACTGAGGATAGTTCAGCCTTGCCTGCAGATGAAAGCTGCTTATAGATTACCAAAGAGACTATGGAACACAAAATAAATTATACCCTAGAATAGTCCATTTTCATCTTAAAAAACTGATGATTTCACTCACCAGTGAGTATTGAACTAATAACTCAAAATGTCAAACCACACAACAGAGCAACAAAAGCTTTTACCATAAGAATCGAGCAGTAAACAAATAAATATCACTTCCTACAGTTAAATATGGATCAAAATTGGTGCATTAAGTAAGATCTGGTACTTGAGATTTTCTATTCAGTAGGAGGGACTTGTCTTCTGAAAGTAGCATAGTCATTTAAGTTTGCTCTGTCTATCATGCAGGTACAGGGCAAAAGCTTGTTTTGTAGTCCAATAAATAAACTTGGCCAAGTACCCATCAAAAAGCAGGAACCAATATTCAAAATATAATCCAGGGTTACATTTTGTAGACTAAGATACTGTGTCAATCATCGAAAAGGGATGTAGGGTGTTAATATTTAAACACCAATTAATAACAATATCAGCAATACCAGATTATTTGAGAATTCCACATAAGGCTAAGCACAGATTTTGTAATAAATTATAGAAACTTCCAATTCCTTCTATTATAAACATTGTTTTATCTAAAAACTAATTTTATGATAAAATCTTATTCTTAAATAACTCAAGATTATTCAGATCTAAATCTTTTAAACCATCACCTGGATTAAAGTCTCATAATTAATCTCCTCAAATCTCCACAATTCAAAATCATGCTCAAAATTAAAGCATACAACAGTTAGAAAATATAATGTAAATGCTAGGAGCTTGCAAGAAGAATAATGATAAAAACTGAACAAAAATCTATTCATTTGGAGAAGCTTTTAAATTCCCATACACTTTGCAGTGAGCTGCATGCATAATCATCAGTATGAATCATCAAACATCTCTCCCATTTTAAAAACACAAGTACTAACAATAACATATATGATTTCCGTTCCCTACTCACTGAGACAAAGGACCTAAAGACATCCCCCTCATCACTGATCAGCAATTGAATGCACAAATAAGTTACCATAAATCTTGCATCAGAATTTGCTATATTTTCTAAGGGATTTTGACCCATATCCCATATCCCCTTCTAACTCATTGATTTATCATACAAGTAATAAAACAAAAGCACCAAAAAAGTTAAAAGACTTTCATAATGGCAATTCGATGATATGACAAAATTCTTGTTCCTTATAAAAATGTATGCTTATCATATAATAATAAATATAGAGCCACATAAATACATACATAAAGGGATAAACAAACAAAACCAAACTCTTTTTTTATGTCTGCTGTGCTTTGCCCAGGAATAAATTCCTCTCGACTAAAATAAGAGAAATTCCCATACAAAATCATGTAGTACATCAGCTCACCTTGAGATCTGCACAATAGAGGAACAAATATAAACTCTTGCTGTCTATCAGAAACAAAAGAAATTAGCAAACGACGAAGATGAGTTTCCAATAATTTGTATAGTGGGAACAAGTGAACAAAAATCAGTGTTGTCTTTCAATTGCATAACGAAGCCCCTATAAATAACAGTATTATGTACAATAAAGTTATAATTAAAATAATGGTGATACCATATAGATTGATTAACTGTTGTCAGCATTAACAATTACATCTATAACATATTGTTATCTTAAATTTTAACCCAAAACTGTATGCTAAAAATCAGAATTTTATTCACATTATTTATATAGAAGAAAATGGTCCTAATTTTTGTAAATGTGGTACCTTTAATAGAACCCAAAAAATTTATAACCACTAATTTCATTATGATGATCATTTAGTTAAAAAAAACAAAGAAATAAACACACCCTTCAATTTCTTGAGGACGGGTCCTAAAACAGGGCTCGCAATAAGCCACTTGAGGGCTACCTCTAGACCGTTGCATCCTCTTATGCTGCTGAACTCCATAGTTATATTCTTCATGTTCCCTTTCAGTGCCCCCTTCATCTGCACATCCATCATCTGATGCTTTGTCATATGCCCTGTTGCGCTTTTCAAGTCTATCTCCATCAACATCAATATCTCTTTCTTTCCTCCTGCCTCTAAATTCCTTATCAGCACATTTCCAGCTGTCAGCTTCTTTCTGCTGCTTCACAGATTCAATATTTTCCTGCTCCAACATTATGTTGGATCCATCCCCCAAATCCTTCTCATTATGGGAGCTCTCTTTATCAACTTCATTCCACATGTCTCTCTTAGTATGATCTTTTTCCCTCTCTTTTAGTCTTCCCTTATCTTTTGCTGGATCCTTCCTCTCCCACCTCTCCACATCTCTTTCTTCCTTGCCCAGCTCCTTATGCCCACTACTGCTATTAGCTACATGCATACTACTTTGATGATCACTTCTTCCCTTATCCCTTTCTCCCCAATCTGGATGCTTTACATCTTTTCTCTTTCTATCCTTATCTTTGAATTTATCCTCCCCCTTTGAATCAAACTTGTTCTTCCCAACAGCCTCGTGTCCTTTTGCATGATCTTTCTCCTCAGTAGTTGCCCCTTCCTTGATAGTCTCAGAATGAACTTGTGAATTGCTGCATGAAATCCAAGGATCTGCATTTCCAGGTGGATTATCAGAATATCTTTTTCCTCTGTGGTATTCTTTCGATTCTTTCCAATTGAAGTGGCTGCTTGAATCATAAACATCCTCATCCATATTAACTTTGCTCTTCATATCGTTATAAGAGCCCCAATCATGCTTTATCTCCTTGGTATCATCCCCTCTACCCTCATATCTCACGTCTTTATCGCTTTTAACATGCTGAGAATCCCTTCTTGTCTCACCCTGCACCTCCCTTGTCTCTGTGTTAGAATCCCGATTGTTAAACCGGTAATCTCTACTATCCTTGGAATCCTTTGATTCTAACCTGTTCTCAGACACAACAGAATGATCTACGTGCAAATCATTTGAAGATAAATTCATTCTGTACATTGTATGTAAAGGAGATCTTCTATCCATATCATGAGATTCAATACGGGAAAACTTTACAATTCTATTTTCTTGACCAATCTCATAGGATGGACAATGCTCTGTTGAAACTGATGATGAAAACTTGGGGTATGGCCCTGAATCTTCATGTGGGCATTTTGAAGATGAGGGGCCACTCTCTTCATGAGATCTCTTAGGTGCAGCACTCATGCTAAAAATCCAGTGTATACGTATATAACTCAAATAGCATATAGTATGACAATGATAGAAATAAAAACACTTTTTGTTTCTATGTCCCTAACAATTGAATCATTTAACAATTTCAACCTGCAAAAACAAGTACGTATTAAAGGAACATACTGGCATTACAGAGACAATAGAATGTTCTAACCAGGTAAAGAGCACCTAGACATACGGGAAAAAAAAGAGCAAAAAGGTAGAGACTGCCAATAAGCTCAGCTCAATTGCTGGAACCAAGGCAAAATGCATAAATTGAGGACTGATTTAATACTTTCAAAGTTCTAGATGAAAATACCAAAGAAAAAACATATATTTCCAAAAAGGAAGCTCAGCTCCTTATTTTTCTTTTCTAAGTTCTGGGTAAAAATGCCCTTTCTCATCCTTGTTACATAGATTCTTCATTTTTCACGAAGTAACCGTGTCCAGCAGATACGACATGGACATAAGTATGGATACTCGACACTCTAAGTTGGTAAAAATTTAAAAAAAAAATTGAATAAAATAGGCATCGGACATGTATCTACAAATTTAGGACACTCGTTGTCCTAAAATAGTCCATTTAACATAATTTCTTAGTAATAAACCAAACATGACCAAAGAAAAATCATCAACAGATCCCCTCTAGCCTCTATTCATAAAGGAAACATCTTTGCATTAAAGACGAACAAAAGAACAAACCACAATATGCTACCATAACTGAGTAAAATTACAATTTGTATCCAAGCATGGTACATAATGTGCAAAAACCAGACAGAAAATGATCGAATTATCGACATGGAAAGAAAAAATAATAATAATAAATAAATAAATAAAAGGTAAGCGCAAGAGAACCCTTAATGAATTGGAAAAAAAAAACTAAATAACAAATCCTGCATTAACAAAGAAGCAAATAAAATTCGAACCTTAGCCTCTATTTCATTAAGAAAATCAAGTTTTTAAATACTTTCGATTTACATAACATTGGAGTTGGTTACCAAAAAAAAAAAACTCAAAATTCTCAACAACATCTTGGAACATCAAAAAAGAAAGAATGAAAACAATAACGAGGTAATCAAATAAGCGAAGTAAAGAACCTAGAAACTTCTTAGTGGGAGGGAGTGAAAGCGATAAGAATAAGGAGGATCGTTACTCGTTAACTCGATCAGGCCTGTTCTCTTGTGCCTATGAGACTATGACTCTGTTTGTGAATTTTGAAGCTATTTGGACTCGTGCTCATAGACAGACACTATGAGACATACACCCATTAAGGCATTAAGCCCCAAACTACAGTGAAACAGTCACTGTCATGGCTGTCACGGTTTGTTGCGGCCTATGATTTGATATAAGATTTGTATTTAGATCTGACGGTAGTAAATGATGACATGAGGCGGGCTTGCTAGGGTTGCGACAATTAAGAAAAAAAATTACCCAACCTCAATACGAGCCATTTTAATAAATAAAATAAAATTCAACGTAAGCCATTGATGTAACGTGAGAAGATATTTATAAAGTACGAGAAAGGCTTATAACTAATATTTAGTATTATAATAATACAATGTATTATTATATCATTAATAAACTTTAATTAATAACGATTTAAAAAAATAATAAAATTCATAATAAATCATTTTTGTAAAAATACATTCATGATAAAATAAAGTCTTATCATAATAATAATAATAATATAATATATTTTAAAATTTTGATAAAAAAATAAAATTTAACTAAAATACTCGAGAAAAAAAAAGTAAAAAAATATATAATTAATTCTTAAAATTTATAATAATAAAAATATTATTTTAACATTAAATTATATCCCTTAAATTTAAGGTTAAACATATTTTATGTTTGAAATATATGTAGTAATTTTTATAAATATTTAAAACGTTTAAATTATTGTAATTATTTTAAAAAACATATGAGGTACGTTAAAAATATCTAAAAACTGAGTAACTTTAAATTTTCTAATAGAATTAATGCAAGGATATTGTACATTGATTTTTTTTTAGACGTAATGGTAATTTTAGGCCTAGGTCGTCTAAAAAAATATAGAAAAACCCAAAGCCCCTCTAATTATGGGTCTGTACCCAAAATCAGAGCACATTCTAAGGCTCGGCAAGATAGCAAAACCTAAATGCCACCTCAACCTCGCGTCGAAACTGAAGTTAATTATGATGAAAAGAAGCCCAAGTTTTCAATTTCGCTTTTCAAAGAAGAGATTGAAGAGGTGCTTTGATTGGTTTGAAACCCGCAAGGAGGCCAAAGAAGAGAAATAGGATTGTGCAGAGACATCTTTATGTGCTTTATTATGCCCGTTCTTATATGTCATTCTTATAACAAATCCTTATTTGGTTTTGAAAATTCAGTTTGGATTTACTCGACAAAAGGATGGATTTTGATCGTTTAGAGTTTTGTTGTTGTTGCCTGAGATCTGTTTGGCCATTATCTTTTACAACTCTACCCTCAAAATTATCAATGATTTTGTAGCAGTGATTGAGAAACATGTGGTGAATAACACTAGCTTCTTGTTCATATTGCATTGATTTCTTTATCAACTTTTTTTTATAGCCCATACCTAAAATTATCATTATGTCCTAAAAACAAATGTATACCAAAAGCTCATGCAAGAAAATTTTAAGTCATTTAATTTTTGGATTTTGTTCTTAGATAGTACATTTTAAACATAATTATAATGATTTAAATATTTTAAACGTTTTATACGTTTTGAGTATAAAATGTATTTAACTCTTTGATTTAAATTGAGGATGTTATTTTTATTATTAATTTTTTTTTAAAAGAAGATAACATGTATGTAAGCTATGTTAAGGAAAAATTATTAGTTGATCATCATGTTATCTAGGCTAATTAAAATATGAGAAAGATATAAATAAAGGAGAAATTTTTTTTTTTATTTCTCGTTATCAGTTACAAGCCAAACAAGTATTAATTTTTATTTAAATTATTTAGATTATATTTTATTTATAAAAATAAATAATATTTCAAATTTTCTGTGAATTACGGTAAAAAAAATCTTAATAATATAATTAGTTATAAAAATTAATATATATAAAATTGATAAAAAAAAATTTATGAACGCGATAGAAGAATTTTTTCTCACATATTATATAATTAAAGAAAATTAATTTAATTTTAAATTATAAAAATTATTAAAATAAGATTAATAATTTAAACTCATTTTATTCGAAAAATCTTAACTTATTAACCTCTTGATTAATAGTATATTTTTAAACATTAATTCAATAATGTACTTTTCTTTATCATATAGGAATATACATTTTAACACTTGATAATTAAAAATACGATTATTCATACAAAATTGATAATTTTTTTTCCAAAAATAATTGTAATAAAAAAGACTTAAAATAAAGATAGTTATTATAATATCGAAATTGTGATTATTCAAAATCGAACATATATTAATATTATTATTATTATTATATATAAAATATAATTTTAATAATAAAACACACGATATTTTGTATAATTAAATTAAATTTTATTTATTCTTATTTTATATTTTTTCAATTTTACTTAAAAACATGTGCTAAATAGTTTAAAAAATGAAAAATAATTTTAATATTTTAAATGATATGATAAATTAAGAATTAAGTTAATATTTAATCTCTTTTTAAACTAAATATATTTTTGAATAAATGTTAAAAAATAAGACATGTGGTTAAACTATGAGAAATTTGTTATTAGTTCATAATCGATTGTTATTAACTGAATGTATTCGAAACTAATACGAGATTTTTATGGGTATTAGCATAATTGTACTCACCCATCCTCCCGCCCATTTATAGACATGCGTGACACTTACTAAAACCTTTCTTGGATCTTGATGAACAAAATCAACAATGCCAATTTTGCAAATACTTTGGTTTTATATTTGTAAAACTCTCGCAAGTGCACGAATCATTTTATAGAAAATGATAAGTATACTCTCAAGATCGATCTAAGGAAAGAATATATGTAGTTTTTAATTTATTATTCAAGTTTTTAAAAATAAAATTAAATCCTAAACATTATGTCACGATATTTTGATTTATGTTTTCTAATCTAATAACATAAAATAAACATAGATATGGATATGGATATGGATGCAATAAATAATAATTCAAATTTTATCATTCATAATAGTACAATATTTAAGGATATAATAATTAAGTTAATTATGCTTGTTCATATTATTTAGATAATTAAATATATAAATTAATATTTGTTGATTTTCTCTTTTTGGTATGAAAATGTTGGGACCTAAATTCTTTTATTTAATATTAATTAATTAATATCCTTAGGCGGAACCTATTAATTAATTAATTATTAAATTTAAACTTTATTTTTAAAAAAATAACAAACCATCTAATCACAACTTTAGGCGGAATCAATTAATTAGACTTTATTCAAGGTGTTCAAATTAAACCTAAGAATTTAATTATTCAAGTATTAACTTTTAACTTTTGAAACCATTATTAAAAATATGTTTTCAATATATTTTTGAATAATAGTTCTTATAAAAAATTTTGAAATAAAACTTCATTCTAAGTATCGAGTGATTGTACCAACAAATAAAAGAACACTACTCTAAATCAGACCGGATAATTAAACCTTAAAATCTAATTTTCATATTTAAGTTTATAATGAAAAATAATATATTTCTCTTTAACATCATTTATATAAAATCTTGAATAAAAATAAAATCAATTTATTTTATAAAAATATTTTACCTATTAAATATATCGCAAGCATAACAATGTTATTATTATATCATGTTACAAATAGTCAGTCATATTAAATTTAATGATGGATAAATTAAATATAACATATAAGAATAAAACAAAAAAATAACTATAAAGAATTTATTTTAAAAATATATCTCAAAAGAATACTTACAGAATTTTGACGCTAATTTCGTTTCTCAAAAATCTCCAAACAGATTTGTATTTCCATTAATGAATCAAGAGCTAGAAATTTACAAAAAACATACCTAGTTCTTCTTAAAAAGAGAAGAATTTTAAAACTAAAAGAACTAAGAAAGCTAAAGAGAGATAATAGTTTATTTTTTGTGTATTTTTTACAATGGGGATATAGTCCTCTTTATAGGTGAGAAAAGGTTAAAAAGTGACAAAATATCTCAAAAATTGGTCTTGGACGTGTTTGGACATAAATGGCACGCATGTGGAGGTGCTGGCATAGGGATAGACGCTGACACGACTAGGCACGGG
Organism: Hippophae gyantsensis; assembly: GCA_030763125.1. Lineage (NCBI taxonomy): Eukaryota > Viridiplantae > Streptophyta > Magnoliopsida > Rosales > Elaeagnaceae > Hippophae > Hippophae gyantsensis. The sequence goes on from CM061032.1 coordinate 7,188,193, forward strand.
TAGGGACAGGTGTTGACATGACATGGGCACGATAAGGACAGGCACTGACACGATATGGATGCATGTTTTGATGTAGCATGTGCGGGTAGATTAGGCCCTGACAAGGTATGGGTGTGCGAGATTTGGGCAGTTTTGTCATTTTCTCCATTTTTTTGACTTTTTTTCATTTTTTTAACATATTTGTGATGTATTGCATCTAGGATTTTTCTTCGAGTCTTTAAATTATTTTTGAATGAAAATACCTGAAAAATAATAATAGTACGTGTGATTTTGAAAAACAAAATTTATATAAAACATATGATAAAATCATACAAATGTAAATCAATTTAATCAACTAAAGTATATTAAATCATGACAATTTTAATGTTTTTTAAGCACTAATCATATCTTGATCTTGACCTTGAAGAGTTCTTGTATTTTTTTCTTCTACTCTCATGCTTATTGGTTCTATCCCTTACTATTAATGATTCTCCATTAGAATCCTTCTTAATTATCCTCCCCATGTTCTTTCTTTCAAGTTTCAATTCTACATCTCTGTTTTTTAAAATAGTAATGACTGTGTTAATTGTGAGACTATTTCTTCCATATTGAAGTGCAGACTTCACTTTTCTAAACATCTTGAGAACAAAATTCAACTAGATCATAACTTAGTTTTCATCACACAAGTTTTCTCTTAAATTGATTAACTTAATTTCCATTCTCTTTAAATCATGAAGATTAGATCCATGCTTTTGGTAGTGTCTAAATAATTTTGTTTTCATAATTGGATTTTTAGACTGATTTTACTCGATAGAGACTTTCACTAGGTACATGCTATATCTAATTTCTTTCATAGTTCAAATGATGTATTTTCTTTGTTTATCTCGCTTGTTACATTGTCTGTAAGATTGAGGATTATATTGATATAGGCTTTTTCAAGAACTTTCTTCTTGCTCAAAGATGAGATATTTAGAAAGAATTCCAATGAATCAAAAACTCCCTTAGATACATTTTGTTAGATCAATAGTCAAATATGGCAATTTCATACTTGGAATTCCCATCTTTCTTGAACTCAATATCAATTTCTTTAAGTGAAATTCTCAAAATACCTCTTGATTAACTTCAGGTAGTTAGGTTGATCAGGCCTAATCTCTTAAGAATTAACTCATCGAAGGGATCGAAATAACTTTTACAATGCAACTTTGACACCAAATTGTTAGGAAAATTCCTAAAAGCTCACTAATGCAGATACTAGTTTAGCCAAGAACACTCACTTAAGAATCATTGCCCCATACAATTTCAATCAAACACAAAAATTAAAAGACCAAAAGAAATCAAAAGAATATATCAAAATACCAAGTTCTTATGTGGTTCAATCCACAATTGTAAATCTAAACCACAGGAAGGATCAACCTTTCAAATAATCCATTAAATTCTTAACAATGTTTTCAAGAGTTCTTTCACAACATACCCTATGAATTCTATCACAATTTTTAGTGCCTCGTATTGATCTCAACCTTCTCTTTTTAGACACATCATGGATAAGGTGCCACCTACTAGTTTTCTTGATCATCTACACTAATCTTACAATAGGTTTGAATAGAATCAGTTTACATAAAGTGTATGCAACTGGCACTCACGTTGATAACTTTATGAAAATATAATCATTGGTACATTTTTATATTTAATATTTGTTTGTTTTATTTAATAAGTAATATTTTTTGGGTTAAAAATATTAAAATATGAGTTTTCTAATGAATATATATTTTTGGGATTTTTTTGAAAATTTTATATATATTTTATAATTTTTTAACGAATAATCAATCAAAAGCTACCATGTACATGCCACACAAGCAACAGAGCTGACAGAGCAAGCCACATAGACCACATATAAGCAGAGATGGCCAATCACAAAAATTTCGTGTACAAAGTAACATAGCTTTATGACACGTGTCAATAAGGCATTCATTTTGAGTTCACCGTGTGATCAACGTCTCTCCACATGTCATCACACTACTCATTCATTCATTCCAATTGTGTGCCATGCAAGTCGTAACTGTGATTCAAAGATCGCAGTATAGCAGTGACTCAACATGCATTAACCAGACTAGTCTTCTTATGCCACGTGTCTTGGATTGATTCACTCAATAAAACCAGTGTACCACGTGTCGCACTTCTATTGGATAATGCTATTGATTTTTTCCTTTTTTCATCTCAACTTTTGAGTTGAAGCTAATATGATTATCCAGATTCCACTCGAGCTTAATTTAACTCTCTAATTGTCCCATAAATTCTAATGAGCTAAAATTAACATAATTTTTATCAGATTTTAGAGCCAAGAATAGAAAAAATATAGAAAAATTCAAAAAAAGATACAATTTTGGTGTAGATTCAAGAGGAGATTGATACTACAATTCAATAGATTGATTGTATTTCTTCTTCTTCTTTCTTTCTTTATTAATTTTTATGTCTTTCTTTATAAAATATGAGATTTATGAACAAAATTATGTCTAGTTAATTTATTAATTTAGGGATCTTATGAACCAAATTTTTAACATATGATAATATAATATTTTACCTCAATTATGATTTTAATTTAATTATATTATGTAATCTAATTTTTATACTATTAATTGTTTGGCCAACAATTTATATATAGAGGTAATTAAATAAATTTGAAAGAATTATTTAATTGTTTATCTTGATTAAATAACATGAATAGTTTATATGCATAGATAAATGATTATTATGTATGTGATCCATAATTGATGAAATTAATGAGATGTAATTTAATTGATTAGGTTAATTACTATATGGTGTGTAGTTTACTTGAGAGAAGAATACATGTTAGGTTAGATTTAATTGATCATATAATTACTGATTATTATGTTAAAGGATTTTAGTGATTCACATATTTAGAAAATTGGAGGATTAAGTATTTATGGATATTTTCTCATATATTTTCTTAGTTGTCAAATCTGATTTAATTAGTATTATTATTATTATTATTATTTTGCTTTCTAAAAATATAAAAACACAAAAAAAAATTATTTTTATCATTATATTAGTTTATAACAACATAATCTCTCTAGGAACGATATTTTCTTATCATTATATTACTTGTTACGATACGTATACTTGCATATTCATTGAACACAATTTGTGTCCTATCATACGTCAATGTAAGCCTTACATAGAATAATATGTATACTTGTAAGGGTTACATATAAACTCTATAAGTGAATCACACATCTTTGCCATAGCTACAATATAGATTATTAAAGAGTTGTATACTGCAATAAACTACCAACAAATAGATATATAAGCTGGGAACTAGGTTAATGATTCTCAGGAACAATTACATGAAGGTCAATTATCCTTCTAACTTAAATAGATAATCGGTACCTAGATAAGAGGTGCAAACGCCAACCCATAAAATGTTTTTGCGAGCTCTATATCAATTTAGTCAAGTAGGTCTCACAATGTGAATTAAGCAATTAACACAGAGGAAATACAAAACAACATATTTAACACAACACATTACAAAAAATAACTATTAGATGCAACAATAACAATATATAGAATAAATATTAGTAACGGTGTTCCTCATAGGCTACTATCCAAACTAGAAACATACATACATGGAAAATAATACACGACTTGTGATACATGCATACATACTAAAAAACTAAAAAGATTTTCAATCACTTCAAGACCTTGCATGTGAAAACATATTTGGTAAATGATGATTATACTTTTACGACATACAATCAAATATACATAGCAAACCCTAAGAAAGAGTTTGACACTTGGTACACATCCAATGTAAGGAGATACAAACCCCTTAGAAACTCACATCAAGTATGTATACAGATAAAATGTAGATTACATAAACACACAATCTAAACATGCATGTCTACTAAGGAGTCAAAACCAGATACACAATTAGGTTGAAGGGATGTTGACTTCTTAAGGACTCAACCCAATCTCACAAACACCAAAGATAAAAACATCTGACAGAAACCATAGCTACAACATTAATAAATGCAGAAAAGTAGTAAATTAAAGCACTAGATATAGAATTTAGTAAACAAAAAGTAGATGATAAATATTAAAAGTTTTATAATCAGAATTTAAACTCTAGTATGTAGAGACATATACCATTTAAACTCTAATTGTATTAGCCACACATTTGAGTATGTATAACTCTGGATATAACGAGGTAAACCCACATAGAAACCATATATATGTGGTAATATCCTCGAGTAGCTTAAGGTAATCACTTATCAGCAAACAATTCACTAAAAAATAAATCAGTTATAACTCTGAAAGAAATAAAACCACGTTTACCTCTATCAGTTGAGACTTCCATCCTAATTGCCTATTACAGCTCTTACTTGTTGTCTCCACGACAACCTGATTCGATACACGAACCAAACTCACCTCCAAAGCCAACACCACTCAATGTGATGTGATTAGAAACCACAAATCAATAATGAGTGATATGCACAATCAATAGAACCATCCTCAAATACAAACACCCAATAAACAACCAAGAACAATCCACCATAAACCACCAAGGAACACACAGTCCAAACACATGAGAAGTCAAATGATTTAACTCTACCTACTCTCACAGAGAAGTTCTCACATATAAAAAGTTACACAAAGGCAACTACCATCCGACACACGACTCATTTCACATAAACCACTTGCAAACATCACCTCAAGTACTCACTACTCACAAACACGATTTTTCTCATACAATCACGAATTACTAATACTAAACAACACATAAAGTATTAGTGATCCAAAAACATAATAAATGAGATATCAACTCGACAGAGTTTCGCTACATTTTCCAAATAAGAAGATATAAAAACTATTTATAGAACTCAGATTTACAACCTCGCCAGACTCCTCCCCGACCACCTCACAAAGAATGGTGACGAGCTTAGTGATAAAGTGCTAAAAAGTTATATTTTTTGTTTCTAAAATTATCGAGTACATTCTATATATATTTGCATTTAAAACGAAACAAAAACATGAACAAAAACGTCGGCAAGTGAGCCAATATACCGCCTAGCATACACATTACAAAAATCAATCATGCTGTATGTGTAAACATGTTCACATACAAAGTGTTTCTAATTATACGAGTGTGTGTATTATTGACCTATAATAACCAATCTCACATAGAAGAGGAAAAATTCATTAAATAAAAATAAAATAGATACCATATTTTACACATATAAAATCAATACACAAACACGAGTATAATAGGTCTTACAATGTAAAAAAGAAATATACTTCAACCCAATTCCATACTATTTGTAATGAAATTATAAAAGTTCACAAAACCCATCTACACATAGAATTTATATTTATACCTCTCGTGGTTTAAAACTTAAATTTGTTTAGAAGCTTTCATTAAACACCAAGTCTTGCTTTTCATCAATATCATCGTCATCATCTTCCTCTGAGTTCTTAAGCAAAACCTCTATTGTAAACTTAAAGGTAAAGGTTCGAATGAGATGGATAAAAGCATTTTTTCAATCCAATAAGAATAACTTAAATAAAAGTAATGAGAAGACAAAAGACAATGAGAGGAAAAAATTGTTATAAATATTTTGAAATCAGATTAAGAAGAGGCTCTCATACAAGTAGCTAAAGTTCAATTATAGTTGGAAACTCTCTCTAAAGAGAGAAGGGTCTTTAGAGGGTTACTTGGTAATTTTTTTGTCATAATTTTTAAGTATTACATTTTGAAATAAATTATGTCTATTAGTCTAATATAGCAAAAAAAATGATAACACCTTTTACACCTATACATTTGAATAGGAATGAGTATAAAGGCAAATAGTTAACCTAATAATCATAATTATAATTTTTGATAAATTTAAAAAATAATTATTAATTAATTATGGATGGATAATAATTTTCTTAAAATTTAATCATTATTTTCTTAATATTTATTTAAAATATATTTAATTTAATTTTTAAAAAATTAACGTTATACTTATTCTATTAAAATATTTAAAATATTAATATTATTTTTTATTTTTAAATCTTTAACTTATATTTTTAAGTAAAATAATATTATATATGTATTAAAATTATATTTTACTATGTAATTATATTTATATAAAAATATAATATTAATATATATTTAATGATTTTAATATAAAAATAACCATCCCACCCCACATAATTATTTACAATTATTTTTTAAAAACAATGATAAGTTTTTTTCCCTGGTAGATTCACTTGACATTAATATAAATAATAAGGTATTAACATTGTTTATTATTATTATTATTATTGTTATTATATTGATATATTAATTTTGGTTATCACGTTTATTTATTGTTATATTATATGATAGTCTTCGTTGCGACGTGCGTGCATAAAGAACACGTGGGTGGTGGTTAGGGATGGACAAAAAAATCACGGATTCGGTTATCCACGGTTATTCGAACCGACGGTTCGGTTTTTAACCGATAAATTTCGGAGATGGGAACGATTTCGGGTAAAAACCGAATATGAAACAACGGTTACTAAGTATACTAAAACCGCACTACCAGTATTCCAAATTAATTATATTTAATTAATTAAATTATAAATAAAAAATTAATTATATATATTTAATAAATTAAATTATATATATATTTTGATTTTTTTTCGAGATTTTTTTCATAACCGTCCCGAACCGTTACCATGGATAAAAAACCGTCTCCATACCGTAACGGTTTTCGGGCGGTTCCGACTATAGGTTTTAAAATTCGGTTTAGGGACGGTTATATCAAAAACCGTCCCCGTCCCGTGCCCATTCCTACTGGTGGTAGGTGAAATCCAAGGCTCGTTAGCGCCAACAAAAAGAAGAACAAAACGAAAAAGAAGGAGAAGAGAATTCAAAGAGCGTAGAAATTGAATAGTGATGGCAAATAAATTAAGGGTAATAAAAGATACGTTCTTCATATCACATGGATCGCCGACGCTTTCGATCGACGATAGCCTTCCGGCGAGGCACTTCCTTAAGGCATTTAAGGATAAGGTCTTCTCTGAAACCCCTAAAGCAATTCTAATCATCTCAGGTCACTGGGATACTTCCGTTCCCGCCGTCAATGTCATCTCTACTCGCAACGATACCATCTATGACTTCTACGGCTTCGACAAATCCATGTACCAGGTTGGTCGGTCCTTACATTTTTTTTCTAATAATAATTTTCTTTAATTTTATTGTTTGTTTTCTCTTGTTAATTCAATAATCACAAACAATCTAGGTAGTGCTTGATGGAATTGGACACCTTTTGGGTATTACGAACTGAAATTCGAATTATCTCTGGTGTCTTGATTTCCACTTCTATTCTATGTAATGTACTCAAGATTCAGGAATGATAAATTTTTTTGGTTATCTCAAATTCATATAATTCTCTGGTACATTTTACTAGTTATCGAAATACAAATTTTAATGTGATTAATCGTTAACCAATAATGTTTGGAAAAGAGAGAAAGAGAGGTGTGATATCTTTGTGTGTGAAAATGAGATCTGAGTTTGGTAGATGTTGAACGTGTTAGCTTTGTCTTGCATCTTAGATGTCTAACCAAATATGACATATTGATTTGATTCGTTTGATTTGATGTAACACTTCTTAATTTATTTTTGTGATTTTCATTTTTTATTGCATTTTTTTAACATGAAATTATTGGAAATTTCTTTTTCAACAATTAAGGATGAATATTAATTTTGAACTTGATACCTTCTTCTTATGAGTGTACGCAGATAGCTTTCAGTTTATTCTTTTGGATAAGCTTGTATTTTCTCGATAAGCTTTTAATTCTGTTCTTTTGCATCTGAAGTAGCTAGTAATTGTGCAAAGTCAGAAAATTCCAAAACCATTCACTTTTTAACTATCAACCTTTTTTGCATAAACTGTAGTTCGTATTGGGAAATTTGAAATTATGGAATCTTCATAGTTCTATCAGTTTTCATTATGTAGAAAAGGAATTAATTACAACGCCTTTATATACAAATTCTAGTTCATCATTTGACATTGGTCATCTTGCCAGCTCAAGTATCCAGCTCCAGGGGCTCCAGAATTGGCAAAGAGAGTGAAGGAACTGCTCAAGGCTTCTGGGTTCAAGCGGGTCGATGAAGATAAAAGACGCGGCCTTGACCACGGTGCATGGGTGCCTCTGCTATTGATGTACCCAGAGGCTGATATTCCAGTCTGTCAACTCTCTGTTCAATCAAAGAGGGATGCCACTTACCATTACAATATGGGGAAGGCATTGGCTCCCCTTAAGGAGGAAGGTGTCCTTATTATTGGTTCTGGAAATGCCACTCACAACCTCAGAGACATTAGGATTGATGCTACAGATGTCGCTGATTGGGCCCTAGAGTTTGATACTTGGCTTAAAGATGCTCTTCTTCAAGAAAGGTACTTTACATTTGTTCTGATTACTGGTTTTCTGTTTCCATTTTTCTTCTTAGTAGCTTTAAATTATACTCTGTTCTGAAATTGATAGGAAGGGTTCGGTATTATGTTTACTGTTTAGTTATTACTATCTAGCCAACATAGAGGATAAATGGGAAAAGTGTCGAACTAGTCTTGGAATTTTGCTTAAAATGCACTTTAGTCTTGATATTGTTGGGTTGTTTACTTTTAGTCTTATTATAATGAAAAATGATCACTTTAATCTTAAAACTGACCCCTTCTAATCCTTTGTTTGTACCAAAAGTGCTCATTTTTATTAATTAAAGGACTCGAAATCCTTATGTTTATATAATTATGGATTTGGGGGAATAGAAGTGCTCATTATTGATAATAATGGGGCTAGAAGCGTATAGCCTAATAATAATAGTACTAAATGCATTTTTTAAAAAAATAAAAGGACCTCTAGTGTTGCGCACTGAGGATAAATTATAAAGCCCTCTTTTTGATCTTTGACCCTTTTGTCAAACGAGGACTTAAACCCAACTTGGGTACATAACATTGACCTGGTCTGGTGCCAATTGATCAATTCATTGACATAAGGAAAGTGCCAAATTTTCAAACGTAAAGAAGCAAGCTGAAAAGAATAAAAAAGTTATTAATATTTAGCTTTCTCGTTTGATCCTTTAGTTTCTATTCTATGTATACCTTCCTTTAAGTTTAGTGTCATCCTTTTTATAGATACGAAGATGTGAATAATTATGAAGAGAAGGCCCCCTATGCCAAGAAGGCTCACCCATGGCCCGATCATTTCTACCCACTGCATGTTGCCATTGGAGCTGCAGGTGATGAAAGTGCGAAAGCAAAGCTCATCCACCATAGCTGGAGTTATGGTACCATATCTTATGCTTCCTACCAGTTCACTACAGCTGACAGTTGAATTTGATCCCCCCCAAAAACTGTGCCATATATATAAAGGTCCCTTGTTTCTTTTTATGACACTTTCATAGTGTGAATAAACAATCAATAAACTTTTTTTTCCTTTTCTTTAAGGTAAAAGGATTGCTATTAGGCAGGCCTTTTCAGATTGTTCGAATGCTCAGTGTGTAACTGTGTATTATTATTGAATGAAAGTATATTTATATATATTTTTCATGTATTTGTTACTGATGCGTTCGCTAACAAATACTGGCAGATAACGTAAGTCTTTACTATTTTATCTATATCAAATTTTGATCAACTTCACGCATATCATAAAGTTTTTAAATGATGTGATATTTACAAATTTTAAAAGGTCCAAAACTTTAAAACTTAAAAACATCACATATAATTATTTAAGTGGCAATTAGACAATCAATATTTGAATTTATGATTTTTTATGGATTGTCAAGTTAGGACATTTGAATCTTACAGTTTAAAAATTTAATGATTTATGTATAAAACTTCCAAAGTTTAGGCTTCTTGGGAGTTAAAAGACTTGTATAGCATAGCTTACTAATAAAATTAATAAAATGACAAAAATAACAAATCTTATCAAAAATGCAGTTTATAAAAATTTAAAAAATGTCAAGTAAATTATACCATACCGTGAGTTTTAGTAAGAACATTATTTTTATCTGTCTTAATTTTATTAGTAACCATGTTACTAACTGATCAAAATAAAAAGAGAATGAATCCTATAAACATGTATGAACACGTGGTGAAATAGAAATATCTTGATCTTTTGTTTTTATAAAAATGAAAAAAAGGTGTAAGAAGTGATAACAAGATGATTGATATTAATAACTTACAGAATATATGTTGTATATAAAATTAAGAGAGGGACCAGCTTTGGTTCGATGTTGGGTTAGAAAGAGATGCTCAGTAACAAATTAAATGAGAGAAAACTATGAGAAGGACAGCCTTGGTTCGATCTTGGGTTAGAAAGAGATGCTCGGTAACAAATCAAAATTTTCCACTAACACTATTATCTTCATGTAGTCAAAAAATACAAAAGAGTGGGATATGAGTCTTAGCAAAGAGCTCTTCATCCATTTACACTTGTATGACAAGTCTGCAAGATACACATATATGTATATATATTCGGAGATCCGTTCTTAGCACTTGAAGTTCAATCAATATTTAAAATTCAGTGTCAAAACAAGATACCATGATCTTCGTTACCATTGACCTTGCAAAAGGAATGTAGCTTAAGCTATACCTGTTAACCACGAGAAGAAATAAAGTAAAATGTTGGCAGTAGAAACAAGTTAGAGAAACTATCCTAATCGATAAGGCCATGCACATAAGCAAAAGAATGACACATAGATATGTTATTCCAACCTGAATATCATATATATTTTCTACAAAGATATATTTTATGATGAGAACAGTGATCGTATAAAGCATGCTTATCTGGTCCGACAATTACCCTAATCTTTCTATTAACACAACTTAGTTCTAAATTTGACAAATTTAGTAAAAAAAAATTAATTTCCGTTAAATCAATTTAACGGTATTATAGAGGTTGATGACCAAATTATATATTTTTTCCATAGGTTAGAGACCAACTTATGTATTTTGAATTAGATCCGAAAACAAATGAATTAAAAAGTCAAGTCATGTCATAATTAACTGTAACACCATTAAGGAAATAAAATTTTGAACTAAATTTGTCAAATTTAAAAACAATAGGGACAAAATTGTGTAGATTGAAAGGTTAGAAATCAAATTGTAATATCTTAAATATTTTGGGGACTAAATAAATAGATAAGCCTTTAAAGAAACATGGTTGGCTTTAAATCAATAATTACAGAGTGCATATAAATTAATAGATAAACCCCTCAGGTTTGAATTGAAAATTAACAGATAAACCATTCCACGTTTAGATTTAACCCTTTTTGCTCCTTTAGCTTATAAAATACATAATTTTAAGCATCCAAAAATGTCAAATTTATCTCTGTTTTGGGAAATTAGATGTCTTTTTGAAGCTAATATAGTAGAAAATAGGTTAAATCTAATCATGCAATGGATAGGTGCATTGTTTTTCAAACATGTGGGGGGGTTAGATTGATATTTAGACAAACCCTGAGGGATGTACCGAGTATTTTTCCCATAATTAAAACAAAAAGGTTAGGCTAACAAGATTCGGTGTACGCATTTAGAACAACTTCATATACAAATGTGGAAAATGAAATTACATAGATATATTATGCAGATTGTGGCATGCTGACTGCAGTACAAATTTCATGGAAAGGTGTAAAATGAAGATTTTCCAGGAAGATAGTAAAGGATGTCTCAATTGGATCGAGGTAACTGAATGATTATATTGAAAGTGATGATGCTCCAAAATTCCCCCAAACAAAAAGATATATACATATATCTCATATTAATGCATGGAGTTTAGTAAAAAATTAATTATGTTTCGTATGTAATATTAATCATGTTAAAAGGCTAATTTTTTTTACTTTTCATGTATCTTGCTTGTAATGACTTTTAATTTTGCTAGATCATCTAATGTTTTTTTTGTCAAACATAAAGAAATAAAACCATTTTTTTTCTTTTTCTTTTTAAAATAAGTTTCGTGACATTGAGTTACAACTCGTTGGCAACCATTTGTTTGTTGGAGCCCTAGGTTTATGAGATTTTGTTTGCCTCTCAATTTTGTGATATTATTTATAAATACATGAAACAAAAAATTCAAAATCAAAATCAATAAGGTGAAGTCGAGCAATAGATAAAACAAAAATATGTTATAATGATTAATGTTATACTAAGTTAGACTGCACAAATTAAGTGAATCTTCAAGCAAAAAATTACAATATTTCGAAGTGGAATATGTACCTATTGATGCAATTGCACTTATACCAAATTAATTAAGTTGATAACAGCAAAACCAATTTTTAAAATTGGAAAACGAAAAAAGAAAAGGTCAATTCTTCTTTCAAAAGAGAGAATTTTGATGTGAAATTAAATTTTGCATAATAAGAAGCCCAAACAACAATCACATACTTATATGCATGTAAATATCAATATCATGATAATTGTTATTTTTGAAACGTAACTATCTTCCAAATAAAAAAAGGAGTTTTTTTTTCATTTGAAAATATAATTAATAAGAGGGAGGAGTCTTTTAGATTTTTCTAGTTTTTAATTCCCACTATGCCATTATCTATTTCATTTATTATTCCACACAGTCATTTATTTGAAGTCAATATATTTAAGAAAAATATGGCAACGATAATTTAGTGAATATTATTTTATTTAAATCAAAAAATAAAATATAATCAACCATTTTAAGACATGTAATTTATTTTGAGGACTAAATGGTCTAAATGAAAATTTTGAGTAAAACTGTATTTTCCTTACCTTGGTGCAAGCTCACACCTTTATAATAGTTATACGATTATAAAATTAGCAGTTTTGTTGTTTGTTGCATGCTTGATATGTTTACCTCTTGACAGTTAACAAATGAAAGCATAAATCAAGACAATTTTCAACCTTTTGCCTCCAGCTATGTGCAAAATCAAGCTTGCATTCTCATTATCTATGGACAGTAAATTACATGTGCATCTCAAACAATTATGGAAAAACAATGAAAGAAGAGAGTTATGATGATAAAAAAAAATACTTCAACATACCAAATCAGAGCACCAAACTCTAAAATTATTGCCAAAAGTGTCAACAACTTGTTGCGAACCTGCACAAAAATAAATAAATTAATATAGCGAGAAAGTAAACAAATTGATTAGGATAAAGAACCACAGTATTTGGGTTTTGGATTACCAAAAAAGAAAGATAAAAATATAAATTGGCCAATATATGACTTACATAGAGAGCACAAAACAAGGCAATTATTATACTTGCAAGGTATATGGCTGTCGCATAGATGCGAACAGGGTCAAGCATCATATTTACTTGTCTTTTAGGACCTATAAGAAATGCTGTGCTGCCATAGAAAAGAGATCAACTTAAAATCTCATGCACAAAAAGTAGCCACAAAAATTATTAAAACGTTAAAACATGGAGAAAGAAGCAATGTTTTATATTAAATTCCAAAGTAGAGGAACCACTTCATGAGATAACCAAGTATTGATTTGATCAAAGTTTCAGTAACATCAAAATCCTAAAATTTGAAGTGAATGTATCTTAGGTTGCAGATTGAAAAGGTATAGGATCACAACAATGCGACCTTTCAGGATTAGAAGATTTTATTTCAGCTAAGAATAATGCTATGACAGCACTTCAAAATTGAACATTAATATCAGGGAGGACAAAACAAAGAATTCGGACTTCTAAGATCTTATAATGCAATGTAGAGATCATTCATTTTTTTTTTCCACCTTATCTATGTCTCTTTGCCTCTTTAGTGAAAGCTAAGGTGCTCATCCAAAGAAAAAACCACAAAATTACAACTAACTATATGGTTATTATTTAACCTCCGTGAATTCAGAGCAACCTGGGAGCGGATCTTATCCTTTATTGAAATGAATATTAGAATTCTAATGGAATTCGAGATCATAAGAGTAGAGCTAACCACATCCCTACCCCAGGCTTCCATCATGACTATGCTCAATTTCATGATAACCAATTCCTATTCAATCCCATTCAAGAAACACATACAGAAACCACCCTACAATATCAGGAAACAGGATAGCGAGTATTATGGCGTTCATATCCCACACAGACAAACATATGTGCACACAAATGACTCTTTTGACTCAACATCACAGCATTTTCATATAGTGTACAGATCAAATACAAACCTTCCCAATGCCATTAAATTTCCAAGCGTGAATGCTATTCCAAACTTCACAGGATTGAAGAAGACAAGCATTGACTGTCTCACGAATAGAGAAAAAGGCCTATATCAGTCTTTTATGGCCATCAGCAAATACACAATCAAATGCTATTCAACTATACATAGAAATGAACGGGCCATTCAACTTCGCCCGAACAGTAGCATACGTAATAACGTATTGACAATGGCAAGTTCAATTTACAGCAACTTGACAAAACAGAGTATCCTATCTAGAGTATGTTTCCTTGCTTTCCTCAATAAGGGCATATTATAAGGAAGGAGGAATCTGACATGGTTTCTTCCTACTTTATTAACGATTTTACCTTTAAGCATGATATTTTTTTTCCTTACTTTATGAAAAAAATGTTTTTTTTAAAGAACAATTGTCATTTTGGATGAATAGACCAGGCAGTTCAATTCATGAAAAACATGCACACTTCTAATGGGAAATGTATTAAAGGGGAGGAAGGATCAGATAAGAGGCAACTACAGAAATGCAATGCTGTGAATGTGTAGTAAATTTCTCAGACAGTAAACAAAAGATTAAGTAGTACAGACAGATGTCTAACTAAGAAAATCCACATGATGAATCCTCAAATTTTCCCTCCTTGTATATGACAGTTTGTGATTACCTCCCAATACAATAATACGTATAAAATATTTAAAACAATGATACGAAGTAACCACAACCCAAAGAGAAAGATGAACTGAAATTACTCGAAGAAACAACTTACCAGAAGGGTACATGTCAAACCAGCAGTCAAGCATATGGCGAAACCATAAAATCTCTGTTTAAACAGAGATTAATTAGTTAAAATGCAACATGAACGTAAATAGTTGAAGTATTAAAAAATAACGAAGAAAGAAAAACTAATAAGATCTAGATCAAGCAGGAAGATAGTGATTAGAAAAACATGGACAATGTTGCAAAGAAAATTCAGATCTAGCAAATCTATACTGGAATTAACTACCAGATACTTTTTCTAGTATTATCCTTCAAAGAGCTGTTGATTTTACAACTTATTTCAATTTCAGAGAAATCAAAATTCATAATAAGTAAACGAACAATTTCTTTAGATGAAGCCAAAATGACTTCCAGAGTGTAATATTTGATTAGTTAGAATCTAAGCTATATCTCCAAATAAAAGTAAATAAGTTGATTCTCAGAAAGCTTAAACCTAGACCAAAATCAGAAGAATTACAAGCAAGAGAGAGAGAGCAATAAAATGCTAAACCTGTTTGGTGGATAAAGTGCAATTGCGGTTGAATTCATCCATATCCACGAAGGAAAAAGAGCCATTTTCGTGTAAGGGAGCTGAAGAAGATGATGCAGATTGTTCGTCGTCCTCCATTCCCACCAAAATTTTCACCTTCTCAAAGGCTTGGTTCATTTTCTCCATTGTTGATCTTCTTCTATATCTGACCTCTCTCTCAATTTCACCTCCCAATCACACTCAATCTGGAACAAGAACACGATGAATCATATAACTATTGCTTCTAGTTCGTAGCATATAGCATAAAAATAAAATTTTCTATGTACCCTTCTAAACTAGACCTTTTACTATCGGTAAAAGTGTTGCATTACTTATTAAATTGTTGACATGTGAACTTTAAATTTCATTACTCATTTTAATAGATTAAAATATGAGATAATAAAATGATTTTTATGTCTCTTTATTTTTAAGATTATTTTTTATATTTTAGGTAACATAATTAAATTAAATTATTATTTTTATTTAAAAAATAAATATAAATGATAAATTTTTATAATAATTTAATAATTATCTGAACATATTTTTATTTTTTTATTTTTTTAAATGTAATTATCAATAATAAATTTTATTACAAATATATTAATTTAAAATTTAAATATTATGTATATCATATTTTATATATAACAATAGTTAATAAATAAATTTCAACAACAATTTTATATTATCTTATCTAAAAAATTATAACCATTGGATTGGATTTAAATTAAAAAATTTCATATTTAAAGGATTAGATTTGATTCAAATTAATCAAAAATAACCGTATTCAATATGTTACTCATCTTTAAAATACATGATAAATCATATTTCCCTCTTTATCAACAATTTCTTGTAGTTTTTTATGATTAAATTATATTAGATTGTGTTAATTTTAATAGCATTTCATAACATATCATGTTCTCAAAAGAATATAGATGCAAATTTTACAATGAAATTATCTTTAAAAAATCAATATAATTCATTTTAATTCTTACAACTAAATTATACCAAAATATGTGAGAAAAATGTTATAAAATATTAAAAGAATGAGTTTTTATCTTATAAGTACTCTTTAAGAAAAAATTTACATGTTTTTCATTATTAGATTTTTAAAGGAATTTTAATAATAGAACTAACTTTGTATTTTTTTTACAAATTATGTGACTTGAGATATTCATAAATTTTAAAACCAAACTATTATTTTTTAGATAATTATAGAATCTTTAGTGTCATATATACACCTTATATTCTCTCTGTGTATATTTAAAAAAAATTAATAACAAATGATAAAGTGACAAGGTTCTAAAAAAATATAACTGATATCAGAGGTAAAAAAAGAGAGTTATTATTTATATTTTTTTTAAATTTAGAAAATAACTCTTGAAATCCTTTATCTTCCATAAATATACATTTTAGTAGCTTATTTTTTTAAAAGTGTACTATAAGTTTTTTATGTGCATATAAATTTATTTTAAGTTAATTATTTTAATTAAGATATAATTTAGATACGTAAACATCATGTATTATCATAAGTAAGAGATAAATTTATCATCAATAAAAAAATTAATTTTTTTTATTTTTGAATGAAAAATAATTATTTTTATATTAAAATATTTACTTATTATTAATTATGTAATATGATTTATACATATTTAAATAATAATTAAATTTGAAATAATTAAACTAAAATGAACTTACATGCACCTTCAATGTAAACAAGAAACTTTAAGTGTAATTTTTAAAATATTAGGAACTAAAATATATATTTATAAAATTAAGGGATCTTATTTGCTTTAGATATTTTAAAATTTGTAACTATAAAAATTTCACGATATGTTTAGTTTATATATTTTTATTATCATAAAAATTTTAATTTAAATATTTAATATTAAATATTGTTTAAATTAAATTTCGATAATTTAGACTCTTTTATTATTGAATTCATTCCAATGTTATTAATATTATTATAAATTTTATGATTATTATTAATTTTATAAATATTATTTTATATAATTTTTTGAAAAAAATTTAAATATTAAACATGATCTTTATTCATATCTTGAGTTTTATTTTTGACTAATTTTATTTAATAAATATTTTTTTTATATTTAAACAATGTTATTTATATACCTATGTCTTTTTCAATTTCATGTTTATCTTATCAAATTTCTCATTCATCTTTAAAACTTTTCTCACGTAATAATATTATATTATATTAACCTTATTTATTTATTTAGCATATTAAAACATATTTATATCATAAAATAAATTTAAAATATGTTTGGCATTTATATAAAGTTAGTAGCAAAAGCTAAATACGTGCTCAATACTTCTTAATCTTCAATTTTTGTGGTAAAAGCTTTGTCCTCACTTTTCGTGTCCCTTTTCGCTAAGAAGTATATCCCAAGTCCCAACTACACCAATGAATTTCTTAATCTTCAATTTTTTGGGACCCAATTCTCAACTAGACTAATGATGAATTTCTTAATTTTCAATTTTTCGTCTCACAACCAAAGCTTTCAATTCAAGACATAAACCTACTTAATATTAATATCATTATTTATGAAGAGAAACTTAAGTTAAATATTTGAAGATAGAGATCAACAAATAATTAGATTGATAAAACTTAAGATAAATATTTTAGGATAGAGATCAACAAATAATTCGATTGATATATTAAAATTGAGAAATTATATCTAATTTATTAGATTTAAATCAAATTAAATTAAAATAATTTGAAAGTATACAATACATTAAAATTCGAATCAGATTAATAAATTTTATAATATATTACAATCGAATTGAATTATTATTTTAATTTAAAAATAAAAATAAAAATAAATATTAAATATTTATAATAATTTAATCATTGTCTCAATATATTTAATATTCTTTTGATTTTTTATTATAAATAATAAAGGGCTAAAAACAGGTGATTTCCATATGCTACTCACCCCCTATTCTACAGTTGGGAAATAACTGTGAATAGAGAAACCACATCTTTCTTTCCTCTTTTTTTTTACGATTGTATTACTTAGCATATAATTGGCACGGCAAAAGACAAAAGGTTTCTTATTCTCTCTTATTTCAATTTTAATTGATTTGCATCATCACATCAACTAATAATTTTTCCAATTTTAGATAAATTCTGCACTAATTCAGAACAAAAGGGGTAAATTATGCCATAGTTGGACTTTATACCAAAATAATAATAATAATAATAATAATAATAAACACGAAAAAAAACAAAAAAGCCACCATACAACCACAGAAGTTACCATTGAAAAAAAGAAAAAAAGCCCACAACACAACCTCAGAAGTTACTATAAATACCATGAAGCAAACTTTATTTTTCTTTTGGGTTGAACAGGGGAAGTCAAGCAGCAAAAGTTCGCCCCATACATTCTTGCTTAATGATCCGTACATATATTAAGTAATACAAATGAGATAATTTACATGATTAAGCCATTATAAAGAAAATATCATATAAATCAAGATACGATATGGTAAAAATAGACTAAACTAGCTCATTCGTCCTGTTTATTGAATTTGAAAATTAACAAGGGGGAAGAAATTTACCGTCCCTGTTACTCTTAGGTCTTGGATACTTTCTACTTGTGCATTAGTGGACCAGATCTTGACACTGCAAACCTCTGTAATGGACTACGACCAGTGCTTCCAGAAATTGAACCTTCCATGTATTTTGTTTTATGGTTTGAGCTATAATCTAAAGGTCCAGACTGCCGAACATTTCGTTGTTTGCTTCCACTAGTTTCAGCATCATAAGGGTGCTCCACGGAATAGGATGATGACCCTTTATAATACAATGATTCACTAGTATGATGCCGAGGTGTTGAATCTCCACGTGGTTGCAGCTGTAACACAGGAGATGCATGCGCAAGTGATACAACAGGAGAATGGCGGGGTGTTTCCCTAAGCAATGGCAGCTGCAGAGGAGAATTTGCATAATACTGGCCATATACTGATCGGAGAACAGCGTATGGAATGTAGGATTCAAGTGAACTTCTTGAAAGATAAGATGAGAGCTCACAAATCTGATCTAGGAAAATAAGTTGTCCTACAAGATGAGATCTGCACAAAATAGTGAAAGTCATAAGGTCTCAAAAAAATTAAATGGCCTCACCAGTCACTTCAGAAGAACACAGAGTAACTCTATAGGGAAAATTATCATTGCTTTCATTTCTACATTCAGTGTCAACAATTGAACTCATGGTTACTTCATACTATTGGATGAAGCATTATTGGTACGTCGAAAACTGTTGATGATGTGTTCATGTGGATTAACCAGACAGCATTTGTTACTTTACATCTTCATTTAAGATGGTTATAACACAATCAAATGATTCAACACTGACCCATCATGGCACAAAACCAGCCAATAATTTATCTTCTATGACTTCAATTAACAGTACAAAGCTCTTGTTGACATACCTATTGGTTTCACTCCAAGAATCTAGTAAGATAGCTGCAGAGAATTTGACAAAGAACTGCATTGTGGACTTTATGCTTGCTTGAGCTGACATTTGGCTTTGTATATCAGAATCCGACATCTCACCAACATGTCCATTAGAGGACTCTCTCTGCTGATTTTGGCGTTCCAATCTAACAAACTCACTTCCTGCAACTACAGCACTGATGCACCTGCCAAACTCATTTTCTAATTTAGTTTTCAAAGTGAATCTAAGATATAAATCATATATTTGACTGAATTGAAAAATGCAGCATTAGGGTAGATGTCTTCTTGTTAAGGGCACTAATTTGATTTCTAGACCTACCATTGTCGAAAATAAATAAATCCTAAAGTTACTTTGGACCATTGCCTATGAAGTAACCAACAAAACATACCATGCTACCATAGATGGTCATCCTAAATTGAAATCCCTTAAATTATGTTTCCTTTCATTATAAAATAATTCCATATGAAACCAGTCTTCCACTCTAGAAATAAAAAGTGAGTGAAAATGCTAAAAATATAATAAATAAATGATAAAAATAAAAAAATTGGCCCAACTATAAGCTTAAGCTTTGACCTGACATGGATAATCCAAAGTCTCTTTAACATATTCAAGAGCAATAGTATTAACCTTTGGGGGTGGCAATTTGGGTTACAGTCCATAGCACTAACAAACATGACATTAACACGCACAATACCACACAATTGAGACTCCTAATTAAAAATAAGGTGAGCATCCCCAACACAAATTTAAACATCTTTACCAAATCATCTCGGCCCTTGAATAAAATAGTAACTTAATATTTTTCTTGATTTTAGAAGTTATTCATTAATTAAATTTCTAAATGTGTATTTATACATTTAAATAAAGTCATCCAAAGCATGATTCATCAATACTATTTGTTTAACTTATTTGTTATAGGAATGGACCCGTTAAAATAAAATCCTTGCAACTTTGATTTCTTCTTATGATGTTCAAATGTTCACTTGTTGGGACTTTTCACTTATATCAGGTCCACTTATGGAAAGAATTGAAATGTATTAATCTAAAAGCTATTGTTGACTCATCTCCTAAAAGCTCGAGTAATCTGGAAAATACTAGGTATGAATTGCAACGTAAAATGTTTGACAAATTCGTAGCTCAATAATGTATTTTAAGAAAGTGTAAACCTACCTTGCCAAACAATGAATATTATTGTTGAATCCTCCCGTGTCAACGTTAAAGGCAGCGGTGGTCCACATACTAGATGCCATGAAGCTGGCAAAGAAATACGGCAACAAGCTCCAGGAACCATCATTTGCACCCCCAACATCTACCAAGATCATTCTCACCCACTGTGAATCATGGTCATTGATCACACCCATACTGTTTGCCACCCCTTTTAGTCTTTTGATTTCGCTCTTTTCAGGTAACTCCTCGGGTATATGCTTAACTACTTCCTTTAGTAATGAATATATCAAGGGAGCGCCTTCCTCAAGCAAAGCACTCGAAGCTTCAGCTAGAAGTCCATGAAAAGCCATGGTCAGCCCAGCCTGAACACAGAACCCTATCACTGTTTCCATATCAACTATCTGCTTTATAGAAGCCTCTCTCTCAATCCGGTCACCAGAATGCAGGCTGCTGGCAACAGCCTCTAGCACCTCACGATTTGACCGCAATGAAGTGTCAATGCAATTTAAAAGAGCTGCTGTGTGTTCTTTAAGCATTCTTTCTAACTTGTCGGCTCCATATGCACCAAAAATACGAACAAAGGCCTTCAACTCTCTTAAATCAGATACCGAATCAGCAAAATAACCACCAACAGGCCTTGAGCTCTTAAAGCACTTGTGAATGGGAGCAAAAAGAATTCCAGCCCCAGAGATATCCTTGATTATATTATCTATGTACCAATTGCACACAGCTTCAGCAGCTGACCCTGTCTGTTGCTCTGCCGGTTCATCAAACATATGCAAATAAGACATTGGTCCTGAGAAGGCCTCTGTAAGCAGCACTTCTCGAATCCCTTGAGTGAGGTCCATACTAATGTGCTGCTCTGCTAGATGAATGATACTAATATGTCTGCGGACTAGTGACTCTAGAACAGATGGCCGTTGCAGATCATTGTCAGTTTTCAGCACTGCAAGCAACCTCCTCCTCAAGTTCCCCAGGATGCACTCTCTCATGTACTGTGCATGATGATCAGTACGTTATTGGAGAATTCATGACTAAAACATCATTTCACCTAGTTGCATATATGTTTCTGCATGGGTGTGAGAGATCACACGCATGTTTTTTTTTTTGTCAAAAGTGTTGTCATTTTAGAATGAAGCTACTGAAGGTTTCAACTTCTTTTTCACTCTTATCTTGAAATAGGCAATAAAAAATAATCCCTTTAATTCCGGAAGATATTTAACAAGAGAAGTATATGCAACATGTACTCCGACTTGAATGCACAAATTAAGTAAAAAATTGAGAAAAAAAAATAAAAATTAACTCATAGATCTGTAGGCTAGAAGAACCTCAGAAGTTAGAAGTTCAAAGTTCACTAATGTTGTTCTCTGATAAAATTCAAGACGACTTGGCTCAATAATGGTAAATATGTACTAAATTTAAATCCTAGAGTCCAAGAAAACAAGTTGAAGACGATCTAAGCAATTACTCACTGCATTTCATTTAATCAAAATACAATGAAATCTACTCAAAATCCCTAAAGTCCTACTGAAACTCTAAACGTCAAGATGAAGTCCACCTCTTGTTACAAAGCAGAGTCTAAATCCAAGAATTTATTTTTTACTATAGTTTGAATTCTAAAACAAAGAATTTATCCAAAGCTAACAATTGCTTTTATATTGTTTATTTTATATTCCTAACACTCTCCTCAAGCAAGGTCTAAACAGAATTCAAAATGCTTTTTTGGTACCATGCTAAGGGGTGTAAGTAAAAATTTCAGGCTGGGATGGTTTCTCATATCAATAACAGATGAAGTTCTTTGAACATTGACATATTATCTTATGCTCCACCTTACTAACTACAGAGAAAGCGAAAAGTGAAACTCTGAAATTTTGATTAACTATCAAATGAAACAGTTACAACCTATTTAAAGAACTACAAGCTAGGCTGCTATTGGTTACTCTATAACAACTTATACAGCTCAGCATAACAGCCTAAGCAAGGAGGTAATATATAATTACAACTCAGTTACTTAATGACTAAGTCTATACAACAAGCTACGATACACATTAGTTTAATATTAACTATCATCTAGATATTTCAGTACTCGTGTTTAATGCTATATGACTCAATAGAAAACTCCACATCCTACAATATTAGTACTCATTCATCTTTTTTATTTTTTCTTTTAAGGAAAAGAGAAAAGGATTTTATCAATTAGGATTTATAGATCAAAGAACTCATTTATCTTACTGCCTAACTGCCAGCTACTATTATGAAACTATAGTAAAAAAATTAAATACTATCTACCGTTACACAGCAATTAGAAAAGAACATGGTATTGGGAATTTTGAATGAACAAAATAGGTGAGAGAATTAATATCACTGACAGAAAGAACTAACAAAACCAAAAAATAAAAGTAGAAATCTCTAAAAAAAATTATGAAATGTCTTCGTCAAATTTCTTTATCACAATTCACACAAGTGACTATTAAATAATCATGAAAAGAAAAGGAAACTATGGTATGCTAACCTCCCTCAAGACAAAGACATGATTTAGGACACATATGGGCTCCATATCATTCAAAACTGAGCATAAATTGGTCAGCCTCTGCATTGCAGCTTCCAACCTACAGTTACCAGGGAAACCATGTCAATCATCTGAAATGTTTTTATTTTTATAAAGTCAATCGTCTGAATATTTACATATTTGTTGTATATATAAAGTCAATATTAGAACTAAAGTTGGCCAACCTCCAACAAGCTTTCTTTATAAGAAACATCATAATATATGCCTTTAGAAGTGGTGAACCCTTAGAAATTAACAATTTCAACCTAATATCGCACAACAGTAGGAGCTATGGACTTCTAACTTCCTGAAACAGTAAAAGAGAGAACTTACATTTTGATAGAAGTATTATTATCAGGATGGCTCTCATTGCCTGGCAAAGGAAACAAAGCTACACCTTTAGGAGATTTAGCTGAAGCCACTTGAGTTCTTGATTTATAGTTCATAAATGCAGCCGCTTGCTCTGGGAAAAGCTGACATAACCATAAACTTACTCTTAGGACACACAAATGACAACTGCTATTTAATGTTTCTCCTGTTAGAATAAAGTATGAGCAACTACCTGCATCTCCAGTGCGCCAAATCCTCCTTCTGAATCAAGGATATTGATGAGGCCCTCCAGTCCCCCCATTATAGACTCAATGAGAGATTCAACATACAGGACTGCATCTCGACCAATTTTAGTTACCTGCTAGCAATAAAAAATTAGATGTAATATGCTGGCAGTCTAAGATAGGCAAGGTATGAATTGGAATATTAGATGTTAATATTTAGTTTCCTTATTGTTGTTGAAAATATTAGGGTTAAATATTACATAATTATTATTATGTTTCTTTATTAGTTTAGAAGTCTTATTTAGATTCCTATTAAGATTAAGGTTTCATTCTTATTACTCCTATAAATACACATGTAACCTCTTAGTATTATAATGAATGAAAATTAGAATGTTCTCATTTGATTTTCTAATTCTCCTCTCTACCTATTTTGATTTTTATATATTCACTTTCGCATAGACCTATTTTATATTTCTACTTGGTATCAAATCCATGTTTGATTCGAGCACTTTTATTTTATTTTGTAAACCCTAGTTTTATTCTCTCTACCCAGTTGTTCTTTTATTATTAAAAAAAAATCGCTATTCTATAGAAAAAAATTCAGATTATTATTCTAAAAAAAATAAATTCAGATCATTATTGTGAAAGAAGGGAGAGCCGGGAAGGGATGTGGAATCAAAACCTAGCCAACGTTGACTTCTACCCACATAATTATCCACTTGCTGCCACAACCTTGACAATAGTTGCCATCGAATGGGTTGCCACCACCATCCAAATCTTTTCTACCAAAGATGTTGTCGATAGGACTAGTCCCTCCTCAAACCCCCCAATTTCTCAATCAATCACCTAGCTACTTATGTCATAGTCGATCATCCACCCACGAGCTGTTGTCGATCAACCACCCATGAGCCTTTATTCGCCTCTAACAATATGTCAGTTTGAGACCTGCTGTTGTTAAGTATCCACACGATCAGACAACAAGGGGATTTTCTCGTATCGTCATCTACCATCAATATTTTATGGTATTGTTGGTTCTTCTATGATTTAGTTTGATTTCTTGTTTCTAGTATTGTTATATATTTTGATATATTTTGGTGAGCTTCGATGTTACAGTTTTATGGGTTATATGCACTAGTTAAGGTTACAATTTAATTGATTGAAGATTGTTTGGTTATCTATTTATCTATATTTAAAGGGTGATCATTTTAAACTAGATAAAATTCGAGTTCTACTACTAATGTCTTATGATAAGGTTTTTTATTATCGGAATATTCTTTTATATTTCACTATTCAAGTTAGACATGTTTTATATTCATGCTCCAACTTGAGGAGAGAATCTTCCTTCTGCGTGTGTCGATGGAAACTTATGCCAACATTGGTTTGCTTGTAGTTGTTGCTATCTACATTGCTACCCCTTAACCGCCTGTATCCTGATTTTCAAAAAGTCATTTTTTGTGTGATTTTACTATTGTTTAACCTATCTAATCACATCTTCTATTGCTTTTGGTGTCTTTGGGATTTTTCTGTGTCACTCTACACTCCTAAGAATGTTCTAATACATGTGGCCTACGACTTCACTCAATGTTGTTCGGAGCAAAGTAAAATAATCCATTATTTTCGGTTATTTCTGGTTGGCTCAATGACTACTTTTACACTCTTGGCAAGACTACTTTAAGCAGCTTTGAAATTCAACTTCACCTGTGACGGATTGTTTTTGCTGATTTCTATGTTATTGTCTTTTGTAATTGTTCAAGCTAAACCTATCTATGTTCAACTTAAGGGAAAAAATTGAAATAATAGTTATTAATATTTAGTTTCCTCATTAGTGTAGGAAACTATTTAGGGTTAGATACTATGTAATTATTATTATGTTTCCTTAATAGTTTATGAGTCTTATTTAAAGTCCTATTAGGATTAGGGTTTCAATGTTATTACTACTATAAATACATATGTAATCTCTCAATATTATTATAAATGAGAATTAGAATATCTTCATTTGATTTTCTAATTCTCTTATTTGCCTATTTCGATTCTTTGATATTCTCTTTAGCATAAACCTATTTTATATATACAGTATGTATGAATGTTGAGGAAACAAATATGAAAAGGATATCCCTGTTCATTCAACCTTGAAAAGGGCCATGGTTATTTTGTTATGATGGCTTCAGCATGTTTTATTAAAAAAAAAAAAGAGACAACTTTAGTACGTTATGAATGATGTTTTGGCATTTCTATGATTGGATCATCATACATATTTGTAAGTCCACAGTACCAAGTAAAATAAAATGTTTGAATAGTTAATTGATACTGGTAAATTGAACACATGTAACGTGTTTCAATAGAAGCATCCCTGTACTTTCCTTTTCCTCATATCTGCTATGCTATCTAGCAAGAGAGTTCTGAAGCCAATCATCATGTTTTGATGCAATGTCGAGTTGCAAAGTATACATGGATTGAGTTACAAAGTAAAACAGGTTTGAAGCGGGAAGTTTCAGCTTCAGGGAAGTCACAACTGCTAGACAGCTTCTGTTCATGGGAATGGGAAGAAAACAAAGATTGTATGGTCTTGTGGTGTATGATTGTGATCTGTTCTTGGTGTTTTTGCCTTTTCTCCTGCTATATAGTGCAGGGATTTTTCAAAGACAGCGAGATGGGGGGGGAGGGGATTAGTCTCTTTGTGGACACCCGTTTTAAGTGAAAAAAATTTCATAGTTTGTTATTAGGTAACAAGAAGGTGTGCATTTCTTGATCTGAAGGAACTATATTTGTTTTAACATGGATTTGGTTTTTGAATTCTCGTTGTAACTTGGTTTTTTCCTGTTATTTTCTGGCATGGAAAAGTTACAGCATCCAGCCATGGACTGCTTGTCCACTCATAGAGCTTTGATTTGATTATTTTCAATAAACTTAATGTTTCTGGTCAAGAGAAAAAAAGAGAGCTGAAAATAGCTTCAGATTATTAACAATCACCTCTTCCGGAACAATGGAGGATGCACACTCAGTAAAACTACTAGCAACACCAAGCCATGCACAACAATGCTGAGGGCGTCCTTCTGGGCCAAACATAGTGTTCCTGAAAACCTAAAATCAACAAAGCTAAAAGTTAGAATATGTATTGAAGAAAATTATTAGTGACATTGAGGAGATGCCTAGTTAACATATCAGTAGTGGGGGGAAAACTTACAGCTGTGAGGTGGGGATGATAAAAATACAACTTTTTAAGACTTCCATGCTTTGATAACTGATTCTCGAGTTCATCAACACATCTGTGATTGAAGGAGAGAAATTTTAGATGTTATGTCTTTTTCTGCATAAGCATGTACGTGCAACTTTAATAATGTTACCCAATTAACTTAATATTACAAGCATAAACTGATTACAGCATGACGCAATTTAACACATGAAGGACACTAGACAATAAAGGTATGAGAATACTTGAGCCTTCTAGAAATTAAAACCTAAAATAAATTATAATATTGTAAAGTTTAACCAGGTCATAATTAGACTATGGCCCTATCATACTCTCATAGTCGCAAGACAAAGTCAAAATGAGCACCTGGACCAATTGTGTGCAGCATTCCCCTCTGAAAGTAAGCCTTCCTTCCCTGTCGAAACTGTAGCTTTCTCCAAATGTCTTATGTTTATAGATGAACGAGAAGACGTAACTATCATCAAGATAGATAACCAATCTTTTCGAAAATCCTAATTAATGTTAGAAAGTTAATAGTTTATCACCAATTCAATCAATAACTAAAGACAGAAACCAAAATTAGGTTAACAAATAAATACAGGCAATAGAAATAGATTATTTAATAGAATCATCTCAACTGAGAATGATTTAAAGCAATTCGATGAACAAATATATATGAAAACCATTTCTAAATAAATGATGCTTGTGAAAGCTTTTGAGATAATTAATTGAATGTTCTGGACCAGTTAATAACGTAAACAAACAAGAACATAACTCTGGTATTCAGGACCTTCCCCACATGGAGAAACAAGCATGTGAAGGCCTCAATTTTCAGTGCAAACAATAAGCCTCTTAACATTAGGAGGGGGGAACCTCCTAATTTAAGAAAATGAAAAAAGAAAGTCCTTACAAATAAAATACATCCGCATATTTATTTTGTATCACCAAATAAATAAAAAAACTATGGAAGTATCCACTAGTTAGATATTAATCTAAATTAGTTAAATAAAATAATAACAAATTGTTGAGTAGTTATTCATTGGTTATGGGCCACACTGAGGTAGTGGTCCCAACCAATCACGTGACAAAATAATTTGATCATCCACCTTAAAGCTAAAAGAAAGATTACTATTACAATAAGATTTTATTTAAGAGACATTCATAGGCCTGATCCTAACCCACCATAGTAGTAATAGTCCTGCACCAAAAATAATTTCTCATGACATTAGGTTTAAATATAATAAGATCTGCACAGAATTCTTACAGATAGATCACGTGTGATGGAAGAAACATTTTCACCCTGTGGTTTCGGAATGTTTTCAAGGTGCTGAAGGATCTTCTTAAAAAATACTTTCAAGCTGGCATCTAGATCAAGAGCCACCATTCCTGGAGTGCCCAGCAAGAATCGTATTCGACCAGCACAAGAGGAAAGATATGATAATGCATAACCTCGAATTGCTGCAAAGACACATGAGAGAACTTTTGTATGACCTTAAAATAACGCAAATGAAAAGACTGAGCGAGAAAAAACACACCAAATACTGCATCTAGAATGATCAGTTTAGTGAATAAACCAACATAAATGCTAAGAAAAGGACAAATTTCATCATTATAAAAGAGCATATAAGGCAAAAATATGCAGCTTTGTCCACACCGAATATGCAGCCAGAGAGTGTTCCAGCCCACCCAAAGGGTTCATATCTTGATTTTTCTTGCACATCACACAACAAGACAGAGAGAGGCAAGCTAAAGGAAGTTTAAGTTGAGGTTTATCACATGTACTAAGCTTGCTAAGAATTACCAACCACCTTTTGGGAAGCATAGATTTGCAAACAGAACAAAACTTCTCAAACAATGGAAAAGATGGATCTTTCAATAAATAATTCAGATGCATTTTACAAGAAAACATCCCAGATAATTGTGAACTCCAAATATTAGCATATGTGACCAAAACTTTATTTTTAGTATAGAATCCAGGTATTTGAAGTTTCACAATACGCAAATCATGGATATCTAAGGTTTTATTCTCACCTGCAATATACTTGCGCACTAAACAGCAGAGACAGTTCATTCCATCTAATAAGAACCCAATAGTTGGATCACTTGGATCCTGCAATGATTGAAGAGTGGAGAACATGCTTAACATTTGACAATCTAAGATTTAAACAACAAAGTTAATGATGACAGATGTGATAAGTACAGAGACAAATAACTTGACTTACTATTTCAACTGATACCATGCGAGCAGCTTTGGATTTTGACGATACAATTCCTATATGTTGAAAATACCACATGACTTCACATTGAGCAAAAGCCAATGCAGAGAACACCATCTATTTAATGCATTCTGTCAGTTAGGGCAACAGCAACTAGAACTACTCTAAGTAAAATCACTAACCTACAGACTTCCTTCCATACGTAAATCAATCCAAAAGACATAAAAATCTACTAAATGAAAAACATTGCAAGAGACAAATTATCACTATAAAATAATAATGGAAAAGCTTCAGCAGGTTTCAATTATATATTACTAGATGTTGTACATGTTCAAGATATTAAGCCTTTTTTTTCCTACCACAACAGACTGCATTTCCCAAATTAAGCAATAAATTAAAAAATAATAATAATAAGAAGAATAGAGTACAGAAATTAGTTTTGGTGAGTGGTAAGTGTGTGTCGGCAAAACTACCAGAATACTAAAGAAATAATGAAGCACAACAGTAACAATAATAAAAACGAAAAAGATAACAAGGTCCATCTATCAGATTTGTCCCTATTAGTATGTCTAAAGAAGTCTGTGATGGGATTGACCTGTGTGTTTGGAGCCAATAAACTAGGTTGATCCATGAAAAAAAGCACCATTCTTCCTATCTCTTGCTTCAATAAGATCCTCCTTTCACGATGTATGGCATCACATGAGAGTAATGCTTGCTCGTGCACTTCACTACATTCATCAAGCTTATAAAGTTCAATCCAAATGGTACGGAGTGATTGAATGAAAACCATGTCATATTAATGAAAGAAGATTATTAACAATCAATTCAAGAAAGGTGCTGATGAGGATCTGCACAGGGGCTAATATATGCAAGCTAATTCCTATGTTGCTATAATTAATATGCAAGGTACACTGGAATATCCAATTTCTACTTAAACTTTAAGTATAACTTCCAGCTTACCTTTTCAAAAGAGAAGAATATATCAATTTAGCAGGTAAAATTTTCAGGAAAGAAAATTGGAGTAGTTCATTCCAACATATTTCAAGGACTCAAATTTAAGGTGTAGTTTTTCATCAGATTTCCTTTAGCTTTCCGTTAGATTTGTCTCTAGCCAGAATACAAAGTCACTGATCCAAAATCCATTTTATAAACCCAAAACTAAACTAAAATAATTGAACAGTTCATCTAATTATTTCATGACAATTGCAAATCTAGCATTCCACACCAAAAGTATGATTCAGCTTATTCTTCATTGACATGCCGAGCTTCAAGGTTATCCAAGAATATAGAATGTAAAACATTAGGAGGAACTAGGGTCGTCAATGGGGTGAAGGTGGGACCTCCTCTCTCTTCCCCATCCCCGATTTAGAATTTGCCCTCCATCCTCACTTAAAAAACCTTGTGGGACATATCGGGGATCTCCAGTAGAAAATGGGGATACAAGTGATATTTTAAATTTTCTTAGTATTTTTTATTTTTATTATAAAGGAAAAATTATAAAAAACTAAGTCAATGATAAATAAGTACCCCTAATTGGCCATTAAATATTATTTTTTATTTTTTGTTCCCCAGGGAACAAAAACAGGATACCTTATCATTTTCTCAACCTGCCTTGCAACACTATATTCCAGATCTGCTTCCTTTTGCTTAGCACGTCCAGATTTTGCCATCTTTTTTGTTTCTAATAC
The DNA here is from genome assembly GCA_030763125.1 of Hippophae gyantsensis. Taxonomy (NCBI): domain Eukaryota; kingdom Viridiplantae; phylum Streptophyta; class Magnoliopsida; order Rosales; family Elaeagnaceae; genus Hippophae; species Hippophae gyantsensis. Next base: position 7,219,477 of record CM061032.1, read on the forward strand.
TCGTGGTAGAACATGTAATTGATATTCTTCATGCACAAGAATGTACTGCATAATCCAGGTCACAAGAACAGTCAACTACCTCATATGAAGATTGCAGTTAAAATCACATAAGGATGAAAGAAGACGGAACTCACCTCATCCCTGAATAAAGTAAGTACTAGGTTCTCCTTTAGTACAACCTGAAGTTAACGAAAAATATTAATGAAGATAAAAGAAAAATCTTGACAAGTAAAATGATAATATGCGTTTAAATGATAATATGCATTTATTATGAGAAAATTCAGGAACTGCATCAAATTAACTCTTCTACTCTTCGGTACCTATGCAAAACAGCTCTCTTTTCACAATGCGATCAAGACCTCATTTGGCCTCTTGGAAATACATATGCAAGAATTAGATTTGAACTTTTCGAGAAAAGAATGTCCAGATAGGACAGAAGATACAAAGCTTTTACCAGAAATCATCTTAAAATTTCCAGCCTTTATTGTGTAAAAGCCTGATGAGATCTTAAGGAGCCTTAATTAACTAATTATTACTATAATGTCTTTTGGATGGAAAAGAAGGTTACATAATTAGGCTTCATTACTTCTGAGAAAAGTTTTGGTTATATTTTTGGAAATTTTGTGATTCAACTAGGGTTTTCATGTGGATATGACTACCATAATTACATTTATCTCGGTTTCTCTCCTCAAGCATGCTTAACTAATTTTGTGAGCTAATGTTACCTTCTATCTTTAACCTAATTCCATAGACTTTAGATATTCAAATGTAAACCACCGAAAGTTATTGCTCCAAATGCTAGTTCGTCTCTACCACTCTTTTTTTCTTCTATTTTTTCACTTAGCCTAGCTCTCTATCATGAATTCATGGTCAAATAATCAACAACATTACTTGTTTATTAAGATATCAGAGCTAACCTTTCAACAAGATAAGTAAAGTTAGTTTTTAGTCGTCAACTTGTCATTTGAATTTAAAGATCTGTGAATACAATATTTTAAGATACGGCTTAAAACATGAATGATTTCCATAAAATCCATATATATTATGTTCCTATCACATATGTTATTTTGAAGTTAAATGTTGTTAGAAGTTGTTGGAAAACTAATCATCGAAAAGCATAATTTGTTGGAAAATGAGCCAACATATATTCTAACACTTTCCTCTCAAGTATAGGCTCTATAAGTCTGGGTTCTACATAGGCTCAATACTTAAAATTCAATGATAGGGGTTGCAAGGGCTTGAACATAGGACCTCAGCTCTAACATGTTGTTAGGAAACCAATCATTTCAAAAGCTTAAGTTGAGACGAGCCAACATGTCTTTTATACATTCTAACAAATATCATTGCATAAAAACAATAGCTAAAACAAGACAAAGAATTGGAATCTACCATAGCAATATCAATGCTGGTGGCACGAAGCAACTCATCCGGACAAACAAGATATCCAAACAATACCCATTCTCGGTATGGTGTTACATTTGCTAGATCTTGAGCTCTCTGAAGGAGCACAATATGAAGCCACAGTCAATGATGGTACCATTGGCAATGGGACTTTGATAATAGCAATAAAAGAACTAACTTATGATAAAACTGTTTAAAGAAAAAGCAACTACCATTGGGTGAGCAGAATTAGTAAGAATGTCTGGATACCGAGGATGATAAGGACTCAAAAAACCTTCATTTCTGAGCTTCCTTGTATCTGTCGAAAGAAAAATAACGGGACCTATAGCTTCTAGTACCTGAGAAAGAAAACTAAACTATAAGTAACTAGTATATCTTCTCTGACACTATGGTTGTTGAAAGCATTTTTGTCTAAAAGTAAACGATTAAAAAAAAAAAAAGAGGTCAGTTAGAGTTAGGATTATAAACTGGTGACTATATCCATGTAAAATGGTAGCTTAAAACAAGGGCCAAAAAAAATACTGATTCTCAATCAATTAACCAAATAAGAGACTTCTGATTTTGCATTAACAATGAAAAATATAAAAGTAGACTATTGGATTATTGGATTATTTAGAAGTTAAAGGATGAGATAAACCTCTCCAATACGTGGGCTCACAAAATTGAGATCTTCTTGTAATCCTCTCAGTGGTGGATCATAAGAATCTATAAATTGGACCAACCTGTCATTGAGAAAGGTTACAAGGATCCAGTTAAAAAACTGAAATAATTTATCAAAATAAATTATGCAACAAACGATCTGACGATGCTAAAAAAAGCATAATATATGTCCTGCAAAAGCTTCCAAAGATAATCCTGAGCTAAAACAAAAAGTATAAAGAACAATAAATGTCAAGTGGAAGTGACATATTTCTAAGTAAAACTTATCCTTACCGATGGTAAAAGTCGCAATCTTGGTCATCTCTGGACATTGCATGCAAAAGATTATACACTTGTAGTATCATCTTCCTTGGAATCTGGTATAGTTATTGAGTAAGCAGAACTGACCAAAAACAACTTAAAGCACACAAAATTTGACACGGTTGCAATTATGTGCATATTTTATCAACACAAACACAGAGCATGCAAAGGTAAATTTACCTTTTCTGCAAAAAGATTCACACGGACAAACGAACAAAAGAGATCCATAAAAGCATGAAGTATGAGCGAATTCTGATGAGGCTGCAAAATACTGCACTAAGTTATTAGATATGTCATGTAGACTTAACGGAGGTTGGGAACTAATTAAGTAGTTTAGCCTAATTTAATACTGTAATTAGTTAAGCTTGTGTCCTTGAGACAAATACTTGTCCCTCAATCACATGGGTAACCCATAACCTAGGCTTTATTTTTGCTTTAATTTAATTTAATTTAACTTTCTTCTTCTTTTCCGATCTATCTTGATTCTCTCTCTCGTTTTCTTTCTCTCTCCATTTCTATATCCCCTAAAATTGCACCATATAGTTGAGCCTATGAAACAGAAGGTACAATAAAGGCCAAGAAGTAATATTGAGACTTACCAACAAGGTAATGACAGTACTGCTTAGATCCAATATAAGTCTTAGTGCTTGCTCTCGGTACACCATCAAGTCAAGAAGCATCTGTTCCATATTTAGGAAAGCAATTAATGAAAATGCATACAAGTTTCATCAAGAAAAAGTCAATCCAGCAAAGCAGCAGTGAGCAATGTATTTTTCTAGCAACAGCTTCTATGAAGAACTTTTCATATGAACATTAACAAAGGAAAGTGCAGCCATGAAGTGTTTCTTATCCATGGTTTAAATTCAGGATTTACCAGTAGGTAGCTAGCTCCTAGGTTAGGTGAGATACGAAGATAACATTAATTTTAGACACCATCATCAACATATAATCTTCAAACAAGCTACACTAGACATTGACAAGCCAATAGTTTGCTACTTTGTTATGCACTTAATGAATACTTCTCAATAAAACAAAAAAACGAATGTTAAGTAAAAACTCCATACCTGAATCCATGGTTCCAAGCATTGCAAATGAAGTTCTGCACTATCAAGTAAAGACTCCAAACCAACCTTATCAACCTGCACAGTATCCCACGATCAGAAGGACACACCTTCCCTCTTTATTAATAAACCTAGTTCAAAATAAAGAGAAATCATTTGTTACCCGTTCAAGCTGTAACTTGCTAAAATGCTCCGGAAACTTCTTTGAGAGCAAAATGCAAAATCTTGGATGGTTGGGGAACACCCCTGCTTTCCAGAATGCTTCTGAAAATACATGGCCAACAGTATCTGGATAGTCCAATATTTGATTTAATCTATACATTTTGGCCATAAGACCTTCTGCCACCTCTGTCAGTTGCACTACCCATTGTATATTCAAAGCCTTATGAGACCCAGCAGAACCCCGAGCATCTTGACCTGCGTTTTTAGAGCTCCTAGATGTCAATTCTGGACCTAGGTATTCAGTCCACCTTGATGGGCCTTCCCATTCTCTTGATCTTACAGAAGTTGGGGACAACGATGAGTCTTGGCTTGAAAGATGTGATCGGGATTTTGCCATCATTTGTCGTTCAACTCAAAATTTCCTGCACCGAAATTCCAGCTAACAAAATTAAGCATCTCAATTTGTTTTATTATCTAGTATCCGAGCACAAACACAAATATCCGAAAATTTTGAGCCGTAAAATGCTTCATTATTTTCACCAGAATCTCAACCATTAAAATTTCAACACAAAGATAATCACTTCCTACAGACTATTCTATAATTAAGTTTTTACGGTTTATGAATATAAACAATCTAATTCTACTTTCCTTCCCTTTTCAATTTACACAGCCGCCGAATTATAAGTTCACAGAAACTAAATTTTATCCAAAAGTGGAAGGTCAAAATGATTTGAAACTATACCAACAAAAAGGAAGAGACACAGAGAAAGACAGAATGAAACAGTAAACGAAGCTATTCCAATGTGAAACAATCGGTTTCTGATAAAGCAAATAATGAAAATAACAGTAGTAAAAAAGACTGAATTGTTAATTTATTAGTTCGTTCGTTGAAATATTCTTAGAAAGCAAGCTTAGAAAGAGTATTCAGGGAAAGGGACAGAGAGAAGAACGTACACTTACGATAGCACCACAGTTCCAAACTCGGAAGCAAATTGCCCTTAGAGTGATGGAGAGCACAGGGTCAGATCTGAGCTCCCGCCATTACACAATGAGACAAAGCTAGAGAGAATAATGGATTGGTTGGTTTACTCGTGAAGCTGTTTTGTGCGACGCCATAGCCGGTCGTTAAAATAAGCAATGTTTAATACAGACAGCGCAAGCGCTGCCATTTTCATCCTCTCCTCGTTTATTTATTTATTTTCCTAAAATGAATTATCTTGAACTCGTATTTTTGTTATAGTATTATCTAATCTCTATTCAATCCACACTTAAAATCAAATTAATTTTTTATTAATTATTAAGAACCACACTTAATTTAATAATAGATTTTATCATAATAATTAATAAAAAATATACTATCAAGATCAAGAATGTAATAAGTATTAATAAATATATAATATAACAAGATAAATAGTAGAATAAAAATGAAAAAAAAAATATAATATAAAAAAATAATTAGTTGGGGGTGGTTATATATATATATGAAAGATTATATCATTTCATTTGTATAAAATATATAACTATAAAATACTCAAGAAGGAAAGATTATATCATTTCATTTGTATAATTTTAAATGATATTTTTAATATATGATTGATTTTGATTAATTTTATAATAACATATAATTGATTTCGGTCAAATTTATTGAGAATAAAACTCGTAGGGGTTTGAAATTGTGCTGTCATCGTTATCATCGTCGCTTCCGACCATAAAAAGTTTTTGCGATGGTGAGAAAAGATACAAAATACGTTTGAGTTTCATACATGGTTAGCTGATAATGCACGACAAAAAAAAATCTCCAACATCTCAGTAGCCGACTAGCCTATTAACTTTTGTTACATTGATACCTATATATACAATAATACATTAATATATATCTGTAAAATTTGATTGTTAATTTAAATTATGTAAAAATTTAATTAAAACAAACATAAAACATAATAAATATAATGACTCAACATTTAAATGATCCATGTTAAAAAATTTATCAAATACCATCCACAAGAAATAAAAATGTTAACATTTATATAAGAAATATTCTATTTCAAATCTCAATTAACTTTAAGTATGGTTTGAATTATAGAGAAATGATCATTGAGTTTTTTAAAAAAACTCATAATATGAGATAAATATTTTAAATATTACGAGTTTAAATAGATGGAGATATAATAAGAACTCTAAACTTGCGTGAGAATTACTTTTTAGCTTCATTAGTTTTAGCTTATTTAACGTCTAATTAACATTAATTAGATTATTGATTTTCTTTAGCGAAAATCATTGAAACTTTTTTATTTTTATTTTTAGCCATAAATCTAAAAAAATTAATATTTTTTGAAACCATCCTAAAAAATTAATTATGATTATTGATTTTTCAATTTTTATAAACAAGGAACCTTTTAAGTCTATTTTATATGTATAAGTTCAAACATAATACAAATTAATATTTTATTATAGAAACCATCGCTTTGTTCCTAGCCTATTGTTTTTTCTTTCCTTTTCTCAACATTCCTGTTGCGCGCAAAAGACATTTCTTAATTTTCACGTTCTTTTTTTCCAATTTCTTTTGTAGATAGTTTAATTCTTTTAAAAAAATAAGATACTTAAAATTTATAAACATATAAATAATATACTTAAAATTTATAGTCATAAAAATAATATTTTTATATCTAATTCATATATTTTTATTATTAAAAAACATTAATATATTATTTAATATTAAAAATTATTGAAATTAAATAATGATTATTTTATTTTATTCTATTCAATTTAAACCCTTAAATATTATTATGATATTATTTTTATTTATAAATTTTAATCGTGTTATTATCTGTAAGTATCAATTTTTTAGGTAATAAAAATTCATACATTAAAACTAAAGATACAAATAGAATCCCATTACATAATTAATTAAAATATACATGTATATTATATTGCGAGTACCCTAAATCGTTCCACTATTAATACTAGCAATATTATGCTCATTTAATGTCATTCTCTTTGTTTAGATTGTTAGCATAATTACATTAATATTTTCAATCAATTTTATTGATTTTATGATATTAGATTTCAAAATATTATCTTTTCAAACAAACAAAGTGGCACATTTATATCTACCATTTGATCTAAATAAAAAATAATAATAAACAATAACGAAAATACGATGAAAAATAGCATTAGATAAAATTCATCCAAATAATTGTCACCTTAATCAAGACATAGATAAAAAAACATAAATCATAATTAGTTTTATTTAACTAATAAATAAATAATAATAAACTTATTTGAGGAAAGAGGTGAATTGTTAATTTTGTGTTCAATTATTGATAAATAAAGCATTTAAAAGACTTAAGAGTTGAACATATTTTATTATTGCATAGTATAAATACATGTATTATATGATATGATATAATATTAATATGTGTTATTTTTAATGTGTACCAACTCTTGGGTGTTATCAAGTTACTCAACCTATTTGATGTGTGGATACATGGGTTAGAATGATAGATTGATGTATATAGATGTAGGAATACTTTTGTCATTTGATTATGATGCATTTATACAACCATTAAGATTTTTTGTTCACCACCTTTTCATTTGTTCCTTTTGGCGTCGTTATACATTCCTCTTCTTTTCTCTATTCTCAATTATTCTCTCTAGTTATCTCACGTTTAATAACTGGTTTTATGTGCTAGGGTTTCCTATGTAACTTACTTTTTGTATTCTTATATTGTGATTTTTCAAGTATATATAAATGGGTGTTTGTATTTTCTTTTCAATAGATAACACCATTTAGATATATAAGTCAAACCACTTAATCCCTATCTATTCTTCTTCTTTAGTTTTATGTTATTTCTTGGTACTAGTTTTGTTCAATAGTTTGTTGAATAGTTATTTTGTATGATTTTTTAATATTATGATGGATTGAAATCTCAACAAAGTGGTACGAGAGCTTAATTTTGTGTTGTTTGGCTTTCTTGTGTCCATCGAAGTTGTATGAACTATCGAAAGATCCACCTTTGAATCCTCTTAGTTGATTTATTTTGTAATTCAAAAACTAGGGTTTCTCAAGTTCCTCTAAAATCTTGACTTTGAGTTTTTAGACTTTCTTAGAGAGTTTCGTCTTCTCTTTTTCATTATGTTTCTCTTTGATTATTATTATTTTTTATTTTAATATTTTTAAATATATACCATGTAAACAATAAATATGTTTGATGGTACATGTGATTATGTATTGTGGAAATACAAAATGAAAACCTTATTGGTACAACAAGAGGAATGCATGATAAAAGGGATAAAAGATATAAGGATAAATCTAAGGGTAGGCCTAAGTCTAGTTCAAAATAGCATGTTATTTATTACTTTTGTAAAAAACAAGATCATTATATATGAATATCCACTTAGGATGGGTAAGAAGTCTAATAAGCTTGAGTCTAGTACTAATAGTGATTCTAATTTGGTTTTTAAAAGTTATGAAAACTATGAGGTTCTAACCGTGAGTTATAAATGGTCAGAAACTAAGTAGGTCTTACATTCAGGATGCTTCTTTCATATATCTCTTTTTACATATTTGTTTAGCTGAGTTATAAATGGTCAAAATAACTCTATTGATATTTTTATTGTTCAAGAATATTCTAACTTTGATTTTATATGAGACAAGAACAAAAGAAGGTCACTATCTGATTATATTTTTATAGTATTTGATATTGTTGTATCATGAAAATCCAATTTATAATTTATTGTGAGATTATCAACCATAAAGGTTAAGTCATTGCCTACACAGAAGTAATTAAAGAACACCTTGGTTGAGAGGCTTTACGAGGTAACTTAGAAGTGTTTCTAATGATGTTAAATATACTATATTTTGTAATAATCAATCTAAAATTCATTTATGTAAAAATCTTATGTTTCATTCCAGATACAAGTATCTAGATGTAAAAATGTATTTTATTAGGAACATTGCGTCATAAGGTCTCATTCATATACACAAAGTCTCCTTAAAGAACAACTCATATGATATGTTAACAAAATCATTACTAATAGTCAAATTTAAATATTGTTTTGAATTTGATCAAAGTTTCATATTTAAACATGTTCTCGATATCAAGGTGGAGAATTGTTAATTTTGTTTGTCACTATTAGTAAATGGAACATTTAAGAGACTTAGGATTTGAACATACTTCATTGTTGCATGTATAGTATAAATACATTTATTATATGATATGATACATTATTAATGTGCTGTTTTTAATGTGTATCAGTTCTTAGGTCTTATTAAGTTGCTTATCACATTTGATGTGTGGATACACGGGCTAAAATAATGGATTGATTTATATAGATGCAGGGGAAGTTTCTTCACTTGGAACTGAAGTATATGTACATCTATTAGGGTTTTTTTGCTCAATACCTTGTCATTTGTTTCTTTTTATGTTGATACACGTTCATCTTTTTCTCTCTTTTCTCTATTGTTCTCTTTGCTTCTCTCATGCTCAAGAATTGGTTTTATGTATCTCTCATGCTCAAGAATTGGTTTTATGTACTAGGTTTCCTATATAACTTAATTCTTGTGTTGTATGTACTGTGATTTTTAACAAGTGGATATATATATGTGTGTATTTATTCTTCTTTTTCTTTACTTTCACGTTATTTTGTGATAATGGTTTTGAATAGTTATATCATGTGATTTTGTGATACTATGAGTAAAATCTGAACATGAATAAATCTCCCTAGCAAAATTTTCAATGATGAAATGATCGGAGAAAAAATAACCTGCTAGTTTAAGTCTTAATGGCCTCCTTTTATACTCATAATAATTAATAATTATATGTTCAGATACCAGCCAGGTGATAATTTATGGCTTTAAGGAATACATACACATTATTTCAATAAATAAAAAGGACTACGTATCAATGACGACTTTATAACAGTTTGCTTTCAAGTTCATTCTTGTTTGAAGTCCTAAGCAAAAGAAAATTTGTTGTTAAAGGTCTGAAATATTTTTTTAGGTTAAAGTATTATATATTTGTCATCCTAACAATTTTTTAACTTGGCCAATTCAATAGAATATTAATGTAAAAACCTGTTAAAAATATCTAAATCACAACTTATAAAATATTTGACTCATATACTGACATTTATCTTTCATAAAATATTAAATCTTTGCTAATTTTTTAAGATAATAATTTTAATTAAAATAAAATTTATTTTTTTTAATATTTTAATAAATTAATGCAATGCATGTGTTATATATATATAATTTATTTCTCAATACTTTTAAGTTAAAATTTTGTTCTCGTATATTTAATTTTTTGTTAAATTGGCTACACTCGATTACAATAAATTATATTAAAATATTATTGATTAAATTATAAATTTTGTCATTTAGATACATATTTAAATTATGTAATGACTTATAGAATAAAGATTATATAAATTTAAAAATAAAGTAATATCATAATTAATTCTAAATTTATGAAATTTATAAACATTAAGAATAATATTGTGTTATTTAAAAAATTATGAAATAAATTATAATATATTAAGTATGTTTGCAACAAACGAATGTATAAGAAAAGAATAGAAAATATTATCTAGTTTGATAAATGCGAATGATTTTTTTTATTTCAATCATTTTCAATTGCAATTGATTAACCGCATTGTGTGAATGATTGTTCCGAAGAGTAACAAGATGATGGCTAACATTAGAATTTAGATGTAATATAATAGTTGACGAGTAGATGTAATTGAGATGTTAGTGAAGGGCTTCAACTTTGGTAGTGTCTAGATAGATTTGGATCAAATGTATATGATCTAGATTTCTTTAATGGTGGAAGACATACCTGGCTTAGACATCAAGTCATCATCATTTCATTTCCACTATTTGTATAGTTACTTTAACAAAATGTTTATTTAATTAAAATTTTCAATATAACATTATAATGTCAAAGAAGAATTAATTTTGAATACCTCATTTTTGTTTTTTGTTTTTTGTTTTTTGTGTAACCAATAATTTGTAAAAAAGTGAATAAAAAATTTACATTTATACAATAAAAATTTATATTTTTAATTATTTTATTCATGTATTTGTAAAATATTAATAATATATATAATGATACAATAAAAATGATACATAAATATTCAATTTTAAGAAATGCATTAAAATCTCAAATCAAATAAGGTATTATGGTTTAGTTTTTTTTAATTAAAAAAATGTGCAATATAAATAATATAATATATTCAATAAAATAATAAAAAATAAATAAATAGGGACTACAAAGGAATGAGATAATGAGCTACGGCCCTTCACCTTATAGATAGTGAAAACAATAATAAAATTTTCACGTTATATAATATAAGTATAAAAATGTGAAAAAAATAGATAATTATATCCCTTGCAATCGGAGGTAGCATCCCTACCATAAAAAAAAAAACTAAAACTTTGATCTTAAAGTTCCAATATCTATCAACCTACAACATTATTCTAACACATCAGTTACAATACAACTCAACTTGGGATGTACAACATTAATTGTCGACAGTAGATCATATAGAAACTAAACAAAGTTCATATTGACAAAAGTACTTAACTTCAACGCTTGAATATATATACAACTTGATGACAAAGAAAATATGGAAGAAGGAAACTTATCTGCATGCTTGAAAAAAAGAAATGAGAATTCAGCAAAAACGACTAAAAAAATAAAAAAATAAAAACCCAAACCCCTATGAGTTTAGTGGCTTCGCAATTTAAAACATTTGTTTTAAATATAGGTCATAACTTTGAATCCGGTTACTTTGATGTGACAAACAATATGAATTCAAAAAGGAACATTGTAGAAAAAATTTGTTAATTTACTATCCATTTATACGATCGTTAAATTATTGAATTTTTTTTATTTTAATTCTTTTTTTTTAAGTATTGAAATCAATACCAGCACGATAGTTTTTAAAGTTAGAGTAGTTCCAAGGATCTAATAATAACTTTCTAAAATTTGACTTGATTCACTTAATAATCAAGAAATAAAACTCATCTCTTTTCCATTTTAAATTACATATTTAAATTACATTAAGTATTATTTTATCTATGAAAACCTCTATTATGAGATATATAAGATGCCTAAGGTATTGTCTATTAAAACTTGAAAACGATATAACAAGAAAAATCCATCCATCAATACTCTGGTGTGATCATTTGATTTATTGGAGTCGAGCTATTATTATCTCGATATCTTGATAGAAATGATACATCAATTATGGGTAGGTTTGGATCTTAAAATTGTATTAAAAGAAAGAGAAAAATATTAGATGTATACAATAAAAAGGAAAGAATGAAATTATGCAATTAAATTTTTATGAATTGATTACTATATAAATAAAAGAGTTCAAACCAATTTTCTTAAATTTTTTTTGAACTTTTCTTCCAACCTTTTTTTTTAATCCCATATTTTTCTCATCACTTTTTTTACATGCATTTCAAAATCAATTTGAACATATAGTTGGTGGTAAAGTAGTGCCCATATTGCGAGTTCAAATCTCAATTGAGAAATTTATTCATAATTTGCCCCTACTAATAGCGATGACTTCAAAAATCTCCCCACATTCCCAAGCTAAATTAAGAGTAAGCAAGATTAATAATATAATAATTAAAAAAAACAGCTTGACACTTGCAACAAAACAAAAGGCAAGAGACATCAGTAAATGTAACGCTGTATTTTTTGGCCCTATGCAGCTAAATCTTTCCATAAATTCACCCCAACCTTGAGGTTTATAAAACAGGCTTCAAATGGTAGAATTTTCAATCTCCAAACAATATGTAGTTCAATGCGAAGAGATAGCAAGATCATAAATTATGAGCTATCTTTTCAATCTTTCTCTGTTCTAGAAAAATACATGTTCTACACGTACAAATTTCATTAAATTACATACCATGTAAAATTCTGAGGGTCATTTCCCAACATCCACCCACTGTGGATTTGATTAAAAATAAAATTCAAACCCAAAATATAATTGCAAACAATTATGTTATTGGAAACAACTGAGAGAATAAATGACACCCTTGTCTGCAAGCATTGACTGATTCAATCATGTTCATCTCACGTAATCAGATAGAACTCCAAGTTCAGCACCACAACTGAGTTAATTCTCAGGAACCTATTGAGGCCCAGTTCTCAGTGCATTGTCTAAATCATCAATTAGATCCTTTACTTCTTCAATCCCAACAGATAAACGAATTAAATCTTCTGTAAGACCTCTGGCCTCACGCACCTCAGCTGGTATACTAGCATGAGACATGAAGCAAGGCATGCTTATGAGGGACTTCACGCTACCTGTTTATAGAGATAACACCCACATGATGAGTTGAGTCACTTTGTTATGTTTCTGAAGCACCTAGACCTAATGCTTTAATTTATTTCTTAGTTTCAGTTCAATTTTTTATTAAAAAATCAGAGTATCTGACAACCAGAACAAGGTAAAAAATCAAGATAAAAATTGCACGCATTGTTATTCTCCATCTAATGTTCCAAGATGTTAAGAAATGGTACTGAATTACTAATCATAAATACCTTTTTCTATTTTATTTTTTGGTCCGCACAATTTTCAGAAGAAATAATACCGAGGAAGGTAAAACGTTACCAAAACTGACAGTTATGCTGAAGTACTTTGTAGTTTCAACAATATGCTTTGAAAGTTCCAATGATCCCGTCAAAAAACTCAACACAGATCCTGCACCCTTTGCCTGATAAAGGGATTCAGGTAAAATTTTGATAAAATAGGTTTTGGAGACTATAAGATCAAACTCATATTACATCTTGTGCAAGTACCTGAGAATAATGTAGGGAACGTCCAGGATGACCAGAAAGACCAGCATAATTAACTTGCTTGATCCGTGGATGAGAGGCAAGAAACTCAGCAATTCTCTGCGCATTGTCCTGCCAACAAGTGGAACCATAAGAAAATCCTCAAGTAGGTTTTCAAGTATACAGAGACATAGATGGGTTATTATATGAACTAGGAAACTGGATAAAGCATCAAAGCCATTCTCAGAGACATTTTTATGCACATGTAATAGATGAAGTTGACGTTTTAGTCCTTATCTATTAAGGATGTCCTTGAGATACTTCCTCATGATAGGATAAGGAGTATTATATTATTAGAGGCAAGCATGAAATTGTACCTGTTGCTTCTCAACACGCAAGGCCATGGTCTTAATTCCTCTCAAACAAAGCCAGCAGTCAAATGGGGCTAAACCAGAGCCTACAGCATTTTGTAGAAAGTACAACTCTTTTGCCAAGCTGAATGAGCATAAAGGGGGTGAGAGAAAAGGAATTACATAAAGGGATACAACCTGACGTCCATAGTAAAACTGAAGTTAGGACACAGACCTTTCCCCTTTCACAACCAGTACACCTGCCATCAAATCACTATGTCCGGCAATGAACTTCGTTGCTGAGTGCATAACAATGTCTGTAGAAAGGATAGACTAGTCAATGTTGAATCCAGTTGAAAAGAAAGAATGTAACTATAAACTTGTGAAACCTAAAATTGAAGACTTCTTGGTACCTGCTCCTAATTCCAATGGCTGTGACAAAACCGGGGACATTATACTGTTATCAACCATCAGAAGAGCACCATGCTCATGCGCCATCTTAGCTATTTTCTGAAAAGAAATAAATATGAATAAAATGAACAGAAATTCAGAAAAAGAAACTTCCCAGATGCTTGTAGAAACCATAGTTAATATCATACCAATTTGAATGTTTTAATCTCTCACCCATGCACACCAGCATATTAAATCCAACTCAAAGCAATGCAGATGAAACAGCAAGTTTAGTTTAGGAATTTCGGCAATTGAAATCCAATAATTCTGGTGATTCCAAGTTGTCAAAATATTCTTTAACAGTAAACTAACAAATGCACCACCGAAGTATTAAAAAAGTTGTAAACATATCATTTAAATTTATCGAATTACAAATATAACACTGAAGTACCATAAATATTACAAAAATACCATCCACATAACATGGTATTGTTGTAACGTTATCGTGTTACAAATATAGAACTAAAGTATCATAAATTGCAAAGGGTTGTAAACATATCATTTAAATTTATCGAATTACAAATATAGCACTGAAATATCATAAATATTACAAAAATACCATCCACATAACATGGTATTGTTGTAACGTTATCGTGTTACAAATATAGAACTAAAGTATCATAAATTGCAAAGGGATGATATTTTTGTAACACTTATGGTACTTCAATGCTATATTTGTAACCCGATACACTTAGATGGTACGTTTGTAATTTTCTTAATATTTCGGTAGTACATTTATTAGTTTACCCTATTATTAAAAACATGAAAAAAATGGTCTGAATCAGTTATATTTGGCAAGCTGTGGTAGAACTCCAACAATATTCCAAAACCCAATTGCAACTAACTAATAAAAGGTAAGGAAAAGGAAAGAGAGATATGTTTGAAGAAACAGGCACATCTTTAGTCCTCAAAATGCCCACTACAAATAAATGACATTTGATAAAATACTCTGGCAACATCTTCTAAGAATTTAGAGATTGAATGGAATGGCAAGCTAAGACCAACACAGAAGTGTTCAATAGGAAATTGTTTGAGGTCTAACTTCAAACTTGAGTAAGCTCGTTGATATTACCAGGTACATTATAACTTCTATATTTGCACTTGGAGCTTGTGGACCATGAATCTCACCATATTAATCTCAACAGTACAAAAGGAGAAACATAATCAATTAGATAATACAATAAGGTAGCTTACACGAATATCAGAAATAATTTGCCGAGGATTGGTAGGGCTCTCCAGCCACACAAGCTTTGTACTAGGACCAATGGCAGATGCCACCTCATCTAAATCACTTGTGTTCACTCGTCTGCATAATTTAGGTATTACAATATTTAATACACGTTAGGATTAGTCAAGATTCATAAGAAAATAAGAGATAGGTGATATTAACTTCACAACAATCCCAGTCTTTGGAACTACTTTTGACAGCAGTCTATCAGAGCCACCATATATGTCATCTCCGGCTACAATCTCCTTGCCTGGAATCAAATTAATACCATTAAAGAATAACATTCAAATGAAAAGGCTTGAAAAGAATTAAAATCAGCGGGAAAAAAAATCAAATGACAAAAAGGACATTCAGTGTTACATTTTTTATAGGGTAAAAAAAACATAAATAGGACGACAGTCCAGCCAAAAACAAGGTACTATGATAAAACCAACATAACCATTATAAGATAATTGTACAAGTATTTAGTATGCAATATTTTTTTTGGGGCCAAAGTTAGTATGTATTATTATTTATACTTGTAAAGGTTCAAACAATTATCATATTAAAACATACATGCACGCATCATTTCAGACAAATAATAATAAGAATAACTTGGCCAACTTAATCATATGAATAGAAAAATTGTAAAACACAAAATACCAGTCCCAACAAGATGAGTTAAAGCTGACAAAGCAGCCATTCCACTAGTGAAGCAAAATGCTCGATCAGCTTTTTCAAGCTTCGCCAATAATCTGAGAAAGCAGATGAAAATTAGAAATAGAAACTTGAAGACAGAAACAGGAGGGGATGGAGGGGAATGGAGCCATCGTGAAGTAGCTGTATTATAATAGTCCAAGTAAGCCATTATAACTGCACTCCATGTACATCAACTAAAACCATACCTTTCCAAAACATCTCGTGTAGGATTTCCACTTCTAGTGTAATCATACTGACCATTTTCTATTGCTGAAGGCTGCACAAAAAGATACAGATGGAGAAAATACACAATTGAAAAGCACTTAAAATTTATAGGATATCAAAAGGATGAATATGCTTCTGATCAAAAAATTTCATACAGACAAGGATAAGCATGGATGGGTATGACATCCCAAATGAGCATATATCTAACTGACTCTCTCAAGCCACCTGCTTAAAAGTAGCTGTTTGGTAAAGTGGGGTACTCATTGCCCCAAAAGGATCAAACTCGTTTTCAAAATTCATCAGCATTGTTGATACGCTTGGCTCTTGCAGCTTAATATCTGCAACCAGTATGACAAATTAACAACGGGAAAAAAAACAAACATTTCAATAGAGATGTCATTCACATAACAACATTCTTGCCTTCTAAACAGCCTGCAACATCTTCAACCAAGGCTGCTGTGCTCAAATCCATAGTTTTATCAACCAAACAATTCACTTTAATTTTCTCAAAACAGAATTGCCGATTTCTGCTCAAAATAGCTTGCTCGCAGAACCCAAAACTTAGATGAACATTTCTGAACCTTGCCGGTAATGTTGCAGTTGTTAAACCCTATCAAACATCAATGGAAACTATAAATCAGACCACCTTAAACACTTCTAACTTTTAACCAAGAAAAAAGAAGAAGCATATTACAGTATAAACTTCTTTCAAAAAGTGTAGAAATTTTGATAAATTTCAACTTATGACACTGACAAAATTTCTCTGGGGATTAAAAAAAATCAACAGCTTTTTCAAATTTCCTCTATATTTAATCAGCATTCCAATGGCATTAACACAAGGATAGATCATTCACAAAAACTAAGCCAAGACAAATATGAATTTGAAGCCAAACAAAAACAAAAGGTGAAAAATAGCATATTTTACAGCTCTTAGTACCCTGTTTTCTCAATATCCATCTGATCACAAAATTGAACATTAAGATCAAAGGATAGTCTTTTATTTTGTATTCCATTCTCAAATTATTTTCAAAAGGAAAAGGCACAAGCTAAAATAATACTATTAACATAAAAAGAGACAATCTGAAGACGAGAGTCTAAGGCCTTACAATGTAACGGAAATCATTGAAGATAGAGGCATGAAATGGCCTGCTACTGGAAGAAAAAGCGATCATTGCTGCAAAACTGAAAGCTACAATATCTCTCAGTGTTGAGAGATTTTGAGAACAGTCACTAACTCGCTACTAAACATTGGATTGTCTGAATATCCTTTAACTGTTTCCCTCAGTCAGCAGCCACCTCGTGAGTTCGTGGCTCAAGAGTTTGTAAGACCCTAAGCCATAATTAAATTAAAAACAGCCCTCGAAATCCAAATTGAAATATATCGAATAGTTAATAATAACAAATTTGAATAATCCAAAGGTACATAAACACCATATCAGATCACTAAATTACCATATAAGGTCAGCAATTGCAATCATAAAGAACAAAATTAAAACCATAAAATCATGATCTTTTTGAAACGAGAAGCCCAGTTACATAGGTCACCTACCGATTGGTAAAACCAAACCGAGTAGAATACTTGACGGGCTAGAGCGGACTGTGAAGACTATTGGCTTAGTGAATGGAGGCAATGGAGCTTACCTAACTACAATACTGGGATACTTGAAAAGGGAGGGAATGAAATTAGGGTTTAGTGGAATCAAATATACATTTTGGTTTTGGCGATTGGGACATTCTGCAATAAATACATGCATAGCCTCATATATCCATATTAAGATACATAGTTCTTAAATCTATTTAATTTTAAGATAATCGGATCATTTAAATTTAAACATATATTTTAACCACTCAGGTTGCAGATATTTAACGAGTTTGTAATTATAGAGGTAATTAATTATTCTTAAAACAACATCAACAACAGTAATTAAGTTATAAGATAAATTTCATTCAACACGAGCATGTCAATCCATTACATATAACTATTTAATAATTAAATGAATATATGACAATATCCTAATATTTTGTTTAACTTAATACTACACAAAAAGCTTGATTCAGCTGTACCGAACTCTCTAATTTGGATGTTTATCCCTAGCACTGAAAAACAAATGATATAACAACAAAACCATAAGTATATACTAGTCTTCAAATATTAAAATTTTAATTTTACATTTACTTGATATTAAACACATATAAAAACATAACTATTTATCAATAAATATGATTTCCAAGCTTTTTCACTATTAATCTTCACAAGTTTTTTTTATATTATTTTATCCTAAACTATTATTATCTAACATGTTATAATAATATCACATTGGTTCTCACACTTTTTAACTTAGATTCAATATTTTGGTTAACTCTTATATCATAACTTGAATAAAGCTCACACTCAAAAGTTTATCTAAAATGACAATCATTATTACGAGTGATATCAATAATCATTATTTTATTAAATATATGTTTAATAATGTTTCTTTTTTAACTTTAGTTCATTATCATCGAGTATTTTATTTTTTAACTTACCCTTGAGATTAATTACCTTTCATTCCTAACATAAAATATATAATCAAATATCAATGTATTTTTCTTCAAATTAAAATGTTCATATTAATATAATAAATAAATTTTAATGTAAATAATAAATTTATAAACTTGAGTACACAATTTTAACACAAAAAAATATTCAAAAGATGAAATAGCTAAGATATAATAATCTAATGGCACCTAGTCCCTCGCCACTCAATGTGCACTTGTTTTCCTAGATTGTTCCTCCATGTAGTCCTTTGCTTGGAAGATTCGATTATTGCAACATTAACATCATCATCTTCATACTCATTTGATTCATTAGGAAATTCATATTCCATGGGATCTATTGACATCTGCCTCCTAATAAGATTGTGAAGGAGACAACAAGCTAGGATAATGCTACATTGAGATTTGTATGGGAAAAATGACAAATACCTTAAAATAGCCCATCGTATCTTTAGTAATCCAATGCAGACACAAAAATTTTAAAATGTATTTATACAAGTAGAGAAAGAAAATGAAATAAAATTTATATTTTCTTACCGGTTGGAACTTTGAGTCCATTTGACTTACTAAGTACATTGGTTTGCAATAACTCACACAATAACCCAAAAGTTCTTCGATCAATTCTTAGTTGATATACACAATGAAAGTCACTAATACCTATAATACTATTCAAATATTCTAGTCTTCTCTTATGTCTAGTTTATTTTTATTTTTTTACCCGATCATAAAACACCACCAACAACATGAGATTTATACATGCGGTTGTCGAATGCCAAAACTTCAACATGTAAATTGCCAAGAGTCTTTATCCATATCTATAAAAAAAATTAACACTTTATCATCTCATAAATAAAAAAATATCTGAACAATAACTCATATTCAAAATTTAGAGATTATTTCTTTTGTATACATGTAAATAAAGAAATTTCACACAGTACTTCAATAAAAGATATTTAAATAGGGTTTTAAAGTTGGTTATAAAAAAATCGACTTATAATGAATTTTTAGTCTGTATGTCTATCAATCGACTTAAAATTTAAAATCGATTATAGTAAAAAACTAACTTTAAATAGACTTAAAAGTAAAAAATATTAAAAAATAATAGTTAGCATCAATTGACATATACAACCGATGCAAGTCTTGTGTAGTATTAGTTATACACATCAACCTATACGTCATGTAGTATCGATCCTACGTATTAACCGATGCTACATGTGGCGTCGCATCGGTTGACGTGTAAAACCAATGCTACGTGTCACGTATAATATCAATTAATAGAAGGATTGATGGTAATTGGATTTTTTTTCCTTTTCTTCATCCCCCTCTCCCGATAGTTCTTGTCGTTGCTCCCTGTTTTCTCTCTTTCTCTCCTCACGCGACACCCTCATATATTGTCCATTCCTAGACATTATCGATCACCATTTTCGACAACATCCTCTAGGTTTATTCCTATCTACTTACTGGTCTAGATCCATCCCCTTTTTTAGAGCTTAACACTCAACATTTTATTACCTATTTTTCTACACTTTATCACTTACCAAACATATTTTTTCTTTATTTTCTCACTTATTTGATTCTTGTAAATATTTATATAAACTATTTTGCACTTATTATTCATGTTTTTATATTTTATTTTATTTTTATGAATTTAAAGTTTATTTTTATAAATTTTTAATGTATATCATGTGTTATTGATTATTTATATATATATATTATGTTATATAAGTTGTTTATTTTTGTCCAAACTTAAAGAATATAAGGTTTTTTTTATCTATTTAACTTAACTATTTTCATATATATGAGGTTGTTATATTATTATTATTAATAGATTATTTATATGTAAAAAGAACACTATATATTATTAAAATTACAATGAATTTATTAATTATTTGACTTTTTATTTTTATATGATATTTTGATTGATATTCTAATAATTTATAAATTTCATATAATAAAATCAAAAATATATTATTTATTAATATACGTATATTTATTAGAAACACATTTAATATGTTTAATGTGTTTAATAAAAAATGGACAAATCTTAGATTTTAAAGTGTAAAATTGAGCACGACTATATTTATAGAGTACAGATTTTCTTAGAATTCGTTCGTAGAAATAGTAATAGTAAAATCAATATACTTCGATACCCATGTGTCAATTGTAAAAATGAGAAATTTCATGATGTTGATGAGATTAAGTATCACCTTATTCATAATGGTATTCTTTTGAGTTATAAATGTTGATATTACCATATAAAAAATATTGATGATACTCATAGGAAAAAAATAAATAAGGATGAGAGTGGATTAGATACATCATATTAGGATAGCCACTCCAGACATAATGTACAGACGAAAAATATTTTTCATGATATGAAAGATTAATTACATGAGGATGACCCCGAAATTTTTTAAAAACTTTTGAAAAATGCTAAAAAACCGTTGTATCCAAAATGTAAGAGATACACTAAAATGTCAGGATTGATTCGTTTGTACAATACGAAGGCAAAATACGGTTCTTCGGGCAATGGATTCACATAATTGCTAAATGTACTAATAGATATGTTTCCGGAAGGTAATGCATTGTCTTCTTCAATGTATGAAGTGAAGATTTATCTTAGTCGATTTGACATGAAATATCATAAGATTCATGTTTGTCTAAATGATTATATTCTTTATAAGAAATAATATGAGACATTAGATGATTGTCTAGTGTGTAAATAATCAAGATGAAAGTAGGCTACAAATAAAAAAACACATAAGAAAGGTATACCTATAAAGATTATTTGATACTTTCCTCCAATTTCTTGCTTTCAGATATTGTTTAAAAGTGAAGAGATATCAAAGATGTGACTTGGCATTCAGAAAGTCAATCTAATGATAGGACGTGATGTCATCCTTCAAATTCTCTAAATTGGAAAGTAGTAGATAATTTATCCTCGAATTTGCATCTGATCTGCGTAATATTTATCTTGTCATTGCTACTAATAGAATTAATCCATGCAGTTTCCTTAGTAACAGACATAGTTGTTGGTCGGTAATTATGGTAATATATATCCTTTCTCCCTGGTTGTGAATTAAAAGAAAATTCATGATGCTAACATTATTGATATCAGGGCTGAAATAACCTGAAGTTGATATTGACGTATATTTACAACCTCTTATAGATGACTTAAAGGTATTGTGGAATGATTGTGTTAATGTTTATGATGTATATAAAGAATAATACTTTAACTTAAAGATGGTCTTTTATGGACAATTAATGATTTTTTTGTCTATAAAAACTTAGCAAAACATGCAACAAATGATTATATGGGATGTCCTATATGTTACGATGATACTTCTGCAATTCATCTTGTTTATGGACGAAATATGTCTTATAGAAGACATAGTAGATTTTTTCCACCTCGTCACAAGTTTAGATACTAAAAGAAACCTTTCGATGGTGAAGAAGATCATAATCATACACCAAGACCTTTACGAGGGATTGAGATACTAAGGTGATTGAGTTTCAAATGATCTATTTAAGTATAATTCACGCGTGAATAAAGTGAGTCTTTAATTAATAAATAACTTTTATTTATATATAGAGCATATGATTATCTTTATATTATCTAATTAATTATATATATTTCTTTTATAGAGTACATGTTACTATCGACTCCAAACTAATCACCTATCACATTTAGCGATATTTTATGATTCATCTTTTGTAAATCAATATCAAAAGTGAAATGCTAACATAAGAGCGAAACAATTATGTGATAGAAATTAACACTTCAGAGAAATTAAAGTTGATAATCCCTTGACCATTAAATTTTAAACAAGATCAAGATCATTAGATATTGGTAATAAATATCAAGAATGGAATGCTTACATAAGAGCGAAATAATTATGTGGAAACATTAATACTTTAGAAAAATTAAAGTTGATAATCGCTTGACCATTAAAGTTTAAACAAGGTCATGGATATTGCTAATCATTAATCTATATGGTAATCATGTATGGTATTGTGCCTCGGTTTCTATAGAATTGAATAAAGACACAAAAATAATTGTTAAAATATAAGATTTATAACTAACTATTTTTCTTATATTGTTCTTTGTAATATTGAATAAAGATGAAAATATTAACTCTTTTAAACTTTGGTAGGACATAAAATATGTGGAATAAGAGTAAGAGTATCGTCCTTAAAAAACATAGGAGCTTATATATGGAATAAAGTTATGATATGTGTAAGTAAATATTAATAATAAATTTTATTAATTTAATGAATTATACTATCAAATAGTAAAGATAATCGAATTGATAGATCATATATACTTATTTTAAGAAGGTTTCATAAAGTTATACGTGATTACTTTATTATAAAATTTATAAGTAAGATCATTTCAAATATCAATATATCAATTAAAGATATGATAATCTTTTTTAACTAATATACTCTTTTAACGTAAAGTTATTTTTAATAAATTTATGATGTTAAATAATAATTTAAATTTAAATATATGTAATTCTTTGATTAATATGTTTAATATTAAGAATAATTATGAAGTAAGTTTTTTGTTCATTTATATTTCTAGAATCCTAATACTTGTTATGTATTATTTGATATGATCACTTGTTTACTTGTTTCGTAATCATACTTTAAAATTATTAGGCCCCAAAATCTTAGATTCAATATTTTACATACATTTATTGATCTTTTAAGTCTAGGTCATGAAAACAATGAAATATGTGCTATATGTATACTTATTAAATATATATATTATATTAATTTTTTAACATATAAGTTATTTTTTAATGAATTCATGGTATTAAATTATTATTTTAAATTTAAATACATATAGTTCTTTGGTTAAAGTAAAACGGGATACGATAAGTAAATTTTTAAAGATTTACGAAAATAATAGGTGGAACACATGTTCCAAATTATAAGGTCACAAAAACAATTAAAAGAAGAATATGATGATAGAAAATATAATATGTATTTTATTATAATGTACTTATTTCATGAATAATATGACAAATAATAATGGATATATATATATATATATATATATATGGTTTTTAAAACATTTTATTCATTTAAAAATTAAATATTAATTACTTAAAAATCAACTTATAATAAAAAATAACTTAATTACAATATTATTAAACATTATAAGCAAATATATATACATGTATATGATATATTAAATATAATCATGTATATATAGAGTTTCTAAATGAATAAAATGTTTTAAAAACTCTTTTAAATATAATATGGTTATTTTCTACTATCATATAATTTATAAAACGTGTAGGAAGTTAGAAAAAAATAATTAAAAATATATTTTAAGGATTATGTTATTTTAAGTTATTTGATAATTATGATGAATTTAAAATTTTAAATTAATAGGTTGAATTGATTTAAAATTTAAAATTAATTTGTTTTAACTTAATTTAAGTTTACTTATTGATACACTTATTTTAAGTTTGTAAAAAACCAACTTAGAAGCTCTTTGTTGAAACAGTGATGAAACAATCAAATCATGGTGTTGAAAAATTAGTGTTGGAAACGTCAAGGCCAAAGGCCAAGGCCTAAAGGCCTTTCTAAATAAAACAAGCTCTCTCAAAGTTGTATTCTTTCTTTCATATTTCCATTACAATTCTATAACTATATATAAGGAGATTTACTCCTTGAATTACTCTTTGAATTAAACATTCCTTGATTTACTCCTTGAATTAAGGATTCCTTGTTTTACTCCTTGAATTAAGGATTCTTAATTTACTCCTTAATTTACTCCTTAATTTTATCTCTAATACTCCCCCTCAAGCTGGATCCATAAGGTTTATGGATCTAAGCTTGCACAAAAGTCGTTAAAACTGATGAGAAGCCAAGGCAGCAAAGGTAAAACTAACAAAAATGCTGATTACGATAGCAAAAAAAAAAAAAAAAACAAAATTATTGTTGTCGATGTGGGACCTTTCCTTTTACCACAATACTTCCCCTCCACATCGGTCAGGTAGAAGCTGTAGGAGAGATTTAATCCATCATCGCCAAGAGCTTAGTTTCAATGTGGGACCTTTCCTTTTACCATAATACTCCTCCTCCACATCAGGTAGGTAGAAGCTACAGGAGAGATTTAATCCATCATCGCCAAGAGCTTGGTTTCAATGTGGGACCTTTCCTTTTACCACAATACTCCTCCTCCACATCAAGTCGGTAGAAGCTGTAGGAGAGATTTAATCCATCATCGCCAAGAGCTTGGTTTCAATGTGGAACCTTTCTTTTTACCATAATACTTCCCCTCCATATCGGTAGGTAGAAGCTGCAGGAGAGATTTAATCCATCATCGCCAAGAGCTTGGTTTCAATGTGGGACCTTTCCTTTTACCACAATACTCCTCCTCCACATCAAGTCGGTAGAAGCTGTGTCAAAGTCAATTGTTGAAAATACCAAGGCTATGTTGAAAACGCACTTTGAGCAAAGAAATAACAATTTTTTTAAGAAGATCGACTTGCTTTGATACCATGTTGAAAAATTAGTGTTGGAAACGTCAAGGTCAAAGGCCAAGGCCTAAAGGCCTTTCTAAATAAAACAAGCTCTCTCAAAGTTGTATTCTTTCTTTCATATTTTCATTACAATTCTATAACTATATATAAGGAGATTTACTCCTTGAATTACTCTTTGAATTAAACATTCCTTGATTTACTCCTTGAATTAAGGATTCCTTGTTTTACTCCTTGAATTAAGGATTCCTTGTTTTACTCCTTGAATTAAGGATTCCTTGTTTTACTCCTTGAATTAAGGATTCTTAATTTACTCCTTGAATTAAGGAGTTGACACTCCTTAATTTACTCCTTAATTTTATCTCTAATTATTAGAGATAAAATTAAGGAGTAAATTAAGGATTCCTTGTTTTACTCCTTGAATTAAGGATTCTTAATTTACTCCTTGAATTAAGGAGTTGACACTACTTAATTTACTCCTTAATTTTATCTCTAATACATGGCTTTTAAGAGGAAAAAAATGATAAATCAAACTAAAAACTAGCAGCACGAACAATATGAATATAATATCATAAACTAGGGAAATAATGAAACTGTAAAATATAAACACTAAAAAATCTAAAAAAATATGATCAAATACTGATGAGAAGTACTAAACTCAAAATACAATAATATATGAATTAAAAAAAGATTAAAGCTAATAGAAAATACCCCCATAATTAAGGGAGAATAATAACAAGTCCAAAGAG
The DNA here is from genome assembly GCA_030763125.1 of Hippophae gyantsensis. Classification (NCBI taxonomy): domain Eukaryota; kingdom Viridiplantae; phylum Streptophyta; class Magnoliopsida; order Rosales; family Elaeagnaceae; genus Hippophae; species Hippophae gyantsensis. The sequence continues at coordinate 7,245,567 of CM061032.1, forward strand.
AAGAGATCGGAAACTCAAAGAAAAGACCCATAAAGAAAAATGAAGGAAAAAAAAAACAATACATTACAATAATGTTGAAGGATAAGAAATTTTTGAATATACCACAAATCTAAAAGCGATAAAAACCCAACATAATATTTATAATGATAATCAAACTCATCCAACCAAACACAAGTATAGCAATACGATTAATCAAAATGAAAAATGAAAAAAATAAATACAAGTATCACGTTCATGGGTTGCAAGGAACAATAAAGTTAAAGGAAGGAAAATAAAAAAATAAAGATCAGAAGAAAAAAAATGGAGAAATGACACAATGTAATTGAGATATTAAAAAAAATGATAAAAAAATACCATAAAGAAAAAAAGTAAGAAACAAAACAATAATTAAGTAGGAAGATTTCTGAAAACAATGAAGTAGTGATGAAAAAGAAGAGAGATGCAGTGGAGTTGAGGATCTGTGATAATGGAAAAGCAATTAATATACGACTGGATTACTTTTTGTAAGCTTTGGAAATTGTGGTGGCAAAGTTTTTTTACAATCCTTCCAAGACCCACCCTCCTAATTGGGCCAACTTAGCCCGATTCAATGGTATGTTTAAAATTATGCAATCCATGTACAACACCAGTATTGTATTTGATTTATCTTGTACCGATCATTTATCATGTTCGACAAACGAGCTGGTTTCTTGGTGACATGCACTAGCCATTATGATATAATTTTATTTGGAGTCAAATATTCAAATATTAATATAAGACTCGTAATTGTTAAGCCACTCATGCATAGCGTATATGCATTTTCTTATTATATACATATAATTCATGATTATTGAATATTCATATTAATATTATGCTATTAAAAATAATTATAAAGCATGTTTATTTATGCAACTTGTAAGTCTTGTTATTCTTGTGTCTCTTGTTGGTCTCTCATGTGCAAAACGCAATATATGTTTTTTTTACCTAATTAAAAACACTTTGTATACAAGCATGTTTACACACACTACGTGATTGGTTTTCGTAATGTGCATGCTAAGTAGAGTGTTGGTTTTTGACAAGCGAATTAAATTTGTCACTTGTATTTTTGGTTTGTTTCGAGTATGGGTATTTATGAAAAATACTCGACAATTTTTGGAACGAAAAAATATTACTTTTTACCACCTTGCCACCAAGCTCGCTTAGGACCCTACCACAAGTGGTGGCAAGGTGGCAAATTCTAGTTCTATAAAGATCCTCCATTTCTTCTATTTTGGCATCCAGAAAATGCAGTAAAACTCTATCAAATTAATATCTCATTTTTCTATTTTTTTATCACTCATATCTTGAGTGTTGTTCTATATTAGTGATTCATGATTGTGTGAGCAAAATCATGCTTATGAGTTGTGAGTATTCGAGATGGTGTTCGCTAGTTAGTGTAAAGTAGTGTTCTTAAGTTGTGAGTGCTTAAGACTATTTTATCAATGTTGTGAGTGCTTAAGACTATTTTATCAATGTTGTGAAAACTTCTATGTGAGAGTGAGCTAAGTTAAATCTTTTGAGTTCTCATAACTCTTGTTGTGTGCAATAAGAGATAGGGTGTTTGAGTTTGAGAATGGTACTGAGAGTGTGCGCTGTTACACTTCTGATTATTGATCACACCACATTAAGTGGTGTGGACTTTGGAGAAGAGTTGGGTTCGTGCATCAAACCAGATTTTTGCGAAGGCAGTAAGAAAGAGCAATAATAAGCAGTTAAGATAGAGGTCCTAGTTGATACAAGTAATATTGGTTTTATTTATTTTAGAGTTGTAACTATTATATTGATTAATAAATTGTTTGTTACTGAACGATTGTCTTAATCAACCGAAGAATGTTACCACATAGATAAAATTTCTATCTAGGTTTACCTCGTTATATTTGGTGTTATGCATGCTCGAATATGTGACGAGTATAATTAGAGCTTAAATGTTGTATGTTCCTACATACTGAATTTTAAACTCTAATTAGAATATTTTTGATATTTATCACCTGATTTCTATTTACTTAATTATATATCTATTATCTTTTTATACTGTATATCTTTGATTATATGTAATGCAACTGTGTTTATCTATCTTGTGATATTCTCCCTGTGATTTGCATATTTGAGTTGAGTCCTTAAGAAGTCAGTATCTCCTTAATCTAATTATGTATCAGGTCTTGAACTCCTTCAATATTATTATGAATGATCAGTATGTATGTTAGTATAATCTGAGTTTCTTTTACATAAATTCTAATATACTAGTTGTATACTCTGATTAGAAAGCTTACTCGTTATATGTTATCACATGCTTTTTTTCTTTCTTTGTAGCATGCCTATAACTATTTAATCATAGCTTATACTATAACAAATTAATTTTCATGCTCCCAAATTAATTTATCTTTTTTATGTCTATTATGTGCATGTGAGTTTGACGAAAGCCTCGAATGAGTCTATATCTCCTTACCTTGGTTGTGTTCCAGGTGTCAGACTCTTTATTTGGTTTTTTATGAGAGTACAATTATCATTTACCGAATATGTTTCATCATATGTAGTATTAAAGTGATTGAAAATCCTATGTTGTTTAGTATGCATTCATGTTTCACATGTTATTAATTGTTTGTCATGCATATGTATGTTGCTAGTTAAGGTAGGAGCATGTGAGGCACATAGTCACTAGTGTATTTACAACAGATTGTTGTTTTCTACTTACTAGGTGTTTTAGTTGTATGTTGTATTAAGTACGTTGTTATATGTTTTCATTGTGTAAGTTACTTAGTTTATGTTTGTGAGATCGGCTTGATCGAATTGATATATCGCTCGCAAAAAGATTATATGGTGGACATTTTCCCTTTTATCTAGATCCTGGTTATCTATTTAAGTCAGAAGAACAATTGATATTTGAGTAATTGTTCCTATATATGATATTCTTCATAACTATTTTATAAATGTTATATATCATGAAATTAAATATATGACATGTCTAAAAATATTGTGTATAGTGGGAGTTATTTTTGGTTGAAATATTTTTCATATAAATTAAATGATGAATAAAAATAGTTATTTGGACAAAAGAGATGATTAAAAATATAAAATATTTTTAATATTGTAACATATGATTTATTATTAATAATTATTTATATGTGTAATACAAAATTATATACGTGTAGTGTTAATATAAATATTTCATATGATTTTTATGTGAAAGATATGGCTTATAAAAACATTGTGACATATCTAATTAAGGGTGAGGAATTGGACGATGATAATTATGACATTTGGTACTCTAAGATCCAACATCTCCTCAATGAATAAAGTATTTTAGAAACATTTGATCACATCATGATGAGGCCTGAAGAAGGAAACACTTTTCAGCATCGCTTTGATGTTAATGCCTATAAGGCATGAGTTAATAAAGATCTTAATGCACATTATATTATACTTAGTAGCATGCAAAATGATCTTAACGAATTTGAGCATTGTGAAACTTCTCATGAGATGTGAAAGGCCATTATACAAAGGTTTGGTGTCACTTCATTGGTTCGATTATAAGGCTTGAAAATGAAATTTGATTCTTATAAGAAGAAGCCTAATCATACGATTAGACAACACTTAAGAATCATGTCAAGCATAATTCGTGATCTTGTTGTCGTTAATCATCACCTTACAGATGAACAATAAGTTCAAGTTGTAATTCACTCTCTTCCACCTACTTAAGAGCAAATAAAACAAAACATAACACATCACAAAAGTGTAAAATCTTTCAATGACATATCACACCACTTAGGTGGCGTTTGGTTCGTGGAATGGAATCGGAATCGGAATCGGAATCGGAATGGAATGGAATGGAAAGGAAACAATTTTGTTTGGTTTGACCACTGGAATTAAACTCAGAATCAGGATTATAGTGTTTGGTTTGCCACTGGAATGGAATGAAAAAAAGTCAGAAATGACCTTAATACCCCTACACGTCAGAAAGTTTAAATAATGTTATTTAATTACTATTTTTTCGTCAGACAAAATACATTATTAAAATCATTATTTTTCTAAATAAGTATTACTTAATTAAAAATAAATATATTATTAAATTTTTTTTTTAAATAGGGTTTAGGGTTTTGAGGTTTGGGATGTATGATTTAGGGTTTAGGGATTTAGGATTTGGGGTTATATTTGTAGGTTAAGGTTTAGGGTTAAAATTATTATTTTTCTAAAAATAGTTTAGGGTTTTAGAATTTTGGATTTAGGGTTTAGGGTTTTAGGGTTTTAAGGTTTAAGTTTTAGGGTTTATGGTTTTAGGATTTGGAATTTGGGATTTAGGGTTTTGGGATTTATGTTTTAGGGTTTTGGGTTTTGGGATTTATGTTTTAAGGTTTAGGGTTTAGGGTTTAGGGTTTAGAGATTTGGGGATTAAGGTTTTAGGGTTTAAGGTTTAGGGTTTAGAGTTTTAGGATTTAGAATTTAGGGTTTAGGGTTTAGGGTTTTGGGGTTTATGTTTTAGGGTTTTGGGTTTTGGGATTTATGTTTTAAGGTTTAGGGTTTAGGGTTTAGGGTTTAGATTTGGGATTTGGGATTTGGGGTTTATGGTTTAGGGATTTAGGATTTAGGATTTGGGGTTTTAGGATTTGGAATTTGGGATTTAGGGTTTAGGGTTTAGGGATTTGGGATTTATGTTTTAGGGTTTTGGGATTTATGTTTTAAGGTTTAGGGTTTTAGGGTTTAGGGTTTAGGGATTTGAGGTTTAGGGTTTAAGGTTTTAGGATTTTAGGATTTGGATTTAGGGTTTAGGGTTTTGAAATTTTGGATTTAGGGTTTTGGGTTTTGGAATTTTGGGTTTTAAAATTTGGGATTTGAATTTAAGGTTATATTTTAGGTGAGGGTAGAATTGGAAAAAAAAAGTTAAGATGAGAATGGAATAATGATTACCAAAGGTGGGAGAAGGAATTGTGATTCCTTCTCTTTTAATAATCAGATTCCATTCCGCCCTCCATTCCGTCCAACCAAACACACAAAATGGAAGGAATCAATTCTGATTCCATTCCATTCCCTCCAACCAAACGTGGGGTTAGAGCTTAAGGAAGACAACTAAGAGGTTGGTCATATTGATAACTCTGCTTTGGTTACTGATTTTGAGTCTCACAAAATATTTAAGTTCAAACGTAAGAGAATTAGATGTGTGTCATGAAAAAAAGGAAGAGGTGATGGTAGATATATTTTAGAGGAAGATAAATACAAACACAAGAGATGCAAAAGAAATGGTAAGAAAAAAGGCAAAACAAACCCAAGTTGTTATAACTGTCATAAATTTGAACATTTTGCTCATATATGTATTGAGCCAAAAGAGATACATCATAGCTTCTTTTCTCGCCTTGAATGATTTAAAAGAAATTTAATTTTTTTACCTGTGGGTTAATTAAGATGAAGTTATTAAATTATGGAACTTTTCTCATTTTGAAGATACAATTTAGATAATTATTTTATTTTTATAAATTAGATATATTAGTTATTTTACTTTAAAATAATAAACTTTAATCATTTTAAATCAATTTTAATAATTTTAATAATTTTAATAATTTATTTTTTATTTTTTTTAACTTTTTGAAACATTTTTTCTTCAAATATCTACTAATTTCTTACTAATAAGGTTTAATTCGATAAAATTTAAAATTTTACAAAAATATTAATTAAAATAATTAAAATTGATAAACAAATTACTAAAATATCTAAAAATAAATAAAAAAATGATTAAAATGTACAAATTTTAAAAAACATAACTAATATATTAAATTTATAAAAATGCCATCCTAACCTTCTAAATTTTTCCTTCTACGTAGTATTTAGAAGACATTCGGGAGTACAAAAAGGAAGCAACCTATATGTGATTCAAAATAGTCTTAGATTTATCATGTTTTATTTCAACATTAATTATATCGTAGCATTAACTTAAATTTTTTTTGTTAATTTATAATAATAAAAATTACATTTCCACCCATCCAAAAATATGCTTCCAGAAATGAGTGCATGAAGGTAGAAATGAGAGCTAGTAACAAAAAATGAAAGAGAGTAGCACAATAAAAATAATAAAGAAATATAAAAATTTATAGGCAACGCGGAACAAATAAAGGAGCATACAACTGGTTTTAACTAACACTACTTGAACAAAAGAAGGGGAAGGAAACTTAAGAGAAAAAATGCTCCACTAACTGAATAAAATACAATTTGCTGTAAATTGTTTTACTTATAGTCGGCGTTGGATGATCTTAGTTGGTTTTCTTATCATCTTCTTTAGTGACAGTGCCATCTGCTGCACCATCAGTCGGCTGTTCATCCTCACCAGCAAAACCAAATTCATTTACACGTTTTTTGTCCACTGGATAGACCCATCTTTGGTAGATATATATCAGAAATATTAAATCTGCAAACAGGACAGGAAAATACGGATTACAATTAAAGAAATTTAAAAGAAATAAAGGCTATAGCCACCAGAGGTCACATGGAAAATCGTATAAAAAATAATTTCAGATCAGAAGGTAGGAAAAATGATTTCATACATAATTCAAGTGTAAAAGAATTAACATATTAAAGTTGGCGTGATGGTCAGGGCAACGACAACATGGGGAGAGTACTGAGTGGTACAAATAAAATACTGACTTTCTCCTCCTTTATAGCTCGAATACCTTCTCTCATATTGATCTGGATCACCATGTCAGCATTATCCAAGACCAACTATTAATTATACTTAAGTTACATCCCTGGGTTTTGGTGAAAGAAACTGGTTACTGGCTTACAACACCTTGTTATGCATTCATAGGGTAAAAATTTATGAAAAATCACCCATTTGGGATCTAGTTTTAGTATATTTCATAGAGGAAGAATTAAGCAAATTTTTTAATGTAAAATTTTGAATGTGCGGAGTTTTTACATAGCCGTGTGAAAATGGTAAGTTAAATGTGGAAATTCTACACACCCACTTCCTCTTTCCATATGGGTATGTAAATTGTGAATATTGGTAACTCAACCTATTTTGTGAGTTTCCCTAAACTTTAAGATGGGTAAGATAAAACAATCAGGTTTCCCCAATGACCATAAAAATTGGTTGACAAACTAATCCATATTCCCTTCCCCAGAATAATAAATAATCCAACTTCAAATTGAGGGCACCCAACACGAAAATCACTTTTCTGAAACGGTTATCATAGCAAATACTTATTATGGATCAATTTAAGGGAAGTAATCACAAAATATTCTTGCTTCCGAACTTGAACTTGAGGAATATGATGGCCATTGAATTAAAGAAAAATGGGACTTGCAATCTTACCATCACGGAAGACAGAGAGACGATGCAGTACTGGCATTTTGATGACAAAAGCAAACAGATCATCAATGATTGTGTTTAGGAATTTGTATGTCATTTGCCGCCAGGGTAGATGAGCCACAGACTTCAGCTTATAGTTTATGAACAATTGAGGACACATCATAATGAAACCTGTAAAATTCAAAAGTATTGAGAACACAATGATTACAAAATTTCTAAGAATTTGATATTGTCTCCACACCACAAGCCCTCCACTGGGGCGCATGGAGCGCAGGACCAATTAAACAAAAATTTAAGAGCCTATATTCTCGTTCTTCTTGATTCCTACTATCATGATATGTAATGAAAACTCATGTAGACTCAAGATTCTTAAACTTGAAACTTTGCCGGTGCAAAAGAGAATACATATATAGCCATCATCCCAAGTGCCATGATCACATAACTCACACGGGAGCCTTTTAGTTTGGAGGATATTTAACTCCCAATAGGTTATCTTTTAGGGCATAAAATGTGATATAAACCTAAGACTCTAGAGATACATTTAGACGAGTGATTGGGAGAAAGAAATAGAAAGGAACCAACTAGTCCAACTCCAATCGTTTGAGCTATATTTTCTTTGCATTACGCCCAGAATTCATTGTTGTGTGATTGTATCTAAGATACAAGTGCATAATTGCTGCAAAGTCTTCTAAAAAAATTATAAAAAATGTATAATTTTTTTTTAAATAGCAGAACAAAATAGGGACAAAGTACTTACCAAACATATACACACAGCTTGTCAATGAAGAAAGGATCCATGAATACCAACTCTTATGGCGCTCATATTTGAGGGAGTAAGCAGAGGAGCATCCAACAAGTAAAAATAGCACATAAGACAAATATTTCATTGCCATATCATCATATTCTTTGGTCTTATTTTGAGCATAGGATTCACGATCTCTGAATCTTAACCTGGGTATCTTCCCAGACCTATCAATCTGCATGCGTAGAAGTAACAGCTTTAGTATGAGAAAAAGGTAACTTTGCAGTTCTTTCGGTTCAGTCATGGAAACAACATTTGCAGTAGTAACATACAGAGATAGGTTACTTCTATCAGACATATATTGGAAGATATCACTCTCCACCTCCCACTGAGAAACACGACAACCGCACACCCACACAGAAAGCATAATAAGGAGCATTCAATCAGTCTCTTCAGCAGAGATTTGAATAAAGTTAACGTCAATTCTAAAACTATTTGATTGTTTGGGTCAATAAAACACCCAATAGTTTATGATACCACTGCCCACAAAACATGATATCGATCAATGTCGCTTCCCAGTAAATTATTATATTCATTACTAATCCATGCCCAAGCTAACATGTATATAATATCTCTCTAAAATTCTGAAAAAAATGAAATATTGGAAAGCTCCGTCAAGGCATCAAACCAAATCATGCATATAGCTATTTGGTAATCATTATGAGACAATTTATTTGACTAGATTAAACGGAAAACAAAAGGAACCATTGCACATAATTTTTACCTCAATGTGCATGGCTTTCCCAATTTTCCAAAACTCTATACAGCAGCCGACCCCAGAACTTGCAAGGATCATCCATGAGGTATCATTATCGAGTAGATATAGAAATACAATCAGCTGACATATGAAGCTCACAACAACAGACTTTGCAGACAGTCCTTCCATAGATTTATTTTTATTCCAAAACTGAATATCTGGGGAAAAAAATGTTAGACTAATAAGCTATTTAACAAACATCATTATTATCCGGAGGCATTAAAATTTGATATCAACATATATCCCTCACCATTCTTGAATGCCAAGAAGTCGAAAACAGAGTGAAGGACAGAGACTAACATCGTAATAGCCAGAAGATAAGGATTTCCTTCCAAGAATACCCTCTGAAAATGGAAGAAATACAGTAATTCATTTTAGTGTGTCCCATCGTTCAGGGGAAGAGGGAAAGGGTAAGATAAGAAAATAGCCTATTTTACAATTAAAACAATCAGAGATCCCATGAGAGCAAAATCAAGTTCCTAATTTAATTATTTAAGATTAGAACAAGTTGAAATCTTTCCTAGATGTAAATGTTTGATATGTCATCCGATTCAGCTCTACCATACCCACTGCCAACTCCCGGTCTCCCTAAACATACCATGGCTTGCCAGCAGAGCATTGCAGTGCTATAGTGCCAACAACCTGGCAGCAGAAGAAAAACTGATAGACAGGCTAGAGAAAGCCACAACACAAACATAAAATACAAACAGCTGCCCAGAAAGTGAACCCAAAAAAAGAAGATGGAAATGGTTTAAATGGTTCGACCAATTGTGTTTGTGTCCATCGACCGAACAGCAAGTTACTTTCCCATGATCACACCACAAATGGTGACAAGAAGTATATAGCTCACAAAAGCTCTCTCTAACAACAGAGATCCTCAATTCATCATTTGTACTCATATCAATTACGGCGTGCCACGTGGCATAATTTTCTTCAATAATAAATAACTTCATCCTTTCCAAAGTTATTTTGCCATGTGTCATACCATAATTAAAGTGAGTACAAATTTATGAATTAATACTTGACAAATAACTCTTCAGTAAATAAGACTCCAAATACCCAAGACTCTTTAGTTGATGTGGCTCTCCAAATTATGCACCTTGACTCATGAACTGCCGACTAAATTGCATTGAAGACCTAATAATAGCTAAACCATTATCCAAACAAGCACTGGCACTGCCATACACATCTATAATAGAAATATAAAATGAAAGTTTCTTTATGTTTTATATAGTTGTAATAGAACACTACAAAAAGAAAGTAATCCAATATGCACGATAAATTAAGATTATAAAAACCATTGTAAAGTCGTATGTTGGAGTATCTTTAATTAAATACAAGTAATATATACGAAAAATTTCCAATGGTAATAACATCAATGAGAGTACCTTTAGTTCATCAGCCTCTCCTTCAATCATGCTTCCATAACTGCGGTGAATCTGAAAAGATTGATCAATCTGCAAGAAAAGCTGCCACTTGGTCATGCTTATAGGACCCACCTCCAGGTTAAGCAGCAGTTCTGTAACCGTCTCATTTATTGGAATCAATTTATCCCGAAGTAACCAGAACTCATTGAAGAATACAGTTGGGTAGTAGTTTCCGGTAGTAGGCTCAACATTTACGTCTGCCAAACCCAAGTTAAGGAAAACACATTACCATACCAATTTTCATAGGCGGAGCTATATGAGAGGCTAGGCGGGGCTGTAGCTCCGGTCAAAAAGTTTACAAAAAATTAATTCCATATATATTTTTAGTATTAAATAAATATTTTATTTACAATGACATATTATGTTTGGTTTTTTGTGTGCATATTTTAACATATCATTGTATGTATCAATAATATTTAGCAAACATGTCGACAAAAGTGATATAAATGAATTTTGAGAATAATGGTTAAGCATATGTATTTTTATTCACACATTTGATAAACATTAATTAGTTGCACACATAGAATTATAATATTATGTGTTATATAAAAATATTTCTTAAATCAATATAGTGTAATCCAAAAATATTTCATATATTCAACTTTAATTCATGATAATAAAATACTAGCATCAAACATTATAAAAATAAAAATAAAAAAGAGCATGATGATAAACTTAAAACTAAATTTTTTACGGTTTTTCATTCATATCTTTAAAGTTTCTCATATTTTGTTTAATTCTAAATTTTTATTTTCTCTAATATTATGTTGTTTCATATTTTATTTTATTTGAAATTTTTTAATATGAAAATTTTAGTATTTTTTCATTCATTTTTATCAATGCTACAAAACCGACTCATTTCGTCTGTTTAAGAAAACAGATAAAAAAATATTTTTATTTGTTAGTTTTTTATTTTTAACAATATGTATTTTTAAATATACTCTCAAATTTAAAATCCTAAATCAAATCTTATTCTTTATATTTTAATATATATTTTTTAGTTTTAGTTTTTAAAACTAACACATATATGATATAAATACTTATTAAACTATTAAATTACTATATTTTTATTTATGTTAGATAATTTTTGTCATAAATTATAATATGCTAACTCTATATTTCTTTTATAACATAACATGAAAGTTGTCTTTAATTAAGAAGAGTCCATCATAGCTGTTAATCTCTTATTATATCTATATCATGATATATTTTTTACTTTTAAATATTTAAATATAATTATCTATTTTGTATAAAAAAAATTACACTTCAACCCCCTCAAAATATTTTAATATTTTTCTAGCTCCACCCCTGCCAATTTTTCAGCATTCTATGATACGTGGCTGGTCAAATGACACTTAACAGCTGTCAATCACGAATAAGGAGGGGGGGGAGAAAAGAAAGAGTTCAATGTGCTTTCTGTTTGTATGAAGAACAGGAAATTTTATTAAAAATCTAATAATTGCAATACATGCATCCCATCACAATGAAACTCATCCTATTCTTGTCATTTTAAAAGAACAAGGAAAACTCTTCCATTAAAGAAGAAAATTTGCTGAACATTTCAAACGTGAAGAAATGCCAAATATATTGAGGAACTCCACATATCTCCTAATTCACTTTCTTTCGACCATTTTTCTATTACCTTTGTTCCATCACCTTACCCAAAGCCATAGCTCCACATAAAATTTTGGTTTTCGTAGAATTCAAAAACCCCTCATCTTATTAACGAACATGTTTCAGATTGAAAGGGAAGAAAGTGAAAAGTGCCAAGGATACAAGGAGCGACATTGGGTGGTACACCGTTATGAGGGTATCTGCAAAAAGAGTATAGCTATCAGTAAATTAAGCCCAGAATGTACCACAATGGGAAGGAAGTGCATCAAATCAGTATGATTGTCCTTAGACAGCAAAGATACAAAAAACTGAAAACAAGTTACATAAGCAACTTATACACATAAGAGAAATGCTAAATGCACTATTTACTGGTAGCACTCACAAAGGAACACAAGTGATCACTAATTCCCTTGAATTCTGAACAATTAAATTTCGGAACGTAAATGTAATTTGGTAATCCATAAATACATGAAGGGTAAATGAAGCACAAGATGTTTTTCCTGGAAACAAATCAAATTCAAACACACGAGCTAGAAACCAATTTAAAGCTCATCCTAGACAAAAGATGTAAGTAATACGCTCAGAGATCTCTGTCGTTAGTGACATGAATCTTGTTGCAACAATAGAAAAATTGGAGGCTAATGAAAAATAAGTAAAAATGATGCAGTCAAAATTGATGCGTATATCCCACATTGCTTAAAATATTAAGTAGTGAGGTATTCATAAAGGATGTCCTCTCTAATGGAACGACATGTTTTGGGTCTATCTCAGAAGTAAAGTAATGAAGGCCCACTGAATGGCGAGTCATGATCATGGACATGGTGAACTCACAATTATGGATTAAGACAGGTAATATCATACCATAGAATAAGACCTCCCAACATCAGATAGTATCATAACCCTGAGCCATTTAACTTGCATCCTTATGAGGACATAAAGCTTCCTAAGAGGACTGTATGACACAATAAATATCTCTTTATATATCCCACATCGCTTAAGAAGCTAAGTGATGAGGTATCCATAAGAGATGTGTCTTCTCTAATTATATGACGCGTTTTGAGTTTACCCAAAATGCAAAGCCGTGAGAGCCCATTAAACTCGTAATTATGGTCCAAAGCAGAGAATATCGTTTAATTGAGTGGGGCCTCCTTGTTCTAAAAAAATGTGCCCACATATAAGAACCTTGGATCCTTAATGCTTTCAAATATAGGAATGTACGATTTAAGCCATCAATACAAAAAATGGTCCATGTGGACTTGCGTTCTTACGAGGACGTAAAGCTTCCTAAGGGAGTTGTATGACGCAATCAAAGTTGCTGTGCATATTCCACATCGCTTAGAAAGCTAAGTGGTGAGGTATTCATAAGGGATGTGTTATCTCTGGACGCGTTTTAGATTTAAGCTAAGTAACAAAGCCATGAAAGCTTGCTAAACTCGCACTTATAGTTTGAAGTAGACAATATCATACCATGGAGTGAGATCTCCCTACATCAAAAAATGTGCCACATATGAGAACCTTGGATCCTTAATCCTTTCAAATATAGGAATGTAAGATTTAAGGCATCAATACAAAAAATAGGCCATGTGGACTTACATCCTTACGAGGACACAGGGCTTCCTAAAGGGGTTATATAACACAATCAAAGTCGCTCCGTATGTCCCACATCGTTTAAGGAACTAAGTAGTAAAATATTCATAAGGAATGTGTCATCTCTAATGATATGACACGTTTCAAGTTTATTCCAAAAACAAAGTCGTGAAGACCCACTAACTCACAATTATGGTCTAAAATGAACAATCAGTCAATATCGTACCATAAAATGGAACCTTTCAGCATCAAAAAATGCGCCACGTATGAGAACCTTGGATCCTTGATGCTTTCAAATATGGGAACGTAGGATTCAAGGCATCAATACAACTCACTATTTGTCCTTATGGAAGTATCCAAAGTTAGGTATAATTAGTGTTGAAATCCCTAATTTTCAATAGGTTCAATTATGAAAATCTGATTATTAGGAAATTTGTAATTATAATAATATTAAGAATTTATCTAGAAAATTTCATTCTCATAAATTAGGATATTTAATTTCCTTTTTATTCCACATTTTATACTATAAAATAGTGGCTAACCCTATACAAAAAGATATATTGAAAATAATATAGAATACATTGTTCTACATTTCATTCATGGTCATATGGTATTAGAGAGTAACTTGAACTCGGGTGGAGAAATAGGGAAACAAAATAACAAATAAATAATTACTTACTAGTCAAAATTAAAAGATAGAGAGAACTTCATGCTTGAAGCATCAAGAGAGTCAGAATTAGTGATACATCCAAATATCCATGAGCCTACTGTGAACCCAGGAAACTATGAATCCTCTAAGTATCTTGAGTTACTTATTGCTTTTCGAAAACAAACACGATCTTGTACTCTCTATTCTATTTTTAGATTTGTTTCAAATAAAAACTTGTCTTCTAGATTTCGTGCCTTTACTACTAATCTTGATAGAACAAAAATATCAAAGAACATTCATGAAGCTTTGGAAATCTCTGAATTGAGAAACTCTTATGAAAGAAATCAAAACACTTGAAAAGAATGGAACTTGGGATGTGACAGAACTACCAAAAGGAAAGACTAGTTGGTTGTAAGTGGATTTTCACAATAAACTACAAAGCTCATCTAATTACAAAAAGATTTACGCAAATCTACGAGATTGATCATACTAAAACATTTGCACCTGTGGCTAAACTAAATGCATCAAGGTTCTTCTATCCTTAACAACAAATTCAGATTGGTTATTTCATCAGCTAAACATAAAAAAAATGCTTCCCTAAATGGAGAATTATAAGAAATCTTCATGACCATGCCTCCATCATTTTGTACAGGAGACAATATTATGTGTAACCATAAAAAATTAATTTATGGCCTTAAACAATCGCACAAAGCTTGGTTTGATAGATTTGCAAAAGTGGAGAGGAAACGAGGGTATCAAGAAGGATAATCAGATCATATAATGTTTTTTCGACACACTGGAAATGAAAGAAAAACAATTTTGACAGTATATGTCGATAATATAATCATAACTAAGACAACTTAGAAAAAATCAAGAGGTTAAAGAAAACCCTTGCCATAGAATTTGAAGTAAAAGATTTAGGACAAAATGAAACACATGCACTCTTCAAAAGAAGCTCACTTAGAAGTTGTTTACAAAATTGTCAGGTATTCGAAAGAGTCCCCAAGTAGATGATTGTTCTTTAAGAAAAATGAAACCAAAGAAATAGAAGTCTTTATTGATGCAGATTGGGCTGGTTCAGTGGAAGATAGAAGATCCACTACAGGATATTGTACTTTTGGTTTTGGAAACTTAGTAGTTTGGAGAAGTAAAAAACAAAATGTAGTTAACAAGAGCAGTATTAAAGCTGAGTTGAGCAATTGTACAAGGAATTTGTGAAGCTTTGTGGTTAAAAAATCTATTGAAAGAACTTTAGATTGCGGTAAAATCCCAAATTAAGTTTTTTTGTGACAACAAAGTAGCTATCAACATATCCCTCAATCTAGTTTAACATAAATAGAACAAAACAAGTCGAAATGGATGGACATTTCATCAAATAAAAGGTTGAAGATGATACTATTTGTATTATCTATGTTCCTACAAATGAGAAAACAACAGATATATTCACAAAAGGACTTCTTCAATGACATTTTGATGATTTCATTGGCAAGTTAGAGATGTTTAAAATTTATAATCCAACTTAAGAAGGAGTGTTGAAATCCTTAATTTTTAGTAGGTTCAGTTATGGAAATACGACTATTAAGATCTGTAATTATGATAATATTAAAAATTTAATTAGGATATTTCATTCTCATAAATTATCATACTTAGTTTCCTTTTTTGGTCCTACATTTTGCACTATAAAATAATAGTTAACTTTGTACAAAATATATACTGAAAAATAAAATAGAATAATTGTTCTACATTTCATTCCAATCCATAAATACCCACTTACAACCAACTACCTTACCCTTTGGTAACCGAGTAAGTTCCCAGATACCACGAGACTTTAAAGCCAACATTTCCTCTTCCATTGCAGCAACCCTAAGAGGATGAGTAAAAGCATCCTCATAAGACTTGGAGACGGTCATGATTGAAAGGAAAAAAGCAAAATTGTGATATATGGGTGAAGGAATGAAACGACAAAAAATTAGCCAAAGAATAAGAAGCAGTAGAACGTTTACCTTTCCTCAAAGCAACAAGAAGGTGGAAGTCATTAAAGAAGCAACTAGAGGAGGGGTAAGATCTCCACTCAAGAAGCCTACTGAGTAGAGGGAACTATGGGTTACAAGATCCATGGTTTTTACACATATACTCGCAAGGACTTAGATGAAATGGAAGGTGAAATGGAGACAAACTTGGGGGAATAGGTAGAAGAAGAAGAAGATATTGTGGCATAACAATCGAGGATGTGAAAGTGACAAAGAAAAAAATAGACTCAAAAAAGGTGACATATGCACTAACAATATACTTCCCAATTTCAAGATCAAAACAACGATAAACTTTTTGAGTTTAAAAGTATCCAATAAACACACACGTCATGGAATGCAGTGAAAGTTTATAAGATACCCTAGAAACATTATGCACAAAACAAACATAACCAGAATTTGGGGTGAAAGATGAGATAATGGTTAGGTAGGAGATAACACGAAAATAGGTGACTTACCATTAAGAATAGATTAGGTTAGACGATTAATTAAGTAACAAGTAGTAAAAACAGCATCACACCAAAACTTTTTCTATACAGACATCTAGAAAGACAGAGTACGTGCAATCTCTAAAAGAAGTCGATTTTTGCATTCAACAACTTTATTTTTGATGTGTGAACACAAGATGATTCATAGATAACCTCAATTTTAGAACAAATCGCAAAAACAGTAGAACTAACGAACTCGAGAGCATTATCAAAACGAAATATGCGCACATGAACACCAAGCTAAGTCTTATTTCGTTAAAAATGATTGAATTACAAAAGGAACTTCAGACCTCTCTTTTAATAAATACAACCAAGTGAGACTAGAAAAATCATCGATAAAATTTATATATATATATATAGCCTTTATTATCAAGAATGCGACAATGGCCTCATACATCAAAATGGACTAAAGAAAAAGGACTACAACTTCACTTATAAACTCGAGAAGGATAAATGACATGTAATGTTTGCCTATTTCAAAAGCTTAACACTCTAATTTAGACACTCTAATAGGAGAGAAGCCCATAAGATGCAAAAAACGAACAAGAGGATGTCCCAACCGACAATGCCATTGAAACACTTCATCAAAAGCAAGAAAAGATAATGTTGTAAGAGGGAGTTGATCCAGTTGGTAAACTCCTTAACCAAGTTCACACTATCAATTGTCTTTCTCGTAGAAAGATCCTGAAAGACACAATATATGGGAAAGAAGGTGACAGAACAATAAGAAGCTTTAGTTAATTGACCAACAAACATTAAATTAATAAAAAAATAAGGCACATAAAGCACTGACAACAAGGATAACTATAGAATAGTGGACACAGTGCCTTCACCAACAACTGAGGAAGTAGAACCATCAACTAAGGTGACAGATTTATGAACATAGTTTCTTAAGATAAAGGTAAAGATAAAAGACATACCTATCATATGAAATGTAGCACCTGAATCAATGATCCAAGGTGAAGAGGAGGTGGTGAATGTAGCAGTATCTGACTCGGCTAAAGTAGTCGTCTAAGATAAAACGGGAAAATGAATAGTTGACAAATAGGAATGCTACAAGAGTCGATTGTACGAATCTCATGAAAGGCTTATAGACTCACTCAGTTGCGTTAAGGGTATGGTAGTAGAGGCTAACAGACTCATTCAATCTCACACCAGATCTAATATTGCATTTATAGTTAGTTTAGTAACTTAATACATGCATTCTCCAAAATAAACTCTTAGAATTTGTTTACCGAATTCTCAGATATCTCAAAGGATCATTAAGCAGATGATTACTGTTTAAGAAAAATGAAACCAAAAAAAATGTCTTTACTTATGCAGATTGGCTGGTTCAGTATTGGATATAAGATCCACTACAAAGTATTATACCTTTGTTTTCAAAAACTTAGTAACTTGGATGAGTAAGAAACAAAATGTAGTTGCCATAACTAGTGTTAAAACTGAGTTTAGAGTAATTCCGCATGACATTTGTAAAGCTTTGTGGTTAAAGAAGTTGTTAAAAGAACTTCATATTGCAGTAAAATCTCTAATTAAAACTCCAACAAAGTTGTCATCAACATATTACTCAATCTAGTTCAGATAGAGAAAACAAAACACGTAGAAGTGGATAGACATTTTATAAAAAAATGATGAATGTGGTACTATTTGCATGGCCTACGTTTCCACAAAAGAGCAACCAATAGGCATATTCACAAAAGGACTTCCTCAACGACATTTTCAATGATTTCATTGACAAATTGGATATGTTCAACATCTATGATCCAACTTGAGCAGGAGCATTGAAATCCCTAATTTTCAACATGTTCAATTATAGAAATCTAACTATTAGGAAATCTATAATTATGGTAATATTAGGAATTTAATTAGGAAATTTAATTCTCATAAATTAGTATATTTAGTTTCCTTTTAATTCCTACATTTTTTACTATAAAATAGTAGCCTACACAAAAGATATACTAAAAATAAAATAAAACATATAGTTCTGCATTTCATTCCTGTTCGTAACGAGAAAAGCAAGAGTGAGACACACTAATAGGATATCAACAAAAGCCAAGAAAAAAAAATTGCTCAAATCTTCTAATGTATTTTCAATTAAGCAACAATAGAAGCTAAGGTTTTAGCATTTTAACCCAGAAGATGTTTTGACTTCTGATAATTATATTCATTAAGAGCCAAAGCAGGAACATGTGAGTAACAAATGAACAGTCACAGACCAACAGAATTTAATTACACTAATTTATGCTATTTATCACCAACACAACCTTTTTCCACAATTAACACTCAAAAAATACCTTGTAAAGTCATCAACTAAATTGATTGTGATATTTGGCTTCCAATAAGGTACCCAATCCACATGACCGTCATCTTTGGAATCATCATCAGTGTCATCTGCAGCCTAAATAATCCAACAAAATTTGATCAGATTCACAAACATGTGCTTAATATGTTAGATAATGCAAATCAAGTGTTAATCACCAGAACCCATTAAGAAAAATCATGTAAACTTAAAATTCTGTCAACTTAATTACATTTACAGGGGGAAAAGACCATAAAAGTTTAGTTGCACATGCTTTTCAGAAGGATCAAATGATATCAAATGGAATAAAATGTAGGTTTCATAGGATCATTCTTTCCTCAGCCTGAGTATGCAGCTTATGCAGTAAATAATGAGTATTTCAACAGATACTTTCTCCATTTTAATTCAAATTTCTACAGTACATAGAGCTTAATTTTGGCTTCAAGGACGATCCAATCAATGTATTCTCTCATTCAATATAGAGTTCAGTTTTGATAAAATATAAAATAAAGAGAACACATAAGCCATTCCTGGATATCAAACTTAATCTCTCAAGGCTTTTCAGTTCAACCCTTTTCTTTCTTTTTAAATAAAATACAAACTGCTAGCTGTTTACCAATTGAATATGCACATGCTTTCAAAAGAAGCTATCAGCTGAACGCAATCAAGATGAAATCTCAAGTGAGTACTTACTACATATCTTGAATGTAGAATTAATTTGAATGAGGGAAAAAAGAGCGAACTGCTCATTAATTTCCTATTGATCATAACCTTACAAATCCACTAAAGGCAGATGTCTGTCTATCACATCAGCTAATCATCATTTTCAGTATCTTCGTAATCATAATGATATGACTGTCTAACCAAAGCCAAAGCCAAACTATCCAGGAAACATTACGGAAATGGGAGCACAATGAAAGTCACGGCAACTTTTTTCCATTTGCAATCATTTGATATCTAGCAATTCAACAATTTCATAAACAGTTATCTCATTCCAGCAATTTAGGAAAAATAACATGCCTCAATCATTTTTTCTGCCTCATCAGAGCCTTTGGAATCTCCCAGTAAACTCTTCCTCTTGTCAGCTTTTGACTTTGGAAAGTATTTCACAATAGCTGAAATCAAAGGAAAGGGAGAGGTCTTCAGAATTGGGTTCATGGTTTAGCCAACACTTGAGCAACAATGAAATGATAACTTTGAAAGAACTCAAATAAGTTTACAGGATACACTAGGGAGACAGTCTTACGATGTGTCCTTCCAAATGCCGATAGATGTTGGTATTCTGGATCATTAGGGTCTGCAGAATAGCCAGAGCGTGCAAAGAAAACGTGAGCATTGAGACTTCCATTGTGCTTTAATGCCTGAAAGAAACAATATTTTATTCACATCATCCAATATATCAAGATGAGAAAAACGAAATAACAGAAGATTGTGAGATTAAAATGTGAATATAAAACTTTCTAAGAGTTATACCTCAGATGGGTAATACTTCAAGGTTACAGACCGGGTACCCTCTGGTCCCCAGACAGCATATGGAATGTTAGTCTCGTGCCATACTAATGCTTGTTCATTACCGAAATCATTGAACTTTTCACTTTCAGAAAGATATAACCACATGTCCTGAAAAAAAAAATAGCAATCGGAATAGAAATTGAGCATGATACTGAGAAGGAAATACCATGCCTAAAAATTTTAGCATCAATCAAGTAACATAATCTAGTCTTCATACAAAAGATGCTAAAGCACAAGAGGTTATACCAACTTCATTTTCCCCCATCCTAAAAATATTATTATTTTTCCCATTATAATAAAATCAAAGTCTTCATTCATTCCATCAACAATTTTAATGCCTAAGTAAAACCATGGACAGTGAACTTCAATAGATGTTAGCAACTAATTAATTAAAGCTTTTGCCTATTCTCCTGACACTACCTTTATCATCATAAATTTGCATTTTTCCCTTCTTCACCTTTGAATGAGTTCAAATGGCTCTCCAGTCAAGGCCAACCCAACAGCTTCCGTAACCAGCCCAATAATCATAAACCACTATTTTAGTTCTACAAAATTGCAGCCATAACCTAACTAATACTTCAGAGCTCAAAATTAACACTAAGTAAAGAACATATCAAACTCAGAAAGAAAGCTACAATATACCCAGATACCAAAAATACAAAAAACCTCAAATTATCAGATAAATTTTTAAAAATATAGTTAGCCCTTCTTTCAATAGCTTAAGCTTTTGGAAGAGTTGGTTTCCAACAACTTCTAACATGGTATCAAAGCTAGAGATCCTTTGTTCAAACCCCAATAACCCCAATTGTTGAATTGTAAGTGTATGACATGACATACGCGGTGCATAGAGCCAACACTTGTGAGGGAGTGATAAATGTATAAAAATATAGTTGTCTTTCTTCCAATAACTTAAGCTTTTAAAAGAGTTAATTTCGTAACAAATTCTAACATTATCTTAGAAAGTATTCAAACATAAATACAAAAAACACTAGTGCGACCAGATACTGTTACTGCCCCTGCTCTTTCATTAAATTCTGATTTTCTACTATGTCATGCTATACTTTACAAAGCTGCTTCATTTTCCATGTCTGATTATGGTGCTAGGAGTTCTTATGATAATGTTCTAATCTGTTTAATGGAAACAAAGAAGGAAAAAAAAGAGTTGTTGGACATGTATGAATGTAGAGGTAAGAGCCATCCACATAGGTGCATGCTAAGCCACCGAATTGATGTGAGGAGCCTCTTTATGTTACGCTATCAGCTGAATAGGGTGTTTGGAAAATAAAAACCCTCAATTATGGGTATTATGAAAGAGAATTGATTTAATGCCTGCATAGCCTCATTATGGCAACTGTTCAAAGAGGTTATCTAACTGGACAGTTAGGAACAAACCTGTGGAAGTTTGTGGATTGGATGTTTTAATAGAACATGAAGAAGAGTTGTGTGATATCCTCCCTATGTGCTCTTCACAATGAAAGAGTAGAGTGATAAATAAAGTTGTGTTTTGCAACCTTAAAAATCTTAATTTATTTTGAAGAGCTAGTTTCTCAACAATTTCTAACATGATATTCTGGGCTGAAAGTCAATTGTTTTGCAAGTATTTAGCATACATGATGTATAAAGCCAAACATTTGTAAAAGTTTTGCAACTCAATTGTTGTTTGATGTAATAATAGAGGTGAGACTTCCCAGGAGTGTGTAACCCACCACCATCTTAAGAATCTTAATTTATTTTCTAAGTTAATTTCCAAATAATTTCTAACATGGTATCTGAGCCGGAGGTCAATTGTTTAAACTCAAATAACAACAATTGTTGATTTATAAGTGCTTGGCATCCATTATGCATAGAGCATAAGACATGTGGAAGTTTTGCAACCTTAAGAATCTTAATTTGTTTTGAAGAGTTAGTTTTCCATGGTATCTGACTTAAAAGTCAGTTGCTTAAACTCCAACAACAATAATTGTTGATTTACAAATGTTTAGTATGTATGATGCATAAAATCAAACGCTTTGAAAGTTATAGATATATAAAGTATTGTTGGTTCTCAATTCCGCGTAATAGCTTAAGATTTTTAGAGAGTTGTCTTTTAAAAACTCTTTATAGGAATGATTATGCTATGTTTTGTATCGATCAATTTCCTTGTCGTGTAGCTAAAATTCTAGTGTAAGTGATGTTGATTAATGTGTCAGTAAATTTTTTTACTTTGATCCCAAATAAATAAATAATATTGGACTGACAACCACAAAATAAGAAAGAGAGAGAGAAGTACCAAGGGTTCACCACGCTGGAAGATGTTGGAGATAAGATTGGCAGGATCGGAGGTTTTTTTGGGGAAAAAGAATTTGGAAGCGAAGTACCATAAAACGGCAATCCTTATGATGCCAGTTAACGACTGCCCTAAACCTCCTGCTTGTTGTTGTTGTTGTTGGGGTTGTCTTTGTTGGCCTTGTACTTGGCCTTGCCCAGCCTCTGCTGGCGATGGCGGCACCATCTTCTTCTTCTTCTTCTTCGCTTACTTTCTTGTTCTCAGTTGAGACTGACTGCTCCGTACCTGCACTGAGATTTACTTGTACTTTCTCTTTGGTAACAAAAACCGTAGTTAGATCAATTTCTATAATAATAATAACGAAAACAGATATTTATAGTTAGTTATTTATTCAATTACATTTGTTATTTATTCATAACTTTAAAAGAAAAAAATAAAGAGAGATGTTTTTTATGCGATCCAGAACTCTCAGCGAGAGTGACGTAAACAAGTACTCACGAGAAAAAGGCAAAACAAGAGATATTTTGTTAGGAAGTAGTCATTTAATTGAAGTTGAGAAAAAGGCAAAGCAAGAGATATTTTGTTTAGAAGTAATCATTTAATTTAAGTAATTTAACTTTATAATTATTAAGTTACTTATTTAATGTAACTTATTTTTAAAATAAACATTTCAGTTTATAATTTTTGAATTAATTTTAAAATTATAAATATTTATTTTTCATAAAAACATATTACAATTATTTAATTCATAAGTTACATATGTATACATCACAGGTCTTTTTTATTTAAAAAATTGTGTAATTTTATTTAAAATAATCATAAAAATATAAATGTGATGATGTAAAATATTAATGAATAGATTTTATTTTATTATTTTCAGTTCTCCCGTATTTCATTTTATATTTTTCAAATATTTTTTAAATCATTAATATATCTCTAAGATATTAATGGTATATTTAAATTTAATTTTTATATTAAATTCTATTTTTTAAAAAATATATTATTTATATAATTAATGTGTTTATATTCTAAAATTAAACTCTAGAAGCTTTTTCTCTGTTTTGTTCGAGGGTGCTTATAAATTGTTGTTTTATTTGAAACCGAGCTACTGTGGACCTCGATGCCACTCGCTCGCCTTGGAAAAGGCAAAAGGTTCCAATGGACGGATGTGAAGCTCGTAATATCCAATTTCTTCTTTTCTAAGAAACCAAATGATTTTAAAATATAACTAATATCTCAATTAAAAAAATTATATATATTAATTATAGTCACGTAACTAAATGATTTTGAAAATAAAAAAAAAAGTATTTATTTTTTATATATCATACTATAATTAATATAAATATAAACTTGTTATAAATTTACATAATTTTAATATTTTCTTAAAATTAATGTATTTTAGTAACTTAAGCTTTTTTTAAAAGCTTAAAACTACTTAAATTTAAAAAATAAATAAATAATATTAATATTTTTAATTTATACGCAATAATAAAAAGACATTTTATATTATGTCATACGTTAAATTTATTTTAAAAGTTAATAAGATTGATGCAAAATTTATGGGTAATATTAACACATAATACTACATCATAATTAATATAGATACAAAAATAAATAAAAAATTTATTTATTATTGATAATACTGAAATAATTTTTTTAAAAATAAAACTCAAGGAAACAACCTCGTAGTTATATGACATCTTTGAAGATGTTGAATTTATCTGTAGGAAATCTTGCAAATATTCATTCTTAAAAATTAAAAAATCATTAAAAAAATATAATTGTTAATTTTAAAAAAAATTCAATTTGAATATTTAAATTGAGATATTTGTCATATACTTATTGTCTCTATTATAATTTATTAATATTTATGTTTTAAATTTTTATCGATTTATCTTTTAAAATATACATCTAATATTCTAATTTATTCAAAATTATTTAAATTTAAATTAAATAAAAATTTTACTAAAATCATTCAAGGATAAGACTTATCACTATTGTAATAAGATATTATCTTATCATAATAAATCTTATCATAATATTATTAAGTTTAACATGTTTTGTAAATGTTCGTGCATTGGACTCACGACTTCTCACAACTTATCAATGTCTTTTTATAATTTGTCAATAATTTCTTACAATAGATCAATGTCTTATCATAGTTTGTCAATACACAATGACATGCCAATATTTTATTATATTTGATCATTATCTTTTCACGATAGATCCATGGTTTATCATATTAATTAAAAAAATTTACTTTAGAACAACAATAATCATCCAAACTTTATTTATGGTTATATTTTTATTATATGTAAAAGTAAGCGTATGAATATTTTGGTCTTAATATCGTATGTCAAAGACATATTGAAGATAATTTTAATAAAATATACATTTAGTTACAAAATTCCTATTAATTTAATAAATAAATCGACCTAAGATCATGTAATTTATCAAAAAGACACATTTTAGTGTTATATATATATATATATATATTTAAGGTCTTTTAATTTTTAAAAAATTTGATCGAGTTCAAATATTGTTATTTTTAAGAATAAATTTAAAATTTTGAAAAATAAAATCTAAGAAGTAAAAAAATACAATATTAAAGAGTAAAAAAAATCAATTTATATTTTAGGTAAAATATTTAAAAAAATGTATATATTTCTTTGTGTTTTTTTTAAATAATTGCTTATATTTTTTTTCTCATTTTAATTTCTTAAACTTTTATATTTATAATACTACGAGGGTTCTTTACTCATTGTAAAATAAAAATTTTATATTTATTTTTTATAACAATTTAGTTGTGTTATTAGGAGCAATTGATAGTATAAAGACAAAGTTAATTTATTTTATTTAATTTTTAATTTTTTTAATTATATTAGATTAAGATTATTATAATTTAAATAAATCGTAACTGAAAAAATTGAATAAAAATATAAATATAAAAATAATTATTTGTCATTGTGTATTTATTTTTCATAACAATAAGACTAAATTATTATAAAAAAAATACATAACTTAAACGTTATTTTTAAAATAAATATAAGATATTTACGATTACATTCGCTTAAAAAATGAAAATTTTATACCATTTCAATTTTTTCTTTTTATATTATTTTAAAGTCGAACTTTTAATATCCATTTTAAAAACTTATTTTTAAAAATTATTACTTTTAGTATTTATTTTCAAAATTTTGAATTTAATCTAAAAAAAAGACTATTTAGTATTGAATGAAAATTTTATAAAATTAAAAGATTTTAGGTGAGTACAATAAAAAATAAATAAATAAACTAAAATATATATTTTGATAAATTATATAAAGTAAGCTTAAAAAATAGATAACTACATTATATCTTTTATAGAATTACAATACTTGTAAATATCTTAACACGAAATTAAACATATGATTTTAGAACACCCTTATTTATTATTTCTTAAGTTGGTACAAGGGTTTGCTTATTCTTTATTTTAAAATTTTATAAAAATACTTATGAACCAATTAAAAAAGTCACCATAAATATTTTCAAGAATTAATAATTACATGTACTTTTTTGATGAAAACAAAAAATAATATTTTTTCTTAAAGGTGTTTTCTTCTAATGTTTATTTTAACGTAACAACAAATAAACTATATTTAAAAAAAAAAGAGCATAGCAAATATGAAGAAAAAGGTGTGCATCAGACATTCGTTCGCTGCTTATTATTGGTTATAATTTAAGATTTCTCTTATTTAACGATAATATGTTATTTTATCATAATTTAATATATACATATATAATTGATTTGTTGTTAATAAACGATGTTATAATTACTTTAATATTTAATATTTTTAATTTATCATATAATTAACAAATTATGTATATAATATTACTTTATTTAATGGACTTTAAAAATTATATTAGAAACATAACTACGAAATTACCTACAATTTCGATCATTGGAATCGAGGTATGGTATATTAGTAACAAAACACTACGACGAATATTTTTTATTTAAAATGTATAATTTATTTAATAAATATGTTAGTGTGATACAATCAATTAATTTAATTCATGTCTTATTAAATAGTTGATCTTAAAATAACTCGACATAACATACAATTTCATAAGTTATTTTTTTGCTTAAAAATAATAAATAAATTATATAAATGATTCATATCTTTCTTTATATTCTAAGCTTGTTCTTATAAAAACTTAAGGTTGTAGAAGAATAATAAAATTCATATATATCGAAAGAAATGAATTAGATAAGTACTAAAGTGTGTACACGTAGTTATTTATAATAGTTGTTTATACTAACAAACTTCTAACTAATTCTAACAAGGAATATAATTACCTTATAAATACTCACACAACACATGATACGCTTGCAAGCCATATTAACAAACATAATAAATCATACAATAATTGTATCTCAATAACCTCCTCATAAAATTTAAGGTTTAGGTAAAACCATCATCTTTATTTTAAGAAAACGAAACAAAGAAGAATGAAGAAGCTTGGTGAGTATATCAACAATCTTATCAAAAGATAATACAAGTTTCAAAAGCAATTGATTTTAAAGAACCTGATCACACATAAAGTGTTGATCAAGTTCAATATCTTTTTTTCTAATATACAGCAAGTGATTCTAAGTTATATTTAGTGTACTGAAATTGTCACAAAATAAAATAAGATGGACAATAATTAGAAGATGAAACTTAAATAATAATGATTACAATCAAAGTGATACAACAATAACACCAACCATAATATGATACTCTGACTTAGTGTTTGAGAGTGAAATAGCTTTTTGCTTAGTGGTATGCTAAGAGATTAGATTGTGACCCAAAAACATACAATAAGTAATTGTGGACCATATATCAACAAGACTTGAAGCCTTGTCTACATCACATTAGCCAATAAGATGCAACAATGAAGATTTAAGAAAGGCAAAACCATGGGGAAAAGTAATTTTAAAATACCCAAGAAATCGTTTCACAACTATCCAATGAATATATGTAGGACATGACATGAATTGACACAATTTGTTAACATTAAAAGAGATATCAAGACGTGTCAATATGTAATACTATAGGCCACCAACCAAGCTTTTATATACACTAGCATCCTTCAAAGTAATGCCATCTTGCTTGCTTAAACCTTTGCCAATAACCATAGAATTGTCACACTCTTTAACAGATCACATATCACACCTATGTAGCAAATCACTAATGTATTTTTGTTCATTCAATTATAGTAACTAAATAACTACATCTAAACCAAAAAATTAATTTAGGACACCAAAGTCCCCAAGGGAAAACTATAATGTAATGAAGATATAAGTGAATCCTCAAGAGTAAAGGACCTAAATGTGATGATAATATCATCAACATATATAAATTGTCACTACCATGTACACACTATCACAATCCAAAATAAAAAAGGTATCTAATTTAGATACCATAAAACCAAACTCAAGCAATGCATCACTCAACTTAATAAACCAAGTTTAAAGATAGTTTCAACCTATAAAGAGCATTTTTTTAGTTTGCAAACCAAAAAACGGTGCTCAAAACTAAGTGGTTGAGCCATAAATACATCATCAATTAAATTCTCATTCAAAAAGGCATTATTAATATCCAACTACCTCAAAATCCAACCCTTAGACAAAGCTAGTGTTGAAACTACTCGAATGGTAGTTAGTTTAACTACAAGCGAAAAAGTCTCAAAGAAATCAACACCCTCAACATGCAAAAAAAACCTTTAGCAACCAATGTAGCCTTATACTTATTTGGGTTTTTATCATCTTTAAGCTTCGCTTTGAACACTCATTTACAACCTATGCCTTGGGAAAGCTTAACCAACTACCAAGTGCCCTTGAAAATTAAAGCATCAAGTTCCATTTGTATTTCCTTACACCATTGAGGAATCTCAAGAGCCTCTTTGTAGAAATGAGGTTATAGAATGATAGAAATACCTTGAAAAAACATACAACTTAGCCTTGACAATACCTTATTTACAAGTGTAGTCATTTTATAAGTATTAGGAAGTTGTGAGTCTAAAAAGAAGAAGGCTTATAAGGAATGGAAAGAGATTCACTATTGTCTTACCAATAAAGATAAGCCAAGTTTAAAGCGAGTTGAATGTACTAGAAAGGAGATAAATAATAAGACACATATAAAGGAACATTAATAGAAACACTAGTGTCAAAAGATATGTCAAATAAATTAATGTAAGAGATTAAATGCACTATGTACACTAATAATGTAATTGTTGTCCTTGAGTCATTATTAATAGTTGTTAGATAATTTTAAGATCATATTTGTAATTATGCTTGTTGTAGTTATTTTTATCTTTTAGTGGAATTTTTACTTATAAATAAACGATTGTGTAAGTATTGAAGTTAGATTGAAATATTATAATAACTTTGTATTGAGGTTTTTTCTCCATTTTAATGAACTATTTTCGAGTTTAGATCAACAAATTCAATCGTTTTTAAGGATTGTTCAATTTGTTTAGATTAAATCCAAACGTTAACGTCAATTGGTATTAGAGCTTAGTCTTTTACTGAGTTGATCGATGTTTAATTCTGAGAAAAAAAATTTCTCAAAATCTTACCTTCAAGAGAAACTTGTTTCTTCTCCTCCTATTCTACCCAATTTAGATTCTGCACTACCTTTATCGGTGTACATCGCTTAATGTACATCGCTTATTGGTATTGGTGTATCCTTGGTTAGGAGAGTTGGCAAAAAATCTCTATTATTGGACTAAACAAGGAGAAGGAACATTATCACGGATAGAAATATGAAAATAGTTCTTCCAATTATGCATAGGAAGCCTAATGGTGCCATTATCTTGCTTGCAGATTTCATCCCTTTACCAATCTTCAAATGGTTTATTTTTATAAGCACTATATTTTCACTGATATTGCTTCTTCATCTCAATAAGATTCAAGGTCAAATATTTTTCAAAAAAAGGGAAACTTATGTAGAAAATTAGATGTATTATTTACATTAATAATAAATTGTTTATTTTATGATAATTTGGTTGTTGTCCTTTGAATATTTATTAATGATTGCTTATAGAGCTTTAGGGTCATATTTGTAATTATGCTTGTTGTAATCTTTTTGTTTTTTAGTAGAGTCTTTATCCATAAATAAAAGAGTCTATAAGCTTTAAAGTTAAATTGAAATATTGCATGAACTTTGTACTAAGGTTTTCCTCTCATTTTTAATGAAGTATTTTTGGGTTTTAATCGACAAATTCAATCATTTTCTAAAGGTTGTTGATATATTTGTATTTGATAAATAATTCGAAAATGCATAAATCATTTTATAAAAAGCAATATGTATACTTAAAAGGTCGATATAAAGAAAACTGTATGATTTTTAAATAATTCGATAAAATTCTTAAAAAAGAAAAATAAATCTAAATATTCTGTCACAATCATTTTGGTTTTGAAATATCTAAACTAATAACAAAAAAATAAGTAAATAAAGGACAGACTGGTTTACACAAATTATAAGAAAATATGTATTTAACTAATCAATAGAAAATTAATGAGATATTTAACTAGTTAATTATGTTTGATAAAATTAATAAATTATAAACTCAAATTATTGATCATTTCTTATATGTATAAATAACACCTTTGGTATGACTCTTTATTAATTAAATCACTTAACATATTTAGTAGGACTATTACTTAATTTAATTGAATTATATTTATTTAAAAAAAATTATCAAATAATTTGACTTGCCACTCTTGGTGTGATTGACAATTTAAACTCTTGTCCAAACTTGTCTAAATTATATTTTATATTCATGTAACTAAAACCTAACTTTCATATTTTAAATTTATTACGAAAAATATGTTCTCAATATTTTTTTCAATAATAATTTGTGTTAAAATCTTTGAAATAGAATATAATTTTAAATTAGATTTTGATTCATTTATTTAAAATCTTATTTTCATATTTTAAATTTATCATGAAAAATGTTATCAATATATTTTTTAATAATAAACTTTGTAAAAAAAATTTGAATAAAAAATAATATACGTTTAATTATTATTAAAAATATTTCTCTAAATAATTTATACAAAAATATCAATTTAATTAAATTTCTATTATAACAAGCAGTCAAACATATTAAAAATAATAAATTATAAATAAAATATTTATAACAAATTCAATAAATACAATATTGTTTAATGAAAAGAAATAAGAACACATATTAGATTTATATCCAAAAGATAGATGGACGGGTGTGCCCTGTTCCACAAAAGAGGTATTAATCTTCATGATATCCTTTAGATTCTAATAACGATTTCGTACCATCTGATTTGGAATAACTCTGTATTATTGCCTCTTTATTTGTGATAATCTAGTCTAATATATTTAAAACCTAAACATAAAATAAAAAATTTGTTCAACTCTTAAAATTGAGAGCTGATAGAAAAACTAAACAAAAAATTAAGAAAAAAATAGAAGCATAATAATTGTTTTTTTTAATTTTCTAATGGGCTTTGAGGTGGTATTTTAGATGAGAAAACTGAAGGAAAATAGAGGAAAATGTGGATTGTGAGTGAGCTTTCGATGGGCACCATAGCACACTTTTATTGTCGTTGCGGCATATGATGATTTTATACACGATTAAATTATAATCCAATTATCTCCCGCTATGATACACATTAATCACTGTTGTGGCTCGCGTTGTTCTACTTGTCTCAATTTTTTTTTAGTTTCACCCTCTTATAGGCTTGATTGATACACATGTAAGGCTTATATATATTTATTCTCTTATTCTTGTTGGTTGCAATTAAGTGATTTCATGTAAAAAATTTCAAGTATTTACCAATTGAATAATTTTGAAGCCAAAAATACATGAAAAAATATACCCATGATTCTGAAAACAGATTTGCTAAAATAATAAAAAAAATTATGCACATACAAATTTATTTTGACACTAAAGTGTAAATAAATCATGTAATATTTAATATTTTTCATGCATTCATCCGTTTTTCAATTCCTTTATATCAAATTGGGATTTATACGTTACAAAGGTATCGAAAATAACATTAACACATCAACATCAATACTAGGGTTATAACAATGGCTAGAAATAATTAGAAAGTAGGTTTGGATTGAGAACACTCATGAAACATAGAAGTAAGAGGCAAACTAGGCAATGCAAGCTAAATAGGTACATGTAACACAAAACTAGCATGTGAGTTTCTTATGGACTCGATAGATACCTTAACACTAAGTTGGAAGATATATGATAACTCATTGAATACAACATGATGATTAACATAAAATTTCTCATTTTTTCAATCAAAGTATGTATATCTTTTTTACTTAGCACCATAACCTATAAAAACACATTCAATAGACCTACTTGTTTACTTATCGTGAGTATATGGTCTCATATAAGAAAAACATTGACTCTTAAAGCTTCTCAAAAGAGTGAGATCACACACCTTCTTATATACTTCGAAATAGGTTTACCATCAAGCACCTTAGTAAGTGTTCCATTCAACAAGTACACAACAGTCTTGATAGCATAAATCCAAATTTAATTAGATCATGAGAATGAGACAAGAGACCTAAATCACATTCAACAATGCCCCTATGTTGTGACTTCATAGGCAAGTGTACTTATGCACACCCCACTCTTTATTAAGAACAATAACCATAGGTTTAAATTCACACATCCCATTAGTTCAAACCATTTTAATAGTCATAGTAAATTACTTTTCTACCATTGATTTAAAATACGAAAGATGGATAAATTTTTATCCTTGGTAACCAAAGAAAAAAAACCAAATAAACCTGCTAAAATCATCCATTATAGACATAAAATACCTTTCAATATTATGTGACAACTTAAGTGATGTTCCTAAGTCAAGATACACTAAATCATAAATAGTACAAGCTCTATCATAAGTAACCAAAAAGGAAAATTTATAAGCCTTAGTCATTTGATAAGAATCACAAAAAAAATGCTTTGTTTACATAGGAAATGAAAACACCAATATATTTAAGCATTTTGAGAGTAGTATTATAAGAATGATGACCTAGTTTTTTATGCCACATGTGATAAGCTTGAATGTCTAAGTCATCTAAAATAGCACAAGCCATAGACACACCATTATAATTATCACCAACAAATGAGCCATGAATTGTTCCTTTAATAACCCTAGAAACCTTGTACGTGCCATTATCACTAGAACTTTGAAACATTACCTACTTAGAGCAGTTATTCTTAACATAAAATGACCTAGAATGGAATTCCATAAAAACATTGTTGTCAATGCACTATTTTGAACAAAAAAACATATTAGTAGCAACATAAATAGTGTGTAGTAAATTATTTATAGTGAGAGAACAACTATCATTATCATGTAGTACACCGGAACCAACATTAGATACATGTAAGAAGTTATCGTTGTCAATTATAATACCTTCAGATCCACTCTATGGAGATGCATCAGGAACTTGATCCACACTTAGTGTTAAATGATGACTTGCCTCAAAGTCAAATAACCAAGTGCTTAATGATTCACCATAATTCTCACTTCATACAACATTCATTATAGTAGGTCTAGATGAGTTTTTAAAGTAAGGCATCTCTTAATATAAAATAAGAAGAGACAATGTGTCATTGTTTCTCACAAATCTAAAAACATGGTTTCTCTAGAAAAAGATTCTAGAAGGTCTTGAAGGTAGAACTAGAAGTAGTTAAATTGTTATTCTTTTTACCAAGATTTATATCTCTCAAGAACTAGTGAAAATTTTGTTATGATAGCTTAGACTGATTATGAGATTTACTAAAAGAGTTCTTGTTGGAATTAAGATGATGACCAATACCAACTTTCAAAAAATTAGCCTTATTGGCTTGAAATATAGAATATTGAGTAACTCCGTCACTTTAAAGTTCTCAAGTTGATTATGCAAAACCCCCAACTGAGGGTCCAATCTATATCATATTAAATATTGTACATAAATGTAAGATATTTAAGTCCTAATCATTTAGAATATAAAGAATCATTCCATTCTCATGGATCACTTCGCCAATTTGTAACCAAGTGATCACTTACAATCTTAGCTCTAAGCATATAATCAATTATAGATAGACCATCTTTGGCTAAAGTCTATAATTTCTCACTCAATTTCATCATAAGAAATTAAGTGGTATGACTAAGCTATCAATTTCTCTCTAAAAGACAAGTTAACACAAGAACAACATTCATCAAATTATGTATTGAGCTATAAATCCAAATATTTACGAATGAGTTATATTGCACCCACGTACGAAATAGTAGATTAGGAGTCAAGCACTTAAAATC
Source organism: Hippophae gyantsensis (assembly GCA_030763125.1). Taxonomy (NCBI): domain Eukaryota; kingdom Viridiplantae; phylum Streptophyta; class Magnoliopsida; order Rosales; family Elaeagnaceae; genus Hippophae; species Hippophae gyantsensis. The sequence continues at coordinate 7,279,639 of CM061032.1, forward strand.
AATAAATGGACCAGGTTTAGGCAATGTGCCATTAACAAAACCTTCTAAGAGATAGGCCATGACTAAATATAACAATTTTTCTTTCCATATGAGAGAATTATTGTCATCCAATTTCACTTATAATGAAACTTTATTACAAGTGTATCAAGAATTGAATTATCAGGAAGCAAACTATTAAATCTAGATAAATCTTTCTTCACATTCACTTTATCCACGTTATCCTCATTAACCCTTAATGTTCCATCACTAGCACGAAGATCTTGCAATGAATTAAGAATTGGTGAGGAAGAAACCACGCCCATATACGTAGCCTTTGAACCTATAGTTACATTTTCAAAGATTTTAATAATGCTCTGTTACCATATAAGAATTCAAGACTCTTGAAAAAAAATGAAATTCATGTATATTGAAAAAAATGAATTTAGTAAGTATTAGAGTGTCACATAACTACTTATAATATTTCTTTATACTAACAAACTCTAGTTAGGAATACATCCACCTTAGAGAGACTCACATATCATGTATAAGGTGTACAAACTATACTAACAAACATAATACATCATATAACAATTGTATCTTCATCACCCCTTATTAATTTTTCTTTAGCTTGACCCACTTACTTTTAATTTTTATACTTTTATCCCCTTATTTTTTATTATAATTTAGTCCCATTATTTTTTTATTTTTTATATTTTGGTCCCTTTATTTTTCTCTTTATACTTTTGAAATTTAATTTCAAATTAGTCTCAAATTTTGGACTAAATGTGTGATAATTAAAAAAGTAAAGAGATCAAATTATAAAAAAAGAAGTAAGGATACTAAAATATAAATATTAAAAAATAGAGTGACAAAATTAAATTAAAAAATGATAAGGGAACCAAACAATAGAATATAGAAAAATTTATGAATTATTTGTTTAGTTCAACCTCAAAATAAAAAATAAAAGAAATAAATCAAAATTTAAAAATAAGGGAACTAAATTATAATAAAACTAAGAGATCAAAGTGTGAAAATAAAAAATGAAATAACCAAATCATAAGAAAAATAATAAGAGGATTAAAATGTAAAATATATAAAAAATATAAGGGTTATTTGTATAATTTACCATAAAATAATATACATGATGATTATTTTTGTATTAACAGTATGTAATTTTAATCCAAACATGATACGCGAATGAAAAATATAATCTACCTATGAATGGGTTGACACAAGACAATGCATTTATTAAATAAGTTAATATAAATTCTATTAATTAACATAGAAAAAATGTTATCTATTACAAATTAAAATGCATCATAAAATTAGGTAAGATTTCATTTGACTATACAAAACTTAATGTTTGCTTCCACACTAAGTCACATGTCAATTTTATCACACAATCTTATTTGTGATATTAAATATTTTTGTCATATCTTGTTGTATTCATTAACATACATTTTTTTATTTGGTCACCCCTAATAAGACCTGTTATGATTGATTGGAGTGTGCATATTAAGGGTTTGTTTGATTTTATACTAAAATCAAAATCAAACATATAAAAGTTATTTTAAAAATTACAAACCGATTTGATTCAATTCAATAAAAAATATAAAATCAATTTAAATGAATCCTTTGGATGGTTTGTATTAGGGATATGTATACCATATAATTGTTTGAATTTCAGTTAAAATCGAAACCAAACCAATAATTTTGGTTCCTAAAAAAGTAGAACCCATCCGATCTAATGAAACTTGATTGGGTGTTTTCTTGTCTTTATTTTTGCAATCGAAAAAAAATTTGAAAATATTTATTTTTAATAATTAATTAATCATTGCATTAAAATTTATACTTTAATAAATTATTAAAATTTGGATTTTAAAGGATTTTGATTTTTTCAAACAATAAATAAATAAAGATAATTTACTCAATTCTAAATTTTAAATATCACACTATTTAATTTTATGTTAATTTAAGTGTAAATTGCATGTATAAACAATGATTTAATTTAAACAATAAAAATATGAAAACTGGAGAGTCAACATCTTGACGCTAGCCTTTGTGGTATCATATTCTCCTTTACATTCTAAGAAATTAGATATGATTACTAGATAAGGGTAAGTAAATAAAGAATTATTAATTGAAATTTAGAAATATGAGATGTGTTAATGTGAAATGAATTAAAAAAATATTAGTTTTGTAATTTTTTTTACCTTTTTATTAAAAAATATTGTATTAAAATAAAAAATATAAATATAAATTATAATATAAGTATAGATTGGATTGATTTTTGTGAAAATATTAGCTTCAAGAACCGATCAAATCCACGATAGATCACTTCTATAATTTCTAAATTCAAATCAATCCAACCACAATGATAAAACTATATAACTTGATTTGGATTTGATTTTTTTTTTTTTGGGTTGCATCCAATAGATTCAATTTTAAACACAGATTAGATTAAGTAGATCAATTTTTGAATTTTTTTCGATAGTAAAATTTTATTTTTAATATTATTGCATTAAATTTTATCTTATAAATATTGATTAAGTTTATGATTTAAAAGGATTTTAGCCTCTCTTTTTTAAATAATAACTCAACAAAAACAAGTATTCCAAATTTAAATAAATGAAGTGTATATCAAGTCACTTTTTTTTACAGATGAATTATTTTAATCACTTTTTTTTACAGATGGATTATTTTAATCACTTTTTTTAGTGAGTCATTCTGAGTTATTTTATTTTTAAAAACAAGAAATTTACTTTAATTTATATTATTATATCCAAATTAAATAAAAATATTCATGATAAGAGACATCGTTTAAAATCAACTAATTCGTTTCATTGGATTCCATTTTTTTAAAACACAAAAATCCATGTAACATTATAACATTTATTTTAAAAACAAACTTGCATATAATATGATATACTTGTAAACACGAGATTATAGTGTTTAGAATAATATTTAAAAAAACTAGCAAAAAATAAAAAAAATAATTAATTTTTTTAATTTAAATATAATAATATAAATTAAAGTAAATTTGTTACTTTTTAAAAACAAATTGTGATAAATCAAATTAACTAAAATGATTCATTTGTTAAAAAAAAAAGTAATGTGTGATACACTTTATCCATATTAAATAGTATAAAAATTAAAACAAAAATTTACTATTTAATTTCATATCAATTAAATATATATTACATATAAATAAGTACTTACTTTATACAATAATCGTATAATTAATTAAATTCACATATATGTATGTATATGTTATCTTCATTTTTAATTAAATTAAACATTCATTAATTGAAACAAAATTGACAAATACATATAATTTTATTTTTGGAAATTTACTTAAATAATACATGTAAAACTCATAACAATAAAAATATATTGAAATTAATGAACAAAAATTAAAATATCATAAAACACAAAATAGTTGGCTTTGATTATGTGTAATATGAAAAAATAGATTCGGAGATTGTTGGGTGTTTTTGATTAAGACGTTTGAAAGCCAAGAGATTAGTTTTGTTGAGAAGGTTAGTATATTGATTAAATATGAAATCAATGCTTGGTTAAAGATGATAGCTGTTGTGAAAGAAAAGCTTTCGACCCTTCGTATCCATAACATAATGTGATATTAAGGAATATTAAATGGTGGACTAGCAATAATTGATATAAAATAGTTTGTTGCACTTGAAAAAAAAAAAGACAAAATGTACCACAATAAAACAAAGGAATTGTTTATGATTTTATATGATTTCGCTGCACAAGTTAAAATATAGAATGATTTGATACATTTGAGTTTCTTTATTCATTAAAATAAAAGATACAATATAATAGGTATATACAATAACAAAAATATTATGTTTAATAATTAAAATATATAGTTAAAAAATAAAATCACATATATTATAAATACTCAAATAATTCTAAACATAATTAATTTAGGGTATAAAGTTTAAGGTTTAGGGTTTAGAATTTAAGATTTATGGATTAGAGATTCAAGGTTTAACGATCAATAAATCTATATTATTAGTAAATCAATATTTTTCTTCTAACTTAAAATGTACATTCTAATTAATGATTGCTTATTTCTTGTCCATGTTACTCTTCGGTATAAATATAACCTAGATCAATCCTAAACTCCTATTTATTGTATTTTGTGTGTGATATTTTGGTGTAAATGAGGCTTCGAGTTTGAGTATTATTTCGTATTCTTAATATTATTTTTAAGGTATAGAGTATATTGAGTTTTGGATTAAGACTCTTGTACTAAAAAAGTGATATTAGTGACTTTATTTTTTGATATTTAGTGTGGATTAGGCTAATTTATCAAACCATTTTGTGCTCCTATTTCTTGTTGATTTTTCTCTTTCACGTGCACATTTTCGTTAATTTTTTTGGTATGTGCTTTCGTTGTACCCAATAAATGGTATCAAAGCTAATGTTTGTAAAATTGTTTTATGGAAGATATGACAACAAGAAAGTTCAAAATTTAAAATGGTAGCATCAAAGGTATATGGGTGTAAAAGGTACATCTTAAGATGCATTTGAAAAGATAATTATATACCTTAAAAATGGATGAAATTGGTGACGTTAAGAGTCCTATAAATAAATTCAGACTATGTCTTCGTGAATTGCTAAGGGGTGATGTAAGGATAAAAAAAGATCAAGTAATGATATTGTTGTTTTTGTTGCTTGAGTTATATGTTGTATTGGAGTCTTTATTACTTAATGAAAATACGACATTGACGGTAGATGAGTTGTTAACAACTCTATTGGACTCTAATTATAAGAAGTAATTGACTAGTTTCTTAAGTTACAGATATTGTCTTATTATGAATTGTGATTCAAGATTAAACTCAAATACTATATATATGTGTGTGTGATAGAGAGAGAGAGAAAATATCTAAGTAGAGACAAAAAGTGGGTTGAGTCTCATCAAAGATGTTATATTAAGTGTTTCTACTATCAAAATAAAAAAAAACACATCAAAGATTTTGTAAATAAAGATTAAAGGCCATAAGAGACCTTGACGAGAAGAAAAGATAAAGTGTTAAAGAGGTAAAAGTGATTGAAACTTGTGATATATACCAAGAGTGATATAATTTGTGTGACAATTGGTAATAGTTCTTAGGAAGATTGAATTTTGGATTCTACTTAATTATTTTACATGTGTGCGAGCAAGGAGTTGTTTGATAGATACAAACCTTATAATGTTAGTGATGTTATCATGGCTCATGGTTCAAAGAGCAAGGTAGTTGGCATGGGTACCGTAAAGGTGACGATACTTGATAGAGTTGTCTGGACATAAGTGATGTTAGACAGTATCGAGGTTAAGAAAGAACTTAGTTTCATTGAGCATGCTATATAACTTAAGTTATGAGTTTTTTTGCAATGAACAAGTTTATAGATGTTGATAAAGATTCATTGATTATTATAAAAACAAAAAAGATAAATAATTTGTCTAAGTTGAATAGGGATCTTGTTTGAGAAAAAACTGCAACCACATTTAAAGATAAGTTAAATGTTGACCCAAAATTTGAATATTATAATAATATTAATAATATAAGGTAAGAGAAATAAACCAAGTTAAATTATGTGGTTGCTATTATTGGTGATAAAAATATGGTATTAAAAAGTTTCTCTTAGGGTTGAACATGTCTCAGTAAAATTATATTTGATTAAGTATTAAGTGATAGTAGATATGTCTTATCTATAAATAGGATATAATGAGATGCATGTACATGTTATGAATGAAAGATAATAGTTTTTAAGTCAAGGTGAAAATTGTTGGAATTAAGAGCCTAAAATTAAATTATCATAAAAGTACAAAACGTTTGGCTTTGATCATGTGTAATATGGTTTTTATCATGTGTAATATGAAAAGATGGACTTGATATTGTTGGGTATTTTGGATTAAGACGTTGGAAAGCTAAGAGATCAGTTTTGTTTTAAAGACTAGTATATTGATTAAATATGAAATCAATATTTGGTTAAAACTGACAGGTGTTGTCAAAGAAAAGTTTTCAACCCTTCGTATCCATAACATAGTATGATATTAGGAGAATATTAAATGGTAGGACTAACAAACATTGGTATAAAATAGTTTGATGCACTTGTAAGAAAAGACACAGAGAACCACGACAAAACAAAAAAGTTTGTGTTTTGTAGGTGATTTGGTTGTAAAAATTAAAATAAAGAAAATAATTTGATGTATTTAAGTTTATCTATTTATTATATTTTGTGTGAAATTTGGGTATAAATAGGACTTTGAATTTGAGTGTTTTTTTGGTTACTAATATTATTTTTAATATACAGGATATATTAGGTATTGTATTAAGATATTTGTATCAAGAAATAATATTAGTAAATTTATTGTTATAAATTTTAGGATTATTATTTTATGATTTTGTTTAATTATTTTTAATTTTTAATATGAAAAATTAATACAATTAATCTTGGATCAATTTTGAAATTTTTGGAACTAATTTGATCCAATAGAATAAAATAAATCTAGTAATATGAATTGAATTGTTGAAATCGAATGGGTTGATTTGAACGAATAAGTGATTGGACCACATTTTCATTGAATCATTACAATTTGAGATCTGCTTATCAACTAACCATTATTATTCGAACCCACATCCATAATCTTGCCACAAAAGTACTGGGCTGGTAGTTTTTATTTCTTGTGATGCTCACTTTTATTATTATATTATCTTTTTAATAAGAAAACTAGTTGACAAGACGCCGATGGTTGGTCTGCATAGGCATTTGAGCGAGATAATTCAAAGTATCCATAAGGTCCAGAGCTTTAGGGCATAGGAAAGGAAATTGGCAATGGAGGCAGTGAAGAACTATTTGGAGAAAGGAGAAGAAAACGCGGCCACCATAGATGGGTTGCCTCTGAGGTTTTTTGAGCGCTTAATCATGAAGGGCCTTCGAGTTGATCTTATTGAGACCGGTCGTCTCATCTGCTCCTTCACTGTACCTCCTCGTTTGCTGGTAAGTACTGTATCTACTTTGTAGATCTCCACCATTCAATTTATCCATCTTTAATCTTTATTCCCTGTAATTCGGTATCCCAAAACCTCTCACTTCTACCTATCCAAACTGCCATTGTTTCAATTGAATTACTTACTGCTTTGCTTAATACATGATAATTTATCTTTAATGTAAATGGGTTGTTTTTGTTTATCTGGTGGTATTTGGTGATTTTTATTGTGAAGAACGCTGGTAATTTCTTACATGGTGGAGCCACTGCAACTCTGGTAGATTTGGTGGGTTCTGCTGTTATCTTCACAGTTGGAGCTCCTTTTACTGGAGTTTCTGTTGAGATTAATGTTTCATACTTGGATGCTGCTTATCCTGGTGTAAGTTTATCTCCCTATATTTTTTTTTAAACTAATCCCATTTCCTGTTGCATAATTGTGACATATTTAGGATTCAGTTATTTTTGAAGTCGTGTTGTGGATTTTTTTTATAAGATATAATTGATGGAAGAACAAAGAGGGAAACTGATTTGAATAATTCGATATTGTTCTTGATTGGTTTTAATTTTAAACTGATTGGATTAAGGGATTTATTGTTGGGGAATATTCGGGATTTTTTTTATGATCGTTACTCACAATGATCTTCAAGTTTTAAAAATTCTTCAGGTTTGATGTAGCAAAAACACATGCTAGAGAAGGTAGAATTTGGACTTCACTCCAAGGCACGACTCAAAATTGCTTTCTTAATACGTTATTTGCTCTGAGAACACATTTATCTTTGAATAGCAGTTAGGATAATTTATTTTTCAAACGTATTCTTCAGAACACTATTATTTAGTTGTAGGAAATAATTATGGTGGAGTTGATAATAGAACATTCACATGCTTTTATTGCAGTCTAAAAATGGCCAAATCTATACCCCATTTAGAAGTTTCCATACATCTTTCAAACTGGTCACATCTTTTTGATATAGAGTTATGTCTGTGTCTTTAACTTATAGAGTTATGTCATTTCCACATACTTTTTCATGTCAAATAATGTGATACCTGATCTCTGACACTAACTTCCAATTATGAGCCATTTGTAACTTGTTTAGGAGAGAACTTTTGGATACTATCGATTGAAAGGAAAAATCTGCCCCAATGAACTTCTTTGTTCTTTTGATCTCATTATAATATGTTGATGCTATCTACCAGTACCACCTTAGTTAGTGTGCCACCATGCATGTTCAAGCCAGTCCCCACTGTACATGCAGAACACACCCCAATATATTTACATAATTACATACAAAAATGAGACAAAAAGGTTTAGATGGTGCTAGGTTTCATTCAGATTAGCAAAAAAAAAATGTCATAACTATATGGGTATTGGTTTGTCACTTTGTTGTCTGAAGGCAGTTTTACAACATAGAAGAGGATTTGCTTCTAGCGACTGTAGGCTTGTATAATGAAGACCTGAGGATAAGACCTAATGAAGAAAAGATGACAGGAAACTTTGAAAGGAAATGTTATTGGCCTGATGACGACTTGTGTATAGACCAGAAAGGGGGAAGATGAACTACAACAATTGAATTTGCTATTAAGTGTATGTAACAGATACTTAAGAAAATAACAAAAATAGCACTCAGTTGTAAGAAGAAACTTGTGATTTATGAGTGCAATAAAATGTGGATATAGATTGGAGTTCATGTGTCATGGATGTACAGAGAAGGAATATAAATTTGTATTGCAAAAAGAAAGCACACTGACCACTCAGTATGCTTATCAAAAAGTCCAATTTAATGTCAATTGTTTTGTAATACAATGATATATGTTTCAGGTGGGCACGGATGCATGTTCAAACATTGTGTGCGCTCCGGTGTATAAAAGAAACACCCACATTTCATCTTTGGTCATTATTTTCAGTTCCAACGAATCTTATCCATATCTCAGAATACTTGACTTCCCCTGCATTGAAAAACACCTGCTCTTTTATATGAATGACTAACATATCTTGTTAAAAGATTCTCAATTTATTTATCATTGTTTCTGTTTATTCAGGAAGAAATTGAGGTCGAGGCCAAGACTTTACGTGTTGGGAAGGCAGTTGGTGTAGTTAGTGTTGAGTTGAGAAAGAAAAAGACTGGGAAACTTATTGCTCAGGGGCGTCATACTAAGTTCCTTGCTGTATCCAGTAAACTGTGAATAATTATTCAGTTTGCAACATGACATATACTCATATTTATTGTACAATCCAGTATGTGAAACAATAATGCAGCTCTAAAGAGTATCTAACAAAGCATGTCTTTAAAGTAAGTTTCACCATGTAATATATGTTGATAGAAGTTCTCATCAACCTGATCAGAATAGTACATCTCTTATGCAGATAGACCTTGTGGATTACTTGTTTTGCTTTTTCGTTTGAAACGACTTATTTTGTTATAATGGTAACGCTGAAGGCTATAATGGTTCGATCATCTCCTTCATTCCTTGCATAACTGCCATCCGGGGCATGGCACTAAGCATTATAGCCTTCAGCATCACCATTTGCAGAGAGTGCAAAATGTCATAAAGGTGCAAATCCCGTAAACAACTTTTGTCAAAGTTTTTTTGAACAAATCCCATGAACAACTTTTCTCAAATCCTTGTTGAACATTACTGCAACGAGAACCATCTATGTAGAAAAGATTTAAAGATAGTATCTGATTATAGGAGGTTGCCAGAAAAGTTGATATATTAACAAAGTAAATCCCTTTCTTTGGCAGAATAGAGAGGCATCACCTAATGCAAAACTTGGATAGATTAGAAGATCAGGTTTTTTAAGCAATGATTTCCTTCAAAATATGTTCTCAGATAATATCATCAATAAGTTACTAAATCGAAGGCATATCAGTTAGGTTTTTAAACTCTAATGTAGACAACCCTAGGGCATCTCCTAAGTTCATTGTCCTCCTCATTGTTCGCCTCCCGATTCCGCCATTTCCTTTCCTCATCATAGCGGAAAATTCTCCATAATCTATCTGTCCATCCTGCAAAAGAAACCCTCCATTACAACATGTGCCGCTAATTTAAAGATAATGAATGATTAAAGGTATGTTTGCTTATGTTAAAAAAGATTCAGAAAAAAGGGGGAAAAAGTGTTTTAGATATGCTTCTGTTAGCAAACACAAAATGTGATTTCTGAGTTCTGAATGCGCTTATGACAATTTATTTCTTGTATGATCATGAAACACTTCTTTACTAGTAGAAATGTTTTTATAGGGTCCCAAAAGCATTTAAATTAACTTGAAATTTCGTATAAAAAATAATAAACTAGAAATTTACCTGATCACAAATTGATATAATCTTTAAAACAAATATCAAACAACTGCAAAGCTCTTCTAACAGTCAAAGTAGGAAAAACTTACATTATCTTGATCAATTTCTTTGATCATTTCGTCTAGGTGCAACTCATCCAAACCAAACTCTTCACAAGCTTGTTGAAGTTCATCGATGGTTATAAAACCACTACCATCTTTATCAAAGAAGGAGAAAGCTGATAATAAATTCTCCTCCCTCTCCAACTTATTTAAGTGCACAGTAGCTGCAAGGAATTCACCATAGTCTATCGTTCCACTGTTGTCAATATCTGCCTGCCAAAAGTAGTTTATCTCTCAGAAGTAAAGCAATTGGTTGACTAAAAAGAGTAAAATGAAGTGAATTAAATATATGTTAGAAATAAATTTGCTTACTGCTTCCATAAGATCCTTGATCTCTGACTCCATCAGTTCAGAGCCCACTTTCCTTAAACCCTCTTTTAGTTCATCAAATGTAATTGTTCCACTGTTGTCAGTGTCTATCATTTTGAACAACTCTTTCAAACCTCCGATCTCTTCTTCGGAAAGCCTTTCAGCTATGACCTGATTTTCAATATGAACACTCGGTGAATACCAAATAACAAATGCAGCTATCATGAAAAATACGCCCTCACAAAAGCTAGAGTGCACATATTAACACTAAATATGATACTAATATGGAAACTCAATGAATGTAAACATGTGAAAACAAGACACGGTCAAAAGATCAGGAAATTTGTTCACCAAAATCCAATCTAATACATGTGGTTCCCTCAATTTCCAATGCACTGCCAGAAGAATCTCTTGTTTTGTAGAAGAATTGTCAGACTGTTACAAAAAATTAATTTATATCTATTCGAAGAACTTACACGTAAAGCCATTTTCTTAAGTTTGTTCATTGCTGAGAATTGCTTCAGACGTGATAGAACTGCAGAATCAAGAGGTTTATCCGGTGCAATTGAGTCATCTAAAATCCAAGGATGACCTGACACAAATGATTAATAATTAATCAGCAGGTTAATAGACTTACAACAGACTTCCTCAAAATAATTGTATAAGCCTTGGCACAGCAGACTTACACAAAACTTCATGTGCTGTCAACCTTTTCTTTGGATTCCGCTCAAGCATTTTTCTTATGAGATCCTTGGCACTATCTGAGATGCAAGGCCATGGTTCAGAATCAAAATCCAGCTTTCCTTGTAAAATCTGTCGGAAGATCCCCATTTCACTTTCTGTGGACATAACAAAGAATAAAAGACAGCATCAGTGTTCATTGACACGAACTTGAAGTACAGAAAGTAAACTCTTAGATGATATCCTCATTTCACATAAGCCTCAATAAATGAAATCAGAGATGACTAAGCTACCTGCCCAAAATGGTGGCACTCCACTTAACAAGATGTACAGGATGACTCCAGCACTCCAAACATCCGATTCGTGCCCATAATGCTTACGTAGCACCTCAGGTGCAACATAATATGGACTACCAACTACATCACAAAATGTTTCACCTGGAAAACACATTGAATCCAAAAGTGCATGTCAAACAGAGATAATGTGTAACAGAGTTCATCATTGTTATAGCAATAGTTTAAGAGGCAATTGAAGCACACAAAATCAATAGCAAACATAAATATCGATATAACTATTTCCAGTCCTTGGGTCAGTTTATCCTAAAAAGCATCCAGCTGTGTGAGATGCAAATTTTGACAAGTAACAAATGGTTATCTATCAGCTATAAATAACCTAAAAGGCCTGCATTGTTTTTAAGGAAATTCATAACAAATTGGTAAAATAATTACAAGAAAACAGCAGTTAGCTGATTTACAATTCAATTCATGCTCCATCTCTGTAAGCAATAGCTACAAGACCATTGGCTTTTTAAAACCGATTTAAACTTATCAGTATGCTGGAATAACTGGACCCTCCAAAGAGAAATTTCCTTGCATCCATGCGGAACACTCCAGGATGATCCAGAAAAACAAATTATGAATAACAAATAAAGAATAAAACAGGAGGAACTTATTCACCATCATGTTCTTATAAATCTCTTGCGACAAAGTTGAAAGTCGTGCCATAGCACTATAAATCTAATCTAACAAGTAGAAACATAGAATTACACGAATTGATCAACAGTTTGGGGACCAAAAAGCTAAGCAACTGCCCCTAGAAACGGAGGTAACTAATAAAAATAAAAGGTAAATATTTGAGTTCCATTATCAAGATTTTGGAAGACACATTTCTATTTGAAACAACTATTTTAACTGAAGACATTAGACAGTATTCATTAATCATCTACCTTCAAACAAAATATAACCACCACCTTTTAGGAGTGTTAAATTTTCGGATACGTATACAAGTTAACACCCATTTTTCTTATGTTTTTGTAAATTTCCATGAAATTAGAGTGGGAAAGTACCCAGTGTCGTATCATCTAGATATTAGTACTTCACGAAAATTGAATAGTCGATGTGACATAGCTTCCTACTGGATAACCAAACATCCATTAAGCAATCTACCTGCTAGACAACCAAATACGTAGAAAAGACAGAGAAACTACACCAATAGGTCCAGTATAATCAAAAGATAATGACATTGACCTAGAAACATAAAGAGGATAAAAAACCAGAATAAGATAATAGGTGATCACACATTGATAAATCAGAGATGTATATTGTATCACAATCACAACTCAGACAAACTTTCCAATAAATTCAAATAGAACTAGGTCAAATTTCAAAAAAAATCAGAAACCCACCAAGAAAATAAAGAACCCAATAAAGAAGCAAAACCTGGTTTATAGAAAACAGAGAGACCAAAATCAGTAGCTTTAAGAGCAGCTTCCTCGGCTTCAGTATCAAACAAAAAGTTCTCAGGCTTGAGGTCTCTATGCATAACACCAAGTGAATGACAAGCCTGAACAACACCAAGAATAGTCTTTGTCAATTTAGCAGCCTCTCTTTCACTATAATGTCCTTTCTTAACAATCCTATCAAAAAGCTCTCCACCTTCACAAAGTTCCATAACCAAATGAACAGATAAAACATCCTCATAAGTTCCTCGTATTCTGACAACATTTGGGTGCTCAGACAAGTGATGCATTATTTGAATCTCTCTCCAAACATCGTCATAATCCTCTTTACAAATGAGTTTGCGCTTTGGAATGGACTTACAAGCATATTTGTTATCGGAGGATTTCTCAGAACAGAGGTAGGTTGTACCAAACTGACCCTGACCAAGCTTTTTGCCCAAAGTGTAGAGGTCGGTGAGGTTTTGAGTCCTGTAGGGAAGAACCCATGTGGGTTTTGATGGTGCAGTTGAGCTTGATTTCTTCATTGGAGAAGATCAGATCTTAATCGTAGCCTTGAAGAAAGGTTATAAGCTAGTGGTCTTAAAGATGACTTTTTTTGTTTTTCCCCCCAGTTTTAACGAAAGGAGGAAAAGAAGTCTTTGCTTGAGTGGAGAGGTCTCTCTCCAACTCCGTCTTTTTCTTAAAATTAGTCTAAACAGTAAAAATTATGTCTAAAAAGTTTTTTCTTTTTTTAAAAATGTAAATTTTTAATAACATTTAATTTTTAGGATGAATATAAATTTAACTAATAATTTATTATTATTATTTAAATGTATAAAAGACATATATCACTATAAAAAACTAATAGTAAATTGACGAAGGGTCAATTACAAATATCTTTATCTCAGTCTTTTTAAACATAAAAAGAATATAAATTAAAAATAATAATTATATTTTTCTTAACTTTTTAAATGAATTATTTGTAATAAAATTAATAAAAATTCTAAAAATAGAAGATATTATGATAAAATAAAAATAGAAGGAATATAATTATTTATTTTCCAAACTTAGAAGATGTTTTTATAGTTTTGAAAAAACTCAATGAAAGTTTATAATATTTTTTTCATTTCTCAAACAATAAAAATATTAATATTTTAAAAAAAATCAACAAATTTAATCCCACTTATTTATAGCATATAATTCTTATACATCTAAATAATTAACTAAATTTAATAAATAAGAAACTCATGATGCAATTCTTTAAAAATTAAAAAATTAAAATTAAAATGCACCTTTTCTAGAAGTAAGTGATTTATTTAACTCTTTTCCATCATTTTTATATCTCTTACAAAGTTACTATCCAATTTCTTTTTCAGCACTCAAAAAAATTCACGGCTTCACCCTTCTTAGAAAGGCAAATTTATATAGTATTAATTTCATCATCAATGCATCTCACCTATAATTTAATTCTTAATCTCCTTGAGGATAGAGATTAATTGAGCATAGATAATTCTTTGTATAAGAAAACTAAAACATTTTTTCTTTCAATATTTTCATGATTATTTTTAATACATGTATGATTATTTTGTATTTTCAATATAATGTCTTTTATGGGATTACGTAATTAGAAATAGAAGAATTAGTGTAACGATGATAAAATTTATGTGCACTAAAATTCAGCTAAATGATAATATGATAATCATAATGTTAAATATTATAAGAAGTTTTTTTTTTATGTAAAATATAAAATAATAAAATATTATCTTTAAAATTTATAATAATAAAAATAACATATCTTATAATCAATTCATATTTTTATTATTAAAAAAATACTATATATTATTTCACATTTAATATTATCTAATTAATATATGATGATTTAAATATATTTAATGTTAAATTTCATTAAATTAAATACCAATAACACTATCAGAATACTATTTTATTATTATAAATTTTAAATTTTTTTATAACTTTAGTGATTTTTTTTTTTTAACTTATGGAAATAAAGTAATAACATGTAAAAAATATGTTACTTAATTGGAACTTTTTAAACTAATGTAATATAATGGTAGTCTTCTTTTATTATAATGTGTGTAAATGATACAAATTTTTTGTTTAAAATTAAGGATTTTATCATATATTTATTATATGTGATATAAATAAAGGATAATTATATAATTTTAAAAATTTGGTACATCAATGTACCTACATTTAACAAAACATATACAGTTAGATCAACATTTTCAATAATCTTTATATATTAATCCCTACATGTGTCACATTGGAAAAAATTAACGACTTATTCATATTTAAAGTTATTTTATGCTCACTTTTTAATCTTTAACGTAATTAAATTTTAATTTTAAGTTATTAATATATTTAAAATTAAATGTAAAATTTATAAATATATTAATATAAAAATATTAATCTACATTTTGTTAAATAAAAGTTCCGTGAATATACAAAATCTTATTAATGACATAATTAAAATTAAATTATTTATTTAAATATTTTTAGTTAAGAAAGAGTACTATAAATTAGGGAATTTTTCATGGGTAATAATTACTAATATCGTGAAATTATTAATTATTTACAAGTGTATTTATTATATTTGATTATAAATGTTTAATTTTTAATAATATCATAATTTGTTAGTTAAAAGGATAATTTTATAAAAAAAAAATCACAAAATCATATATTAAATCATTTTTCTTCTTCATCCCCAATACTGAAAGTATTACTTGTTTGTTGGTCAATGTTCTTTTGACCAAAGCTAACCGACCTTTCAACGGTCAAGATTCACTGATGATTCATCTTTTTAACCTGCAGTTGACATAAATTTTGACATGATTTAGATTGAGAAATTAACTTAAGATACGAAGAAATTTATATCTCATAAAATATAATTATAATTTAATATATCATAATTTTTTATTAAATGATCATATAAGTCCTAATACAATTTTTAATAATTTATTTAACATATATTATAATTTTATTTATAAATATAATTATCTTTAAAAATTATTCTTCTATATTTCATCAACAAAAAACAATACATTGTAATTTATACCCATTTTATATATTTATTATTAAAAAAATTATTATATTATTTTATTTTAAATATCATATTAAATATCTTTAAATTGAATTATAATTATTTAAACATATTAAATGTATAATAATATTTAATTGGATCCCGTTTAATTTTATTAAAGTGTTATATTTTATAATTTTTCTATTTGTTTATTCTCTTGTACACTAATAATTATCAAAATACTTCTATAATAAATATTATTATAAATAATTATTTAGATAATTTTATCATATATTAACTTTACATCGTTACTCATAAAAATTATTTTAATTACACGATAAAATAATTATAATTTATGTTTATTTATTTAATAAATAAACCAAATCTAATCATTTTGTTGGGTCATATTTATATTCAATTATTTATTTTTGTGTCTTGATTATGTTATATTTCATATAAATTAAAAATAATCAATCAATATAAATTAATTTTAATCAAAAAATACTTATTAAATTCGAACAAGTTAATTTTATTATATTCATGTATAATTAACTATTTCGATAATTAAAATAGTAATTAAATAAATTCATTTATTATCCTAATTTACTTGATGTTTATTAAATAATATTATATAATTCTTGTTAATATCATATTAAGTTACTCATATTTATATTACGTTTAGATTCTATTGCATAGAAAATAATTATTACTTGTTGTTATATATTTATTCTTGTAAGATACAAATTAATTTATAAAAAATCTAACACCTTTCATAATAACAACAACCTAAAATTTTATATTTTAAAAAATATTTGTTTTCTTTTGTTTTATAAAATAAAGAGATTTAAACATTAATAACTATTATTAAACAATTATTTATTTATATTTATTAAATTTAAAATTTTTATTAGATAGTCGTAGGTGTTGTGAAGAAAATGATCTATTTGGGTGGATTGTTTAAAAAAAATTGTTTATATGAATTTTTATTATTTTCCTATTTTTAAAAAGATAACATTATAATTGATTGTGTAAACTTTAGGACACTTAGCATCTATATAATTATATGATAGTAGTATACCTCATCATTCACTCATGTTTTAATTTTTTTTGGATATTAACGACATTACTCATTATATATTTTGATGGGTAATGATTTGTATTATAATTTTTTATAATTTTAATAATACTAGTAATATTAATAGTCTATAGACTAGACGAAGAATGATGTTACATAAATACCAACCTAGTTGAAATGTCTTTTGTTTTTGAGTATATATGTTGTAATATTTCGTTAAATATAATTATTAAATTTAGAGATTTTATTCATTATTTTTAAATTATATTTTGCATCAATCAAATTA
The DNA here is from genome assembly GCA_030763125.1 of Hippophae gyantsensis. Lineage (NCBI taxonomy): Eukaryota > Viridiplantae > Streptophyta > Magnoliopsida > Rosales > Elaeagnaceae > Hippophae > Hippophae gyantsensis. The sequence goes on from CM061032.1 coordinate 7,297,121, forward strand.
TTTTATCTCTAATTTTTATTAAGTGTTTATTTTTTAAAAAATAATTATAATAATTTTAAATTTTATTAATCATACACACCATGTCATCATACTAACTAATCTCTCATAAATTTGAATCACCAACTTCTGTATAGACACGTATCCAGAACCTAATATTTATAATAAGCTGTAAAACATATATACAAAGAAGCAGGGTGCACAAAGAGGAGTCGTCAATTTTTGCTATTAATAATATTAAAAAAGTTCTTCCACTTTGTTTAAGGAAAATTTATTGTTAATAATTAAAAACATTATTAATTATTTTATAATATCATTATATATGCTTCTGTTATGTATTATAAATGTATGAATTTAAATTCTATCAATATATAAATATATATATATATATAACTGTTATTTAAAAAAAAAATATTATCATATATTTTTTTACAAGATAATAATTTTAAATATTTTTTTATTTGACCAAAAATTTTAATTATAATATTTTTTTTTTGAAAACTTATACTAATAGAAAAACTTGTTACTAAAATAATACCTTATAAAAAAATGAGGGAAAAATAAAATCAAAATAATAATATAGGTATTAATAATATACCAAATTCTAATTTATATAGGCATAAAATGTCTAATATTTATAAAATTATTAATTATATGTACATTATAATAATTTAATTTACAAAATTATATGATAATTTAGTAATAAAAAATATAATCAATAAAAAGCATCTTAATTTGTATAATTATATCATAATTTAGTAGTAAAAATATAATCAATAAAAAGCATCGTTACATTAATTTAAAAATACATAAATAAAAATCACAAAATTATATAAAATATTATATAAACATGATTTTATTATAATTTATAACATATATAATAATTAAATATATCTTACTAAAATTCACCTTATATTTATTTATTAATATATGTTTTGATAAATTATTTAATATATATCGCATTTTATTCAAATAATAATACCAAAATATTCCTCGTATCAATTGTTTGTTGGTCAATATTGTTTCAACCAAGGTTGACTGACCTCTCAAGAAAATTGATTAAGCATCGGTCAGGATTTTTGCAGCGCTCAGGTACCTAAATGTATTTAAATTAATGTATTAATATTATTTTTAATGTCATATATATTTTAAAATAAACGTGTATTTTATTTAAAATAATTATCCTAATAATAAATTATTATTTATAATTTTATATTCACGATTTGCCGGAGAAAGTGAGGACAATTAAAAATAGTAATAAATATATCTTTAGAGTACAATTTTGTCCATTTCGTTAGTATATGAGCAACCATATTCTTTTCTATTATAACAAAAGTGAATTATATAAGATGGTACCGACTTCATCCTTTTTGAAAAATATCATTCACACCCATTTGATATTTCTGATTAGCCACAAGGGAGTTGATGTCTCTTGTAAATCGTGAGCTCAAGTATTACTAAATTTCCAAATTGATCAAATCAAGTATAAGAAGATGCCCACTTCTAATTATTGTAGTTGAAACTTGAAAGAGACGGTGGGACAGGCACTCCCAAATGTCCGATTTTGATATAATATCTCTTTTATGTTGGATATTATTAAAAAGCTTTATTTTATTATTATTTTAGTTAAAGTGTTCATGATTTTTTTTTAACTATTTTGAATATTGTTGCTATTTTTTAGTTAAAGTTGTTTATATATACTTTATATGTTAAATTAAATAAGATTATTTGTGAAAAAAATTGTTTGGGTCAATGGCATTGAAAAAATAAAATTAAAACATTTTTTTTCTTTTTTTGGCTGAAGTGGGAAAATAAAAAACCAAAGGTAATTAATTAAATCATGGGTATTAAATTAAAGTTAGTGAGTTAGGCTATTGAAAAAGCGATTCATGCTTTTTTTACCGTACGAGTGAGAAGCCAAAAGGACTTTTGTGGGTAATATATATATACCCCATTTCAGTCAAGCCTCAAATAGCAGAAGGCAGAGACCCACAAGGTAAAAAAAAATTGTTTTGTTTATATATGATTTAATTATATAAATTAAAATAGGAAAAATAATTTGGTGTATTAAAATTTTTTATTTATTATATTTTATATGTGAGAGTGATATTTGGTACATTGAAGGTGTTAATTTTTAAGAATTTAATATTATTTTTAGGATATAGAATGTATTGAATATTTAGTTAAAAAATAATATTAATATATTTATTTACGAATTTAATTGTGTATCAGTTCTTAGGATATAAAATATATTGAGTATTGAATTTAAAAAAATTATTAAAAAATAATATTAATTTATTTATTTATGAAATTAAGCGTGTATAGGTTTTTAGTATATAGAATATATCGAGTATTAAATTAAATTTGTTTTTACCAACATCCCGATTCTTTTAAGAAGATCTAGAACATATATTTTTTTTTATAAAAAGACATCTTTCTATTAATTAATTTATTTATGAAGTTAAGTATGTATAGGTTAATTTTTTGAATCATGTAAAATTTTTTACATGCTTATTTTTTTTAATTTCTTTATTACTATAGTTGTATTCAACAATTACCATTATCAAAGGTAATAGTTGAAATAACCTAGTTTAAGGAAAAAGGGTCAACAACGAGAAGATTTGAGATTAAAAATGATAACATAAAAAGCTACTGGGTATAATGGATGTATATCAAATAATTATAAATAAAATAATAAAATAATTATTTTTTAACTTATTATTCATTAATTATAATAATAAGTTAAATAACAGTATAACATAATATATAATAAATAATTTTTTTATATTGATTTTAAATAAAATAATGTTTTAAGTTAATAAAATGGAATGATTGCATTGAAAAACGTGAATACTTAATACTTTTTTTTTACTCAAACTATAATTTATCCCCCTACATGAAAACATTAAAGCACGTGATTGTACACATGCAATGGCAGAGAATAAAAGATAATCTGACAGTGGGATCCACAACTATCTTAAAGTGGAGCCCATCTAGCACATGACATTACTCACAAGTAACAACTCACCTGCAAGTGGGTGAAATCATAACATTGGAAACCTATAACCCCGTTATTAAACAGCCGACATTCAAATCTAATGCTTTTCGGCACCAATTATTAATCTTAACCATTCGATAAATTAAATTATAATCCAATTTTATTCAAAAATACATTATTTAAACAGCACAATGTCTTCGTAACATAAAAATTGTAACAAATAACACGTCTAGAAAAACTTTTGGATTAGATTTTGAAGAGAAGATTGAATATTTTTGTAAGTTTTTATTATTATTTTTTTATTTAATTTTTTATGATTATAAAGTTAATTTATTTAGAAACAATGTCTAGTCAAACTATTAATGTAATTATAGATAATTTTAAGTTATAGATTTTGACTTAATTAATTTAATATCATAAATTATTTTAATTTTAATTATTGATTCTTGATGTGTTTAATTCTATATAAATATCAAAAATATACATATATAAATTATAATGATCAATAAGTTTATTACATATATGTTTATATCTTGTCTAAGATGTTAGTACAATTGATAATATTCTTATTTAAATTAATATCTTGTGATTGATGTCATAAGTAGGATTAAATATCTACGTTAAAGATTAAGCGATAATTTTAATATTACTTAATTTAGTTATCATCTTTTTAGCTCTTAGTATAATGAATGAATAAAATCTAGTAAATGTATCTTTGAATTGTTTAGGATTTACGTTAATTAGCGATCATATCATTAATTAATTACACGGAAAGAAAAGATGAAAAGTCTTAAGTAAACCTATAATCTAAAGTAAAGTTAAAAATTCAATAATGATTTTAAATCATAAAAGTGATTTAGAAATTAAAAAACTAAATGTTATTTATGATATGTTTAATTAAATTGTAGGATACTAGTTAGAATATCTATATAATTTTATTGTTTTATGTTATTTAAAAAAACAATTAAAACCTCACATTTTAATAATTTTAACTTTTTAATAAGTTAGTAATTAGAAGTAGATATTTTTACCCACTCTCAAAATTATTACATTTAACTAAGATATTATTATAGAATAACTTTATGTCTCGATTCCATAGGAAAGCAAAATAAATCAACAAAAAATTTATCACATAATAATAATAAAAATGATAATAGAAAAAATAAAGACAAAGAACACTAATTAAGTATAACAATTTTGGAAGGAAAGAAAATAAATATAAAAATAACAAGTTTTGATAATCGAGTCTTGACTAGTAGGTTTTGATCCTCAAGTCTTGACCACTAGGTTTCTGGCTTTTGGACTAGTAGTTAAGTTGCTTTCGTTTTTAGGAGAGAATGGAACGAGGCATAAGGAGCTTCAATTGCTATTGGTAGTTCACCCGCTAGGAGGAGGACATGTCCTATGTCCACTGACTCTGCTGTTAGTACAGTATAAGAAGTCCTTGTTTGAGTGAGAGCTTCTAGAATGCCGCAATAAGAAACTTTTCCACGTAGAGTTTTCACCCACTTAAGGTGAGAGTGCATCCATAAATTGTATTGTATCAAGAAGAGTGCTCGTCCTTGGTGAAACAATTGTAGGTGTCAATGGGCCGATTTCACTAGCGGAGCACTTTCTCCAATGTGCGCAAACACAGAGATGCCACTTTCAATGATGCAGGTCGCTATATACAATATTTATCCTTAAATATGAGCGAGGTATCTTAAGTCGTTGGATTACGTATTTGTTACATAAATAACACAAAACATTTACTAATCAATTGTATGCTTTACATCTCACATAAATAGTTAGAAAATATAAAGTTGAAGATCAATAATAAATAACAATATTGTAGTAAAATATCAATTTATAAAAAAATATAATAATTATAAATTAAAAGACACATATAAAGAAAGTATGACTAAATTGATATAAAATTGAAGAAATATATTGAATGTAGCAAAATTGAACAAAGTAATTTCTCAAAATAAAATTGTAAACTATAAATCGCTTATAAGAATTAAAAAACTACACAATTAGACTCCTATATCTTTGATCTAACTTTAGCCTAACTTACAAAATGATTCCCACAAATTCTTGAGAGAAAGAATGAGAGAAAAAAGTAAGAACTCTTTACAATTTATTGATAATCTTTAAATGTTAATGCCCTAACTATTTATGGTATTTGAGTAGGAATATTTGTTGAATTATAATAATATTATGCCATTTTTTACATGAAGATAATTAATTTACAAAATCTTTTCAAAACATCTTCTGACCATTTGGCTATAGTTGGAGAGGTTATTCCAAAACTAATATTGGTTATGTATAATCTCAATGTGTTTAGTCTTAGACATCTCACTTTTTGTGACTACATTCAATATGATTTAAATTTGTCCTTTAGTTGGAACCTTGCATAGCCAAGTTTAGAATTATGAGAGCATGCTATGGGCATTTGAAAGAATGAATCAAGATTCATTTATTTAAGCTTATGTGGGGTCAATCTTCAAAGGGTAGGAATAATGTCACGTACATTCGGGCATGGTAAGTAGCCTAATAAATCCCAATAGAATTTCCATGATTTTTTAAAGTAGTAATAATCATGCAATATCATGACATCCAATATGTGTAACTCTTCTTTTACTAATCATGGTAATAATAATTTCATGAAAAACAATCTTGATCGTCCTATACGTTAAATCTGTGATACATCTGGACATGTTGCCTCTTATTGTTTTATATTGGTGATGCTTTTATAGGGAAATATAAGGGGTCTTCTTCTAATGCATCTACTTTTATGAGTGGTATTCCTTCCAATTCAGGTTCATCAAAAATGTTAACTAGCACTTGGCTTTCAAATTTAGGTACCAACCATCATCTCACTCATGGTATTGATCATATTCCTAATCAAGTCCTTGCTAATATGATGAAGGTATTGTTGTTGTAGATGATGATAAGTTACCTATTGATAATGTTGGCTTAGTGATCTTATACATTAATGATAACTATTCTCTTTATGTTAATGGCATGTTACACACTCCAGATGCTCACTCCAATCTCTTATCAATTCATAAATTATGTGATGCCAATTGCTTATTTGTTGAATTTCACTCTAATTTATTTTGTGTTAAAGATCTTATTTCTAAAAAAATATAACTTTGGGGCAGTAGCACAAATGTATGTATGTAGTTTGAGGTGTTCTTTCTTGTCTAGATTTTCATATGCTCTTCCTTCAATTCTATTTTTGATAATTCTGAAGGTCAATCAATTCAATTGTATGATCTTCAATTCTAATTTTGATAATTCTGAAGGTCAATCAATTCAATTGTATGATGAATAACACGTGATATTAGGTCACCTATCATTTGATACTATAATGAAAGTTTTAAAGCTTTATAATATTTGTATTAGAGATATTACTAATAAGTTTGCTTTCTATACTATTTGTCAAACTGCCAAAGCTCATAAACAACCATTTAAGCATGCTAATTCGAGGTACCTTAAGTCTTTTGACTTAGTATACCTTGATCTTTGGACATCTCTTACACGATCCTATAATAATAAAAAGTATATTCTCTTTGTTGCAAATGATTTTAGTTTTTTTATTTGATTGTTTCCTCTTCACACGAAAGACCATACTAATAATGTTTTTATATTATTTTCTACCTAATTCTCTACTTCACTTAAGGCTCTTCTTATTGATGAAGGTACTGAATTTAAGCCTTTGGTTAAATTTTGGAAAAGAAGGGTGTGGTGCGTAGGTACACATGTTCTTATACCTTAAAACATATTGGAGTTATGGAGTTCAGACATAAGATAATTGTTGAATAAGGTTTGACTTAATTTTTTAGTCTAATGTTCCACTTTAACTTTGGGTGTTTACTTTTTAAATAACAATTTATATTCTCACTAAGACTCCCTCTAAGGTACTTCTAAGGTACTTCTTGGTTTATTTCCTTATGAGATTTTATCATAAGAAATATGATATTTCACAATTTAAGCTTTGTGCACAATGTTCTTTATATCTGAGAGTATATACTAGTAATAAACTGAAACCTCGTTCTACTAAGTGTATTTTTCTTAGGTATGGTGCTAACTAGAAGAGGTTTATTTTCTATAATAATGTTAATGACAATGTTTTATCAATCACCATGTGGTGTTTAATTAACTTGTCTTTCATTATGGTGCTATTTTTTAGCATTCAAATTCCAGTGATATAGGCCAGCCTGTTATCATAGTATTACATGTACATACCTGGCTTCCTCGATGTCCTATGTTGTCTTCTTTTCCTTTTACCGAGTCATTGCTTGCTCTTCCTATCTTTAATGAGTCTGTTTCTTCACCTCATTTTCCTATTGTATGTTCTCCGACTCATGTGTCAATGTCTATTGGATTGTCTACTCAGTTTGTTGAAGCTTAGTCTATACTTCCTACTCTGCATTTATTTGCTTCACCTATTGATCAGTTTAATATCTCACCATCTCCATCTAATAATCTTACATTAGTTGTTGGCCCTTTTTTTTATCATTCTTACCATCTGCTTCTAGTTAAGAAAGGTGTTTTTAAACCTAAGTTGTATGCTATTACCATACATGGTATACATGTCTGAACCAAAATCCTACAATGAAGCTCTCAAAATCCCAAAATAGAAGTATGTTATGTATTTAGAAATTCAAGCACTTTTACAAAATGGTATATAGAAACTGGTTGTTCTTTCTAAAGGGAAAATTGTTATTGAATATAAGTAGGTCTTCAGAGTAAAGCTTAAGTAGATGGGACTCTTGATAAGTATAAATTTAAACTTATGGTTAAAGGATTCCTACAAGAAGAAGGCATTTATTTCTTTAAAAATTTCTCCTATGTGCTTAAGTTTACTACTATTAGGGTGTTTCCACTCTTGCTTTGTCTAGAGGATGTCCATTGAGACAAATCAATGTGAATAATGTGTTCTTAAATGGAGGGTTGGATGAGAATGTGCATATGATACAACCACTATGGTTTGAACAAGGTTCAAATCTTGTTTATAAGTTGAGGAATACTTTTTCTGGATTCAAATAAGCTTCAAAACTGATATATCCTTGTTCTCTCAAGATTCTAGTAAGGCTTACATAATTTTTTTGATTTATATTGATGATATTATCATCACTAGTAGTTCTTCATTTGCCATTGATTTTTTATTTGCTCAGCAGCTTACTCTTTAAGACATGGGTCATTTGAATAACTTTTGGAGCTTGAGGTTATAATGCTTGGTGATGTGGTGTATCTTAATCAACAAAAATATAAAATGGAGCCGGTTAAACATATGTAGTTTACTTGACACAAAGGATGTGGATAATGTTATGACTACTAGGAAAGTCTTTAGTAAATGTGATAGTGTATCATTTCTTGATGCAAGCTAATATCGTAGTATAGTTTGTAGCGTTCAATATTGTATACTTATTTATCTCGATATTTTATATATAGTTAATAAGATTTGACAGTTTATGGTTGTTGCGTGTTTTTCAACACACGAACTCGTGCAAGCATACACGGTCACAAGTAATAAAGATTTGTAAGTAAAGATCGATCCCACGAGGATTTGTTACTATAGTTTGTCGAGTACTAAAATTGTATCTCTCTGATTTTATCCAAAATAATCGTTGGTTAATAAAAAAGTAAAATAAGAAAATAAAAGAAATCTAGGATTGCAATTTTTCACCAAACTAATCCACTCAAATCATATTATTTTCTTTTGATTTATATTTTTTAGTACATTTAATTTGTCAACCGAAAACTTCTTTTTTTATTATTCATACATCTCTTTCGGAAATTCGTATAAACACACCTCAAGTTAAATTAATTTACTATATCTCTATGAAAAATTAAATTTACCGAGATTCATTACGCTCTAAGTTTTCAAATGGCTACACATACAATTAGGATATATCTCTATCCTTCATCATACATGTCATTCTATTTACGAGCAATACACACAATAAATGCCTTTCAAGTTTATTCACGTGTACACGGATCGCTTTTGATAAGATTCGTAAATAATCAAAAAGCATTAAGCACAAAATAGAACTAACAAATCGAACGCCTTATAAATCTATCAAAAATAATTAAAATCAAAGCTTCATAAATTTAGATTAAATGCAACCCTAGAAAAATTAAATTACTTCATAAAATTAAAATAAAAATTACAACAACTACGTAAAAATTAAGAAGAAGCGTAAATAAAATTAAAACATCACTTAAAACAAATATTTATACACGCAAAACACAACAAAAGCCAAAATGGCTTCGCGTGTTTTATTCAACACACAAACACAATTAAAATTACAAACTAAAAAAAACTAAAACACTCTAAAAACTTTCGAAAATTAAAACTAAAGCTCTACTCCAAAAACTACTCCAACCAAACTTTTTTTACAACTAAAAACTATCTCCTATTTATACCAAAAAAATACATCAATAAAATATTAAATTTAAATCTACGCGGGGGGACAAAAAGGTGTGGCGAAAATAATAAATTAAACACGTGGGGGACAAAAATTGTATCGAAAATGGGATCGAGGGACGCTGCGCGTTTTTGTTTTAATTTTCTTCCACGCTGCCACGTGTCGCGTTCTGATTCGCGAACACAATTAGTGGAACACGTGCGCAAAGATATCATTCGCTGAAGGGAAACGGCGCACGATGAATGGTCGCACGGGAGCCCAACGCTACAACACGGGTTGATCCAGCCGCTGCCGCCTTGTAACATGCCACGTGTCACAACATGATTAGGCGAAAATTGAGCCGGGACACGTGTCATATCTTTATTGGAGGAAAATCGGCCGCACGCAGAGATCGCCGCACGGATCGAGAGCGCGCGAACTCCCCGGGACAACGCCCGCGCTGGCGTCGTACCGGGTGGGTCCCACGCCAGCACGCCGCCGCGCGGCAGTACGCCATCGGCACGCCGAGCCACGCGATGAGAATTCCCCGCATCCCATTCGCTGGTCTGACAGGATCAACACGCGCTCAATCCTAACCGTTTATGATTTGATCTGACGGTCACGTTGTACGCGTGACGATGACGACGTGTATTCTTCTCTCCTCCCGCACGAATATTAAACTTTATTTAATTATATTTTGATCCACAAATTAAATTAAAATTACATTTTAAACTTTCTTTTAATTACACACTTTTCTAATATTAAATTAAATTTTTCAACTTTTAATAATTACGATTAAGCCCAAATTTAAATTTAATTTGTATTTTCAACTTTTATAAATTGTAATTAAGAACTCTAATATTTGAAATTACATTTGTGGACAAAAATTTGAAATTAAGAACGTTGATACAATTTATTTATTTTTCTTATAATATATAAAAAACAATAAATACTAATTTATTAATCGAAAATTAACTAAAAACATCAAGAACATATAATTATAATTAATAAAATAGGTGAAAATAACTATATAAAATACGCTTATCAACACCTAAACTTAAGTTTTTGCTAGTCCTCGAGCAAAAGGAAGGAAATAAAACAAAGATAATCAAAGATTTAAAATAGTGATTTTCAAAATATTTCTTTTGTCTTTTGAAATTACATAACTCAAAGAAATAAAAGAATTTTATCTAAGCATCAAAATCAATTTAAAAGTATATTACATTATCACAATGAATTTTAGTGTGTGTGTGAAGTCTTTTCATATTTCATCACATGCAATCCGGATCAGTTTATACAAATATAAAATCAAACAAATTTTTAATGAAATCACAAATCTTATAAGTTTATTTTTCATTTCTCTCTCCACTAATGTAGACAAACACAAAACACTAAATCAATAGGACTTTATTAAGCTTGTAATGTATGGCTTAGGTAAAGGTAGGATAAAAGATAATATTTAGCTCAAAACTTTTCCCAAACATAACATTTCAGGATTGAAAAAGATAATTCTATCATCAAAATAATTACTTCCCAATTTGGGATTTCTCATCACATACAATAACTATATTTTTTTTTTCAGATTCTATATATTTTTTTTTCTTTTCAGAATCTCTTTTTTTTTTTTCTTTTCCAGTAACCCTTTTTTTTCGATATATCCTTCAGTATTTACTAACAATTGTCACATGTTAGTGAGATAAGAACAATAGGTATATCTACACACATATATATATTTTTTTTAGATAGGCTTTTGAAATGAGAAAAATATATATGTAAACTTTGAAGCTCAAAAGGGGTATACTATGGATAATGCATGTTAAGGTAGATAGAAAGGCTCAAACGATCCAAAGATGGCCTAAATCATTTTCTTAGTTACATGTCATCTATAATTTCGCCTCGAGAGAAAATCAAACAAATTCTAAAAATTCTGACACCACAAAAAATAATCGAATTTCATACTCATATAAACTTTCTCTAAATTATCATAGCAACTCAAAAATAAAGACATGTGCTCATGAATATTTATTCTTATAAAAACGAAACATACGTAAAAATTATTCATCACTTAGACAATATTCAAATTTTTTCAAAGAATTATGCATCATTTAAATACAAGAAATCAAAATAAATCACTATTCATAGCAAAATATCTTCAATCAACCAAACAAAAAAAAAAATTTCACAAGCGATAACATCCAGAAAGTATTTCAATTAGGTTTAATATATCCACCACCCCCAAACTTAATATACACATTGTCCTCAATGTGTGAAAGGTAAAGAACATATGAGATGGGATTAAAGAAACTTCCTGGTTTGTTTGATTGGTTAAGCCAAAATTGATTCATTACCTCCAATTTGCACCTACGAAAGAAAAAAAAAAGTACATAACATAATATAAAAAGTAATACATGCGAAAAAAAAAATAAAAAAAAAATAAAACACATGGGTTGTCTCCCAAGAAGCGCTTGATTTATAGTCTTCAGCTTGACTTCTCAATTTGTTTTTCAGAGGTTAAGATTTCAGGTATAACAAAATCTCAACTTACGAGAAAATTGAAAAATAAATTAGGAAAATATAACCAAAATTTTTTTTCTTTTTGTGAGTTAAGATTTGTGTTTAAACAAAATCTCACCTCACTAGAAAAATAAAAATCAAAATAAAATAAAACAAACAACCAACAATAAGAAAATAATTTTTTTTTTTGTTTTTCTTTTCGTGTATTAAGATTTGTGTGTCAAACAAAAATCTCAACCCACAAGAAAATTAAAAAAAAAAAATAAAAAAAAAATAAACTAACAATAAGCAAATAATTTTTTTTTGTTTTCTGTTTTTTTTTTTCTCTTTATGTGTGTTAAGATTTGTGTATAAAACAAAATCTCAACGCACGAGAAATTTGAAAAATAAATTACACAACCAAAAATAAGCAAATAAAATTTATTTTTCTTTTTGTGAGGTAAGATTTGTGTGTCAAACAAAATCTCAACCCACAAGAAAATTGAAAAATAAAATAAAACAACAATAAGTAAATTTTTTTTTCTTTTTGTAAGTTAAGATTTGTGTGTCAAACAAAATCTCAACTTACGAGAAAATTTTTAAAATAAAATAAATAAGAACAATAAGCAAAAAAAAAATTTATTTTTTAAATTTTATTTTTTTGAATTAAAATGAGATTGATTGGTATTAATATCAATAATGAAAATAGTAAAACAAATCCCCGGCAACGGCGCCAAAAACTTGTTGCGTGTTTTTCAACACACGAACTCGTGCAAGCATACATGGTCACAAGTAATAAAGATTTGTAAGTAAAGATCGATCCCACGAGGATTTGTTACTATAGTTTGTCGAGTACTAAAATTGTATCTCTCTGATTTTATCCAAAATAATCGTTGATTTAACAAAAAAGTAATAAAATAAGAAAATAAAAGAAATCTAGGATTGCAATTTTTTACCAAACTAATCCACTCAAATCATATTATTTTCTTTGGATTTATATTTTTTAGTACATTTAATTTGTCAACCAAAAACTTCTTTTTTTATTATTCATACATCTCTTTCGAGCTCCGTATAAACACACACCTCGTTAAATTAATTTACTATATTCTATGAAAATTAAATTTACCGAGATTCATTACGCTCTAAGTTTTCAAATGGCCACACATGCAATTGTGGTATATCTCTATCCTTCATCATACATGTCATTCTATTTACAAGCAATACACACACAAATGCCTTTCTCAAGTTTATTCATGTGCTAATGACGTTTTGATAAGATTCGTAAATAATCAAAAAAAACATTAAGCACAAAATAGAATCGAACAAATCGAACGTCTTATAAATCTATCAAAAATAATTAAAATCAAAGCTTCATAAATTTAGATTAAATGCGAACCCTAGAAAAATTAAATTACTTCATAAAATTAAAATAAAAATTACAACAACTACGTAAAATTAAGAAGAAGGCAAATAAAATTAAAACATCACTTAAAAAAACAAATATTTATACACGCAAAAACACAACAAAAGCCAAAAATGGCTTCTGCGTGTTTTGCCGTCCAACACACAAACACAATTAAAATTACAAACTAAAAAAAACTAAAACACTCTAAAAACTTTCGAAAATTAAAACTAAAGCTCTACTCCAAAAACTACTCCAACCAAACTTTTTTTACAACTAAAAACTATCTCCTATTTATACCAAAAAAATACATCAATAAAATATTAAATTTAAATCTACGCGGGGGGACAAAAAGGTGTGGCGAAAATAATAAATTAAACACGTGGGGGACAAAAATTGTATCGAAAATGGGATCGAGGGACGCTGCGCGTTTTTGTTTTAATTTTCTTCCACGCTGCCACGTGTCGCGTTCTGATTCGCGAACACAATTAGTGGAACACGTGGCAGCATATCATTCGTTGAGTGGAAACGGGCGCACGATGAATGGTCGCACGGGAGCCAACGGCTACAACACGGGCTTGATCCAGCCATGGGTCGCGCTCAGGTAACATGCCACGTGTCACAACATGATTAGCCGCAAAATTGAGCGGGACACGTGTCATATCTTTATCGAGGGAAATCTGCCGCACGCAGAGATCAGCGCACGGGATCAGAGGCGCGCGAACGTGGGGGACAACTTCTGCGCGGCGTCAGACGGGTGGGTCCCACGCTGCACGCCGGCCTGCGCGGCAGGTACGCCTCACTGGCACGCCGAGCCGCGCGATGGAGAATTCCCTGCATCCATTCGCTTGGCCTGGACATGTGATCAACACGCGCCAATCCTAACCGTTATGCGATTTGACGGACGGCCCACGTTGTACGCGTGATGATGACGCGTGTATTCTTCTCTCTCCCGTACTAATATTAAACTTTATTTAATTATATTTTGATCCACAAATTAAATTCAAATTACATTTTAAATTTTCTTTAATTACAAATTGACTTTCGCTAATATTAAATTAAATTTTTCAACTTTTAATAATTACGATTAAGCCCAAATTTAAATTTAATTTGTATTTTCAACTTTTATAAATTGTAATTAAGAACTCTAATATTTGAAATTACATTTGTGGACAAAAATTTGAAATTAAGAACGCTGATACAATTTATTTATTTTTCTTATAATATATAAAAAACAAGTAAATACTAATTTATTAATCGAAAATTAACTAAAAACATCAAGAACATAGCAATTATAATTAATAAAATAGGTAAAAATAACTATATAAAATACAGTTATCAATGGCCCAACCTTATGATGTTCAATGGATTATTATTAAAAGGATGCTTTGTTATTTAAACTGCCCTTTATTGTATAATCTTTTTTTCTGTAAGTTTTACTCATTGCACTTAACTGCATATTGTGATGCCGATTGCCCTTCATGTTCAGATGTTCAAAACTCCACTTATGCATATTGTGTTTTTCTTGACTCTAAATTGATTTTTGAGCATACAATTAAATAAAAGGTTGTCGTTAGATCAAGCATGTTAAGTCAAAACATCATGCCATGACTACTGAATAATTGAGCATTCTTCTAATGATTTTTGGTAACAATTTTAGTGGTCAAAGCCTAACTAAGAATCCAAGTAATCATGCGAGGACAAAGCATATTGAATTGTATCAACATTTTCTTAGGAATTAGGTTATTTGATATCAATTCACTACTGGCTATGTTCCCTCTCATAAGAGACCCACTGATATCTTGACAATACTCTTTTCCTCTCCCGAGTTTCATTATATCAAAATCAAATTTATAGTTTTGCCAAAACTATTAATTTGACAGAAGGGTTGTAAGATTACATTGTGCTCAAGCATATTGTGGATAGAATTATATATCTAGTATAATATCACATAGAGAATTTGTTATATATAGTTTATAAGATGTGATAGGTTGTTAACATGTACGTCGAAGGTAATGCATAATTCTATATGCACGTGTAATTGTTTATTTAAATAAGTTCAATGTAATCATCTAATTGTATTGAAGTCTATACTATTAATAAAAGATTTATCTTCTTGATTTCTATTAGTCTCTCAGAGAGTTTGTTCCAAGTTCAAATCACTAATAGATTTTCAAAATGCAATAAATATACTTAGGATTATTTTTGTTTATTTTGATTTTAGAAAGATATCTTTAAATCATTCTCGATAAAAATAAAATATATTATTTATTTTTAAATAATATAGTATTATTTTATTAATAAAATTTAATAATAAATAATATTTAAAGAAGATAAAATTATTTTTAATTTTTTTCTTATCTTAATTTAATTTTATCGTCATTTTTCAACTATAAACATAAAAATATCAATATTTTTTTACTATATTTTTCTCACTTTTTCGTAGATTCTTTTACGATCTTTTAAATTTATAGTTGAAAACAAAAATAAAATACAATATAACAACAAACGTACCAATTGTTATAATAATTTAGAACAATAACTGTTATGATAGTTGGTATATCATGGTTCATTTTCTCTTTCAACTATGAAAAAATTACGAGGATTGAAAAAAAAATATGTGAAAAAATGTAGCTATAGAATGATGATATTTTAAGTTTTATAGTTGAAAAATGTAGCCAACAATAAGCCCAAAAAAATGATATAAAAGAGGAAAAAATCTAAAATGACAATTTTATTACCATTAAATATCCTTTATTATGATTTCAAAAAAATTTATTAATAAAATAATATTTAAAAATGATTATAATATTTCATTTTTTCTAAAAAAAATCTAAATATCACTTTAAAAAATTATTAAAATATTTACTTTACATAAGCAAAAAAAATTCAAAATTTCACTCACCTAAATAATGATAATAGAGGGAGGACAAATAATTTCAAGCAAGAAGATTTTCGGTCATGACCCCTGCACAATACACTACTTTAAGCAAGTTTTCTTATGCTTTTTTTTTAAATACGATATTAAATGTAATTTATGTTGGAAATTTTTGAAGGAAAAGAGCGTTTTATCTTTCAAAATAAAAAAATGACAATGATTAATTAAATTTAATTATTTAAAGGTTTTGAAAGCCATTCTTTGTTTTAAAAAAAAAATTAGTTCACATTATTTGTTTTCATTAATTCTTACATTTATCGTATCGTTTGATAAAAAAAATATTAAATCTTACGGTTACAAAACCGTTTTATATGTTTGTATTTTAATTTTTTTATTTGTTTTTACTCTTTTTTTACGTGAGTTTCATCTATATATATATGTGAAAATTTACTCTCTAAAAAGAGACATATAGTTTAGATACATGAAAATTATTTACAGCATTAAATAATGATGTATATTTGTTACTAGTTGATTATTCAATCATTATAGATATTTTTAAATTTTTTTTAGATATTTACAATAGATGAAAAAATTATATTAAAGATACTGTATTGACACCATTTATAGTTGAAAATTTGTGTTAACACTCAAGAGAAAAGAAAAAAAATATGTAAAAGAAGAAAAAATTTAAAATGATAATTTTATTTCCAATATTTATCTTTTATTATTATTTTAAAAAATTAATTTAATAAAATAACATGGTAACATTTAAAAAGTTACAACATATTTTATTTTTATTAAAAAAATCTAAATGCCACTTTAAAAGAAATTATTAAAATATTTACTTCACACGCATAAAATAAATACAAAATTTCACTCACCTAAATAAAAAAAGAGACAGGACGAATAATTTCAAGTAACAAGATTTTCTGTCATGACCCCTGCACAATACTACATTAAGCAAGTTTTGTTATGCTTTTTTTTTATACGATATTTAATGTAATTAATGTTAGAAATTTTTGAATGAAAAAAAAAAGTTTTATCTTTTATAGTGAAAAAAAACGATAATAAAATATTAAATTAAATTATTTAATAATTTTTGAAACCGTTTTTATTTTCTTTAAATTTTGCTTCTCATTGTATATTTTTATTAAGTCCTACCGTCATCCTATCCTTTGATCAAAAAGATATTAAGTCCTATAGATACAAAATCTGTTTATATGTATGCATTTTAGTTCCTTTTATTATATATCCATATCATATTATTTATTAAATTTTAGTGCATACGTCAAAGATCATATAAGATCTTGATAATGAAATCAGAAAATTTATTATTTTATGAATATGTATTTACTTGTAAGTTTTAAAAAGAATCAAATTCATTTAAATGAATATGTTATACTATGAATGAAGATAATCGAAACCAAGATGGTTACGCTAAAGACACCAAAGATGATTATATTCTTTTCGGTCTTTAAGTTGATAATACGTTAATTATTGATAGTAATAATCAAATCCACTAAGATGTTAAGTTCAAAGTTTGACATAAAGAACATCAGACTCGTTGATGTAATTATGAGAATTAAGATATCGATGATATCAAACAATTTCATTTTAAGTCAATCTTATTATGTTGACAAAATATTTGAGAAATTAAACAATGATAATTCTAGAATTGTTAGAACAACGTCAAATGTAAATCTACATCTATTTGAGAATAGAGGTGAGAGTATGTCGTATATACTTGATGAGTTATACATGATTGGACCTACTAAACTAAGTAAATACACCAGCAATCTATGTTCTGATCACTGGAAATGTATTATACGACTACTTAGATACTTAAGATACACATGTAGCTATAGACTACACTACATAAGATATTCAACTGTATTAGAAGTATACAATGATGTAAAGTAAATATCTGACATAAAAGACTCAAAATCTACCAACAAATGTGTTCACACTGTATGGTGTAGTAGTTTCACGAAAGTCCTTTAAATATATGTACATTGCTAAATCCATAATGGAATATGAATTCATCGTTTTGGATAAATATTGCGAAGAGATCGAATGACGACATAATTTCTTAAAGGATATTCCAAAATAGCCAAAGCATGTGCTTGCAATTTGCATCCATTGTGATAGTTAATCTATTATTGGTAGGACATAGAGCATTATGTATAATGATAAGTCTCAATATATACGTCGTAGACACAATATCATTAGATAAATACTCTTAATTAGGGTTATCATTATTGACTATGTGAAGTCAAATGATGATATAGTAGATTTACTAACCAAAGAATTAAATCGAGAGTTAGTTGATAATTCATCAAAGGGAATGTGACTAGAACCTATAAAACAATAAGGATTTACAAAAGAAACCTAAACTAATTGACTGGAGATCCTAATATCTAGACATAAAAGGACAATCTAGTTGTAAAATTTTTGTGAAATCACTGTGAGAGCTTACCATTAAGTCCATTTCTATGATGAAAATAAGTTAAGCTAAGGTTGTTAATGATTCTTAGGAATAGAATACTGAATAGAGTATGCAGCTTACTCTTTGTAGATTACTCTTGTAGATAAACAATCATCTATGTGAGAGAAATGTGAGGCAACTTTGAAAGGAAATTGTGTAGGACTCAATCATTTGGAAACTCTCATAGAATCAGTCATATGTTCATGGTCAAAACAAATATAACAGTGAGAACTAAATTGTGTCAAAAAAGACTCTTGATTGAAGTGTGTCATTGCTTACATAAATGATAGAACATTTCAAGGATATCATGTCTACTAGTTAGTCAATAAGGTAAAATACTCTCACAAGGGAAGACTCAAAGGATAACACCTACATATCACGTGCCAGTTTTGAATTGTTAAACTCTATCTTCGTGTCAATTTGATTTGATAATTCTGTCATTTTTCATTCATATGTGGTTGTTGGAGACTTTTGAATGAAAAAAAAAACATTTTATCCCTCAAAATGAAAGAAGTGATAATAATATTATTATTTAACGGTTTTAGAAAATGTTTCTTCCTTTTCTTTAAATTTTTTTCTTATTATTTATTTTTATTAAGTCTTACTGTTACAAAACCATTTTGTATGTTTGTATTTTAAGTCATTCTATTTTTTTCTCTTTTTGTACGTGAGTTTTATCTATATATTTTACTTTCTAAAAAGAGACAACAAGAAAGAAATGAGAACATGAAAAAGAAAAAAAAATAAAAACATAGAAAAATTTTGTATTCTCATCTATAGTTAAGTTTCCTTACATAATGTTCAGACACATGAAAGATCGTTGGAGCACTAAATAGTGATGTCTATTTTTTATTAATTTATCGTTGTATCTTAAGAAATATTTTTCTAAAATTCTCAAATACTCATTGTGAGTAGAAAAAATTATCTTAAAAATACAGTGTAAAACACATCACTCAATTATTTATTTACTCAAATTCTATCTTATATAATTTAAATTTGATATTTTTATTCAACAACATCAAACATATAATATATTATATATCATGTGTTAATGAATCTCTCTCCGTACACTTTTTTTACTTTTATAAAAATAAAGAATCAAAATAACTTCATTTTATCAACAAGATTCTGTCCTTACCACAAGCTCAGTCATCCAAATTTGTAATTCTTTTTTTTTTATAAGTCCTCTCTAATTAATAGGTTAATCTAACCCTTCCAACGGTGGGCATCAGGCACATTATAGCTTCTCTTTTCTTTTTCTTTCTTTTTTTTTGCAATATTTAAAAATGCGACATTAATATATTCTTTATTATATAATTTATAACACACGTCCCAAAACATGTGTACTAATCGTTTAAAACAAGCGAAATACAATACCACGGCAAGTTGATCAGAGGTGCTATAATTATTTAAAACTCAGATTGCTGATAAGTTAATATGAGTGTTGGCTCATCCAAGAGAGAGTGATGTCCCTTCTAAAAGTCCTACTTGTCGGATTTGAAGTTTGATGCTAAATTCTATACAAGTCTAAATCCTATTCAATTAAAAATAACTAAGCTTTTTGTCCCCAAAAAAAAAAAGAGATAACTAGGTTTGTCTTAAGCAAGGAGCTAAACTAGGATATCCTATACCACGCTAAGAAATTAATTGTTTTGTTGCCTGCTCATGAAAATGATTGAGTTTGATATCTCATTCAGCTTCTGATCCACTTTAGCCTTCCAGTTTAACAACTCTCTGATCTTTTCCTGTTAGATAAATTCCAATCAAGGTTTTATTAGATTTTAATGTGGAAATATTGGACAACATAACTTCAAATGAATTCAAACTTACCTGATATGATGAATTATGCACATCGGATAATGAATTGACAGTTGTAGAAGAATCTGCAGTGACAATAGCTTGATCATCCTTTGGCTTCTTAGGTTCTGCGTCCTGGGCGTCAGTGCTACTGCATTGTAAGGGAACACAACTCTCAGATCACATGAAGTTTAGACAAAAGATTTTAGAATCCTTAGCACTATTACCTCTTTGTATCTATTCCTTCTTTTTTCAGTTCTCTTACAAAAGCAGAGCCCTGGGATGTGATATCACCAGGCTTACACTGGAATGGAAACATTAAGCAGGGATCTTGCACCAAAACCTCCGGCTCAATGTTAACCAGGTTGGTGTTCGCAAACCAAGGTATAAGTTCATCTTGAACGTTATCCAGATTGGTGCTCTCTAACCAATCTTTCCACCGTTCAGAAGACTGAGGGCTGGGGTCAATATAGTGTTTTGAATCCTCCATGCCACTCAATGAGCTCTTAATTTCCATAAACTGTTGCTCTATATTATCTTTCCATGCCATTAACTCAGCATGCATGTCCTGTTGATAAAAGATAAAGATAACTAGAATGCCTTCATGGGGAAGAAATCAAATAAAACAAAACATTCCTCTCGACCAATGGTAAAAATATTATGCCAAGCATGAAAGATCATTTGTAAAAAAATAAAATAAGATGAGATAAAAATTGTATGTTTCTATCTCCCAGATCTCAAATGACCAAGAGTAGTTTTTGCATCAAAACCTGCATGCTCTTCCAATAAATGAAAAACGTTTTCACGGTTTGATCAGTGTCAGCTTTCCATTTCACCATTTGCTTGTACAGCTCCTGCCAATAAACACTCCATCTGAGGTTTGGCACACAAATAAAATAATATCAAACTTTAACATACCAAAGTCTCATTTAAATCTTACCTCCACTTGATTGGTTCCACAAGGCTCTTGCTTCCTGTGTGCCAATTCCTGCATTTCACTTTAATCATGAACTCTTTAGAAGGGCCATTATTAATTGAGGAAAAAACAAAAAAATGGGCTTTGTTTAAATTCACAACTTAATAAAATTTACTACCTCTTCAGCTTTTCTAACTCTGTCTTAAGCAACTCCAGTTCCCCAGCAGAAACAGAATCCTCCTTGGGGCCACCACCTGGTCTTCCTTCAGATGGTGGAATCCAGTACGGATCCCCCACACCAGCTTGCTTCCGTAAGTTATCCAGGTCAGCACTCTCCAGCCAGTACTCCATCACGCCATTGGTATTGAACCACCTTCGAAACCGCTCTATCCCACCTGGTGCCACTTTGCCATCGATGTGCTTCAATAGATGATCTAACAAACCAGTATCACCAATGTGCTTACGAGCAGCCATTCTCAAGGCCGGCCTGGTTATTGGATTTCCAAAAGTTGCTCCTTCGTCCTTCAAAATTTCCAACATGCTTTGCTCTGCCAACTTATACCTGAATACTTGAAATTAGTCATTTATACTACACTGTAATAGCAGACGCAACAATCATAATATTTACAAGATAAGTAGATAACCTCTCAGCAGACCATCTATCTTTGCTAATGTCACGATTCCTAGTATTACTCTTGTTATTTCTCTTCTTTACAGATACTGATGACTTCATATCTTTAATGCGACTGCTGCTAATACGTCTCCTCTTTGTACTTTCTGGCACTAAAAGACTTTCTGATTCAACAGCTCCTTCATCTTCTTCCTTCAGATCTTCCTCAGAAATGCCGTATGAATGTTGGGATTCATTACCTGGATGCTGGTTAATAAACATAACTCGCCGCCTAACACCCCACTGAGCCATCTTGATTTCTCTTAGATAAGCTTATAAGGCCAAGTGGATGCCCTGTTCAGTTTCCCACAGCAACATGTTCAGCAAACATTTGAATAAATATATACAATGTGAAGGACTTAGAAAAATAGTGACTCTTCTACCCAGTCACAAGGAAATTTAAATCACATGCAAGATTAATTGCCTTCCGAATGAATGACGAATTAACCTGTGCTAGACTAGAGTTTATGCCTCATGGGCAGCAAGTGTGTAAGTTTAGTTACATAATCCAAGCCAACATTAACAGCAATGCTGAAACTCCTCAAGTGTAAATTTGCCACAAACACTCCAAAGAAACAAGAAAACTTCAAGTGCTTCACCCTTTTGCCTATGTTGCACTCCAGACAGTTGTCCATAATGAGGAAGCATAGGTAAGATGTCCTATGGCTAACTTACATTCCAGGATTGCAGCCATAAAAACAGTCCATGCTTTAAATATATTTGTAATCAGTTGAAAGGGGTCAGGAACAAAATAGTTCAACGGGAGGGGAGGGGAGAGGTCTAAATCAAGATTAACTGAACAGCATTTACTGACTTCTTTAATTTATTCTGACTTGTATCACCAAACTTTCACATATTTTGAGTGGGATTTTAAAAATAAACACAAACTTTTTTCAGCGCATTCTTAACGATAAAGAGCAAATATTGGCATCTTAATAGCCCACCTCCACTGAGCTACATCAGGTTTTTTATGCAAACAAGAAAAAAAATATGTGAAAAGCTAGTTCAGACTTAAATTCCACCCCCCCCAAAAAAAAAAAAACTGGTTTTTAAGCAAACAAACTCCAGAAGATTCAAGCAAAGCAAGCATTTGATTCAGTATGCAAGCAAAACCATATTTTAAAAAAAAAGAGCGAGAGAGGAAACATACAACGGGGATTCCCTGATTGTATAACTAAAAACATGGCTTCCAACAAATATATTAAACAATGAGAACCAAATGGATGATTACAGACAAAGGGTTTCATAAAAACCCTAACAAATTAGCAATTTTTTTTATGGGAAAGGGATTGAGAATCTTAATATTGTGGATCAATGTAAAACCCTAAAATCAACCAAAAAAAAACGCTTTTTCCCCTTTTTGATCAGAGCATAAGAAAATTAGAGAAAAGGGTTTGGTTTTACCTTAGGGTTGAAGCACATTCTGGAGAAAACAGAGGCAGTATTAAAAAGATCGTTTGAAAGTGAAAAGGAAGAAGATAAAATAGAAAAATAGAAAAATAGAAAAAGAAGAGAGAGAAATAGAGAGAGGTCACACACAAGCACACTCACAGTCTCTGTTACTGTGAGACCAATGACTCTGGATCACCTCTGCTTTTCTCTGCTGCATAGCAACAAAAAGCAACCACAATTCACAATATATAATTTCCTCGCAGCTTCTAAAACCCTAACCGCCAAATTTCTAAAACCCTCTTTCTCTTTAGCCGCTAAATTGGACTACTATTCGCTAAATTTTAATTAATCAATTTCAACTAAAACAAGGTGAAAGACGAATTATTGATTTTAGAAAAATAAAAGGCTAGTCCAATTGATATTGAATATTTTTATATCTATCAAATGCGATTGCATCGTTCATTTTTTCATTAATTATTATATATAAGTCTCAATATTTAATTTAGTGAGATTTACGATAATTAATATATAATTAATTTATATTTTGAGTAATAATTTAACGACAATGATTTAATAAAAGAGGGTGTATAGTTTTTTTTCTTTGTTTATGAGTTGTTCTCTATCAAATATTAATTAAAAAAATGTGTAAGTTTATAATTCTTACTTTACTTTTTTTTTCTTTTTAATTGACTCTACATCACCTTATAAACTTGTTCATGATCAAAACGCTAATAATGTTAAAAAATTTAAGTATGTAATTTATATACAATTAGACATTTAATTGTAAAGTAAAAATATATTATATTAATAAAATTATAAATTTTTTACTTTTTTTCTTATTAAAAATAATATATTTTATAATTAAGATATAAAAAAATATAAGATAAATTAAATATCAATTTAAATAAATTTTATAATTAAATTATTTTATTATAAAAAATTAAATGTATAAATTATAATATATAAATATTTATCAAAATTTTATTATTAATTTTATTGATTATGTTATAAAAATTATAAATAATAAAGTATAAATTAATTATAATATAATTATATTTAATTTTTTAAATATCATAAAATATGGTATAGATATACAGAAACATGTACCAATTAAATTTATTACGTGAGATGATATTTTAAAAAAGAAAGTATATATATCTTAAAAAATATGTCTAGCATACCATAATGTGACAATAAATACACATTTAGTATATCTCTTAAAATAATCACGTAATATTATTATTATAATTATTAACCCAATATATTGAATGTTTGCCTTTTAACATTAGCTTTATTGCCTTCTTTTTTCATTTATCAAGAATCTATTTTATAATTGATTTGTAGAATTATAAATAGGATGGGACCGTGCAAGTGAGATATCTCCTCTCTACTTTTATAATTGATAATTTAAATATTATCCTTACTTAAATTTTTTACAAATATATTAAAAATACTTAATAAATAATGAGATTCAATTATATTTTAAATATTAGTTTTTATCTTTAAATTTTTATTATAAAAATAATAAACTAATAATAAATATTTTATATAGAAAAAAATTATCGGAACAAGCACTCTTTGCTAACTCATATTGATACTTTATATATATCTAAGATTCGGAAGCTAAATGTGGTGACCGTCTTTTCATCCCGGTGAAGTTTTTTCTTGACAAATAAAAAATAAAAATCTATACTATGGCTAAATAGAAAAGAGAAAGGTTAATGTCAAATAAATTTATAAATATATCTGTAATTTGACATGTATCTTATTTTATTAAAAAATTAATAATTTTTTATTTTTAAATTATTTAATCATATCATATTATAATTAGTATGGGTATAAATATATATTATTTATCTCAAAAATACAATACCACTTGCATATCTTTGCACAAATTAGGTTTATTAAGTGAAACAATATTTAAAAAAAATAAAAAATACATATTTATAGCTCCCATAATGTGATAATATATACACATTTACATAACGTTTGATTCATAAAATAGAATAGAATAAAAATGAGAATGAAATGTAATGGAAGAAAACAGTTTTGTTTGATTTGATCATTGAAATTTAAAAATTAATCAAAATTACAGTATTTGATTTACAATTAGAATGAAATAGAAAACAATGTATATTATATTAATATCCATGTATTCAATAAAAATTAAATAATTTAATTTAATTATTATTTTTTCATCGTACAAAATACATTATTGAAATAACTATTTTTTAAATAATTATTACTTAAAATAAAATATATTGTTAAATTTATTATTTTTCTAAATAAGATTTAGGGTTATATTTGTGAGTTAAGATTTAGGGTTAAAATTATTATTTTTTAAATAGAGTTTTGGGTTTTGAGAATCGAGATTTTGGGTTATATTTGTGGGTTAAAGTTTAGGATTTCAAATTATTATTTTTTTAAATAAGGTTTAGGATTTTGAATTATATTTGTGAGTTAAGGTTTAGGGTTAAAATTATTATTTTTTTAAATAAGGTTTAGGGTTTAGGGTTTCGAGATTTATAATTTAGAGTTTAGAACATAGGGTTTAAGGTTTAATGTTATATTTAAGGTTAAAGTAAAATTAAAAAGAAAATTAATTCCTTAAGGGAGAGAAAAAATCATAATTTTTCCACTTTTAAGAATTAATTACATTTTATTTCTATTTTTCAACTCAATTAAACACGACATTAATATTTGCTTAAAAGAATTACAAAGATTATCCTAATAATTTTTATTATTCACACAATATATTAAATATTTTTTCATTGTGGTTTTATTGGCCTTTTTTTCTAGTGTGTTTTTTTTCATTGGTTTGAGATAATTCAATTGTTATCATGATTAATACTATATACATTACATTATGGATTCAAACTATAAGATTAGCCAATCTATTAAAACTATTTAATCGGATGTACTTTGCTAATTCATGTTGCTATTTTATATATGTTGATAATCTGGAGGCTAAAAAAATAAAATAGGAATAGGATAGTAATTTTTAAGATTATTTAATCACATATTATGTTATAATTAAAATAAATAAAAATGTTTAATTATCCTGATAATACAGTACCCACTTATCTGACTGTGTGTAAGTGCATTAATTACCATTTAGATTTTATTGAAAAAGTGAGAGAATAAAAATATATATATGATATTGGCTCACAAGTAATCGATACGTATCACGAGTTGGGCCATCAAGAGTTATTAATAAATTTATGTAACCCAAAACATTACTCAAACAGAAAATAAAGATGCGGAAAGCTGAGGGTAATCTTGGTTAAACAGAAGAAAAAAAAAACTATACCTAAACGGGCACTAAAGTCATTTTAAAAAAATAATAAAGTCATATTCTTATATTTATTTTCAATTGATATTTTTAAATTATTTTTATTTAAGTTATTGGTATTTATTTTATTTAATTTTATTAATAATTTTAATAAATTAAAATATTTTAAAAATATTAAAATTAATCAAAATAGATACTAATAACTTAAATAAAAATACTATAAAAATATTAATTATAAATAAAAATAAAAAAAAATATAAAAAGAGGAATAAATATCTCAAAGATACCAACCCCAACCCTAATTGCGTTTACTTTCCTTATTTTATTAGCATGCAAGCCGTTATTTGTTCTGTTTCTAATTAAATGCAGGCCTTGTTTGGGAAAAACGAAATTAATTAAATACTTGCGTGCAACCTCCTCTTCTTTAATGCATATTTAAAAAATGAATGTAGTCTTTTTAGAGAAATAATAAGCGTGTGCAAAGTTTGTTACAACCAACCTAATTCATGTTATCAGATTAAATTAACTCAATATTTTTAATTTTTATATAATCTATTTTTATTGAATTGATTCACTTTTTTATTTTTTAAAGCAGTATAAAAATTGAAACAATATATATATATTATCTATTTATTTATTTATTTTACATTATTTTATTTAAACTTTTATTCCCTTTTCTAACGTTTTTTTATTTTCATAAAAATACTTCATCTACTATTTTATATCAGAGACATTGTACTAATTTATTTAGCTCAACTTTTACTATTGAGAAGAATAATGATTTATTTGTTAATTTTTTTTATTTTATAAGGTAATTAAAACTATATTATAATTTTAAAATTTTATATTTTAACTATTTAAAATTAGATAAGCAATTAAAATTTAAAATATTTAAAATTATGGACCATATAACATTATAAACTATAATCCAACAGTTTTTTTTAATTAATAAATAAAATTCATTAAAAATATAAATTGCTTTTTTTTATAGAAAAAAAATTATTTTCTTTATAAAACAAACCCAATTCAAACCATACGAAATAAAATTGGTTTAAATTGGATTGATTTGATTTGATATTTATATTTTAAAACCTGATCGTACTGATTTTATTTTAATTTTTATTTAAAACCAAACTGTTTCAAATATACAAAATCTTTGCAAAAAATAATACATCAAAACCACATTTTAGAAGCAAAAGAGACGATCAAAGCTCTTACTAAAATAATTGCAAAATTTTAACATTTGCTTCAAAATGAATAAATATTCATGAGTGATAGATCTGATGAGATAATTAATTTACAGGTTTATATTCCATCGAGATGACAATGTCATCCTGAAAGTTTTTTCAAAATTAATTGTGATGTAAACTGAAAACAAGGAAGATTTTTCTTTCATTTTGTAATCTCACACTATCATGGAAGACTCACAAAGGCTTGGACTATGAATTTAATTTTTTTTTTTGGTAAAGTGCTTAACCGGATAAACTTGTGTAATAAATAAAAATATAAACGAATATTAATAAAATTATAAGATAATTTTTAAAATTTATATCATTTTATTTTTTATTTTTTAAAATATTAATTTAGATGTCTCGTTTATCTTTAATAAATCTAAATGAGAAATAATAAAATAAAAATTATAATAAATAATAATCTATATATAAGTTTAATAAAAATAATAATACAACATATATTTAAAGTATAATTAAATAAAATTATATAATATTTAAATAAAATAAAATTATATGATATCATAAATTTATTAGAATTAATAAATGTGAAAAATTATTTAACGTGAAATACAATTCTATTTATGTGGAAAGCATAACAAAAACATCCTTGATAAACTAATCTTTTAGAAATGTGACAAAGTTAAAAAAGAATGATATGGTATTCTAAAAGATTTGCAAGACAAATAATGGTATAATTGATAAAAATAATAAGGTTTTTATGAACATTTTACAATTAAAATAATATCTTTAAATTTATAACAATAATAATATTAAATAAAATTTAATTCATTTGAATTCATTTAAAAATTAATTAATAACAATTCAATTTAAACCATATTTAATATTTTATTATTATTTTTTTCATAAATTATTAACTAAATTTGATTAAACTTAAATATATTTTATGTTACTTATATTGGAAACCGATAACCAAATGTCTAAAAGTTTAACTCGTTGCAAAGAACCTCCAATATTTAATTTCATTAATATTCATGTTATTTTGTTCATTTTCGTTTACAAGGTAAAAAATTTAATTTCACATTTATCTATTGGTTTTTTAACATAATGCGCAAAAAGACATATATTGCACTATACATTAAAAATATTTCTATAACAAATTAAAGGTTAGATATTTTTATTACCCATTCTTTTAATTTAATTATAAAATAATAAAAGATGTTCAGAATAAATTAATCAAAATTGGAATGAAAATTAATTAGAGTAAATGTGTTTATTTCCTTATAGTATATATTTACAGTTTATTCAAATCTAAATAACAATTTATTTTTAAAAAATAATTAATATAATAATATATTTAATTTTAATTAAAATTAAATTGTACTTAAGTCATTATATTTTTTATACAAAATTAAAGGGTAAAATTATCTCAAAATTTATATTAAAATTAAATTATCTTTTTATTGTGTAAAGTATATTTTTAAAATATTATAAATTTTAGTAGATAAAATTATCTTAAAATTTATGTTAAAAAAAGAAAATAAAGTTAACAAAAGGAATGAATGATACGGGGTTGATGGGAATAGGAAAAAGGTTTTAAAATTTATTCTATTTATTCCTATAATTTTTTATCAATAAACATAAAAAATAAAATTATTATCCTTCTTTTATTTTTATTTTTCAATTAGTAAACACATCGAATCGTTATATTTAAGAAAATAAACGAACTACGACATGTTTTTGATAATAATCGATGTTCCTATCCAAAGTTGAGTGACTGACGCCAAACTTGCGACTCCATTAATTTATTTAAAAAAAGACGTAACTTGCAACTCAATCTTACAATGTCTGAGCTTCTTCTACTTTAATCTCTCTCCATCGTTTTTCTACAGATAAGCTTTTCTCTATGTCTCTGAGTTTCTATCTTCTTCGGGGTTTATAAAATAAAAAAGGTCTGAGGATGAGAGAAGAGTTCGCTAGGGATAATAGATGGGAAATAAATGGCTGTGATGGTCAGAGCTCGATTAATTTGCTTAGATATTTGAACCGTGAGGAAATTTTGGAGGTTTTGTCTGATGGGTTTTTCCACCACTGTGAAGCCTCCCTCGAGAATCGAATTCGTAGTTTCTTTTACAATGGTAATGATTTATCCATTCTTATATGTTTCGCTTGCTCTGGTTTCTGAGGAAAAAATTGAATTTTGATTCCAATTCTTTTGATGATCTATTGACAATTGGATCGAAGTTAATTTTTTTATTTTTTGTTCTAGTTTATTTTAGATTTGTTGGAAGTAGTTATTGCTACTTGTTTAAGTTTAGGGTTTGTTTCGGTACAAGGGTCCTAGTTTTTAGGAGTGGTGTGAACATGTTCCCCACTCAGTGAAATCGTGTAGTGGGTTTGCAGTTTGACCGTGAAAAGCCGCTTAAATTTTTAGCAATTTGTTTCTATAAATTCATGTAATCAAAAGCTGAAAAATGAATGAGAAAAATAGTTCCTAGCCTCCAAAGATTTGTGTGAATTCAATCTTCAAAAATTGAAATAAACAAGATAGAAGTTTAGAAAACTTACCCAACATTTGTTATCAGAGTCTTGTAGGGACTTGAATAAAAAAACAGTAAGTCAAAGCCTTGCAGCATCAAAATGGTTACGGAAAATGGCAACTTTGTCCAACTAACTATTCTCAGATTCGATGGTCATTACGATCACTTGAGTATGCTGATGGAAAATTTTTTAAGATCCAAAATTCCCAAAGAATTTTGGGATCTTATAGAAACTGGGATTAGAGAGTTTGATAAGTGTTCATAGGTTTCTACTCAATAGAAACAGAGAAATGATGCACTGAAATTAAAGGACCTGAAGGTAAAGAATTACCTATTTCAAGCAATCGATAAGTCCATTTTGGAGACAATCCTTACGAAGGAAACAACTATGGACATCTAGGACTTCATGAAAAAGAAGCATTAGGGCTCCAATAGAGTGAAGCGGGCACAACTTCAAACTCTCAGAAGAGATTTTGAAACTCTCTAGATGAAGAAAGGAAAAACAATAACTGACTACTTTGGAAAAGTGATGGTAGTGACAAACAAGATACGTCTTCACGGTAAGCAAGCCATAAATGACATTGTGGACAGTTCACATTCTTAATAGAAATCCAATATTTTATGTTAAAAAAATGAATCCACAAGAAGCATGGAATGAAAATAAACCTATTGTAGATCATTTCAAGGTATTTGGTTGCATAACATATGCACACATATCTGACAAGAGAAGGAAAAAAGTGGATGACAAGAGTGAGAAATGCGTGTTCCTAAGGGTAAGTGAATTGTCAAAAACTTATAAAATGTTTAACCCAATTTTAGGAAAGATAGTGATAAGCCGTGACATGGTGTTTGATGAGAACAAAAGGTGAAATTGGGGAGAACAACCAAAAATACAAAAAAATGTACTAGTGGAAAGTAAAGCAAATGATGAAAGGACAACTTAGGTGATTGAGACTCAAATCCCTTAGTCACTAACATCACCACAGGAGCTTTAAGCTCAAACATCAGCTCAAAGTGATGAGAAATCTGAAGAAGGGAGAGTTTACAATAAAAGAAACCCTTAAACACTGAAAAGGACTCATTGGATGATGGACTATAAGACAACTTTCAGTGGTTTAGATGAAGATACTGTCAACTTTGACTTGTTTGTTGACAGTGATCCCATCACCTTTAATGAAGCCGTGAAGGAAGATAAATGGAAGGAGGCAATGGACAGTGAGATATTATCAATTGAAAAGAATAATACTTGGAAGCTCATTGATTTACCTAAGGGACAGAAGCAAATTGGAGTAAAGTGAGTGTTTAAAATAAAAGTGAATGAAAGAGGAGAGGTTGAAATGTATAAAGCCCGTTTGGTGGCTAAAGGATACGAATAGAAAAAAGGTATAATGAAGTCTTTACACCTGTAGCAAGATATGAAACCATAAGGATGCTCATATCCTTGGTTGCCAAAAAATCTTGGAAGATTCTACAGATTAATGTAAAGTCTGTTTTTCTCCATGGAGAATTGCAGGAAGAGGTTTATGTTGAACAACCTCTTGGTTTTGTTCAAAAGGGAAAAGAAGAAAAAGTACTAAAGTTGAAGAAAGCACGCTATGGCCTGAAGTAGGCTCCACGGGCATGGTACAGTAGAATCGACACTTATTTTGCCAAGTTAGGTTTTAGGAAATGTCCTTCAGAACATACACTATACACTAAGGCTAGAACTGGAGGTAAATTTCTAATCGTATTATTCTATGTTAATGACTTAATCTATATAAGAAACAATCAAGAAATGTTGGATGAGTTCAAAAACTCAATGATGAGAGAATTCGAGATGATAGATTTAGAACTGATGTACTACTTCCTGGGGATAGAAGTAATTCAAAATTCTTTTGATAACTTCATTTACCAAAAGAAATATGCACAGGATGTGTTTGAAAGATTTTAGATGGTAGAATGTCGAGCCATTGGGATTCCAGTTGAATCTGGATTGAAAATTAGCAAGGAGGAAAAGAGATTGATAACACTTTCTTCAAACAAATTATTGGAAGTCTCACGTATCTTATTTCAACTAGACTAGACACCATGTATGGTGTGAGTGTGATAAGTAGATGCATGGAAAATCCAACAGAGTTGCACCTGAATGCAGTTAGAAGAATTCTAAGATACGTGAAGGGGACACTAGACTATAGAGTGTTCTATAAGAAAGGTGACAACTCAGATTTCTATGATTACACTGATAGTGATTATGCATTAGATCTAAATGACAGAAAGAGCACATCGAGCCATGCTTATATGTTAAGCTCAGGAGCTATCTCTTGGTCTTTAAAGAAGCAACCTATAATCACTTTGTCAACTATTGAGGTTGAGTATGTGGCAGTAGCATCAAGCTCTTGCCAAGGGATATGGATGAAGAAAAAGTCCTAGGAATGAAGCAAGACAATCCTATAATAATCTACCGTGATAACATGTCTATTATCAAACTGTTAAAAAACCCAATAATGCACGGGAGGAGCAAACACATAGATGTTAGATTTTATTTTCTTCGTGATTTATATCAAGATGGGGTTATTGAGTTGAAATATTGCAAGAGTTTGGAAATGGTAGAAGATATTCTAACCAAACTCCTCAAGCAACTAAGTTTTGAGAAACTCAAGAAGTTGCTTGGAATGTGCTCAATCCTCAACCTCGAACAAGGGAGGGTTGCTCGAAGTTGAAAACCAGTCCAGAAAACCCTAAACTATTTTTCAGCAGAAAATCAGTTAAAGGGAAGGTGTTAGAAGTAGTTGTTGCTACTGCCTTAAGTTTAGGGTTTGTTTCAATCCAAGAGTCCCTAGTTTTTAGGAGTGGTGTGAGCATGTTCTTCACTCATCGAAATCGTGTAATAGGCTTGCAGTTTGCTCGTGAAAAATTGCTTAAATTTCTAACAGTTTGTTTCTATAAATTCATGTCATTAAAAGCTGAAAAATGAATGAGAAAAATAGTTTCTAGTCTCCAAAAATTTGTGTGAATTCAATTTTCAAAAATTGAGATAAGAAAGAGAGAAGTTTAGAAAACTTACTCAACAAGATTGTGAAGAAAGAAATTAGGTTAATTTGGAACTTTCGGAAATGAATTTTAGACATTTATTAAAGTTAATTGAAATTAAGAAAGCTTAAACTATGTGAAGGAATTAGATTTCCAGCTTTGCTCTCTTGAAAAGATGCTAACTTTTAACCATTTAATTCTGTATAATCGTATCTTAAATTTTTTCAAAGATACTAAGTACTGAGTATGTATGAATTATGTTACACAAGCTATTTGTTTATGGCTTGTTGATTTGGTTTTTAATAGTGTATCCAACTCTAAGTAACTTCCCGAGTGTTAATTTTATTGTGTTTGTACGATTTTGTGTTTTCTGGCGCAAATTTACATATTTTTTTATATTATAAAAAATTAATTATTTTTAGTTAATTTATTTATTTATAACAAAAGATTGATAGTTAATTTTAATTGCCACATGTTATTCTTGTGAAAAAAATTGCAAACTTTTCTTGAGAACTCTGTTAGTTTTAACGAGTTCCATAGTCATCCTCTGCCATGCTATAGATATATGGGACTGGTAACTTAAGACTGTCGATTTCTTATTCTTTGTTATCTCTTCATGGTGAATTGAGGCTTCAAAAACAACTTCTATATTCAGCACTTAAAGCTCTTAGGAATGTTTTTCTCGGACACAATTGAATTTTGTCACAATTCTCGTGACCTTTAAAACTAAAATTAGTAGAAAATATACAAAGAAAAGATGGAGAAATATCTCTGGGTTATTGATTATGATAATCTTTTTGGGAAGGGTACCTCCTAAGACTCTCCAAGCAATTAAGAAGCATTTGGACTTTGTTTGAGGAACATGACTAGGATTTTATTTTTGAATGTTTCTCATTTTATTTATGCAGTATCATTATAAGCTTTTTGAATTGAGAACTCGGATATAATGTGTTTATGTGACTCATTCGAACCTGATCTCTATAAAGAATGAACTCAACTTAAATAATGTTAACTTTTTCAATTTAGTTGCATTACTATTTATAATATAAAATATGCTCATTTAATGTTGCTCTTAGTATTTTTTGAATTTTTATGCAGACAATCAAATGCATTTATCTAATTATAAGACCAGAGATTCTGATATCTGGCATGTGAATGCATCACATGCTTGGTCCTCAACTAACCAGCAAGAGAGCCCTCCCCAAAGCTTCATGCAAACTCCTGAACACTAGTATTCGGGGAGGCCACAAATGTACAATGCCAGTCCTGTGCCTACATTAATGAACAGCAAACCGAATTCATTTAAGCATCCAGACTCAGAAATGATTCTGCATGATAAATTTTTGGGAATTTCATCCTTGACTGATTTTGAGCTTTCTGAGGAGGAAGAGATGACTCGATATGCACAAGTTGGTGGGAAGAATGATTTTTTCTACAACGAGTGGATAAATGGAAAAGAAATAAATGTGCTACAAGGAATAGAGCTACATACTCGGGTTTTCAACGTAAAGGAACAGAATAAGATAATTGACTTTGTGCACTATCTGCAAAAGATGGGGCAGAAGGGACAACTTAGAGGTACATGCTTAGAAATAGCCGTTTAAAATAAACAACTATCTGCCAGGCATTGAATTTTCATTTGTTATTCTATCTTGGTAACTAGGTAACTTTGTGCATTGTTCCCATTTCAGTTTCTAGGATTTCTGTTTTGCCCGATTTTTTTTTATGAATATTTAGCTTGAAATTGGGTCACTAAAGATCAACATGTGTCTTTAAGTAACAGAGGCAGAGTTGATGTACTCTATTTGAGCACTTATTGTTTCCAAATAAGTTTTTCAACTTATTTACATTTTCATTTTGATAATACATATTCAGAACCTAGAAAGTGGATGCGAGGTAAAGGTCGTGTGACCATACAATTTGGCTGCTGCTACAATTATGCCAAGGTAATTTTTAGTTTCTCAACTTTCATTCTGCTATCAATCTCTGAAATGTCTTTGCACATCTTTACACATGCATAATCTCTTTCAAATGCTATTATAGGACAAAAATGGAAATCCCCCTGGGATCATGAGAGATGAAGTTAGATTGAACATTTAATTCAACACTGGCATGTTACATGATGCATATAACATTACATTAATGAATATTATCATTCTGACTTAATGAGTGTTGCCAGGATTTCAATTACTTTCAGAAAAATGGACAACAGAAAACTACCTTATGCTTTTTGTCCGGATCCTGAGCTGCAAGACATTAGGTCTCTTCGCTATCCTCCCAAGAAAAAATCAAATGTTTTACAGAAGTTACATCTCATAGTCATGAGACGGTTAAGAAGAGAAAAAAGACGATTCAGGTATTACTGAGCATGATTTTTCATCAGTTGGTAAGTCGAATAATGTTGCAAACAGAGAACTGTTTCACATGATAAGGGCAATGGTTTGTTTTAATAACCTACCTGTTTTGTATAATAGTTAGATTGAACATGCAAAGGTCGAATGAGTTATTTTTTAGGATCATTTTTGGGTACTTTAGTGGTACAAATGTGACATAATTTAATGAAAAGTATTGTATTTTTTAGAAAATTGTTCTTTAATAACTCAAACTTAAATTACTAAATATACTTATTTTAATAGTTACAAGATTAGGTGACAATTAGTTAAAGTTATAAGACTAAATTGATCTAAAATTTTATCTGTTGTGCTAACTGTTTTTTTTTTAGTTACTAAGGAAGGTGTATCATTGCTATAAAAAGAATTGTTTTTGACTATCTATGACCTCCCTAGCTCCTTTTTGTTTTTTGGCGAATTTGTAATTTGTGAATATAAGCGTCAGATCAAAGGTGGTCATGAATAAATTGGAGTATGATGATGTTTAAGGGTCCTCTAGTTGATATCATTTCAAGGCTTAGCACTTAGACCTTTAAAAGAAAAATCGAACGGTGTGAATAAGAGTTGCCTTTATGTATAGGCAGACTCTTAAAAATACACTTTTGAGGCCAACGCTGCATGAGGTCAATTTAGGCATTTAGAAATTAGGAGTTTAGGCACAAATAGTATAGGTATTTTAAAAAAATAAAAAATATTTATAATATATATTTTAAAACTTATAACCATATAAATAAAATATATTTTATACATAGTTTATATATTTATACTATTAAGAAAAAAACTTGGTATTATCATTTTATATTAAATATTGATTCATTGTTTAAGTTTTATTATAATCACTTATATTTATTCATTTTTAATATTATTAAAATATTATTTTATTACGAGTTCTAGAGGAAGTTGTTTATGTAATTTACTTTATGTAATATGAAAGAATTACATTTGATGCCCTGCTATATATATATATATTTTTCCTTTGTGTTTTCTACGTCTTATTAACTTGTGATAATGAGAAAATTTTATTTTCGCCCTCATTTTATATCTTATCACAATAATGCACTTCACGTTGAACAATTTACCCCATAATAATAGTTTACTGTTTTTTAACTTTCAAGATGTACAAAAAAAAAATCATTAGATTTTTCTTTTATTAGGAACCGAGGACATGATTATCAAGAGGGAATCAGAATAAAGTAAGTAGATTAATATCTATTCGGCCAAGGTATTGTAATTTTTATTAACTAACCTTATTAATCTAATAATTATTAAGTTAGATTTATTAATTTTAATAATTTTTTAAAATAAATATTTTAATACCGATAATTTATAAGTTAGTTATTATTATAAAAAACAAGTATTATTAGTAATACAATTATTAAAATAAATATTTTTAATCCATTAAAAGTATTAAAATTAAAATTTTATAATTTTATACAATAGTATTTTAATTTTACTTTTATAAATGGTGTGATCGTAGGTATTTAATTTAAAAATTATCGAATTAAAATAATCATTTTCACATAATAACGAAAATATTGTGATAATTTTTAAAAAATTATAAATTTTTTGATACTCGATGTAATAATTATAAGATTAATTTATTTAAATTAAATAATTACTGTATTTTTGGTTCCTTATTTAGAATTCTAAAATTTATTTTTTAAATTACATCATTAATCAGAATTAAGTTGTTTTCAAATTCTTATTCTCAATTCGTTTTAGACTCGATTCATTCCCTGCTCAACCCCTATTATTAATTATCTTTCTTTACCAAAATTATTTAGTAATTTTTTTACATTTCAAAGTTTTACAAAATTATCTTTAATCAAATTTAAGATTTATGAAAACAAGTTACTAATATTTTTTTCATATTATATTTTATTATTTGTATATAACACTTACTTTAACTATTTACTAATTATTTTTAATTTTATTATTTATCCACTACGTACCATTACTTAGAAAAATAAAAAATAAAAATAACAAAGTATATTATTTTTTATAAAAAAAATCTTATTTTATTTATATAAAATATTTTTTTTATATATATGAAAAAAAAAATAATAATTAATTTTATAGAGAAATTTTGATAAAATTATATTTTTATTATCTTCCGTTTCGAATCAGTGTGTTTACTTTCTATGTAACATGAATCTGTTTTCTGTTTACTCTGATTTCATAGAAGTGTTAGCAAACAGCATGTTTAAGTATTTTGATTTATGTTTACTTTGATCCATTCAAATTCTAATTCTATTTGATTTTCATTATGTACTAGTAGGCATGATGTGAAAATATTTTGAAATTACATTTACCCAGTAGCCATTTAATTTGCATTATATTTTTAGAGCGAACGATCCCTAAATTTTCTAATTCTACAAGTTTAATTCCTTAATTTTTTTCTTAATACATGTATTTTTTAATTTTTAACACATATATTAATTCATAATTTTGAAATCAACTTGAGACCGATTCTAAATTAATAAAAAGATAAAACTAGAATATATGAAACTATTGTGTTTGTATTATTTGTACTATTGAAACATTTTAAGTTCAATTTGTATCACCAAATTATTAAAAAAAAATTATTTATATTATTATGTTAACTTTCATTATACGGTGTCATGGTTATATTAGTTTTTTTACCGTTAAGTTACTCACTTATATCTCCATAATCGGACCAACTAAGGTGAAATCGAACATGTATTAACTTTATCTTGAACATTAATCTCGTTAATCTATATTAACAATAATTTGAATTTCACAAATAACAATCTCTAACACTGGTGGTTAGGATTGAGTAGAGATGAGTGAGCGCTCTAGTAGCCAAAAGCATAATATCACGATTACTCTCGGGATTAAGCATAATATCGTGATTACTATCAAAAAAGTATACAACGACTCCTCGATACAAATAAAAAGCACATCACATAGTTGAGTTAAAGCTTCAACATGTCTCTTTTCTTCCCCATGACATATATGTAACCCAGATAAAATTTTCTTGAGTCGACCATTCTATTGCAATGATAACGTTGACCCAATTATTGATGAATGTAAAAGATCATCCAACCAAACAACGAACTAGAAACAACAAACATTTTTCACCTGTCGCCAATCACCAGTCACTGAATTGCCTCTCGTCGAGTCACCAGTCGCTGAGTTGCCTCTCTCGCCAGTCGCCCGCTCGTATCTGTCATCTCTATCGCTCTACGCTTATCGTCGACTCGACTTGCTGTCCTCATTCACTTCTACAGACCTCAGCTTCTTCTTCGTGTTCTCATCAGGTACTCAGGTACATACATAAAATGTTTTCTTTTCTAAAGCATATCTCGAACTTATTTTATTTTCTATGCTTCTTGTTTTCTTTTATAGTTTTACTTATATTGCTCCTCTTGGTGGCTGATACATAAAGTGACTACTATGTTTTGTGTATGGACTTCACTGCTATGAGATTTTGTTACTTTGTTTCTTGAGCAGAACAACTTCGGCATAACATATATTTAAATGCCTAAAGTCATCTCGAGAAAATATTATCAATTCATAATGTATATGGAATAAATTGATTACTCTATTTTGTGTATGAACCTCCTTATTATGAGACATGGTAAAATATTATTAGATTTGTACTTTGATAGATTTAATTAGAGACTTTATTCTGTTTCTTGAGCAGAACAGCTTCGGCATAATATATATTTAAATGTCTGAAGTCATCTGGAGAAAGTATTATCAATTCATAGTGTATATGGATTAAAGTGACTATTCTGTTTTGTATATAGACCTCCCTATTATGAGATTAGTACTACTCTTTTATTAATTCATAGTGTATATGGTAAAATCTTATTATCGATTCATAGTAAATATGGAATATAGTATGATGATAATTTTTTATTATGTCTTGTAGAGTTTGAGATTTGTGAAGAAGACATAGACTTTAAATATTATGATAAGTGAATATGTTGAAAATGCAACGTGAGATAATAGAAAATATATTTATATTTTTTTATATATATTAAACTTTGAAAGTTATTTTTTCAGAATTTTTCACCACAATACTTTCAATGAGTAAATAACATTGAACTTAATGTGAAGGTAACAAGTGGTGGAACTTCAAGTGTTGATCAACATACAAATATTTCTCTCCTTACATCAACATTTTCACCTAAAAATTTAAAAAGTCAACCATCAAATGAATATAATGAGTAAGAAGATATGAAGGCTAAATTAAAATCGTGTTTTGAAAATACACATGTTGATGAATAATTAGAAGAGAGAAGTTTTGATTTATTGTACTTGAAATTTTCTTAAATTTATTTAATTAGTTTTCAATATGTGTATGAATTTAGAATATTTTATTTATATTTTATGTTTCTCATTTATATATATTTAATCTTATCTAGATTCATAGAAATATATATTATTAAATGTTAAAAAATTTATCAAAATAACAAATTGAGATAACAGTTCAAGGATTTTTTTTTAAAGTTTGAAAAGCGTTTTTTTTAATAATTATCCCAAATTATTATCCACAAGTAAAAAACTGTCTTCGAATCGTAACAGTTTTTTGACGATTTTGAGAACAAATTTTATAATTCAGTTCATAAAAAGTTATATTAAAATCTGTATTCGTCTGTACCCGTTACCATCCTTAACCTGCATTTTACCTTCTGTTTCAATTATTATAATAAATTATAATTTAATATTAAAAACTAGTTTTGATGTAAAATGAAAATAATAATTCACATTATAGTCTAGTAAGATTGTTTTCTTCATAAATCACAAATTTATACTGATAACATAAAACCCGAATGCTGCTTCCTTGGAAACCTTGATCCTCCTCTTGACATGGAGAAATGTTTCCGTGGCATTTTCCTTGGGGCAAAAGATATCAAAGTTTTCTTAATTTTTATAAAATGATTACATTAATATCGTTATTATTAGATTAAATACCAAAATTTTCATAATTTTTCAAAATAAAATTTTAATTCAATAATTTATGAAAAATAATTTATTAATCATATTATTATGAAAAATAAAAAATTAATCTTATAATTTATTAAAATTAACACTTATAACCAACAATATATTAAAAATTAATAATTATAATACTTAACTTTCATAAATAATAAGAATATAATCTAGTAACCTATTCAACATTAATAATTCAAATATTTTGAGACTACAATTTTCATTTACACATAATAAAACAAAATATTGTAACATTTTTTTTAAATTATTAATAATTATAAAATTAAATAATCAATTAAACTATCCAACATAAACCAGTAAATCGATGAATACTGTTTTGGGTCAATTCATTCGCGCCCTCACGTCAAATGACAATTCACTATGACACCCTAAGCAAATCAGCACATTTTATTTCATTGCAAAAGGTTTTTTTACAGCCAAGAAATCCTTACATATCAGGCATTAAATGATCAGAAAATCTTTTAATGGTTCCATCCATAAAGAATGATCAAAGTTAAAACTAATTAGAGTCAAACTCTAAATTAGAGATATCAAAGTGAAAAGTACAATGAAAAAAGGAATGGAGGAATTTCTTATTGCCCCCTCCAAGATTTATTCTATTCGAACTATCCTGTGGTTCATGTATCTAAACCTACAAATCTCATCGAAAAAATCATCAGTGCAGCTATAACTGCTCTTCATCTGAAGAATCTTTATTACCATCAGCTTTAAATTCCTCCCATACTTCAGAAAAGACTCTAATGTGTTCATTTTCTGTTCGGCGTTCAATGGTGATCTCACTGTGATGACAACCTCCTCCAAACAAGGAATTACAAATGCTTTATCCACCTGTAGAAGATGAAATTGTAACTTTGTTAACAAACCTGCAATGTTAACCAATAGTCAAGTAAACAAAAGCTTTAATAGGATGTACTAGGTACTAACATTCTTCAAGTTATTCTTTTGACAAAGAGCTGCAAACATGGCTCCA
The DNA here is from genome assembly GCA_030763125.1 of Hippophae gyantsensis. Classification (NCBI taxonomy): domain Eukaryota; kingdom Viridiplantae; phylum Streptophyta; class Magnoliopsida; order Rosales; family Elaeagnaceae; genus Hippophae; species Hippophae gyantsensis. The sequence goes on from CM061032.1 coordinate 7,338,921, forward strand.
TGAATGTCGAGCCTTTGTAGCTTGGGATGGTTATTGAAAAAATCAACAAAATCAATCTCTGGAAAGGGTAAAAGTGTCTCGAAATCCCCTGTGAATTCCACTTTCATGTAAAGGTGCTTCACCTCACTAGCCAATTGAAGCATATTGCTTATTGCATTCCAACACCACTGGACACCTCTAATGGATAAGAACTCAAGAGCTGTAAGTTTCCCAAAATCAACCATGTACACTCTTCCTGTAAAAAGACGATGCAAAACAATAAAATTACCAAAGTGAATTCATAAGGGAGAAAAAAGTGTCATTGTAGACAACTTATGCTAGTTGAACCACATACGTGACCCTTGAGGTACTTTTGAATTTCACAAAACTTGCAGCATTTTTAAATTTTGTTTTGAACTACCTAAATATCTACATTTCTGTTTTAAGGGAAACATGTATGTTTGTTATACTATTTTGCCCACTTTCTTACAGGAGATCAGCCCTTTCTCTAATAATAACAAAGTAGCAATATGCAATGTACCTATATTATTGGCAATTGAAAGACTTCTCAAGCACTTGGTCTCTCCAACACGCATCCAACTACAACCTTGTACCTCAAGAACTTCAATTTTCTGGCAATTCATAGAGAAGGAGCATTTTCCCGTACCATAAAAGTCCAGCTTACACTGCTGCAAATTTGGCAACTCAATTGAAACGTATTTAAGTCCTTCACAGCCAAGCAATAATAAATTAGTCAATTTAGGACATGCACGAAGTACTGCAGTCAATGTAGAATCATCCATTCTTGCACCAACAATTTCAAGGTTTCCTAGTTTCGGGAAAACATCCCATTTGGGTGAATGGGTTATTAAAACACCCCAAAGTTTTAGTGATTCCAATTTCTTTGCCATACTAATGCAATCTAGTTTGGATGAGTTCTCATTACAACCTTGTTGTTCAGCAAGGTTGTCCATTCGAAGCTCAAGATGTGTAAGAGAGAAACCTATTACTGATAGCCATGAGAAGAGACCAGCACCTGAGAATGGACTAAAGACTACAAGTTCTTCCAACCTTGCAACTGATGAAACCATCTTCCATATAATCTCATCAGGACTGCCCTTGCTAAGGTAACCATCAAAACAATTGCGAGGGAAGAAGAGACTCCTAATATAAGGCATAGAGTATTTCCATTTTTTGGACACACAATTACAAACTGCAACATCACTAGCATTTTTCATGTGTGACAATATGTATTGAACGACAGCTTCAGGGAGAGTATCCATTCTGTGAGGAAAATAAACAAACAGTTCGTGGCATTACCCAAAATTGTTCAAATGAAATAGAACTTGGTAAAAAAAAGTTTAAAAAAATTAATCAATGCACAACAAAGAAACAAAAATGATTTCTATTAGCTAGTAGTTATAAGCTAAATTTGTCAATACAAATAACCACAGAGTAATCCATAAAGTATAGTGCTTTCTTCTCTATATGCTTAATTGGAAATGTTGAGATCTAACATTCTTTTGAACCCAAAAATTGGGATAAGAAGCAAAAATAACACTGCAACTACTCAGATTTGACAAACATCAAAATTCGTTTCATTTCCTAGGAAACTAACTTTCCCACGTGAAATCAAGGTAAAGACAAATAAATGCTGTAATTTGAGAAATCTGAACTGAACCCAGATTGAGAAACTTCCAATTAAAAAAAAAAAAAGAGGCAAAATGACAGAGCAGAACTTTTGAAATGCAGCTCAGCTCAATAAAAATCAATCTACAAGTTGGAAATGAAATGGGAAAGAATGCATTTAACATGAAAGTCATTTAATAAATTATAAATTAAAAAAAGAAGAAATGAGAAAGTTACCAGAAATGGTGGATACAGCTGCAAATCTACCAACCTATGACGAGCAAAGATTATATATATAAAAAAAGTATACGCAGAAGAAGAAGAAGAAGACTCAAAGAGTCGGTTTATTTGAATGGTAAATAACAATGAAATCTGAGATGACATTCTATTATGTATATATATATCTGATGCTTGAAAAAGAAAGGAAGTAAAAGGTTGCTTTAGAATTAGGAATGGATGGTCATTTTTCAAATTTCAAAACAAATTCACGATGTGATTTTTTTTATTTACATTTTAAGAAATGAATTTTTAAAATTTTAGATCTAAAAACAGAAGGAAAGAAAACACATGTGCGGAGCCAAAAATGGCCCGCCTCTGCCTTTTGTTTCGCAATTTTGAAATTTCGAATGTTCGTACTTAGACTACTTTTCTAAATTATTTATATCGGGTTATTAGTTACTGTGGGTGTGGAATAGGCACAGCGTACAAAACTAACTTTTTTTTATGACTAATGTTTTATTTATTCAGAGTTAATGAAAATGAATCAGAATTGATTTTTTTTATTTGTGTATTTTTTTAATTTAAAAAAGTAGAAGAAATCATAATTCTTTCTATTACTTTAAAAATCATAATTTTATTCTCATTCTAGATTTTTTTTTCAATTTTACTTTACTCTAAATATAATCTTAAACCCTAAATCTCAAAACATTAAAGTGATGTTTGGTTGGAGGGAATCAAAATTAATCAGAATTCATTTGTGTGTTTGTTTGTACTGAGTGGAAGGGACGGAATGAAATCGATTACAAAAGGAGAAGGAATCACAATTTCTTTTCTCCCTTTAAGAATCATAATTTCATTCTCATCTCAAATTTTTTTTTCAATTTTACCCTCACCTCAAATATAACCCTAAACTCAAATCTCAAATCCCCAAACCCTAAACCCAAAATCCCAAATCCTAAAACCCTAAACCCAAAATCCCAAAACTCCAAATCCCTAACCCTAAAACCTAAATCCTAAAACTTAAAACCCTAAACCCCCAAATCCTAAACCCTAAACCTTAAACCCTAAACCCCTAAATCCTAAATCTTAAATCACAAAACCCTAAACCCCAAATTCCAAATCCTAAAACCCTAAACCCTAAATCCAAAATCTCAAATTCTAAAACTCTAAACCTTTTTTAGAAAAATAATAATTTTAATCATAAACCTTACCCACAAATATAACCCTTAACCCTAAACCCCAAATCATAAATCCTTAAACCCTAAATCCCAAATCCCAAATCTCAAACCTAAAAACACTAAACCTTATTTAAAAAATAATAATTTTAATAATATATATTTTTTAATTAAGTAATAATTATTTGAAAAATAATAATTTCAATAATGTATTTTCTTTTTAATTAAGTAATAATTATTTAAAAATAATAATTTCAATAATGTATTTTGTTTAACAAAAAAATAGTAATTAAATGACATTGTTTTAACTTTACTGAATGTAGGGGTATTAAGGTAATTTACAATTTTTTTCGTTCTATTCTAATGGCAAACCAAACATTGAAATCCTTATTCCGAGCTTGATTCCACTAATCAAATCAAACAACATTGTTTCCTTTCTATTCCATCCATTCTCATTTCGATTTCGATTCTGATTCCATTCTGCGAACCAAACGCCACCTAAACCCCAAATCCTAAAATCCCAAAAACCTAAACCCCAAATCCTAAAACCTAAATCCCAAAACATTAAACCCTAAATCCTAAACTCCAAAATGCTAAACCTTAAAACCTAAATCCTAAATCCCAAAACCCTAAACCCTAAACCCTAAATCCAAAATCCAAAATCCCTAAACCCTAAATTCTTAAATCTCAAATCTCAAACCTCAAAACCCTAAACTCTATTTAGAAAAATAATAATTTTAATAATATATTTTCTTTTTAAGTAATAATTATTTAGAAAAATAATAATTTCAATAATGTATTTTGTCTGACGAAAAAATAATAATTAAATAATATTATTTAAATTTTACTGAATATAGGAATAATAAGATAATTTATAGTTTTTTTCATTCCATTCCAGTGACAAACTAAACAGTGTAATACTGATTCTTTTTTTTTATTTCAATGGTCAAACCAAACAACATTGTTTCCTTTTATTTTATTCCATTCTCACTTTGATTCTGATTCTAATTTCATTTTGTGAACCAAATATCACCTAAATGTATTCACATAACTTTTACACGGTATGAAAAACCTAATTATATAATTTTAATGTAATTATGTATTTTATTGTGAAATCAAATTGTACAATGCAATATAAAAAATGACAATTATATAAAAATTTAATACAATTAAAAGTTGTGAATCTAAACCGTATTAGACAATTAATTTAATTTGTAAAAAAATTTAATTATAAAATTATGTTTTTTAATTTTTTAAATTTTAAATTAAAAATAATATTTTTTTATTTTAAAATATAATAAAAATGTAAAAATAAAATAAATTTTAATTTAATTAAATTTTAATATATAAAATTATTTTATTAAAATATTTATAATCAATTTTGTTGGATTATATTATAAAGTTTATTAGTAAACACTATACAAACTAAATATAATATGATTTAATATATCTTAATTCAATATATTTATACTAAACATATCTAATAGGATGTATCAAATATGTATTTAGAGTTTAAAACTATCGAAGGATATGTACACGTGGTTTGTTACTTTTGAATTATAATAATTTTTATTTTGGTAATTATTTTGACCCCGGTTTAAAGTCTGATTAAGATTTATAAAATATCTTTATTTAAATATTAATACGTATTTTAATCAATATTAATAATAATAATATATTTAAACTACTTAAATGCATTAAAATTATTAATAAAATTGATTAAAATATATATTAATAATTTAAATAAAAATATTATATTTATCTTGAGAATATAAATATAAATAATTTAAAGATATAAATTTTAGTACATTATGTAGGTTGTTTTGATTGATTGAATTAGAATTTATGTTTTAATTTACATGTAAGTACGTACAAGAGTTTTTTTTTGTTTAAATAGTTTAGTATAAAACCATTCAATCAAATATTACCATTTGATTGGATAATATAATTTTTCATATGAGTTACCCATCATCTCTCTCCTTGGATTTAATTTCATCATTTAATTTGTCGATTTATGTTAAACTTATTTATAATTTGTTTGTTTTATGCTATTTGAGAGATTTTTCTAATGATATAATTTAATTTTAAAAAAAATTGTAATCTAATTATTATAATTTTAATAAAAATATACTTTATTTTTGTAATAATAAAAGTTATAAAATTATAACAAAAATTTATTATTTTTATAAAAATGAAACGTTTTAAATTTACTTTAATAAAATATATTTCTACAACTCTTCTTGTAAAGACATTAGATTTTTCTGCCCACGTAATAGGTAAATATCTAAAATATATTTTTATCAAATATAATTGACTTAAACAACCTTTAATCCTTAATTTTTCATCAACAATTAACATATAAATACTTTATTTAGAACAAAATAATAAATACCACATTAGCAATGAAAAACACTACAATTTGATAATAGGTTAAAGTGTATCATTGGTACAAGTTTTAATTAAATTCACGTATAGGTTTTTAAAATTTTAAAATTATGATTTATCTCTCAAACTTTATGAGTGATTAGTAAATCGAAATTGCATGTTTTTTACCAATCTGAATACGTATTGAATTTAAATATTTTTAATCTAAATTTGATCCGATGATGTAATCAATCTCAATCAGATAGATCAATTTTTTTTGGAATCAAATTGATGTTGAAGTTTATTTATTAACTATTGTCGTATATAAAATACAATATACACAGTATTTAAATTTAAAATTAGTGTTTTTTTATTAAAAGTTATTACTTTTATATTCACAACTAAGAAAATAAAAAATATCATTGGATAATTATTAATTATGATCTACATTTAACATTTTTATTCATTTTTTAAAGTAAGAAACTAACTTAATGTAATTGTGATATATATAATATATAAAAATAAAATATTATAAATTAAAATATTTATTTATTTATAACTTTAATAATAATTCAATCCATATAAGATTATAGCAGATTATAAAATATAACAATTCAAATCCAATCTGAATTTGAACGGATTATATACCTTATAACTGAATCAAAATAGATTGTATATTTTATAATCCAAATTCGATCAGATTACAAATATTTTCAATATAAGTTATTTAATAATCCTTAATTTTATTATATATTGTATATAAAAAAGATGATTTTATAAAATTATTCTTACTTTACTCACACTTGTTGAAGTTATCTTTGGGAAAATACATTTCAACCTTCAATCCTATGTATGTTATGCCATCGATTGTTAATTTTTTGTGTTGGGTAGTCTTGTATATGGTGAGCAATGGATCAAAACTTTTTTTTTTTTGATTAATCTGAATCAAATTCGATCCAGATTAAATTTAAATATTTTTAATCTAAATCAGATATAATAATATAATCAATTCGAATCATTCTGAATCTTAACAGATTGAATTTTTTTGTTTGGATAAAGTTATAATAATGTTAAAATTTATTTATAAATTATTTTAACATATAAAATACGATATATATAATATTTAAAATTTAAATTTGTATATTTATAAAAAAAATTATTATTTATCATCACATTAAAAAAATCAAAAGAATAAAAAGTATGTTAATATAGTTATTTAATTATTATTAATATTTAATATTTATATTTTTTAAATTAAAATAATAATTGAATGTAATTATATCGTATATAACATTTAAATATGTTTATTATAATTTAATAACGATTCACTACAAATATTATAACGATTTAAAATTAATCAAAATATTAATAAATTATATAATTTTTAATCTAAATTCTATAAATTATAAAATTTATTAATTTAATTTAATTCCTATCTTACAAATATTTAAATAAACTAATCCCATTATTTGGGACTGCTAATCTGGTGTCCGTTCAAGGAATTTGGCAACCTAACACGTTATGACCATATCACTGTGCAGCCTATAGTAATTGAGGCAATGAGGAGGTAATGATTTTGTTTAGTTGGAAATGAGTATATAATCATAAAAGATAAGATGCTTGTCCACTAAGCCATATAAAAGAATTGAGAACCAACAAATTTTTTTTTTTGTATTTTTAAATACAGATAATTTTATTTTTTTAATGATGATTTGTTAGGCTTACTTATAATTGGATGTTGAAAGGTGATTAGTAAATTTATTTTAGTTATTTAGTTTTATAAAAAATAAAAAATATGAATTGAATTAATAATTAATGTCAATTAAAGATATAAATTAAAAAAAAGTTAGACATTACATATATTATAATTATTTAATTTAAACAATTTAATTTTATAATTATTGATCGAGTATTAAGGATTCTATAATTTTTGAAAAAATGTAACAATAGTTTCATTTTTAGACGAGACTAAATTGTGCATATTTTTGTATACTAAATATTTAATGTAAAATCCACAAATTAAAGATAACGAAATACAACTCAACAACATAAATCTCATTTAAGCATGATGAAGTTATAAAATTTAAATCTTATTTACAAATATATGAGTTTTTTTTAAATTATAGTTCATTCATTCAAATAAATAATACAAAAATAATTAAATTAATAAAATAAAAATACATTAAATCATTCTATATTAAAAAATAGTTTTGAGTAAAAAGATTGTTACTTCTTAATCTTCAAATATTATAAAAATAAGTTATAATTATTTCCTATATAATAAATGGATAACATGATAGTTTGTTGATCTTATTTTTATAAATTAAATATATTAATCACATTTCTTAAAATTACTACATATTAATCATATTACTATTACATTTTGAAAGCTTTACTCATTTCTTGTTCTTTTTTATAATATTTTTTATCGAAAGAAATAAAATAAATCTTACTAGCATGGGTCGTATAAGTAGATGTTTGAATATGAAAATATTTAAAAAGATTAAAAAATAAAATAAATTAAAATTATCAAAATTTAATTTAAATGATTAAATTATCTATAAATATAAAAATAATACGATTAAAATGTATTAATTTAAAGTAAAATTATTAATATATTCAATTTATGAAATTGACCTAAAATATAATTGTTTAAACGAATTACCTTTTAAAGAAAATAAAAAATAAGATAATTTATATGTGAGTTATAAATTAATAAATTTTAAACAAAATATTAATGTTGCTTAAATTTGATTCAACCTTTGAAGTTAGTCATGAAAAACATAAATGTTAATTTTTTATAAATTATATAATTAAAAATATTTAATTTTTATAATAGGAGAATTGATAATATCATTCATGAATTATAATATTAAAATATTAATTTTAAAAATTATAACATTTTAATATTTAATTTAATAATTATAAAATTAATATATTTATTTATTAAAAATTACAATATATCCAAACACCCTTTTGTACTAAAATAAAATAAGTGATATATAAGCATTTTTAACTAATTATATAAGAATACGTTATTTGTCCACGTGCGTGACAATAGTTGGACAACTTGCTGGCTTCTTCGTCATTCTTTCCCTTCCGACTGGGTTGGTAACTTTCTAAGCTAAATAATTAGATTTATTAAATTAAACTAAATTAATATATTTTATAAATATATTTATTTTCATATTCAAATAAAAAAACATCTAATCTAATTTAGATAAATATAAATCATATTTTATGTTTCATGTAATTATATCCGTATAAAATTATTATTAAATTATAAATAAATGTATATTTTATTTTATAATATAATATATTTAAATATTATATATATCACAAATATATTAAATAATTATATTAATTTAAAAATAAATACAAATATTAAATTTCTTTAATAATTTAATAATTATCCTATCATAATTTTTTTATTTTTTAATTATGATTATAAATAATAAATTTTATTAAAGATATACAATTTAAAATTTAAATATTATATATTATATTTTATAAATAAATATCAGTACTAATCTACGATTATTTGATATGAAAAAAATTTAATCAGTTAAAATTTAAATTGATTTCAATTAATTATATCACTCAATAAAATATGGATTAAAAATCTATAAAATTAAATTTGTTAAGTTAAAATTCAAATAGATTGTTTTAATCTAATGTAATTAATGAAAGATTGAATCTGTAATTTAATTATTCTGTCTCACCTCTCTCATTTATTAATCAATCCTAATAGAAATGTTAATAATATAGTATTTGTAGTTTTGTACCATGCATTTTATAATTCCTCATGTTTCAAATTTAAATTCTTAAGAAATAATTAATTTTTAAAATAATATTAATATGGTTTAAATATGATGCTAAAATGATTATAAATTTATGCATTTTAACATTTTTATTTTTATAGGTGACTATTAGTGTGATCCACTACAAATAAAAGAAGAAAAAGATTATAAATTTATGTATTTTAGCATTTTTATTTTTATAGGTGAGTGGATCCGGTACAAATAGAAGGAAAGAGAAGAGAATAAGAATATGTTTGTGTTATTTTTTTATTGACTAGTGAAATTAATTTATTAATATTTTTATTTTTATTTTTATTCTTATTATATTTTTATTTTTTTTTGTGTTTATGGGTTATTAAAAAAATCTTAAAAAGTGTTAAAAGTCTGGTATTATATTGTATTTTATTAAGAGAATATATAAATATTTTCCTATTAAAAGTCATCTAATCTCTCGGTATTTATGGTTTGTTAAAAAAAAAAAAAGACTTAAAAAGTGATAAAAGCTCGAATTGTTAACGTAAATAATTTTAATACCTCTAAAAATTAGTTAACATTTTAAATTATGTAATAGAATTGATTTATCTATATGCTATCTCCTAGTATTTTGTATATGTTGTGTTTTTGATTTATTAAAACAAAATTTAAAAGATATTTTTTTAAAAAAATAAATTTTCATTAAAGATTAGTGTCTAGGTAAGAAATTATTAATTTAAATATATCAATAATTAAAATTATTAAATTAAAATTAATTTTTTTAAATATATATAAAAATCCTTGATTTTTTATCTTTCACTCAGTTATACGATTTTTTAATATATTATTTAATTGTTAAAAATATATATCGATCATTTTATAAATTTTTTTGATATTATTTTATAATCTTTATAATCTTTGATACTATTAATCTAAATAAATATATAAATTAATTATAAAATATAAAATTTAAGGATATAAATATGATATATATCATAATAAATGAATATTTATATGAGAAAAAATTATATATATTTATGAAAAATAATATAAATATATATTTTTATTTAAAATAATTAATAAAAAGAATATAACTATAAATAAAATAATGGATCTTTTATTAAAAAAAGAATTATGTTTAATAAAAAATAAATTAATTTTTTGAAAGTTTTTAGAGAAAAAGTGAACAATAAAAATAGCCAGAGTTCCAATTTTTTTTTAAATATTAAAAGTCTTTTACTATCAATTCTATACGTAGGAGAAGGAATATTTTTGTACTTTGAGCTTAAACAAAGCAAGAGCTGGGGTGAATATTTTTTCAAAAAATGTAAAATAATAACAAATGTATTAATTTATTATAAGTTTAAAAAAATCGAATTTAAATATTTTAATTAATGATAAATTGTTAGGTACTTTATTCACAACAACGATATAAAATATATATATATATATTTTTTTTTCAGTAAGAGAGTGAAGAGTGAAGAGTGAATAGTGAAAGTGAGGAAATGGGAGGTTGGGTTGCCTGCCCACCAAAAACACTTGTCTCTTGGCTTTGGGCCTTTGTGTTGCTTTCATTGAGAGAGAGCGAGAGAGGGGACGAATTCCAAATGCTCTGTGAATGGGGAAAATCCAAAATCTAAATCTGCACCAACAGCAGAGACACGCAGCTGAGGATCGAGACTCTTCTGGACTAATCTGTTCGAGATGTTCGGTGGTTCTCAGGAGGGTTGTTAACGAGTTCAATTTTAAATGTCTGTTCATTTTAATTATGGCTTTGTCGATTTTACTTTCTGGGATCTTCTGGATTCTTCCACGTCGTGTAAAGAGTTTTGGTTTTGACGCAAAGGAAGAAATTAAGCTCAGTGGTATATGATTTTTCCTCTTTTGTTTTGTTTTTCCCTTTTGAATTTTTTATGAATTCGTAGAATAAGGATTGTCTGATGTTTTTAGCAAATGGATATATTTCATTTTGCACATTTTGCCGTTTGGTAGACTTCTTTCAATGTTTCTGCTTACTGATTTCGGATTTTATTTTATAGCTATATAATTTTTGGGTTTTTATATGTTTATTGGCACTGATTGGGTTTGAAAATAGACTGATGGTAGTACGTAGTTTAGCTTGTAATTTGTTCATTTTGCGGCCTTCCTATATGGTATTGATAGGTTTCAGGGAAGAGTATTGTTTTTACAATTCATATTTACAATATTCAAGTCCCTAATGGTTTGTATTCTCGATATCCTCTTTAGTTGGAGCTTCCCGATGTTCTGAGAGCCTGTTTTATTGTATTTAACCGCCTTGGTATATACTGGAGTTAGTCTTGTGTGTTAGAAACAAATATGATTTCCTTGAAGGCTTCAGCTTCCATGGTTTACTGTTACAGTGCTTTATAGTTTAGATAATTGTATTGAGGTCACATGTGTATTTGGTGGTTTGATTTCATTTAGTGGACTAGCCTTTCATATTGCAATAGGGACTAATGAGGGAAACTGATATCTTAGCAGTAGAGTTTGCATGTTTACGGTTATACTATTCAATTCAAAATGAAGCTAGACTTCTAAACTCATATGCTATGGACTGGCTTTGCTTAATTCTTCTCTGTGTCACGATGGAAATCAAAATTGGTGGGGTGGGGGGTACCAACAAATTTGAGAGAAGAAAATATCTGAAAGTGTATATTATTGATGATGATGATGATTGCAATTAATGTACATTAGTATATATAGCACTAGTATCTATCACCAAGCTTATGTTGCATTACAAGCTAACTAAGAGTGTAACTAACTCACTAACAGAGTTGCATACATATAGAAACAATACTCTAATAGCACCCCACAAATTGATGGGTGTGGTAGCACCATTAATTTGGACCTTAAACTTTGAAATGGACTAGTCCCAAGAGATTTAGTAAGCAGATCAGCTAACTGGTCATTGGTGGACACATATTGCACATCAAGATGGCCTTTGATGACTTGATCTCTCACAAAATGATGATCCAATTTAATATTCTTTATGCGCGCATGAAGAATTGGATTTTGACATAGGTGCTTGGCATTGAGATTGTTATAAAGTATGAGAGGAGTGGATGACACAATTCAGACAACAAATATTGCATCCAAAGCAACTCAATTGTAGCATAATGCATGGTATAATATTTAGATTCAGTGGAGGACCTGGCAACTATCTTTTGTTTAGAGCATTTTTAAGGGACTAAATTGTTGCTAAGGAACACACAATACGCATTGGTACTTTTGTGGTCATCAGGGCAACAAGTCAGCATCACTGAAGGCTACCAGATCAAGAATCAAAGGCCATAATTGAGGTTACCATTGATGTACCTGAGCAGACGTTTCACTACAAGCCAATGAGTATCATTTGGAGATGTCATGAATTAGCATAGTTTGTTAATAGCAATTGAGATTTCTGGACGAGTGAGAGTGAGGTATTGCAAAGCTCTTACCACACATTTGTATTTAGTGGCATTCTCAAGAAAAGTGCCTAAATACTTGTTGAGTTGCTTGCCTGAAACCATAGTAGTGTTAGCATGTTAGTTATCTTGTAAATTGCAACGCTGTACAAGATCTCTTGCATATTTTTGCTGGCTCAAATGTAGATCCTCAAAATTGTAATGAACTTTTGTGCCAAGGAAGTCTTCCCAAATCTTTGAATGAAAAATGGTGTTCAATTTGTTGATAAGCTGTTGAATGTGTGAGGGTTTGTTGCATGTGATGATGATATCATCAACATAGATAAGAACTAACAAGATTATTAATGAATCACAAAAAATGAATAGACTAGCATTAGGTTATGACGAATTAAAACCATATTGCATTAAAAAATTGCTCAATTTGCGAAACTAAGCACGTGGTGCTTGTTTCAAACCATAAAGTGTCTTGTGTAGCTTGTATACCAAACCAGAACCTTTCTCAAATCCTATGTGTTGCTTCATATAAAAAATTTCATACAAATCACCATTGAGGAACGCGTTGTTGACGTCAACCTGACGAAGTTCCCAAATAAATAGTAAAGCAATACATAACATAACATGAATTGTAGTTGGTTTTACAACAGGACTAAAGGTTTCATAAATTCAACTCTTTCTTGCAACTAGCCCGCTTTTGTATTCATCTAGAAACCCTGAGTTAAGAAATTTTACTCAAAACACTCATTTATAGTCAATGGTTTTTGATGGGCATGCAATGGGACCGACTCCCAAGTTCCATTGTTAGGTAGAACATCATATTTCTTTTGCATCGAATCTTGTCATTCATAAATTTTTATAGTTGTTTTCCAAGACATACGAACAGGTAGAATATTCACTTGAGCATTAAACACTTATGGTTTTCGAATGCCAGCCTTTACTTTAGTGAGCATAGGGTGATTATTGACATGAATAGAAGGGGAGCCACTGTGTATAACATCCAAAAGGGTTATAGAGGCGTTGGTAGAAGGAAGTGCAGCTGAAGGTATAGGTGAGATATCAACATTATTAGGTGCAAGTAAAGTTGCATGGGAAGCACTGATATGGTGATTCAGAGAAGATGTGAGTGGGATTTGAAGGAAATTACATAGGTGCAAAAGTGAGAGATGCAAAAGTAGGTTGAGATGGAGGGGATGAAGATGACCATAAGGGAAGTGTACTGGGAACCAGAATAGGGGAAGCAGAGGAAAAAACGTGTTCATTGAAGATGACATCTACTGATAGACTCTTCTATTGAGTTTGTCTAAACAAAGATAATCGTGATGATAAGATGCATATCCAATGAAAACACATTCTGCAAATCATGCTTGCAATTTGTGTTTTGTGTAGAAATTAAGGCATGGAAAACATTGAGCTCCAAAGGTTTTAGAATAGTGTAATCAAGCAACTTGCCAAAAATAAGTTCATAGGGGGATAGATTATTTAAGATTTTGTTAGGCATCATTAGGTAGATAGATGTACTCATGGCATAGGGCCAATAGGAACGAGGCATGCTTGACTAACGAATGAGAGCTAAACCTTTTTCTATAATACGTAGATGCTTGCTTTCCACCAACCCATTTTGTTCAATGATGTGCAATGCCATGCTTGAGAAGTATAGATTTTAAGGTAACAAATTCACCACCATTATTAGTTTGAATGCTTTTTGACAGATGCATTGGGAGAACTTCCACGATAGAAGTCAAATTGTTTTGAAGTGGTAAAAAAAAACTGATAATATGAGAGGTTGATTGATAAAAATAAGGTCATGAATGTAAATAGTTCGGTAAAAATTATTTGCTGTAGTTTAGCATGCTTTGATTTCAATATAAAATTGTAATTTGCTTACTGTTGTCAATCTTTATTGGCTATGAATCTGATTTTTGTGTCAGTTTAATAAATGGTATATCTTCAACTGTTGTTCAAATTTGGCATTTATAATTTCAGATACAATCACTCAAATCCCTCATGGTTGAACAGTTGAAAGTGGGAACATGTTTTTGTTTATCAATACCCATTATTTGGGGTTTTGACATATGTTGTTCGATGTGATAACATTTATTTAAAAGTTGTGATATTTCTTATTTCAGATACCACCACACAAATTCCTCAGGGTTGAATGCATAAAAGCTGTAACATGTTTTAGTTTCTCAATACCCATTATAGTTGGGGTTTTGACATATGTTATCTGATATTGTAACATCCATTTAGATGTTGGGGGTCTTTTATTTGTTTCCTGGAGTGCGATGACAGAGTTTTCAAATTCCAGTTAAATCATTGTGAACTTGTGATTATATTTGTCTATTTGATGGAAGATGTTTCTTTTTATTGTGCACTATAGTTATGTTTTCCTGATTCCACATGCTTGCAATGGTTTACTTTCCAGATAGGATTGGGTTCTCCACGGTTATGCTGGTTAGATGTTTTCAAGAGGCTAAACTTAGTAATTTGTTTTTAGAATGAGCTATTCTCTTCTTTTTTAAGGGGTAGAATTTAAAAACTTTTGGCTTTGTAGTATTCCTGCACGATCCTTTAGAATCTTAGATCTTTGACCTTTTTCATTTGAGCATGAGAAGTTAACTTTATTCCTATGATGGAATATATAAATTTCCAACATTTCTTTGCTGTTACTGAAATGAGATCCTTACTTTTTTGAAAAACAACAAAAATAGCACCTTTAAACTTATAATCACAAAAATAGCTCTTATGTCTTCTCGTATATTTTCACTATTAAAAAAAAGTCTAACACACCATTTTATTTTAAACATCGGACGCTGTTCAAATTAAACTATGACCATTTAGACCTTTCAATATTAAACGCCGTTCAATGTGATTGAGGTGCTATTTTTGTTATAAGTTTTAGGAGTGTTATTTTTTGTAATTTCCATATTTTTTTCTCTCTCTATTTGCAGCCTCAGCTCAGGCATACTTCCGTTTAGAAAAGCCTGTTTCACATGTTGTTCCACACATTGAAAGACTAGAGGATGATATTAATGCAGAAATAGGCGTCCCAGAAGCAAAGGTTCAACTTCAACCTTATTTTTCGTTCTTTATTTAAATTACATATACCATACCATGCTACTTACTAGCAAAGTGGAATGTGAAATTAAACTGTACTTCATTCTTGTTACAGGTGGCTATCTTATCCGTGCACCAATCAGGATTATCTAACTGGACAGATGTGATCTTCGGTGTTCTTTCAGATCCAATAAATTCTCCCATGAATCCAGTGTCCTTGAGTGTTCTCAAGTCATCTTTGATTGAGGTGTTTTTGCTGCAACCCAACCTTACTCTGACCACATCAATTTTTGGGAAGCCGTCTATGTTTCAAATTATTAAGTTTGAAGGGGGTGTCGCTGTAATTCCCCCGCAAATTGGTTCCCTCTGGCAGATGCCTCAGATTCTGTTCAATTTTACCATCAATAATTCCATATCTGATTTACTCGGTAATTTTTCGGATATGAAGAATCAGCTCAAATTTGGACTTCACCTGAAGCCTTCTGAGGTACAACACTTGGGGACTTTCTATATTTTTCAGTGTAGATTTTTTTTGGTGTTGCCTTGTAATGTGACCTTCCCTTACCAACGTTTGACAGTAATCCAAGTGCTCTGTTCATAAAATATGAATAATTATGCTAAGATTGTTCACTTTCTCATTGAGTAGGGCACATTGTCTTTCGGTGATACACTGCAGAAAAGATACTATTAAAATTTTGCCTACTACTGTTCTATAGAACAAAGAAGGAATTTTTAAAAAGGTGAAACAAAAATATTCTACGTTATGCTCTTTCCTTTGGATCCAGTTCTAAACTGTGGACCATGGACCCATTGTTATACTAAATGACTAACAATTGAGCCATAGATCTTTTCATACATTTGATTTATCTTTTTATGCGCAATTACCTACTTACCATGGATCTCTAATTCCAAAGTATTAATTCCTCCTTTCTTTCTATGGCAGGATGTATATGTGCAAATAACAAACATATTTGGTTCAACAAAGGACTCTCCAGTTATAGTTCAGGCTTCAGTGCTGTCTGATATAGGGGGCCTTCTGCCTCCAAGATTGAAGCAGTTGGCTCAAACAATTACTGGATCTCCGACAAAAAACCTTGGCCTTAATAATGCCATCTTTGGTAAAGTTAAAAGTATCAGTTTGTCTTCTTTTCTTAAGGGTACACTTTCTGCAACCCCTCCAAGTTATTCTCCAGCTCCAGGTCCAGAGATGAATGATCATGCAAAACCATCAAGTTCTCCATCTCTTGCTCCTCCGGCCAACTCTCCATTACTCTCTCCTGACATTGATGTTTCTTCTCCATCACCATCTGTGGTAGTTGCTAATCCCCCCAAGTCTTGCTTGTACATTGGTTCCAAATTACCTCCCAGTTCCTCACCAAATTCACCTTTTAACCCAACGCCAACCATTCCTCCTGTTTTTACACCTAATGCTGCAGCCCCCTACTCATCTCCTCGCGGTCGGAAGTCTTTTATGTCACCAAGTGCCTTCCATCCGAGACATCTGCATGATGTGTCCTATGCTTCAAGTACAGATGAAAGCAAGGAAAATACGAAGGATTTGTTGTCACCATCAATTCCTCCTTCCTCATCCTGTAAGTTACTCCCCTCTCCCTGCTTGCGTGGTATTTTATAGTTTGTGACCATATGTCCAAATTTAGCATCTTTTTTTGGCTTTAATGTGGCTAGAGTTCTCTTCGCTCTAAAATTGCAAATACTGTGCGTTCTCAAACAGTATTCAGTTATAGCATCATGCATAGACTATGGGAACCTATTTAATAAAAAGAGAAATTGCAGTCTGCAATATAATTAGAACTGGTTGAAGTCTAGTTTGTATAAATTTGACGTAATGACATGGCCTAATATGTTGTGCGATTGCTTTGTAATATGCTTTACCATTTCCATTTATTGTTATAGTTTAAAGGCTGAGCTTATAGTTGTTAAATTTTTTCATATTCTATCCCCCCTTTTACCTTTTTTTTTAATAATTTGGTCCCTTTACCTTTTAATTTTCATACCTTTATCCCTTTGTACCTTATAATTTGGTTCCTTTACCTTTTAATTTTCACGATCCAAAATTTGAGACCATAAAAAAGTAAGGGAATCAAATTATAAAATTTAAAAAGTAAAGAGACTAAATTGTAAGGAAAAAAAGAAAGGAAACCAAAGTGTGAAAAGTAAAAAGTAAAAGACTAAATCATTTTCTTTTTGGGGGGGAATGGGACCCGGGACAAAAGGGTTATTTAGTACTGGATAGTTAATTTTTCGGTTAGCGTAAGCAGTCATAGGTATTTTTTTTTGGGGGACTTAAGTCATTGGTAATTTTGGACAGTGAATGTTTCATCGCTGAACTATTTGAGTTGGAGTTAACAAATTGATTAATGGTAGTACTTTATTGATAAAAGAGGGGTTGGAGGTACTAGGACTGCATTGATGTTCCTAGCTTGAACAGTTTGATGTAAAGAAAATTGTAGGACTGTCTATGTATAAGATTTTCGAAACAAAGTAGTGGTCCTCAAGATAAGTCCTTCAACAGTTAACCTTTTAACAAACTTTAATCTGTTCATCCTGCAGCTTCAGCAAGTCCATTCTTCAAAGCAATCTGGTTATTGGGATTTACGGGACTGGCCATCTTTCCTCTATTTTCTTGCCCGCATTAGTGCTTGAATTGCAACGTGCAAAACCTGAAGCATCAAAAGTGATGTCTCAACTCACACAGTTTATTTATGTGGAAATCAAGTGGTACTAAGAGAAGTTCAAGATGCTGTTTTACCCTTCAAACTGGCAACCATGTATACATGAATCAGCAGATGTATAGGCATAGCAGGTCCAAGCCAAAAGGTGGCAGGCCTCTCTCATCTAACTGCTATTTTGAGGATATTACCAGAAAGAATGGGATCTCTTTTCCAAGGGAAGACTCCTGCAGAGATCGACTCCTTAGAAGCATACTTCAACTTGCAGAAATCAAAAATAACCTTCATACAAATTCAATTGCAACGCATTCAGGTTCTTTTTGAGCCTCTGCAATGCCAAAAAAGGAAAAAAAATGAAAAATATATTCTGCATATAAGATACATATTAGTGTTGCATAAGTTTATAACATAGTATAGAATATTACATGTTCAATTGTCCAATTCAGTCTAGTGATCTCAACGCTACCCTTGCCCTTGTACACATGGGCTTGCGTTGCACCTAAGTAGATGAAAGAGATTGCAGAAGGGCAAGGACAAAATTATGGAGAAAATGAACCACATTTCCCGGAAAATGAACGATATTTAGCTATTCTGTGCAGTTTATTTATGTCTGATTTTATAATAGAAGATATATTATAGGTCTCCATTAACTTTTAGATGTGGTTCTCTAGTTTCAGTCACAAGTTTGAATTGAAATCATACTAAGTTCAGTTTACTAAAAAAAGAAAGAAAAAGTAACCTTTTGATTTTAACAATTGCATGTAATGGCTTCTTAGATGGCAAAATAAAATTCATTACACGTAAACGTAATAAACATGGAATCCTTATAATTAATCAACTTATTTGATTCTTAAAACTATCCAAGTTTCATTGTTGCATGTATGTATAAGAAATAGTAATTTTATATGTACACATTGAGGTTATATTATTTATTTTTTATGGTTGTTATAAATAATATATATTATTAAATTATGTGGGATGTACAGTAATTAATAAAAAAATTAATATATTTTTTAAAGGAGATGAGATTTAGATGAAATAATAATAAAAAGGTTTAGTGTTTTTTTATAAGAAATGAATCTTTGCAAGATGTATATGATGTTTAAACATGTCTGAATGACACGTGTAAAAAATTGGCATGTCACAAGTTATGTTAACACTTAAGTAAATCAAGCATGTTAATAAGGAAAAATAAAGTAATATTTAACCATGATTTTATATATACCATATTTAGTATATATATATTATTGGAATTTATATTTATGATTGCTGTATACCATTTACACGTTTGTGACCAATCATATTTTACACGATAGTGCGAAACATAAACGTTGTGAGTCTTAAGCCAAGTGCTAAAAAGAAAACGGGAAAATAATAATTATATCCCATTTTAAAATTCATAACTATAAAAATAATAATATTTATGTTTGTACGATGTATATTTGTTATAAAAAAAAATTTTATTACAAAACTTTCATATTAAATATCGTTTAAATTAGATTATGTTTAATGTTATTAAAATATTATTTTTGTTATTATACGTTTAAGTTTTAATAAATAATCTATTGGACCATGATTGTCGAGTCGAGTCATCCAAAAAATCGCAATTCAACTTAACTATTGTTATACAGTAAAGATTGTCAAATTATCATTTGTGATTAGGTTGTAGGCTTGTAGGGTGTAGGAGAGTCATCTCATCAGTAAGAATTAGAAAGGTGAACCATTATAGTAATAACTACAATCGTTTCGCATCGATTTAAGACATAGTTAGTTAATACTTATTGGTTATGAACATATGATCGTTTATGTACAATTTAACCATAATTCTTATTTTTAACATTTATTCAAAAATACATTTAGTTTTTAAAAAAATGTTAACATAATACTTACTCTATTATATCATATAAAAAATTGACACTAATTTAATTACATAATTAGTTATTTAACATATGTTTTTGAATAAAATAAAAAATATAAGTTATAAGAATAAATAAAATTTAATATAATTATTTAAAATATTGTGTGTATTAATATTAAAAGTATATTTTTATGTAATTATATTTATATATATAAAAATAATATTAATATATATTTAATTTTAATTAATCAAAGTTTTGATATTGTAATAATTATCACCGATTTATGCCTAATTAATTATGATTATTTAGAAAAAAATGATAAATTTTTTATAAATATTTACAATTTCAATTATAATCGTCCTCTATTAAGAGGTTCAACTTCTTTGGATTTGTTCTCTAATCTCGTGTTGTCCCGTGTTGCCCCTCTTTTACTTGCTTTATAATTTTTAATTCCCAAATTCTTCGTCATCTTTTTTCTTTCCTTTTTAAAATGATGTTTTTTTGTTGATTTTGATTGTAAGCTTTTAACTTAGGGTTTTTTTAGGTGTTTTCAATTTGTTTTTTGTCAAACTTCACGTGAAATTTGTTTGAGGTTTTGTTTGCTAAGCAACAGACAAATTTCATGATCTAGATGTTACTTTAGACAATGAGGATTTGTTAGGATAAGATTAGAGTTGGTTGGATTTAACATTTTCTATGTGAATCGTCTTTGATAAAGTTGTGAATCCATATAGTCTTCTCAGTGTACAATGTCATAGCTAAACAAGGGATTAGTGTATTAAATTTAGGGGTAAAAATGCTTTGTTTTGAGATTGAATTTTCTTTGAAATGAATATAATGATTCCTTCGTATGTGAAGAATGAAAGGTTGAGGAAAAATGGTGCCAATTATGCTCATGAGAAGCAAGAATGACAAGTTAATTTTTTATTTGTATTTAATGTTGAGAGTTAGAGTAAGGGGTCATTGATGACATTAATAAGGTTAAAGGCTCGTCGTTTGACGAAACTTATACCACATGTTAAAAGAAGCATGTGGATGGTGTGGGAGTGAGGTTAGGGAAATAGAATCATTAAGGAGTTTGAGAATATTTCCTTTATAAGCAATGTACAAAGTTCTTTGCCAAAGCTCGGTTGTAATGATGGGAAAGATATGGCTATAGGTAATGGTGATATTCTCAAGCAATGGAACAAGCTAATGATGATGTAGTGTGGTTAAGGAATTGGTTATAGTTTCTTTGAGTGTAGATTTATGTTTAGGTCTCGGTTTGTTTGTTCTGATTATTTTTATTGCGTCTTTTATTTAAATTTAACTTATGTATTGTTGGTTCTTAGTTGTTTGGAGATTGATATTAGCCTATTATTTGTTTGTAATGGTTATAATATGTTTGGTTTGAATTTTAGGTTTTGGAGTTTTATTTTCAGCTTCTTCTTACTTTTAGCTTGCTTGGAAGTAGGTTGACAATGTTTTGGGACCATTTCTTTTCTGGCAATTTTGCTAGGTATGGGTCTTCTTGATTCCTTAGGCTATACATGTATGTGTAGTAGATGTTAGAGTCCTTAAAATTTCTGTCTAAAATCTAGTATTTTCTTTTTGAGTCTTTTTGTAATGCATGGGCTTTTGGTTTACCATTTTTTTAAAAAACAAAATCCACAATTAAAATTGTTAATCCCTACTCGTCGATTAGCGCTGAAGGCAAAGCCAGCTAACCTTCGCATCTATCAAAACTCCTTAATCCCCACTTCTTTCTTCCTCTTTCACTTTCTCTCTCTCTAAACTTATCGCCTCCAACTTTTAGAGAGAGAAAGGGAAAAGTACAAATTGCTCATTCCTCAACTAATCTTCTCCCTTTCAATTCCATGAGAAAACTCTAACTTCATTTTCTCTCTATTCAAACATAAACAAATTGAAAGAAAATGTCGCACACTGTGTTTCACTCGGCCCAGATTCCACCAATTAACACGCAGGTTCCATTGAAACCCAGAGCTTCATCGTCGTCAATAAGATTACCTGTGTTGTTGGGCCCAACAAATCCGGCAGTACTAAGGTTACCGGTGAAGCTTCAGAGAGGTCTGGTGGTCAAGGCCTTTACCGATGGACACCCCATGGAGCTGTTGGAGCGGTGCTTCGAGGTGCCACTGCCTTCTGGTTGTTTATATCTGTCTTCGATTATGGCTCCTGTTATGAAGGGAGGGAAACACGGTGCATTTGGTGCTGTCACTCTTGAGAAATCCAAGCTCGATACGTCCCAGAAGCAATCTCAGTCTAGCCCTGAGGTTTGTCTTATCGATTACGATTCTTTTTTTTTTAAATTTAATTTCGGGAATTTTTGTTTTGGGATATAAGGGGCTTGGTTGCTTAGAAATTGTGTGATTATAAAGGAAAGTGAATGGAAGAGTATTTGTAAAAGAAAAAGTATGTGAAGTATGAAAATTTCAATTGCTGCCTAGAGAACTGAAATTGTCATTGTTAGTCTTAGCTGAGCAAATTGCTGAAATTTTCTATCAAATTAGGACATGAAATTCTGTTGGAAAGCCTCCAACTCAAGTACCAAAATTTGCCCTTTCTACATTCAATTTGGACAGATTGTTAGCTGAAAATGTTTGAGGCACACAACCGATTGGCACGTTAAATATTACTCAAATAAAGTACCGAACTGGATGGTTAACTGTTAAGAAGTGGAAAATGTGTAAGTCACATGATTCAGTGAGGAGTCTTGCTATATATGCCTGATATGAACCAAAATATGTTAGTATTGGAGAAGATATATAAAAAAGGGGTGAATGGTGTATAGCTTATACAAGTGGAGCACAATGATGAAAATATTGACGACATCGTCGACATTGTTACAAGAGTGTCTCTTTTTTACACATTCTGACGTCGAAACATGATATTCATATAATTTGACCAAATTGTTGAGAATGTCGTCAAAATGTCGTTTAAATATCTTTTTTGGTTAAAATGTCATGGATATTGTGGTTAAAATGTCGAACAAAATATTAATTCTTAATTTATTTTTCTCGTTTTTTTTTTCTGAGCAATCATTTCAATTTAATTTTTTCTCATTTTTTGCAGAAGAGAATATATATATTTTTTCTTCTTGTTTGTAGCATGTTTGCTATACATATGAGTACTTTTAAAAATAAATAATTAATGAAATTTATTTTCATACTGTTGAAATTTATCTATTTATAATAGTTATAATTAGATAGTTTATTTAATTATTTTAAACTTTTAATTACTTATTCTACAATATTTAGCAAAAAACTACATATTTTATAATACAATATTTTAATTAATTGCATAACTTATTGATTAATATAAATATTTTATATATTTAAAAATACACGTATTAGATAAAAAATTAGTTTAAAATATAAGTAATTGATTGTTTTATAATTTTTTTTTATATTTTGATAAAGCTTCTATAGTTTTCGTGATCTTTTTCAAAGCTTCTGTTGATAATGACAATATCTTCGACATTTTCATAAAAATTATATCTCGACATCTTTATCGACATTTATATTTCAATTCCTGGTGGAGCGTATTTGTCCCATAGCTTTTTAGTGGGTCACATAAAACTTTTTATATTTATAAAATTAACACTAAAGTCTTATTTTAACTGTTGATTGAGAAATTGGACGAGATTTTGTCATGTGTTGGTCGTTTAGTCAAATTTGTAAGGTTATTTTAATCATTTACCATTACCCTAATAATCTCAATAAAATTATTATTCTTAAAATACTATTACAAATTTGGTAACATGACTAAAAAATGATAGAATTTGTTCTAATTTCTCATTTAACAATCAAAATAGAACATTAATGTTAATTTTATAAAAGTGATATGACCTATGTGGTTCACTAAAAGGTTACGAGACTCATGTGCTCCACTTGTATAAGTTATAAGACCCTTGTTGTCCCTTCACCCATAAGAAAATGATTCTATCTCATTATAATTATGTTTTAAGTCTATATTTCTTGCTAAGAGGACCTCTTTTTGATAGAAGGCTATTGCATGTGAAGATCCCCTCCCCCCTAAGAAAATGATTGGATCTCTTTATAATTATGTTTTAAGTCTATATTTCTAACTAAGAGGACCTCTTTTTGATAGAAGGCTATTGCATGTGATGATCCCCCCCAAAAAAAAAAAATCCTTAACTAAGAGTTAACGTATCTCTTCCATTTATTTTGGTGATTCATGTAGCTTTCTCTCTTTCTCCCCCGTCTTGTAAGTATATTTTATTTTACTTTTCCTGTATGCAGGCGTTATTTGGTTATGATGGTATAGGACACCTAATATAAGTTCACATTTTAAGATCAGTCACGAATCACATAGAGATGCAGTGGTCTAGTTGTCACTTGTCTAAAATTGGTAGGTCAAGCATATATAATTTGTTGAATAACTATAATGCATCAAGTTTTGAATTAGCTTATTTATATAACCATAGGGAAAATTTTCACTTTTTTGTAATACATGGGTATTATTTGAATTTGCAGACTGCCATTGGTGGAGGTGGTGGGGATATTGGGAAGAAGATCAATCATGGGGGTGGTGATGGTGGTGATGATGGAGGTGACGACGACGACTACTTTGACGACTTTGATGATGGTGAAGAGGGAGGTGAGGGTGGTCTATTCAGGAGACGAAAATTTCTCGAAGAGGTTGGTATGACATGCACAGATGTTTGCTACTGTTAGGTTGATGTTTCTTAATCTTCATGTATTGACGGATGTTTCACGTGTCCAGCTTTTTGATCGAAAATTTGTAGATGCTGTATTGAATGAGTGGCAGAGGACAATTATGGATTTACCTGCTGGGTTCCGACAAGCTTGTGAAATGGTTTGGTACTTGTCTGTGACTTCCAGCTGGATAATTATGGATGGTTTCTAACTGAACTGTTTTTTCCAGGGGTTGGTGAGCTCTGCTCAAATGGTAAAGTTTTTAACAGTTGATGCCCGACCAACTGCTTCTAGGTTTATTTCACGGTCAGTTCCTCAAGCAATGTCAAGGGCATTTGTTGGAAGGTATATTGACATCATCCCTTTATAGAGTAATGCAGAAATGATACCCTCTGGATGTCACACTGTTCCCTTGGAGATTCTTACTTTTGCTATCTTTTGTTGTCAGCATAATTTTTAGGAAATAGGTTTAAGATAATCTGATAATGTAAATACTAAATTTCCAAGTTGAATTTCAATCTCTCTAAATATATTTTAAACATTAGCTTGGTCTCCCTATCTTTTAGGAGAAGTTCTATTGGCTTTTGCAATTCAATAGTTTACTATTAGCTGGAAAATAGATCATTTCCATACACAAATTTAGGTATAAATAGAGTTTATAATAACAGAGGTTTGCATCACTGCGCTGGCTTCTTGGATCAACCATTTTTCTACTTTTTCTTTGTTGTAAATTTCATTGGCCTTATGGTTGATTGGAAATTCATATAGTGCTACTCTGTTTGGTGGTGTTGAGTACTGGCACATAAAATACTTTTGGACTCTTAAAACTCTCTTGTAGTGTCACTCTAATAACATGCTATATGATCATGTACTTTCCATCATTGCTGCAGTACGGTAATATTATTTAGTTGAACTATCTTTTTAATCTAATTTGTGTATGAAGGCATTAATGTAACATTTATGTATTACCGCTGATATTATTTGTTTATACAATGATTCAATCCATTGTTAGTGTCTTCCTCGATTTTTGAATTTTTTGAATTTTTTGAATTCTCATTATTATGCAATACTGCTCTATTATGCAGGATGCTTGCAGATCCTGCCTTTTTGTATAAGATTCTCTTAGAGCAGGCCTCTACAATTGGTTGCTCAGTATGGTGGGAGCTAAAGAATCGTAAAAATAGGTATTTTTCCCCCCCTTTATCATGCGAGCTTTGTCAGAAACCATGGTTTAAGATACTGGAGTTTTTGATTTCTTAATTTCTGCGGTGTAGGATAAAGCAAGAATGGGATCTAGCACTTATTAACGTGCTTAGTGTAGCAGCATGTAATGCTGTTGTTGTTTGGTCACTTGCTCCTTGTCGTTCATATGGGAATACATTCCGGTTTGATTTGCAAAATACGTTACAAAAGCTCCCTAACAATATATTTGAGCACAGTTACCCAATGAGGGAATTTGATTTACAAAAGAGAGTTCACTCTTTCTTTTACAAGGCTGCTGAGTTGTGCATGGCTGGATTATCTGCCGGTGCATTACAAGGCTCTCTATCGAATATTATGGGCAGTAAAAAGAAAGAAAGGTACATGAAAGAAATCTTGTTACTGCAAATATTTACACAGCTTTATTATTCTCATTATTATTAGCATCATCACTACAAAAAAATGAATATAAGACTAAAACCCTGAGTCCCTGACGACATTACATGCCATATTACTTTCCCAAGCTCACCAACTATAAAAGTGAGAAACATTTTCATTCTTTGATAGGCACTGCACATAAAGAAGTTGCAATCTAAATTTTACCTTACCAATTATTTACAAATATAATGTATACTCTTTTGCCAGGTTACCTGTGACAATGCCTAGTGTCAGCATCAATGCTCTTGGTACTGGTGCTTTTCTTGGACTATATGCAAATCTAAGATATCAGCTGTTGTGTGGATTTGACAGGGCAGTTGTCAACCATTTTGATGTAATAGGAGTTGCGCTTTTCTTTAGCACAGCACTAAGGTTTTTGTCTTCCGAATTCTCAATTAAAACCTTATGTTTTCACTCGAATCCTCACATATAATGCTGTACTTTTTCTCACTCTGCTTGTTGACGTTCATATTCTTATCATTGGTTATGCGGCAATCTAATACTTCTAACTTCATCCTATTTTGCATCTGTGAATTCTCTTATTTTCTTTTTACCCTTGCACTATATCACAATAATTATTAACCATAAGAGTGATGAAATTAATGTATTTGCTTCAGAATTGCAAGGTTTGATGCGCATAATGCTTTTCCTTGCATCATTTAATTTATGGCCTGCACACTGGAATATATCACCTTGGCTATCTTGGTGGATAATGTGGGCGGTTATAAAACTATGGATATTTCTCTTCATTGCTATATATTTTTGCTTCTTTTATTTTGGCTAAATTATATTTTCTTCACTTTGAAAGTTGTGAGAATCTTCTGTTACGTAATCAAGGAATGATTGTTGGAATTTTAGATTCATCAATATGAGAGAGAGAGAGAGAGAGAGAGAGATGTGTGTGTGCGTATTTTGCCTCTCTTTTGTTTATTGCTCATGAAGAACTAATTTTATTTCTTCATATTTTTCTTGGATTTTGTATAGAATATTAAATGTACAGGCTGGTGAGGCATCAAGATTGGCTTGGCTTGGTGTGGAGATAGATCCATCGGCTCACTCGGATGATCTTTTGAGAGCTTACAACAGACCTTCTGAGATCACCAAACCAGTATCTTCTAAATGGTTTATATCAAAGAATGCTATTGTCTCTGGACTTGAGCTCCTTGGCATAAAAAAAGAGAATGTTGACTCTGTCACTCCTGGGGATTCATCATCTACACCTAAGGCACGTAGAAACAGGATTATCCGGAAGAAGGTTACAAATTAAGCACGATTCGGTAAAGAAAATCACCATTTTAGTCCAATTTTGTTGCCTGAGGAGGATATGTTTGCTTAACAAAATTTCTGAACGGAAGAGCAGTTTAGGAATTGGTGTATAATGTTACTCTGATTCTTTTACAACAAAAGATTGACACCGAGTCTGTGAGAATAATATATATTGGGAAATTTTAGAGCGTCAGTTTTTCATTGATCTGGTTAGGAGGACCAAGTTTCCATCATTTGATCCTAATATTGTTTTTCCAAATTGGATTTTCATTTGAAAGTTTATTTAGTTAATTAGATATTTCATCTCCAATTAATCCATGTATTTTTTTTTTTTTTTGTATATGCCATACAAATGATGTATTGGTCAAATATGTTGTTTAGTATATTAGTTTAAAAAAAGTGTTTTAATTCTTTTTGTTTGTAAAAAACATGTATTACATATAGATAATTAATTATTTATCTAATTTTTTATCAAATATAATGGAATAACGCGTGTGTCACATGCATGTTTATATTTTTCGATAAGTTTATACGTACAAAAATTATTTAAAATTTCTTCTCTAAAATTTGAATAAAATTTTTATTATCTAATATCTAAAGTTATATGTTAGATAAATAAAATTTTATTTAAACTTGATCGAAAGAATTTATTAAAATATTTATATAATTTTTTAATAAAAAATTATCATTAGATGTCTATCGAAAAATATAAACATTTATTTATCACACGTGTTATTTTATTATCTTTAAAAAAAAATTTACTATGTTATTATTTTCTCACATTTTTTACAAATTAATCATGAATATGTGTTGTATGTGAATATCTATATTTTTAAATTAAATTAAAAATTATTTTTATTTATCTTATACTTCACATTAAATATAATATATATATTTTTAAAAATAATTCAGCATACATAATATTGACTAAAATATAATCCCTTATTTAAAAAATGATTGTTATTTTTAATCAACCAAGTAACCAAGTGCAAGGTCAGATAACTTATTTAAAGAAAATACTAACCTGTTAAAAAAAATGGTAAAACCATTATACACAGCGATGCTAATTTGCTTTGTAGGAGAAGAAATCAGTATAAAAAATTCGATTTAGTATTGATGGGGAATGACTCAATTGGGAGCGGGATGGAGGTGGGGATCAACCTTTTCATCCTGCTTATTTCTCGCTTCCCTTGTTTTTATATTTTGTTTAAAAATATATTATATATTTGCATAAGTTTGCACTTAAATTTAATTATTTTTTTAAAAATATTATTTATATCACTAATGTAAAATACAATATAATAGTGTAAAATAATAATTAATTACAGTATTAATTTTGTATTTAAAAATTAAAATTTATTACATTTAATTGCATAATAAACATATATAATTAAAATTTTATATTAATTTTAACTATTTAATATATAATTGATATTAAATTTTTTTATTAACGTAGAATTCGATCCTTATGAAAAAATCCGAAACTTTGAAGGATAATTCTCATCACATCCCTGCGATTATTTAAATGGGTAATGCATATAGTTTTTCCAACCCATCCCACTCTTTTGATATCCCTAATTATACATGTAAATATTTAGTCATTTTAATTACTTGAAGTATACTCATAAGAGTTCATTAGTAAAATAATTTTATATTTAGTAATTTACTTTATATTAATAGATGATCTTATAAATATTAAAAAAAAAATTTCTACTAAAAATATAACTATAAAATAATTACAATGAAAATAAATTGTTTGAATTTTAAAGAAATATTTATCGTAATCTTTATCATTATATGTATAATATTCTTGTGTACAAAAAATCTAACTATATTTATATTCTAAACATGTATACATAATATAAAGAATTTTTATCATATTTACTTCTTAACATGTTAAATTAAAAGCTTTTAATAATTATATATTATATCAAAAATTACTATTCATGTAATCTAAAATTTGCTTAAAAATGAAGTAAATGTGATCATACACGCGAGGAAACATTAAGAAAATGAGTAGTATATATACAAAGTGGACTTTCGGATTAAATATGGAATTTTTTTTTTAACTTTGGAGCAATATGTTGTAACAATTAGAGAAAAAAAGTATAATAAGAGGCATCATAGGTTAAAGAAATTTAGATATTAGTAAAACAATTATGAAAATTAAAAAGACTCTTCCAAATATTTTAATTTAAAAAAAAAATCAAATCCTTTAGTTTATTAAGAATTTATAAAGTTTTATTTCCTAAGCATACGTAAATCTTTTTTTAAAGAAAAAAAGAATAAATTCTTTTGCCCGCTAGTAATGAAATTAAAAAGTTATAATAAAAAAACAAAGAAACAATGGAAAGTATAACGTAGAAAGTCATGGAACAAAGAGAAGATAGACAAAGAGGCACCAACTCATTGTTAACATGGTATATGAATTTAATTTGATTAAGATATATTATATTTTTTTATATTCAATGTAACTAATTAATATATTATTATATCATAAATTTAAGAATGGCGAGAAATTTTAGTGAAGCTAAGAAGCTTACACTTGCTCTTTTAATTAATTAATTTATTTGTTATAATTATTCATTAATTATTAAAATTTTGAATAAAATATAACCATTTAAATGTTTTAAATCTAGTTTTAATTCTTAAATTTTAAAACTTAATCAATTAGTTTAAAAGGTTAAAGTAGTCAAAATCAAAAAAATTGAGGATATAAGAGATACTCTCTTTAATGAAGTGAAACGTTATATATTTTATATAATTTATAACTTTCTCAATTTTATAAAAAAATTAAAAAAATTTGATCAAATAATTTTATAATTAAAATTATTTATAATTTTAGGTTTTAATTTCTAATTACACCGTTATATTTGTTATTTATTATTTCAAAATAATTAATTTTAATTAAAAATATTAAAATATTGTATAATGTTAAAAGATATGATATATTTGATAATATATAATTAGATTAATTTATATGAGTGAATGTATTAATAGTTATATTAGATCCCACTAATTAAAATTTAACATATCATTTTTGAGAGGTCTATGATCATTTATATGTGAAAGTATAAACTCTTATTTTATATATAAAATAAAGGGACTTAAAAACACATTTTTAAAACGATGATACTAAATAATTTTTTATGCTTAAACAAAGAAACTTGCATGATAATTTTTCTTATTATAGTTTTACCGTTAAAAAAATATAAAGATGATAAATTTGAAATATATCTTAAATAATACAGTTAGTGTTAGATAATAGTCAATGATATGCATTTTAATTGTGATTATTTGATAATTTTTTTTTACAGATGAAATGTAAGACGAAAATAGTTATTATAATATCAAAATTGTTTTCGTTCGAAATCAAAAATATATTAATATTATTTTATATATATATATATATAAATATTTTTAATAATAAATACATAATATTTAATTATTAACATAATCGTTTTAATGGTAAACACACTAGCTTGACATTTTCTATAGTCAGTGATACACATACTCCTCCTCATGGAATTGAAAATTGTGTGTTGATTCTCGTTGTATCTTTCTTCCATTTTAAATGGCACGTTTTACATTGCTAATAAAAAAAATGAGCAAGATTGGTAAGTACACATTGTAAAAGAATGGGATTGCACTCATATTGTTGGAAGTGACACGAGGGGGATGTTTCGAATGTTAATTAAGGACACTACTCGTAAATCAGCAAATATTATAATTTTTTATTAAACATAATTTTATGGACCCGAATGTAATTTGAACATATTCACTGATATTTTCATAAACATGATTTTTTTTTGCACTAACCATATGTATTGTTTACGTGTAGAAGAAATGTTATTAGTTGGGTTTGTTATAAATGTAAAAAACACAAGGAACAAAGATGGACGGATCGGATAAATAAACTCATCATGTTTAGACTCAACATATATAGTAAGATGATCAATTACTTCAAGAATTTGAATCTCCAAAACAAACCCCTAAATATATTATATTCTCTCTAAACTCCTATACCCTTCTCTCAATTCTCAAATTCCCCTTCACTTCTCATACATTTGCATAAAGCCATTCTCTTCTCTTCTCTTCTCTCCACGCTCCACTCCGGCGGCGAAAATATGGATAATAATCTCATGCTGACCAAAGTTCGATATTGGCTAGTGAACCACCCAATTATATACAACTTCAAATGGATACAAGGTGAAACATTTGGCTCAACCATACAATTTCTCATCACTTCACTAATCATATACCTCTTAGTTGTTGTTCTTCAGCCTCTATTTCCACTTCCAAACATTCAATCTCAAAGTCTCAAACCCATCAAAATACTTCACAATTTCGTATGTGTAGTCCTCTCAATTGTAATGGCAAGTGGTTGCATACTCTCAATGTTATCACAAGCTCCTAATATTCATTGGGTAGTTTGTTTGCCACCTAATACCCCACCTAATGGGCCAATCTTTTTTTGGGCTTACATTTTTTATTTCTCAAAATTTATTGAATTTAATGATACCATTTTGATAATTCTTGGTGGGTCTAAAAGATTAAGTTTTCTTCATGTGTATCATCACACATCTGTGGTGATATTATGTTACATTTGGCTTGAGACATCACAATCTATGTTTCCAGTTATGTTGGTTATTAATTCAACTGTTCATGTGTTAATGTATGGATATTATTTTCTATGTTCAATTGGGATGCCTCCAAAATGGAAGAGATTTGTAACTGAGTGTCAAATTATGCAATTTAGATTAAGCTTTGCTGTGATGGCTCCATTGTTTTATTACCATTTTACAGGATCTGGTTGTTGTGGTGTTTGGAGTTGGTGGTTTAATATGTTTTTCTTTTCTACACTTTTGGCTCTTTTCTTGGACTTTCATTCCAGGGCTTATGGAACTAAGAAGAGTTCTAAGAAGATCAAGGAAGGTCATAATAAGGATATATAATAAGAGAAGAGTATATGTGATTCACTTGTTACCCAAAAACAATAAGCTTTAACCTTTTTAAATTTATGAAATTTCAATCAATATGTTTGATTTGGGACCAATATGTGTAATATTGATGTTGAAAGTCAATGTATTTTGACAATTTGGCGTTATTTTTGTGTTTAATAAATCTTCGTAACCGATTGTTTGATATATATATATATATTAATTCAAATTTATGTTTCTTTTTATAAAATAACTATTTTCGAGTATTTCTCTATTTATTCACATCATGTAATCAAGTTTGAATATTATACTATAATATTATTTTTATTTAATTATCAAAAACGTAAATATACTTTAAAAAATCATATTTTTATCCCTCTCTACTCTTAATACTATGACTTTCTTTACACAATTAACTCATTTTTTAAATAATATATGAGTCTCAATCTAAACAAATCAATTTGAACAATTATTTTCGAGGCATTGTTTCTTCGTAGAGTTGAAAACTTAACAAGATATAATACACGATGTATAATTAAATTAAATTTAAATTAATACGATTAATTTTATAAAATATATATACATATTATATATAATATATGTTTATTTATGTACAATATATACATAAATTAAGAATATATATATACATTATGTATAGAAGTTACGTATTATTTTAAAATAAATTAAATTTTATAGAATTTATAGATATCAATGATCACATAACTAATCACATCCAATTAATCTACGCTATTTTAAAATTAAGTAATTTAAAATAACCCACTGAACAGATAATAGATTTTATGGCAAATTTTAAGTAACAAATGGACCACTAGAGTTTCGTTTCTCTAAAATTCTTAAAGTCATATTTATTATAGCTTACATCTTTGAGACTAGCTATCATAAGTAAATGGTAAGGCCAAAAGATTGCATGTAATAAGGAGATGCACAATGCATGAATGTAAAACCTAAAAATTGTTTCAAAAAGGATGTAAGCTCAATAATGTATATTTTTCGTTTAGTTCAATCGATAGCACCCTTTCCTGCGGGATAGGGGGATAAAATTGACAAAATTCGATAATGCTATATTTACTTTAATAACTAACAGACAATTTTGAATAATATAAACATTTTATAACTAATATTAATTTGTTGTAGTTTCACATAGTAAGCTAAGCTATCTTATAATTTTACCACGTCCCAAATGAAAAAAATGAAACAAGTATATTGATTCGATTAATATTTTGACAGTAAGATTCATAAATCTTTCGTTTTAAGTTACTAATTTAAATCATACAAAAATATAATTTAATATTAAAATAAAATCAAACAAATATAAATAGAAGCTTTTAAACGTCATCATTATTATATTTTTTTCTTTTTGGTATTGAAGCTTTCAAACAATTAGAGTTAACTTATATATGTATTGTCAATCAATTGCATTTGGGAAACAGACAGTTTAGCATATGGGAATAGAGTTTGTTTACAACACGTGGGTAGGCTGTTCAATAGGTCTTTTCATTCCGATCTAGTGTTTGATTACTTGATTTTAAGTCGTCTAGAAGACTAGATCCATTACCTAATACATGGGCTTTCACAAGTATTCTATAAGTGGACTTTGAGTAATTTTTGATAAATCTCTCCGCCAAGGATAAGAAAAGTAACCCCTTTTCAACTTTTAAGTACATATTTTATATTTAAAACTATTAAATATTATAAATACTTAATGATTGTATTCTATTCTATGAGTTAAGAAATATACATGATGCTTTTATATAAGAGTTACAAGTAAACTAAATATGTCTAAAGTAAACTAGATATACATTAGCAGATATGATATACATTAATATGTTAATAGATATACATTAACAGCCCCCTCAAACTCAAGGTGGATGTGAGATCAGCCTGAGGTTGTCAACAAAATTATGAGTATGGCCTTTAGGAAGTGCTTTAGTAAAAATATCTGCAAGTTGATCGTTGGAGGAGACGGGGAAAAACTTGAGAATACCATGGGCAAGATGAGAACGAATAAAATGACAACCAATCTCGATGTGTTTAGTCTGTTCATGGAAGACATCATTGTGAGTAATATGAATGACACTCTGATTATTATAATAAAAGGGAATAACAGAGGATGTGGACACACCTAAATCCTTAAGAACCTATCGTAGCCAAATAAGCTCAGATGTGGTATCAGCAAGAGCACGATATTCTGCTTCAGTACTTGAGCGGGCCACGAAAGTTTGTTTCTTACTTCGCTAAGAAATCAAAGAAGAACCAAGGAGAAAGTGATAACCTGTAGTAGACCTACGATCAGTGGGATCTCCTACCCAATCAGCATCAGAGAATGCACGAAGTACAAGAGGAGACTGAGCTGAGTAGAAAAGGCCATGGAAGATAGTGCCCTTCAAGTATCATAGAATGTGCAGAACAATAGTATAATGAGTCGATCATGGAGCAGATAGATACTGGCTCACATGATGAACATAATAAAAAATGTCTGGATGAGTAGCTGTAAGATAAACCAGGTTTCCAACCAATCGTCTATAAAGAGAGGGATTAGACAATGGTTTCCCCCCCTAAGGTGTTAGATGCACATTAAGTTCAACTAGAGGGTCAATAGTCTTGTTGTCAGTGAGTCTAGCTTTAGATAAAAGGTCAGATGCATACTTGGCTAGAGTAATATAAAGATCATTTGTGGAACGAGTGATCTTAAGACAAAAGAAATAGCTGAGATGTCCAAGTTCTTTCATTTCAAACTATTGACTAAAAAAATTCTTGAGTTCTTGAATGCCACTGAGGTCATCACCAGTTATGATCATATCATTCAAATATAGGAGAAGCAAAATGGTGCCTTTATCATTACGACAAAGAAATAAGGCAGAATCATAAGGATTGGCAGTGTAACCCAAGCGAAGGATGGTACAGCTGAACTTGGAAAACCACGCTCATGGAGCTTATTTAAGGCCATAAAGTGCACGTCGAAGGCAAAAAAACCTTGTTTGTTTCAACAGAAAGACCAGGAGAAGGTTGCATATAGACTTCTTCATGCAGATCCCCATTAAGGAATGCATTTTTAACATCTATCTGAAAAAGGTCCCATTTACTATCAGTGGCAACCACTAAGAGGGTACGAACAAAGGAAAGACATGCAACTGGAGCAAAAGTCTCTTCATAATCAATCTCATACTCTTGTGTAAAACCTTTTGCAACAAGACAAGCCTCATAGCGCTCGATGGACCCATCAGAGCGAGTCTTGATCTTGTAGATCCACTTATAACCAACCACAGACTAACCAAGAGGGAGAGTAACCAGATCCTAAGTATGCTTTTTGGTTAATGCATCAATTTCTTCTTTCATTGCAATCTGCCATAAAAGGGTTAGTAGATGCTGCACGATAGGTGCGAGGCTCATGGAGTGTAGCAAGGGCACTGTAACAATGATAGTCAAGTAAATGTGTAGGGATGGATCTTACCCGGGTTGAGTGGTAAGGTCAAATGTCTTGTAGAGGATTTTCAGGCAGAGTAGGAGCAGGGGACATATGCTCAAGGTGGGGTAGCTCATCATCGACATGTTCTTCTACAACCTACCTAGGAGAATCATCAAAAAATATTTGAAGATTGAATAGAGAAGTCCAAAGGAGGATCAAGAGTATCTGTAGAAGAAACAAGAGACTCATCTGGAAAGATTTTTAAAACATTTGAGTTAGTTAGGGAAGAACGAAAGTGAGAAAGTTCAACAAATAAGCAGTGTTCCCAAAAGACAATATTACGGGACACACGAAAATGATGCGAGACATGATTATAGCATCGATACCCTTTTTGAGTTTTACCATAACCTAGAAAACAACAAAGTCTAGATAGAGGCTCAAGTTTGTTGTGTTCATGAGGCTAAAGAAGAACGAAGCAGATAGATCCAAATGAGCGAAGGTAATGATAGTCAGGGGATGACCCACAAAGGCGCTCATACGAAGTCTAATTATGAATGATATTGCTTGGAATGTGATTAATGGAATGAACAGCATGAAGAATGGCTTCAGCCCAAAATGGGGCAGGAACTTTGGCAGAAAGAAGAAGAGCATGAATAGTGTCAAGAATATGATGAAGTTTTCTTTCGATTTGACCATTTTATTGAGAGGTGCCTGGACAGGTTAGATGATGTATAATGCCATAGGAATGTAACAGAGCTTGAAAAGCATTTTGAGTATATTCAAGAGCATTATCAGATCAAAAGGTTTTGATATATTTGGAGAATTATGTTTCAACCATTTTTGCAAAGTTAATGTATATTGGTAAGATTTTAGAACGAGATTCTATAGGAAAGATCCAACTATAATAAGAATAATTATCAATAAAAACAACAAAATATCGAGATCTACTAATTCTAGTAACAGGAAAAGGTCCCCAAACATCAAAATGAATTAACTTAAAAATACTATTAGAGATAGATTCAATATTATTGAAAGGTAAAGCTCGTTGTTTTTCTAACTAGCATGAAGTACAATCAAATTTTTCTTTGGACACAGAACCCAATAGAGCTTTAGAAGCTAATTGTTGTACCTGAATGGATGGGGCATGACCAAGACGAGAATGTAAAAGTGCGAGAGAAGGTAAGGAAGAAACTACAGCAGCTGTAGCAGTAACAGAGGCAGGAGCCAAGGTAATCCATCAATGACTACTAGGATCAGAAGATGAAGATTGTTCATAGGAAACATACGCCCAACCTTAGGACTGGTCCCAAGCTTTTTCCCCATCCTCGGATCCTACACAATACACCTATAATAGTAAAAAATAAGGCGATATCCTAGTTAAGCTAATTGTCCCACAGAACATAAA
This sequence comes from Hippophae gyantsensis, assembly GCA_030763125.1. Taxonomy (NCBI): domain Eukaryota; kingdom Viridiplantae; phylum Streptophyta; class Magnoliopsida; order Rosales; family Elaeagnaceae; genus Hippophae; species Hippophae gyantsensis. The sequence goes on from CM061032.1 coordinate 7,376,440, forward strand.
TTATAAGATAGGTCAGGTACATAGAAGACCCCAGGAACAGAGAGGTTAGAGGTCGAAACAAAACCTAGACTATTTCTATGCATGGTGGCACCATCAGCTATATGAATATTAAAAGGATGTGGTGTAGGGTCAAGTTTGGATAATAAAGATGAGTGAGGTGTCATGTGATTACAACATGCATAATCAAAAGTCCAAGTTTGAGATTTATCGGGCAAAACTGAGAAAGTAGTGGAAAAAGATGCATTACAAGTCATTTGAATAGCCTGAGTTATGATCTTTTGTAGTTCAGTGGGGGAGAGGTTGACAGTGGATCCAAAAGACTGGGGATCTGCTGAACTGGAAGGCATCAGCGGAGTAGGCTCAATATTAGCAACAACAACAACAAATTTGTTACGACGGTAACAAGTCTCAATGGTGTGTCCATAACGCTTGCAATTAATGCAAAACCTTTTGTTACTCTGCCTACGACGATTGTTAGAGCCAAAGGAATCACCTGATTGTTGAGGTTTCTCAATAGCAAGAGCAAAAGGAGTAATAGCCAAAACATTGAACTTATTCTAGGCTTGAAGGGTTGCAAGCCGAGCTTCTTCTCTAACCAACTCGTTTACAGTAGTATCAAGAAAACGGAGGAGGACTGTGATTAAGAAGCTGACCTCGAATGGGCTCAAAGTTCTTGTGAAGTGACATCAGGAACTCATAGAGAGGAAATTCATCCCTAACTGTAGCATATTGTTGAGCATCCGTTGAGCATGCCCAAATTGGATCACAAAGGTCAATTTGGTCCCAAAGGAAGCGAAGCTAATCATAGTAGGCATTGATGCATTGCCTTGGTTCCTGTCGAAGTTGATGCAATTCAACTACTAATTGATATTTCATGGATCCGTGAGTAGTGGAGTACCTTTTGGGCAACATATTCCATGCTGATTTGGCATCATCAAAGATGCTCAACAGATTGAAGATGGAGGGAGGGAATAGAAGTATTTCGAATTCATGTGAGAATTATATGGTTGTGACTATCCCATTAAATCATGCAACCAAGGAAGGTAACATCTTCTTCATTTGCTCTTTTGACAGGAATGATAATTACACCAGTACAGCAATTCTAGAGCATTCGACCCTTAAGAAAATTATGCATAGCTTGAGACCATGATGAGTAATTCTTGGTCCTCTCCAATACAGTATTGATGGGGCAAGGAAGAAAAACATCATTATTATCCATTTGGAAACACAATATGCAAAAATAGAATGAAATAATGGATTGCAAAAACGAGGTCTACATGAAAAACTGGTAGAGAGGACCTAAACAACAATAAGTCAATGGTCAACTATAGCAATGCCATGGTCAACGGCGGTCAATGGTATAGTCAATGGTGATGTCATCATAAGGCAATGATGACATCATAGGACTAGAGTACGACGTGTGAGGCCCATGAATCTGATGCGCGGTTTCTATTGGTGATGCGTGCAACCTCCGATGATTGCGAGATTTCCATGATTGTGTAGTTTTGGTTGAGCCGATCAGAGTGGTATCTGTAGAAAGGTTGTCGGAGTAGGATGCACGGTGGCGTTTTGTTTCAGTTGGTGGTCCGTGAGGAAGATATACAATTCCTTTGAGAGGCGCGTGAGGGAGCGTGCAAACTCCTATGATTGCGGGACTTTCATAGTTGTGTAGATCGTGGCGAGATGATCACTATAGTACATGTAGAAATGTTATTGAAACAAGATGTCTGACGGAGATGCTAATTGCAGTGGTCTGTGTATTGTGGGACTCCTTAACAACGACGACTATAGGCTCAGAACTTAAGGACAACGGTAGAAAGACGTTAGAGGTTCAAACGGTGAGTGACTATAATGACTATTGTGACAACCGAAGCTATAAGAGTGGAGTAACACTAAAAAAGACAAGACTGTTAATAGAAAGGTAAGAGCAATGACTCTAAAACCATATTATAAATACTTAATAATTGTATTATATTCTGTGAGTTAATGAATATATATGGTGTCTTTATATAGGAGTTATAAGTAAATTATATATGTATAAAATAAATTAGATATATATTAACAGATATGATATATATTAATATTAAAAATATAATTTTAAAAAAAAACAAGTCCTTCGAATACATTTTTGTATGTCCTCTTTATCCCCGGATGCACACATCATCTTCAAGTAAATTTTATGTTATTGAATTATGATATTTTTAATAAAAAATTTAAATACTTAGATTACCCATAAATTTGACCTTGAATATTCAAAGTTTTGATCAGTTTTTTACTCTCAATTTAATATATTATTTTTGAATTTAAGTGGTGATCGATTGATCACATGTGTCGGTGGAGATATATTTTTGGTTCACTTAAAATTCGTATTAAAGGAAATACATATATAAGTTATTATATATTTGGGATATTCGCCACACCCAATTAAGAGATTAAACTGTTAAAAAATTAAAGAATAAATTATATGATTTAATCATACAATTTATTAATAATATATGTATATTTTATGTGTAAATAATATAGTATTATATAGTAAATTATGATGTTTCAATACCAATTTATTAGTAGGAAAAATAATCTTGAATAACAATGGTGGTCTAAGATGCCATCAAGGCTATGTCTGCAAATCGCTTTCCTTTCCATATCCTAAAATCATTCTATTCCATTAAATTCTCTAGTTTTTTTTATTTTTTATTTTTTTGTTACACTATTTCTTAATATCTTTATGTATATAAGAAAATTTATGGTAAAATTTTTATACAATCATATATTTGATTATAAATTAAAATCGTATTATATTTAATAAAAATTATATGATGTAAAAATTTAAGATTAAAGAGATGTCATATTTTAATACTTTATTTAACTTGTTTGAAATTTATTTATAAAATTATATGTTTTAATTTTTTAAAAAATATATAAAAATTAATTAAATATTAATTTAAATATATATTATTTTAGTTAAATATTTATCAATAATTTTATTTAATTTTATTATATTATTATATATAGAATAATTGTAATATAATTTAATCTAATATAATTATAATTAATATTATTTAATATGATAATTTATAATTAACCTTGTTTAACACGATGCTTTCAGGACACCCACAATTTTGAAAAAAAAGATGGAATAATTGGACCCAAGAATAACAATAATTTTAATATACACGGGAATCAAATCATATTAAAAGATTTATGATGATTGCTTAAAATTTGGTCCCCTTCATTCTTAGCTGCCTTGTTGTAGAAGACTCTTTCCAACTCTACATGCTTTTTACGTATTTATGCTGTGAAATTCAAACATTTAAAATTGGGAAAAAGTAACTAAAATACCTTAATTTTGAAACACTTAATTACCATGACCATTAAATGATATATGTAAAGTCCTCTTAACATAATAAAATGTTACACTCAGATGTAATATATTTAAAATTTTAAGGGTAAAATTGTAGTACCAAAAAAAAAATCAAAATATAACACTCTCATTGTCAGGGGCTATATATAGAGGGTTACCCCAAGTTGAAGTCGAACTATTTTTTTGTTTTTTTTTTGGAAAATATGGATTTATGAATTTAACTTTTAAAAAAATTTATAATTTTTTGATTATTTATCTAACTATTAACTTATATTAATTATATTAGTACATAAATGAATAAAAAAATCCCCTCAACAATTAATTAAAAATATACATTTCAAGTATTAGTTTTGATAAAACAAAAACAAACCTTGAAGCATCAATTTGAAAAGAGAAAAAAAAAACATAAAGTAAAATCATTAATGTACAATATACAATTTATCCCCCCAAAAAAAAAATCAGATCCATCACTACTTTCTACCCTTAAAATTTATCATTTAATTGATATTTTAAATAATTATAGATTTACGAGTACCTTTACCAAAAGTTAAGGTATTAAAGTGGTAGCATTTAAATATACCTTTAAAACAGTTATGATACCTAGTAGGCTACATGCCCGTTTAGAAACACATGAACACTACTATATATCATGTTTAGATTGTTTTGATCAACATTTTACTGTATATCATCTTCTTTTTCCATTGTCTTTTAAACTATACACGTGCCATCAATTTTATTATATTTGCAACCTCAAATAATACGTTGAAACATGTTTTTAAAGATAGATAAGTTTCTAACAGATTCAATACGTTTTGAAAGGAAAAAAAAAAGGAGTTTACCCTTTTCATATGCCCTATCCACAAGCTCGCTTTCAATGTTAGGTTCACATATTGACTACAGGACAAGAATGATACCAAAACCAAAACAAGGGAACACGGGACCTGTGAGTCTGTGACCAATGGACCAGCCACTCTTCATTCTTGGTACTTTATCAATACGTCAGATAACATTTGAATTATTCTATTCTCAATTGTACCAATACCAATAGTTTCTGTGCAAGAGACTCTTTCAGTCTTTTGTACTTGAAGCCAATAGGCATTTATAGGAATCCCAAACCAAATCCCACATGTGAACATTCTATAGTGCACCAAACAAGCCATTGAGAACATACAAAACCAATACTAAACCACCATTGGATTAAACAAAGCTAAATTGTTTTGAACATTGCTTGATAGGAGGAAAAAAAAGATGGAAGAGTTCTTACAATTATGAAACCCCCAATTGTACAAAACCCTTAAGTCCTCTACTGGGCATCAGCTGTTTTTTTCCCACAAATGAACCTGCCCCCCAAAAAAAAAAATGCTCCAATAATATTATCCCATGCTTGAACCACGCAAATATATGTACAGGAGCATCTCAAGCTAACTACAAGGTAAGGTCTTTCATAAATTTCTCTTAACTTGATGAAGAAGCTCTCTCCCCTAAACTCTGTCTCTATGTATTTGCAGATTGAGATGGTATCTTTTGGTGGTTGTGTTCTCCTTCATAGGTAACAATGAGCATGGTAGGCTCGTCCAAGCACCTTTCGACGTGCTTCCTTGCCGGGCAGCCTCTCATGCTGCTACATTTGTAATATCCCCTGTACAAGGAGAAAGAATTCCAATTCAGTAAGTTCCCAAAAGTAAAATAAACTAACAGGAACAACACAAGAACGTTGAGAAACAAGATATTTTGGTTGTCATGCATGTTCAGCCAAAAAAAAGGCCAAGAAAATTATAATTTATATAATATTACAAGTGCATGTCAAGCACGGGTGTCACATCCCAAAAAAAAAGGAATAAATTTTAGGCTTATTTTTTATATCTGTTGTTTAAGAAAAGAGTGGCTATACATTTAAACTTCCACTCATAAAAAAGTAATTCCTACTTAAATTTTTAATCCCATAGCAATACTTGTTCAACAAAATAAGAGGACCTAAAACCAATCAGAGAAGGTTAGCACATGTTACATATAGTGATATAGTAGAGCAGGTAGAATAGGCCAGTGTGTTGGAAAATTATGAAGAGCAAATTGGGTATGTAGGACACGTTCGTACACCAACCAGTGCACCATCAACTTAGATGTTAATAACTGTATAATAATTCTCCAAACCATAGCGCTCAATGTGATGATATGGTGCAACTAAATTACAAGATTGTTTTTTAAAAAGAAAAAAATGTCTGAACTGTTATGCGAGCAGCCAGCATCTTTAAAAGCATAAGGAACAAACAGAACGGGCTGAAAGAATACAATAAAATGACCATAAAACAATGCTTGCACATGAATAATACTTCTCTTGCAGTAATGAACTAAAAGTTGAGCATATATGCAAATGCCCTAAGTGATAACTAGTTCAGTAATATGTCAAAACATTGCCTAGATACATTGTAAAGCTTGAAGGATAAAATTTAAATTTTCAGAAACCTAATTTAGTACTTTCAAACATACCTAGGATGAGGAGAACCCTTGATTGGCTTCTGTCCGTATTTCCTCCAAGAGTAATCATCGGGAGGGATATCTGCTAACTTGTTACTAATAGCAGGAACCTTGATTGATCGTTTCACCCTATGTTTCCTGCAAAAATAAAAACACAGATTTACTTTCTCCTTCCTAATGAACAAGTACAACAATCACAAGTATAAATAATAAGCATAACTGAAACATTGGAAATATGAGGAGACAAATCCAACCTCTTTTTTGAGCAGTGACATCTACTGGTACTACCACATTTCACACTCCCATCGTCTCCTCGGACAGAGCATTTCCTCTTGTGTTGTGAATTCTGATCAGAAGATCTAGAAGCCCCAATCAAATGGAAGGCATTGCCATCCAAATTAGCCACACTTCCATCCATACTCAATGAAGAAATGAAGGACCTAGTCGAGGACATTGTGGGTGTGCAGTTAGAGTTGTCAAAATTCAGGCTTATGCCACTGTTGGATTTTCGAAACATCATTTCAGCATGCTGTTTCATCTGCAGCTGTTGCTGCTGCTGTTGTTGAAACAATAGCCTCTGCTGTTGTTGTTGCTGCTGCGGAAGGAAGTGAAACAGAGCTGGGTTTGGTCGTTGGGCAAGTTGGAGAGGGGATTTTCCATTAGAGATTAGCTCCAAAGAAGGGTTTCCTAAGCTTAAACAACTTCTGACATTTGAGCCCAAGTCTTGAGCTGGGTTTTGAGAATAGTTCGATTGAAGAAAATTTAGACCTTTGGATGGATGTTCTGTTCTGTTATTAGAGTTGTCTAAGAAGATGTTTTGGGGCAAAGAGATAGGAAGGTTCTTAAGCTTTCTGACCCTCGCATGACCCAACCCAGTGTTCAAAAGAGATACAACTCTCTTAAACCTAAATACAGCATCTCCAGTTTCTGAAACTAAATTCCTATACTGAATTTGATCCTGGGGCTGAGACAAGAGATTTAGAACTCTATAACAGCTTTGTAGAGCTACTCTGTTAGCTTCTTCAACTTCCTCCATACTAACCTTCAAGAAGGGGGGGGACCCCTAATTCCAGTCAACTGAATAACTAAGCAAAATGCATCAGGAGGATGAAAATCCCAGACATTAGTTCTAACAACAACCGAAAAGCCCAAACAGCAAAAATGGAAATTTTTTTGCTACACAACTTTTGAGAACTTCAGCAGATCATAGTTTAGTAAGCTATTTTAACTAAGAAGATCTAAGAAAACAGAATCGGCAGAGTCTGTGGAAATAGATTTCGTACAAAGGGAAATAGAGATAGAGATCAAAATATGTAAAACAAACGAACGAATTTAGTGAGAGAGGAAGAGAAAAGCAGAACAAAAGGACCGACCTTGTTGGACTTGTTGCTCTGTCAAACCCTAGATTCTTCTACCATGCTTTTGAGATTGAAAGGTGTGAAAGAGAAGACTTTGCTTCGCTTGAGAATTCACACAATCAAGAGAATACAAATGCCCCATTATTAATTTTTAAATATAAAATCTGAGAAGAAATACAGCAAAATTTCCACAGAGAGAGAAAGAGAGAGAGAGATAAGAGAAAACAGGGTTAGATTAGACAGAGAGAGAAATTTAAATATAAGCATACATAGACAATAATGTAGAGAAAGCTCAGACAGACAGAAAATCAATATGAAACTGCCGTCTATATCACAGATTTGAGGGTGGGTCCATCCCAAAGACCTCTTTATATTTTTTATTTCTTTTTCTTCTCCCAATTCAACTTTCGTTAAGATCAGTTCAAATGAAAATAGTAATGTTATATTATGGCATTTTTTTTCGCTAAACATGTTATGGTAATTAAAAATGTGTGATCTAAGTTAATGCATATATTAAATTACGAGAAAAATAAATTATTTTGTGCTTAATAAGAGTATAAGACTTACCATTTCCCATTTTAAGCTGATGATCTCTAATTTTTGTGCTGCTTTTGCAAAAACATTGCTACATATTACAATTATTTTTTCTTAACACTCTTATTATTAGGAAAAGAATATCGCATAAATACAAAGTTATTTTTTTAATTATATTAGATATATATAATTATAACAAAAAAATAAAATAAAATAAAAATAAAAAAATAAATAAGAATATAAAAAATAATTATTTGTTTTTGTAGAATATTTTTTTATAACAATAAAATTAAATCATCATAAAAAATAAATATATGAATTTAGGACTTCTCTAATCAAAATTTCCTTATACATCAAATTTTAGTCTATTTTATACCAAAAAGTAAACTAAATTTTTACCTCTTTTCAATACACAACACCAAATATTATATAAAAATTATATTTATTTATAAAATAAAATATTCATTTTATCTTTTTACCAATTATTATATTCAATCAATTAAATAATTATATATTAATATTAGTTAATTAATAATAATTAATTAAAAATTATATTATTAAAAAAATTAATAATTCAATAAATAAAATATTATTTTTGTTATATGAATTAAAAATTATATTTAATTAAAAAAAAGAATAAAATTTTATTTAAAAATTTAAATTTCATATTTACTCCAAACCTATGTGAATTTATTTGAATTAAATAAATAAGTATTATTCAAATAAAATCTCGTATATGAATAAAGAGAAAGATCTCAAAATAACAAACATATTTTTAGTTGATATTTAAATAATATTGAAGGATCTATAAATGATTCAGATTATTACTAAATCGTTATTTTAATTTATATTATATTTTTAATTTTATGTTATATTATAGTAATTTTTTTTATTTTATATCATATACTTAATTTTAATTTTTTTATATGTTATAAAAAATTTAACAATATTTTTAATTTTTTTTTTAATAATAGCTCAACATGGATAGCATTTACAAGATAAATACTATTTAATGTGATAAACATTTTTGTACTAAATTTGATTCGATATTATTCGTTGCATTAGATTTAGTGCAAGATTGGAGTAACTATGCGATTTTTTACATCAATTATGCGCCAAATTTTGTATCAAATTTAAAGTTTTTAAGTGGAGTTGAAGATGGTCTTACATTCACATTCCATTTCCTTACAATTATTAATGATTTCTCGTTACTTCAATTGGACATTTTTATTTTGTTAGTTTTGTAATGTATAGATTAATGATTTAAATTTTATAAATATATAATAATATTAATTATTGAGTCATAATTATTATTATTCTAATTTTCTTATTTTATAAAAATAAAAGAAAAAAAAAGTAAGATTTTAAATATAAATTTTTAATTTAGTTTTACTATAATTAAAAAGTTGATGTTAAAATGTTTTATAAAATGGTTTGTAGATATACTCTCTAGATAAATAGTTAATTAATTTACTACTTTAATTTAGTGATGAATAAAAATATAATAACAACTATTTTATGAACAATAGAATTCATATACAATATAAACATAATTTATTTACCACAATATTAACAATAATTACATTTTATTTAATAAATAAGTTAAATATAACATAACAACATATGAAGTTATTCAACTAATAGCTTTATTATTTAAAAAGTTAATTCTACATTAATGATAAATATGACTTAATTAAATTTAATAAGTATTTTTCACTTAAAAATAATTTATATTATTTAACTATTGTTTTTTAATTGATATGAGATATGATATTATCTTAACATGAAAATTATTAATTCAATAAAAATATAATATGCTTATAAATAAATTGATAAAAAACAACAAAAAGTAAAAAAAACTTATTCATTTAATATTTTTCCTATTTATTACGTTAATTATATATGAATAATAAACATGACTTAATTAAATTTAATAAATTTTTTTGCTTAAAAATAATTTGTATTAACTAATTATTATTTTTTTAATTGATATTGGATATAATATGATATCAACATAAAAATTATTAGTTTAAAAAAATATGATATCTTTACAAGTAAATTAATCAAACACTCATAAATGGATGATTATTAACTATATGAATTATTATCTTTAATTTAATAAAAATAATTATATTATATAAAATAAATATTCATATATAGACATTAAACAGAAATATGATTTTTTTATAAATGAATTTATCGAACACTTATTAAATAAATAATAATTAATTGTATAAAATATCATCGTTAACATAATAAAAATAATTATATTATACAAAATAATCATTCATTAAAAAATATTTATCATGTGAATATTCAACAAGAACATGGTTTGTTTGTATGTTTACTAAGACATGGTTGTGAACTTTTATCATCGATAATCTTGGATATATTTGTTAAGTGGGGATAAGAATTAAGATAATAAAATGGAGAATAAAATATCTATATTTTATATTATCAAGTGTAATAAGGATAAATATTATATTTTTTATTCTATTTTTTAAAATTATGTACCTTATTTTAATAAATATATAAATTTATTTGTATGTTTTGATTTTTTTGTTTAGTTAAAAATTAAATTAACCTTAATTAATGAATAAATTATATTTTTATATTTTTATTCTTTTAATATACTAATATTTTTTTTATAAAAAAAAAATTTACACTATTTACTTAAAGTTTACAAAAATTAAAAATTTATAATTATTTATAATTTATTCTTATTGTTTCGTTTGTTAACAAAATATTTTTTATTATTAAAAAAAATATTTAATACCAACCTAAGGAGTTTTTGATTTGCACACTTGTTTTAATGCATTGCCAAAATATCTTTTATCGAATTGCCAGATCTAATTTTTATGGATTAATTATAAATATTTTTTTAATAGTTTAAAAAACAATAAGATCACGTGGGTTTGAAATTTAACAAAATTATTTGTAATATAATTAATATAAGTTATGAAAATTAATAAAAAATATTATAATAAAATAATAATAAAATAGGTGTAAATTTGAAGAATGTTTTTGTAGTTTTAAAAAAAGGTGTGGTTATTGTCGCATCTATTTTTATTAATTACACACCTCATTTAATGTAAATAAAAATATCCTTACAAATACTTCAATTCGTACAGAAGAAATGCATTAAAGATAGAAGGTATTTTTATTAATATTTAAAATTTATATTAAATATAACATAATAATAACAAAAACGACCGAGAATAACCTATTCTTATTTGATAATTTATTTAAATTTTATTGTAATACAAGACACGTTAAATATTTATATCTAAGTTATTAATATATATTTTTGATTATTTTTACAATAATTAATTTACTTGAATTACTCTAATTTTAAAAATTTAATAAAAATATATATAAATAAATTAAAATTGATATATTTAATGTATTATAATTTAAATTTTGTTATTTATCATTTTTGAAACATACTTCTCATTAATTATATTATTATTTTTATATAATTTTATTAAATAATTATTTTTTTAAATAGTTTTTTATTAATTTTAAATTTTATTCACATAAAATATCAAATTATTATATATTTTAAAAATAATAAATAATTTTTTTTAATAATAAAAATTAAATAGGATGTCAAAAGAAGAATCATAGCCGTACAAGTTACAAATCCCTATTTTGTACAGTTCTCAACGTTCATGAGTATCTGGTGCTGCTGAGGGTATAACATTAATTGCTCTTTGGTGGCATTCTATTACTTTGTGAAGGAACAAAGTGAAATTAAGCCAATAGGAATTCAATGTCTGATTTTATGAACCTTAAAAGTTCGGACATTTTCTGCTTTAATTACCAAAATCAAATCAGATAATTTTATCTCTCTTCAAATAACTTTGCAATGCAGTAGCGTGATTTAAGAAGGCTCAAATAATTGAGGTCGTTTTAATAATGAAACATATATACATATTCCACGCAATATGATAAAAAACATAGCTTATGTAGGCGAATTAGGGTTTGATATCATAAAAATATCTATGTTTAAAAATTAATATTTTTTTTTATACATATTAATATAATTATTTGTTAAATAGTTTAAAAATTAATTATTTTAAAGTATATATAAATCTAAGCTAAAAATTTTAAACTCACGAGAATTCAATGATAGGAATATTTTCGTCCTTTTTGAAAAAGTAGCTTAGCACTGAAAAATACCTCTTCCTCTTCTTTTACTACCTTGCCCTCATGGCTCCTTTATTCAACTTCTTTCTTGCATACTTATAATACATACATAAATATTTAAATGTTAGATTATCATATATTATTTACTATATGAGTTAGTAGGTCTTTTGAAACTAATATTTGGCTATGATTTTGAGCCCCTTAGACTTGAGACTCTTATTTTTGGAACATTAGAGTTTTTCTTTCTCTTCCTTTTTCTATAATTTGATGGGATTTTTATGAATTTTTCGCTCTTCAGTTGTTCTCATCAACCACAGGTACGTGGCTAACGAAATGAGGTGGACAAGGTATATGAAATCCTCAACTTAAATTTATATACTAATTAAAATTATTAATTTTTAAACTATTTAACAAATATACATATTAAATTAAAAAAATTCCAACATATCGGTCAAAAAATGTATTAATTTCCAAGCATATCTATCTTTGTGGTACCAAACACAACCAATTATCTTGAGAAAATGATGGTAGGTAGTAGTAACCACATATTCATTTAAAAATTAACATTTTAATAATGTTATTATTATTTATGATACTTTTACTACCATAATTATTGAAAAATATATTCTTTTAATCCTATATTTATGAAATTGTGGTATTTGTAATCCCATAATATATGAAATTAGGTTAATTATATTTTATATCCATAACATATGGGATAATTTATAAAAATATCTAAAATATTTACTTTATTGTAATTATGCCTACAAAGTATAAATAACGATAAAAATATGTCTAATTACGTGTATTTTTAAAATTATAATTACACACATAACGTATAAATAATGATGTAATTATACCCAAAGTTAGACATATTTTTATTATTATCTAGACGTTATGGACATAATTAAAAAAAAGTAAACATTTTGAATTTTTTTGTAAATTATTCTATACGTTCTGGATATAAAATGTAATAAATCCTATGAAATTATGGCATTTTTAATCGTGAATAGTCCATTTTAAAAGCATGTTCAAGTAATTATTTTGTAAATGATGGACTAAAGTGTCATGGGTAATATTTTTTTAAATGATAAATAGTAAGAGTTTTATTAGATAAGAAGTAAAATTACAACCCGAACTATCAAATACATTATAATCTAAATATAAAATCAAGATTAGCAAATTGCCATAGTATCAACATATATATGCTTAAATATACATGCACATTTAACAAAAGCTCTATATTATAATCCATTTTAATGCTCGATTATAATAACCAAAATAATAATTCTTTAATATTATAATATATTTTAATGCTTGATTGTAATAACTAAAATAATAATTCTTCAATAGTAATGGACATTGAAACTTGATTGTAATGATTCACAAAATATACCAAAAACTTTCTTAGATGCATTTTAACAAATACCTTTATCATAAACAACAACTAACCTATTTTTAACCAAAAAAACCAAAATTCCTACAAGTTTAAAACAAGCTAAAAAGCTACAGGATAATACACACTAAAAACACCATCCAAACAAGATGTAGCAACCACTACCCAGTCGAAACAGGTGACAAAATTCACCAGGGTAGAGGTAACAACAAAACAGAGTAAACCAAAAAATTACCTTAGAAACGCTAGAAAAAACTAGCAAACCAGACCAACCAAGCTGTGCCAAAGCAAACCAACAAGCTAGTGTCGAGAAGCAAGCCAAAGCAGCTATGCCACCACCCTAAACCACTAAAGAAACTTTTGTCGCGAATAAAGCTTCCACCACTGAAGAAACTCCATTATGATATTTATTGAAAAAATAGAAGTTGAAAAAAAGGAGCCAAGTGGAGGGAAACGCTAGCGATGTGGATGAGCAAGCTTGAGAGAGAAAGGAACATGGGTTTGAAACCCTAAACATGTTTGAGAAAAAATGACTCTTAAAATGGCAAAGTTCAAAGGTTGTGTTATGGGTAATACTAAATTATTCATTTTCAACAATTATGGATCTATAATACCCCTAACCCATTGTGTTTTATAAATACTTGCATTAATATACCACATTTGTGCAATAAAATAGAGTTTAATATATAAGAGTGAGATTGTTGAGTTATTTGAAAGAAAAAATCATGAGTCATATAGGACAAAACTTTTACTATTTGTTTTTTTATATAGTAATTTCTTTGATATATATGTGCATATCTGTGTATATATATGTGTGTAGTGGTTCAAAAATTTATATAAAGATATATATTTTTATCAATTTTTTCTTTTATAGTTATGATTATTTATTAATATAGTTTGTTAAATCTATTTTTAACAAAAAATACCATATATATAAATCTAAATCACATCTAAAATAATTTTAAACAAAATTGTACTTTATTTTAAAGAAATGACGTATCTTGCACTTTATTTTTTATTTTAAATTTTTGAAAAATTTTAAATTAATCAAATTAAATATAAACTTTTATAACATTAAAAAGTTTACTTTCTTAATAGATATCTCACTAGAACTTACAAGGAAAAAAAATGTAAAGACAAATGCATCCAATGTCACTTATTTATGTTAGTTTGAATAGTTTAATCCCTTCATTATTTTTTATAAGAATTTAGTCACTTCATTATAAAAAATAATGATAGAAGGATAACTTATTAAATTTTAAAATTTTTTATTTTTATTTTATTATTATCAATTTTACACTTATTGTTATATATTACTAGAGATAATCTATAAAAAATAATATTTGATAAAAAATAAAAAAATATGAGAAAAAAGAAAATGAAAAATTAATCATTTGTCCTTATGCTGTCTATCGGGGTTTATAAGAAAAAAAGGTTCATAAGGAATCCAAGTATGGGTAGGGGTACAAAAAATCAATTATGATGTCAAGGTGATGCTTCGTACAATCCTTTGTTTAGGCGATGACTTCAAAGCTAATGACATGTTGGTGTCAACCTTCAAGTTGATACTGAAATGATTATGGGCTTCTTTGGGTGCATTGTGTTGGTATTAACCTTCAAATTGGTCTCGGGTTGGTGATGGAAATCCATGCAAGTTCTATGCTAGTATGGACTTTCAAGCCAATTACGAGCTAATAATGGGATAATGGTAATTCTTTGAACTTTATTTATGAGCCCCAGAGGTTAGAGTAGGCCTTGTTGTTGGTTACAAGGTACTAAATTCCCTTATATCTGTAGAATTCAAGAGAAGAAAAGAGGCTAAAGTATATAGGTTTACAATTAAAAGCCTATAATACTTTCAATAAACTTAATAAAATAGACTACATCATCTAACATATCCCATCAAACTCACAATGTGACAGTAAGAGGCATCGAGAGTTTGTTAAACAAAAAACAAAAATGAAAAAATGAGTGTGCCTTTGTAAACAAATATGTAATCTGTATGGAGGAAGAAACAAATGGCAACATGAGAGTGTTAATCTAAAGATGATATTTAACAATATGACAATCAATTTCAATATATTTAGTGAGCTCATGAAATCATAACGTGTAATTTGAATTGTAATCTTGTCACAATATATAGAAGTAGGAAAAGGAAAAGAAAACACATATTACCAAGTAACCAACATAGTCAAACTACTTCATAAGTAATAGATGTTATAACAAGATACTATGCCTCTATTGAATATCTTGAAATAATATATTATTTCATATTTTTCCAAGAAATAAGATAATCATCTAAGATATATATAAAAACCAATGGTAAACCTATGATAGGTAGGATTATTACCTTAACCGGCATCATAATATATATGTAGCTTCAGGATAAAGTAGATAAAAGTAAAAGAATTTGAAACTTGGTCCCCTATATATACATAAAAATGCAAAAAAAGACTTCCCAGTGAACTGTAATAGGAGAAGCAACAAGTTGATTAATAATATGTACAACATATACAATATCGAAGAGTGAGATATTAAGATAAACCAAGTTGTCAACAACATTGTGATATAAACTAATATTTGACAAAAGGGAACCATCACAATGAATGTACTAAGAATTAGTCTCAATAGAAGTATCCATACCCTTATTATTCAAAAGATAAGTAGAATTAAACATGTATGTGATGTGTGAGAGTAGATAACCATTGAGAGAAGAGGCAACTCTATACCCAAAATATAACATGATGAGCCCAAATCTTTCATTTCAAATTGGCAAGCTAATGTTAATTTCAATACTAAATACTATGAACATCATATCCAATAATAATGATAACATCAACATATAAAGAAAGCAAAATACGACCATCAAAAGTATATTTGTAAAGTAATGAAGAATCATGGTGGATAGAAGGGAAGCTAAGGGAGGTGATTATAATAAAGAACTTCTCAAACCAATCACGAGGTGCTTGTTTGAGACCATAAAGAGTTTTTATCAACTTACAAACTTTACCAAGTTTACGAGGAACACCCAGAGGAGGTACAATATAGACTTCTTCTTGAAGGACACCATTTAATAATGTATTTTTAACTTTTATTTGAGATATACATCATCCACGAGTAGATGAAACTATAATTAATATGCGAATTGTAATCATTTTTACAACAGGGGCAAATGACTCTTTACAATCAATACCATTCTTTCGAGAGTATCCATTTGCAACTACCCAAGACTTGTACCTTTCAATAGATGCATAATAATAAATTATGATTTTATAGACTCCACCAAAACCATCTTATCTTTCTCAAAGAATAATTTCAACTCTTTTGGTTTTGTAGATGTTTATAATGGTGTCAGGTGGATGGAATACTTGGACTTACAACTTAAAATGATATAACCCCTAAACAAATATGGGTTTAAAATTAAAAAACAGAACTCAAAAATACTAAAAGTCTTTAAAATTGAACTATCTTATCGTATATGGGTTGTGGTATATCACCACAAATTGCAAATTCTTCAATACCCACGTCGCTATCTTAAGAGCTTTTCCCAATTTTGACTAAATTTCACTTTTTTCTATAAGATCTTTAATGCAATGCTCACTCAATCACACTTGTTGTTCTATTGAATTAGAACCTCTCTATTTGATTTGAATAAAACAAGATAAATTTATAGAGGTTGAAAGAAGATATAATTTTTTAAAAAATCTTATTTCTTATATTAAACTCTTCAAATTAACTATAATATCCTCGTAAAATTTTCATCTTCATGTCAAAAATTTGATTAATTGTTCAAGAATGGGATTATTGTCATTAGGAGTGTCCATAAATCGGTCTGGACTAGACCGGATCGAACAGTTTTATAAATGAAATGGTTCGATCCAGTTTATATTAATTAAAACCGTTTTTCAAATGATCTGGTCCAATTTGTATTAATTTTTAATACCTGTCGAACCGGATCAGATCGGTTTAATAATATATTAAATTTTTTATATTATTTCTCATTAGAAGTGTCAAAAACCGAACAAACAAAAAACTGAACCGGATCAGATCAAATGGTTTTATAAATTGAACGATTTGATTTAGTTTAATTTGTATTAATTAAAAACGTTTTAAACGGTCCAATTCGATTAAAAAAATTTCCCCCAAACAGGACCAGACCAAATCGATGAACACCTCTACTTATCACATTGTTTTTTGTAATATTCACACTATATTTAATGAAAATTCTAAAAATGTAAATAAACACTATTTTGTCTTTATTACATTTCTTCTATACCAATTAAATTATTTTAAGAGTATATAAAAGTGGTAACAATAATCCATCTATTGTTAAATTAAATGTGAAAATCAATAAAATATCACTTAAACAATAAAAAAATAAATAATTATATTTTGGTTAAATGTATGATTAATATTATTTTATTGTTTAAATTATTTATTTATTATTAAATTTAAAAATTAATAAAATATATTTTTATTTTATATTAAAAAAAATTATTGAATATATTTTTAATATTTTTTAATTAATAATAAATATTTTTTTAGAAATAACAATATCTTACAACAACATCATCATTTCGTTAATAAATATACAATTATGGTAATGAGAAAAAAAAATTGAAATTATTCGTGACTTGTGTGACTAGAGAGAGTAACGAGTAACCAAACCCAAGAAGCTACTTGGTGTTGCCTTTGCTTTGAAGTATTTCGCCCCCTCTGTCTGCGCTGTTTATCAAAGGCATGTCCGTCAAAAATGAGCCCCAGAAAGTGACCCAGTCAGTACTCGATAGCATCGCATGCATGTAGCCGTTGCAAAAATCACCCAATGGTTTCTACCCACGTGTAAACAGATTCCTGAATTTTTGACACGTACGTCAAGGGTGCTAGTTTTGCCTTTGGCTGGCAAATTCAGAATCGCCAATCTGCAAGGGAAACATTATCAGCTCGGTGGCTGACAAATATGGGTCCCACGGTCCCTCACTCGTTGACTTTAACTCGCTTGACGCATGCGCCATTTATTACTTCTCTCCAAGGCCAAGTAAAACGAAGTCAGGAACTTAGTGCTAATAATTTGTTTGTCATAAATGGCCTAATAATGTTTTGACAATGAAGTAAATTATTACTTTTTTTAATTTTTATAAGCGGCGCAATAATTTGGACTAATCCAAAAATTGGGTACTCATATTTTGTATAAAGACCAAAATGCCCTCCCTTGGATGTGTTTGATGCTCTACTGAGAAGTTCCAACGTATTTTTCTAGAAGAATCTAATTCACCAGGACCATTTGAAATTTAATAAATAAATAAATAAATAAAAATTCACAAGGAGACCATTTTGAAATTTGGCAGGAGACTAAATAAAATACGATTAGGATTCGTGATTTTAATTTATAATATAATAATTTAAATTTTAACTTTTGGAGTGAGAGGATGTTAAAAGTCATGCAATAAATTCTACCTTTATCTTATCCCAAATAAAAAATATATATTAATAACATAATATGCGAGCCTTTTAGGACAAGGGATATGAAATATTATTATTTTAATAATCATAATAATGTAATAAAGATATTTTTGAATAATAACTTTATATTAAGATATTTTGAATAAAAACTACTGTGTAGATATCAATTTTTTTTACGATTTTTAACTTAATAATAAAATAATTATTATTATATTATTTTATATATTTTTTAACTATTTCACAAAAAAAATAAAATAAAATAAAAATTATATATATATAATAAAAATAAAATTCAAACTAATTCTAAAAATTATCATGATTTTAATATAAAAATATCTTTTATTATGTAAATTATAAGGAATATTATCACATATATTTTTGAATTTTTATTGCTATATAAATTCTTAATATTTTAAAAATATCATATTTTAACACTAATACTATTATATTTGATATAATATAATAAAAAATATTATAATTATCCGTAATTTTTTTTATCTTTTTCGCATATATCTCAATGTTTTTAAAACTTTGATAAATACTCTTCACATTAATATTATTATATTTGACACGATATTTAAGAATAAAATTATAAATCTAAAAAATTATCTTATCTCAAAAGTCCGAAAAATTATCCTAGAATTCATCATTTTGCTCATATTTTATGAAATCTAAATCTTAAATGTAAAACTAATTTCATCTCCTAATATACAGCTCATAAATTTTTAAGTTTTTTTATTGATAAATAAATGATATATATTGTCTATACGGTATTGCTAAGAATGCAAAAATTAATAATATAAGGATAATAAGATAATGTTCTCAATAACTAGTGTATGAAATATTTTCTCTTGTCTATATTATATATTTGATAAAATAGTTATTTTTTATTTAAGATTTTGTTTTGAATTTGGATCAAGCAAACTTATTTATTAATTTATATTAAATTTTTAATTTTAATCATTTAAGATAATTAATTTTATCTAATGTATTAATATTAAACTAATAATAAAATCCTTATATAAAATTATTTAATTTATTTTTTACATAATCAAACCAACTTTAATTTATGTTAAATTCTACCTACAAATTGATATTGATGTGATGTTTTGTTTTTTTTTTTGAATGAGATAGACGATTGAATAATCATTATTCCAAAAAAAAATTATAATATTTTGTACATAAAATTTAACTAAATCAACTAAATAAACTTAAAAAGAAAATAAATTAATAGGGACCTTAATTTTTAATTTTATATTATAAATATTAGTTATTTAATTTTAAATTTTATTTTAAAAATGCATGAAAAATAAAAAAATAAAAACTAACATTAAGTATTAAGGTTTTTAACAATTAAGGGTATTAGATACCATATATAAAACGCTGAGATATATGTGATAAATAATGAATATTTAGAAATATTTTTGATAATTTAATATATGAAAAATTAGAAAACTAATCGTAAGTATTATTGTTAATAATTTAAGGATATAAATGATAATATATAAAAACATTAAAAATATTTATAATCAAATTATAAATATTAAAAATATATATAACAATAGATGAAAACTCATATATATTTATGAAAATTGTATATGAAAAAACATAATATTAAAATATATTTATTTGAGTACTTAAATTATTAATTTAGATCGACAATGATCGTCCCGTTTAAAATATAATTAGTTATAATTAATTTTAAAAATATATTAAATTTTTATGAATAATAATAATTTTAATTTTAGTTAAATAAAATATATTTTTTAATATAGACATAAAAGTACGAACGAATTATGATTTAAATTAGTAAACAATTCAAAATTTTATGATTGCATGAAAAATGCAAATAAACTTAAAAGTTATTTTATTCTTTAAAGTATAAATGGGTATGGTACTCTAAATTCATTACAACTTACAAGATTTTCAAGCGTACGGTTTTTTTTTTCAATTGTAAAATTAAATATTATTAATGTGTAAAAACAATATTTACAAGAGAAACTATTAAAGAGGTACATTTTATGGTGAAAGAACCCAACAAATAAAGTAACATTTAGACCTACAATAAATTTGAACAAAATATACACATCATGTATTATAATTTACTAAAGCTTACTAGTTTGAACCTATTCAATTAATTATCAACAAAGCAACACCAATATCTCATTGAATTCATCTTCAAAGTTTTTCTCTATCACTTTAAGCTTTTCAAAACTTAGTTTGAATGAAAATTAATAATAAATTGAATCATTAGCCACCAAATTTTAATTAAATTTATACATAAATTTTAAAAAATTTAAAACATATAATTCAATTATCAAATTTTTAAAACTTCATATATATATCTTTAAATTTTTTAATCGTAAATTTAATTTTTTAATTTTTAAAAATTCATACATATATAATAAATTTTATTAATTAACAAATATGTAGTTTAGAATCAAAATAGAACCTATATGTGAAATCTTAATAGTTTTGAGACTAAATCGTACAATTAAAAATTTGAAGGACTAATATGTGAAGTTTTAAAAATTTAACCTCAAAACTTTAACTAATTAATTCCTAAACAGGTCTCAAAATTTTTAAAACGTACGATTTGATACTCAAATTTTTAAAACTTCACATATAGGTTCTTAAACTTTTAAATCGTACTATTTAGTTTCAAAATTTGTAAAAATTTACATATAGATCATAATTTTTTTTTATTCACAAATATATAATTTAGAAACAAAACTAGAAACTGTGTAAAATCTTAAAAATTTTGAGAGTAAATTATAGAATTTAAAAATTTAAAGATTTATGTATGAAGTTTTAAAAATTTAAGAACTAAATTGTATGTTTCAAAAATTTGAGAACTTATATATAAATTTAATTAAAATTTAAAGACTAATATATAATTGCAAAGTATATTCCATATTTGCATACACCATTAGTTTTGCTAATGAGTTGCAACTTAAGAAGTATATATAAAATCTGAGATCTAAGTCACACTTAAGTGTGTGTAAGCTTGTATTGTATTTAAAAAAGAAGAAGAAGGGAGAAAGAGTAAAGATGGGGTCAATCTACAGAGAAGAAAAATCCCCCATATTAAGGCATAAATGGACGCCACCAAGGGTTAAATATATAATTCATTTTGTATAGTTTTCAAACTTAATTAATGTTCGGAAGATATGTTAGTGCGTTTTGAATAAGCTGAGGTGTATATTAGGTTATTTGGGTAACGTATTCTTTTAGATTATAAACGGTGTAAATTAGTTTTTTATTAAAGAAATATATTATTATTTTAATAATTTTTTTTATTAAAATGTTATTATTTTCTATTAATTGATTAAAACGTTATTAAAATATAAGTTTTTAATAAGAATAAAAATAAAATTTAATATGATTTTTTTTAAATCAACAATAATAATATTTAAACAAAAATTTACTTAAATATTTTTTTATTAAAAAAATTAATAAATTAATAAAAATTAATAAATATTAAAACAAATATTTTGTTAAGTTTTTTTCTTATTAGTTGTCACTTTACTCTCGTTAGATACCTATGTTTTAATCACATAAAATTACTTAACAAAAAAATAGTAAAATAATAAAAATTATCTTTAATTAATAGTAAAAGATTAAATGATATTATTTTTAATTAAAAAACTAAATAACAAAAATAATATAATCTAAAAGATTTTTATAAAAAATTTCTCTTTTAAATATACATAAGGTATTAGTTGTGACTTACTTGTTTGATTGTCATTTTATATATAGACGAGAGATAAGTATTTTTTTTGTTGTAAAAACAATAACTTTTTGCATAATAATAAATTATGTATTACATACTATCTTAACAATTAAATATATAACTATCGTATTTATTAATTGTTGTGATGTAAGAACTTGTTAGAAAATAAAAATGCTTATTTTTTCCTATAACTTAACACTTTTTTTTGTTAAATATATGTTGATTTTTCACACTTTCTAAAATCAACATTCGAAATACATTGAATAGTGTGATGCAACAAGGATTTGAACACAATATACATAATATATACTAAAACTCTTAATTATTACAAAAAAATATGGTATTTGAATCCGAATTAAAAAAAAACCTTGAAAAAAAGAAAAGGACAGTATGGTATGTACTAAAGAGCAATTTTTTTTAAAAAAAAAAGAAAAAAAGAAAAAAAGGAAAGGAATCCAAATTAAACACAATTATGAGATACTAAAGCAGAAAAGAAAAAAGCAGGGATTTTCATTTCACAAAATACAAGTTACATGCATCATGCTTTTTACTACGTTAAAAACTTGCAGGGAACAAATAGTTTTTATGGAGCAAAAGAGTCAACTTTTTCCTGAAAAATTGTTATAAAATATCAATTAATTTATCTTGAAAAATAAACGGTCACGTAAAAAAAAAAAGGAAATCTTTTAGAATATGTCCGACCCTTTCCCATTCACAAGCCATGTATTATTTTGGTTTTATTCTTTTTACCATCGATCAGCAATCGTATACAAAATATAAACAATACACTAATTATATTATTAGGGGATAGCGCTACAACATTAACAATAAATTATTGTATTTATTCCGTTAACATAATTAAATTATTTTTTATCTTATTTATATAATTTAACTATTATATTTATTTAATTTATATTATTTTATCAATTTTGATTTATCGGTGTCATGTATTATTAAAAGATTTGGAATAATTCAAATAGTAAAATAATAAATTTAAAATAACTTAAATAATTAATCAAATATATTATTAAATTATCTAAATTATTCTAAATATATTATTTAATTATTTGACATTTGAAACCTTTAGATAAAGACAAACAAAATAATATAAATAAAAAATACAATAATTTAATTTTATAAATGAAACTAAAAATAATTAAATATACTTATCAATTTATTTGTTAGGTAACTAATATAATATATCAAAATTTGTTTGTTAACATTTTAATCTATAAAGTTTAATCGATAACGTTTTTAAATTTTATAAATATAATTCATAATATTTTTAAATTTTATAAATTTAATCCAAAAATTTAATTCCCATCAAATTGAATTAACAACGGCTTAAAAAGTTAAATCTCTTAGTATTTTTAAGTATATCCTTACATCCATTTGAAGAAAACTGAATTTTTGGGTTAAATTTTATAAATTGAAAATTTATTGTTCAAATTATAATATTTTAAATAAAATAGAAATCAAAATAGGTAAATCATCTTAATATTTTAATGGTTGAACATTTGAATATTTCTTAATTTTGCTTAAATATATGTTTCAAAGTTGAAACTACAGTTTTACTTGCAATCGATAATCAAATTTTATGTAAGCTTTACCATAGAATTCACTCAAAATTTGATTGCATGTCATTTGTAAGATTTGCGAGAATTTAATGTATAACACACATAAAACACCACACACACACACATATATATATATATCAATTCTACATATATTTTATTGATTATCACGACGAGCAAATGCTCAATTCGCATATGTATTTCATGACCAATGACTAAGTAATCTTCATCATCTGCATCATAATTTATGATGAATTTCAACATGTTCTTCAACCAATCTTCTCTAATTAATTAAATATCCTACCAAGTATATATTTCTTATAGTTTGATTTTTTAAACTGTTTAAAATTATAAAAAACAATATTAAAAGTTTAATAGATATTTATTTGTGTACCTCAATCTATACATAATTGATTTATAAAAATTGTAATTAGTAATTTATAGCGGATTAATAAAGGATCAAATATTTGAACTCACAAAAAAAAATTTATAAATAAATAAAGGATCAAATAGTTCATTTACTATTGCAAAAGAGAATATATTTTAGTTTCAAACTTTTTCATCCTACATTGTATTGTTGATCCATGATCTATTTTTCTTTTTCATGTCATGATTTAAAAATATGACTTTCTAGGGTTGTGGACGAAATATTTTTATTTTTATTTTTTTAATAATTATAATAGATTAAAAAATTGATAAAATCTTCTATATATCTATGAATTTCCATTTAAGAAAATATATTTATATAAAAATATATGTCCATGTTTGAAATAATTTTTTTAAAATTTTTATAAAATTTGCAAGGAATAATTTTGATATAATATCTAAATATATTTCTTCAAAATATTTTGTAAATTAAAATTTTTATTTTATAAATATTAATATTTTAGTCCTTGTTCTAGTTACACAAATATCAATATTTATAAAGATATCCCACACGTTATTCTTAAAAGAAAACTTTTTAAGTCAAATTCCAGCATGAAAAAATTAAATAAATCAAACATGCACTTTTACACTAACTGATGGAAGAAAAAATAAAAATAAAATTAAAACTAAAGCACACATTTATAATATTAAATGAACCATTGGGCCCATATTCTAATTTACAGCCATAAAATAATATTCATGTGCAATAGTATAATAATCATGCATAACTTTTGTACATTTATGTTAATCCATACATAACAAAATCCTTTAATTTTAAATAATTGTTTTGTTCAAATTATAAAAAATAAAAAATAAAAAATAAAAAAATAAAAAGAACAAACTTCAAATTTGATTGGTAGCCTCAAATCATTTTAATCAATATGGAGTTTTTTTATTTTATTTTTTTTATTTACATCACATGAATTCTTGATCTATAGTAGTCTAAAGGCCTAAACTTGTTAAATTATAATATTAAGACAACATGCACCTTTTTTCCTCCTTAAATCCATTATTAGCTCATTCAGTAAATATGAAACACAACAAAGCTTTTTCTTCCATCTTTCAATATTAAAGGCGAATTAAGACAGACAATGAACTTCTTTTTAAGAACTTTCAGATATTTTATAAGGAATCATCTCACTAACTTGATTAAAAAAGTAAACTCTTTTATTTTTTCTTTAGAATAATCATAATTCATATGGATTAATATCAAACTAATTAGCTCTTGGATGCTTGAATTTTTTATCCCGAGCAATTTCAATCAAGAGTGTCCAGCTATTTCTAATTTTTTTTAAAAAAGAAAAATTAAATAATAAATAATGGAGTTAATTTGGTTGTTGCCTTACCATCGAAAATGATATATATAATAACATGATAATAATGTTTCATTATTTACTTAACAAATATTTTGCTTGAAATTGTAATCACTATTAATATGCTTGATATATATATTTAGGGAGAATTCTTTATTTTAATAATTTTAGTGATTTAAGAGAAAAGTAAAAAATTTAATATCTGATTTAGATTATGTATTCTTTTTATTATAAATACATATATATATATATATATATATATATATATAACATCTTAAATATATTAAGTGTTTAAAAATTCATTGTGATTTAATAAACATAAGTCATCGTAGGTATTTACATAAGTAGATCGTTATATTTAAATCGTTTAAAATTTTTGAGTGAATTTTTCAGATTGTTAATACAAGATGAGGATTGAAATCACCACGATTTTACTACGTTATATATTTTATCGAGTTTATTAGGTTTACGTCATCGTTAAACTATCATCCTTATCATCCTGTTGTAAAGTAACGAGGTATTAACATTGGTTAGAACGTATATCTATTATATATTTAATATCAAATATTTTTTATTTTTAAATTAATATTTTTTTATTAAATAAATAAAATATTAAACAAATAAGATTTAAAATTGTATCTCATGTATATTGAAAGAATATTTTAACGGTGATTAATTCATTTATTAATATTAGATTGAACGTTAAATTAAAAAATTATTATAATAATTAAGATAATATTTACTAACAAAAATATATTTTTTTAATTACTATTATCACTTTTTTTTATTATAAAAAGTACCCATCACCTTTATTTTTGGGTAATTAACTAGTCGCCAATCACCACCTTTAGTTTCTGACTATCGTTTGAACGAAATTTGAAAGGACAAAAAAAAAAAAAAAAGGTATTTTGTGGCACATGTATATATATACTTTTTATCCTTTTAATGCTCTATAAAGTTAAGAAAAGCAAAGAGGTACACGGGGATCTGGTGAAGATAGTTCCCATTATTAGAACTACAATTTGACACTTAATTTTTCTATTCTTCTTTTCATTTTTTTTAATTGCTAAAAAAAAAAAAAACAACGTTATCCTCTCTCCTGGATTTCACTGAGTTATTGTAGTTAAATGGAAAAGCACAAATCGGTTCACTCAATCTTTACAAATGTAGGAATTTCGGCTGACGTACTAAGAAATTATTCTCAGCCAATCGTATAAGTTGTGATGTCGAATCCGGTATCCCAAGTATATCCGATTAATATATTAATATTTTATGTTATTAAAAACTTTTATTTTTTAATTCAATTTAAGTATATTATCATTTATATCCTTTTTAAATGATAGTTAATTTTTTTTAGTAATTAACTAGAGTAAAAAAAAAGTGGAAAAAATTGTTAATTTTCAAAAACTTCTTTTTAAGGTATTAATAATACAAATATTTTTAATTAATTTTTCATGAAAAATATTATTAATTAATCATAAAATATATTTTCATTGTATTCTAATGAAATAGTTAAAATGTTATAATTTTTAATACTTATTTATATTATTTATTTTTTAAAGACAAAAATTTAATAATTTTTATTTTTCTTAACTTTTATTAGGAAGTGTTGAACACTTCCTTTAATAAAAAAAGATTATTTTTTCATTTTTAGTTAATTTTCTTAAAAAATATAAAAATATTTTATTAAAAAGTCAAAAGTGAATTTTAGGTAAAAAAAATTAATTATTATTAAAAAATAATACCGATATTTAAATTGAGATAATAACTAACATAAAACATTAAAAGTATAGATATATTAATTAAAGTACTTACCATTCGTATAAAAAGAAATGCATATTTTTCGATATATATATTAAGTAATAATTTATAATAAAATAATAAATCGATAATATTTAAGGAAATTTAGAAGAAGAGGAAGAGAAGTTCATTAATAATTAGCTCATCAGTTTGAGTGTACGCCTTGCAGTGGTTAGGAGCTCTAATTCTTACTACGACCCTTAAAACAAACACCGACCGAACAAGAATTGTTTTTATAGTTATAATTAACTTAAAATCTGTATTTATTATAAGAAACAAATATACTCAAATTCCCTTAATTATATCCATTAGACTAATTTATATCATTTGTTATTTTTTTTTGTAACAATTTAATTTTTTCGATATGAAAAAATAATAATACAATGATAACTTATCAAATTTTAAAACTTTTCTATTTTTATTTTATTATTAAATTTATAATTATTATTATCTATTATTAAAGAAAATCTATAAAAATAATATTTCATTAACAATTAAAAAAATATTAAAAAAAAATAGATATCTTTTGGTATCTTTATTTCAAAATAAAAGAACTAAACTGATATAAAAATAACAAAATGACATAACTAAATAACCTTTATTAACATAGCTAAAAGACTTGTGATGTCATCCACTTTTATTATATTTGTATTAAATTTTCTTATCATTATAAAAAAAAATTGACTAAAAATAATTAATTTTTCACAAATATTAAATAAATGTATAATTGAGCCAAAAAATACGAGGACAAACAGATACAAGCACACACAAAACCTTTTACACCCTTACCTATATGACTATCAGACCCTTGTATTGGAAATTCTCAAACGAGCTTTTAGTGCAACATCATCGACAAATTACGAATCAAGCATAACTGTATAAGAAAGAAACATTCAACTCCACAAGATTAAATAAACGTTAAGCATATTGGATATGCAAGGAAAAGTTCAGTTTAAGAGACTGAAGGAACATCACTGACTTGGCAATCACGAAAATGCCTCATAATCGAAGTTCCGATGCATTACAAGCGATGATGGATAAATTGGACCGGAAAGAATGAGGCAAATCAAATGTACACAAAATTTTCAAAACACTGCATGGATTAACTAGCTGTATCATGGTAATAATGAAGATTCCAATCTAAAATTCGTAGCCTTAGACAGAAAAAGTTATTGCTTCCTTCCCCGTCCTTTCTTGGTTGGCTGTGTATCCGCCATCTGTTCTTTCCCTGTTACTTCCGATGTATCCACTGTACGACAGTAAACAAGAGTAAATATGCGTTGTTTTTTGCTAGAAAATATAGGGAAAATCAATGCTACAAGGACACCAAGGAACAATAAAACACCAAACACAAGAATATGATACAATTATCTTGTAGCTTATGAAGACCAATACCCAGCTTCAACTACACTTCTTTAGATGCACAACTGTGTAATAAGTGTATAAGTGTATTGTTGGCCCTTCTTCCAATAGCTTAAACTTTTAGAAGAGCTGGTTTCTCAACAACTTATCATAGTGTGTGTGACTTTATTTTCTTCTCAGTTTCAAGGATTTTTCAAGATGGAAATTTCTTCTTCCGTTTAACCATTTTAAATATATCATCTCCAACAATAACGTATCATTGGGCAAGTTCCTAAAATGTTATCCACCAGAAGACATGGTCTGACCATTTCTTAAACGTGGTTAGAATTGATCCTGAAGTAAAGATTGAACCCTGCTTTATATAATATCAAGCACACTGTGTAGAGTTTACTAAAATGCATCGTTCCATCAACTCATAACAGTGAGCATCCAAATGTCATCAAATCACAGCTGTTCTCGAATACACAATGATAAAGAGCCAAGTGATATAGTATCTTTCTTTTTAATTTTATTAATCACGGTCAGAGGCTGATATGTTTAAGTGCATAAGAATATTAGAAAAAATATCAAGACATCTAATACCTTCAGGACCTCGAGCCATCATAGTGAAAAATATGTTGTTGAGCTTTTCCATCTTCTTAGCTTCCTGTGCTTGGTCTGTCTTAAATTTCAGGCACTGCAAATGCATGTGCATATCATAGAGGTAATATATAAAAAATTCAAGAACTTATCATTAAAAACAATTCAGATCTCCAGTTAAATGAATATGAAACCAAGACAAAGATAATACTCAATGCATAATGGTCAATGCAATCATGCCAAATTCCATATATGCCCTCTGTCATTCCTTTTTTGATTAGTTTCCTCCACAAACAATATAGGAGAGGAGAAAAACAGAGAGAAAATGGAAACATAGCAGCAAAAGAACTTTCCATGTCAACATTCCAAAAATTAAAACCTGGTGTCCATGATTTGATTCTCACACCGAAGAGAGAATATGGTAAAAACACCCATATGCAAAACATCAAATGATGGTTGACAGGCAGGGTTTTTCTTTGCCATTATTGTAGAATATAAGATGAGACAACCTAATACCAAATTATTAATTTTTTTTAACCAAAATAGTAGGGTATAATGAATAAAATGCATTTTTTAAAACAAAAATCACTACTAAATGAACAATATTGGTAAGGCCTTACTTTTAATCTGTTAAGGCCGTACCAGTAGACAAACATGATTATGGGTAACATGATAAGAAAGGGTTAAGCATTATTGGTAAGGCTTTATGCTAACATGGTAAGACTTTACTATAATAAATCAATAATTAAAAAACACAAACATGATTAAAAGTAAGGATAGCCGCGTAAGACCTTACCAACAGCGACACACATCATTTAAGGCCTTGGCAATAGAGAGACAAGATTAAAAGTAAGGCATTGAGCGATAACCGTAAGGCATTATGCTTACCTGATAAAGCCTTGCCAGAAACAATAAAGAAACACAAACATGACTAAAAGTAAGGCATCACACGATATTGATAAGGCCTTAGCATGAGATATACATATTTTAACCCAGTTATACGTCCCAGCAATTGACTTGGACCTATATGTGCCCCATTTACACGGATATGTAACTAACTAGTAACTACATGCATATTTTACAATATAGCATTTCTCTGCATAACTCATTTACACGTAACTGACTTAAAATGAGATTGTAAAATTGTTGTTATCCCAAGCCTATATTCTTATTAGATGAAAGAGTCTTTTTAAAGTTCAACAGCATTACATATCTGAATCATTGGCACTAAGACTAAAACAAGGATTACAATAAATCGAGTTTAAAAAATTTTAAAGCTTCAAGTTTAAGGAAATATGAAGTTATTATCAATAAGGACATTTATTTTTGTAACAATTATATACTTTTATCCATGGATTAAACTAAGTATAAAGCCCCGCTCTTAGCAACCAAAAACAAGAATTTGAAAATTCAAGGTTAGAAA
Organism: Hippophae gyantsensis; assembly: GCA_030763125.1. Classification (NCBI taxonomy): domain Eukaryota; kingdom Viridiplantae; phylum Streptophyta; class Magnoliopsida; order Rosales; family Elaeagnaceae; genus Hippophae; species Hippophae gyantsensis. The sequence continues at coordinate 7,407,386 of CM061032.1, forward strand.
AAAGTGCATCTATTTCACTTTCACTCATCTTGTTTTAAACTAGAGACTTTAATTACCTTACTATCTTTTTATAAAGAAACATGCATTTTAGTTATCTTACTATGGCACTAATAGACACTTTAGTCTTCTTCTTCTTCTTCTTTTGCCATTTTCGGTCATTTTATGTCACTTAATTTTCTAATTTTTCCCCATTTTTTGTATTTTTTTGGGGATTAAACATCTACCAGCCCCTAGCAATTCCATTCTACTCAAATTTTTCCCAAAAAAAAAAAAAATTACAACAAAAAGGAACTAAATGTACCAATTTGTGAGAGTACACATAAAGGCATAAGCAACATACCTCTCGGTTATCGGTGACCTTTAAAACCAATTTCCCGTCGCAATGTCGATACTTCATGACATAACGCGTCTGTATCCAATCGATCAAAAAATTATGAAAACACCACAAACTCACAAATAGATCAAAAGAATTGCTAATGCAGGTAAGTAGAGTTTCGAACCCATTGTTCTAAATGCATTTGACCAATAAACTAAAAGCGCAAGTGCTAGTAAGTCGTTGAAAACTACCACTGGCATAGTCCTACCAAAATATTGCATTAAAAATAATTTTCCGACAAAATTCTCGGCAACAAACAGAAAATAAAGGGAAGAAAATTAAGCAGATTAAAGAAACGCACAGATTCAGGATCAGCACGGAACAATTGTACGGATCGCTCAACGAACTCATCCCACGATGTTATATACACCATTGTGTTTCGCTGAGAATATGAGAGACACGCACTGAATGCGAGGAGTTCGAGCAGTTCGGCAATGGCAGACACAGAATCAGAGTCAAAATGTCAAATGGAGGAGTGGTGGTTTAAGTTGTATTTTTCTTGTTGGACTCTTTTTGAGTTGCTTTATGAGTTGGGCCTCAGCTCTATATTGGGCTTCTATAAGGAATGTTGGAGCTTCTACTTCGGCCACTTTTTTTTCTTTCAAAAGTATACACAAAAAAATTCATTTTTAAATAACTCAATTATTTATACAGTATTACTTTTAAATTATTTTAAAAATATTATTAACTTTTACTTTATATAAAAAATATACACCGCATTTTCAACAGGAAAAAAAATATTTATTAAGTTATATATATAATGGTTATTATTACACTATAATACCTTATAATTATATAATAACTTTAATGTTTTTTCTAATTATATTTCATTTAATATTTTTAATAAATAAACTTTTGATGCATTTCATTTAAATTTTACCCATAATAAATTTAACTTATTATATTATTTTTTTTATTAAACTTATATTATAAATAATCAGATAGCAGATTTTTTTATTCTTATCTAGCTTATTTTAATCACAAATAAGATATTTCAATTAATATAATTCATTACCATCTTATCTTATTAAAAATTAAATGATATAAGATAAGATGAAATTTAAAATTTGATAAATTATATTATGAATATCATTAATGGCTAGTCTTAATTTATATACATGGCATAATTAAAAATAACTATTTGTTGGAATTATGTAGACAAATAATCAATAATTTTTTATTAAATTTGAAACCTTTCGATTGGTCAGCTAAATTTGCAAATTTAGAGGTAAACACGACTTGAGAATGAGCCCTTACCCTTTATGGGGAAAATTTGTAATACGTTAACATCTTACAACAGCAGAGTTAAATGCCTGAGACAACAGAAAAGACAAACGAAAATAAGAAAAGATCGAGTGAACTCTGGGTTATGTTTTTACATGATGTCCTATAATCATAAGGGAGGAGGGGGAGAAAAAAAGGATACTCTTGCAAAGAAAAAAAAATTGGAAAACACCAACACAGCTTGCTAACCCATTCTGCAGTTGACAATGCCGCAACTGGATTTGAGGAATCCGAATTATAAAAATGTATGCATATGTGCCGGACCGGATCAGAAGAACAACTCTACGTTTAGAATTGAAGGTTCTAAGAAGGATATACATAAGTGAAAATGTCACTGGCAAGTGGCAACAGTAGGGTTGTAAGTATATTTAGGGTTCAATGACCTTTCGGGCATAAGCTAGTATCATTATGAAGTCCTTGGCTGAGGAGCCAATGGTTGCTGGGATTCGTTCTGATGTTGATGCGGTTTGAAGCCATAATTCAACTAAATTATGTAGCTGTAAAGTTGGAACCACTGTATGTCCCATACATTTAATCTCAACCTGCATGAAATTTGAAGTCACCAGTTAATTTACAGTAACCAACACCTTTCTAAACAATATCAAATGAAGTATACTGCATGAGAGCTTTTAGAAAATTAAGGAGCTGAGTATATTTGAATCAAAAAAACATTACAGAAATTGAAGGGCAGGCACAAAAAATGACTATTTTTACTTTAGTCTACTTGACTATAAACCTAATTTTTAGCAGCTTTTGGAGATTTATATTCCAAGGGTGTTCTAAAATATTCTAAAATGATTTAACGAAACTGTTTTTAGGATGCTGTTGGTTTCCGAGGATAAACGTTTTGCCCATCTGGATCTTACAATATTGGCTGCATAATGAAGGCAGTTGACAAGCATCCGAACTACATATCATCCTAAGTATCTCATCCAAAATGAGAATGTATGATGATAGAAAAGTTATAGAATTTAAAACGGAAAACGCTTTTTAAAACGGCTGTGATAAGTCACTCATTCTCAAGACAAAAGCACGGTTCACAGTAGTTTTACTTAATTGTAATAAAAAAGAAAACACATGCAAATAAGGTCAGTGGTATAAGCTGTCAGGCACGGTTCCACAGGGAGCTGTAAAAAGTCTAGGTCACTTTTTTTCATTATTTTCTGTTTAAAAATATTCAAGGATCAACTTGCTCACCTCGGCTTCGCTAGTAAGATCTAATTTCCTCACCAGGTACTTTTGGATAAACGACACAGGTAATTTTCCATCCCTGTGACAATTTAAATGAACTGCCATAAAAGCACCGAAGGAATAAAAAATGCTCTTCAATTTACTACATAAGTAACATAACATAAGACGTTCTCTAATCTCCAGATTCTGACAAGATATAAGATGCAGTAATGGTATCTAGCAATATTTGTTAGAAAATAACAGTTTAGCCTACTATGTGACGATCATGTTGACAAAATGAAACAAAAGCATTACAATCATTTTGGTACTTGCAAAATGATCAACACCAGTAATCCTGACCGTAAAATATGGAGCTACAAAGCAGAAACGGTGGGTTCAGATAATGCATCTGGAAGTAGGTATTATCTCAAAGAAATGGAGGTAAAACAACTGGAAGTCAAGGAAATAAATTTCCATTTTCAAAAAAAGCCACAAAATGTGTTTTAAATTATGAAACCATGAACAACTTGTCTTCGAGGGATGTAGGCACTTTAGGAGAGAATGACCAATAGAATGTTAAGATACTAGTTTATACATATTTATCGGTAAAGTGAGAAAGAAATAAAAACTAGCTTTGATGAGTAATTCAAGGTCGAAAACATGCATGACAGTACATTGAAATATATAAATTAGTCAAGTAGCTGATGTAGAAAACCTCTAGAACATATTAACTAATATCACCTAGTTAGATGAACCAAAATGCAAGGGATGAACTCCTTTAACAAGTGCCTATAAACAAAACTTAAACCAAATGAACTCACTTTATTCTTAGGAAACTAGCAGGAATTTGAGGCAAGGGTGCACCACCTTCCCTGAAACCAAAAATTGAAACCATTTGATGAGCAATGCGCAAGTTAACTAAGCAAAATTCAGAAAATTACAGAGAAAAAAATATTTGAAAAAGGGCATGCTTATTAAATTGTTTCTCACTGGTCTTCAGAAGCCACAAGTGAGAACCAAATTGGTCCAGTTCTATTTTCCTGCCAGGCACTAGAAGCATCAAGCATAGCTTGAGGTGTAATCTTTGATTCCCCAAAAGCAGCTTCCCTCTTCCGACGAACCCTGCGCAACTTTTTAGGTTTGACTGTTTCTGGGGAGACAGGACCAGTGCCATTCCTTGCCGCCTCAACTTTCAATTTGCATTTGTTTTCCTTAATTTTAGATTTCCGAACTTGAGACTCATGATCAGCAGAGGGCATAGGTTCTGCTTTGTTATCCGAGCCTTGTGAACTGGACTTGAAACTTTTAGTTCTATTTGCAACTTCGACGAGATAATTTAACGGTTTCCAAACATCCAATTTTCTCTCCCACGCTTCGACCCTGTTCTCATTTTCATTTTTGCCAGAGGATTGAATTTGCTTTGCAGGGGAAGAACTCTGCATGGGACAAAGAAGAGAGCATGAAAAAGCAAGTACATTGAGTAAAAGTGTGTTCTAAATTGTAAACAAGAAAATTACATCTACAGCTTAGATGATTTCATTGAGGTCAATGACATGCATGATAAAAGATAGATCTCCTATACCTGCCTAGTACTTGGGGAAAACTTATTTGAAGTCTCAGGTGAAGTTGAGCTTTCTGCATTCTCTTCAACAGATTCATCTTCTTTTTTGACCGGTTTTTCAATTGAAAAATTGGACCCTCGTAAAGTGGTAGCTTTTCGCACAACAGATTTTGTTCTTCTTCCAGTCATGGTAGCATGGGTAGATACTCTTGGAGTGCTGACCACCAATGACGAGAGTGATCTTTCTTTTCTTCTAACTGGTAATGTGATTGCAGCTACAACTTCAGGTGCCTTGACCTTTCTTCTTTTAGAGGGGAAAATTTTTGCCCTTAAATCTTGTAAATTGTGGTCCGGTCTGATTGAGAAACAGACAAATAGGCTTTAGCATTCTATCTTACAAACAAAAATCTCAGTGCCCTCGTCTATATTTGATCAATATACTGTAACTTTAGTGCATACAAGGACAATATTGCAAATAGAAATGATAAACCAAATTTTAGCCCATAATCAAAAATATCAAAATAATTAACAAAGCAGCTAAAACAAAACAGTGGTTTATATTAAAAGCTGAGAAACAGCTTATAGAAAGAACTTCACCTCATTTTCTCCAATGGAACACAACCCAAATCGATATTGCATATGGGACAGCACTCTAGTTCCTCATCATTAATCTTATCATATATGCACTTCCTGCAAACTGATGAAGTACAGAAATAAATATATTAGAGAAGAAAAACAACAGTAAAAAGTACTTATCAGAGGTGAGGGTCTTTGAAAAAGTCAAAGTTCATAATTTCCATTTTCATGTCTCCATCATTATCAATGCAAGGATCTAGCATGTAAAATTATTCAATTAAAAATGTGCACTTGCCAAAGTTAAAAACAACACATTCTGATTCGACCCTGCAATGATGAACATTGAACATTAAAAAAATTCACAGTTAAGCTCAATCAATGAATTTCAAACAGAAATTAAAGTCCAGATACATGACAACTTGATCAGTGGTCCTTTGTATATGCAGTTCTTACGAGCGACCACAAGCAGAGTATTTTAAGAAAATAACATTTTTTTATTGCAGTTGGTCGAAAATTCAAGTCTTCATTAACAAGTAAAGCCAGACGAAAGCTTCCATAAATCAATCAACATAGAACGTGAGAAAGAAGATTCAACTAATTATAGAGTACCAAAGACCATATCCTCAAAAAACAGGAATAACATGACTAAATAATAGCATGAAAAATAAGTCAAACCAAGCCAAACCCAGATACGAAAATGCAAAATAAAAAGAACCCAGATCACTAAAAATGCAAAAAACCAAGAATAAATAATCAAAGATTTAAACTTTAAAAAATTGACTACTGTAAAATCTAAGAATAATACAAACTAGAGTCTTGGGAAGCCAGACTCATGTCAATATATTGCTAAGAGAGGGGGACTCACAAGTATGAAGACATTCAGGTATGGTAGTGGCATCTCTGAAAAGTTTATTGCAAAGAGGACAAGTCATGCAAGCCGCAATCGTATCCCTTTTCACTCTGACCGTCTGATTCACCATCTCCACCTTAAAACAGAAATTCGAACACCGCTAATCCTCTTCCCAAATTCAAACACGTGTCTTCTCCCTGCATGTTAATAAGCAAAACAAATTTACGTGCATTTGCTTAAGTTCAACTGCATTAAACTCGAAAACATAAAAATTAGAACATAATAAAGCATCAAATCCAACAAAGAACTTGAGAAATCTGTACCAAAATGCGTGCGAATAAAGAGCCTTAGATTGATGAGGATGGAAAAGAAAACGCCGTTATGATTTTATGAGGGTAGAGATTATGATATGGGTAGGAGTGATTTGTTAGAATTTGCAGCGGGTTTTGTTTGATTTGGAGTCTGGACTGAGGGAGTTGATGATTGATCCGAATCGAGAGGCTCTCTTCGTCGAAAAAAGCATGAACCTTTTTGTTTCTTATGCATTTATTATTTTGAAAATTATATTTTTTATTAAATAAGTACTCAACAGCTGTTTCAGAAAGAGTTGGGTGAGATGTGATGTGAAAAATGACAATGATAAATTACAGCAGGGTTTTGGGTAAAGATGCTCACTGGGCCAGGTTTCGCTATAGATAGTGTTGAGTTTAATATTAATCCGGGTTAGGTATTTCCTTATTCCTATTTTACTATAATCTTATAAAAAATATGGCATAATTTTTTTTTAAATAACATATTTTAGTAATAAAATAATTATATAAATTGTATATTTATTTTAATAATTTAATCATATTATTATTATTATTATTAAAAATGATCGTAAAATAATATTATGCTTTAATTTTATTTTTTTATTTTTTATTTAAATTAAAATTATATCTATTTAATATAGTTAAAAATAAGAAAATTAACTTTATTATTAAGTCTTATTTTTTAATAATAAAAAATAAAATTATAATAAAATTTAAATATTATTTTTATAATAATTAAGATATTATAATAATGATTTTTTTCTTCTAAAAAATCATTATATAAATAAATTATACTTTTAATCTCTCTCAAATTTTAAGATGTTTAACTTCCTTGTAAAAGAAATGATGCACGACTATTAAATAAGGGGGCTTTCATTCGGATGAGTCGGACTTCACGATCGAACGAAGTGCACTTCCTGTGAGCAATTATCATTACTTTTAAAAATTAATGAATAATTATTATATGTAATTTTATATTAATATTATTTATTATAAATAAAAATTCTCACTATTAATTATATAATATTTTAAAAAATAGTATAATTTTGTAAGGTATATCTTTAACTTTAATAAAATATTTATCAAATAATTTATAAAAAAATTGAGATAGTACGACATTAATGATAACCTGAATTTATCAAATTAATCATATCATATTATCTTTTTCAAAAAGTTTTTATTATATGTAATTTGACATTAACAGGATATCTAATTATCCATTGAAGACTTAACATTTCTGAGTATCGATGGTTAAATTTGTTTTTATTTTTTAATTATCGCTCCATAAATATTATTTTATAAAAAAAATTGTTAAAATACTGCTGTAAATAAAAAAGTTAATACTTGTAAGAAAATAACATCAAAAACACACTTAAATTTAAAAATACTTTTAAGATTTTAAAAAATTTAAAATACCATTCAAATATAAAGTAACTTAAATAATGAACACTAATGATTCATACATTATCATTTTTTTAATAATATAATATTATATTATCTCTAAAAACATAAATACAATTGTATTGTTTTATAACATATATACCTGAGAATTAAAACTGTTTTTTTTTTAAATAGCTTATCATAGTAGAAATAAATCTAATTATTATATTAAAATATAAGGATATAATCCCATTTTTTCACAAAAACTATTAATATAGGTTAAATTGATACACACAATGATGTTGTTTCATTCATTCATCAAAACGTCATCCAATCATATACACCAACACCTGATCCGATGTCATCTGACCTCCATGTTCCTATTGCGCTTGACAAAGCCATGAGAACTATTCATCACCCTTTCAAGTATCATCTCTTTCAACATGTAACATTTAATGGACTTTCTCCATCCTTTTATGCTTTTCTTCTATACTTTTATGTTGTTACCTTACCCAAGTTTGTTGAAAAAGCTTGGGCTTGTTCCAGTTGGCGTGTTACAATAGAGGAAGAGATAAAGGCACTTACAAAAATAGGTACTTGGATTTAATACATTTACTTCTAGGAAAAGAAGTAATTAGTGGAGGAGCAAAAGCAAAATGTGTTTGCAAGGTCTAAAGCAGTGGCAAAATAAAGAGAAATGACCCATACTACTTATGAACTTATAAGGATAAAAAATCTCATAAAAGAGTTACATACTAAATTTAGAGAACTACTTGTGATGATTTGTGATAATCAAAATACTATTCATATATCAAAAAATCTAATATACTATGAGAGAGCTAAATATATGTATATAGATTTTCATTTTGTTTAGAAAGGTGAAATTTTTATTCTATTCATCAAGTCATCGTAAAAACAAGATGGATCTCTTTATTAAAGCTATGTCTAAGACAACTTTTTCACGTATAAGAGGAATGTATATATACCAACTTAGATACAAAGAATATATATGTTTAAATTAGAAGGTAATATTTCATATTTAAGGTAATTTAATAATCTTATTTTTCATTAATAGTATATAATATCCTATATTGAATTAAAAGTTTTTTCCAATATTATTTGTTATTGGGATAATTGATTAATAGTAAAAATAGAACATCTAAGATCAACTAGAAGTATAACAATAACATTCAATTTATTTTATTTCAAATTATAAATTTAAATCATATTAAGTATCATTAAATTTAAAAAATTATATATAATTATTAATTAAAATTGACTTAGTATTATAACGATAAAACTCATCGTTCAATATTTGAAATCACATATACGAATCACATTAAATAATATTTAATAAAAAATCATAAATATTATTTATTTTAATATTATAATTTTTAAATTTCATCCCTTATCTAAATTTATGTGGCCTAAAAAACTTTTCAATCATTTAATTTCATTAACATGTGATATACTTTGACAGTTTCGATAATATACAAGTAAATATATCTATATAAAATAATAAAAAACAGGTTTTCTAACTCATTTATAAACATGACTTAAATAAAACTTTCTAATATGGTTCCTATATAAAAGAAGTCAAGGTTGTGCAAAAAAATTGATAATCCAATGAATTCGACAAATCTAAATAAATAGTCAAATTTTAATTCGTTTTGAATTGAATCGAAAAATCTTAATCTATTAAATTCAAATTAATCGATGAATTAATTTATTTATCATTCGTTATAATTCAGTTTGAACTAATTAAAATTAAATAATATTTATATTTAGTATATATTTAATATTAATTTATATTACTTTCTATTATATAATTTCTCTCTGCTTATTTAACTTAAAGTTTGAAAAATATTTTAATGTTTTGAGTTCTAATCTCTTAATTTTATATTTATGAATTTTATATTTTAATATTATAAAATTATAATAATTTAAATTATTATTATGATTTTATTTTAAATCAAATATTTATATATTAAAAAATTAAAATAAATAATTCAAAAAATTCATAAGACATAAAATAGATTGAATTAATCTCAATCAATTCAATTAATTTATAGATTAGATTGAATCAAATGAAAATAAATAATCAAATTAAATCAAATGAAAATTATACAATTCAATCAAATAATTAAATTAAATTGAAATAATTTAAATTCAACAAAAACCGATTAACACCCACTAAAACTAATCAAATTTTCGTCGAAGGATGCATCATACATTCGTTACATATAATATGAAAGTTTACTTATATGTGGAAGGATCTAATTTTTTCAAATAATTTGGTAAAATTTGATTGTCCATTCTGTTTTAATTTAAAAAATATTAATTATACAATTAACTTATAATTTAAAAATATAGGTATCAATATTTGAAAATTATACTATTATCATTTATATAAATGAAAAAAGGATTAGGATAATATTTTTATTAAACTTTACATGTTATTTAATCCATTTATTTTTAAACTTTACATGTTAATTTTTTTTATTATTAAAAAGATATTGATGAATGATAAAATTAATTTTTTTATTATTAAATTTGAATTTAAGTGAATCATGTGAAAAAAATATACATTTTTTAAGGGTTAAAAGTAAAAATTTAAATTTAATTAAAAGAACAATAAAAATAGAGAAATTGCTAAGTTTGTTATAATGGAAAGAAAACACATAAAATAACTAAAATACGTCTTTTATAAATAAAAAATCTATTAAAATAATAAAAACATTAACATGTTAGTGTTTTAGTAACGTTTTTCATTCTACGATCTCTTGCTCAACATCAAAAGAATTAAATGATTATTTACAAATAAAATAACTACTTTCAAAAAACTTTTTTTAAAAAATAAGCTTATTTTCTTCCAAATCATTTAATCTTATGATTTTTTAAACATTTTAATTATTTATAATTATAAAAATATATATTTTAAACCCGTTATTTTCATAGAGCTAAGGAATTAAAATATTTTTTTTATAATTAAAAATTGGAAATGCTCATTTATAATTAGTATAGAATTAAAAATGTCCGACCAAAAATTGTTGATTTATATATAAAGGTATATAAAATTAGAAAATAAGTGTCGGAGGTAAGGCCAAAATCTAACAGCACACTGGCCAGTGCTCAGTGTCTCGTCAGGGGCATGCATGCATGGTTACCAGTAAGTCTTTTCATCTTCACTTAAAAGACAAACCATTTCTACTTTGTTTTTTTTATTTTGAACTATTTAATTTTATTTTAAATAAATATACTTGATGTTATATTTGAATTGACAGTCAATGTTACTATTAAAATTGGAAAATGTGTTAGGTAAAAGGTTGACACAAAAATAAATATCATATTTTGATTGAAATAGGATGTTTAAAAGTATATTTATAGTATCAAATCTAAATAATTTAATTTAAATTATATGATTTTTTTAAATTAATTTAGTTTAAATTTAAAATTTATAAAACTGATAAAATTATACCCATTCTTAATATTATAATTTTTTCTAATCAATATATATTATTGTTATTGAAAATATATAAACAAAATACTACATTATTAAACATACGATGATACATAAACTTCTACAAAATTGGGCTATTTTATTTAAAATGTTAACAATTTTGAAATAAAATCTTAAATTTCTTACCTTTAGTATTAAAGCAAATCCTAAATATGAATACTTATACAACTCTTTTTTTCATGGTTTCATCTTTATGAACCCAAAGCTTGATGTGGGCTCATCTACTTGAAACCAACAATGAACTCAAGATTATTTATTGGCTTCATCATAAGTGAATCTAATGCTCTAGCAAAGAATAGAACTACCATATAAAGCTTAAAGATAATAATTTTTTCGACAAAAGAAAGTTGGATATAATATAAAGAGTGAAGATAAGAATTTTTTCGATTAAGGAGAGTTAGACACACTGTAAAATGTAGAAAGAATATGTATCTTCAATTAAGGGAGAATTAAACTATGTGATCCTTCGCTTGAACGAAAGATTGTTGAAAATATATAAATAAAATTACACATTAATTAAATATGTGATGATTTATGAGCTTATAAAGGCTAAACTACTCCACTTAAAAGTTAAAATCCTAATTTCCTTACAAATATAATAATTATATTTAATAAAGAATAAAGTATATAATAAAATTAATAATTTTTCTATGCACACTTTTCATTAACACACTTTATTCTTTAAATTTCAAATAATCATTTCTTATTCTGATATCCTAACTTAGTACCTATATTCAATTTTTTAGCCCATGTTGTCTTCAATGTAAAGAAGAATAAGAAACCTCAAACCTAACTTCAAGTATTGGTATTTTTATATTTATAATATTAGACGTTTATTTATATATGTAATCTATGTTTAAATTATTTTAAAATTAAATAATAAATTTTTGTGTTAATTTTTATGTTATTTAAAATTTAGAATTAAATAAATCATCTTTTTGTATTTATTATTTAGAAAAATCAAAATCCATATAAATATAAATTTTAATCAATTATTAAAATATATATTTAATGTAATAATTTTTTAATTATTAAAAATAAATATTTTTCTAAAAATTTATCGATCGTAAAAAGAAATTATAAAACTTAATCTAACCTATTGATTGATTTTATAGGTTGTATTCAATAGGAGTAGATTTTACTTGTAAAAAAAATAATATTATTAATTAGATTTTAATTTTAACTTAAATCTAAATTAATTCATAATATACACATCGCAATCCTATATCATTACAGGCACATCTTATAAAAAGTGAAATTGATAATATAATATTTTCACATTCATAAAATGAAAAATTAGTTGAGGTGATGCCATAAATTATCAGCAATCCTTAAAATTATAAGTTCATCACACATATCAAAAGCACCTTCAAGGTAAAAAGTTTTAAAAAATGTATTTTCTCGAATTGTCGATTAAGTCAACCGAACATAATATTTGAAAACTAAGTATTATTCATTTTTTTTATAAATATTTATCGTGTCATAAAACAAATTATATTAAAAAAGATCACGAATATTTTGAAGAGTTATTTAGTTTTTTATTTAAAAAATGTAAAATAATAACAAAATTAATTATTTTAATCTAATTTTTCATTAAATATAATAAAATAATATATGTAATATATATATGTAATATATATATATTTCAATATATATATATTTCAATATACATATATCTAATAAAGTAATTTTTAATTAAAAAAATAATAAATCTTTTAACAAATCTTTAAAAAAAATTTAAATTAATTTTTTTTATTTAATGTGTGACTTTAGATATTAAATTAATGACATATTTAATTAAAAAATAATAAATTTTTTTGAAAGAAATTTTTTTCTTAAAAAATTTGAGTAATTTTTAATTAATTTATTTTTTACATATATACCTATAAAAAAATATAAACATATATGTATACATATGTTATTTCATTATATTTAATAAAAAATATAATAAAAAAATGACTTTATCTTTACATGATATCTTTTTCACAAAAAACAGAACTTCAATGATACATTGTTTATAAATAAAAGGATTTAAAAATATATTTTTTAAATAAGAGAACTAAATAACATATTTGATTGATAATTTAAGAAGTTCACTCTAAATCATAAGTAAAAATATTTATAATAAAAATAATTTATTATATTAAAATACTAATGATATATTGTATTTTTCGTATCTTATTTTAAATTTTGAAAATATTTAAATTAAATATCTTAAATAAAAATATTTTTATGACATTAAAGAAAATTATTTTTTTAATGATTATCATCTAGTATTAGCTTATTATAAAAAATTGTACCCACACAATAAAAATAATTTTAAAATTCAAAAGTTTAATTTATTATATAATACATGTATATATATATGTATTTATGATAGTAAAATTTATTTGATTTAAAATTTTATAATTATTTAATTATTATATTAAATAAATTTTAAATTTATTATAAAAAAATACTTGAGAACAAAAAAATTTAATTCATGTTTCGTATCATATATAATTTTATGGTCAAATTTGATTTACATATTTATTTAAAGTTTTGTCGTTTTCCCCTAACTTGAATTGATATTGATATGATAGAATAGTTGTCGAGAATAGGACTAAAGTAGCTCATGTTACGTATAGTTACTCTTGTATATATCAAATAAAGAAAAAACATATTAAAAAAACATAATATTTACAGGCATGCAACATGTATTTAACTATGGTAAATATAGAGTACTAGAAAATACTTTTTATTATAATTTCATACATACATTATTTTAATATATCACATTTTTAATTATTATTTAATTTAATATTAATATATTATTTATTACATATAATATCACTTTTATATTCAATTAACGTAACATATACGATTATCTCTTGAAAAAAAAAACAATTGGCAAATGTATATTATTTTTACTAGTTGTTTTTTTAGGATGATTAGTCGATCATTTCTCAAAAACTACGTGTGATTAATTTGTAGAAATTTAACGATGAGTGTCTATCTTCATCTTTTATTTAGAATTAGCTTGTGATTATAGTGATATGATTTTTTTAATTAATAATTATAAATTTAAATCATAATTTTTATAATATTTTCTTTCTTTAATAAAAAAATAAATGTTAATAGATATTTGTTAAAAATAAAACAAAAACTATAAACATTAATAATAGATTATGGCATCTTCACTTAATTATCTATTATATATTTATAATTAATTATATTTTAATTATATAAAATTATTATTAATAAAAAGTTATTTTAATAATAACAAACTTAATAATAATAATATTAGTGTAATAAAAATATATAATTTCTATTATATATTTATTATTAATTATATTTTAATATATTAATAAAAAATTATTATAAAAATAATAATCTAATTATAGCAATATCATCATTTTTAATTATTTTTTTAAAAAATTAATTATACATTGAATTTAGATTATAACTTAAATTTTTTTAAATAAAAATTAATTATTTCTCACACACTAGTATTTCTTTCTACGCCATTCCCATTTCCCATCAATGTCTTCACACCTAGGCGTCTCAAAGATCAAGGCGAATCCCAAGTCACAAGAGTATATAAATCCAGAATCGAGAAACGTTAATTTTTTTTTAAATATTAAAAAAGGCAAAAATAAATAAATAAAAGGAAATAAACCACCGCCTTCACACACTCAAAACATGGCTGAACAAAACAAGTTCCTTCTCTCTCAAAACGCTAAGCACGATAAAGAATATATGAAACCCTACTCTTTTCCTCTTCCTTGTATATGAAGCATTCGTTTTCTCTTTGATATGAGAAATCAGTGAAATGTTCTTTTCGAGAACGATTGGAAACCTTAGAATTAGTTTGATTATCGTTCTAAGGTGCCATTGATGAAGCTGTTTCGTCGATGCCAGAGGATCCTGATCCTCTCTCTTCTCTTTTTCTCCGTTGTGGTTCCCATCATTTTCGTTTCTTCTAGGTTCAAACATCTCAGTTTTGCTGGTATGTATTCTCATGATATGTATTATACGAATTTATGAAAGCGTTTTGTATGAATTTGTATATAGAATCTTGTATATGTATGTAATATATATTTGGCTTTTATAATTTTTTTGGATCCAAGTTTGTATTGATTTGTGCATTGGTGATACTGTTTTGGCAGGACCAAAAGAGTTTGCAGAGGATTTGTCGAATATAGTATGGATCATGCCTACCAAATCTCAGTTTTGTTATGTTCTGCATTTTTTATACCGAGAAAAACAATGGAGATTTTACGAAAGCAATTTTGGATTGTAAGACTGATTTTTAGCTTCAGGCAAAATTTTGAAGACTGTCTGGATGTAAACTAGTTATATTGCCTAACGGTTTTTAACTTTCTTTCTTTCTCTATAATTTTCGGCTAATGGATAGAGCCCTAGTTTTTGTGTCCTTCTTTGTTGTTAGTCGCTTCGTTTTTATTTTTTATTTGGATAGACGTGGAGACTAAATGTGTGTATTTTCTTTTCCACCCTGCAGAAATATAGAACAGATAATTTAAAACTTCAAGCTCTTCAACTGGTAATTAATATGATCCATGATGCCTTTTAAACTTGATATTCTTGCGTAGTCATATTAGTTATCTGTTTCAATTGCATCTGCTTTGTTGCTTAGGAATCTGCTGAAGGTTTGAAAGAACCAGGACTAGTTGTTTATGAAGAAAATGATCTTAATTCTGCAGTTAGCTATAGTTCTAAGGAGATTCATGATTCTGAGACATCTGGAAATGCTAGAAACTTGACAAATATCTTAGGAGGACATAGAAAAGGTTGGTATAGCAAGGTGCATTTGTTCTATTTTTTGTCTCTACTAGTATCTAACTTTCTTTATTCTGATCTTCTTTATTCAAATATCAGAAGGCAATGATGACAATGGTGCAGTTGTATTTCAATTTCAGCAAAGAGAAACTCCATACACTTCCAGGGAAAAGGTCTGCATCTAAAGTAATTAATTATTATTGCCAAGCATCTTTGTTTAGCTGAAGCCAAATGGTTTCAGTATTACTGATTTTAGAATCATTGTGGTGAGTACTATTAATTCTTTCCAACGATTTAGAAGTGAAACCATCGTTCTATGTGATGTGTTGTCATGGATGGAGATATGATTTATGTTGTATGTCTTCTAGTCTTTTATAGGTATCATTGTATTTGCAATGATGATAGAAAATATGTCTTCTATTTATATAATGTGGTTTCTTAAAATTAGGATTTTGGTTATGCAAACTATTTCCAGAGGTACTTTCTTGCAGACCATCTGATGCGTAAATATCCCTTAGACTTGTTTATCATCAATTATTATAAGGGAAACATAACACTTGTAGCTTTTAAAATCTGTTTCCAAGCATGACAAGTTGGACAACTATAATATATTGGTATAGCTGCACAAGTTAGAGTTGGGAAGTATCAAGTATGCAATGACCATCAAGGATTTTGTCATTCGTTTTACTTAAAATTTTCTCAGAAAAAGTGCCGCTAATGTAACATCTCCGAAGTTTCTGTACTTTTAAGAATATTTGCATTTCTAATTTGTATGGTTCTACCTTGAGATTTCGAGTTAAATGAAATCCTCTTGTAGTGTTTATGGTGTCACTTCTGATTTTATATATTAAATCCATCATGAATTTTTACTTATGAGACAGACTTCACAGTAGCATTTCAAAGGTTTATATGATGAACAGTATCGATGTAGCTGTCGGAATTGGTAGGTGTCTGGGGGATCTTCCAGAAGTGTATGGGTGTTTGATTTAAAATGGTGTTGAATTTTAAATTATAAATGCAGTAAAAGGTAGCATGCTAACAAGCTTGAGTATATTATATCAATGGGCCAGCTTTTTCTAAAATTCTTTTTGCCTTTCCTTACCATTTTTACGTTGGCGATTTAAAATAGATGGCTGTATAGATGCAAGCTAGAGCGTCCTGCTAAGTGTATAGCTGCATGAAAGATCTAACCTTGTCTATGGAAGTCAGCAATAGATTCATGACTTGGTTGCAGGAACAGGTCAATCAAACATTCAAAAATGATCAGGTTGCACACCCTCTGTCACACGAAGCATTGGATAACAATATCAGGAAAATGAGAGATATGAAAAACAATGAGGCGGTCCGACACAATCAGAACCTGCATTCAGATTTGAGGAAAGTGACAGATGAGAAGCTAAATGAGATGAAAGATCAATTGGTTAGAGCAAAAGCATACTTGAATCTTGCTCCTCCCGGAAGTAACTCTCACTTGGTGAAGGAGTTGAGGTTACGAGTAAGAGAAATAGAAAGAGTAGTTGATGATACCACTAAGGATTCAGATTTGTCAAGAAGGTATCATACTTTGCTTTTTGTATTTTATTCTCGAAATATGTTAAAAACAATAAAGCAATACTATGAGGGAAGCTTAATCTTTATTAGAGGTGAGGATTGAAAATAAATCATTGCTTCAGAACCCTTGTGCTCGCATGATTTGAGCTTAGCATTTAGATCATTCAAATGGTCTAAAACTTATTGAATTGCAGCGATTTGCAAAAAATGCGACACATGGAGTCCTCATTGTCTAGAGCCAGTCAGGTTTACTGTGATTGCCGTGCTATGGCCACTAAGCTTCGTGCTATGGCTCACAGTTCTGAAGAGCAAATTCTTGCACAGAAGAAGCAAGCAAGTTATCTTGTTAATCTTGCTGCAAGAACCACTCCGAAAGATCTTCACTGTCTTTCAATGCGACTGACTTTTGAATACTTCAACCTAGAGCCCCATGAAAGAGAGTTTTCGAACCAACAAAATTTACATGACCCGAAGTTATATCATTTTGCTATATTCTCGAACAATGTTCTCGCATGTGCAGTTGTTGTGAACTCCACTCTTTCCACAACAGTGGTAAGTACCATAGTCTCTTACAGCTTAATATATTCCAATGCAATGTAAATTATCCCGTATTGTTCTCATGGTTAAGGTAAAACAGCTATATAAAACTCGACTAAATTTGACCTTGTTACACTCGAGATTAATTATCTAGTTGGGTAGTTGCCTTTTTCTAAAGATATTCCTATTTTATAATGTATTTTTCATAGTTGAGGAGGGAGAACAAGTTCCTGCTTGTATGTTTCAGGCCCATATAACTTTTAGAAAACACAAAAAGAAGAGCACATGTGAAGGATGAACCAAAAATGTGAAATAGCAACTAATGTGAAAAAGTTAAAAGGGGAACAGCGTCTGATGCAGTGACAATTTTCCTCTTGTAATTATTATTTTTTAGTTCTATTCAGTTACCTTGCCACCATGGTTTAGATGAAATCTTTATCATTCTTATAATATTTTGCAGGAACCAGAGAAAATTATTTTCCATGTGGTGACTGATTCACTAAATTTTCCTGCAATTTCAATGTGGTTCTTATTAAATCCTCCTGGCAAAGCCACCATACAAGTCCAGAACATAGATAGTTTTGAATGGCTATCCACCAAGTACGATACAACACTAAGGCAAAACACCAGTGATCTTAGATATGCATCAGAACTCAATCATCTACGTTTCTATCTGCCAAATGTCTTCCCTGAATTGAATAAGATTCTCCTTCTTGACCATGATGTGGTAGTACAGAGAGACCTAATTGGACTGTGGGATGTTGACTTGAAAGGTAAAGTAAATGGGGCAGTTCAGACTTGTCAGAAAAGTGAAGCTTCATTTCGTCGTATGGATTCATTTATCAACTTCTCAGACCCATTTGTAGCCAATAAGTTTGATATCAATAAATGCACATGGGCGTTTGGCATGAATTTGTTTGACCTACAAGAATGGAGGAGACATAATCTAACTCCACTCTACCGGGAATACCTGCAATTGGTAAGGGAGTACCTAATATCTACTTGTAGGTGTACAATAATCTTTAGCATGCTTCATTTAAGGTATCAATATCATATCTAGTAGGCAATGTTTTATTTGTAAATATTATTAATGATTTCACAAGGGTGTAGTTATGAATTTTATTTAACTCATTATATCATAATGTAATACTCGTTATGCTGGGTGTTGTAGGGCTTCAAGAGACCATTATGGGTGGCTGGGACTTTACCCTTAGGTTGGGTCACCTTCTACAATCAGACGGTGGTTTTGGACAGGAAATGGCACGTTCTTGGGCTTGGTTCTGACTCGGGAGTTAACCGACGTGAAATTGAGCATGCAGCAGTCATACACTATGATGGAATCATGAAACCATGGTTGGATATTGCAATTGGGAGGTACAAGAGTTATTGGAGTAGATATGTCAATTTTGATAACCCTGACTTGCAACAATGCAACATTCATCAGTAGTTGAACTTTGCCACATGAGTGGTGTCGTTGACTGAAGGGCCTGCCACTTAAAGTAGACATTCTTGCTTTTGGAACTGTACTGATTCACTTAATTCTTTCTTCAACGATTCTTAATGTAAATTTCCATCCAAAATTTTATGGGTGTAGTATTTAGTATAGGAGATGAGTAAAATCATTGCAATTTTTGAAATTAAAATTAGGTTCTCTCTGGGTTCTGTAATGTTGGTTCAGCTTCATGTATATAATCATTTCAGTTACCCAACACTATAACCCAATTTAGGGAAATAGATTTTCTTTTCTTTTTTTCAATCAGTCACGGACTCTGAAACTCCTTGAAAATTCATCTTTCAAGTGTTTAAGCTCGTTTAAAGGAGAACTCTTAGTAGCACTATTGAACCACTAAAATCACTTAAATGTCATCATAAATTTTGAGGGTTGGTATTTTAATAAAATTTAATTAATAGTTGGATGTGTATCACGTCAGTGATGGTTCTGTTTTACTGGTGCTATATAAAGTTAGTTCACTCTTTATTAGGACAAATTTATCTGGTGAAAGTTTTAAAATAAAAAATTACATGAAAAGTTTATCCCTTAAATATTACGACAATTAAATTTATTATTGTAACAATAATTATTTATTAATAATAACTTTATCTAATAATAATTATAATAAAATGTAATTAATTTTAGAGATAAAATAAAAAATGGATCTACAACAATAATTCATTAATAATAATTTTATCTTAATAATGATATTATTGTATAATTAATAATAAGAAAAATTAACATTTTACATAATGTTGTTATGCTTATATCATTATCTTAAAGAATTCATATACTTTTTGTTGTGATAATAAATAATAAATATGGTTTAGATCTTGTGTACCAAATTGTTTGTTCCATATTTGTCCCTTCAATAAAAACTTGTAACATGTATTATGTTTTATAAGTCATGTAACTTTGCTTCTTACCCATTAACATGTTATAACTCCCATTAACTACAAAAATCTATTAATTAAAAGAAAAAATGATAGTTAAAAAGATAAACTGCATTGATTTTTTCATATATATATATATATATATATATATTATTTATAATTAATAATGTTCAAAGTTAATGATAAAGTGTAATAGATTTATTAGTAAGAATAAAGTTATTTGAACTAAAAAAACTATACATATAATGATTTTTAATTAGAATCGCAGATAAAGGGATATATAATTTAAAACATAAAATCTAGAAACAAACAAAAATAGTTGTAATAATATATCATTGCCCTTAATTTATCCTAATCTAAAGAATGAAAATTGTGGGGAAAATCAGAAAATGGAAGCAAAGAAAATAGAGGGAAATAGAAGGCCTTGATATATATATATATAAAGAGAGAGAGAGAGACACTAATCGTGAAACAGATTATATGACACGTGGAGAAAGTTGGTTGGGTTTGTGCAGATTGGGAAATCTAATGCAAGGCTGCAAGCTATCCATGTTGTGTGGTGCATCTAAACGAGACAATAAGCTCATAATATTAATTTGCAATTCCTATCTCTATGCATATGAATCGTTTCATTGCACATATTTCTTCATAGAATTTTTATTTTTAATTCAAGAAAAATGGCATCCATTACTGTCACTTCTCCGGTTGTCCGGGCAAGTCTTGTCCACAAGCCTTGCTTAGGAGCCCCTTCTTCACCTATCTTCGGTAAGAGTATTTTTATTTTCTCTAGTGTAAGTGCATGTGTGACTTGTATTCTTAGAAACTGAAAGCAATTTTAGTTGACATACCAAACAAGCATATGTTTGGACGTCTCTCTGTGTTACCGTTTGTAAAATCTGATATAGGTTCTGCTTGTTTTTGCTTTTGGATACGGTAAGAACACTTCTGATAGCAAAAATCACTTCTAAATCTGATAAATATATAAAAATAATATCGATTATTCTCTTAAGAAGTTTCCTAACAATTTTTAACTTAATACGAGAGAGTTAAATATTCTATGTTTAAGATTATCAATCGTTGAATTATAAATATTTAATTTATATGATATATTAAACTAATAATAAATATATAAAAATATTATTGATATTTTTTTTAATATTTAATGCTTTGAAGTTTTTAAGAGAGTTAAGTTTCCAACAACTTTTAATAAAATTAAAGATGAATAAAATTGTCTCTTTAGTGCTAACAAACGGAAGTTTTTTGCTAAAACTTTTTTTTTCCTTTTGTGAAACCACTTTGTCTACAAATATTTTAACAGAAGCGCAATCAAAAATACACTTAAAGGTTGTGCAATTCATGGTATTTCTTTTATTTATGCTTTTGCTTTTGAATGTACATAAATTATGATCTCAGCATTGCCAGCATTAGCAAAGAAGGGAAAAGTGAGATGTTCAATGGAGATCAAGAAGGGTTCTGATCAGAAAGTCAACTCAAACAAGGGAATGGGTGCATCGTTGATGGCGGCGGCGGCATCAACCATGTCAAGTCCAGCTCTGGCTTTGGTGGATGAGAGAATGAGCACAGAAGGAACAGGGCTTCCCTTTGGATTGAGTAACAACCTTCTTGGTTGGATCCTTTTTGGCATGTTTGGTGTCATATGGGCTCTGTATTTTACTTATGCTTCTTCTCTTGAAGAGGATGAGGAATCTGGATTGTCCCTCTAAGGATCCAAATTCCTTTTCTTAATTATTTCATATTAAAAACGAATGTAAAAGAAGAAGAAAAACTGCTGTAGTTTTGGCCAATCTTGAAACTTGCTTCAACATAGTTATGAAGTATCATATTTTCTGTTGGTATTATTATTTTCTAATGCAGCAAAAAATCTCAATTCAAAATGATGATTGGGTTTCCATTTTTTCATATCAATCTTTTTAATACGATTTATTGGATATTAGTTCTTAATTCAAGAAATAAAATAAGGAATCCTTAATTCAAAGAGTAAAATAAGGAATCCTTAATTCAAAGAGTAAAATAAGGAATCCTTAATTCAAAGAGTAAAATAAAGAATTCTTAATTCAAAGAGTAAAACAAGTAATCCTTAATTTAAAGAGTAAAACAAGTAATCCTTAATTTAAAGAGTAAAACAAGTAATATTTAATTCAAAGTATAAATCAAGAAATGATTAATTTAAAGAATAATTGAAGGAGTAAAATTTTCTTATATATAGTTATACATTTGTAATGAAAACATGAAGAAAATAATACAAACTAAAGAGCTCTTTTGTGTAGAGTTATTTCTTGTTTTTCAACATAGTATCAAAGCAGGAAAATTAACTTGCTTCTACTTTATTATTATCTTAGCATCTTCAATCTTCAAAATGGCTGAAAACAAACCGATAAGATCAGAAGCTGAAAGTTCATCGGTGCTTTCCTTCGTGAATATGCATGAGGTGGATGTCAACCCAAATCAAAGATTAAGCTTAGTCTTATTGAATGAGTTTAATTACTTGCCTTGGTCAAGAAGAAGGTGTCTCCGCAGGTGGAAGGCCCAAGTCATGGTTCATAAACGATCGAAGACTGATGTTTTCTCACCAACCTATGAATCCTGGCTTAGCAAGGATCAGTTGGTTATGTCATGACTCCTAAATTCCATGAAACGTAAATTAGCTAAAATATTCAGTTACTCTGAATCCGCATACCAACTATGGGAGACGATCAAAGAAATGTATGGCAGTCAAAACAATGCAGTAAGAATTTTTCGATTAAAAAAGGACATCTCAGATCTGCAACAAGATATCAAGCCTTTTGTACAACTCTTAGGAAGCATGAAAAGCATGTGGAATGAGTTGGAAATATATCGTCCTCATACAACCGATGTAGCTCTGCTACGAAAGAGATCGGAAAAAGATAAGATATTTCAACTTCTATCCAATCTCGATTCAACATATGAAGATATACGATGCCACATACTTATGAATACTAAATTTCCTTCCTTTACCAGTGTATGTGCCACAATTCAACGTGAAGAAGTAAGGAGGAAAGTCATGAACAAGGGTACAATGACTAGTGCACCTGAGGTAAGAGCCTATCTAACCAACGAGTGGAAGTACAAAGGGAAGCATCCAAACTTGAAGTGTCAACACTGTAACTATACGGGCCATGTTAAGGACACATGCTGGATTTTACATCCAGAATTAAAGCCTAATTTTATAAAGGACAAGGGTTTACAGAAAGTGAATCGTACTGCACATCGTGCAAATCATGCTTTTGCCTCTACCTCTAATGGGTCTGGTCCATTCAAGAACTTCACAGCGAATCCAACTGAACTCATGAATGAGTTTATGTTGTATCTTCAAAACAGACAGAAGGAGCTAGAATTAATTGTGTGGATAGCATAGAAGAAGGAAACTCGATAGCATTGCTAGGTAAGTTTGCGGGTTTCTTGGCAGTTACAAAACTCATACCACAAGAGGACATGCAAGGTATCATAAAAGCCTTTAAAACTGCTCTTAAAATAAATATGTTGCATGATTTGTGGGTTGTAGATTCAGGTGCCACAGATCATATGATCAACCATGTGTCAAAGTCTCATAAGTTTGAAAAATTAGCAAATCCTTCTCAAGTTTCAATTGCAAATGGTGAGAATGTAAAGGTTTTAGAAAAGAAAAAAAATTAATGTCAAATGAAATCGAGTCGGTAGTTTTATATGTACCTTCCTTTCCCTTCCAACTTCTATCTATAGGATAAATCATAAATACCTTAAATTGCTTAGTCATTTTTTCTCCTTACAATGTCATTTTTCAGGATTGTGCCACCAAAAAGACGATTGGTGAAGGGTTTTACTTAGATGGTCTCTATTACATATCCAAGAGCAATCCCAGAGGGTTTCAAGCCAAGTATAACCACATCCAATATAATTAATTGTGGCATCAATGTTTAGCTCACCCTTCTCCACCAATTTTATCAACTTTATTTCCAAACTTAGGAAATGATGCAATTGCATATGAAACTTGTCACTTGTCTAAGGCCACTAGATTTCCTTTTAATTCTTCCTTGTCTAGGGCTAGTAAGTGTTTTAAACTAGTTCATTCAGATGTATGGGGACCAACTAATGAATCTTTTGATGGTTATAAGTATTTTGTGATTTTTGTTGATGATTTCTCTCGAGTCATATGGTTGTATCTTTTAAAGTCCAAGAATGAAGTTATGGAAGTATTTAAGGACTTTCATAACCTTGTTAAAAATCACTTCTCCTCTAAAATTCAAACTTTAAGGTTTGATAATGACACCGAATACATGTCCCATATCATGAAATAATATTTGAGCATTCATGACATTATGCATCAAACAAGTTGTGTTGGTACACCTCAACAAAATGGTGTAACTGAACGCAAAAATCGAGACTTACTTGAAAAAACTAGAGTATTAATGCTACAAATGAATGTACCAAAGAAATTCTGGTCCCAAGGGGTTATGGTAGCTACTTACATCATCAATAGATTACCCAGTCGAGTCTTGGATTTCAAGTCTCTCCTAGAGGTCATGAAAGGAAGGAAAATTAACCTTCCATACCTTAAAGTCTTTGACTGTATCTATTTTGTACATATTCAATCTCATCATCGAGATAAATTGGATCCTAGAACTGTTAAATGTATTTTTCTTGGTTATTCATCTACATAAAATGGATATAAGTGTTATGATCCCCAACTTAGAAGATTAATTATGTCTAAAGATGTTCGATTTTATGAAACTAACCCTTTTTTTAGAAAGTCGTGTGAAATCACAAGTCAAGGGGATGGCATATTGGATGTGTTTCCATTACCAAGAATCGAACTTGAGGCTCCACAACAACAAGATCCCAGCCATGTCAACATTGATACATCTCTCACTGAAAGTGACACTGAATGGTCTCATCTTGATGGTACACTGCATGAAGATGGTGACAATTAAGATGATCCTCACAATATGGTACAAGATGTGAACGAGTGTGAGATAACTCCTCCTACCCCATGACGTAATCCAATGCGTGTTAGGAAACCTCCCACAAGACTTCAATACTTTATCACCTACAAACCCACAAATCCCATCTCAAATTATGTGTCATATAAGAGAATGACACCAACCCATGCTGCATTCCTCAATACTATATCGAGTTACAGTGAGCCTCAAAACTTTCATGAGGCCAACGGCCAAAAGGTGTGAAAGGAAGCCATGCAAGAAGAACTTAAAGCCCTAGATCAATACAACACATGGAGCATCACCAAACTTCCAAAAGGTAAGAAAGTCATGGGTTGAAAATGGATCTATAAGCTCAAATTCAAGTCATATGGATCAATTGAGAGGTATAAAGCAAGATTGGTGGCTCGGGGATTCACTCAAACATTCGAGGTGGATTACAAAGAAACATTTGCATTTGTTGCAAAAATGAACATAGTAAGAGTGCTAATATCCGTGGTTGTAAACAAGGGGTGGTCCATGTACCAAATGGATGTGAAGAATGCATTCTTGCATGGTAATCTTAAAGAAGAAGTCTATATGAAATTGCCACCCGGGTATCCTCAAAGCAATGAACTAGATTTAGTGTGCAAATTGCACAAATCCATTTATGGTCTGAAATAGTCCCCACGAGCTTGGTATGCCAAGCTAAGCTCAGTTCTCACTAGTGTTGGTTTCAAAAGCAACAATGCTGATTCCTCACTATTTGTTCGCACAGGAGCTATGGGCAAATTGGTTATGCTGATTTATGTAGATGATCTGATAATTACAGGTGATAATGTTGACGAGATTTTCAACCTTAAAAAGTCCCTCAGAAAAAGGTTTGTAATTAAAGACCTTGGAATATTGAAGTACTTTATTGGTATAGAAATGACAACCTCACACAAGGGACTCTTTCTTAACCAAAGGAAATATGTCCTAGATTTACTCAATGAAGCTAACATGAGTGATGCCAAACTAGTCATTACCCCTCTTGACAGTAAGCTCAAACCTAGCTTGAAGGGCACGCCACTCACAGATATAAGTTATTACGAGCGATTGGTTGGTAAGTTGATCTACCTAACAATCACCAGACTTGACATCACATATTATGTAAGTATTATGAGCCAATTCATGCACTCCCCGACACTTGAGCATTTGACCCTTGTTAAAAGGATCTTGCGCTACTTAAAAGGATCAGTAGGTCATGGTATCATCATGAAAAAGAATGACAACACACAAATCATGGGGTATTGTGATGCTGATTGGGCAAGGAATGCAATCGATCGTAAGTCTACCACTAGCTACTGTACATTTGTTAGTGGAAACTTGGTCACATAAAAGAGTAAGAAGCAAACTGTCATCGCCAGATCAAGTGCCGAAGTTGAGTATCATGTAATGGCTTCAACTGCGTGTGAGTTGATATGGCTTAGAGGTCTTCTATGTGATTTAGGTGTTCCTACAACTCTTCATATGTCCTTATTTTGTGACAATTAGGTAGCCATGCATATAACATCAAACCTAGTGTTTCATAAGAGGATGAAACACATTGAAGTTGATTGTCATTACATCTGTGAACAAGTTCAATCATAGGTGATTTAGACACATTATACAATAAGCTTCGACCAACTAGCTGACATCTTCACCAAACCCTTGGCTTCTCATTAGTTTCAACGACTTTTGTCCAAGCTTGGATCCATAAACCTTATGGATCTAGCTTGAGGGAGAGTATTGGATATTAGTCCTTAATTCAAGGAATAAACATAAGAAGCTTAATTCAAGGAATAAAACAAGGAGTTTAATTCAAGGAATAAAACAAGGAGCTTGATTCAAAAAATAAAATAAGGAGCTTAATTCAAAGAATAAAACAAGGAATCCTTAATTCAGGGAGTAAAACAAGGAATCCTTAATTCAAGTAGTAAAACAAGGAATCCTTAATTCAAGGAGTAAAACAAGGAATCCTTACTTCAATGGGGAAATCAAAGAATACTTAATTTAAAGAATAATTGAAGGAGTAAATTTTTTTTATATATAACTATACAATTGTAATGAAAACATGAAGAAAATAATACAAACTAGAGAGTTCTTTTGTGTAGAGTAATTCTTTGTGTAGAGTTATTTCTTGTTTTTCAACACGATTGAAACTTATCAATCTTTTTTGGCAACTAATTCATATGAACAAAATGAGTAGAAGAGTACGAACTGACTTCAACTCAGAGTAGTAACACTAATCTTTTCTTCAGGTCAATATGATTTACGTAGTACAATTGTAGTCATTAAAAAGAAGAGGATTTGGTTAGCTATTCTACGTTAGAAACTCAGTTTGTAAATCGCGTGTAAATATTATACATTATTAATTAGATAAATAGAAACTATATATAAATTTCATGCTATTTTACTACCAATATACACAGTGTACAATTTATAGTATTTTAAGACCTAAAATCTAATCCCTTCTTTTTGAAATAGCTAACCATTCATATTTACTTAAATCACGGTTTTTTTTTTATCTTTTTGGTTCCTTGCTTAACATTCAAATTACTATAAGAATAACTTGTTTTACACCAAGTAACTACATAAGAAAAACTATAATATAGTTTGATGTTGTTAGGATATTCGTGTGGTCTCGTATTCTATCGTGGGAGAGTCTGTAGACTTCATCTCCAATCCGAATTACGTTAACACGTTCTTTTTGCTTTGCTCAAGCCTCGAACATGAGACCTAGTTTTCATACGTGAAAAATTTCAAATAAAATTAAAAATTGCATCGAGTTTGTATCTTTTATAAAATGTATGTAACACTAAAGTACCATCTAAAAAGATTGCCAAAAATAAAATTATGATTCCACTAAGATAGAGAACCTCATCTCTTATATGTATTCTTATATCTTATATAGACGGAAAATTGCAATTTAAATTTATTTTACTCTTTTTAAAAAAAATTGACCTTACTTAAAAATAATAAGACTAAATTGCTTGTTTTTAAAATTAATAGAACTAATTCAACCCTTTATCTATAAAAAATAACACCACTTCACAATAGCTTATATATCTTTTATTTTTTATTTTTTTGTTAAGGTAGCTAATGTTCATATTAATTCAAATAAATGATATTATTTTCATTATTATAAGTTTTATGATAGATGTGTAAATTAGAATGAGATATATTAATAATTTATGGTATAATTCATTAATTTAAAAATTCATCAAATATTTTTTTACTTATTTTTTGATGAGTTAAGAAGATATAAATTGAGATATCCGATCAAAGTGGAACTATTAAAAATATCACAAAAATTAAAAATAAAATAAAAATGAAAGATGATTATTTATAAATAAAAGTTTAAAAGAAATAAAATTATGAGAAATTATTTGGACTACCATATGTATGGGATGAAATGAGATTAAATTTAGAAAAAAACTATGAGACAATTTCAAACTATGAGTCTATTAAAAATATTAAATAAGACATAAAATATGACAATATAACTCACTTCATGTCCCTATTTTAACGACAACTTTTCATTCAATTTTTGTCTATATTTTATTTGTCAAATTTTCATATTGAGAGTACTGAATGGAGAGAAAAATAAATTATAATTTAAATAATATTACCTCATGCATAAAATATTAATTGTTAACTTCTAAGTAATAATATGATATTCTAAACCAATGAAATATAAAGCTAATGCAATTAAAAAACACAAATATAATGATAAAAAAGTAATCAAAATGATTGATAGGAAGTGAGTTTCATGCATTAGAATAGTTGTACAAATATGAATTAAACTTTTTACCCATACATACATATGTCATCCCATGAAATAGTTTTACAAGTTCTATTCTAACTCGATCACGCATGCCTTACAATGTGAATTAAGCAGATAGTATAATAAAAACAAAAACAATATGCTTAATTCAACAACCATAAAAAAACCTACAGATAAAAAAGATTTGTAATAACACACTAGTGATGGTATATCTCATAGGCTTCTATTTAAGCTAACAATGCGCATGAGCATGGAAAACAACACATATAATGTGAATTAGGTAAATATACTAGCAAAGTTATAAATGATTTTAAATCACTTTATATGCGAACATATTTAATAAATGATGAATGTACTCTCACAACATACAATCATATATAACACAATATATAACAAAGTAAACACACTACATTCCTGCCTATGTGTTAATATCCTTGGATTACATATAACAACTACTTGACAGTTAACAATTCACTAAATGAAAAAAAAATTATAATCAATAGAAAATAAACTCAAATACCTTTAGCAATCAGGATACATGTCCTAATTGTTTCTATATTGCCCTAATTTGTTATCTCTATAACACCATATCCAAGCGTCCTAGAGCTCCATCACCACGTAATATGATTGCCTACTAAAAGCTCAACCTTCTAACATGCATATATGTTGTGATTCTACAACACCCATAAGACATACAACACACCAACACAGAGGCTCTCACCAATGCGTAGGTTCCTTACCAATTATAATTGTTGCATCTTTTCAACTATAAGTCGACATAACACATAATCATATAGGCTCATCTCCTATGAAAACTGCTATAATCTTTTAGCTACCAGTCAACACACTACAATTAGCCAACACACAACAACTCAATCGATACATGTCAACACAACCTAAGAGAAACTTCTCAAAATGATGTAGCTTTTCACTAATTAACCAAGCATTTTGACTCTTAATAAATCCTCACTCAATCTCACATTTTTTACATTCATCCCAATTTTGAGAAATATAAGAGAGAGAGAGTTCCATAAGTTGTAACAATTGCACAAATATAAATTGAACTTCCAACCAATATAGGCATCATAGACCTACAAGGGGTGGATATGTCAACTCATGCAATCTTTTCGTGAGTTTTATTCCAACTCGACCAAATAGACCTCATAACGTGAATTAAGCAGATAACACAATGAAAGTAAAAACAACGTGCTTAAATCAATAATTCATAAAAATAACTAGTAGATAAGAAAGAAAATATGTGGAAAATACACTAGTTACAGTATGCCTTATAGGGTTATGTCTAAGCTAGCAAAATATATTAAAATGTAAAACAATACATAACATATGAAAAAGATTTACAATTACTTCAAAACTTTATATGGGTAAACATATTTAGTAAATGATAATTATATTCTCACAACATACAATCATACTTAACATAACATGTAACGAAGGAAAACCACATAAACCCTTGCCAATGTGGTAATAACCTCAGGTTGCATATGACAATCACTAGGTAGCAAATAATTCACTAAATAAATAAAAGTAGTTTATAATTTAATAGAAATATAAACTCAAATACATCAATTAATCAAGAAATTTTCCCTAACTACTTCTATGATACCCTCGTTTTCTATCTTTATAGCACTAGATCCAAGATCGTCTCTAGAGCTCTATTATTATGTGAGGTGATTGATTACTAATGGCTTTGCCTCTAAACATGCATACATGTTGCAATCTCGTAACACTCAGCCATGATACATCACACCAATGCATAGGCTCTTCACCTATGTTTAATGTTGCGACCTTGCAACACCCATCTGACATACATCACACTAACACATCGACTCCACCTATATTCAACTTTACGACCTCACAACACCCAGTAGATATATGGCTCACCAACGTATAGGCTCTTCACCTATGATAATTGTTGCATTCTTGTAACTACCAGTTAACACACGATACATAACCACATTGGCTCATATCACATGATATATGTTGTAATCTTATAATTACTAGTTGAAACATGGTAACACAACCTAAGAGAAATCCTCAAAATGACGTGACTTTTAACTAAGCAACCATGCATTTTAACTCTCAATAAATCCTCACTCAATCTCACATTTTTTACACTCAACCTAGTATTTGAGAAATATGAAAGAGATTCTTTTCTGATGTCCTACATCACAGAGATGCTACACTATTTTTCAGACCTAATTCTCAGACAAAAAACATACAATAGAAAATTAGAGAAATTTGATGTCAAATAGGCAAAACTTTTCCCTAATTATGCTAGGGAAAATAAGAAGGATGGGTAAATTTATAAAAAAAATCAACTTCTCGAACCCTCACTACCTCCTTGTTGGCTACTTCATTTGCCACAATGGTGATCCCATGATGAGGGAACCAATTGTTACACACTCATTTTCCACTGTGGCAAAGGGGTGAAGAGCACTCCTAGTGGGCTCGTAAGTAGGCTTGCCAAAAACTACAAGCATTTTTGACACAAAGAAGCATCTAGTTCCAACTGAATAACGCAACACAAACAAATACTCAACAATGTAAACTATATATATACAATTTAAGAGAATAAATGTGTGTAATAGGTAAACACAAAAATGTATCATATAAGATATTGAACCACTAACTAACTTTCCAATGGATAAAAAAAATATCAAATAAAATATAAAACATTATGTAATTTGCACATGAATACGTTGACACAAAAATGATAAGATTTATAGAAAATATATTTAAAAGTAATGAATAATAACTGGTTATAAAGATAAAAATATCAATTTTAAATTAAAATTAGAGTTTAACAAATTATGCAAAACATAAGTATGTAAACTTTAAGGTGGTATATATATGAATGGGCCAATTTGACATTTCCTAATAAAGTGATAGTTGATATTTTTTCTTTTCTTTAGGCTATTTTTTTAAGTATACAATTAAATTATTTTTTTTAATAATTTTAAATTGAGATTTTAGCTATATAGAAATGTTATTTTCTAAGTTACTTAGATAATTAATTATTTTTTATTTTTTTTCAATTATTTTGATTACAATTTATTTAAGTTATAACAGTCTATTTAATGTAATTAAAAAATAAAAAATATATTTTTGTTCTTGTGTTATTTTCGTAACAATATAATTAAATTATTAAAAAAATAAATATATAATTTAAATATTATAATTTATAATATTTTTCTCTAAAAATAAATTTTATTTTATTGTAAAATATGAGAAAAACTCTTACATATAACTATTTTAGTAGTACAAAATAAATTAAGTTTAATCCTTTATTTTTATTAAAAAAATATTAAACATATGAGACCATAGAATATGTGGATACATTTCTCCGGCGTAAGGTACGTGAATTTTTCTTCGTTCGAGGACAACACTTAACAAAGTGAAGACTGACTGTTTAAGAGAACAAACACTTGAAGAGAAAAAATGGCGAGCACTTTTACTTCGCCAAAGCTCACCACTTCCTTAACGTCCTCTCCAAGTCTTCAAACCCTTCTATTCTTTAAGAAAAGCCAATCTCTTTTTTTCTCTCCTCCCCAAACCCTAGGCCCTCTTCCTAGCCTATACTCTCTTCCTTTCCCTCTCCACCACCATCATCGTCGCCGGAGCTTCGTCTCCTTTCGTGCCGAGTCCGGGAACGGCGCTGATTCTACCCGCAAATACGATTTCGATCTTTTCACCATCGGCGCTGGCAGTGGTGGAGTCCGAGCCTCCCGGTTCGCTGCGAATTTTGGTGCTTCTGTTGCCGTTTGTGAGCTCCCTTTCTCAACCATCTCTTCTGAGACAACTGGTGGCTTCGGTGGAACGTAAGTCTTTGAGCTATTTATATCCAGCTTATCGAACTGTTATTTTTTGTTTGGTTTTGTTAACAGTATGTGAATAATATGCGAAAGTTTTCAGCTTTAGAATTAAGTTTCCTTGTTTTCTTAATAGAAATGGAGGATTCAGTTGCATGACTATCGGAAATAAATGAATAGATAAAAAAAATGGGTTTTTGTTGAGGTGTATATTTTGATTTGTAGCCTAAAGGAAATCGGAGTATATTATTGTGTTTGATTGAATTGTTAATCGGCGTATGTTATTTTTCGAGTGGTTTGTATGGGAGTATGCAAAAAAAATCAGCTTTTGACTTGATTATTGGATATATATATATATATATAGAGGTTGGATAATTGATTTCTATTTCAGAGGAAATTGGAGTCTATTATTCTGTTTGTTAGGAATGTTAAATTTACTTTAGGGTTCGGTTATTGCCTAGAAGATTTGGCTTTGTCAAAGAAAAGAAAAAAAAGAGCATATCACATTTAATTCATATTATTAACTTTTGCTTGAAAAAGATAAACTGAGCTTTAAGTCATAATTGAAAAATAAAGATAAAAATAATTGACAGGAACAAGGTCCATGGAAACTCTGTCTTGAGTGTAAAACAGTCTTTATGTTTTATGAGTCCTTTTATTAGTCAGTATATAAGAATATATGTTTTGAATTCAGGTGTGTACTCCGTGGGTGTGTTCCTAAGAAACTTCTTGTTTACGCATCAAAGTATGCTCATGAATTCCAGGATAGTAATGGTTTTGGATGGAAATATGAGAATGATCCAAAACATGACTGGAGTACATTGATGGCAAACAAGAATGCAGAGTTGCAGCGCCTAACTGGCATTTACAAGAACATTTTAAAAAACGCTGGTGTCACTTTGATTGAAGGTCGTGGAAAGGTGAGAAAATGCTTTGTGAACAGATTTATGTTAAAAGCAAAGTTTTTTTCTGTCCTCACAATGCAAGCTTGATGCAGTTTAACATGTTTTCTTTTATGTTTTCTACTTGATGTTTTTGTCCCAAGACAGATAGTGGACCCACACACAGTTGATGTAGATGGAAAGTTATATTCAGCACGACATATACTGGTTTCAGTTGGGGGACGTCCCTTCATTCCTGAAATTCCTGGAAGAGAATTTGCCATAGATTCTGATGCTGCTCTTGATTTGCCGTCAAAACCAGAGAAAATAGCAATAATTGGTGGTGGGTACATTGCTTTGGAATTTGCAGGAATTTTCAATGGTTTGACAAGTGAGGTTCATGTATTTATAAGGCAGAAGAAAGTTCTGAGAGGATTTGATGAAGAGGTTGGGAACCATGAAGAAACTATTTTTTTTTACTAGTTAAGTTAAAGTGTTTTTCTTTTTAGTCAAACTTGTTTGCTTCTATACTTGTAGATGAGAGATTTTGTTACAGAACAACTCTCTGTTCGAGGAATTGAGTTTCACACAGAGGAGTCTGCTCAAGCTATTCTTAAATCTTCTGATGGTTCATTGTCTTTGAAGACCAACAAGGGAACACTTGAAGGCTTCTCTCACATTATGTTTGCAACAGGACGTAGGCCAAATACTAAGGTCAATAAGGCTTTCCAAGTTCCAACAATCATCTTCTTAAATATTGTGATCGACTGATCATAACTTATAGCAAATCTGATTTTGGCAAGTTTGCACATGGCTTATAATTATTTATAGAAATTTGTTGATCACCAGTGGGAGATGGGATAACACACATTTTATATATTCTAATACTCTCCCTCAAGTGTGTTTTACACACCATGTAGGACTAATACTTGAAATTCAACAATTGGGGTTGTGAGGTTTGAACACAAGACCTACCACTTAGATACCAAATATAGAATTTTGTTTGTCACCAATTCCCAAAAGCTTAAATCGTTGATAGATGACCAACAATCATTTTATTCATTATTACAGAAGCTACTAATGCTTTTTTTTTTAAAAAAAAATCTTATTCTTACTATCTAAGAAATGGTGCATGTAACTTGACTTGATATCAAATTGCAGAACTTAGGATTGGAGGCAGTGGGGGTACAAATAAACAAGAATGGAGCAATAGAGGTAGTTTTCCTGATATGTATTCTACTTTGCTTTGCAATATTCAATTTCTTTTTGTGAATGTTGTCGAGTTTTTTTATGTACAGTGCTTTTCAAATGTTGGATTCTTTATCATGTATGAGTTCCACTGGTTTATCAGGTTGATGAGTACTCCCGTACATCAGTATCTTCTATCTGGGCTGTTGGAGATGTTACCGATAGAGTGAATCTCACTCCAGTTGCTTTGATGGAGGGAGGTGCATTGGCAAAAACGCTGTTTCATGATGAGCCAACAAAACCTGATTACAGGTATCCTTCATATCCTGTGATTTTTTGGCTAATTAGTATTGGATGTTGTATAACCTAGGTGATGTTCCGTGGATATCTTTGTAAGGATCAGAAAATTGGCACTTTCTACAAACTATATTTCAACTCATGTACACACACATGAACATATGTACATGCAAAAGCATTTTTCAACAGAAGTAATGGAGCTGAACAACTATGTTCAGTTTTTGCTTTCTCAAGATAAAGTTTGTACTAATTAATCGAATAATTTATTTTCTAGTCTGATTATTTATTTGCTTTGGGCAGAGCTATTCCTTCTGCTGTGTTTTCCCAGCCACCAATTGGAAATGTTGGTCTTACTGAAGAACAGGTGAGGCAGTATTATAAGGCGTATGGAGTAATTGCGGTTCCAAAACTGGTCTCTCTTAGTTTTGCATATATGTTTGCAGGCTACACAAGAATATGGTGATGTTGACATCTTCACTGCAAACTTTCGGCCTTTAAAGGCTACTCTATCAGGGCTCCCAGATCGGGTTTTTATGAAACTTATAGTCTGTGCAAAGACAAACAGCGTTTTGGGATTGCACATGTGTGGAGAAGATGCACCAGAAATTGTGCAGGTTTGAGTTGCCTAGTTGGCTAGTTTCTCTTCTGGAATTTTTCTCTTCATTTGGTGAATCTGTTGACATTGTAGTAAAAATGTTTGGAATTCCAGGGATTTGCAGTAGCCATTAAAGCTGGCCTAACCAAGGCAGACTTTGATGCAACAGTTGGTATTCACCCAACAGCTGCTGAAGAGTTTGTCACCATGAGGACGCCTACTCGGAAGATTCGAAAAAGCCCTCCAACTGAGGTTTGTCAGGCATAAAGTCTTATTCCCGTTGATATTTTATAATATTATTTGGCTTTGAATTCAGAGTTTCTGATCTTGTAAATATTTCACATTTTCATTACTCCTGGCTTAGGTTGTTTTTTTTTTCTTTTTGGGAAAAAGGGGAAGGGACATGGCTTTTGACGTTTTATTGTATATTTTGGTGTATGATTCTCAACATTTTTTCCAAGACTGAGAAGATGGGTAAGTTCATCTCATAATTTTCATATTTTTTCCCTTGGATTTTGTTTAGGGAAAGACAGGTGCAGAGGTTAAAGCTGCTGCAGGGGTTTAGCAATGCTGGCTAACTAATCCGAGATAGAAGCTGCCAACTTGAAACAGTCAGGTAAATATTTCCCTGCTCTGCCACGGCTGAGTGTAGCATTAAATAACGATTTAATTTTCTCTTTTAATTTTCCATTGACAGTTGAAGTAATTGAATAACTATTACAGAGGCATGTGTCTTGTCGTAGCGTCGTGAAGGGGTTGCACGACAAAAAGAAAAAAAGAAGCTTATACAATTTCTTGTTATTAGTTTATTATAAATAAAAATAGGACAAGAAAAGTTAAAAGAAAAATATTTATCAACGAACTCACAAAATTGACATGAATATGACACGGTTGCCACCTCATGGTACACATGGGCATGCTATAGAGTTACTCCACTCCATGTAAAATTTGGTTTTTTGGGTTTCCTCCATTTGCTTTCATCAGTCTTGTATAATCCCTCACACCTGTAGTTGTAATGCGAAATGACCAGTCTCTATAGTCCTTTTGTTTCACAAGAATTGTTGCTTTAATCTTTTTTGGTTAATGTTTGTTCTAAAGAGTAGCTATTTAACCCGGGTCCAAATGCACCGCGAGGCACACAGGCCCTTGTAGTTTTTATAACATGCATTGAAAAAATAAATGAAATTTTCTTTAGATCGTGAATTTGCCCTGGCCTGTGCAGAGAGAATCCTTCTATTCTAAAACTTGTTTATAAAAAGATTTCTTTGTATAAAGATTGTGAGTTGGAGCTTATCTCTAGCGTGCTAAGTAATCATGATGCATGCTTATTTCTAGGAAAAATTATTCATTACTTTTATATCATGTGATGACATAGTACTTTAAGTAAATTATATTCAAAATTAAACCTTTTTTTTTTTTGGATAAAACAAATATCTAAAAGTGGTGGAAAGAGAAAGTTGATTAGGAGTATATTTTAAGATTATGTTTGATTGATAATAATAAAAATGAGAATAAGAATGATTTAGAGTATTTATGTGTTGGTTTGATTGTTAATATGAAATGAAATTTAAAGCATTCTAATAGTAACAAGAATGCCAATTTCTTCCACACCCCTAAAGAATATGCTAGAATATTATATTTTTTCACATTTGTATGATAATTTATTATTATTTTTTCTCATTTTTTTTCATTTAAAAATCCAAAAAAAATCTTATTTTTTAATTTTATAAATTTTATTATAATATTTATCATTATTTTGATTTCACTATTTAAACAAAGATAGTAATATTAATATTATTTTTATTGAATTACATTATTGTTATTATTTTTATTTCTATTAGGTTTCTATTTTACTAACTAAACATGATCAAGAGTAATGAATAACATTTAGATTTTTAGTATGGCTAATCAAATCAACTTGCTCATCAGGTATTTATTCTTTAAGGCCTCTGAATGATGAAAACCTCTTGAACCGTTCTTGGGATTAAGAAAAAACGACTGAAACTGCCGAGTTGTTGGGTTGAAATGAAGCTGGAACTAATCCCGATCAATGAGTCTTAGGAAGTAGAGCTTCTGTCGCTTTGTAGCCTAATTTTCTCGCTGCTTTCCAGCAGTGGATAGGGAGCAGTCTGTTGAGCCATGGTAAGGAACCGATTAAACAATTTTCCTTGCAGTATAGAAAGTGATTCTAGTCATTTTGTAATACTCTTTTCTTTTCCCCTTGTTTATTCTCTCTTTGTATGATCTAATGGATTGCATCTTTTGAGTAAGATATACAAAATGGATGAGTGATTTATTTTCGAAGCATTTATTGCTCTTGTTCTGTATAATTTTTTTTCTTTGAACCTGTTTTAGATAACTATACTGTTTATCGCTAATTCACGACTATTTTTTTTTTTGGCTAATAGAATGCACGACTAATTAATGTCACATTAATTCTTTTTTTAGTTGGAAAGTAGAGGAAAATACTTTGTTATATGCATTTTACGACTAATTAATATATATTTTGTTAGTTATTTCAAAAGTTACTTTTATTTTATTTTTTATCCAAAAAAAAAAACCTTTTCTTTACAGAAAAACACGTCTTTTTGGAAATTACAATGGCATGTTTCAATCACACAAGTGAAAGATTGTAGTATAGGTTAAGCCTATAAATCAGTGTACTTGCTCATTATTTCCTGCTATATTTTTTTTTGAAAAAGTATTGTTTTTATGTATAGTACATATTAAATATTTGTATTCAATAATTATGATTTCATGGTTTTAAATTAAAAGGTCAATTTTTTAAAAAACTTGCGAGGAATATTAATTATATATTTATATATTTATTATTTTTGAAGTGTTGATTATATGTATCATATAAATTAAATATTTGTAATTTAATAATAGAGATTATTTGACATTAAGGGCATTATTTTAATTGTGATAATATGTTAAATTATATATTTATGTTGGTTTTTCAATAATTTGTAAGGTAATGTTTTGTATTTAAGATTTAATGATTTTAATTATTGATTTATAAGTATTTGATTTAAATGATGTATATAATTAATATTTATAGGAATATTAAATGTATAAAGATATTATTGATTTTTTTTTCATTAATTTTAATTTTTTTGAAAGAATTAATGTTTAAAAAAATCTAATATTTCGGATTGATTCAGATTGTATCTAGCACAGTTTTTAATACTTATTAAATACGAGTGAGAAATCAAATTCTACAAATATATACAATCGAGACTTTTGTACACCGGGAAAAATATCATTTTTCTTTAGACTAGTACGTGGAGTGTTTGCTTAAATCTTTATGGCCAAGAATATTTGACCTGGAAAGTGATAAGTGGAGCTTATTTGTAACTGGCGATCTAAATGGCTGTGATTTTTTGAAGGGTTTTTCTGTGAATTAAAGATCGAACGAAAGGGTGAATATTATTATGTCATGTTGATGTTATTATCGTGTCATGTTGATCATTAACTTCTCACGTTATGTGTTAGTTAACGCATTATCTAATCTTATTTATTTATAATAGTAAATTTATAATATTAAAAAATATCGTTACAGACTAGTCATGATTAATGTTTAGAGAGGATATTTCTTGTAAATTTAATAATAAAAATGAATGATATCGTTTCAAATAATTATAGTAAAATTTATGATTTTTCAATCAAATTATTATAAAATAATATATAAAAGGTTCATAGTTGATATTTTAAAAATTTATAAATTCTAATATTTTTAAATATTATATTAAGTGTTATATGTTAAATGTGTATTCTTATCCAGTTAAAATAAAAACTCAAAATTATATAACTTAAGTTATAACGATACTAAATAACATAACTTAATATATATGTAAACGAATAAAAAAATGAAAAAAATTAAACGATATAAAATATAATAAATATGTAAAAAAATTCAAATATGTGAAAGAAAAATAGATAAGATGAATACTACATTGTATAAATAACAATGACTATTTATATAATTATATGCCAACATGAAATGGTTAAATTGTATCTGAGATAATATATTATTTTTTAAGAAAATGTTAGAAAAAATAAACTAGTAAAATTTTTAAAAAATAAATTGTGTTTTTAAAACTTGTAACTACAAAAATAATACCACTTATATCTAGTTTGTATATTTTTACTATTAAAAAAAATATGATTCATTATTTCACATTAAACGTCGTCTAATTGAACACCATTCAAGTTGAATTACAATTATTTAAATTCGTTAAATATTGAATATCGTCTGATTAAACCCGTTTATGTATTATTTGATGTAATTTTTCTAAAATTTATAACAAAATATTAAACATT
This sequence comes from Hippophae gyantsensis, assembly GCA_030763125.1. Taxonomy (NCBI): domain Eukaryota; kingdom Viridiplantae; phylum Streptophyta; class Magnoliopsida; order Rosales; family Elaeagnaceae; genus Hippophae; species Hippophae gyantsensis. The sequence goes on from CM061032.1 coordinate 7,447,522, forward strand.
TTTTACTCTATTATAATGCGGTTAGTAAAAATTCTATAATAATATAATAAAAGTGAAAAACATGTGAGAAATATAGATAGATACGCATTATAATAAAAGGAAAAAAATAGTATTTAAATAGTAAATTTGAGAATGAACATTATTATGTATTTTTGTGAAATAAAGATACATTTATAAACACAACAAATGAAAAAAAAATATTCTAAAATTTGAGAAGGGAGCATGTGTTTTCTCTCACTTATGTTTGACTCATTTCCATGAATATCATAATTATTAAGTACCTAGTAACTAAAATTTTTACTAATTTCGTGTTCACTTTTTTTTTAAATATAAGTTTTATTAAAATTTAAGATGAGAAAATAATCTAATACTTAATCAATTATAATGAATTTATATTATATAATACAAATATTCTTATTTAACGTTTTAATATTAATGTTATTAATATTTATTTTATTTAATAGCTATTTCTTATTTCAATAAAAAAGTGTATTAACATTTTTGACTAATTTTATATTCCAAAAACTTATATATATATATATATATATATATATATATATATATATATATATATATATATATATATATATAACTAGATCCAAATAACAAAAACATGTTTTAAGAAATTATATTAAAAAATTACACAAGATAAAATTTATTTGAATAATTTTTACTATAAATTTAAATCTAGATATAAAAATACCATAAAATCATTGTTAAATTTTTTTTATAAGAAAATCAACTCGAGAATAACTATCCTCGTAAGAAGCAAAATTTAAAATGTGAAGATAGAGTAATTGTGAATGCCTAGGTTATAAAATTCATTAAAATTCATTTTTCTAGTTACGGTGGTTGTTGAAACTCTATTGATATCATAGGTGGTGATCATCAAAACTAATGTGAAATTGTTGATGGTGATGGTATATAATGAGGTGATCAATATAATTATAAGTTTAATTCTATTTTTTTATCTTTATTTAATCTAAAGACATATATGTAATCTTATGTATTAAATAATTTAAATAATATTTTAAAAATATAACATACTAATACTAATAAACTAACTATATGCATTGGATATGAAATAAAAGTTTAATATAAAAGAAAAAAATAAGGTGCTTATTATTTGAAAACATGAAAATTCATTTTTATGTAATTTATTTTTGGAACACACTTTATTTTTGGCTAAGAATGGAAACTCCGATCTCTTTCCTAAATTAAGTTGATCTTAAAAAAAATTAAATTCTCAAACCAACGGTAACACGCCGATACCATCATAGAAAACTAATAAAACTATTTCCCAAAAATCAATGAAAAAGTTAAAAAACCATCTTACTCAAACAAAACAGGGACATTAGCGTAAATTCAACCACTCCTCTCCTTACTTTTATTTTATTTTATAAATCTTTCAAACCCAGCGCGCGAAACTCCCAACTCTCTCCCGCTCCCTCCTACGCTGAAATCTCTCCCTCTATTTCTTTCCTTTTCTAACACCCACAAAACCTCCTTCACTTTCTCTCTCTACAATTACTACTTTATCTCTCTTACCACACCATGCAACACTTGCGCCGCCACCAGCCACATTACTCAGCCGCTACTCCGATCGGCTCCATATCTGTTGTTTCCTCCTTCAACTCCGACCAAAATCCCGGCAAAAAGCGAGGCAGCTATAACTGCGGCCGATGTGGTCAGCCCAAAAAAGGCCACTCCTGCCACGTCAGCCCTTCCGAAACAACTCCCACAGATTCCTCCGCCGATGTTTCGGCTCCTTCTCTCATTGTCACGCGCCCTCCACCGCCTCCGCGTCCGTACTCCCACCTTCGACGTGCTCTCTCCTTCGATGAAGACGTTGACAGTCCTATTCCAATTGGCGGGTTCTGTGAAGAAGATGAGCTTGAAAACTCGATGATCGAAATGGATTCGGACCCGGGTTCCAGTGGGATGCCGGCGATTGCACTTTGGGAGGTGCTGAGTAGGTTGCCTCCTGTCGGGCTTCTATCGGTGGCCAAAGTGTGCAAGGCGTGGAGAGAAACAGCTCGGAGGCTGTGGAAAGCGGCCGAGGTTCTTCGGCTTAGGGTTCCGGCGGGGGCTCAGGTTGGGTTTGTTGGATCGGTATTGCAGAAATGTTCGGGACTCGTTAGCCTCACTCTTAGGATGGAAAGGTAGTAAGGCTTTAGGATGAGACATCGTGTCTCAGATCTAAGGTTTTATCACAATGGCGGATGTTTATAAAGATGACTGATTGAGGGTTAGATCTGATGAGATATGAAAAATGAATGTAATTTGGACCCTAATAAGAGTTATAACTAACTAAAAAAATTAAAACCTAAAGCAAAATGGGCTTGATCTGGATAGATGATCCCAGAAATGAAATAATACTGCTTGATCAGCGCAAGTAAACAGTAAGCTACTGTTTGATATATTAGCATTTTCGAAATATTGCTTGTGATTTCGAAAAGCTAATAATCAGCGCAATAAATGCCAGAATCATAGACCGAACAAGTGTTTGTGGAATCCGCTGATAGACAGCAAAAACTGCTTGGCTTTTGAAATTAGTAATTGATTATTAACTAAATCACCTGATTTCTTATTTTTCTTTATGAAAAAAATTTATTTAATTTTAGGTTTAACTCTGCCAAAATTTTCTCTATCTAATACCTATTTTGTGCTATTTTGGTAACAGATGGTTAATCAATTTTGTTTTTCTTGATGCTACAGTGATATAGATGCAACAATGCTGGCTTGTATTGCATTTTCATGCCCAAATCTCGAATTCATGGAGATTTCTATATCGAATTTGGCAGTTAACAGGATCACAGGGTATGGCTTATAATTTTGCTGCTGTTGCTAAACATGCACTTTCTATGAGCGTTTAATGATAAGGATGATAGTAGCTTTCGATTATTTACTTGTGATTTTCCTCTATTATTTGGAGAAAATTACTATTGTTCTGTGTTTTTTGAAAACAATTAGACACCAGAAAATACTTTGATCCATTTCAACAAAGTTCTTTTACCAATTGATCAAAATATTTTATTTTGTGTGAGAAAACAATGTGATTAATTGGCTGAAAAAATCCATTTATTTAAATGCAGCGATGAGTTGGCCCGATTTGTAGCTGATAGACGATTGTTGAAATGTCTTAAGATGGAGGGTTGTTCTAATCTCGGTGGTTTTGTCCTCTCTTCATCAAGTCTTTCTACACTTTGGCTTTCAGATCTTTTCTCTCTGTCTAAGATGGTGAATATTTGTCTGTTTTCTCTTTATCTTTGATACTGTGATTTTTCTCTACAGTTGTTTTTCTTTTTGTGGTATTTAGGTACTTATGGCTTGCTTAAACTCAATGCCTTCTGCAGGTTTTTAACTGCCCTAATCTGAAAGAGATATCTCTTGACTTTTCTCAACAAGAAAATGACAATACAAACCTTCTTTCCATGGTTGAATGCTTGGGAAGAGGTTGTGCAAGGTTGCGGAACATACACATTGCCTCTATTCGACTTTCCCATGCTGTTGTGCTTGCCCTAACAGCTGCACAAATAAGGTTGGTCAAGAAAAGCTTTTTAGGCCAATGTGATTGTTCATAGGAACAAAATTAATGCTTAATTCTTATTTCTTTTGTTGTTAAAAATGTATTACCTCTTCACATTTTCTAGTATTTGACAATTGTTAAAGTAGATAATTGTAAAATAATCTTCTATACTTTGAGCAATGCGTGACTAACTATTGACCAATAAATTTAATAATATTGTTTGATCATGAACAATCAGGGGGCTAAAGATGCTATCACTTGTTCTTGGATCTGAAATCACTGATGCCTCTGTTGCTGCAATTGCTTCAAGTTATCCATACTTAGAACTGCTTGACCTTAGTGGGTATGTTTCTACTTTCAAGTCCAAAATTCAATTGCAATGAAGTAGCTTTGAGAAACTCTATGCTTCATCTTGTCACACATTTGGATATTTATTTTGAATAGTGAAACATAAGATACTATAATTCCCTCAAGTTTCTAGTAGATTTCTGTGACAGCAGCAATCTATATCCATTATAAATGTTTATTTGAGTACTTGCCTGAATTAAAACTCTATCTTCTCTCTTTCAGTTAATTTTTGTGATCTCACTTTTGATGCTCCATTTGATTTTTAGATCTGGCATAAGTGACAGTGGGATTGGAATGATCTGCAATGTGTTCCCTAAAACTCTATCGCGGCTCCTTGTTGCCCTTTGTCCTAACATTACTTCAAGTAATCAACTAGCCCATGCTTTAATTTGACTTTTTGAACGATTAATCGCCTGGTCATTAAATTCATCGTGTTGGCATAATGTGTTAATTTACTGTTTATTTTGCTGCACATTTCAGGTGGCATTCAATTTGCCACAGCCCAACTGCCTCTTCTTGAACTCATGGACTGTGGCATGACAATTTGTGATCCAAATAGTTCTTCCTCTGAAGAAATTGATGACTGTGAATCACAGGAAATGCTCAGCTCCAAACTACACCTTATTTACCAGAAGCTGATCATTAAACATAGCCGGTTGAAGAAACTCAGCTTGTGGGGTTGTTCTGGCTTAGACGTAAGAACCTAAACTTTAACAACCATGTGATCTTAGTTAACTTCATCGCTTGGAATCTTATGCTGTGGATCTAAATGCAGGCTCTATATTTAAACTGTCCACAACTCAGCGATCTAAACCTTAACTCCTGCAAAAATTTGAATCCAGGTAATTTCTTGATTATTTTCATCTTAGCTTACGAGGTATTTTTCTTTTCAATTAGTGCAGCTAATTGGTGATTTGCACATTTACAGAAAGACTCTTAATTCAGTGCCTGAATTTAGAAAGTGTGCATGCATCAGATTGTAATGAGTTGCTAATAGGCGCCATTGAGAGCCAGGTAAATACCTTGGGCCCTTGGCTAGCTGAGCTCTTTATTTATATAACAATGATAATAAATGTACTGTGATAGTGTCACAGTAGACCTCTACTAGAGTGCTGTTACAATGTTCAATTCCCCCATCCAATAATCGATCCGTAAAGAATAATTTACATGTGATAATGATGTCAAAAATTGCATGTTTAGGTGCTTTTAGTTTTCAACACTTGTAATAGTGCAAATTATACTATATTTTTCGAATTTTTGTGAAAACTATGCTTAAACACTTAAGTTCATGATTGATTTGCATAATGGAATAGTAACAGATCTATTATTTTGTTTGTTGAGTGCGTTAAAATCAAAATAATTATAATATTGAAATAAAATTTGTTAAATTATAAATAAATTAAAATTAAAAAAAATTACTTCTTTTTTACTTTCTAAACGATATAAAATAAGAAAAAATAATAAATGATTATATAAATATACGAAGAAAATAGAACATTCTAGCATATTTTTGAATTGTGTACGAGGAATAAACATTCTTACTATTGTTAGAATGCTTTACGTTCCATTATATGTTAATGGTCAAATTAAACACAAACATGTTCAGAATTATTTTCATTATCATTTCTGTTATTTCAATCAAACATGACCTAAACTAATTCCTTTTATCCCCTGGTAAAGTTAAGCCATATTTATGTTCGTTCGAGTGGTTTATGGAGTGTCACGGCAATTTCGGTTTATCTTTCTAACTCTTGTGTATTGCTGTGCTGTAATTGTTTGCAGGTCAACAATTCTGTAGACGAGGAAAACTTATTACTATGTAAACGACTAGCTGATGGCTCAAAGAGGATTCGAGTTCCTCATTTCACCAGTTCACCGGTATATTTCGAAATTGAACTACCTATAATTAATGCCTGCCACAACGTAAAGCTTATGATTTTTTTTTTCTTTTTTCCCCCTAACACTTGAAAATTGTTCTCTTTGCAGTCATCCGATGATCCTGATAAGAAGCGAAGAAGGGTTGAGAGACGGCAATGTAATGTTCTTTTGTACTGAAGACAGATATTTGTAACTTTTGTTGTTTATTATAAACTGTGTCAAATGTTAGGGATAAGAGCCAAATTAATCACTTGGTTTAGACAATAAGTGTTGTTTAGTCCATGAATTATAAAAAGTAATTGTTAATCATTTTGCTTATAAAAAAAAGCATGAATGAAGGATATTTCATATTTTTTAAATATTATTTTTTTATTAAAATTAATAATAAAATATTTATCATAAATATCGAAAATCTTTAGTTAGTTTATTTTTTTATATAAAAAATGATTAAATAATACAATTTATAACATAGATAATTAAATACCATCTTTCACAAGTAAAAAGATCTCTATATATTTTTCAAGTGTTATATGATTTTTAAGGGTAGTTGATAATACAAATCTTTTAGTTAAGTTAATAAAAATAGTTTAATTTTTTTGTTATTTAATGTAATAGTTTAATTTTTTTGTTTTTAAAGGTTAGCATTATAAAGACAAATGATTAAACTTTTTATTTCGATTTTAATTTTTCTCCTATTGTTTGAACCGTTATTATTATGATATTAATTTTATAAATTATTAATAATAGATAATAATTACTATAAAATTGATCAAAAAATAAAATTAAAACTTGATTAATTCTCTTTGTATTATTATTTTTCTAGCAAAAGGATTAATTTAATAAAATAATAAAATGATTAAATTGTAATAAAAATGATAAAAATATTAAAATATTTTTTAATCGATATAATTAAAGGATATTTAGTGCAGTTTTCTCAATTTTTAATTAGCATAATGGGACATTCAAAATTTAATTTCTTTTTACATCAAACCGATTGTCTTCTGCTTTAAATTAAGTGTGGACTCTTTCACAATTTGACATTCATCTTTCACAATGTGGAGTTTATGCTTTATATAAGAGTAATTATATTAGAGTTGAGTCATCAATTTACATGATAGAATATAACAATAAAAATAACCCATGACTTTTCCTTCGTATAAATAGCGAAGCACCTGGAAGCAATAACGTACGATAGCTAGCCAACTGTATTAAGATCGGGGTTTTGTCCAAAATAACCATATCCCATATAATATTTTAAAAATAATAATATTTTAAAAATAGAAATATTTATGTTATAGTTTAAAAAAGTCAAAAGTTAACTTGTAACTTAAGAATTAATTTTTGTATAGATTTTTTAACTTTTAATATTTTTAAATTTATTTACCAACTTAAATAATATAGTTTCATATCTATATAAATTGATAAAATAATTTAAAAATTAAACAATATAATTCAATAAATACATAAAAAATAGATTATAACAATATTAAGTATATAACATGTATAATAATGAATATTTATATATTTATGCATGGTATAATAAATAATAACTAAATTACATAAAAGATAAAAACTATAATTTTTTTAATAAACTATAACTTACATAACTATTTTGTTAAATTTTATAAACATTAATTTTTTATCTTATTATAATAAAAACAACCTAAAAATTTATATTTAAAATGTTATATCATCATATAACAATGTTTACAAAAAGACGACAAGTAAAAAAAATAAGAATATCTTACATATATCTCAATAATGTTTAAGGGTGAAAAGACAGAGAAGGTTCTACAATCATCTGAAGGAACTGACTACAAGTCTTTGTGTTATGACCACTCCTTCCACGCCTACTGCATAATATGACTTTCTTAATTATCTCCCCACGTGAACGTATGCGTCGCTTTCGTGGTCTTCCACACTTCCTCTTAGTATTAGGAGGAAGTTCAACTAGGTTAATTATCTCTTGTGAAATGGTCCACTCATCATTATCAGTTGTCGGAAAAATAGACTCACCATATGCTGTAATATAACAATTTACGATGTACTTATTATCAACGAAAGAATGCACATCAACATCTTGAAACCGGGCAGTTGCAATGGCATGACAACATGGGATCTTGTGAACATCAAACTCCCTACAACTACAAATTTTATTAAGTAGATCCACATCATCATTGTTGTCACCATGTATAACCTAAGAGGGTTCAAAGTGTCAACATTAGTATATAATATATGTAATAAAAAGTAAGATTGTATAGATATTTAACAAAAACAATGCAAATAGATAAACATGACAATAGGATAACAGCTGGTGAATGAATCATTTACCTGGAAAACATGTGCATTAATTCTGAAAACCCTGTACCTCAACGACTTAAAGTGATTTGCACGCATGATTGATTGAACTTCATCTGTAAGGAATCGAGTTCCCCATCTCATTCCAACCTCCCTATGTTCCACAAACCATTGTTGTATTTTGCTGCGGTAATACTCAACAAGCATAGTTATGGGTAATTCACGTGTCGATTTCATTACATTATTAAATGATTCAGAACCATTGGTGGTCATTATCCCGTACCTATTTCCTGGGAAATGATATCTTGACCACTTTTCTTTACCTGCTTCCAATAAGTATTTCTTTATCAAAGGATCAATCTCTCTTAAATCTCCCATGTACTTGTCAAATTCACCCTTTGTATAAGCTCTTGAGCAGCATCTGAACAAAGGTACAATGTCACGGTTCTTAAATTTGTGATTTAAATTCATCTCCATGTGAAATGCACAATAACCATGCATTGCATTAGGAAATGCTTTCAGAATAGCTTGAATAATACTTTGATGTCTATCCGAAATAATAACAAGGTCGTCAACGTGCCCAACTACAGATGATAGTTTTAACAAAAACCATTCCCAAGCATCATTATTCTTTGAATCTCCAACCCCAATGGAGATTGGATATATATTGTTATTTCCATCAGAACCATTTGCTACAAATAATGTCCCAGCATACCTACCAGTAAGAAATGCACCATCAATTATAATCACATGTCTTATGTAGGATAAGAATCCTCTAATACATGGACCTAGTGCAATGAAAAAATACTTAAATCTTCCCGACTGGTCAACTTCAATATGTGTGACGCTTCCAGGATTTCTTTCCTTTAGAACATGGTCGATTAGACAATACTTTATTACTGCACTGAACTAAAGTTGTTCCTTGAGATTGAGATAAACCATTTTCAGAATCAACTCCTACAGTGAGCCTAGAAGTGATTGATGAAATAACATTGTTACAAGGTTGCACTAATGTAGTTGTACAATTCTCATTTACATCACTCTTGTTCCTAAAAGCATTACCTATAAATTCATTAGGATTTGAAGAATGGTCAACACTTCGTGCATCACCCATACTCTCAAAAATATTGTCGCAACTTACATGACCATTTCCAAAATTAACAAGTTCTTCACAACAAATAGAATGATGTGTATCTACAGATCTTATCTCATTTTTTGTAACATATACAACAACCTTGCTTTGATTATCTTGAACATAAAGGTTAAAAAACTCATTGAGATCATCGTCATCGCCTATTAAAATAGTAGGTAATGTCAGATCATTCTTATAGAAGTATTTCATTGAAATTTCATACTTCATTGAAATTTCATACTTGTACTTATCGATCTTCAACTTTTGAAACAATTTATCTTTAAGGTCATTATACATAAATTCCTTTTTGATCCTTATCACCGAACCTTCACCTCCTCGATATATTTCTTTGTCATCTTTCTTCGACCACTTACCACCGTGAATTATTAGAATACTAAGACCATCCATTCTCTAGAAGTTATAAGAAAAATTATCAAATAATAATACATCAATATTTAAAATTAAATTAGTTTATTAATTAACACTTTATAAAATATTAAGGCCTAATTCATGGAGAAAATTTTTATAATAATATTTTTATTGTTAAATTTATAAACTGTCTAATTTTGATAATTTAATAATAAGATATACAAATGTAAAAATGTGTATAATCTACACTACATGGAATGAACGAAAGAAACAAATGACTATTAACTCTTTTTTTTTCTCACAAGTCACAATTAGTATATTTCTCAATTTTTTCCTTTGAATCCAAAACGCAGAATGTAATACTCTACTATTATCATATTAATCTTTAAATCCCTGTCTAAAACATGTTCATAGATAATACAATTTTTTAATTATATTTTCGATTCATTAGATAATAGATAATATAATTTTTCAATTAAAAATCTCATTAAATAACCCTAAAACAGTTTCGGAGGAAAAAAAAATATCTAAATAGTTGAAAAAAATTCAAAAATTTCTCAACCTAATAGCTCCCCAAAGGGTTATAAATCTGAAAAAAAAATCAATATTTGCATGCTAATAAAACCAATAATAATTTACACATCTCATATAATTAATATCACTAACCTTATTTTGAAAATATTTCCCTTGTAATGAAGAAATAGACAGAAAATTAGAGAACATAAATGGAAGGAATATAGAGAAAAAATAAGAAGAAAATAGAAAAATAAAAGAGAAAGATGGGTTTTTGAGTGTGGAGAAGAAGAAAGAAGAAGAAAATGAAAAACAGAGAGAAAAAGAAAGGTGAAAGGTGAAAAGAGAGAGAAAAGAAGAATAAGAAAATAGAAAAAGAGAAAGAAAAATAAAGAGTGTTTTACGCGTGGGGAAGGAAAGAGAAAATAAAAATGTAAAAAAAGAAGAAAAGATTAGAAGTGCAGAGTGCATAGAAGAGAGACAATGTGACAAAAAATTTAAATACCGGTTATATCAATTTTTTTTTTGCCTTCTTTTAAATTAAATTTTAAATACGATTCTTTCTAAACTATTATAATTAATACGGCCGTTTTAGACAAAAACCCATTACGATGGGATGGATGGTTAATACACACCTTAATGCTCGATGCAACAATAGCAAAAATAAACTTAAACTGCATTAGTGGCCAATTGGCGACTTTTTGTTTTCTTATTTTTCAGATAAAAATATATAACTTATCTAGTTATTGAATATAACTCATATAAGTTCAATAACAATTCCTAATAGGTTCACCAAATTTCACTTCCATGAGAACACAAGCACATAAGTGTAGCCTGGTTTGAAAACTTACAAGCACCTAGGTACATGTTAAATACATTGTAATATTTTATTTTTTTCTCTAAAATTATATAATTATTTATTATTATTATTATTTAAAAATAAATATTTATTTTATATATTTTACTTTAATATTTATCAAAATAATTCCATTACATAAACATAAACATAAACATAATAATATTATTTTTATTGAATTCTATTTTTATTTTCATTACGTTTTCATTATAGGAACTAAATATGACCTAAAAATATATCATTGGTTCTTAAATTTTAACTAAATTTATAGATAAATCTTCAAAATTTTAAAATATATGATTTGATCATCAAAATTTTAAAACTTCACCAACAAATCCTATTTAGTGTTTTAAATTTTAAAATTTTATACATAAATCTTAAATTTTTGATTTATAAGTATGTATTTTAACTAACAAGTTAGGATTTATATTTAAAATTTTAAAAATTTGAAACTAAATTATATGATTTAAAATTATAGAGTTCGTAAAAATTTAAGATTAAATTATAATTTTAAAATTATTAAAATTTATGTATAAATTTAATTAAAATTATTAAAATTTAATAACAATATACTTTATTCTAAAAGTTAAACCAGAAAACAAAAGGAATCGAAAAGAAAGTGGTGTTTATTCCCACGTGTGAGCTCTAAATTTTTCCAACGTGGCCCATTATTAAAATCCAGAAAGGGTTTCCCGGCCCATTATCTAATTTTTCGTGTCCTACATTTTCAGTTCACCTGCATTCTGCTGACTGACTCTTCCGTTCTCTGAATCTCTGATTCTGCAATGGAGGTTTCTCTGTCTTCGGCAACTTCAACCTATCGTTTGTGTTATTTTCCACAAGGTTTCTGTCTATCTTGCTTTTAATATCTTCTCATTTGGTCTCTGTTTTCAACATGATCATGTTTATGTGAAATTCAAGCAGTTCTTATAGGCTATACCTTTAAGATTGTGAATACTATCGACGCATGGATCTTGCTAAAATTACACTATTTTAAAATTGGATGGTAACCTCTCAACTTTGAATGATTTTTTCAGTTAATGATATCAATTTTACATTTTGCTCATTCGATTTTCCTTTAATTATAACAAAAACTAGTGAGGAGGGTTCTATTTATTTATTTAATTTTTTTTGCCTTAAAGATTGTAATCTATTTGTGCTTGCCTACGTCGTTCTTCATAATTTGGGTTTATTACTATCTTTGAATTTTGAAGTGGGATGCTTTACCTAGCTGCAGAGTCATTTCATTGTAGAAGAGCAGAACTTAATCCATGGGTTCGTTGTTCACTTTCCCTTTCTCGGTCCAAAATCACTTCACAACCTTTATTTGTTCGTACTGGTTCTCTGCCTGTGAGGAGCAACTCTGTGAAGGTCTTCCAAAGAAAACATAAATATATTATATAATTCCTTTCCCAATGTTTATGTATAACATATAAGTTGGAAGTTTGAATATTCCATTCGAATTTAATTATGATTTCTTTCGTTCTTGTCACAGATACTGTCCATTCAAAAGAGGGAAGTCCCTGTACTAGAGGGCAAGTATGTCATTTTTATGGTTGTCTACCTGCTTTTAACTGCCCCCATCACTAAACGCTTTATGTATGACTATGATTATGTAGATCAGAGATGGATTTTAGATATGGTTAAAATAAAAACAATAACTTTACTCTTTGACCTTTGCTTTTGTAATTGAAGGTGCATGGATGTCATTTATGATGCCTTAGCTGCACGTCTTGTTCCAACAGTAGTGGCAAGAAAAAATCCCAATTTCAAGTTAAGTTTTGCTTTCAGATTATCTAACTGAGAATTGAACTTTGCATTTTTGTAATTTGACTGATCTACGGGTTATGGGCCTAGAAAATTCAGCATTGCTTAACTTTTTGATTTCACATAAAATTTCTTGACTATGTTAGCTAGGGCATTAATGAAAATTTTAAAAAATCTTCCTTGACATGGAAAATTTTCTAAAAGAGGTGAATTCTATCCAAAAGAATCTGAGTATTTGATTTTGTTCACTCTCTTGTGTTTTTAAATCCTTATTTATGTTAGTATTTTATGGTTGATAAAAGTAACAAACTTCTTCATAGCCAAAAAGAAAAGTAACACGCTCTTTGTTCTTAATTTTTTAACTAAGTGTATCTTCAGTGAGCGAATCTTAAGCAACTATTGATCTTCTGTTTGTTGGTTTGTCTATCGAAGATATTTCTCACTAAAGTTCTTAATCTTCTTGAAATTACATGTAGGCATATCGTAGGATTGGTTGGTCCACCTGGTTCTGGAAAGAGTACTTTAGCATCTGAAGTAGTTCAACGAATAAACAAGTTATGGCTCCAAAGGGCTTCTTCATTGGATTCTCAGGAGCATCCAGATGTTGCTGCAGTGCTTCCCATGGATGGGTTCCATCTTTATCGATCTCAGCTTGATGCCATGGAGGTAGCTTACCTTTTAGTACCTTAATTCTTTCATAATTGATTTAGATTTTAGCGGATTGATTTGCATTTTGCAAATTGGTCGGCAAAGTAGTAATCCTGTATAATAGTGTTGATTTTAGAGAAGAGCCTATACTGGCAAATGATAGCTAGGAAATGGTCCATCATCAAATATATTTTTTCCTTAGCAAAAGTGCAAAATAAAATTTATCAAACATATGAGTCAATCACAATGTAAATAAGATTGACATTTACCTGTGTCATCTGAAATACATTTAGCTGGCAATGGTCCAACCATACGTAAAATGCAAGCCTGGATAGAGTGTGAGTATACTAATTTCGTTAGTGCAGTTAATAAGAATGTCACTGGCATATTTTAATTTTTACTGTTTTTCTCTTATATTTTTCGTCTTGTTCTGTGTAGGACTAAATTCATCATTCTGATATAATACTTGAATGACCTCATGTGTACAACAAAATAAGAACGTACCATTCCTTTTAAAAAACTTTAATTGATCAATCATTTCACAAAACCCGAGTGCTGAAATGTACTTGCATATTGTTATTTTTTGCATGCATATACTATATTTTTTTTAATAAGCATATACTATATAAGCACATATGTCAATTTTAGTCATTTATAATTTGTCCATGTTCTTGCTCATTAGGATCCAAAGGAGGCCCATGCAAGAAGGGGAGGTAAGATTCTTATTTTCTTATTTTCTGTTATTGTAATTTATTGCTTAAAATCTCTTAAGCATCAAAGACTTTTATATTTCCAATTGGTAAATCAGCTCCATGGACATTTAACCCTGAGCTCCTACTCAAATGCCTCAAGACTTTGAGAGATCAGGTGATTAATGAATGCTTAACATTTAGAGTTACACTGTTTATACAACTAAAAGTCATGTAGTTCAATGAAATGATTTACTACATTTTGGTCATAAGTAAACTTTTGGGTTTACGTGTATAAGTTACAAGCTGAAATTTACTGATATTTGTATGCATTCTCAAACAAAGATGTTTACAGGGATCAGTATATGTGCCATCATTTGACCATGGTGTTGGGGATCCAGTGGAAAATGATGTCTTCGTGAGCCTTAAGTCAGTAATCTGTTCTCTTAATATGAATTGCTTAAGTTGATTGTAAAAGCTTGTATCGGTTTAGACCACTAGGCTGCTTTAGAATAGTCCTTATTAATAATAATAATAATAAAAATCAGAAGGGCCTATTACTCAATTGAAAAAAAAGAAAGAAAGTGAAAAGGAAGCAAAAAACAAATTCACATGCAACCTTCACTCTGTAGTATGTACCATTGGATGCCAGAGTAAGGTTTAGACTTTTGATGGTGTTAAATATATGATGAAGATCAGAGGATTTTGGTAATTATATATAATCGAAGAATAATTTTGGGTTGTACTTGGCCTAGAACTTTTTGTTTAAGCTGATCTTTTCTTTCCTAAGACATGCTTTCAAAATTTTATCCGAAGGAATTTATTTCATTTGAAATAATGCGTTGAAATATAAAATTCAGCAGGCTCTCTCTCCCATTTGAAAGGAAATTCTAGTCTATGTACATGAATAAACCTTAAATTTCTCTCCATGCAGGCACAAAGTGGTCATAGTAGAAGGAAATTACTTAATGTTGGAAGATGGGGCTTGGAAGGAAATATCATCTTTCTTTGATGAGAAGTGGTAAGCATAAGTTTATCGGGGGTTGTGTATGCTGAAAAGTATTTACTATATTACCTTGATTATTTGATTTCACATTCTGTGTGTGAAAATGGTTGAAATGTAGCAAGAAATTAAATATGTGCAAATGCATTTAAAGTTATATCTGATTTATGTATTTAAAATTTTAAACATATCGTGTTGACTACTTTTAGAAAGTGTATTATGATAATTGTGAGAAATACATGTGTATTGTTAGCTGTGTAGATCCCTAGAATTAAGAGATTTTGTATCAGTATACATCCCTAGAATTAGGCTGATTTAATTAGTTTCTTATTTTGTTGGAATAGCCCATAAATCATGGGATTTGATAGCCTAGTTTCCTTTTCTGTTGCTAGCATTATTGTGTATATATATAGCTAACTTTGTATATGTAATTATTATCAATGACAAATTATTCCACAAAATTATTCCTTAAGTTTTCAACATGATATCAAAGCTTTAAATTTTTTTTTGGGTATTAAAATGTTTCCTTGTACCTACAATTTTACCCCTTTTTTGTTCAGCCTTCATCGCTGAAATGGCCGCCCTTTCACCCTGTTTTTTGAGTTGAGAACAGAGTATTTTGCATTCCTCATCAATATGTTAGAGACAACCGACCCTATCAATCAATCTAGTCAATCTGAGGATGTGAGGATCAACAAAACCACTAGGGAATTACAAAATATCCAGGCTGCATATAGGCTGGATGAATTTTTTTATCTCAAATGGTCTCAACTTATTTGCACCCTACTAAAAGGGAAAGGGAAGTTCGGCAATCTCACAAGATCTGGACTGCAACTAAAAGATCTTTGAAGCTTGGGATGAAGAAGATTCTATGAATATGGTGTGGCTGTGGAGTTCTATGACTCCTAAGATTAGCGACACATGTATGTTCTTGGCTATGGCTAAGTATATTTGGGAAGCAATACAACAAACGTATTTCAAAGCTAGAGACACTGCTCAAGTATAAAACAATGACTAAATATGCTAATCAATTGCAGGTATTGTGGCAAGAACTTGATCATTGTCGGGTGATAAAAACCAAATGTCCCGAAGTGCTTCTATTCTAAAGGATTTCATCAAGTAAGATAGAGTCTATGATTTTCTTGTTGGGCTTAACCCAGAATTTGATTGAGTGATAATTCAAATTCCAGATTCTTGGCAAGAGGGAAGTTCTTTGCTTTAATGAGTTGATGACATTAATTGAAGGAAAACAGAAGAGGTTTGATGCTTAAACCATAGAGCATGGACAGATTGACTATGGCTAGCAATGGCAATAATTCAGCCACAAATGTGGGAAGAACACCGGGGGTTTAAAATGGAAAACCTGGACAATCAAAGGAATAGAATCCTGATTAAAAGGACAGCTTGTGGTGCACTTATTGTAAAAAGTCACGTTATACTCTCTGGTATCACCATTGCCGACTCTTGGATGATGGATTTAGGAGCCACTGACCATATGACCAACTCACCAAATGTTTTTTTCCACATATTCCCCATGTCCAAGCAGTAGGAAAATAACCACAGCAAATGGTTCTTTGACCACTCTAGCAGGTGTAGAAGATGTTAAAATAAACCCATTAATGACTTTAAAAAATGTTCATGTCATAAGATTATCTACCAATCTTATTTCTATCCAAAAACTTACTCAAGATTTATGTTGCAATGTGATCTTTCATCATAGCGATTGTGTATTTCAAGACAAGGATTTGGGGAAGATGATTGGACATGATAGAGAATGGGGTGGACTCTACTATCTTGAAGCACCAAGCCAATCAAGTATTATCAAGGGCAGGTCACCTTATTCTTTTGTTTAAGAGTTTTATTCATCCAATATAAAGGAAGTTTGGCTTCACCATTGTTGATTTGGACATCTATTATTTTGGGTCATTAAAATTATGTTTCCTTCTTTATTTTAAGATTTAGATGTTGAGAGTTTTCATTACGAAGTGTGTGAACTTGCTAAACACAAATGTGTATCTTTTCCTGTTAGTAATAAAAGAAGTTTCGTTCATTTTTATCTCATTCGTATAGATGTTTAGGGTCCTTCTACTATTCTTAATGTTTATGGGGCACGATGGTTTGTCATTCATTGATGATTGTACTCGTGTTAATTAGCTTTTTTTACGTAAACATAAATTTGATGTCAATACTTTTCTCCCAAATCTTTGTTCCATGATTAGAAATCAATTTGGGGTCAATGTCAAAAGCTTTAGGTTAGATAATGCTAGGGATTAATTCAATCGAGTCCTAACTTCATACTTTCAAAAAGAAGGGATAATACATGAGTCATCTTGTGTCAATACTCCACACCAACATGGAGTAATAGAAAGGAAAAATGATCATCATCTTAAGTCAACCCGAGCCTTTTTGTTTTCAAAAAATGTGCCTAAATCCTTTTGGGGGAAGTAGTTCTTACATGCACTCATCTTATAGATCGTTTGCCTTCCAGAATCTTGGGACTCAAGAGTCCAATGGAAACACTCTTAACATTCTATCATAACCTACACACTACAAATAATATTATCCCTAAGATATTTGGATGTGTCATTTGTCCATGTCCATAGTCAAAATAGGATGAAGTTAGATCCAAGGGCATTAAAATGTGTCTTTATAGGTAATTCTTCAACTCATATAGGGTATAAGTGTTATCATCCTCCATAAAGAAGTTATATATCTTAGTGAATGATACTTTCAATGAACAAGAGTCTTACTTCACCACATCTTATCTTTAAGGGGAGAATTGAATAATTAAATATAAGCATTTTTTACTTGATCTAATTCTAACTTTGCTTGAATTTCTATAAAATTTCCAAGAAAATTCAAACTCTAAGTCTATGTCAAATCCTTGTTTGAACTTGAAATTATAACAAATTTCTAAGAAAATTCCCAATAAAATCCTAACTCTACTCTTGAGAACGTCATCTTTGACAAATGTAAGGTATTTTCTTGGGAGAAGAAAGCTTTCCCTTAATTTGTGAGAGTTCGAGAGTCGAACCTTTAGAATGATGTAACAATTTCTAATCTTCATTACAAATTGAAACTAAATCTCATGTGAGCAATAATGACTAGGATATTCCCGTTGCTATTAATAAAGGGACTAAAAAGTGTACAAAATGTCCTTTATACCCTTTTGCACAATTGCTTTCATTTAAACATTTTTCACTATCTCATAGAACCTGCCTTGTTAGCTTAAACACCATTATTATCCCTACCACCTTACTCGAGGTTTAGGTTTTGTTTAATGAGAAATGGAAATAAGCTATGAATGTGGAAATGAAAGCATTAGATAAGAACAAAACTTGAGAATTTGTTAAGGTGCCAACAAGAAAGATTCTCGTGGAGTGTAAATGGGTCTATGTAGTTAAGCATAGAGCAGATGACTCAATAGAGATACAAGGTGTTATATAAGCCTAAGGCCTAACTCAACCCAATAAGATCTCATTGAGTTAAGGATTACCCACACTTATAAACTGCACTACAGTTGAACGCCTAGTCGATGTGGGACAATACAATCCTTCAACACCCCCCATCACATCGGACAGGGGCAACGAAGGCCACAAACCACGATGAACTCAGGGCCTAGCTCTGATACCATGTTATATAAGCCCAAGGCCTAACTCAACCCAATAAGATCTCATTGAGCTAAGGATTACCCACACTTATAAACTACACTACAGCTGAACGCCTAGTCAATGTGGGACAATACAATCCTTCAACATAAGGCAAGGTTGGTAGCTAAAGGTTATACTTAAACTTATGAGATTGATTACTTAGAGACTTTTTTCTCTAGTTGCAAAGATTAATACTGTTAGAATCTTACTTTCATTAGCAACCAATTATGGGTGGGAGTTATATTAGTTTGTTGTTAAGAAATTTATATGGAGGTCTCATCGGGTTATGGGAAAAATTTTGACTGCTCAAACTGTATGTAAATTGAGAAAAGTTTTGTATGGACTCAAATAATCATCACGATCATGATTTGGTAGATTTGCAAGAGTTATGATTGCTATGAGGTATAGACAAAGCCAAAGAGATCACATGTTGTTTATTAAACACTCACCTTCAGGGTGTTATAGTATCTAAAAGGGAAACCAGGAAAGGGTATTCTATTAAAGAGGAATGGAGGTTTGATGTTGGAGGCATAAATAGATGGCAATTATGTTGGGGCAATAGTTGACAGAAGATCAACCTCTAGATGTTGCACCTTTCTTGGAGGTAATCTCGTGATATGGAGAAGTAAAAAATAGAACATGGTAGCACGATCTAGTGCAGAGGTAGAATTTCGAGTAATGGCTCAAGTTGTGTGTGAACTACTTGGGTCAAAGATCATCTTAGAAGACTTGAAGATTAAGTGGGATGACCGATGAGACTTTATGGTGATAATAAGTCTGCAATCAGCATAGCTCACAACCCAGTACAATATGACGTAACGAAGCACATCGAAATAGATAGGCACTTCGTCAAGGAGAAATTAGAGAATGGATTAATTTGTACACCATACTTGTCTACACATGGCCAACTTGCGTATGTGCTCACTGAAGGGCTAAGTAGTTCAGTATTTCAGAGTATTATATCCAAGTTGGGAATGGAGAATACCTATTCACTAGCTCGAGGGAAAATGTGACAAATACATGTGTATTGTTAGTTGTTTAGGAGATTTTATATCAGTCTACATCCTTAATATTAGGAGATTTTGTATCAATCTGCATCCCTAGAATCAGGTTGATTTAATTAGTTTCCTATTTTGTTAGAACAGCTCATAAATCATGTGATCTAATAGCCTAGTTTCCTTTTCTGTTACTAGGATTATTGTGTATATATAGCTAATTTTGTATAGTAATTATTATCAACGAAATTTTTTTTTCCACAAAATTATTCCTTAAGTTTTCAACGATAACATATTAGATCCTCCTTGGCACTTGGCACTTGGCACAATGAATTGAGAAATCTTCAAAATTTGAAGCTTGTTCTTATGTCTCATATTAGTGTTTGTTGGGCGACCTTTGAGATTAGAATGTCTATCATGGTTTACTTGAGGTAGTTTATATTATAGGATTTATGTTTAAAAATGAATTATTACAAAACAAGAAAATGGCATAAAATTTAACCTGAAGCTATGCACATCTAAATATAACATTTTTTTTAATAAACCTCTAGATATTGTTGTTGCGATCGAACTTCCTGCAACTTCTTTACTTTGACTAGCCAGCAAGTGTAGTAGGAATTTTTTTCTTCCCTTTTCTCTTCTTAAGCTTCCGTCAGAACTAATGAAATGGTTTGCTATTGTAACTGTTCTCTGCAAATTTCGGGAGGAAAATCTTTTAATCTTTATTTTGGGTTATTTTCATGCTTAAAAATGTTCAAGGTTCATTGATATTGACATTGAGAATGCTATGCAACGAGTCTTAAAACGACACATCTCAACAGGTAGGTAGTCATTGATATTCATTTTCATCCTGCTAATTTTTGGTGGTTTGCTTGAAATGACAAATGAAGGGAATATTATTCTGGTTATGTGACTTCTCATTACTATTTTGTGAACTGCAGGTTCACTCCCTGATGTGGCCAAATGGCGGGTGAGCAACATGGTTTAAGAGCCTTGTAGCTTCTATTTTTAACGGAAAGTCAAGACCCTCTTAATAATTTTCTACACTTGTATCCTGCAGATAGAGTACAATGACAAGCCGAATGCAGAGCTTATAATGAAATCAAAGAATAATGCCGATCTAGTGATAAAGTCCATTGACTTGTGATCACGAAGCTTGCTGGCTGAAGTTCTACCCAATCTGATATGCATCAAATAAATGCTGTGATGAAAGGTAATAAAAATGAGGTAATGATCTTATTTTTATACTTTGTGTTGATTTTTTCGACTAAGCCAGTGACAATTCAGCAAGATGGACTTGATGTCATATTATAATTACTGGTTTGCTTATAGTGAAGAAGTTAATGCTTACATTAAGCCCATTTCATTTTCAGCAAATCAAGTGACGATTAATAATACTATTATAATACACTGCCCTACTTCTAGTGTTTTATAATACTATTGCATTATGGTTTGCATCTCCATCTTTATCGTTTGTAAAATCTTCACTTGTATCCATGAATTGACAGTCAATAATATTATGAATGATGATTTTTATTACAACTTGATGTAGAAAAAATATTCATTAGTCGTGCACCAAGTTGTCATGTTGGTCAAAGCCAATGAAAATAGAGGATAAAGAGCTTTGAGAGATATAAAGAGAGAGAGATCATATTCACCTCTCAAAAACCAGTAATTCTTAATTGATGTATATAACAATGCACATGTAACAATCTAATTGGTTATCTATTAGTAAGTAGTCATATAATTAATTTATAATCTCATGTTTTAAATTTATATCTAATCAATAACTGATATATTATTTGATTGATATATATAGGGCTTGTGACCATGTTGATAAGCAAGTATGGACATAGAATAGACATAGATGTGGACAATGGTTACCCTGTATTAACTATTTGTGTTGTTTATCAAATCGACAGCTCTTCAATTTCATGGGGGGCCTATTTACTCCTAAAAGTCCAAGTTTTTCAACCCACGGGTGGGTTTAGGCCCACATCTTAACTCAATAGTATTATTATCTCACACGTGTGATCATGTATGTGATACTAATTGGCATTTAACACAATAGATTAGTTTTTGGAGTCATAGTTCAAAATAAAATCGATCTATGAAATTATATAATAACCAATCTACATTCACTCTTAAATTATTTAGGTCCCAGTTCGTTCGGAGAGCTTAGTAAAAGATTCATGTGCACTGTCTTAAATGAATCACATGTTAGGAGGACTTTATCTATTATTAGTTGAACTCGTTCACCAAATTATCCACTGGTGTGCCTAATTTTTGGAAATTATACCTACTGTTTCAACCATTTTTCTAATTTAAAGGCAGACAACAAAACGAATATATTGAAAATAAATGTTTTAGTGCTAATCAATTAACTCATCGGTTAAAATCAAGCATATAATATAACTGGTGGTAATTAAATTAAAAATGAAAAGTAGATTTATTATTAATAAATTAATTTTTAAGAAAATAAGAAATTGGAAAATTGCAAAAAAATAAAATAAAAATAATATGGTTAAAATTTATAAGAATAAAAATATCATTTTAATAAGATCAAATTAGATGACGTTTATTATACGTGAAGTAAACATAAAAATTTATAAAACTATATTTCCATTTAAGTTTTGGATAAATAGTCATAATAATCCATTTGATTATTTTTAATTAAATTTATTTAATTATTAAAAATGTGTTGACATAGAACAATCGAATTATCATTTTAATAAATCTTATTAATTATTAAAGTGTAAAAAAGTACTAAAATAATTGTACTATTTTAACGTTTGTCATTATCATCATTTGATAGTCCCTTTTTCATAACTAAAAATAAATTAAATGATATATTTTTCATGAAAAATAACAAGCTATTCTAAACTTGTAAACAAAAGACTAAAACCGCACCCATCCTAAAAATTTATAAGTTGACAATCTTACACCTATCTATCTCCACACACATGCCATGCTCTACCAATTACAGATACCCATGTGGGACCTTGCCTCACATGTGACTGTCTATCTCTTCTTTCTAAAACTGTTTACAGACGTCCACGGGATTTAACGCCCCGCCCCTTATTCAATCTCCTCTCATAACGTTTCTAGCAAAAATAATAATAAAAAACTCACAAAACCTATCCTTCATTTTCATCTAAACACTAAAGAAAATTTTAAATTTACATTTTTTTCTTTAAATTTGATTGTATTTATTTTATTACATATTTATAATAAATAGAATTTTTTTTAAAATTAAAGTCATAACAATTTATTTTTTTATTTCTTTTTTCAAGTAAAATTTTCAAACTCTTATATAAATCTTACTAATGTGACATGTTATTTATATCCAATTTTGTACACGTTATTTATCTTGTGACATGTGTAAGTATTATTTAGCAAAATGAATTATATTTTTAATTTTTAAAATAATTTAGATACATGATATGATATAAATGGTGAAATATAATGATAAATTTAAATTTATATGATATTAATATTTTTCTTATTTTTTTGACAATTCAAATCTTTGTTTTCAATATTCATTTTATAACTATTATAAAATAATGAATTTTCACTCTTAAAAAAAGATTATTATTATTATACAATTAATAGTTCTTATAAGATAACTTTAACCTTAAAAATTAAGATATATTATATAGTAATTAATTTTAATTTTTTTATATGTAAATAAATTTTAATAAGTTTAATCATTACAATTATATTTTTACTAGATTGTTTGATATATCAATGAAATTTTAATATACGTCCTTTAAATTGTTTAATAACTTTTTGGGAAACAAGTAAAAAGATCCGTAAATCAGCTTAGCAAAGTTTGGCTACTTTCTAATATTTTAGGTCTTCAACTAGTATTTAAAATAGTGACTTTAAGCCTTATACACACTCCAAAAGAATTAACACTTTCTATTCAACGTGATTATTTCTTTCATTCTGATTTTTCCTTTCATAATTTGTATTCTTTGTTTTTCGCCATTGTATTGTTTTTCATTCTTTTATTACGAAAGATTATCTTTTACACATATATCAATATTGATATTTATCAATATTGATATTATCAATATTTATTCATATCTTGATAGTCAAATTAATAAGTTTACTGTGTTTTTTCATCGGTCTAATGTTCAATTCTCAATCCTCACTTTTCATACCCAAATGTATGAGTTTAATTATTATCTTTACATATGTTTATTTTTTAATATTTTTAATTAAATTTAATTTTTTAAGATAATAAATAATAAACATAATAGTTTAATTAGAAACTAAAAATTAGTATTCTAAAATTCTTCGCTTCGGATTATTTAATTAATTGTTTATAACTTTTTTAATATTTTTAATTAAAATTAATTATTTGAGATATTAAATAACATACATAATGACTTAATATAAATAAAAATTAAAATTTCAAAAAAAATTTAATTAAGATACTTAATCACCATTTCATAATTTTATTTTTTATAAAAATAATATAATAATTATAGATTACATATAATTATTTTAGTTACTTTTATTTAAAATTTTAATATTTTTAATTAAAATTATTTATTTTTAGAATAATAAATAACAAATATAATGATTTAATTAAGAATTAAAAACTAAAATTCTAAAATACTTCAATTTAGATTATTTAATCACCCTTTTATA
The DNA here is from genome assembly GCA_030763125.1 of Hippophae gyantsensis. NCBI lineage: Eukaryota > Viridiplantae > Streptophyta > Magnoliopsida > Rosales > Elaeagnaceae > Hippophae > Hippophae gyantsensis. The sequence goes on from CM061032.1 coordinate 7,471,856, forward strand.
ATTTTAATTTTTTAATTAAACTAATTATCTGTAGAATAATAAATAACAAAAAATATGATTTAATTAAAAATTAAAAACTATAATTTCAAAATATATTTGAATTATTTAATCATGATTTCAAATTTTTTTAATATAAAATTAAATTAGTTACATATTATATATAACTATTTCGTTCAAAATTCTTCTAAAATTTTAATAACTTAATTAGAGTTAATTATTTGTAGAATAATAAGTAAAAATACTTAAAATAAAAAATTAGAATTACAAAATTGGATTATTTTTATTAACACTTTTGTAAATTTCTTTAGAAATTTAAAATAATTAGAAATTATATATCAATTTTACATACAAACGTACCTATTATAATATTAACTTCTTTTTTCGTTCTCTTTAAAATGTATAAATTTTAATACTATGAAAAATAAGAGTTATCAAAATAGTTATTGGTCAACTCCTATATATAAACGTATCTTTTTTTTTATCTTTTTATTCTCTTTAACACACTCACATGTGTTTATCCTATGTAATCGACCCTTGTATATGTAAAATTTTATAAATATATGAACTTCTTAAGAAATCTATACATTCAACCAATTACTCTGACATATGTACATGTAAAACTTTATAAATACATGAGCTTGGATTGTTACTATCACTTGGGCTTGGGTTATGAGACGAGTTGGGCTCTTGGGCGATCCATATATTCAAATAATTATGGTTAAATTTTCATTTGTTTCACAATATAATAATTATCTAACAAAATTACTCAAAAATAGTTGGATTTGTTGAATCTCCGTGTTCATAGATGTCTTGATCATTTTTTAACTTTTATAATAATTTAATGTATATATTTTTATTTTTTAAGACTCAAAAATACTTTTTAATTTTCTAGATATATGATGCTTTCATGAAATATTGATCAAAAAGTATTTTATGTGACTATTATATTTGACTATTTATTATATTATTTTTATTTCATATAAGAACATGAATATTAATTATTTATGCAGCAAGTTGTCATACAACCACAGTTAGGAATGGACATGATGGTTATACTAATTATCATAAACACCTCACACTAGTTTCACGTACGTTCAATCAATAATCATCGGTTATAAATCGATAATAGTTTCTAAATTGTTTAATTGTATTTTTTATTTTTAATATTTATTTAAAAATATATTTAATTTTTAAAAAATAAATGTTAAAATATTTCTTACACTATTACATTGTTTAAAATATTAGACATTAATTTTTATTTTTGAACTATTTAGCACATCTTTATAAGTAAAATAAAAATATATAAAAGTAATAATAAGTAAAATTTAATCTAATTATTTTAAATGTTATGTGTTTTAATATTAAAAATATATATTTATATAATTATATGTCTATCAAAAATATTATTAATATATTGTAATAATAATCTTCGTTTCACCCCTTATAAATTACGATTATTTTAGGAAAAAAATTATCAAATTTTTACGGATAATCATAGTTTTAATTATTCAGAGTTAAAATGTCAATCATAAACCACAGTTAATATAACAAATAATTATTAGTAAAAAATAAATCTATCTATTTTTTTCGATCAATAATTAATTATCATATCAGTTATAATAATAACACAACTTTATTAAATTGATTTTTTTAAACATAAAACACAAATATTCCGTTAAAATAATAAAATATAACTAATAAAAATGATAAGTATTTATATGTTTATAAACTTAATGATTATTTTAACAATTTATTAAATTATTATAAAAAATAATTATTTATTTAATTTAAGCGTAAATTTTTAGGATACAATTCACGTACTTAAAAATAATAATTGATCCGTTTGTTTATCGTCCACGGTTGTCCCTCCCATGTCCCCCTCTTATTGAACAAGAAAATATACTTTGTTTCTATCTTTACAACCATCCATGATGACCATTCACCATCCAAATACAAACAATTAATTCCTTCACTAACATGCCCTCAAACAAAGAAAAACTACTTTAATAAAATATAAGATTAATATTAATTATTTTTTAAAAAAATATAAGTGTCTTTATAAAAATAACAACACGAAGTAATTGATAAAAATAATTAAGTACGTTTAAAGAGTAATGAAAAACATTATAAATAATTAAGTGTGAGTTGTAGAAGTTTAAAAAAAGCCACTCTTTCCACCCGTGATTGGTCATTGAACTAACACGTGCAATGCAGCTTGTGCTTTTATCATTCCTCGTGCAAGAAAACTTAATGTATTTACCTTCCATCTCAAGAAAACTTAGAGTACAACCATTGTTAGTAGTAATAATTCGACAGCAATAAAACAATCCCTATAAATGTTTTTAGGGCTACTGAACTTTTCATACCAAAGCAAAAATCTAGGACCAGCTGATCACTTTTCAAACTACATAATTCTCACTTTTCAACTTTTCATATATCTCCCGAATTTTATATATTGAGCAAGTCTGATTTGTTAACAAGATTCATAAATAATAGGAACCTGTAGAAGAAATGGAATGGTCGGATGATCATCTCAATTTCAAGGCAACTGAGCTGAGATTGGGATTGCCAGGTTCTGAAGAGCCTGAGAAAGTAACATGTACTATCGCAAAGAACAATAAGAGAGCTTCTCAAGATGTGAATGAGGAGTGTACTGTAAATGATGAAAAGGAATATGCCTCTCTCATCAAGTAAGTTTGTTCATATTTTTCAAGCTTTCTTACTCTTGTTAATTAATTCATGGGATATTTATAAATGAAAATGTGTAGTCAAATTTAACTATTTTTTAACGAAGATATACTTTAATTTTATATATATTATCATAGTATAAATCTAAAAAAGATAATAAAAATTTATTATTTTTACGAAATAGACTTCAAAGATAATAAATTTTTGTTATTTTTTTTAATAAGTACGTGTATAAAGTTTACTTTTGTTAAATATCACGAACTTAGATAATTATTTATCTTTTATAAATTTTATATAGTGTATAAATAATATGATTCATCTGATCTTAAAATATTAATTTAAATGAATACTTATAAACATTAGTTTAATAAATTTCTTAAGAAACTTTTTATACACTGACTCGTTACTTTGTTGAATTAAATTTAGGAATTAATGGGTCAATTTTGTTATGGAAATGCAGGACACAAGTAGTAGGATGGCCACCAATTAGATCTTACAGAAAGAGCACTATGCAGATCACAAAGAAAGATGAGGCTGAGAAAGGTGGTGCTTATGTGAAAGTGAGTGTTGATGGAGCTCCATATCTGAGGAAAATTGATCTCAAAGTTTATAAAAGCTACCCAGAGCTCCTTAAGGCCTTAGAGAATTTGTTCAAATTCACTATTGGTAAGAAATATAAATCACATATTTAATATATAAAGCTATGATCTTCATAAAATTGTAACATATTCATATGGTATGTCAGATGTGGTAAATACTTTGATATGCACCAAGTGTCAAATTCGCCCATTATTTTTTTAATTTTTTTGCAAATCTTTACCAAATTAAAACGTAAATACTAACACCCATATCTACATCATACCGTTTAGACACAGAGTACACGAGAAATGAAATTTTGCATGTAACATATTGCATGTGTTGTGGTCACTAGAGCTGATAATAATCTTTTAATTTCTTTGGGAAAATATTAGGCAAATACTCAGAGAGAGAAGGCTATGGTACATCTGATTATGCTCCCACATACGAGGACAATGAAGGAGACTGGATGCTTGTTGGAGATGTTCCATGGAAGTAAGTTAGCTATCTATTTGAATACATAAAATAATTATATATTATACAATTAAATTAATCTTAAAATAATATATTAATGTATATGAAAACATATAAAATATATATACACATTAAGTTACGGTAGGTTACGTATATTCAAGTTAATACATTAATACCTTTTATTAATAAATTTTGTCTTAGTATCACAATTCAAATATATTGATATTATTTTTAATCATTTTTAATAATATTTGATTCTTCTTGATTGAAGTTGGTTACATATGTCTTACATGTCAAATTGGATAAGGGTATTTGTAAAAATTTAAGTGGAAAAAAATCAATAACAAAAAATGATAATTTAATGACTAAGAGAGATACCAATAATTAAATTTAGGTATTAAAATAAAATATTTTAATGATAAAAGATATAAAAAAACTAATACATCATACAACAATAATTAGAATAATTTAAATTTATTTTTTGTGTGTGAATACATTGTTATTATTATTAATAATTTGAGTTTAAAAAATTTAACAAAATGACATAAAATTTAGAATAAAAAAATCTTACAATTAATTTTTTTATCCTATAGAAAATATAATTATAATTCTTTTTTCTATTATCTTTTTTTAAAATATTCCTAAATGACCTTGTTCAATTTTCAATGTAGGACTCATGTGTCCAATTTTAACAAAAAGAGAAAAAATACTATTTATAATAACTAATATGGATACCAATATTTGAAATGAGATATTAAAATAAAACTTTTTAATAACATAAAATATAAACGTATCAATGCATTAATTAAAATACCAACATTCTATGTAGAATGCACAAGTTATTTCTAAATGAGTTTAATTTTATATGAACATTACATAAGATGGATTTATTATCTCTTCCTTGCGATCACTTGTTCTCTTTTCTTCCTTAAATTCAATATTATTTTCATATGATAATTCTTTTATGATCTAAGCTACACACTAACAAACTTTTTTTTTACTTCTTATTGCAGCATGTTTGTTAGCTCATGCAAAAGACTTAGAATCATGAAGGGATCATAGGTTAAAGGACTAACCTTTGCATGAGCTATGTTACTCGATCTCGTAGCTTTGACTTGTCGTATTGGTGTCGACACGATACCGACATTGATATAGGATATGTATCAAATCCCAAAAATTCATTTCAAATACGATTGTAAAAGAAGTTGGTGGAGATAAGAAAGAAAAAGAAGAAGAAAGAGGAGGAAGAGAGAAATATAGAAAATAGAGCACAAGAAAAAATTAGGTTGAGAATAAATTTTTAGTTGTGCCTATAATTCTTTGTATTTTTTAATATGAGTCTTGTAATTAGTTTTAATCTTTATTAATGTATTTTATATATATATAAATAGTCAATTAAATATAAAATAGTCTTTATTAATTTATTTTTTCATAGTTTTTTATTAACCTTTTTTTATTTTTCAATTAACTAAAGTTTTTTTATTACATATTTTTTAATTTTTGAGGAATTTTCATAACTTATAATAATATATTTTGATACAAACACACAAATTTTTTTAAAAATATATTTAATAGATGTTTTATTGATTTAATAGAAAGGCTCTATTCTTACATAAATAGAAACATTTAATGAGCACACATTTTATCGATATCGCATTCTATCGACATTATCACAAATAATATATACTGATATTTAAACCTCTAAAATATAGATATTTTTGAGATATTATTGATAATATTGAAAATATTTTCATCCATACATATGACTAGTTCGTTCTTGAAGATGTAAAACAAGAAGATAATATAATTAAATGTGTGTTTATTAATTCAGAATGAAAATCAATCAATAAGATTGTGACAATTAACAAAAATTAAAAACAATTTTTTTGTAATTTTTTCATATTAATTATGACTTTATCATAGTTAGCTACTCGTATTTTAATCGTGTTTAATCACTTGATAGAAAAATAATGATATTTTAATAAAAAATTATTAAAATAATATAATTTATCCTTAATTAAATCTTTTTACAAAGTTAGGAGACTAAATAACAATGTTTTTAATTTAAGGAAATAAATAATACAAATAACCTAACCTAAGATACTTTTGTAACATTTTCTTAAAGGAAAAAGCCTTAAATAGGATAAAAAATTTGAACTTAATTGAAAATGTAGTTCAAATAACATCCTATAAATTATAACAATAAAAATAATATTATAATAATATTGAATAATTTTAAATCGATCAAAATTTGACATTAAATTAATTTAATTTGTTGAAATTTAACTTAAAAATTCAACTGATTAACTTAATGTAAAAATGTTAGATAAATTTTTTAAAATAAAAATACATAATGAGTATTAATATAATGTTATTTTTTCAAATTAATTTCACATATTTCTTAGTGGTGATTTGTAAGATACTTTCCTCTTTTTTTATCAGTTATATTTATTATTTTTATGAGTACTTTGAAATTTTGATTAGTTTAAAAACTAATTACAATAATTTTCAATAATTTATATCATTATTAGGTAGATGCTTAGTCTTATTGTTTTTAACCTTTTGTTGTTATAATGTTGATTTTCATTTGTAAAAATACTAACATAGAGTCAACAGATTTCAAAATTTGTAATTACGTGCAGTTGAAAGCAACAAATCAATATCACGTTAATACATATAAAACAAGTAAATAAGAAATATAAATACTTTAGATACATAGAGCACCCAAATAATCCTTCAAATTTATTTCTTTGATGGCTTTCCAAGATATATCCAAGTTGAATACTTGATGTGGGGCACCACGAAAAACCTAGGACCAACCAACTTAGAATCAAATAGTCTTTTTACGTGGGAGAATGTTGAACTCACAAACATATATTTTCTCTCAATTTGGTCAACATATAGTTACACAATGTTGAGGTAAAAGATGTGATATAAGTGATATTATATGAGTATATATAGTCTTAGACATCCTAACCTTCTTGTTACACGAGTTACTCATAATATAGTGTCAATTCTAAGTGAAAAAATGTGTACTCTTTAGTAGAATTTGGCTAACCTCTTAGGCACCACATAAGGTTGCCTGAGCACCTGGGGAAGCCTAGTGTGATATGGAGTGGCAGTCGCTAGGATATTTATGGCAAGCAATAATGCCACCCTTAGTTTTGAAACGATTATTTTTTTCTTTAGTGTATATCATGTGCACAAAACCCAAAACATTATTGTTTAACCAATGATCTCATTTTGAATATCAATAAGACTATATTACAAAGCTCTCAATATTTAATAGCTACGTGACTTTATTTCTTTGGATCCAAAGATCTAAATGTTAATATCGATCTTATTACACTAAAACTTAAGATTTTAACTTTTAGTAATATAATCATTTAATAATAAATGATTTTTCGTACCATACTAAGATAAAATTTATTCAACTCTTCATGCATATATTTTATTCTTATAATACTTAAAATATATTGACTAAAACTATCAATCAATTACAATAATTAAAATATATGGACTAAGATTATTAATCAATTACAATATTTAAAATATATGGACTAAGATTATTAATCAATTACAAGTTTTTTGTATCATTCATTCTCCAATTCTCTTAATAATTATCCTAACCTCTTTACTTTGTAACGGAGATCTCTAATATTGAAACAAGGTTGAATTTTAAAGGATTATTATGAAAATAAATTTAAGTAATCATATATTGAAATATCTCGTAAGAAAATATCTTGAGTTTATACAAAGTCACAAATGTTGTCTTGTCTACCATGGTTTCCACTTATCACCAGGACCCACGCACCAAGATCGTGGATATATTGATCTTAAGGAATGTCAAGATCTCAACTTTAGGAATTTAATTAACATCAAATCCCTTCAAATGGAATTGTAATAAACTCATGATTATAGGTATGCAAAACATAATACCTTATGGTATTCAATAAGAGATAATAACCATTTAATCTAATTGAATTTCAAAGGTACACTTCTTTTATTGTGTTATCAATTTTTGGTCCAAACAAATCGATCTCAACATAACACCCTAATCTAATAATTAAATAAATTATATGTATTTATTTACCAACCACGAATTAATTCATCGAATGTTTGATGATACAAAGTTATTATCTCCTCGCTCATAAACAACACACCATGACAATCGAAATAATCAAAATCAAGCACATGTATATAAAACAATATGTTTTGTTATTTAGCTTACATTTATTAATTTTTCAATCAAAATGCAACTTTAAGTAAGAACATCTCAACAATAAATATGTAAGCTCTCCATGTAAAAAGACAGATTATTGTTAAATGAAACTTATCCAGCTTAACTCTAGCTCTAATTGTTCATATTTTCAAAGAATTTTTAATAACTAAATCGACAAGTAATGGTGAATGATTCAACAATAATCAGAAATGTCATTTTTATTATAACATTATCATTTATTCTCATACACGCAGAATTATCCATTTCACCTCTAGTATATTATTATTACATTACATTCCTCTAAGATACAACCACTTTAGAACACACACTATATAATTATATATTGGCTTCTTTTTTAAAAGGTCTCACAACCCACTAACCAAAAATTAGAGTCGCACTAAAAAGAATGTGCTTCCATCACTTTCCACTACCCCCCACTGATGCGAAAAAAGAAGAGCATATAAAGTGAGCTTTGACTTTCTTCTCCCTTTACTTGATCTTGCCAAGATATCAAGGGCATGTTTGTATTTTTTAGGGCATTGACATCAAACCCTGTTTTGAAAATTTTAAAAAGTAGGGGAAAAAATGCTTAAAAGCAAATGCTATATGGTATCTGACTTTGATTGCAATTTGAAGCAACTACATACGTGGAGGTTGGAAAGGGACAAATAAGGTATGGGACCCCTAAAGCATCTAGTGAGCTCTTCTTTTTCTTTCTTTCTTTCTTCTGGAGCATTTGGAATGCTTACCGCCTTTTTTCTTTTCCCAAATCTACAAAGGAGGGTTTGTTTCAGGCTTCACAACAATTGAGCTATCCTGCGGCTGCGTGTGGTAGATCGCCGAAGCCAGTGAGATTGGCATAATGCAAAGAGCCTTTGATTGAAGAAACTGCATTGCAGACCCAACATTCTCTTCCATAAGTTTAGCCACTTGCCGTTCTGTGCCATCATTCAACCACTTCTCCCATACTGGTCGATTTCTTCCACCTTCACTACCTTCTTCCTGGAACATAAAAAGATGTTCGGTGGTCCAAAGAACCAGGGAAAATTAAATAAACTATGCCAAATTCATAAAAAGTTAATATTTAATACCTCGACTGAAGATAATGGAATGTCTGTTACAAGTGGCGCCACTGCACCAGCTCCGCCCAATCTACTCATGCTCAAAACCTGTATAGTATAAGAATTGATTATATTTTTAACAAAGCAAAACACCCTTTTTTTTTCTTTCCATAATGATTGTAAGAATTGAAAATAACAGCCACTCTAATCTTGTCCCAACCCTAACTAGTCAACATCCTTTTCTTTTGACAAGTCGTCCAAGTAATAGAGTACTTGTAGATGAGCCATATAAAATTCCACCCTTAAAAATGTTTGACTGAAAGAAATATTAATTTTCAGTTGATAAAATCATAGGAACATTCTATTTACTCAAAGCCACATGGTGAAACGACGATTTCATTAATAAATATCTGTTTCTGACGCTTAATTTGTTTATATAGTACCCTACAATAAGATATCCTTCTTGACTGACTCCTAGATGTATGATGGCATGGAGAATTTCTACATGCGTGTAGGATCAGTTATGACAGGCATAGAATGTGCGGCAACTTTACCTTTACTTGAAGCCTTAGAAACTTAACATAATCAACGATTTCATCAAGCATCACAGCTCTATCTGTCTGCATAAACAATAGATTGCAAATATTTTAACAATGGAGATACCATCATATGAACAGTATGCTTAATAAAATATTTTTGTAGTTCACCGCTCAAAGCTCTAACACCATGCAGCATCATTCTTACATCACTATCATTTTATCCAAGCAACCTTGAAGATTACTAAAAACTAGCAAATTCTTACGGGGGAGGGGAGTTCTAAGTTTATCCCATTCCTAAAAAAAAAATGGAAGTGAAGCCATGAAAAGAAAAAAAGTTTGGTTAACCTAGGTTGTTCTCAACCAGTATCTGAATCAAACAACTAGACGATATTTATTTGAGATTAATAATGCCACAAACAAACCAGGTACTGCAAAGTATGCTAGTAGTCTTTTCATTTCTGACCCCTCTTTCCCAGGTAACAATGTAACAAAGCAAGCTTAAACCAGTCTAATATGGTTTTCTTCCTTCAATTTCTATCTTTACCGACAGCAATCATGTAGAAGCATTAGATAAATGCACTCTTCATATTGCGACTTGCTTAATCTTCATAAATAGCTTAAGAGGCTAGCAGAAAGTCTGAACTAAAGAAAAGACAGTTGAAGGGTAAAAGATGAAGCATAACATATTCATTCAGCTACGGATTAGTTCTGATACATTAAATTCTTTGCTATTAAGTTAAAATACACTACTAAGTCCACTGAAGATGATACCAATATATGGTTAAATGATTGGTGATTTATAACAGAAGGTGGGGAACAGTAGATTAGAGGAAAAAGTTAATAAATTTAAGTTTGTACTTGATTAATTATAAAAAATCATAAAGGAAAGGAAAACCTATACTAGTTATAAAAAAAGTTCCACAAACTAACAGCTCTTTTGAAGCAATTATATTGCAACATAATTCAATGAACAATATGCTTTATATACCATACAGAGAATTAGCAACCTTGCCCCAATCTCTTGACACACTATAAAATATGTTTTCTCCATAAAGCTTATGTCTACTGTCAAGAGTTTCTAGATCAAAACTTTCAGAAATCTATACATTAACTAACTGGTCACAGCACTTGAAGCAATGTCATTCCTTGCCATATACCACAAACAGCAGACCTCCAAAGAGACTTATTTTTTTTATGGAGTTGAATAAAATTAAAATGTTATTATAACATCAGATAACTTTGCAAGCAGTCTACCACATTCTCTTCCTAAATCATAATAGTCTGGGCAATCAGGAGAAAATCTAAGCTAGTTTCCCCTACTCCCAATCTCCCATCATATGATACGTACAAGTTCATGTTTCTATTAAAGTCTGAAGTTAATTTAAATGTTATTGAGAAAACATTTTTGTAACAAATAAATTTGGCATTGAACACTTGAGAAGAAACAGACGCCACTCACCTTGTTGACACTGGGAACTATTTCCTGTAATGCCCTGATCCTTTCGGCAATTTTTTCTCGGCGCAACTGGGACAAAGATTTAAGATGGATCATGCAAAAATAACTTCGAAGAAGCATAAAGGAACAAGCAGCAAGCTTACAGTTGTCTTTAAAAGAAAAACAAATGACTATAAGGTCTGATTGCAAAACTTGAAGAGACATAACAAATCTTACCCTCTCAGCAATGCTGTGTGGATCAGTAGCCTGTCCTCGTCTTGCACGCACTCTGGGCCGCATAGTTGGCGGATGAGGTGCTGTACCCATGGTTGTGGGAATTGGTTGGCCATGGAAGATCTGGCAAAAAAAAACAATATATCATCATGCGAACTATGATGAGAGAGATCAGGCTAGTGCATTACTACATGTGCTCTTTCCCTTGGATGGATTTTCATCAGTCAATATCTTCAAATTTCAGACTTATAGACATCTAATACAATCTGCCCAAATGCTGAATTTCACTATTCATGAATCTCTTCGTAATATCTACCAAGTACACATGTTTCTGTGTCACCTCGGAATTATCCAAAGAATCCCAACATGATAGAGAAAAAAATTTAGCTCAGATGGTCCTCACTTTTACAAGAAGCACAATAACTATAGTTCATACTATCACTACAACAAACATGATCTTCTCTTTTCTCCACCCATTGAAAAGACTTTTAAGGAAATTTACAGCAGTTAACTATCACTCTGGTAACCCTCTACAAGATTTTCTCAATAACAAAATCTGTTTTTTAAAAGCCATGATCAAATAGAAATTTCAAAAAGTCCCCAAATATTCGCTAATATTAACACCTCTATAACATCGAAAGCCAAAAAGGGCTACAAAACTATTTGCTTTTGACAGTAACTGATCTCCTTAACTTCCCTCACTTGGAAGTCTTGAGGGAACAAACGCAATGCCTGCCATGAGTTTTTACACCTTCCTGTTATTGTTTTCCACTTGATTCAGATTAGTTTCACTTATCCTTTGACCTTTGTCTGAACTTAAATTTGAGAATTATTTCTCTGATAGCCCAGCCCCCCCTCCCCCCCACCCCCCACAAAAAAAAAAAAAATAAAGATTAGTTCATTCGTTTTCAAATAAATTCCCCTGCTTAACGAGAATTCAAAGCAAATATATAATGAAGTATGAAGCTTTAAGGAAATTAGTTCTCTCGTTAGTTTAACCAAAGCTACCCAGTTGAAACCCGAAAGGAAAACACGACAACGGCTAACAACTTAAATCTTACATTTTTCATGGACGAAATGCTACCATCAACGACGTCGTTACGAAACCTCATCCCACTCCCCGAAACTTCTTCGGGCTTCAAATACCCTGTCTTGCCCTGCTCTAAGTTTAATCCTACGGGAAACATCGATCCATGAAACCCAGTTCCGCCTCCACCGACTGTGGGAATATGACCGGACGCGTCACTGGAGCTGAGCTGCAACATCATATGAGCCGATGGTGCTCCTGCCAAACCTCCATCGTTTCCGGTCAAGTTACTTTCAGCAGAAGCAAAGTTCTGGAGGCCGAGAATTTGCTCAAAGAAGTCATCAGCTTGGGCATCAGAAGGATTGTTCGCCATTAGAGTGTAACTGGAGCGATTCCTTAGCCCAGTCGAGTTGACGACTTGGTTTTAAAGAGCATCTACGTTGAGTTTTTATTTTTAAAATAACTAATTTTCTAATCAGAGTGCTGAATGACAATGAAGAGAGAGTAAAATGGAGACGATCAGCCGAATGAAGGAAGGGAGTGCCTTTATCCTGCTTAAATAAACATACTGTTCTCTGGGCCTGTCACCTGTTTATTGAAGAAAACTGGTTTGATGGGCCAGACCATGAAGGAGGAGTTCAACTTTTTGACTTATTGTGTACCTTTTTTTTTCTTATGAATTTTAATATTCATTGTTTTAAGTATTGAATTTAAAAAAATTATTTTATATTATGATAGTATATATTATTTCGCCAGAAGATTGTTGACCATTATTTTTCATTGTTGGCATTTTCATTAATTTAAATTCAAATATATATTATTTAAATAACTTTTATATGCATCAATTACATATTATTCAGATAAAAGTTTCATTTAAATCTTTCCTATTAAGACTTAATCTGTATTTAATCTCTCATATTAAAAAAATGTTTTATAGTCACTTAACTTTCAGAAAAACGATCTATTTAAAATATTTTGTATTATTTTAATAATTTTTTTATTAAAATATTTTTTTATTATTAAGTTATTAAAACATAATTAAAATTCAATCTTTTAATAATAATAAAATAATATTTAATATGAAAAATTTATAAAATATTTATTTTAATATTTGATCATTATCATCATTTTTATTTTAATATTTTATTATTTTTATTTTTAAAAAATAAAAATATGTATCTAAAAAGCTTTTTTTAAAATATTATTATTGTTGATTTTTCTTAAATTATTTCATACTAAATTTCATTTTATCCTTATTAATGATGCATATTTATCGTATTTTAATAACCTGAGAGTAAAAAAAAATAATATTTTAATAAAAAATCATTAAAATATATTATTTAATCTTAATTAATATTTTTTTTCAAAATTGAGGAACTAGAAAACACTTTTAAAAATCTAAAGAATTAAACGACATTAACTTCATAACCGGGAAGACTTCTACTACCCACTTTTCTATCATTTATTGGTTATATGTAAAAAAATTAGGACTATTTATTAACTTTAAAAAATTAAAATATTATGATATGTATATAATTGCATGTAAAATAATTAAATAGAACAAATTCAACAATAAATTCGTTGTAAGTCATAAAATTTAGAAAATCGATTTAGTTAAGTGGGTTATATATTTTTATTTCACAAACCAAACAAAAATCAAACTCATCTACTTATTTATAAATAAATTTTATTTTATTATATTTATAATATTTAAACATATTAATTAATATATTTCTCATCTTTTATAATTTCTAATTTCTAAACTTAATTATATGTATAAAAAATAAATATTTTTCCTTTTTTTTCTTTTTGAGAGGAAAGATAAACATGTTTTAATAATTCTTTCTTAATAGGTCTACATGAGTTTTATTTATTTATTTATTTTCAAATTCTAATTACTTTAACAATATTTCTTCTCATGCTTCACTTCATATTTATTTAGGGTATAATATAAATGAATATTTGAGAGAGAAGAGATGAAGAAAATGAACAATTGAACAATGTATTTTCTTGATATGATTTACACTTGATGTACTCTATTTATACTAACACAAAACTAACAATAATTAGCCTAATAGAATTCCTAGCTAATTGCAAATGTTGTGCAACCACTAGCACACACATGCATAGCTCAAACCACTTGCATACTCACTCACAACTCAAGCAAAGCTCATAGCAAGTGTTTAAACTTGTATACATCTAACCATAGTTTCACATTACCCCTCAAACTTAAAGAAAAGGTAACACCGTGAGTTTGGTTTTGAGAGAGAAGGATTGTGCTTAAGCTAGAGGCTTGGTTAGTGTATTTGGAAGTTTCTTTTGAAAGTTAACATGCTTGATGTCTAGCAGATCTTACACTACTTAGTCTAGAACAAAATACCAATCAATCTCTATATGTTTTATTCTTGAATGAAGGATTGGTTTAATAGTTAGAAAAGTTACAGTAAAGGAACTTGAGGCAAGGTAACACCTAATTCATGTAAGACTGATTATATCCAGATCATTTCAATTAAAGCCAAGACAAGTGTTATGTGCTCTGGCTCTGTGCTTGATTGAGCAACCACCTTCTACTTGGATGAACTCAAGAAACTTAGGAATCACCAAGAAATACTGCATATTCTCATGTACTCTTTTTTTCATCTGGGTAATTAGCCTAATCTGAATCATAATATTCTATTATATCCATTGAAATTAACTTATGTAAAGTGATACCATGAGTTAAGGTTCCTTTTAAAAAAACCTTAAAATCCTTTTAACACTTATGAGATGCATATTAGAAAAGGTATAAAGAAACCGACATAATTTGTTAACTTAGAAAGCTATATATAATGGTACCCAATATTACAAAACCCTTATTAGTCTTCGAATGGTAGATGGATCAACCAAAGTAATGCCTTCAAGTTTGGATAATATTGTTCCAGCCTTCGTAGGAGTTTTGGTAGTTTTAGAAGACTTTAAGCCAATTTTCTTGAGCAAATCGTTCACATATTTATATTGGTTGAGTTGCATAGTTGTAGGAATCCTACATACTTATAAACCCAAGAAATAATGCACATTATTAAAAACTTTAAGAGCAAACTTAAAGTTAAGTGCAAAAATGATATCATTTAGAAATTGAGGATTGCTACCTGTCAACAAAATATCATCAATATAAACAAGCATGATAGTTAGCTTAGTGACATTCTTACTATAAACACATGTTAGGATATGCTTTTGAATTGATAATGCCAAGATCTAGAAGAATTGAGCTTAATTTTTGATACAAAGAACGTAGAGCCTGTTTAAGGTCATAAAAGGGCTTTTGAAGTTGTCAAACCAATAGAGGATTTATGGTGTCTTTAAAGCTAGGAGGTTACTTCATATAAACTATATCAGTGAGGTCTTTATTCAAAAAAGTATTGTTAACATCTAATTATTTAATAACACAATCATAAGCTAAAGCCAAATTAAGAATAACATACACTACCTATTGTTTCACAACTAGTGGGAAGGTTTCTATATAGTCGATGCATTTAAGAGTAAAAACTTTGGCCACTAATTTGGTTTTGTACTTATCTAAGAAACCATCACTTTTAAGCTTCACTCGAAAGACCCATTGTTGGGTGGTTTTCAACACACGAACTCGTGCAAGCATACACGGTCACAAGTAATAAAGATTTGTAAGTAAAGATCGATCCCACGAGGATTTGTTACCATAGTTTGTCGAGTACTAAAATTGTATCTCTCTGATTTTATCCAAAATAATCGTTGATTAATAAAAAAGTAAAGTAAGAAAATAAAAGAAATCTAGGATTGCAATTTTTCACCAAACTAATCCACTCAAATCATGTTATTTTCTTTTGATTTATATTTTTTTGTACATTTAATTTGTCAACCGAAAACTTCTTTTTTTATTATTCATACATCTCTTTCGGTAGTATAAATACACCTCGTTAAATTAATTTACTATATCTCTATGAAAATTAAATTTACCGAGATTCATTAATTCTGCTCTAAGTTTTCAAATAGCCATACATACAATTAGGGTATATCTCTACATCCTTCATCATACATGTCATTCTATTTCTGACCAATACACACTGCCTTTAAATGCCTTTCTGAGTTTATTCATGTACTTATGATCGTTTTGATAAGATTCGTAAATAATCAAAAAGCATTACGCACAAAATAGAACGAACAAATTGAACGTCTTATAAATCTATCAAAAATAATTAAAATTAAAGCTTCATAAATTTAGATTAAATGCAACCCTAGAAAAATTAAATTACTTCATAAAATTAAAATTAAAATTATAACAACTACAGAAAAATTAGAAGAAGCAGAAATAAAATTAAAACATCACATACTAAAAATATTTGGTACACTTGAGAAACAAAGCCAAAAATGGCTTACCAGTGTTCCATGACCAACACACAAACAAAATAAAAATTACAAATTGAAAAAAACTAAAACACTCTAAAAACTTTCGAAATTAAAACTAAAATTCTACTCCAAAAACTACTCCAACCAAAAAACTTTTTACAACTAAAAACTATCTCCTATTTATAGCAAAAAAATACATCTAAAATATTACATTTTTTATTTTATTTTTTTTATAAAAACGCGTAATAATTTGTATCGAAAAAACAAAAATTACGCGTATCGATTTTATTAATTAAATCACGCGTGAGCCGAGGGGCTACGATTCTCGCATTTTTTAAATTCTTTATGCATGCCACGTGTCGACGTTTGATTCGGGAGAGAAGCGTAGTGCCACGTGGCGACTTTCATCATGAAGCGGGCGCATGAAGAACGACGCACGCGATTTCTTCGGATTTGGAAGTAGTTAATCAATTTGGAAGTGGCGGTCCGATTAACGTTTTTATTTCACCAAATACATGCCACGTGTCATCATTTTATTCGTGGAATATTTCGAGACACGTGGTACGTCATTTACCATTTGAAGAGTGAGGGTGCACGCCACTTGGATGGACCGCGTCGCACAGGATTTTTACACTGGCCGAGCGGCTCGGTCGCGCGGCTTGGATGGATGCGCTTCATCCGGGACCGTTGATCGATCCAGAGTCGGCGATCACCTCGGGGAATCTGCCAGCGGCCAACATGTGGGGCCCATTTCGACGGCCAGCGCGACACGTGGGACCCGGTAGCGTCGCCGAAATGCCGCGCGAAGATTCTGTAGCGATTCTTTTTTAAATGCGGTTGTACTCGCCCGAATTTGGACCGGATTTAATTGATGATCGAACGGTAGTGATGGACGTGCGTGATTTGTCAGGCGAGTGTGATTCTTTTCTGCACGTAAAATTCAATTTTCTTAATTATATTTTGACCCACAAATATATTTCAAATTACATTTTCAACTTTTTTAATTACAATACAGCCCTTTTGGTAATTTAAATTAAATTTTAAACTTTTAATAATTGAAATTAAGCCCGACTTTAATTTAAATTATATTTTCAACTTTTATAAATTACAATTAATCACTCTTTTATTTGAAATTATATTTTTGGGTACAAATTTGCATTTAAGTACGTTTTCGATACAAATTACTTAATTTTATTTAAAATATATAAAAAAACAGTAAATACTAATTTATTAATCGAAAATTAACTAAAAACATCAAGAACATAGCAATTATAATTAATAAAATAGGTGAAAATAACTATATAAAATACAGTTATCACCCATCTACATGTAATAGGTTTGTTATCTTTAGGACATTTAACCAGCTCCAATGTGCCATTTTTAAGATGTGTCTCAATTTCAAACTGCATAGTTTCATACCATTCAGAGGTGTTTAGTGCCTGGGATATAGACTGAGGCACATCTAGAAAAGTGATATAAAAATTACCTGAGGGAGAATAACTAAGCATGACATGATAGGAAAAAGGCTTGATATTTGTGATACTTTCTTTAGACCTTGTAGTCATAGGGTGATTCTTTTAAGTAATGATAGGAACATCTAAAGCAAAAAGCTTAATAATAAACTAAATTTCATTGTTAGGATCAGGAAACAGATCTAAAGAATACAAAGAAGGTAAGCTTAAGAAGGCATTGTCGTGAGAAAAAAAGGGCTAGAAGATATAGAATTCAAAATAGGTAAGCCTAAAGAAACATTACCTACTGAGGTAGGAGTACTAGATGACACAAATCTTGAGAAAATAAATTGAATTGGGTCAGAATGACCTAGAAAAGGAATAGAAGTAGTTTGACTGATATGAGAGGAAGACAATGACTATTGAGGCATAAGAGGTTAACTAAATAAAGACAAAAAAAAGTGGTAATAAAAAATAAGACCTTTTTATGTAGATACATCAGAAGAATCAATAGAAGAAACATTTTCCTAAAAAGGGAAAATATTTTTCATGAAAAGCAACATGTTAGCTTGTATAGAGATGTTAGGATTGAATGTCTATACACAAATATCTTTTTTGCTATGGATCATAACCAAGAAAAGTACATAAAGTGGATTGAGGTTGCAACTTATGTTTATTGTAATCTCTAAGGCAAGGAAAGAAAAATAGTCAAAAAAAATTTAAAAAGAATAGTTAGGCACCCTAGCATAAAGCAACTCATAGAAAGATTTATTTAAGAGGATTTTTGAGAGCAATCTATTTTTGAAATATATAGTAAATTTAAAAGCATGAATCCAAAATGCCATGGGAAGAGTTTTCTGTAAAAGTAAGGCTAGTCCTTTTTCTACCATGCGTCTGTGTTTACATTTCACAATACCATTTTACTGTGCAGTGTGTGGACATGTAACTCTATGATTAATGCCCAGCTTAGACAAGTCTATAGTTAGAAAAGAAAACTTCTTACCTCCATCTCTTTATCCAGATATAATCTTAGTACTAAAATGTCTTTTCTATAATTTGCATAAAAGAATAGAAACAATAGCAAAATCTGATTTAGTAGACAAAAATACACCCATTGATATCTACTAGAGTTATTAACAACTAGCAAACAATATTTAGCACCAGTGGTTGCTACAATAAGAAACGCCCACAAGCCCATATACAATAATTCAAAGGCATTAACATAATGCTTATGAACATGAGTAAAAGATAGTTTATGTGCCTTAACAAGAGGAAAAATTTGACAAGTACATTTATTTAGAGTACCAATAGGCAACTGTAAAGTGTTATAGACACATTTCAACACTTCATCAAAGGGATGATCTAGTCGAGCATGCCACAAGGAGCTTGAGTCAGAGTTGGTGGCACTATAAGAAATAGCTTTGGAACTTGCCTCTTGCATAGAACCATCAATTGTGTAAAGATCATTACTCGCCTTGTCTTGAATGACAACTTTCCTTATTTGTGCATCCTTATATATATATATAATTTTATTATTAGTTTTGCACAATTGCTAAACAAAAATCAAGTTATGTGAAATAGTTGGTGTGTGGATAATATTTGATAACTATAAATCACAACCATTAATACTATACAGGTATTATAAGAACTTAAAATTGGAAGAGTAGATTCATTACCTACAGTGACTACTTTATTACCAGTATAGGGACTAACATCCTATAAAATTTGATCATCACCAATCAAGTGATGTAAGGCACCTGAATTAATAAGCTAGTGACATTAATTGATTGCTTGTTATTATCAGAACCAAAGTTATCAGCCACCAAAGCATAAGGACCATTAGACCTTCTAAGAATGAGATCTCCCAGTTAAAGCACTAGTTTATAGAATGACCATTCTTATTGCACACTTGACATTACATTTTTTTATAGCCACTAGAATTAGAACCAAGATTCATAGGTTTTTTCCTTTAGACTCATGTGAATTAGGTCTAGTATATGAGGATGAAAAAAAAATCTTACAAGTTCCAATTGGAATATGTACCATTGTTTCCAATGTTGTTATTGTTATTTCTTAAAAAATTCTTGTTGTTTCCTTGAGAACGAAGATTCATTTCGTTCATTTTTGCAACATTGGCTTGCATAAGGCTATTTCCAAATTGATGATCAAGAATTCTTTCATGTGTAAGAATATAACTATACAACTCATCAAAGGAAAAAGTAACAAGTCTCAGTGTGATACCTAAAATGAATGAGTTCCAATTTAAGTCAAGACCTACTAGTGCATAACACATCAAATCATGATGTGGATTAGGTTGACCTACTATAGCAAGATGATTAGCAATCATAGCAATCATTTTCCTGTGAAAGATGTAATCATCAATGCATAGATCACCTTTCTTGGAGGTTTGTAAGTATAAACAAAGATCTATAAGGAAGCTGAGAAAAGCACCTATAATTTGTACCACATTTTAGTAGCATTTGATCTAACCAAATGTGAAACCATTCTAAAACTTACAAAAGCATAGATCCAACTTTTAACAAGGCCATTCATTCAATTCTAGAAAACAAACATAGAATTGATTTGAATGGAACCAAGAAGAAATTAAGGTGAAGGAATCAATGTATGATAAATGTAGCTTTACAAACCATACGTAAAATGACTAAGAGAATTTACAATTTTTAAATCAAAAAATTGATCAATAAGTCAATTAATTAATCAAAATATTACAGAATGATTAAATAAAATCTAAAATAACTATTTAGATTATAATTATAATATTATTATAAATGGATAAATCTTGATGTTATATAAAATAATTTAAATTATGAAAAAAAACAACTATAAATAAAACTAGTAAACTAAATGTGAAATGAGATATAAATAAAAAATATATATGAAAAAGTATAAAATATTGTCCCAAATAAAAAATATATTTTGATGGAAGATAAAAAAACTACAAATAGATAAATTTAATGGTAAATTGTTTAGAAAATAAAAAAAGAATAATTTTTTTAATATGAAACGCTACTTTGTTGATATTTTATTAAAAATATTATGATAATATCCATAGTATCCAAAGTATTTTGACAAAAAAAAAAATTTCATGACATTTTCTTGATAACGATATTTTGTTAACAATGTAAGCACATGTATATTTGTAATGTAAATATAAGTAAAAAAGAGTAGAAAACAAATATAATGGGTTGTCTCCTACAAAGCGTCTGGTTTAACATCGTCTGGTTTAACATCGTCAGTACGACTTTGTCACTTTTTTTATCCATCATCATCAAAGATCTTACATTGTGTGATGTCAAACTTTCTAGTTAGTTTTCCATTAAGCATTTTCTTACACCTTGGTAGTAGTCTCTTTTGAAGCATACTAGACACATTCTCCTATACACCTATCTCTTTGTTATCCTTTAGCTTCCACTTGGTAATAAAAATTTCCTTAAGATACTTTCCATTCTAAGGAACTTGCTCAATATCTTCCATAAGAGTTATATAGATTTGTACCTTAGGGATGGTCTTCAAAAAATTTCTTTCATAATTCTACTTCTTTGAACCATCAAACTTGTTGTAGAATGATAAAGCTAGGTCATCAATAAAAAAGGAAGGCTCAATTACTACCTTTAGTACCATATTGGATTTTTCGAGGGTGATAGTCTTTTCTTATTAACTAGTCAATTTTTTGAATATATCATTTATAGAGAATTTATGAGGTTCCTCTAATTGCTTACTACTCTTTAAAGTAATGACATTGATGGTCTACTTAGGGTTAGCTATTGTTTGAGAGTAGAACTCGACAACTACCTGTGCTTCCATTATTTCCACCTATAGTACTTCTTAGTTAACTTTTGTTTCAAGATTCTTCTGTGAAATATGAGTTTTCTTGATAAAAGCTTGGTTATCTTGTTGAAATTTAACTATATTTTTAGCCATAGTAGTTACCAAGTCTTTTAGAGACTTTCCTTGAATGGGTGGAATAGGTATGACATTAGAAATGAAAAGTTATATATGATGTTGAATTTCTATTCTAAATTTTTCAATGAAATTTGGTTAACCTGTATCTCAAGATTTCTCCTTGAAATTTCTTGTTCTTACTGAAATGCCAAAGTGTAACCAACTAAGGAATTTACTAAGTCCTCAAGAAATTTATCTTGAATGGTTGAAGTACGTTATGATAGGGGGAATGGAAAGTTAGGTGTGATTTTGGAATTCTATGTTAGATTTTTATATGAATCGCTTGGGTATTGATAATCCCACCATCTTATATTATACATGTTAGAATATACATCATATTAAGCCTCTAACTTTCAAAATAAACCATAGCATTAACATGCTCACAATTGTCTTGTTATTTGCTCAAAATAGGGTGTAAGAAATCCTA
Organism: Hippophae gyantsensis; assembly: GCA_030763125.1. Taxonomy (NCBI): domain Eukaryota; kingdom Viridiplantae; phylum Streptophyta; class Magnoliopsida; order Rosales; family Elaeagnaceae; genus Hippophae; species Hippophae gyantsensis. The sequence continues at coordinate 7,494,315 of CM061032.1, forward strand.
AAATAGCACTTGACTGCTATGTGATCCACTTTGTTGCACATTTGACACTGCAATTTGTCAAACTTGGCATCATTTCCCTTATCTTGTCCTAAGAATTGTGTAGAGGAAGAGCTATTGTTTACATATTGATTAGATGCAATAAAAGCATTCTTGTATGAGTTATGTGGCTTATTGTTGTAAGATTGTGGCATTTTGCATGCCAATTATTTGTAGAAATTCCAAGTTTAGTAATTTATCCTCCTTTTGTAGAATTTCATAAATAGCCCTTGAATAAGTATTTGATTTTGTGTTTTATTCCTTTAAAGTATCAATCAACTTATAGTTTCAATTTTTTGTTATTGAGGTGTAAAATGAGATCTAATCTTATACTGCTTTATCCAGCTTAATTTCATACATGACTAGCTAGGTTTGAAGTTGATGTTACTTGTATCCCGTTTGGTTGAGTGGACAAAACACCCTTTACATAATTTATCTACAACTTTCACATAATGTATACCCTTATATAACTCACGTACAACTTCATTCTAGGGCTTATGGTCCTTGATGTTCCTTAGGAAGAGATTGGAATATTGAGAAAGAAAGCTCTGAAGCAAAATATTGAACTAGTTTGTCTCCCATCGATTTTCTATTTTCTTGATTAATATTTAAGAATAAGAGGCAATAGCCAACGAAGTAGCATTATGACATTTATGTCACTAATAACTTTTTCTGAAATCGTTTACATGAATTCTTAGACTATTTTTGATCAAGACAAACCATTAGATTGCATAACTAATTATCAAATTGAAGAATCAAGTCATAACCACTATAGGTATTCTTCAAATTTATTTCTTGATGATCTCTCTTTGAATAGATTTCCTTTCTACTCTATTAATTGCTATCAATAAGTTTGTGAATTAATTATGTTCTCTAGTCTTCTAGTATCAAATATTTTCTTTATTTCAATAAGATTAAGTTATATCAAGCCAAATTTTTAGGGTGTCTTATTTAAACTCAAACTATTATCTTTAAAAATGATGTTAAGAAAATTAAAAAGGTTTGTTTTTTCTAATCTAATTTATTGTTTTAGAAGCCTCCTAATACTTCGAATAAACCTTGAAATTTAGCAATACCAGAATGTAATTGAAATTCATTTAAAGATTTGGATACAAATTAGAGAAATTTTCTATTCATAAAACCTTATCATTATATTCAAACATAGGAAGAGCTAGAGAGATGTGTCAAGTTCTATCATACAATCATCCTAGATATAAAGCAAACATTGGGCAAGTTATAACAAAACTTACCCAATGTTTTTATATTCTTGATAATTGATTTAATTGATTAAATAGATCTTTGATGATCATGTTTTTGTTTTCACTAACAAAAAACATCAAAGCATGTAGCAATTGGTTTTGGCATATCTAAGCTTGAGCATGTGAAACATGTCTGAGCTTCAACCCAAAAGCCAATAACCAATATTGTACTCCCAAACAAGTTACTCTCGTTTCATTATTATGGATGTTGTTTACACATAGTTGGATGGGGTGCTGATGATATTATTATTGGTAGTGCTATGGTTAAGGTGTTAGCAGAAGCAAAATCTCCTGAGCAAGGATTGAAGGAACTAGAAATTTATGTAAGATCATTAAAAGTTGTTCTTCTTCCTCAATTACAGACTCTTAAAATTAAAGCAAGCTTGCAATTTAGGAAAAAAATTCTAATACAACAGGATTAGTACTCCTCTTATGTAAAGAACTTAATGTTTTTTGTGTTTCATAGTTAACAATCAATAATAGTCAAGCTTATGTTTTTTTTCCTTCCTTTTATCAATTTGACTGAGTTACAATATAAAATCTCCTACAAAAATAACTTGATTTACATAAGCAATATTTTGAGATTGTGGCACTGTGATGATAATGAACTCTGCAAAACTTGGTTTGAATGACTCATATGCTTAAAAAATCTTTTATATGCTTTCATTTTCTTTCATCAAAAATTTCACTTAGTGATCCAAAGAAGCAAAAACGAGAGAACAAAATGGAATAGAAGGGCTATAAAGCATGCAGGTAAAGGGAAAAACATGCAAAATGAGTAGCTCGTTATAGTCGTTGCTACAACCTCTATATAGTTAAATTGGAGGAGGAGGCTTTGTCATTTTTTTCTTTTCCAGAATGAGCTAGTTCATTCAGTCATAGATTTATCATTCTTTTCAATACTGCAAATGTTAATTGTGGTATCGGAGCATTTGGGAGATTTAGGAAACATGAATAATTGATATGTAGCATAAATGAATGTAGACATTTATTAATTAGGCTTGATATATATATATTATTTAATGTGTGTGTTTAGGAAGCATGAATAATTGATATGTAGCATAAATGAATGTAGACATTTATTAATTAGGCTTGATATATATATATATATATATTATTTAATGTGTGTGTTTAAATGTATATGATCCTTTGGGTTTTATCACTTGTTGTGCATATTTACATGGGTGGGCTTTTGTGCTAGTAATGATTAAAGACTTCAAGGGTAGAATGGTCTTTTTACAACTAATGTATATATACCTTTGTTAGGGTTGTTTAGACGTGGCTTTCTCATTTGTCTCTTCGTGTTCTCTCTATATGTGCAAGAATTAAGTGTGTTAGGGTTCTCCAACCTTCTAATTGTACTAGACTTTCACTATAATCAATTCTTTCAATCTTATAAACTATTTTTGCTATATTGGATATATTGTTTTTTTTTCGATGAATTAGGTCAATTAATAATAAGTGATGAAACACTTAAATGTCAAAATATTATAATGGAACAAGCTAACAATATCATAAGAGAAATAATTTTTTCTTGAATTTGTATTTCATATTTTCCCTTGCTTTAAACTTATGTACAAGAAATGATGATATATTAGTCTACTGAAAACAAGAAAGTAAATGCTTTCTTATACACCAATATAGTAGCACTACACTGCTACCCATACTTTTTATTGCATCTTCTATCCTATGAATGCACCCATACCCTGCTCCAAGCATGCTACTGTTGTTGCTCCAATAAAACATGTTGTCTGTCATACTTCTGTAGCTCATGCTTTCCTATTGTTGCACCCTGCAGCTCTCTGCTCCACCTCTGCATTTTCAGCTCATGCCAACACTCCCGCTCAACTCTGTGCATAGATAGATCTCATGCCCAACTTGTCAATTGAGTTGTAGAAATTCCTTACAGACATAGATTTTATGAATACATCATACAATCGATCTTTTGACTTAACAAACAGAATCATCATGATCCTACTGCACCCATGCTCTCTGCAATCTATTGTTCCCATTATAATAATTCTTCATCCCCTCCTCAAGTTGGAGTTTGATGGATATCATGCAAACTCAACTTGAACATTAACTTGCTACATTGAGAAGCTGATAGAACAAGAGCTTATTTGCTCTCACTATATCTTCTAGTTATCTCATACCATAACTCTTTGACTGAAGTTGTATAAAGAAAGCTATCAACAAGATCTTTGGATATGAAATTGACTATCCAAGAAGTAACCATATAGTTAGCTCTTGTCCCATAGTTCATACTTTGTATTTTCTTTATTAGGTTTAGAAAGCTTACCATCAACGAAACTTAGCTTCAACTTGACTCCAAGAGCAATCTTCGTAGTTATGCTCCAAGTGAGAAAATTACCTCTATTCAGATGTACTATTACAAACACCATAGACATAAAATGTCTATCATCAATGAAACCTAACTTTAACTTGGCTTCAAGAACAATCTTCATAGAAATGCTCTAAGTGAGGTATTTACCTACATTTATATGTACTGTGAGAAGCACCATTCCCAAAGTTCCCAACTCTTCTGCAAGCCCATGAACTGGAGTTCTGCTACCCGTTAAGGGTATAATAGAATCTTGATCGTCACTGTTAATTAAGACTCTAATTCCAGCCTTCACAGTCTTGCCTATGATTGTAATTGTTGGTATCTCCAAGTCCAGCAACTCATAATCCAATATTTTGCTACAAACTGACCATTTGTGAACTCCCACTTAAAGCATAACTCAGAGGTGGTACAACACTTGTATACAGCCCATATTGAGGATCAAGTGTAGCTAGACTTGCATATCCAATACTCTGTGCAATGCTAAGACTAGCAAGAGTTAAACCAGCCAATAAGTCTCTTTTAAACTTAGATGCTTTATAATTCCTTTCCCATTCAAGGATTCGAAATAGATCATGCAAGAACAAAAACAAAGCGTTTTTGATGGAGTTTTGTTCTTAGATGTTGAAGGATAGAAGGAATTTAATAATAGCATCAACTGCCATGTTGATACCACTGCGCAAATCCATTGCATTTACCCCAGCTGCTATTGAATTTGCAGCCTCTATAAGTATTGCCTGGGTGAGAACAATTGTACATGTAGTACCATCTCCTGCAACTTCATTAGTAGCTTTAGTAACCTGCTTTACAAGATCTGCACCAACATTCTTGGACTATTAATTAATTCCTCTATTATGTCTGGAACACCCCCATTTATCTTCTTTTTCTATCACTTCCAAAATTACTTGAGCTAGCCATAAAGATTGCTGAGGTAGGAACAACAAGGAACCTTTTCTTCTTCCCACATCATGAATTCAAATAAACTGAATAATATATCGCAACTTGTAATAAACATTTATGTGTTAAAAATAATCCAAGTCAGCAGCAAAGTTTCTAGAAGTTGCGGGTCTATTTCTGTTAAGAATTAATTATAAAGTGTTTGTTAAAATTAGGCAGCAAGTTCTCTTTTTTTAGGCGCTGTGCGTAGCGTTTTTAGCGGATTGTTTCTATATTTAGTTATGGTTGTAGTGGGTTGGTTATAGGTTAATTATGTGGCATTGTAATGGGGTTAGTGGGTGCTAAAAATAGGAATATGCACCATTATAAATATCGTGTTTGTATCTGTTGGTATAATTCAATAAAGTTGGGAAATAAATCAAGTTCTTTGTGTTCTGTTGTGTTCACTAGAAAGAATTCCAACAAATTGGTATCGAGCGAGTTGGAGTCTGATGGCAGAATGTACTTATTTGTGGCAACGCAACTGTCAGCATGTCCAATCCGACGATACCTTTGTTCAAGGGTGACAACTATGAGTTTTGGAGCATCAAGATGCGAACTATGCTGAAATCTTATGGTTTGTGGGAATTGGCAGACAAAGAAATACCGACTCCTGATCCAACACCAATCGACACAGCCAAGCGAGATGTAAAGGCGCTCTTCTTCATTCAGTAAGCCGTACACGAATCGGTGTTTCATAATTGCGTTGAAGCAACAAACCAGGCACAGTCTACTCGAAAACCGCATTTCAAGGAAGTTCCAAGCGTGGTAGCTATCAAGTTGCGGGGATTGAGACGAGAGTTTGAAACATTGTTCATGAATCAAGCCCGAGTTTGTCCAATTGTTTCTTACACGAGTTACATCAATAATCAACCAGATCTCAAGTTGTGGAAGATCTCTCCAAAATATAGTTGTGATGAAGGTGTTGCGTAGTTTGACAAACCAAATTTGATCACAGTGGTGGCGGCGATTGAAGAATCCAAAGACATGTCCACCTACACGCTTGATGAATTGATGGGATCATTGCAGGTCCATGAAACTCGCCTCAATCGATCGAAGTGGACGACACCAAAGCCTTTCTATACCGGGGCGGCGATTCCTCGCCAAAGCCAATAACAAGGCAAGAGGTGAGGCCAAGGTAAAGCAGAGTCGAAGCGAAGGCGGTAGAGCGAGAGGCAAGCCAAGTCACAATCAACCGCACTCTAATCAATCAAAGAAAGATGTAGAATGTTACTATTTTCATAAGAAAGTATATGCAAGCCGATGCTACAAGAAACAAACAAAGAGAAGAAGGTCAAGACGTAGTGTTATTATTGTCACAAGATCGATTAAATATGCAAGCCGATTGTTACAAGAAGAAAAAGAGAAGAAGGACAAAGTGTTTTGTTGAAGAAAAGAGCAAACCAAGCACGATTGTTCATGGCGAAACCGATAAAGAATCGGTGAGTCAAGTCTGGTTTTTGGACAATGTGCTCAAACCATATGACCGTTTCAAACATCCGTTTGATGAATTAGATGAATCATACAAAGAAAGCGATTAAACTTGGTGATGATAAAGAGATACGGGTTGAAGGAAGAGGAAGTGTAGCCGTGCCAGCCAGTCACAATACACGGATGCTTTACATGATGTGTATTATATTCCTCAATCTCGAACCTACTTAGCATTTGGCCAAATGATGACGGACAACGGGTGTACCATCAAGTTTGAAAGCGCATTAATCGCAGAATTATTGATGCGGCCGTGGATCGACGATGGCAACAATCAAGAAGACACAAAACAACTTGTTTCCCTTTGGAGATAGCCAAGGTGAAAGACAAGGCACTGCCGCGAGGAGATTAGTTCTAGCGGCCGATGGCATTTAAGGTATGGTCATCTACACATGAATGGTTTGAAATTATTGAATCAAAAGAAAATGGTGAACGGGGTTACCCGAAATTGGTGAAATCGGGTTATGTGAAGGATGTGTGTTTGCAAGCAATCAAAGTTGCCATTTCCAAAGATCGGGCCGATGCGGCAACCAAGGTACTCGAGTTGGTGCATCTTGACTTGTGTGGGCTTTATGGAGGTTGAATCCACGAGGAAGTAAGTATTTCATGTTATTTATCGATGATTACTGTTGAGATGACCTGGGTATATTTTCTTAGTTATAAAAGTGAAGCATTTGATTTCAAAAGATTCAAAGCCATGGCAAAGACACAAACGGTGGCTAGGTCAAAGTTTCTAGATCGGATCGTGGTGGTGAGTTCCAATCAAAAGAATTCAAGCATTTTGTGAGAAAGAAAGTCTTCTGACAACTGACCACTCCATACACACCTGAAAGCAAACGGCAGTAGCCGAACGCATGAAATCGCCATCGGTAGTAGAACTAGCAAGAAAGTATGCGAAATCTAAAGGTATGCCGAATAATTTCTCGGAAAGTCGGGTTAGAGCAACAACGGTATATGTTCTAAATCTGTCACCAACCAAGGCAAGAATGAACAAAACACCGTTTGAAGCGTGGTTTGAAAGGAAGCCTGGTGTGGCATTTGCGTGTTTTTGGCTGCATTGCTTACACTCTTATAAGTGCACAAACCGAAAAACCGGACTCAAAATCTGAAAGTGTGTGTTCTGGTATTGCATACAATCTAGGGTTATCGGTTGTTTAATCCGGACAAAAGAAGATTATAGTCGGTAGAAATATCATGTTTGATGAGAATGCTAGTTGGAGTTGGTCTATGGCAGAAAACAACACACCAATACTTGAAATAGAAGATGAAGAAGAAGAAGATGGCGAAGCACCACAAAGCCAGCAGCTCGAGTAGCACTTCACATCGGATGGTTGATCCTGATACACAAGGAAGAAAGGTACGATCCTTACAAGAATTGTATGAAACAACCCAAGTTTTGTATGTAGCGAATCCATTATCCTATGAAGAAGGTTTAGAAAGAAAGGAATGGGTCAGCAATGAAAGAAGAAATGAGTTCAATCGAGCAAAACCAAACCTAGAAGTTGGTGGAATTACCAAAAGATCGCAATGCAATTGGAGTTAAATGGGTTTACAAGACTAAATTTGGTCCGAGATGGCAGGTATTAAAATGCAAAGCAAGATTAGTGGCAAAAGGATATGCACAAAAGCAAGGCATAGACTATGAAGAGACGTTTCTCCCCAGGTGGCGACGAAACGGTTCGGTTGTTGATGGCAATGGCGGCCCGATTGAGACAACCTCTCTATCAATTTGATGTGAACACAACATTCCTCAATGGTGAACTAAAGAGAGGTTTATGTTGAGCAATCGGAAGGTTTGAGGTGAAGGGCAAAGAACACTGTGTAATGCCGTTTGTTCAAAGCATTATACGGCTGAAGAGCCGTCGTGGTACGGCAAAATTGATGCACATTTTCGAAATTGGGATTTGAGAGAAGCAAGAATGAGCCTAATCTCTATGTCAAACGCAAAGAAAAGGAGGTTTAATAGCGGTATGTCTCTATGTTGATGATATGATTTATTTTGGCACAGATGACGCAATGGTAAAGGAGTTTAAAGAGCAAATGATGCGCGTGTTTGAGATGACCGATCTAGGAGAGATGCATTACTTTCTAGGTTTGGAGGTAGAACAAGAGAAGGGAAAAATCTTTGTGTCCCAACGCAAATATGCAAGAGACTTGGTAGAAAAGTTTGGATTAAAAAGATTGCAATCCCGTACTAATTCCAATGAATACAAATGAGAAGTTGACAAGATTGATGGAGAACCGGAGTCTGCAGATGCAACTCGGTTTAGGAGTTTGGTGAGGTCCGTTGTACTTGACGCGCACAAGACCGTGACATCACACATGTTGTTGGATTGGTTGCGAGATACATGCGAGAATCCAACTAAACAACACATAGGGAGCAAAGAAACGAATTCTTAGGTACACATGTACAATAAGCTATGGTATGTGGTACTGGTGTTGATGAACCATGTTTGACAAAGTGGCTATTAGATATGGATCGGCAAAGATAGATGATCGAAAAAGCACAACAGTCGTGTTCTTCTTTTTGGCAATAGCGTAATAAGTTGGAGTTCGAAGAAACAAATAACAATTACCTATCAACCGCAGTGGTGAGTATAATGCAAGAATCAAAGACGCCAAAGGTGTATGGTTAAAGCGCTTATTAGAAAGAGTTAGATTGTGGCTTGAAGGCCAACAATACTCTATTGTGATAACGGTCTACGATTGCAATTGGTAACAATCCCAGGTGCATCCGCAACAACAAAGCACATGCATAATTCCGACCCATTTCATACGAGACTTGATTGAGCAAAAGATGATAGAGTTGCAAGATGTGAACACGAACCGAAGAGTTATGTGCTAACCAAATCACTCACACGAGAGAAGTTCAACCGGTGTCGGTAGACATTTATGAATGTCTTGGACTTTGGATTAAGGGGGGTGTTAAAAATAATCCAAGTCACAGAAGAAGTTTCTAAAGTTGCGTCTATTTCTGCTTAAGAATTAATTAGAAAGTGTTTGTTAAAATTAGTGCCAAGTTCTCTTTTTTTTTTAGGCTATATGCGAGCAAGTGAGCAGATTTTTATGACATTGTTTCTATATTTAGTTATGGTTGTAGTGGTTATGTTACTCATGGTTAATTATGGCAGCATTGTAGTGGGGTTAGTGGGTGCTAAAAATAGGAATATGCACCATTATAAATATCGTGTTTGTATCTGTTGGTATAATTCAATAAAGTTGGGAAATAAATCAATTGCTGTGTTCTGGTGTGTTCTGTTCTGTTCCGAAAAGAATTCCAACATTATGCTCATAGAAATCCCTTTCCCCTTCAACTTATATGTTTTTGTTGCAGGGGAGAAAGATGGGGTGATATGGCATGAGAAACAATAACAGGATTGTAACAATATTAAATGTGTACTAAAATTCTATCACTAAGAACTTGGAATTATGGTGCCAACGTAGCCAAATCCGCATGAAGGTAATGGTCTGAAGAAAAAGGTAAACAAAGTAGTTGTTCTTCCCATGAACAAAATCATAGCATCCATAGAAGAAGAGGAAAACTCCAAATCCTAACTCCAAGAGATGAAGCCTATTTACAAACTTGAACTTGGCAAAAATCGTTATAGCATCCAATCAATTTAGTATCAAAAACCTTGACAATAAAGCAATGAATGATAGCTCATTGAAAGCTTACCCACAACATCTTGGGACTTCAGCTTCATTTAAAGTGAAGATTGGATTATAAGTTGATGAATCGGAGATTAGTTTCATGGATGTAGCAATTAAATAGTGATATTGATCGAAATGAGGACTGAGAAGACAGGAATTGTTGAGGAAGAGAAATGAGAGAATCCAAAAGCTATAGTACAGTTAAAGGGCAAAATTGTAAACTCTTGCTTTCAGAACGTTGTCGTATGTTGAGAAAAGGAAAAAAATGATATTGGGTTGAAAACCAAGCTATAACAAGATATATTCTCCTACATCATCACCTACTTAAAAACAATTAATAATTTGTCTAATTCATTAGTTAATATCAATAGTGTTGGACAGCGTTTTTGTTTTTCTTCCGGACGAGTTGGAGTGCACCATGATACTATGTAACTAATATTTTGCTGCTGTACCAATAAATTATTAAAAATATTTATCATAATTTAATATATACATTACAATTTAATTAGTTTTATGTTGATAAATAGTTTCATAATTATTTTATCCTCCCATATTCTTAAATTTATTTCAAATTAATAATTATTATTTTATTTGTTGTATATAAACATCGCTCGTAGATAAAAAATAATTGGAAATATTGTTACGGAATCTCATTAAAATGAAATGGGTTGAATAATTGTTTTAAATATGAATAATTATGTGTTATAAATTATTATATAAGATTAAGCTTATTTTAAAGTGATATATTAAAATCTAAATAATTTAAATTTTAATATATATCTAATAGATTGTAACTCTTTAATGTATAGAGATTTAATGATAATGTCTATATATTATCATATAAGGTTATCAATTACCGATTACAATAATATATATATATATATTTATTAACTATATATATATTGATTATATATCTTAATGATAAGTATTTTATTATTCTTACATGATATCTCATCGTCAGAAAAAATAAAGAAAAAATTAAAAGATTTTTTAAAAAATATGTATAGATCTAAAAGTTTAATTAATCAATTATAGAATTAATTAATATTTATAGATTCAGGTATGTTTTGTATATTTATATTTGATTTTTGATGATACAACATTAATATTCTTAGATTATATTTAAGTGATGGTTTTTATTAAATATTATTTTATTTTATGATTTTTTATTAAAAATTATTTTATTTTAACAAGTGTTATCGGAATCTCTTCATGTTAAATCATTAAGAATCGATTTATTTTCAATTTATCATAATTTTAGTATTTTTAAATATGATGATTTTGATTTTAATATTATTAGATTTGAAAATAATTATGGTTGTATTTTAAAATTAAGAATTTTAATTAAAAATATTTTATAATTATGATTATTTAATATATAAATTTTTATTCAATTAAAAAATACATTAATAATTTTTTTTTAATAATATGTTAAAAATTAGATTCAGCTTTTTTGAAAAAAATAAAAAATGAGAGGAGGAAGCAGCAGCGGGAATACATTCAAAAAGAGTAAAATATTAATTAATGCTTTAATTAATCAAAGGTCACATTTTCTCTGCTACCTGCGTAACATGTCTTGTTATTATTTATTTTTTTCGGCATCTTGCCTCCATCGGTGCATCAGCGGCAGAATTTGATAATGATTTCTTTTGATATTATAATTAAGGTTTTTTTAATATTTTAATTTGGTTTTTTTATATTACAATTAAGGTTTAACTTAAACATAATTAAAAAATAATAATTTCAACAATCAATAACTACAATTATGGTTTCATTTGTGGTTTTTTTTTTAAAACCCATCAATATTTTATAGATTTAAAAAAAAATTAATGAGATTAAATATATGAATTTAAATTAATAGATAAAAATATGGATATACGACTTATTAAGAATTGATCATGTTTAAACAATATTGATTAGTATTGATCATAGGAGTAGTTACTGTTGTGTTAAAAAATAATTTTTTTAATACAATTAAAAATTCAAATATTGATATATATTTTATATAATTAATTGTATCTCGCTAAAGTAACTTATCTAGTGAAAATTAATTTATTTTATAATATAAATCATTGTGTGTATGTAATTTGTATAAATATTGATCAACGTAAAAAAAAAAGGTTAATATTTAACATAAATACACGATGATTATTCATTTTTTACATGTTAATAATAATTCGATCCAAAAGAGGATTTATTGTTTGACATATTATTATTGTCAATGTTTAATTACTACACCAACATATCTTACAATTTAATATTTTTTATCAAAAGATAAAATATTAATAGAGTACTCGATATCTTGATATGTGATTTGTCTTTGTTTAAATTTGTTATTTTGATTTAAAGAATTATATGAACTTTTTTTGTTTGTTTATTATTTTCTGAATTCAGTTATGAATAATCATACTAATATTATTATCGACATCAATTTTATCTCTATACTAAATAACACCAATTTCAAGTCATGTCAAGAGAATCTCTTGATAATTCAGTGTATGATGATCATGAAGAAGGCTATTCCAGATAAGGGTACTTACGATAAGGGTTGATTATTGTGCACCCATTACAGTTAAGAGTACTTCAAATGAAGAGAAGGAAAATGAAGGGTGAGAGAGATCAAATCGCAAGTGTATGATGATCATGAAGAAGGCCACTCCAGATGCATTCAAAGGCATAATGTTTGAAAAGATAATTACTGCTAAGGATTTCCTTGCGAATATTGAAAAGAGATCTATCAAAAAAGAAAAGACTAAAATAGATACACTATTGACAAGTCTAATTTCAATGAGGTATAGAGGCAAATGAAATATTAGTAAATAAATCGTGGAGATGTCTCGTCTTGATTCTAAATTGAAAGCACTTAAGTTAGAACTCTCTGAGAACTTATTAGTGCATTTGGTTTTGATGTCTCTTTCGACACAATTTAGCCAATTTAAGGTAAATTATAACTGTCAAAAAGAGACTTAGTCTTTGAATGAGCTCATCTCACACTATGTTCAAGAAGAGGAAAGATTGAAGCAAGATCAGATAAAGAATGCTCATGTGACCTTAACTTCTAAGTACAAGGACAAGGAAAGGAAAAGAAAGAAGGATAAGGAAGTTATAGATATGGCACCTCAAAAGAAACTAGATGAGCCTATAAGTACTGGTTGTTTCTTCTGTAGAAATGAAAGGCAAAGAAAGAAGCATTGCACCAACTATCACATATGGCGTACTAAGAAATGTATACTTCTTAATTTGATTTGTTCTGCATTACTTTAATTTTAATACCTAAACACACATGGTGAATAGATTCTAGTGCAATAACTAACATCAATGTGTCTATATAGGGTTGCATGTGTTGTTAAGAGCCAAGTGATAGTGAAGGATACATCTATGTAGGAGATGGCAATACAGTTCAAGTTGAGGCAATAGGAAAATTTAGGTTAATGTTAAAGACTGGATTTTATTTGGATCTTAATGATATATTTATTGTACCTTCTGGTAGACGGAATTTTATTTTTATTTCTACTTTAGATAAATTTGGTTATTCTTGTTTATTTGATAATGAAAAATTTAGTTTGTTTCATGATTCAAAATTGGTAGGTTCGGATTCTTTTTTAGGTTACCATAATCTTTATTTAATTGTTACAATTTCCCCATTTAAGGAAATCCTGTAATTAAATACACGAGATATAAAAAGAAAATTAACCAGTGAAAATTTAGCTACGTTATGACATAGGAGATTGGGTCATATCTCTTAGATTTCATAGATTTTGATGTTTGTATTAACTATATAAAGGGGAAGCAAACCAATAAAAGGATATTTGAAGCAAACAGGACTTTAGAAGTCTTAGAACTTATACATATAAATATTTATGGGTCATTTCTTACAGTTGCTTGGAATGGTCAAAAATATTTTATAACGTTCATGGATGATTTTTCTTTATATGACTATTTATTTCTCATTCATGAAAAGTCATAGTCATTAGATGTGCTTAAAAATTATAAAGTTGAAGTTAAAAACTGACTCGGTAAAAGGATCAAAAGCATTAGATCTAATTATGGTAATGAGTATTATAGCAGATATGATGATTCAGGTGAACAATGTCTAGGATTGTTTGCTAAGTTCCTAGATTAATGTGGTATTGTCCCACATTACACTATGTCAGGTTCAACCACTATGAATGATGTTATTGCAAACAAAATATGACACTCAAGGACATGATGATAAGTATCATTTGTCATTCTACCTCACCAGAATCACTCTAGAGAATAGCACTTAAGATTATAGTGTATAACCTTAATAGGATTCCAACTAAAGCAACAGCCAAAACCCTTACGAACCTTGGACGGGTAAGAAGCTTAGTTTAAAGCACTTGCATATATGGAGATGTCTAGATGAGGCAAAGCCTTATAGGCCTAATGAAAAGAAATTGGACTCAAGGATGGTAAATTGATATTTTATTGGATATTCTAAAAAATTCAGGGGATACAAGTTTTATGATCTCATATCAAAGTTGATTTTTGAGTTAGAATATGCTAGATTCTTTATGGATGTTGTGTTTGTAGTGGGAGATACAGTTATGGATTTTATCTTTGAAGAGGAATATGTTTATATTCCCACAGATGCTATTGATATTGATTAGGATCACATTCTTGACTTTGATCAAGACACAACAAATCAAGATAACCTCGAAGAACTTCCATTCAAGAAATTGTTTCAAAAGAACAAACTATACCATCTCAAGAACTCGTGTCATTGTGGAGATCCACTAGAGAAAGGAGAAGTGCAATGCCAAATAACTACATTGTATTTTTTTAAAGAATATGAGTTTGATATTGGAGTGATGGAAGAAGATCCGATCAACTTCCATCAAACCATGGAAAGTTCTAACTTTCAAAAGTAGATTAATGTCATGAATGAAGAGATTAAATCCATGAAGTACAATGACATGTGAGATCTTTTCCCATTTCTAAGAGGTTAAAACCCATTGGTTATATATGAATATTTAAAACCAAGAGTGATTCAAAAGGCGATGTGAGGAGATACATGGTTCGTCTTGTCACACAAGGCTTTATATAAAAGAAGGCTTCAACTATGAAGAGACTTTCTATCTAGTTTTTTCGAAATACTCTTTGAGGATTATAAAGGCATTAGTAGTGCATTTCAAACTTAAGTTACATCAGATGAATGTAAAGACTGTGTTTCTCAATGGTGATATTGATAAGACGGTCTATATGATGCAACTAGAAAACATTGTGTTGATGATGTTTTGCTTGTCAGCAATGATATAGGTTTATTGTACGAAACCAAGAGATTTATAGCTAAGAATTTTGAGATGAAAGATCTTAGTGACGCTTCTTTTGTATTAGCTATACAAATATTTTGAGATCGCTTTCAGAGTATTTTAGGATTATTACAAAAGAGATATATCAAAAAGGTTCTCAAAAGATGTGTTATATAGAATTATAAACTAGAAGATACCCTTATTGCTAAGGAAAAAAATTAGTCTCAATCAATGCCCTAAGAATGATTTTGAGAAAAAAGAAATGCACAAGATTCCTTATGTGTCAGTAGTAGAGAATCTAATGTATGCTGAGGTATGTATACATCCAGATATTGCGTACATTGTTGGGATGTTGGTAATATATTTAAGCAACCCAAGATTAGACCATTGAAAGATAGCAAAACAATTCTTGCGGTACTTATAGAGAACAAAAGACTATATGCTCACGTATCGAAGGTTGGATCAGCTTGAGATCATTAGGCATACTAACTCTAATTTTTTTAGATTTCAAGATAGTATGAAATCTACATCAGACTATTTCTACTTGTTAGCTGGGGGTATTATCTCCTAAAAAAGTGTTAAATAGTATCTTATAAACTCTTCTACCATGGCGGTAAAGTTCATAACATGTTATGAGGTATCTAATCATGGAATATGGTTAAGGAATTTTGTCACAGGGTTGAGCATATTAGATGTTATTGAAAGATTACTTGAGTTGTTTTGTGACAATAAGTCAACATTGCTATATTCCACTAACAAAGGAGCTCGACGAAGTCGATGTATACAGATATCAAGTTTCTGGTTGTCTCAAATTGGATAGGTGTCTATAGAGCATATTGGTACAAACTTCATGATTGTAGACCTGTCTACTAAAAGATTACCACTTAAAGTGTTTCATGATCACATTACTCATATGGGTGTCATGTCATTGAGGATATTCAAATTTAGTGAGAGTTTGTAATTTCTAAATGTTTCTTTGATGTAGACACATTTTTAGTTAGTTTAGTTTATGGATATTTTGAGGTTATTTTTTGCATAAATATAGTTTTTGGTTTATTTATAGTTTGATTTTGGTGTGATTTAATCTCCCTAAGGTTTAAGGTTCGACCAATTAAGAATAGGTATATTAAGATCACATTGCATAAATTTTTCATGTTATACATCCATATCATGATCCATGTTATTCAATTGTATTGGTATGTGTAACCATTGATAGGTCAAGTTACAACAAATGTAACAAAGGTTGCTTTAATCTTATGCTGGTATAATTGATGAATCAGATTGGTTTCAGATACATTTCGATAATAATGAAAAAGTAGAACTTATATAGTTACTTTTATAATGCATAATTATAAGGTTATACATATAATCTAAGTGAGAGATTGTTGGATCTTTAATCCAACGTTGCTTATATGAGAATAAATATGTATTGTAATTATCATATACGATTAAGTCTATTTAAAAATGATTTGTTAAAGTTTAAGTAATTATGACTTTAATATATCCTATAGCTTGTGGATTTTTAATATGTAAAAATCTAAGGATAATGTCTATTTTAATAATTGACTAAAATAGATATACAATTATTAACCATATATATAGTGGTTATAATCCATAAATTATATGTAATTTATTATTTTTATTTGATATCTCATCCTAAAAATAGTAAAGAGAAAACTAAACGATTTTTTAAGAAATATATGTAGATCTTAAAGATTAACTATTCAAATATAAAATTAATTAATGACTATAGATTCAATTATATTTTTGTATATCTATATTTAATTTTTAATGATACAACATAAATATTTTTAAATTATAATTTTCATCAAATGTTATTTTGTTTCCACAAGTTAGCTTTAAAAGGATACTATTATTGCTATTATTTCATAGTAAAAAAATAGTTTCGAAAATAAAGAATATATTCATTTAAAAAAATATTAACATATAGAACATCATAATCGAGGTTAGTGTAAATACATGTTAAGATTTATATATTTTCATTTCTTCTTTTTGCAAATGATAACAAAACACATATTTTTGTAGATATTGTAAATTACATAAAATAATATCTTTTAATAATTTATATTAATAAAAATAATCTTTTAATAATTTTAAATTAAATTAAATTAAATGATATTTAATATTAAACGGATTTAAATAATCTAGTTTAATTTAAATAGTATATATTTAAATGATGTTTAAAATAAAATGATATTGATAGATTTTTTTTAACAGTAAAAATATATAAAATTGATCTAACATGTATTATTTTTATAGTTATAAATTTTAAATTTATTATTATTATTATTATTTTTGTTTGGAACAGCAAGATCTTTATAATTTATTAAAAAAATTAGGATTTAAATTTGGGAGCAATAATGCAATGTTGTCTCAGTTACAAATCATACAATAAGTGGAGTGTAAGTTTTATCTGTACGAAAAGGTTGTAATTTACGTAGATTCTCGTGGCATGAGTGATAATTTATAATGAGTTATTTATTATTTATTATTTATGTCGTGTATTATTTATTAAATTAATTATTAAATATTTATATTTTAAAAAAAAATTATTCTACTAATTATACATTCTATTAATTTAAAAAATCACATTTCTCAACTCATGAGTTCATATCGTATTGGAAAGCTTTTTTTTTTCTTTTTTTTTCTAACGAGTTGGACTACACCATTATATTATGTAATCAATATTTTGATATGATTTTAGTGACTGTATAAATAAATTTTTAAGTTTTCTATTTTACAATAAAATAAATTTTTAAGTTTTTTATATACATTTATCAAATTACATTGTAAATTTTATTAAACTTATGTTAATAAATAATTTTACTAATCATATTACATTTTTAACTTACATATAATCAATAAATATTATGTTATCTTACATGTATATATATAACAATTTAGCGGATATAAAATTATTAATAAGTTAAAAAACGATTGAAATTTTTGTTTTAATTCTTACTAAAATGATTTAAAATAAAACAAAATAAAATAAAATAAAAAGTGAAAATATAAGTTAATTATGGTTAAAAAGTAAATAATTTTTTTTTTAATTTTAACTCTAATAGTTAAATATTGACAAAAATGATATGATTAATCATGTTAATTTTAACTCTAATAGTTAAATACGAAAAAAAAATGATATAATTAACCATGTTAACATGTGACCGTTATTAGTGTTGGTTTTCTTCCACTTGATAAAATAATTTTAAAAATAAATATAATATTTATTTAAAAATATATGACACATAAAATATTGTAATAGGATAAATATGTATAAATTTAATTATTAATAATATTTTCTTTATTTTTATATTAATTAGTCTTAATTAATACATATTCTTATCTAAAATCAATAAATAATTCCTTTGCAGGTAAACATAGCGATAATCTATCACTTCTAAATTAGTAAAGTAATAAATGTATTATCTCAAATCTTGAGGTTGTGGGTTCCAGTGAGACATTTTTTATAATTTGTGCATTAACTTTGATTTGATTAAGATAAAAAAATTACTATTATTAGCTAAAGAGTATTGATAAATACATTAAATTATTTTATGTATTATATAACTTATTAATTATTAATTAAATATAAAATTAATGATATATATTATTAAAATAATTATTATCATAACATTAATTAAATTATAATATCTAAATTGATGGATGTACGTATTATAATTCCTATAATTACCTAAAGAAAGAGTTTAATTTTGAAATTCATAAGTTAAATATATTAAATTTCATAATTTATAAAAAATAAATAATTAATCATATTTTTAAAATTTGGTTTAGAAATTAACATTTAAAAATATATGATCTTCTTATCAAAATATATTTGTAAGCATTTTTCCGCTCTTTTAATGTTTTTTAACCGTTTTTCATGTTTTAGTTTAATTTGATTCTAAGAATTACAACGTATTATTTTGTTTTTTATAAATTTTAATTTTTTAATTTTTGAAAATATTATGAATATATTATTAAAATTAAAATAATTTAATACAATTAGATGATAAAAAAATCATAAAAAACTTAAGTCAAAGAGGAAAAATATAATTAATCATATATCCTATTTTTTTTTTTTTTTAATTTATTAGTTAGTTACTCTTAATAAAAAAGTTAACGTTATACTAAAAAGATATAAAATCTCTTGAAATATCTTTCACTTTAATTATCTATAGAGTTTTAATCGGTCACTAACTGAATTTTTTTAATCAAATAAAATATATTTTAATATATAAAATTTAAAAAATAGATACAACGAAGTCAACCAGATAAAACTCATTTAAGTATAGAAACTCTAGAATTTAAGGCTATTTATAAATATATATATTATATTTATTCAAACGAAAAATATAAAAATAATTAAATTAATAAAATAAAAATATGATAAATTAATATCTATTAAAAAATTAATTTTATTATAAGATAATAACAATCATTTCCTAATTCTCACACATTATAAAAAAAATTATAATTATTTTTTATGTAAAGAATAGATTACATTTTGTTGATATTACTTTTATAAATTAAATATTTAGAGATAAAAATATTTTAAAAAATTAAATTAAAATAAATTAAAATCACTTCAATTTATTTAAAATGATTTAAGTATTTATAGATATAAAATTAAATTAACTAAAACTTATAAATTTAAAATAAAATTACTGATATATTTAATTTATGAAATTATATTTATCTTATTTATGATTTTTTCGATATTATTTAAATTTTATTTAAAATAAAAAAAATATTTATATATTAAAAATTAATAAATTATTTTTAATAAAATATTCATCTCAATTTAATTCTATCATCGACTACATCAAGGAACAGTAGTTAAAGAAATATACTAATTTTCTTAATATTTTAAGATTAATTTAACAGATTAAAGAAAATAATAAAACCTGCCGATAACAACATCTTAATTTACGCATGATTTCATATATAATGGAGCAATTTTTTTTTCCAAAATTGTTATAATATAAAAATATAAAAATATTTTTATTGCATAAATTGCATTAAATGGTAGTTTAAAAATCTCGAAAGATCGGAATCCCACGATACATCAAGAGGGACCCACTTGATACTGTATTAGCGGATTTGATTGTTCACTTGGCTTTTTTCAGCCAATAATTGGTTGGCTATCTCGTCACCTACCAATTGTGGGCCATAATAAGATAAAATCAGTTATTCTAGAAGCGCAAATTTGCACACGTGTGTGCTTCCCAGCAGTGTACAATCGTTTATTAGTTTGATCTATTGAACACTTGATTGAAGCCTATCGAATCAAACGTGGCCCTTATAAAGATATAGCAGAGAAAGCAAACTACGAGAAAGAGAGAGAGAAGAAGCATACAGAAGAAGGAATCTTGAAAGAAAAACTCACTCGCAAGGAAAATGAATTCAGTATTCTCATCGGACGAGATATCCGACAGCTTTTGGTCGCCGGCGATGAATCGAAGCTCTTCGGAGTGGGCATTTGAACGATACCTCGAAGAACTCTCAGATCCTGTAACTGAAACTAATCCTCGGCCGCCGTTTGCAAATTCGTTGACGGCGTCTTCTGTCTCTTCTACTTCTGTTGGGTCTCAATCTTCCACTACGAAACGACCGGACGGTGATGATGATGTCGTCGAGATCAAGAAGCCTGATTTTCAGAATCAGCATCATCATCCTAATCATGAAATTCACCTCAGTCATCCTCCGCAGTTGGATCATTCTCCATCGGTTCCTGTTGATTCTGATCAGTATCGCGCCTTTCTGAAAACAAAGCTTGATTTGGCTTGTGCTGCTGTTGCTCTTGCTCGTGTATATATCTCTCGTTTTCTTTTCCTTTGTTAAACATATAGTTCCTTTTTTTTTTCGAGAAGGGGAAAAAAATTCAGCTAAAACTTTCATGAATGTGATTGCAGGAGGTATCAATAGTGAAGCCAGAGGACTCTGCGAATATAGCTAACAACCAATCGCCGGCGATAAAGATATCTCAATTCAGATCGGTAGCTAATGATACAGGTTTTGTTTCTGAAACTAATTTTCTTTCAATAGCTAATTGAATGGTTTTCATCGAGAACTAGTTTTCAGATATGATCCTGCAATGTCAATCATTGGGGTTTTAGAATCCATATTCCTTTGGAACAATTTGTTGGTTTTAAGTTAGGAACGTAGCATTATTGGTTAAGGGCTGCTCATCCTTTTGCTTTCTTTGGTTGCTATGGTGTATCATATTGTTAACAATTATGAGTAGATCTTATTTAGGTGGTGGTCCTGGTCTTGGAGTGGTGCAAACTGAGACTGATGTTGGACCTCTTGGCATTCCAGCCTTACCTCCAATCCAGAAAAAGACGGGGGCACAAACACTAACTAAGCAAACAACTAGTGTATCATCAAAGGAGGACTCGGATGATGATGAACTTGAAGGAGACTTGGAAATCACTGATGATATGGATCCAGCTGATATAAAACGTGCTAGAAGGCAAGTTATAAACTTTTTATGTTAGGCTGGCTGGCTGGCTATCTGCTCTCTCGATCTGCCTTATCTTTAGAACTAAGGGAAAGCTTTCTTTGGATTTTTTTTCTACAATGTAGATTCTGTTCCCTATTTATGTCTGCAATGCAAGCATAGCTCTGTTCTTGCTTCAGTCTCCTCCATAATTTAACTTATGTGTTTATTTAAATGAATAACAAACTTTGTGTTTTGTTGACAAAGATGCCTCAAAGAGAATAGAAAGGTAATAAGAAAATTTTCATCGAGAGGATTTTACCCGAGTAAAATTAAAGCAAGTTTTTTAGATGAATGAAGCATACAGTTATCTTGTAGGCGGAGATTGGTACCTGATATTTTTGTTTGAAAACAGGTTTCTTGTTGTTAAAGATGATTAGTTGTGTATGTATTAGGTGTCTAACACTAGGTGAATATATTAGTTGTGTATTAGGTATCTTAGTTGTGTATTAGGTGTCTTAGTTGTGTATTAGGTGTATGTCACCTAAGATTGTCTCTAACTTTGTATATAAATAGGTAGTGTCTTTGAATGAAAAATATAAGAGTGAATTCTGAGTTTTATATGGTATCAGAGCATTTGGGTTACAAAAAGGGAATTTTTTTTTTCCGTTCAAATTGGGGGCTGATTTTGGGTAAACACAAATTAGGATTTGGTGAATTTTTGAGTTCCAACTCGGAACACCCTTTTGGAGTGCACATTTTTTCTCACTGCCGACACAGGGAGGAAGACCAGTTGTCGACCAGCCAAATCCCGACGTCCGATCAATAGACGAGCCGCGAGTGAGCCACACGCGCTACTGCAACTTTCTGTCAAATTTCCACGCGTCTCTAAAAAGGTTATAGATGTTATTGTCCTAGTCTTAACAGATATCTTGTCTCAATTGATGTTACCTTTATGGAAGACACACCCTATTTTTCGTCTTCTCCTCCTCTTGCATGTCAGAGGGAGGATGACGATTTGTTAGTCTATTCTATCACATCATTTGAACCTGTCTCTGATCCAGTTCCTGTTAGGCCTCCTATAACTCAAGTCTACTCCAAACATAGACCTTCTGATTCATGTCCTGCACCTGCTCCTTCGTCATCAGATCCAGTCCTAAACGATGATCTTTCTATTGCATTACGCAAAGGTAAACGTCAATGTACTTATCTTATTTCTTATTTTGTTTCGTATAATTGTTTGTCGTCTTTCTCTTGCTCTTTTATTGCTTCTCTTGATTCTATTTCTATCCCTAAAACTGTTCATGAAGCCATATCTCATCCTGATTGGCATCATGTAATGATCAAGGAAATGAATGTGTTGGATGACAATGGTACTTAGGACTTGGTTGATTTACCTTCGGGGAAACGGGCTATCGGATGTAAATGGGTGTTCACAGTTAAGGTTAATCCAGATGAGTCAGTTGCTCGATTAAAGGCCCGTCTTGTTGCTAAGGGATATGCTCAAACCTATGGAGTGGACTATTCTGACACTTTCTCTCCTATTGTTAAATTGACATCTGTTCAGTTGTTTATTTCTATGACAGCTACTCACCATTGGCCTTTGCATCAACTAGATATCAAGAATATTTTTCTTCACGGTGATCTTCAAGAGGAGGTGTTTATGGAGCAACCTCTTGGTTTTGTTGCTCAGGGGGAGTCTAGGCACGTTTGTCGTCTCCGCAAATCTTTGTATGGTTTGAAATAGAGTCCTCGTGCTTGGTTTGGAAAATTTAGTCAAGCTATAGAAACGTTTGGTATGATGAAAAGCAAGTCTGATCATTCTGTGTTCTACAAACAATCAGAAGTTAGTATCATTCTTTTAGTTGTGTATGTAGATGACATTGTTATTACTAGAAGCGATACTACGGGAATTTCATCTCTTAAGTCTTTCCTACATACTCAGTTTCACACGAAGGATTTGGGGATGCTAAAGTATTTCTTGGGTGTTGAAGTCACAAGGAATAAAAAAGGTATATTTTTATCTCAAAGAAAATATGTTCTGGACTTATTAACTGAGACAGGAAAATTAGGAGCAAAACCTTGTAATGCTCCAATGACTCCGAACATCCACCTTACAAGAGATGGAGAACTCTTTAAAGATTCTGAGAGATATCGTAGGGTGGTTAGAAAGCTGAATTACCTTACCGTGACTCGTCCAGATATTGCATATTTGGTCAGTATTGTTAGCCAATTTATGTCATCTTCAACAGTTCATCATTGGGCAACGTTAGAGCAAATTTTGTGTTATTTGAAAGGAGCACCTGGACGTGGCATCTTGTATGCAAATCATGGACATACTCATATTGAATGTTTTTCAGATACAGATTGGGCAGGTTCCAAAGTGGATAGAAGATCCACATCAGGCTATTGTATTTTCATTGGAGGAAATTTGGTCTCATGGAAAAGTAAGAAGTAGAATGTTGTGTCACGATCGAGTGCAGAGTCAGAATATAGGGCTATGGCACAATCTGCGTCTGAGATAATATGGATATATCAGCTCTTGGATGAAGTAGGTCTTAAAACTTCAGTACCAGCGAAATTGTGGTGTGATAACCAAGCTGCTCTTCATATTGCTTCTAACCCTGTGTTTCATGAGCGAACTAAACACTTTGAAATTGATTGTCATTTTGTTCGCAAGAAAATTTAACAAGGTTTGATTTCTATAGGATATATGAAGACTGGAGAACAACTAGGAGATATCTTCACGAAAGCTTTAAGTGGGGTTCGGGTTGATTATCTTTGTAACAAGTTAGGCATGATTAATATCTATGCTCCAATTGAGGGGGAGTGTTAAAGATGATTAGTTGTGTGTATTAGGTGTTTAACACTAGGTGAATATATTAGTTGTGTATTAGGTGTATGTCACCTAAGATTGTCTCTAACTTTGTATGTAAATAAGTAGTGTCTTTAAATGAAAAATATGAGTGAATTCTGAGTTTTACACTTGTAAAAAAATGTGATCTTCAATGTTAGCAAATCAACAAATTCTCTCCATATAGAGTTTATAATAACCTATGGTTCATTAAAAATTCATAGCACTTTTTCAATTGATATGTTGATGGTGGCTCAGGATGCTGTCTAATCGAGAGTCAGCTAGACGCTCCAGAAGAAGGAAGCAAGCACAAATGAGTGAACTTGAAACACAGGTCATTCATATTTTGAATTAAAAACAGTAATGTGTCCTTGATTATTTTGAATAACCTTTTTCTATATCGTTCATGGGATCAAATACAGGTTGGTCAACTGCGGGTTGAACATTCTACCTTGCTAACGCGTCTCACGGATGTGAATCACAAATATGATAATGCTGCTGTTGACAACAGAATCTTAAAAGCTGATATTGAGACATTAAGGGCAAAGGTTAGCAGCCATTGTATTTTAATCCTTTTCAAAAAAATTCCCTTAGTATGCTTTTGTATTATCTCGTGATCGATGAAGGTTTGCTTATATACTGTTTGATAAATTTAAAAAGCTACTGTATCTCTGCAGCTCAAAATTTTGGGGTGAATAGATTTGTACCAAAAGAAAACTAAAGAAGCAACCGTAAATAAAGTAAAATATGTACTGAGCTAAAACTAGGTTGCGTAATATTATTTGAAAGTTTATAAGACATGGACATAATTAACTTAGAGAAGGGTGAATAGATTATTTTTAATTTTTATCAATTTATAATTTAATAATCTAAACAAAGCGGTTAGATATGCAATCGTGTGTAAGAATAAAGTACGAAAATAAAGTAATAACACAATATTTTTAGGTGGAAGTAACTTAGGTCACAACCATGACCTAATAAGAAAACCACCAGTCCACTAGACCATCTAACTTTCTACTATGAAAAATAAATGTTTAAGTACAAACTCGGTCTTATGCTACTCTCTCTAGGATATTGCCTCAATGTACCTTACTTATGAGCCCCTATTCTGTTTTTATAGTTTTTAATATTAGCGCGAGCGATTTTCAGACTAACATTCCTGTGAAGAGTATAGAGAGATAAGAAAAAAGAATAATTTAATATTTGTATTGGTGTGTATTAGAATGTACATAGAGAACCCTATTTATAGGGTTGTAACAAGTGTAGTACAAGTGGAATTGTGGAAGTGTAGTACAAGTGGAATAGTGGAAGTGTAGTACAAGTAGAATAGTGAAAGTGTAGTACAAGTGAATTACAATAGCAAATATAACTTAACATCCCCCTTCAAACTCAAGGAGGAAGAAAAACAATCAACTTGAGTTTAGAAACTAATTCTTAAAATTTGCCTGGTAGATGAGATTTGGCGATGTCAGTTATTTGATCTGTGGAGGATATTGATTTGAGACAAACAGTGTCTTGAAGAACATGTTGACGAACAAAATGATAATCAATCTCGATACGTTGTGTTCGTTCATGAAATACATTATTGTGAGCAATCTGAATAGCACTCTAATTGTCACAATATAGGATAGTTGCAGTTGATTGGAGAACACCCATATCAACAAGTAGCCAACGGAGCCAAAGAAGTTCTTGAGTGGTGTCAGCAAGAGCGCGATATTCAGCTTCAGTGCTGGATCGAGAAGTGAGGGATTGTTTCTTGCTTCGCCAAGATATGAGAGAGTTTTCAAGAAAGAAACAATATCCAGTGGTAGAGCGACGATCAGTTGGGTCACCTACCCAATCAGCATCAGAGTAGGCGAAAAGAAGAAGATTAGACTTGTTGGAGAAGTGAAGACTGTGAAACATGGTGCCTTTGATGTAGCGGAGAATACAAAGAACCACAGTATAATGGGTAGACCATGGAGCAGACATGAATTGACTAACCAGATAAACAGCATAGGCAATGTTAGGACGAGTGACTGTGAGATAAACAAGATTGCCAACTAGTTGTCTGTATAATGTGGCATCTGAGAGAATAGTACCATCTAATGGAGCAAGTTTGACATTGGTTTCTAGAGGTGTTGATGCAGTTTTGCAATCAGTAAGATCAGCCCGATTAAGAATAACGGAAGAATACTTTGCTTGAGAGAGAGTATCCTTGAGAATCAGATGAGATTTCTAGGTCCAAGAAGTAGTGGAGACGACTAAGGTCTTTCATTTTAAATTGATGGCTCAGAAACTGCTTGAGATCAATAATGCCATTAGAGTCATTCTCTGTTATGATCATATCATCTACATAAAGAAGTAGAAGTGTTACACCAGTGGGAGTCTTCCGAATAAAAAGGTCGGAGTCATAAGAACTGGAAGTGAAGCCAAAGTCAGTAAGTGTAGAGATGAATTTGGCAAACCAAGCCCGAGGAGCTTGTTTAAGGCCATAGAGAGCACGACGAAGTCTGCATACTTGATGAGGTGAATGAGTGTATCCAGGAGGAGGTTTCATATAAACTTCCTCGGTTATGTCTCCATTAAGAAAAACATTTTTGACATCCATTTGAAACATGTTCCAGTTTTGGGCAACAGCAACAGCAATGATTCTGCGAATAGAGGTGAGGCGAGCTACAAGTGCAAAATTTTCTTCATAGTCGATTCCATATTCCTGTATAAAACCCTTTGCAACCAGATGAGCTTTATATTGTTCCACAGACCCATCTGAATGAGTTTTGATTTTGAAAATCCACTTACAATCAATCAGAGATTTATTAGATGAAAGATCAACAAGATCCCATGTATGTGCTTTTGTTAATGCTTGTAATTCATCTGTCATAGTTTGTTGCCAATGAGAGTTAGAACTAGCTTTTCTATAGTTTTGGGATTCATGATGAGATAAAATAGTAGAGAAACATTGGTAATCACGAAGATAAAAGTGAAGACTACTTACACAAGTAGAACGATGAAGTGATGAATTTGGACAATCAGGAAGTTGGTCTTCAGAGGATGTTGTTATGGTAGGATCAGCAGAAGGAGCAGACACATCAGAAGAAGCCGTAGTAGACGATGGTGAAGGTAATGGAGTAATGTCAGGAGGAAATAAATCAATAGTTGGGTCTGAGAGTGGTTAACGCGTGGGTTCTGGGAACAAATTCTTTTGGTGGCGCATGAAAGCACGTGAGGCGTTATTTGGGGTTTATTTTGGTTGCTATGTGAAGAGTATAGAGAGATAAGAAGAAAGAATGATTTAATTTTTGTATTGGTGTGTATTAAAATGTACATAAAGAATCCTATTTATAGGATTGTAACAAGTGTAGTACAAGTGTAGTACAAGTGAAGTATAAGATTAATATAAGTGAATTATACTAGCAAATATAACTTAACAGTTCCAATAAGCTTCTCGTCAATCAGATACTCACGAATCAACTGCAAAAAGGTTAACACAAAAAACACAAGTATTTGTGTGTGTTTTAGAACAGATTTAATAATGAATAATCCTAACTATATGATTCAAAACATATATCACTTAAATCAAATCAACTAGCAAATTCTAGAGCAAAAAGATCAAGCACAAATTTAATAAAAATAGCTTCTTTAAATATTAATAATCAAATTAAATAATTATGATATGATAAACACAATTATTTGATCTAACAATTGAAGAACAAAAATAAAGAAAAAGTTATAGGAACATATGATCAAAATATCATAAACTAATTAGGCTTATTAATCAATCAAACATAACAACTAATATTTGATAGATTAACTAAATAAAAAAGCCTAAAGAATTATGAACTTTTATTTGCAAAACAAGAGAGAGAAATTAAGAAGAGAATAATGTTTTTGTGTGGTTGATTGAAACAATGAGCAATGTGTTTTATTTATAGGAAAAATTAAAACCCTAAAACTTATATAATTGATAAATATTTTTTCTATTACAAATAAGATTTGTAATATTCTCTAATTAAGAAGATTTATATTTAAAAAAAAATTATTTTAAAGTATACTTATTAAATATGAAGACTCTTATTTAAAAAAAGAGTTTTTTAAAGTATATTTTATGTTATCTTTTAGGCTAAGATTTAAGGTATATCTTATTTAATATTTTAGTATAAATATTTTAAGAGCAAAAATAAATTCATATTTATGAATTTGTACTATTAAAATATATGAGTGTAATCCTCTATTATAGTTATAACAGATATACTTGAAATATGACTATTTAAAATTCTGATGTTTCTTCAACTTTGCTTTATAGTCTTGATAACGAGCTTAAAAATAAATTTATCGGTAAATATTTTGTCCACAAAAATAGTCAACATTTATAATTTTTACATTATTGACCTAATAAAAGAAAGGCCCATGGAAAGTTGTTTCTTTAGTACATTGTTTTTTCTGTGTGTATGTGTTGACAATTTGAGCTTTTCTAGATTTGAAGTGTTAAAGGAAAGAAAAGAGACTACAGGTGATAATCCGGGACTGCTCACTGCAGAGAGCTTATCAATTGATGAAGTTTTAGATTATTAGGTTTTCAATTTTAAGTAAACTTCTGATAAAGTCCTCAAATTTGAATGACATGCAGTACAAACATATTGCTAACAAGTTCGGACAACGTGACTGTGAGCAATGAGATTTGTATTCTTTCGCATATCGCACCATCAAGTTCTTGGTCATTACTCATAAATTCATTATTGTAATAACTGCTTCCTAAAACATACATGCACTTTGGTGTAGTGGTGCTATCATGTGTTGTTGTCACTGACCACTTGTTTCCAATCACTTGAACAATATTGTTACTTCTTTCGCTCAGTCATCTGAAGCAGCTCATTGTAAGTGTATTGTGGCTCTACATAAGGAATACCGAATGATATTTCTTTTATGTCATCAAGCACTCCAATTTGTCATAAATCTGTAAATTCACCTCAAATGATGTAGTGGGATGTGTTTGGCTGCTTATGTGCATCGCATATCTCCACATTACTTGAGATTTTCACAAATATGTGATATAAAGTAATTCTCATATCAGTTACCATAATGTCATGGTGTCATTTTTATTAAAAGATTGATCAATCATGTTATTGGGAACTTTTGCAGGTAAAGATGGCTGAAGAGACGGTAAAGAGAGTGACAGGGGTAGGTATCAATCCATTGCTTCTATCCATGTCTAACGTACTAACCAATACAGCTTTACCCCGAGTCAACAACCCAATTGATGCACCCACACCCACTATTGCTTCTCTTCCAATTCAACATAACCCCAACCAGCTTTATCATCAAGCTGCAGTTCCAAATATACCTACTAGCCCTTCCCATCAGCAGAGACTGGACAACAGTTATCCTGGTAACCGTCAAATCCCGCTAATTGGGAACTCTCAAAATGTAAATAGTAGCATTGGTATACAAAGCGATGTAGGGGGCAAATTTCCTGAAGTAACACCAATTCGGCCAACTACTGGAGTTGGAGGACAAGGTATGGGACCCCATGGATCATTGCCTGTTTGGGATCATGAAGTTCATCATGCTGTTGGGCAAAATAACAAGCAGAATAAGATGTAGGCTTCTAGACTTCCATTATTTTAAACCTTGTACCATGGAGATGGTAGGTGCCATTAAAATTTGCTAGGCTGAATAAATTTTTCCATTGCAGATGTGTCCTTAGCTTTTACTGCATATACTTTTGGTTTCTTTCAGTCCTTTGTGTTAAACTGTTATTCTCTTAAGTAACGAAGTCTAGATCAATACTTACTATCGCATAATTATAATTAAAAAAAATATTTAAGGTTTTATGATTTAAGTGATTTAAGATTTAAGGTTTAAAATCTCAAGATAAAATTAAAATAATACATTTTTATATAATAAAAGGAAATAGAATAACAATTCAAAGGGAATGGTGAAATAAAAAATCTATATATTTTAAGAATTATTTCCATTCAATTCAATATATATGACACAACTAAAAGTAAAAATATAAAAAAAAAATTGTTTCAGTCCTATACATTCTAATCAAATGTGACCTTATTATTTCACAATCATGTACCATTTTTTTGTCAAAAGAACCATTTTTTTAAAGAAATATCAAATTGATAGAAAATTTAATAAAATATGACACCAAATTGATAATAAAAAAACATAAGGTAATTAAAAAATTGAATGCATTTGAAACATTTTGTATCAAGAGAAATGTGTTCCCATTAGAATAAACTGCGAGGCTTTGAATGGTTGATTGTAGACACAGTTGACGCATTAGCTTTATAACAGCTCATCATATATTCATATGGTGGAACTTCAATAGTTCTTTTGTATAACTTTCGTCCTAATCTGATGACCTTAGCCAAAAAAATGCATAAAACTGATACATCTCATTTACCATAGATCATTTATAAAAGTTTGGGAACAACACAGGAAAGATCGGCAATCGTAGCACCTAGTTACAGTTATACACATAACAGGGAGGCATGTATACTAGAAATCAATGTACACACATTTTTTTAGATTTACAATTGCTGAAGCTTTGGCCCAGTTTGGAGGCTTGAACTTTACTTTGAAAATGGGATTCCAACCTGCAAGAAAACAATAGTTCATAACTGACATATCGAAAGAATTAAAACTGGGGGGAAGGAGGAAAGAACACCATGCCTGGTCGCACATTTGTAGTAAATAGTATCAGGTGAGTTATATGTGCGCGCGTTGGCAAACATCCTCTTTGCATCAGCAACAAACATCTCGAACGTTACATAATACTGCTCTGATTCTACCCTCTTTGACATAGTCTTCAGATCTGCAGTATAATCAACAATTAACATTGACTAATGCTACTGCCTACCTCAGAAGATGATTAAAAAGGAGAAGATAATTGTGAATGCTCTTCAATCTACAGTTAAGAGTGGTTTCCTTAAAGAAAGAGATGTCCCAATTATCAATACAGCATATCACCAGGGAGAAACTTCACGTGAAAAATCTTTATCATGAGTGATGACATGGTGAGTTACTTTTTAGTTGTAGATTATAGATTTTTTAGGTCAAAAGTTGTAAACTATAGATTATTAGGGACAAGTAGTCCCTTTATCATTTGGTACACTTTTGCTCCTCCTACTTCAACTTACACACCATTACTCCCGTTGTAACATTGGTACCTTTGGTAGCCCTAATTTCAAAGATCATACATAAAACAAATTAGTCTAAATAGATACATTTGACATCACTGCTGGAAAGGACTGGGTGAATCAGAATAGAAGACCTTCATCAGAAAAGCTTCAGTACATTAAGTGACTAGTTAAATTGTAAGAATAAAATCAGAATAAAAGACACTTACCCATAGGGTCTTTGATGATTTCATAATAATCAGGAACATCGCGTGCATCAACTGGTTCCTTGAATGGCCAAGCATCAGCGTGGTCATGCATACACTGCTTGGAAATGAAATTTATACAGAAAATAATCCAATCAATGATAACATGTACATGAAATTGACACTCAGCGTAACCTTAGCAACAAAAAAAAATTTAACGTTGTGAGCGTGGATAAAAACAGTTATGAATAAAGCAAAAATCATGCGTTTACTTTTACACCCCAAAATAAATCTCTATGCAACTACTCTACAGTAGCAGAAACTTGCCTTCAGAAGTGAGCGCATGAATGCAGTCAAATGCTTTCTTGCACTATCAGAAGTAGCGCTTAAAGTTCCAAATCGTGAATGGCCCCACTGGTCAGGAGTCCATCCAGCCTCCCCTGTTCATAAGAGACCAATATGGATAAAAAAGGAGTGAATAATAACAACCCAAAGGAAACTGGATACTTACGCAAGCCAAGAATGTCCTCAGTTTTGATGAATTTTTTAGGCACACCCGCATCTTTCTGAATTAATGAATGCATATCAGAACTAGGTTTTGCATTTTAGAAGCTCATAAAAACCATTATCTAGAAAACAGGCGGCAACATCAGTTTCTCAAAAGTATTGGTAACAGCAAAAGATTTGTCACCGCTGGACTAATTTGGACATAAGGACTCTCTTACTAGCACATAGAGTTAGTCTATTCCATAAATTAGACAAAGTTGCTCAATTTCAGATGTGAAGCATAAAATTTGAACCTAACACCAAACAGTGAAAGTAGCTGTTTCTTAAAGGATTATAGCCTCGGACATTGCTGTCAAATAAGAACAAAAATGAATGCATATTAGTAAAATTGCTTTTGTATTTTTTAGGATTAAGATAAGATAAAGCAGTGAATAAAACTTTGTTTTTTCTGTATCAACGATACAAAAAAAAAACAACCTTAAAATAAATTGATATACTTGATATCTCATGGTGAATGTTGCAAATAAAACTAGTACAATAAAAAGCTCCTTTATAAACTCAAAAGGACAAACATCCCATAGTACATTAACTAACTAGATCTAAATTAACCTGAAATTACTAGCAAATAATAATAAAAAAAGGAGAAAATATTCTTATAAAGAAAAAGAATCTGAAGAAACTATGAAAATAAACCATATACATGCGAAAATATGGTCACATCAAGAAATAAACGTTCTATACCTTTTGGAAATCAATTCCAGGATAAACAATGTGACAGTTGGAGAGTTCTCTTATCTTTTCGTCAATTGCCTATCAAACCAGGACCAAAGCAAGCACCAAATCCAGATTCAGTATGGCTTCATAAGATATGGAATGGCATGCAGAGACATCTATATTATTATATATTAACTAGAAATCATTTTTCCTTATACTGACAAGTTTTTCGAATCTAACCTTAAGGTAGTATAAAAAATGATATTTTTGAGTTCTCTCTCTGTATCTATCTCCTTTTCAAATACAGAGTCTTAACATTTGATAACATGACTCAATAGTTTCAAACTGGCAGCTCAAATGACTCTTACCTGCCTCTGTCGACAAATCATAGTTGACAAATCAGTGTAAGGAAGCTTTGGATCAATTTTGCATTCCATAAGGATGCCTCCATCATAATCTTTTATATACCTGCAGTAATCATGAAATGATCATGACAGCCTAAATTTTCAGTCTTAATAGTTAATACTAACAGAGTTCTTCTTTATAAACATACCCGTGCCATAAATCTTTCTCCAAGTGAATCTCTTTCGTAAAACCCTACAAGTATGCTTAATTTGATAACTAAATCAAACTACCCAAAACTAGGAAAAGTTATTGACTTAATCAGTTGAGAAAACTTTTACATTCCAAAAGCCAAGACTGAAAGGATAAGGGACTCCTAAGGCTGGAGGAAAAAAGCCTTAAGAGTACACCAACATAGATTAGAATACCTGTTTACTGAAATAGCCAACGGCATTATTGTCAGCATATGTAAGAAAATGAGTAAGCCCATCAGAATCTCGGGCATATTGTTTCAGATGATTCATCAATCTGGTGCCATATCCTTTAACTTGTTCATCAGCAGTGATTGCACAAAAAGCTATCTCCCCAAATTTTTGGCTGGAATTTGCAGCAAGACAAGCATCAATAAGAACCCCAAGAATTTTGAACATATAAATATATTTGTTAAAGTTCAGGTGACGGCCTTATGATGCAAGGTTAAACTGACGATTGTGGAGGCTCTTGCATTTAAGTTAATAATTAAATAATAAACAATGAAAGAATCTTTTTAAAGCTACAGGTGATACAGGGCACAAGCTAACAAAAAACTACAGCCTACAACCAACTAATGGATATACATACCCTTTATGCATACATAATCATGAAGATAAATCTGTGTGTTAACTGACAAGGATACTGATAATTTGAAGGCACAATACAGTGACACCATACCTAACATATGGACGATAGGTGATGCCACCAACTACATGATTGCGTCTGATACCCATGACAGATTTATGGTTTCTGTAAATAAAATGCATAAAGCATAAATAAACCATCTAACAAACTTTCTTAAGTAGGAAAGGAACAGCACACTAAGAAACAAGAAAGAGTATATGCAAAAGTGATCACTTCAGACTTAGTTTGCATGCATTATGTTGATGGAAATATCATATACTTACCATGAATAAATTGATGGATATTAACTATCCCACTACTTTCTTTTCATATGTGATTCCGATTTTCACAAAGAATTGCTCTACAACCAACCTTATTCAATAGTTCTTCATCCATATCTTATTATTTGACTGACTACCATGAGAACAGATTGGGGTAAAGTGAACCGGTAACCCCTTTCAAATTGTCATTTATACTTTAACTCCCCTCCCATGTTGAACATACATTCGACTTTCAGTAACTTGATGATGCACGAGATCAACTACCTTTATACTTATTAGTACAGTTTTATGTTTATTGTCGTTTGGTTAAGTGTTTTCCTATTTTATTTGCTTTATTAGGGAGTTGATATTAGAGTAATGCTGAGGTGTATTAGTTTTGTCTTTTAGTGTAACAGAATGGACAGATTTGGATTATTCAGCTTTGCTTGTACTGTTTTAAGGCTTGAACTTCAAGGAATGAAAACTTACTCTCTGGTTTGAACTTTATCGTTCAATGCCCTGAATGGAGGCTTGTTTTCCTCATTCTAAAACTTCCTACTACGCTAATTGATATCAGACCTCCAGGTCCTTTCCCTGAGCTGCAATGTCCAAGTCTCACGAAGCTGACTCACGCAAGGTAGACGATGGTCCCCTCGCGAAAGCTCTACTTCAATACCTCCATGATCAAGACCAAAGACCAAAAAACAGAGTCGAAACACAAGGATTTCCTCGATGAGTTTCGACCTTCCATGACGCAACTAAGAACTGATATGGTTTCTGAGTTGCGAGCTCTTACCCAGAACCTTCAACCAAATACCCAGAATCTTCAACCAAGTAACCAGAACTTTCAACCTTCATCGTCGACACCCACACCCATATCGACTTACCAAGAAACAACTTAGTAGCATTTTACGCAGACCATTGAGAGAGAGACTCGAAAACAGAGGCTACTCCATTTCGCATCTCCTAGATGATGAATTATGTACAGTTTACCCAACATGGCGAATTCGAAACTCATCACCAAATAGACACCCTATCGCTGTCGAGTTCCAGAGTTTTCTGACTATCGTTCAAAGAACGACATCCCCTGTTACGCTAGACAGATGAATATAGATGGATTTCTAGATTGGGTAAAGACTGTTGATAATTTTTTGATTATCTGAAAGTGCTCGAGGAAAAATAGGTAAGGATGGTGGCATATAAGCTCAAAGGGGCTGCTAGTGCATGGTAGGATAGGATACAAACAAGAAGCAGAAAGCATAGTGAGCTTCCTATCAATTCTTGGTGTTGGATGAGGAGATTAATGCAAGAGCAGTTTTTACCATCAAATTATCTTCAGACGTTCAAGCAGTACCACCATTGTCAGCAAGGAAATAGGGGTGCAACAGAATATGCGGATGAATTCCAAGAGTTGAGGGCAAGAAACGACTTGGAAAAAAGTGGATCTCAAGAAGTTTTGAGGTTGTCTCTAGTCTCAACGAACCTCTTAGGGGAAAAGTGGATGTAAGGAATGTTGGAAGTTTTTCAAAAGCTCTGACGCTTGCTCTGAAATACGAAGCACAATTGCAGAGATATTCCAGGAATAGAATCCCTAAAAGATAGCAATACCCATAAATTGAACCTTACCACAATTATTACCCAACCAATCAACAACCAACTCCTTTCCTTAGCAACCACAAAGACCCTCCTAAAACTAACCCAACTTACCACCAAAGAATGTGGGAAAATAGCCATTCATTCAGAAACCTAACCCATAACCCAAACCTAATATTGCAAACTGTTTTAAGTGCAATCAACTAGAACATCGTTCCAGTGAGTGTCCCCTCAGAAAAACTGTGATTCTAGTGGAAGGTGTAGATGAATGGGAAGAAGGTTTGAGGATGCAAATGCACAAGGTTTTGATGAAGTGGAAGTTACTGGTGGAGATGAGGGTCAGAGGTTCAAAGGCATTCTACAAAGGCTCCTGATGGTACTAAGGAACCCTAAGAGTTCTAAAAAGCATGAAATATTCATAACCAGGTGTACAATCAACAAGAAGGTGTGTGACGTTATTGTTAATGGAAGGAGTAGTGGGAATATAGTATCAAAGACTTTGGTGAAGGCAATGGGATTGTCAACTCAAAAACATCCTAGGCCCTATAAAGTAGGGTGGATTAAAAAGAGGCTTGAAACTCATGTATCAGAGATATGTAAAGTTCCATTATCAATTGGGAAACACTATCAAGATGTGATTGACTGTGATGTTTTAGATATGGATGCTTGCCATATACTACTTGGGAGACCATAGCAATTTGAAAGAGATGTTGTACACAAGGGTAGGGACAACACATATTCCTTCATATGTAATAGTAAGAAAATTTTGCTGATACCTCAAGGTGTTAAGACTACTACAATGGGTGACAAAATTGAAAAACATATGCTGCTCAAGTTAGTGGAGCTGAAGTGATGAAAGACTTGAAGAATCAACAACTAGTGGTTGCCCTTTTATAAAGGAAACCTTGAGCCATGCCACCCTACCCATTCCCCCCTTGGAACAACAACTTAATGAGTATGCAGACATCATATCCAAGGAGCTCCCTTCAGAACTTCCCCCTCACCCTCACCCTCACCCTCAGAAACATACAATATCAAATTGACTTCAACCCTAGGTCAAAACTCCCTAATATCCCTCACTATAGGATAAGCCCCAAAGAACACACTATTTTACAAGAAATAATGGATGATCTTTTGCAGAATAATCATATACAGGAGAGTCTTAACCCATATGTTGTTCCTGCTTAGTTAGTTCCAAAGAAAGATGGCACTGGTAGAATGTGCATCAACAGTATGACCATTAACAAGATAACTGTGGAATATAGGTTTCTCATACCAAGATTGGAGGACATGCTTGTTAAGCTGGTATGGTCAACAACTTTTTCAAAGTTGGATTCGAGGAGTGGATACTATCAAATAAGGATCGAGCCAGGGGATGAATGAAAGACTGCATTCAAAACCAAAGAATGACTCAATGACTGACAAGTGATGCCATTTGGTTCGTACAATGCCCCAAGTACATTTATGAGGTTGATGAATCAGGTTTTAAAACCATTCACTACTAAATTTGTAGCTGTTTATTTTGATAATATCTTGATTTTTAGCAAGTCTAAAACTGAACATCTAAAGCACTTGAAAGCTGTTCTAAAGATGCTTCGACAAAACAAAATATTCTTGAACCTCAAGAAATGTGAATTCTTGACAGAGAATTTAGTGTGTTTGAGATTTGTGATTTGCTCTCAAGGAATTCCGATTGATGAGAGGAAAATTGTTACAGTTAAGAGCTGGCCACCATCCAAGAATGTAAGTGAAGCAAGAAGTTTTCATGGCTTTGCAACATTGTATATTAGGATCATAAGAGATTTCAGCTCAATTGTAACATCTATCACTGAGTGTATGAAGAAGGGGAAATTCACTTGGGGGAAGAACAACAAAGGAGTTCTGCATTGAACAAAGACAAACTAACTTCAACACCAATTTTGACCTTGCTTGATTTTGACCTTTTATTTGAGCTGAAGACTAGGGATAGGAGCTGTTTTGAAACAAGAAGAAAGGGGGTGATAGAATACTTCAGTGAGAAACTGAGTGATGAAAGAATTGGACAACGTATGAACAAGAGTTTTATGGAATGGTTAGGACTTTCAAACATTGGGAACACTATCTTATCTAAAAATACTTTGTTCTTTACTGTGATCACCAATCGCTCCGGTATCCCAACTCACAGAAGCATTTAAGTAGCATGCATGCAAGGTGGACCTTACTCCTACATAAAATTAACTTCAATTTTCATCACAGCAAACAAAATGAGATTTCAGATGCACTGAGTAGAAGAGCTTACCTTCTCACCATTGTCAAAAATGAAATTGTAAGTTTTGATACCCTAAAAGAATTATATGCAGGGGATGCTGACTTTGGTCCAATTTGGATCGAATGTACCAACAATCAACTTGAGGGAGATTCTCTTATTGAAGAAGGTTCAGAGGAAATGTTTTATGTGTGCCTAAGACATCCTTGAGGGAACATCTCATCAAAGAGCATTATGAAAGTGGGTCGGTTGCACATCATGGAAAGGATAAAACAATGCACAACATGAAAGAGAAATATTTTTGGCCACACATGAAGAGGGATACCTTAGAGTTCATTAAAAGGTGCCCTATTTGTCAATCAGCTAAAGAGATTGCACAAAATACAAGTCTCTACTCTCCCATACCTATTCCTTCTATTATTTGGGAAGATCTTAGCATAAATTGTGTTTAGTTTACCACAAAATCAGAGGCATATGGATGCCATATTGGTAGTTGTTGATAGATTCTTCAAGATGGTCCATTTCATTGCTTTTAGAAAATCATATGATGCAAGTTATGTGGCCATCATCTTCTTTAGAGAAATTGTCCATTTGCATGGAGTCCCTAAATCTATTGTTTCTAATAGAAATGTCAAATTCACTAGACATTTTTGGAGGTAATTGTGGAAAAGATTTAACACCTTTTTAAATTTCAGCACCACATGCCACCCTCAGACTGATAGGCAAACTGAGGTTATGAATCACACATTAGGGAACATGTTGATGTGGATGTAGGCCCAAACAATGGGACTTGGCACTTGCACAAGCAGAATTTGCTTTCAATGGTATGCTTAATAGGTCTACTGGAAGGACTCCATACGACATTTTCTATACTAAAGTTCCTTGCTCACCACTGATCTCTCTACACTGCCTATATTGAAGAGGCAGTGTAGTGAAGAGAAAAGAGCTACTCAGTTGGGGATTTGATAATGGTTCATATCAATAAAGGCAAGACCTCTGTTGGTACTTACTCCAAACTGTAGGAGAGAAAATTGGGGCCTTTCAAAATTTGTCACAAGGTTGGAAACAATGCTTATGTCCTTGAGCTTCTTGATCATTTACACATCTCACCAACCTTCAACATTGCAGACATCTACCCATACTATCCACCCAATAATGAAATTTCTTCTATGGAAGACTCATGAGAGTCTTCAATTCCAAAGGAGGACAATTAATGCAGGAGATCAACTACCTTTTATACTTATTATTACAGTTTTATGTTTATTATCGTTTATTGCTTGCTATTGTCGTTTGGTTAAGTGTTTTGCTATTTTATTTGCTTTATTAGGGAGCTGATATTAGAGTAATGCTGAGGTGTATTAGTTTTATTTTTTAGTGTAATAGAATACATAGAATTCTGCTTAAGTCTTAGCATGAGAGAGAGAGAGTAGTGGACGGATTTGGATTATTCAACTTTGCTTGTACTATTGTGAGGTTTGAATATCAAGGAATGAAAACTTACTCTCTGGTTTGAACTTTAATCATTCAATTCCCTAAACTGAGGCATGTTTTCCTCAATCTAAAACTTGCTACTCCGCTACATGATCATATATTCAATATACTTATTTTCTGATTTGAACTTGTGTGAATTTTTATATTTTAAGATGAACATATCCTTATCTTGATTGCCACATTGTCTGAGTCAATCTTAGGTTTATGTCCATCACCATTATCGAAAGATGAAGACATGTCCAACATAGGAAAGGGGTTTAAGTGAGCCAGTTTTCAAAGGGGTTGTTTATGACTACAGGCAAAATATTCTCAATTTGACCCAATGAATATACAAAACACCATGACCAAAATAAAACCAGTCCACCAAACAAGTTAAAGGTCCTCTATGCACTCTTAACTTCCCTAAGCAAATAACTGTTGGATAATAGAAACCTATTTGCTTCTTCAGTAAAGTTAGTGACCTTCCTTTCTTTTGTTTTCATGGGTAGTCAATTAGAGACCTCCATCTTTACCCTTTAAAATAACCTAGCATCATTTGATGTTACAGTGAGAACTACACTAATGTTCAAGAAAATGAAAAAGCATTTGGTCGTATCACACTATCACCTATCCATAAGAAGACGAACAATATACCCCTTCGGCATATTTGGAAGTTGCCTGCCAAAAATATTCTTCAACTCGATCAACCTAAGAAATCCAGGAATAAATACTACACGTTATAATCTACACTTCTTAACACTAATACTAAAACAAAGGACACAAATTCGTAAGAGATTACCCGAAACGGGTATATATACACACATAATGAAGGAGTTCTATTAGATTAGGATAAGTATTGAATTAGGATAAGTAATCTTAACTATACTCAAACTAATAGATTAATATATTGATATCACATTACGGCTAACTAAATGCAACTAAATCAATAGGGAATTCTGAAAAACGAGATAAATACCAAACCATATGGTCATCAATACCATCATTCGAGACGCACACAAACTTGAGCTTTCCAGCTTCTTCCTATAAGAATTTCAATTCAAACTGTGAGAAGAGAGGTCTAACAAAAACAAAAACAAACACAAAGGAAAGAAAATTAGACAAATAAACAACTTTGGCTTACTTCACGCTTCAAATTCTCTTCTCTAGCAATATATGCACCACTAGTCTGTATATTCTCGGTAAATATCTTGCTAGTATCCTCCTTCACCACTATCCCTGGCACCGTCCCGAGATTCACCGTAGAACCCACAGCGTTCCCTCCAGTTCCACTACCATCCTTGTTCCCACCTTCCAAAGTTTCCATCTTCACCGTCGAATTATTTTCCGTCTTGAGCTTCGTGTTTCGAGCCGAAGATGGAGCTGAATCACCGCTGTTCTCGAGTCGAGCGGCAGTAAAGGTGCGCATGGAGGACTCGTTGTCGAAGTCCTCATCATCGTCAACGGCGGCATCATCAGACTCATCGGAATCGGAGTCGGCGCCGCCTACTCTGGCGGATATGCTCTCAAGATCTTCTTTTGAAGTCAGAGCACCGTCACGTGTGTCAGCGGAGAAGGACGAAGGAAGAAATGGTGGCGCGTGGTCATCGGACGCAATCTTGCGCTTATGGATGGACGATGTGGCGGAGGAGTGAGATGGGGACGGTGATGGGGAGGTCCGTGAACGATTCGGAGCTGTGAGATGAGAGGAGTGAGTGTCCATCTTTGGTGTTAATTCGGTTGCGTTGACTCGGTATGAAAAAACCGTTTTCTTGAAATGGAATCGGTTAGTCAGGTACCGGGTTCGATAGAGCAAACAGAACTGGGAGAAGATCACGTGCGCGTTAACTGACTCGTTTGTTAAAATTCGTACTGGCTCTGCATTCTGCAATTCCAGTTTGCATTTTGCACTATACAAAACGAAGTCGTGTTCTTACCCTATGGGCCTGTCACTCAGAAGGGCCCAAAACAGAGTCCATTGGAGTCTAGCAAGTTTCTATTCCACCTCGAGATATTGATATAATATTGATCATTTTTTGCTTTTTTATAAAAAATTTCAAACTATTAAAAATTTATTCTAAATCAATCGTTTTATATTTATAAATATCAAAAAAATTTATAATATAATTTAATAAAATAAAAATAAAATTAGATATTATAATATCTGTTACACTCACCAATAGAAAATTTTTAATGACCAATATTAACGACTATCATCAATGGCTCATCAGATGTAACATGTTACATCTATATGTATATTTGTATATAATTTATTACATTTCATAATTTCAACAACTCATCGAATATAACCTATCAAATGTATGTTACATGTTACATTCATTTTTACTTTTTAGAGTATCAATAAATTCGTCGGAGTTTTAGAGGTTGCAAATAGTGGATGACGGAGATGTGATATGTTATGACTTTTGTTTTTCATTTTATTAAAGTTAAGAAAGAGAGTGTCTTTTGGTCTTTATTATATAATTTGTTATAAAATTATGAGCTTTTAATAAGTTTTTGTTAATTAAAAAAATTGATTAATTTATCAAAAATAAAGTTATTTAATAAAAATTGATTAATTTATCAAAAATAAAATTATTTAAATCAAAAACTAATTCGATCATAGTTTTTACATGAGTTCATTGTAAAAAAAATCTACATATTTTGTTTTATTTAATGCAAGTATTTCCACATTAAAGTAATTAACATTGGATATTTTAAAACAAATGTTTCAATTATGTAAATATTATTTAGTAAAAGAATAAAAAAATAAATCAATTTTAAAAACACTAAAATTCACATTGTTTTTTTTTGTTATTTATCATTTTTGCTATAAATTTATTTTTGTTCGCATGTGCTTATGTGCATGAAATATTATTAAAATGAATGAACATAAGTTTGATATTTTTATATGTTTTATCAAAAAATTTACAAATTAATCATGTTTTAAAAGGGTTTTCTTTTAATACACATTATATATAAAAAGTTCGTATTAAGTATCAAAGTTTTTTTAATACACATTATATATAAAAAGTTCATATGTAGTATCAAAGTTTTTCAAAAAAAATCATTTTAATACTTGTTAATAGTAATGGATAATAAATTATTATTTTTAATTTTTTTAACAAAGTTAAAATAAAAATTCTAAATTAATTATAATCCCTTTTTCATTTAATTAATTTTTTATTTTTATTTCTTCTTAACCAAACCAAATCAAATCATTTACAAGAAAGCAAAGAAAAGGTAAACTTGATATTTGGGTGATTTGCTTCCTTGTGGATGATATCATTTCCTATAGTTATGTCTATGATTGTGGACTCCATCACATATTTCTTAGGCTCGTTTTTTGTGCTCTTTGATTGGCGCTTAAGGTGGAGCTTCAAAGATTATTGGTTGTGTGTGATTGATACAAAAAAATCAACATTTACTCCTTCATGTTCATTTCACGTAGCTTTAAAATCTAATAATAATTGTTGAGCTTTCTTTTGGTTGTTTGATAGGGTGCAATCAATATTCACCGATGAAGAAATGGCATTGAAGCTCATATGATCAGGGAATTGGATTCTAGCGAGAATTGACTTGTTGGTATTAAAGTTGTTGTGATGGTCGTTTCTGACGATGGCTCTAAAGAAAACCAAAAAGGTGATAAATATTGTGTTTCTTTGATAATTATCATATATATTTCATATCTTTTCTGTTCTGTTTCTATACAATAGTATTCATCTATGTATACTAAGAAAAATGAAAACAAAACCTAACCCTAGCAACAATTGTACACATAGAAGCTGGTGCACACTCATACTTTACGACTCCACTAACATTATTATCTATCATTTCTTGCTCCACTAAGCATTGGTGTCTGCCACTGTTGTAGTATGCACCACAACACACACCAATACTCCCCCTCAAGTGGTGCATATATGTCTCTTATGCCCAACTTGTCAAGTGAGTTGTAGAAGTTATTTGTAGACACAGATTTTGTGAGTATATCAGCCAATTGATCTTTTGATTTAACAAATGGAAGCTGAATAATCTTTTCTTCAAGATTCTGTTTGATGAAGTTCTGATCCACTTCAACGTGCTTCGTACGATCATGTTGAACTGGATTGTGGGAGATGACAAAGGTTACTTTATTATCACAAAATAAGTTCATTTTAGAGTTAGGAGCAACACTAATCTCATTTAGAAGTTTTTTCAATCAAAAAAGCTCACATATTCCCTTGACCATTCCTCGAAATTCAACTTCAGCGCTAGATAAGGCAATTACCTTTTGCTTCTTGCTCCTCCATGTAACAAGATTGCCTCCCACAAAAGTAAAGTATCCAATAGTAGATTTCCTATCCTTGATATTCCCTACCCAATCTAAATTTATATATCCAACGACTTCTAATTGACCATTCTTTGAAAACCTAAGTCATTTCCCAAGGGAGGATTTTAAATAACGAAGTATTCACATGACGGCATCCATATGGTCTTCACTTGGGCAATGCATGAATTGACTCACGACACTCATAACATAAGTAATATCATGTCGAGTATGAGATAAATATATGAGTTTACCCACTAACCATTGATATCTCTATTTATCTACTGGTACTTGGTCCACATATTCTCCAAGTTTATGATTTTGGACCATCAGAATATCGATAGGTTTACAATCTAGTAATCTTACCTCTGCCAATAGGTCTAGAGTATATTTCCTTTGAGAAAGAGATATACCTTGTTTTGATCTTGTTACCTTAATGCCTAAAAAGTATTTGAGCCCTCCCAAGTTCTTCATTTCAAACTCATTTGACAGTTGTTCTTGAAGCCTAGAGATTTCTTCTTTATCATCCCTTGTAATGATCA
The DNA here is from genome assembly GCA_030763125.1 of Hippophae gyantsensis. Lineage (NCBI taxonomy): Eukaryota > Viridiplantae > Streptophyta > Magnoliopsida > Rosales > Elaeagnaceae > Hippophae > Hippophae gyantsensis. Next base: position 7,538,783 of record CM061032.1, read on the forward strand.
TGTCGTCTACATAGACTATAAGAGTTGTTATTTTTCCCAATCGATGTTTTAGGAAAAGAGTGTGGTCATAGTTGCTTTGTTGAAACCCATATTTCCTCATTGTTGAACTCAACCTACCAAACCATGCTCAAGGTGATTGTTTTAGTCCATACAATGCTCGTTGTAGTCTACATGCAGTTTATTTCCCTGATGTAACAATATATCCTGGTGGGATATCCATGTAAATTTCCTCTTCAAGGTCACCATGAAGGAAGGCATTTTTCACGTCAAGTTGGTGCAATGGCCAATCTAAATTTGCTATAAGAGATAACAAAACTCTAACAGTTTTTAGTTTAGCCACAAGTGAGAAGGTTTCCTAATAATCTATACCATGTTTCTGTGTATACCCTTTTTCTACTAGCCTCGCCTTGTATCGATCAACTGACCCATATGCTTTATACTTAATGGGAGAAGATCCATTTGCATCCTACCATCTTCCTCCCTTAACACTCATGTGTTATTCTTCTACAATGCCTCAAATTCTTCTTTTATAGCTTGAGCCCAGTTTGGATCAGATAGGGCTTCTTCAATGCTACTTGAAATTTGACATGATGAGAGTGTTTATGCAAACGCCCTTATAGGTTCTGATAACCCTTGAGTAAATACATAATTGGCTATTGGATACTTGGATTGTCATTCTTCTTTGTCTAGAGAGTATCAATTCAAAGGTTTTCTCGATTGTGTCTAAAAGGTAGAACATAACCAATAGGTGTATCTATAGCATTAGTTTGTAAAGGTGTGATAGGATAGCTTACCTCAGGAGTATTCTCAATAGGAGGATCATTGGGTACTAGAGAGTGGAAGGGTGCATCAACCACTACATCTTCTGGAGATTCAGTCACTAGTTCATATTCAGTTCTTAGAAGTTCAAGTTCGGGTCTAGGTACTGGCTCATCCATATTGTTAGCATTATCTGAGTATGTCGGATTGTTACTAATGTCTAATACTTCAAAATCAAGCCAATTCCATTCTTCACCATAACTTTCCCCTAAAGAAGGTAATTGGATACTGATGATGGGAAAAACCATTCAGATTCTAGGAAAAGTAATATCCACAGTAATGTAGGTTCTTTTAGTAATATGATCGTAGCATTAGTATCCCTTTTTTTGTATGCCATACCCCAAGAATACACATTGGATAGCACATGGATCCAACTTAGTTTGCTGATTTTTATGGAGGTGGACAAAAGCAACACATCCAAAAATTTAAAGCAGAAGCATCAAAATAGTAGGCAAGGGAACATTATCCGATAGCACCTTTAATGGAGTTTGAAATTGTAAGGTTTTTATGGGCATACGGTTCAGTAGATACACAGCTGTAGTAACAGCATCACTCCAGTATCTACTAGGCATATGTGCATTGATTAGTAAGGCCCGAGCAGTTTCTAAAATATGCCTATTCTTTCTCTCCGCATTCTCATTCTGTTGTGGGGTTTGTGAACATGAGGTTTCATGGAGAATATCATGGTTATCCAAGTATGTCCAAAATTGTTGATTAACATACTCCCCTCCATTATCAGACTTAAGGATCTTAATTTTTTCAGAAAATTGTGTCTGAATCATGGTGTGAAACAAGTGAAATGTAGAAAATACTTCATCTTTATGTTTGAGAAGGTAAAGTCATGTCATTCGTGTACAATCATCAACAAAAATTATAAACCAATGATGACCCGATGACGTAGTGACCAGGGCAGGTCCCCAAACATCAAAATGTACTAAAGTAAAAAGAGTCATACGTTTATGCATGCTTATAGGATAAGACACCCTATGACTTTTTACTAAGATACAAGTATCACATTTGAAATCCGAGTGTGTGAAATTTGAAAATAAACTAGGAAGTAGGTGCTTTAAATACCCAAATGATGGATGCCCAAATCCACGATGACATAACCAAATTTGTCGTTCCTTGTTACTAACCGTGTGTTGCATATGATTGGCTCTTCTTGAACTGAGGTCATCCACGTAATATAAGCCTCCTCTCTTAGTACCACACCCAATGATCTTCTTGGTGAGAATATCCTGAAGGGGACAAAAGGTAGAATACATCAATACTACACAATTAAGATCTGAAGTAACTTGACTTACAGACATTAATCTGTTTGAAAGAGAGGGTACAAGTAATGTATTAGATAATGAAAATGAAGGAGATAAAGTCACTGTTCCATCCCCTGTAACTGGATAAGTGACCCCATTAGCATTGGCAACACGGATCTGTCTCGGTTGGGTTGTATTGGAGATATCTTTTGGGTCAAATGTCATATGATATGTAGCTCTAGAATCGAGAAAACAATCCTTATTATCACTACGAGTAGAGATGTGAAATGCTTTACTTGAAATACCTAGATCCTAGGAAGATTCGGCCTGAGGAATAAGGGATAGTGATGCATTATTGGTAGCCACAACGGCTCTCCCAGTGGTTTCCCGTTTCTTCCGTGCTTGAAGATCATTCTACCACTCTGGATACCCATATAGTTTGAAGCAGTTTTCATGGGTGTGTTTGGAGTTTCCGCAATGGGAACATTTTATATCAATAGAGGGTGGATTTCCCGTGGATTTCTTGCTACCCAAAGAAAGAGTTCCTACTTTTAGTGGCATCGTATTATGGTGTCCCTTGATCCCTTTGAAAGCCATAACTACTCTGGGAGTCGTATCTCCACTCGTGATCATCACGTTTTACCTGACCTCTTCCCTACGGACGAATCCATAGGCTTGTTCCACCGTAGGGAATGGTTTGATTTGAAGCACATCACTTTGCGTTTTATCTATTCAGTCATCAAGTCTATCGAGGAAGGTATACACTCGATCTTCTTGTACGATGGAGTTGTATTTTGTATGTCAGTCGTAAAGTCCATTGGGTTAGGACGATGAAAGTCAATTTCTCGCCACAACTCTTGAAGGTCATTGTAGTATTTTTCAATGGCTCCACTTTCCTGCTTCGTAAGAGTAACTTGATGGCGGAGATCATACACTTGAGATGTGTCTGTCCCTTCAAAGTAGGTTGTAGAAGCAGAATCCCAAACCTGTTTTACAGTTGGAAATCAGATAAAATTTGCAATCAAGGAGGGGTCCATCGAATTGATCAACCATCCTTTGACAATGGAATTATCAGTGCATCATCTCCTGAATAAGAGGTCAGTTTCAGCAGGTTGAGGAAAATCCTCATTAATATATCCCAGTTTATCCTTGCCAGAGATATACATCTCCACCACCTGGGACCATAAGGCATAGTTGGATCCTCCCAACTTGATACTAATAGGAATAGTCAACGCTTTAGTTAATGAAGGTTGTAAGGCGGTCTAGGCTCTAGTTATAACCTCAATCATTTTTGTAGTCAAATCGTTCAATATAAAATTGGTGGTTGAATCGCCAGATTCTGCCATGAAATCTATCAATACTGTATTTTTTTCCTTTTTTTACACTCGCCACATATATATAGAATATTCAAAACGGTGGTAACCCTAATTCCTTTTCTCTATTCGCACAGCTTCTTCTACTACGTTCCATGTTTTTTTTCTTCCAACTTTGCAGGCTCTCTTCTCTCAGTCATCCGAAAATGGTGCAGCCAGAGGTTCAGCACGGAGCAGATGTCCACGTGTACGAGCCAGTCATCACTTTTAGCTATTATGAAGCCACAGTTGCTGAAGGCTTGTAATGTTGTGATGTTCTACCAAACTGCTTTTGGAGCTGGGAGGTCAGTCGTACTTTAGACCTCAAGCGCAAGACTGAACAGAGTAGCGTAGCTTTGTTTGAACTTGAACAAGTTCTGAGGTCGAAGAAGGAGAAATTTATGCCATAAGAAACAAACGAATTACTGCAATGCAAGTCTAAAGCTATTAAGGATTTCACTGTGGGGCTTTTATTTGGTGGAAGTGTTGGATAGGCTGTGACTTCAAAACTTAGCAGACGAGGTATTCTTCTGATCCTTTGATAGTGAAGTATTCTTCTGATCCTTTGACAGCGAAGCTTCTCTCAAAGCATTTCTACTTGGAGAATGTTTTTGATGACTCAACTTCAAAGCAGCTAGAACGGTACCCCAGATCCCAGCCAAATACCCACAAATTAACACAATCTGTTGAGCGTTCGTACACCAGATCAAACCAGTTCAGAAAGGAACATAAATCAACGTAGCACACCAGATCAAACCAGTGTCAAGTGAGAACAGAAATCAGCTTATTTCCAGCGTAACATGTAGCTATTTTATTTCGTTAGGATAACAATAACTTAGCTCTGATACCATGACAAATATTATGTTTCTCTGATAATTATCATATATATTTCATATCTTTTCTATTCTATTTATGTACAAGAGTATTCATCTATGTATACTAAGAAAAATGAAAACAAAACCTAACCCTAGCAGCAGCTGTACACATGGAAGCTACTGCACACTCATACTTTACGGCTCCATTAATATTATTGTCTTTCATTCTTTGCTCTACTAAACATTGGTATCTGTCACTATCGCAGCATGCACCACAACACACACCAACAAAAGGGTATAAAAAATTAATTGAAATTTAATAAGAATACAAAATTAATTAAATGAGAGGAGATTAAAATAATTAATTAAAATTACTATCTTACCCCTACCAAATAGTTAAGAATGGAGGTTGATTACTCGTTTCTGTTGAAAAATACTAAACTAATTTTTTTTGTAAAATATAAGTTAGAAATTTTACAGTAAAATAGAATTTTTTTAAAACATAATCAATTTATGAGTTTTTAATGAAACATAGATACTTTAAAAGCATTGAACCCAATACACATAGTTGTCAATGAAAAAAGATGATTTTACCATGAGAAAGAATAAGTATTAATCCTAGTGTGACTCCACGATCATTTTGCAATATAACCTCCTTCTTTTTTCTTGAAATGGGTATTTCATTGATATAAAAAGCCATACAAGAAGAGAGCTAAAATCAACAAAACATTAAGCTTAAATATAGGATAGTACATTCAAAAATAAAAAATAACAGCATACTTGACATACATATTACACCTTAATATCAAGCTCAAAATGTTGATTGTAATCATTAACATAATCTCATCCTAAAACTTGAGATGTTCTGAAAGGTCTTTTCATTTCATGACTTAAAGTCTCCACTATATCGCAATTTAGTTTATTTCATAGTTTTTCTTCATCACTTCTTTTGTTCCAAATTTTTCATAGTTAGATCATCCATCTATAACTCTAACCTCATTAACAACTCTACAACAACATCACATTCAACCACCAAGTGCTCGACAATTCCAGTTCATCGCTACACAAGGAACATATATAAAGGAGACAGTTGCATACCTTTACGAAACAGATTAGCATTAGTGGCCTGCTAGCACACTGCCATGCAAAAATTCTCGATTTGCTTGGCAAATTTAGAGACCAAAGGTACTTTTAAAATTTCCTATCCACATAACCATAGCTACATTGGCCTTTATAAACTCCATCCTATCATCCCTTATCTTCAATAATATATGATAGCCCCTTTGGAGCCATGTTAAGAGTATTGCAAACTAAACTTTGTTAAAGAGTTAGTTACAATAACATCACTTTACATTTGCTCTATAAATTCTACTCACCATGTATATTACACTTTACATTCAATCTTCTATCTCTCTTTACTCTTATTCTCTCATTATCTTTTCATTATGAAGTTTATCATGTCATCAAAGCCATGATAATGGCTACTAATCCTCTGTAGCCAATCGAGCAAGAGAATCAGGGAACTTAATTATTGAATTCAATATCGTACTTACGTTGGAGGTTTGGAGGTTAAATAGGCTTTAATTTTGATTAATATTTTGTATAAAATTTATTAACTTCTAACTCAAATATAAATCATCTTATTTTTATTATTTTTAATAAAATTTAAAGGTAATTCATTAAAAAAAATTACACGTAATGTTACTTTAATTTCACAAAATAAATATATTGATAATTTTAATATAAATTAGTACACTTTAATCACATATTTTTACATTTGTGAACATTTTAGTTATTTTATGTAAATTTTGATTATTTTAATTTATTTTATTTTTCACTTATTAAAATTTTTGAGACATATTTATCTCCAAACATATACGTGCCGTCATTGTCAACAAGATTTATTTTAATTCAACTTAAGTTTTTGCAAGAAAAAAATCCTAAAAAAAGAATTGCTAGAAATGACTAAAGCGTAAAAAATACAACTGTAATGCGATTAAAGTATACTAATTTTAAAAAACATGATTAGTGTATTAAATTTTTGAAAATAAAATCATTAAAATGTCATACTACTTATTTATTGTTTAGGAAATAACTACAACTTATTTTATATCATGTTTGAATATTAGAAAGTGTTTACTTTTTTATAATAAAATTATTTTTTTTATCATAGAATGATTTGATTATTTTGATTTTAGTGATTTAATTATTTTTATATTTTTTGTTTGAATAAATAAAATATATATTTTGTTTTTAAAAAAAACTCATAAACACTTAAATAAAATTAAAACTCTAGAATTTCAACATGTTCAAATGAGCTCTATGCTGTTGAGTTACATCTCGTTGTTTCTAATTTGTGAATTTAATATTTAATATTTAATATATTAAAATATACACGATCTTGTTCGGTCTAAATTTTTTTCCTTGTTACGCCACTAATTGAATCGCAAGTATTTGATATATATTACATAGAATTAATAATTATAAAAAATGATAAATATATAAAAGTTTAACTAATCATTATCTCACTAACTTAAGTTTTTAATATATATAGTCGATTTCTTAATAATTTATAACATAACATGAATATATTATGCTCCAACTACACAAGTTATAATTCTTCGATTTGATGTAGTTATATGATTATATACAATTATAACTGATATGATATATAATTATTGATTAAAATAATTAAAATTATTTTTTTCAAACCAACTTAAATTAAATATATATATATATTGAAAATGTATATCTAATACTTGAAAGGTAAAGAAATTATATATAGGATAGTTTTTCAAACAAAAAAAAAACATTTTACCGGTTCTCTCGCAGCCAACATTTAGAACTGTTTATGACTGCACTTATTATAACAAGAAAACACACCAACAACCTTAATTTAAAAAAAAATACATAATAACATAAAATCAAACTTCAGTTGTAAAAGCAGAATAAAATGGTTATGAACCCAACATATGTCTCCAGCTAGCTAGTTTAATTAGCTCCATCAGTTTCACGTCAGATTACCTGTAATAAACATAAGATATATTCATACTTATTCTCGTCTTAAATTTCGATTAATTAAATCTATTTGTCGTTGAATTCCAACTAATTGTAATATTATTTTGAATTAAGTACTCTTCGATCAATTATTAACAGAGATAATGACTAACCTTTATAGAGAATATAGATCATCCATGGCTCCATAATTAACTAGCGGTACCAATAATAAGCGTCACTTTTTTTCTCCCTAAAGGCAAGAGGAATGTAAGGAGTAGCTTCCTTCTTCTTGGCTTTACGTACCGTCTTCTTGTTGCGCTTTGATGATGATGTGGAAGTGGAAGTTGATGATTTCGTTTCCACTTTTGTTGCTTCCTTCCTTCTTTTATTGTTATGCTTCTTCGAGCTTCATTGCGTAGTTAATTAATTTATACATACACCCACAACATATATACTAGTATTTCAACTAAGGGTTCACAAAAATAATATAATTATAAATTTTTACTCTGAATATATTCTTTAGTAAAATATCAAATAATAGAAAAATAGAGAATACACAACACAAGAATTATAGTAAAAACTTCAAATCGGAGAAAAAATCACTTTCGTTGTCAAAAGACAATCATACAAAAAAATTTACTATGTGAAAAATTATTACAATCACACTCTCAATGATTTTCTCACACACCCAAAAGACAAGAGTAATTACAAACCCAATAGAATTTTCTCACAAAATTCTTTCACTCGAAAACTTCTCATATAAGTTTTTCTCTATTTTTGGAATGATTAACAATAAAGAAATGAAGCTATATTTATAGCCTTTAAGTTCTCATTTCATATGTCAAACATTTTTTTCATTCAATAAAATTAGGTTATCTAATTTTCTTATTCTTTATTCAAACAAAATTAACCATCTTCATCTTTAATAATATGATAAATCATCTTTCATAATTAAATATATTGTTATAAAAAAGAAAAAAAATTAATAAATATAATTACTTTATTTTAAAAAAATAGTGAATCTCTGCGCTGACCTGCCCTTTTGTAAATTAAAGGTAGCTCTAATTGCTTGTGATAAGGGAAAAAAGGGAATTTTATTTTTTAAAAAATAAAAGGGGCCGGGTACTTTAAATACCTAATTACTCTTATAGTCTTATTAAATATGAATTTTTTTAAAGATTAAAGTTGAACATATCACTTGAATTAAAAAATATATATTATATCACAACATGAACAAATGGTGTATTTGACATATATTATATAAATGTAACCATTCGGGGGATAATTGAATTATACAAGTCATAATTAATAATATAATCTTATCAATTTATTAACTTCATCCAAGTAACGGTGATTAGATGATTTATAGTACTAGCTCGCTATATTTTCCATGTTTTAAGAATATTTATTTAATTTTATTATATATATATATATATATGTCGCCCAAATGGTCCAATATATAAATATAATCATCTTATATTCGTTGGTGTGTCTTTTTTAATTTTTCAATTTGGGCTTAACTTAAGGTGTGTCTTTATTTAATTGGACTAAAATATAAACATTTATATATAAAAGGGTTATAATATGTAATTAAACATATTATATTAATAGATGATGATCTTATGCTTATTCTATTTTTATTTATTTATTTCAATTGTGTATTTTTATATCTAATAATTAATGAATCTAAGAATATCAATAAAAAATATAATTTTAAATATTTCTTCGAGCATTTGCATAATTTTACACCTTATATTAAATAAAGTGCCGCTAAGATCAGACGAGCAAAATCAAACACAATAAGATAAAATAATAATAGTTATAATAATTATTTGTAGGGTTAAGTACCTAGCCAGACGGTTGAAGAGGGAGCGAAACTGATTAGGGTTTGCTAAATGGCGAACGAGTTCCTCCTTCTTCATGTCTTCATATTCAGAATCCTCGTACATTACCTGCACATTTACATTATTACCCCAAAACAACCCAGACCAGGATCCTCACCATTATATCATTCAAAAAAATAATACACACCCATAAAAAAATAAAATAAAATGATCCCAATTCAAACAACAATTACAAGCTTAATTAATTATTCTACATAAATCAAGTCCCATTACTTTCAAGACTTTTATCAGCCAAAAGTCAAATGCTACAAATATTTCATCTACTCAAATAAAGATGGACACGATCCATTCAACTCGGTCTGAATTTTGTATCTCTTAAATATATCGTACTAAATTGTTTAAAAACTGATTTAGTTTAATTTGATCAATTTCAAACTATTTTAAAATAATAAAATTTAAATATATAATTAAATGATTTATATATGAATTGAACATGTTGTTGGTTGGTTTAGTTATGTATTACCAATAATTCCACCTAATTTTAAGATTTTATTTACTTAATATTATTTTTATTTTTTTTATTTATTTAAAACAATAAAAAATTCAAACTTTGGAATAGAAAAATAAATAATATTATATTTATTTTTAGTTATTAAATCACGTATCATTATATTTTTAAATTATAAAATTATTTATATAAGAATATAAACGATTCGATTCAAATTCAATAATTTAAACTTTTTACAATTCGATTCAATTATTAAACTTTTCCGTTCAATTATTTAACTATTTATTTTCTTTTATTGTTTTTGTTGTAATTGATTTATTTCTTAGTTAATAAAAGAATTAATTTTTTAATTGACTTGTTTTAATTTTTTGATAGTTTTTTCCGTATATAAATGACTTAGTTTTTTAAGTGCCGTTAACCGTTCTTGTTTGTTTTGTCATAAAAAGTGTTTTATAAAAGTTTAGAAAAAAGTTAATAAACTTTACATGCTTTAAATATTATATAAGTTTCACAAATTTTGTATATTTAATCTATATGTTATAATGTGCATATTGATTACCTTGAACCATCCGGTTTCGACATTATAGTCAACAACGTGACCTGTATGCTTCATGCAGCCAAAGTCTTTATAAATAATTGCGCCTAACCATTTCCTACGTTCGCTTCTCAATTCTGCTCTCGTACGCTTCTACATAATTTATATAAGAAATTGTAAGCAATTAGTAATATTGTTGTAAATTAAACAGCTTAATTATAAATAATTGATTTAATTATTTTATTTAGTTCTGACCCGATCAGATGTTGCCTCATTTTGAAAATTGATATCATCTTTGAATACTCCAAACAATATTGGATATAGTACTCCATCATGATTATCAATATCTTCTTCTTTATTGATCCCAAACATTGCATATTTTCCAAGATCCCTACTTATTGTTGCTTCCATGATTGTGCTAATTTTCACATCTTCTTCTTCTTTTTTCATCATCTCTGCAGGTTCAGTTTTGATCACCACATGACCAAACGGCCGCAGCATTGGAACATTTTCTTCTGCATCACCTTCATGAAATATTTCTTCTTTTTTTACCAGTTTAAGTTTGCCGTTTTCTTCATTTTTCAAGAGTGTTTCATCCTCCATGTCGTCGTCGTCGTTGCTTTCGAAGACGGGAGAGTTTTCATCAAATTCAGAGTGGATTTCTTGTTTGATTGCTGGTTCCTCCTTATATGTATTACAACGAGTATTTCTTTTGACTCTAATTGCAGGCAAAAATAGTAATACTTCTTTATTTATTATTGGGATATTGCTTTTATCATCTTCTTCGTATCCATCTTCGTCTTCGTCTTCATCTTCATCCAAATCAGGAAGATAGTCTTCATCTCCAACAGTACTTTTTTCATCTCCAACAGTACTTTCATCATCAGAAGGATCTGCAGAAAGAAGATAATCATCTCCACTGCCAGTATTTGCTTCTTGTTTGGGTTGGTTTTTATCAGAGCAAATATTGTCATTGGGAATCACAGCATCTGTAGAATATATCAACTAATTATTCATATATATAATTTTACTTTTAATCAAAATTACAAAAATATATATTGTTTAATTAATTATGAAAAAAAAAACATATGACTGACCACCTACATTTTTTTTACGAAAAATATATGTTTTTTATCTTGAAAATAATAATAATATATATATTGAATAAAAATAAAAATACATGTACTAAAAAATGTTACCTCATACAATTAAATTTTTATTTTATGACATAATTATATCTTCATAGATTTTAAGTTTAATAAAATATTTTTAGTGTTGTTGGCTGCACATAAACAAGCTAGTAATTTTTTTAGTAATTTAGTCTTTTTTTAAAGCAAAACAATGATAAAACAGTATACTTAGGTACAATAATTAGTTTTTAATATTAATTTTTTATTATTTTAAAATAAATAAAGTTTTAACATGAGTAATTATTGAATCATTTTTTTCTAAAATAAGTTTGTTATAAAATATAAAAAATGAAAAAAAAAATATAAAATGATCATTTGTCCTCGTAATTTTTTCAAAACTAATAAAATAAGTATTGGTTGTAAAATAATTAGTAAACTTAAGTGCTCAATTGTAAAATATAAAATGATAATTTATTTTTATAATGTTATTTTTTCAAAACTAATGAAACAAATACTCGTAGCAAAATAATTAGTGAACTTAAGTACCCAAATTATAATAGCAACTAGTTAGAGTGTGGTGGCATTAATTTGTCCATAATTTTATATTATGAAATAGAAGAAAATTGTTCTCATTGATATCATTTTTTTCTTAAGAATATAAATAATGTTATTTAATTTTATTGCTTTTATAATTGTATTATTTAAATTTTTTGTGTTAAATATTTTCTCTTGTATCATGTGATTAAAACACGATTAGAATATAAGTATTTAACAATAATAAAAACAATAATTAATATGAAATTTCTTGTTACAACATATTTTTATATATATAATTATTTTTCATATAAATTATTTTATGTTGGATTATTATAATTAAGTGGGAAAAGGAAAACAAATAGGAAGAAGGGAAGAAATTGTTGAATAATTGGCACTAAAATTAGTTTTATTATACACCTTATTTTTCTCAATTATGTGTCTACTTTATGACCTAATTTTTGATTTAATTTACTTAATTAGTGACCTTTATTCTTGTCCTAGTTTATTGTACAAGAAAGAGACAGAGTCTTGATTTATCTATAAATATAGAATAGTTCATGCATTGAGAGCATAAATAAAAATTAGGAAAAAAAAATTAAAGAGAGCATAAGCAAACTCAAAGAGAAAAAAAATTAACGAGTCATGTTGAGTCATGTAACCAATTCTCTTAAAATCGATCAACCCAATTTGCATCCCTTCTAGTTAATTAGAGTAAATGTTAGGGTTTTTATGGTTAATTTTCCTCACAATTATGAGCATTTATTATAAGATTTAAATATAAAATTTTATTTTGGATTATTTGATGAGCATGATACATTTTTACTTAATTAAATTTAAAATTACAATTCTATTAATTGTATTTAAGAATGATTAATTCACGTAAATATGATTTATTTATGCAATGAAAGTAAAATTCAACATATAATTGGTTGAACATACACGTGTACCTTTCTATACATTTAAACAATAAATTGAATCTCTTTTATTAATTAAAGCAACTTAGTTATATTCTTACGTATAACTAATTGAAGAATCACGTTTAATTAAAGAATTTAATTATGATGTAAGTACATTATATGTAAATTACAAATAATTTTATTATATTACAAATATTACTATTTTCATCTAATAAGTAACGACATAATTTATGTAAAGGACCAGATATTATGATCTATGATAACAAGCACAAAAGAAAGAATATGTATATAGTGTATGCACCTGTACGACGTGTTTGTTGTGCCTTGTGTTAAAGCCTTAATTAAATAAATAACACAAACAAGAAAACCAAACTAACTATAGGAGCAAACCTAACTATATGAATATCTATTATGATATTCAAACACAATGTTTTATATTGATGAGTAATGATACATTTCTATTTAATTAAATTTAAAAGTATAAGCCTTTTTATAATATATCTAAAATTGATTTATTTATGTCAACAAATTAGTAAAAGAGAACACACATTAGTTGAGCATATTCATGTACAATAGCAAACATTCAATAATAAATTGAAATTTTTTAATTAGATAATTTTAACTATATCATTACATATAATTAGTTAAATATTTATATACGTCTCAACATTCAAACAACAAAAAATTGAATCTCTATTTTTGTAAACCAAAGAATCTTAGTTATGTCGTTATGTATAACTAGTTTTAAGAACCATATGTACAAGTATAGACACTTATCAATAAAAATTAAATCTTTTTTTTAATCAAAGAATATTAATTATGTTATTAGATATAAGTAGTTAGTTAAACATTTATGTATACAATCATTGATATTAAGACAACAAAAAATCAAACCTTGTTTTTTTAATTAGAAAATCTTAATTATGTCGTTACGTATAACTAATTAAAGAACCATAAAACATGTGACATTCAAATAATAAAATGAAATATCTTTTTTTTTAATTAGAGAATCTTAATTATCTCGTTAGTATAACTAATTAAAGAATAATGTATAAAGTGGGTGATATTCAAACAACAAAATCGAATCTCTTAATTATCTCGTTACATACTCATAAACTGATTCAATAAAAAAACATTTAAAATTTTTAATTAAATACTTAAATTCATGATCAACACCCTTTTAAAGTACATGCAATGGAAATCAATATCAAATCTACTTTCTTTCAAGATTAGAATTGGGAATATATATATTTCAAGAAGAATTTGAGAAGGTACAGATCTGTAAAAACAGATGAATTATATATCTAGAATCTTCTCTCTAAGCAGATAGATTTATCGATTTCATGTTTCATTTTGAATTATTTTTCCAACATATATATAGTTCATCAATTTTTTTTTTAAATTGTCATCTTTAGAGACAACCTGATTATAGTTTCTCATTTGAATTAAAAACCATAGATAGAACAAAAAATATTTTTTAAAACTATACCAATAATATACGAAATTAATCTTTCGATAAAATGATGAAAACCTTAACCCCAAAATATTAATAAAAAAGATAAAGAAAAGAAGAGACGGATCAATGCATGCATGCATAGATATATGTATATATAAAGATTGATAGTTTATGAAGATCTCACCCTCTTGCTTAACCAAAATTTCTCCAAAGTCGTCCATTGTCAAGTCAATAACTTCTTGTCTCCCTGAAATTAAATATAATTAATTAATTAATTAAAAAACAAAATTGGGTTGATTAAATGGTGAAAAGGAGGGGAAATAAAACCAGAGAAAGGCTTCATATTAATAACATACCACCAGAAGAAGCCATAGCAAATTGAAGAGAGCAGACACAAAGAGAAATTAAGAGATAGAGAGTGAAGGCAAGCTAGTTTGGTAGACTCTCTGAGATGTTTGGCAAATGAGATATGTAACGTTCTCTGGGTTTTTTTTTATATGAAAAATTAATTTTGCTTCGTTTGGTAAAAGGGGTTTGTTCCGAAGGGCTTCTCTAATGAGTGACACCTGCACTATGATTTCTTCACGGCCTATTTCATGTACTGAAATGTTCCACTGTGAACAATATCACTTCTTATTATCTGATTCACCAATTACCTTCACCCACATGTCAAATATATTTATTGTTCATTTCAATTATCTATCCACGTTTAAAAAAAAAAATCAATATTATTAGAGTAGTAAATTTGGATATTTTTAAGACAGATATAGACATACAAACAAGTGTAAATTTATTTAAAAATTAAAAGAGTTATTTCTAACTCGAGAAATAATTTTTTAGGTATAATATTAATAAAATTATAAACATATTACATGCATAAAATATAACTATAATTTACTTGAATTTTAAATTTTAAATTTTTAAATCAATATTTTAGAAAATTTTAATAATTTTAACATATTTTTACTAAAAATAAAATACAAATAACATATTTTTCAATTAAAAATAAATAAGAATTGAAAAATAAAGAATACTATTTTTACTAAGATATACAATGCTATTAAAAATATAAATTTTAAATACACCGTTAGTTCCAAACCCAATATATATTACTGATTTCATGTACTTATTCTTATCTTTTTTTTTTCTTCCTATTTTTTTTAAGAGAATACGTAATTGAAATATAGAAAAAATTCTCTAGATTTTGGGTCAAATGCATTTATACTTCAAATCCAGCTAGATATGATTAATTATTATATTTGACGCAGAGGATGCAAAATTATATTCAGCATTTTTTACTTTTTTTATATGAATTGTTTTTTTTTTTTTGAGGGGGGTGGGGGGGAGTTTTCCGATAACATTTAAATTTAAAAACGAAAATTCATCGTACAATTATAAAACTATAACCCGTAGCCAAATGAGTACATTTTTCTTCATCTACATTTTGTTATTTTAATTGAAAATATAATAAATTCTTAATTAAATTTAATTATTATTTTAATTAACAATATAATAAATTTTTAATTAAATTTGATCTTTAATAGATTAAATAACAATAAAATTTTGAACAAAAATATCATTATGTGTGTGAGAATTTATCAAAAAAGATATGAATAATATAATTATTTGATAATTTAATTAATTAAGTCTAGTCTTCGGTGTAATCGACTCTTATTAATATTATTAATTTTTATTTTTAAAAATAATACATATATCATATATTTTAAAGAGATAATTTTAACTAAATATTTTATATTGAATAATATTAAATATTTTGACTAATTTATATATTATTTTTATTATTATAAAATTTGTTATTTAAAGTTATTTAAAGTCTAGTGGTGAGTGATAGTGTAAATGTCTAATTAGTTCAAAAATCTTAAATTGAAAATTGAAATACTACTACTATATATCACAAAAATATTATAATTATAATTCATTTATCGTAATTTTATATTATATAATTTTATAAATTTAATTAAACTCTATCATATTATTTAAAATCTATCACAATTTTATAAGATTTATACTTTTTTCAAATTGAAATGATAATTTCTTAATTTTAAGGTATATTATAATAGTGATTGAAAATTTTACTTTATTTTTAACACATATATATATATATATATATATATATATAATAGGTGTTTTGATTAACAAAAATATTAATATAATATTTATAAATAATATAAAAATTATAACTTTTTAAAGTTAACATTTTAAAATTTAATATTATATATTATTTGTAAATTATATATATATATATATATATATATATATATATAATTTATATGATATTAGAATTTTAGTTATCATCGAACCAAGGAAAAAAAAACAAATGAACCTTCCATACAAAATAAATAAATGGATCTCATAAAAAATGATCAAAATAAAATTAAAACATAATAAAAATAATTTTAAAATATAAAGTATTAAATTAAAAGAAACAGATTTTTAGGAACTTAGCATATAAAATGAGTGTCAAACAAAATATATTAATATATTGTTTATAAATATTATGTAAATTATATTATTTTAAGTTTAATTTTTTAAAATTTGATATTTCATGTTACTTATACATTATATAAAATTTATATTTTTTATACAAAAATAAATTTAAAATTTATATAAAATAAAATAATTAAATTTTAATGATAAAAATAACATTTTAATAATTTACTTCGTCACATTTTCACATTGAATAGTTTAAATTAATCAGAATTTAATTTGAATAATATCTAATTATGTAATATTTAATGTTAAATTATTAGTTTAAAATTGTTTTTAGTAAAAATATAGGGAAGTTTAAACATGATTATAAATTTTAATTTATATTATTAAATATATTTTTGGTTATGTATTTAAACGTAGATACGTTATTTCAATAGTTTTTCGAAAGATATGATATTCAACTCTTTTTATGGTAACTAAGATACTCCGAAATAATACTACCAAAAACAAGTTACTCCAGAATAACAAACTCAATTCAAAATTTATTATTTTACAAGAAAGATGAGGCTGGCAGTGAATGTTAGTAAATTTTAAAAAAATAAAATTCTTAAACTTTATAATAACAAAAATAATACAATAATAATGTTAAACGATATTAAACTAAATTATATTTAATTAAATAAAATAATACGTTAAATTCTTTTTAATTGTAAAAATGTATGATGTAGATATAAAAAGTACTATTTTTATAATTAAAAATTATAAATGTATTATTTTTATTATTTTTTTAAAATATTTTAAATTTATATTTATTATTGTATTTATACTACTTATATTTTATTATATGTTAATATTATTTAAAAAAATAAATCATTTCATAATTTTAAAAATATATATATGATATAAAAATTATCAAAAGTTAAATGTGAGTAAATATTAGAATGGAAACAAAGAACTAGTCGTCATTATGAATTGTAATAATTCCTTCAATGCTTTGGGACATCTCCATACATCATTTTGTAATATTTTATTTTAAAAATAACATTAAAATTTTACTTATTTTTCAACCCATAACACTTATATTAAAAATTATATTTCTTTATAAAATATAATATTTATTTATTTTTATTTTATCAATTTTTATTTTAAATTAATTAAAGAATTATATATTAATATTAACTAATTTAAAAAAATATATTATCAAAAAAATTTAAAACTCACTAAATAAAAAATTTTTATTTATTATATGAACTAAAAATTACATTTAATTAAAAAATAATTAAAATTATATATATATATAGATATTAATTCGATAAATTATTATATTCATCTCAGAGATGTAACTAAAGTATTTTAAAATACAATATAAATTTCTCCATTATTGATTTGTTTATGTCAAGTAAGTAGCCATCATCTCAACTTCTAGAGTTGACACTTCTATTGGTTCTTCAACTATTGCATTAGCATCACGTTTATCATTAATTATCATGTTATGCATAATAATGCATGCACACATTATATCATGTAATATATTTTTATTTCAAAAACGTGACAATTCTCATGCAATTGCAAAAGATGATTGGAGTACTCTGAAAGCATGTTCTACATATTTTCAACATCCTTCTTACTTCATTGCAAATAACATTGTTCGGAATAGGTAGATCGTGAATACTTTGTACAATAACAGATCATTTTAGATATATATCATCACATAAATAATAACTCATGTTATATTTTTTTCCTTGAATGACATAACAAACACGTGGAGTAATACATTTAGTAAGATTAGCAAAAAGATGGGATGCCTTCAATACATTAATGTCATTATTGGAACCCAAAAAACAAAATATATATGTCATATCTAAGGATTATAATCAACTACAACTTCGAGAATAATAATTGGGGATCCATTACGACTTGTATATTGTCCTGTCCAAGTCTTTGGGCAATTTTTTTCACTTCCAATGCAAACACACTATACTACTTAACATTCTTGAAAAACCTCAATGTTTACCAATTTGAAGAAGTTTAGCAACATCATTAACGTTAGGTATTGAAGTGCGCAAGGACATCCATTACAACAAAGTTGACCTATTAATGGCTTTTGGTACCATCTTCAGTAGCCTAATATTTTCGTATCATAAGTAGTGTTTCCATTGAAACTCATTAAGGGTATTTTCCTACTCTATATGTCTTCCATTCAAAAATTGAGCTCCTAAACAATGGATAAGAATAAAAGGTCTACAGAATTACCAATATCCCTTAAGATCCTACCAACGTTACAAGGACCTACTCTTATTGAAATGACCCAAGAATCATTGCGAAGGGAAAAAAGTTTCATCTTTCTCTGAGAAAGAGATAATGAGACTATCTAAGCGGCTTCTCAATTCATACACCAACCTTGCTTCATACTTTTTTTGTTTCCTAAGCATACCTTTTATGGCATATTTATTTCATCATTAAGTCTCGGTCTACCATGAATATAATAGTCATTTGCATAATTTTGTTATGCATAGTTATTAGGATCTTGCTCTTGTTGATGAACTAGGCTTATTTTAGCAGGGGATATTATTAATATGTACTAGGTTCCTCACACACCCTAAACCAAATGGTTTTCGATCTCTATTTTTAAATAATGCAATCCTTGGTGAAATGCTCAATATCTTAGTGCAAGGCATACACTTGTCTATTTCTCTATATGATGTTCTCGTTCTTTATGGTCACCTCCAATGTCATCATTGCCTTCACCAAAGACACTCTAAATAGTGGGCTCTAAAATGGGGATAAACTCCTTCCCCAAGATCAATTATTATGAGTCCACACATTTTAATTCTTGATCACGTGTTTTTTTTAAAGAACTAGATTTTTGACTCCTAAAAGGAACCCTCTGTTCCAGAGACTCACCTTCCTATTCTCTTTAAATGTTTCCTCACTCTCATTCTTATTTATATTCATCCCTCTCTCTAAGTTAAAGAATTTATGTCCCTTGAGATAAGTTCCATAAAATGAAATTTTATTTATAAATAAGGTTATATCATGTAATTAAATTTTAAATTTTAAAATTTAGCTAAGCATATGAAAAGAAAATGTGTAATAGGAAAAAATGGGATCAATATCTTTAGATAACACTTATATTTGTTTTGTTATTTTTTATTCATATTTTCGACTAACACGTATCAAATATTCTAATTTAAGTTACTGGTATCTAGTTGATTAATTTCAATAATAATTGATAACATTTGATACCTATAAACTACCAAAATTGTTTGAGATTATTATTTAATTTGTCAAAAAATATACTAATAATTTAAATAGTATATTTTTGTGTCTTAGTTGATAATAAAAATTAAAAGTAGTACCAAAACAAGAATATGTTTCGTCTAAATATAAAAATTCAAAAAAAAATGTACTAATAATAGCATTATTTTTAGGTCATATTTAATCGATAATAATATGAATAATTCAAGATATTTATGTGTTTAGTTTAATTATTAATATAGAATAGAATGTAAAGTATTTAAATAGCATCATAAATGTTCATTACTCACACATCACTTAGAATATTTTATTTTTTTTAATATATTTGTATAATAATTTATTAGTTTTCTCATTTTATCTTATTTAAAAATAAAAAACTTATTTTTTAATTTTGTTTAATTTATAATGTATAAATATTACTCCACTGCTTAAAAGATATAATAATAATAATAATATTTTTATTAAATTTTATTCCTATTAATATTTTTACTTAACGAACCACACATGAAATTTATATCATTGATAAAAAAAAAATAGCATTGTTCTTCACTAAGAATATACCCAAAAGACCGCTGCGCCATCAAGATCTGAATAAAATTTAGGCCCAATAGAGTAATATCCATCAAATATGTAACCCAATGAAATAAAAGGAGCGTCACGTGTGCTCAAGATCTGAACTCTGAAGTGCAGCTTCAAAGGCTCCAAGGTAATAAATAATTTAACTCCAAAAAAGAAAAGAAAAGAAAAGAAAAATCTGGGAAATTTTGAAATCGAAAAAAATCCGCCATTTTGTGTTTCTTTCATCCAATTCAAAAACCAACATACCGCGCCAATTTATCGACGGTCACAGACACAGTTCTTAATAAAAAGCCCGTCTTTCACTCAAGTCTCTTCTCGTCAAATTTTCGCCACATCTTCTCAGGTCTCTCTTCTCTCTTAACTTAGTACTCAACTTTTTTCAGTTTTTTCTTGCTTCTTGTTTGTATATCTTTTTTTTTCTTTTTCTTTGAAATTTATATGGATTTTTTGCTTGGGGTTTGTTTGTTAATTATGTCTAGATCTAAATCTTAGGTTTCGTTATATAAAATGAACTTTGCGTACGGAACTGAGCATCTTTTTTTGTTTTGTGATTTTGTTTTCTTTTGTCCTTCCCTTTCCAGATTATTAGTCAATTTACAATTAATGATCTGTTTGTTTAGTAAATTTTCTCGCAATTCATGATTTTTTTTCAACTATTCCAATTCATTTGAAATTCGAAAAGTGATTTTGATAGGTAAAAAATGGCGGGTAAAGGTGGGAAAGGGCTCTTGGCTGCAAAAACCACAGCAGCTAACAAGGACAAGGATAAGGATAAAAAGAGGCCAGTTTCTCGTTCGTCACGTGCTGGTATCCAGGTAGCTCTCCCTCTTTATTTTTAATCAAGCTGTTTCTTTGGAATTTATGTGTTGGATTAGTCTTTTAGAGATCACCATGTTAGCAACTCTTTTGTTTTACACTCTTGCCCCGTTGTTGTCTTTGCTTATTATGTCCTTTCTTGAGATGTGTGTTTCAGATTTTAAATGAAATCGTCATTTATTTTTCCTGATATTTGTGACTGTGTTCAGTTTTTCTTTCAGACCTGTAACACTTTCTCCCAATTTAGAAGTTTTTGGGATATAATTTCTTTCAAAAACTTAAATTTTGGAAGAAGAACAAACAATATTTTATATATTATTATTTCCCTACTAGGTAACATTATGCTTATCATACACTTATAATTTAGCAATTGAGATATTGGTTGTTAAACATATTATTTCTAACTTTAATATCATATTAAAAGTCGTTAGATATCAATTTTATCAAAAGTTAACCTCTCTAGAGAAGAATCAATAATACTTTATATATCTATTATCTAAAAAAATTCTCTATCACAAATTATTTCTTGATTAAGTTTTAATGAACTCGTTTGTGTAGTGTTTTGATTGTCGTTTTAGGCTTTTGCTTAAATCAAGCTTATTTTTCTCCTTTTTTTTAATTCATAATTTGTTGCATTAGACGTCCATACAACGCTTTCTGATTATCTGTTCAACATTTTCACTTTTAAGGATAATGACCATTTTGCTTGTGTTTATGATAAAAAGTTCTTGTTATTAGTGATTTCTCAATTAATTGCTCTCAGGTATAGTTTTAAATTGCTATTTTGAGCCTTCTTACGAGGCTTGCTTTAGTAAGTTTTATTTATCCAATGAGTTAAGGTTTAGCATCAAATGATTTATTTGAAGTTTATATATTTTTTAATTGAGATTTTTCAAATTAAAGTGGTGCACAATGAGGTTATTGAGGCAAAAACATTTCAAACTTTCTTTGTTTTTTGATTGTCTTATATGTGTGGGGGTTGAAAATCCATCATGAGCCAATACACGAAACTTGATTTTAGAGGGCTAAACAACCCTTTTCAAATTATCTGTTTGCAATTTTATGAATCTGCTTCCATAATATTTGTTTTTGGTATTTTTGAGTTTGTTAAGATCTTATTCATATGCTACGTGTAAAAAATAGGTACTTTATTAATATTCTTAAAATAACATTTTGACTTGTTTTCATATAATTATTTTAACATTAAATTATGACTCTTATTATAATTTTATGAAATCTTGTAAGTGTTTTATTTTTTCTTATTAAAATTTAGTAAGGCTTGTAACTTGTATCTCAGGAGAACAAAAACTCTTTAGAATGAGATTTATGTTTGCTTATGCATTGCCTCTTGTGAAAAAAAGGCCTCACACTATAACACCTAGCACATTTAGGAAGCACATAAAAATTTCCCCCCCTTCTTTCCACTATGCACAAAACGTGCTTTTATGGTAAATTTTTTTGACTGATTAATTCCTAAGCACTTTTATATCAAGCACAAAAACAAACAAATCCTTAGTACACTAATTTACTAATTGTATGCATGTGGTGCTTAGTTTCCGGTGGGTCGAATCCATAGGCATCTGAAAGCCAGAGCTTCATCCCATGGAAGAGTTGGAGCTACTGCAGCTGTGTACTTAGCATCAATTCTGGAGTATCTGACAGCAGAGGTACTTGAGCTGGCTGGGAATGCAAGCAAGGATCTCAAGGTTAAGAGAATAACACCAAGACATCTTCAGCTTGCGATTAGAGGAGATGAGGAACTTGATACTCTGATTAAGGGTACTATTGCTGGAGGTGGTGTCATTCCTCACATTCACAAGTCCCTCATTAACAAAACCTCCAAGGATTAGCCTACTTCCAAATTGTTCTTGTATCTTGACTGAACAAGATTGTTTTTATTTACATGTGATTAAATTATTGGTGTAGTTATTGTTGAACTAATGTTAATTTTATCTTTGAGTAGCTTAGTTTAGGATGATACATGTGTACTCTAGTGCTTATCCTTTTGAATTGGTTTTTGTATGTTGGTCAAGTTTAGCTCTAAACTAAGTTATCCTGATGAATCAAGAATTATTATTATTATTATTGGCTAGGAAGTTTTATGCATTACTTGTTTCTGTAACCACTGGTTGCATTCTATTTTGAATCATCTTTCCAACAATTGTCTTTAAAGACGAGGAACAATTGAACAATACTTTTTTAATCATAATTGAACAAGATTTTTATCCTTAATATTACTTTGGATTTAGAATTGAAGAAATGCTTAATTTGTTATCTCGTTTTAATGCTGCAATTTCTAAGATGGTGAATGTCAAAAGTATTGTATTTTTCCGATATCAGTATATTTCATTATTATTTTTGTTCTGTTTTTACAAGAGTTTACGATATATGTATATAAGGAAAACGAAAATTAAACAATAACCATAAAATCTGCACATCCAGGTTTTATGGCTCCACTAATATTATTGTATGCTCCATGTTTTACTCCATTGAGCATTTGTGTTCCACTTAACATATAAGACACACCAACACTCCTCCTCAAGTTGGTGCATATATGTCTCTTATGCCCAACTTGTCAAGTGAGTTGTAGAAGTTCCCTTGCAGTATTAATGTGATTTTGTGAGTATATCAGCCAATTTATCTTCTGATTTAACAAATGGAAGCTTAATAATCTTTTCTTCAAGATTCTGTTTGATGAAATTCCGATCCACTTCAACGTGCTTCGTGCGATCATGTTGACCTGGATTGTGAGATATGGCAATGGCTGCTTTGTTATCACAAAATAAGGTCATTTTAGAGTTAGGAGCAACACCAATCTCGCTAGAAGTTTTTCAACCAAAGGAGCTCACATATTCCTCGACCATTCCTCGAAATTCAACAAGATCGATAAGGCAACTACATTTTGCTTCGCTTCCACGTGACAAGATCGTGCCCCCCACGAAAGTAAAGTACCCAAAGAAGAGATTTCCTATCCTTCATATTCCCCGCCTCATCGAATCAGATATCCAAGGACTTCCAATCGACCATTCTTTGAAAACATAAGTCTTTTCCCCGTGGAGGATTTTAAGTAACGAAGTATTCGCATTTAACCGCATCCATATGGTCTTCACTGGGCAAAGGTTGCATGAACCGACTCACGACACTCACAAAGATAAGCAATATCGTGTCGAGTATGAGATAAATATACGAGTTTACCTACTAACCGTTGATATCTCTCGTTTATCCGCCGGTACTTGGTCCACATATTCTCCGAGTTTATGATTTTGAACCATTGGAATATCGACAGTTTACAATCTAGTAGTCCTACCTCTCTAAGTAGGTCCAGTATATTTCCTTTGGAAAAGACATATGCCTTGTTTTGATCTTGTTACCTCAATACCTAAGAAGTATTTCGAGCCCTCCTAAGTTCTTCATTTCAAACTCATTTGACAGCTTGTTTCTGCTTAGAGATTTCTTCTTTATCATCCCCCCGTAATGATCATGTCGTCTACATAGACTATAAGGGCACGTTATCTTCCCTAATCGATGTTTTAGGAAAGAGTATGATCGTAGTTGCTCCGTTGGAACCCATATTTCTTCATTGGCCGAACTCAACCTACCAAACCACGCTCGAGGTGATTGTTTAGTCCATACAATGCTCGTTGTAATCTACATGCGCTTTCTTTTCCCGATGTAACAAGATATCCTCGGGGATATCCATGTAAATCTCTTCTTCAAGGTCACCAGCGAAGGAAGGCATTCTTCACGTCAAGTCGGGTGCAATGGTCAATCTAAATTTGGTCACAAGAGATAACAAAACTCTCACCGCTTTTAGTTTAGCCACGGGCGAGAAGGTTTCTTGATAATCTATCCCATGTTTCGTATATCCTTTTGCTACAAGCCTCGCCTTGTAACGATCAACTAACCCATCTCGCTTTATACTTAATGAGAAAATCCACTTGCATCCTACCATCTTCCTCCTCGAGGCAACTCGCTTAACACCTGTGTTATTCTTCATACGTTGCCTCAAATTCTCTTTATAGCTCGAGCCCATTTTGGATCGTATAAGGCTTCTTCAATGCTACTGAATTTGACACGAGGAGAAAGTGTTTCAGGCAAAAATCGAAATCAAAATTCGTAAATCGAAATCGAATCAAGAATCAAAGAAATTCAAATTTGCAAATCAAAGAATCAAAAATGGTAGTTTCATCATAAATCAGCAGGTAGTTCATTAGTTAGCAATATCCTGCTCTGATACCACGTCAAAAATATTGTATTTCTCTGATATCAGTATATTTCATTATTATTTCTGTTCTGTTTTTACAAGAGTTTACGATATATGTATATAAGGAAAACGAAAATTAAACAATAACCATAAAACCTGCACATCTAGGTTTTATGGCTCCACTAATATTATTGTCTGTTCCATGTTTTACTCCATTGAGCATTTGTGTCTACCACTGTTATAGCACACACCAACAGTGAAGGCATATCAGCGTTTTAAATGACAATTTAAAAGCTTAGTACCTATTTAGCTAAGTAATTTGAAAACAGTTTTCTATTTAGAAAGAATAAATTATTTTAAAAATAAATTAAGAAGTATGATCATATTTTTAAATCATATGAATTTTTTTAACAAAGTATATGTTTTAATATTTACTTATTGTTACAATATTTAAATAACTTTTTATAAGAATATTATTCTTGTTGATTTTTTTAATCATATTAAATTTTATTTTTACTCATATTAATACTTTGCATTTTATTATGTTTTAATTATTTAATAAAAATATAATATTTTAATATAAATTCATTAAAATGATATGATTTATCTTTAATTAATATTTTTAAAATTAAGAAATTAAAAACATTCTTTATAATTTGATAGATTAAACAACATTAATATCAAAATTTGGGAAATTTTTACAGCTCTTTCCCTATACGATATTGTAACCAAATTTATAAAAGTGTAAGCTTGTTGCTAAGAATATTAGTAATTAGAAATTATTGATTGGATCTAAAATAAATTGATATGGTAGTTAGGATGAATTAACAATTAATTAACTAGGTATAAATAAAACTTTACTTTTTTATTTCCCGTTTGCACATCTAATTATTCTTTTTTTTATTAGTTAGACTAAATCACCACGTAAATTTGGTTTAAAACCAAGTAGCAATTCTTCATTGGTAATATTACGTTGCACTAATAAAATATCATTATGAACTTTTAGCTAAGCAAAGCCTTTATTAATTAGATAATGCTAAAATGTAACCTTAAGAATACCTCAAAAGTTACCATGATATCTTTTTCTTTTTTAATTTATATTTCCTCTTATTGTTTTTTGAAACACCAAACTAATTATTGCATATATAAATGTAGCTTGTGAATGCTGCAATTTACAAGATCACAAAGCTCATTCATCATTAAGAGAGAGAGAGAGAAAGAAAATGAGAGAGAAATTTACTATAATGACAATTTTGATAGTTATTATAATCATATTAAGCTTATATGGATATTTAGTGGAGGTAAGTGTTAGTCAATGTTCATCTTCTAGCTAGCTCTATATATGATGGTGATCATACAACTCATGTTGGTAATTATGATGATGAGGCTAAATTTGAAAAGAGGAAATTATTTCCATTGACCAATAAAAGATCTAATGTTTGCTTGTTAATTGCAAAAAAATGAGTGTAAGCAATGGAGAATCTCTCATCCTAGAAAATTTGTTATATGCTTTAATAAAAAGTACATTGAATGTATGAGAAATAAGAAACACATACCTTTATCATGATGTTATACACCCTCGTTGCCTACTCGAGATTATCAGAGCATTCCTCATCATATTTGGAAGTATAATATTATATACATGTATAAAAAATAATATAGTTTTTGTTATATTGAATAGGTTTACATATTATTGTTAATTTTAGAAATACTCTTCAATAAATTTTAATTTACGTAGATAGAATAAATATATTAAAAATAAACAAATATTTTAATATTTTTAAATTTAAATTTAAATTTAAATTTAAATTTTATTTGATGAAAATTCTTTATTTATTTTTTATATTAGTGTGGAGCCCACGTATAAATTAAAGAATACGTATGCTTCATGGATAACACGTGAGAGAGATATAAAACACTAATTCATGGGTATTAAATTCACCTATCATCCTTGTATTATTATTGTGTATTTATTTTCATTCATATGCATAAATATTAACATCTATTTTAATCTTGTAATATTATTTTTCATTTATTTTTATCTCTATATAAATACTATATTCATTTTAGTTTATGTATTATCGTTATTTATCATTTTTTATCATTTTATAAATATTACAAATTATTTTAATCCTTAAAGTATCAAAATTACAATTTAATTAGTCTAAATATTAATTTTTCTTAAATCTAATGGAAATTTTTGTTGTTGTTTATTTTCTTGAATGTAATTTGCACATGATTATAACATCATGATAAAATCGTATTTTTATTTTTAACATTAATAATTTTATTTATTATTTTAAATTCTCTTATACAAAATTCAAAAATAATAAATAAAAAAATATCCAACAAAATTTTATTTTTTATTCAATATCTAATCAATAATTTAAAAATAAAATTTTAACAATTATATTTTTTTCTTTTATTATAAGTTATACCATATATATTTATATGTTTATAATCATATAGTTTTATTTAAATTTTTATATCAATTGAAAAGGTAAAGAAATTTATATCATTATTCTCTTATATTCATTTTTAAAATAAATTTAATAACTAAATCTAAATTACTTTTTGTTATCAAATTCTCAATAATTTACTTGTTTTCAAGAGTTTTTTTCTACTTGAAATTTGATACAAAATGTTAATATATAATTTTTCAATTTAATTAATTATAAATTAAATAATAAGTATTATTTATCAATTTAGCATTAATTTAAAGGTAAAATAATTTAAATTTATTTTTAAAAATAAGTATGCTTAAATCAGGATTATCTAACATGTATTTTATAAATAAATTCTAATTTTTAATTTAAAAATGGATATATATTGGTCTAATTATCATTTTACATAAAAACTAATCAAATTCAAACGCCACCCAATTCTATTTGGAACAAAGAAAAAGAATGAAGAAAGAACAAAATCTTAAACTCGCGCGTATAACATGAAATCCTACAACATGTTTATGTAAAAACTTAGAATGTAATAATATTGCCTCTACACAATAATGTCAGTATTCTCAATTTTAAAGAAGCGAAGGTTGAATGGGCCAAGTGGGTTTGACAGCCCATTTGTCTTTATTAGAGCAGCTACCACTTGTTTGTTTTTTTTATTTTATCAAAAATGGTTTTGTGCTCTTTAATGGAACTAATATATACATATGTATGTATACACATTTTAGACCAAAAACAAATTTCTTAATATTTTATATAATAACATATATTATAATTAATATTTTATTTTAAATTTTACAAAAAATTTAAGCTAAAAAACTTTAAAAGACTCCAATAATATTAAGAAAATTATTTTTCTAATAGATATCTTATCTTAATACTTTCTTTAAAAAACTTATTACAAAAAAAAAATGTATTCACATCTAAAAAAAAGTTTTAAAATTTAAGGGATCAATGCTTATCATATTTATTTTCCATATGTATATTTTTAGTTAAGAATTTTGACAATACACGTGATATTTGTGAGACTATAATTGAGATTTAGAAAAATAAGGTTAATGATTTAAGAAAATAACTTATATTTATTTATAATTTTATAGAATAATTTTATATTAATAATAGACATTTTTTAATTACACGATCAAATGAATTATATTTTTTCATACTTACTTTTTTAAATATATCATATCACATGTGTATCTTAAGTTGTATCTTACCAAATTTTTTTTACTAAAATTTTAATTCCTATATTATGTTTCTAACGTAAGATTATTGAGGTTTGATGAAACCTTTAGTTAGTTTTGAGTTTGTTATTTTAGAAGTTGTTTTTAATTTATTTATTTTTTACTTGCAATTGGTATTTTATTGTCACTTTTTTGAGTACTCATGATGTATTGCATTGATTTAGAATCTAGTTGTGTAAATTCAAACTAAGTTTCTGTTTGTTGGATGTATAAAGTCTTTATAATTAAAAAGAGGACTTCGATATTCAATTTCTTTGATTAGTTGGGAAGACGCGGTACAATTGAGCAATAATGAACCTGATGCATTGTTAAATCGTCTTCTAGGTTATAAGGTCCCAATGTAGGTAGTTAAGGACCCTCTGTGAAGATGACAAACCAACCCGAGAAAAGACTATTAAATGAAGAGTAATACTTAAATGACGTGTGATTAATTGATTGAATATTAAATTAAAAATGTTAAATGTTGGAGGAATTATGAAATGATACTTAAACTAATGTTTAAATTAAAAGAAGAAAAAATAATAACCTATCATATTTAACAAAATTGTAATTTAATCTCATATTTATTAATTGGACAACATAAATATAAATATGTTATTTTTATAAAAAAAATCGTAAAAATTTATTTTATAAAATCAATTGACTTGTGTCCACTCCTTTTTGAAGAAAAAAAAGTAACACAATTCAATTATTTTTATGATATGAAATTTTATGATTTTTTTATAAATATAACGGATTTTATTATCTCATCTAAAATATAATTTTGTGGATGGCAACCGACTTGGATCACCCTTTTTACTTGAAAAGAAAATGGTAGAAATGTCTATAACAAAGGCATGTGAATATTGCCAGTCCACAACCATGCACATCTCTATTTCAATACTTGTGCCCTTTTGAGAAGACATCAATACCCATCTTTTTTAAAATTGTTTCATCCAAAGTTCTTGGTTTTAGCTTTCTTCTGCTTATAAACACTGATTTACACTTATGGTAGGGAACAAGGAAAGCAGTTGTGAATGAACAAATAAGACAACAACCCCACTTTGTTAGGTGGACTTAACGCATCAATTGAAGTAGTTTTTATCTTTTTCTGAGCGTGGTCATTTTCTTGAAATGGGCTTAACCAAGTCACATATGGACCCAACATGAAGCTCATTATATAGCTAGTCCCACTTTTGAAGGGATTGGTATTCAAAATTGATTTCAATTTTGAGCCTTTTCTCTATTAGTCTATTTACGTACGTTCCTATTTTCATTATCTCAAATATTTGTCGTGTAAATAATTGAACATTTTGATAGCAAGCAGCCAATGAATGAAGCTTCATTGTACAACTCATAATTATGAAAATGAAAGGAAAAATCACGATAAAATAATTCTAAAGAACATTACATGTTATAAGTATCATACCTATAATTATTGAAATTTTAAATTATTCTGATTCAGATGGACAAAATGCAAAAACTATAAAAGAATTATATACAAAGGGTCATAGGGGGTTACAATTTCTGCTTCTACGGCAACACTAATTACAGTATTACATGATATAAACCTGATTTATTATTAAGACTGAACACTGTATAAACACAAATAACATATATAATTAACATTACTATTAATATCATATGATATGATTTTTTTACCCTAAAATATTATATATTTATATTCTAATAAGTTATATTTTAATAAAATGAATTTTTATTTTATTTTTATAATTCAACAACCAGACTATAAGAAACCAATTAAGACAAAAATAAATTTTGCAATCTGTTTGTATTTTAGATATGATTTGTAGGGATAGACATAGGTTAGTTTTTGAGCTGGGTGAAGTGCCCTTAGAGGAGCTAATACACTGCCATAGGGGTAAGTAATAGGTGAGGAATGAGCACTGAGCAACTATCTTATAGGTGAAGTGTTTTTACGAAAATAGAAAGAAAAAAACAATATAAAAAAATAAAGCCCTAAATGAAAAAAAATTATATAAAATAAATATATATGGATTATTTTGGTTATTATAAGGTTTTATTGAATCAATCCAATCCAATGAGAGTCAGTTTTATAAAAAAAGAATTAATTTAAATCAATAAAAATTCATAATCAAAGATATCAGATTGATTTAATTTAGATAGTATAGATTAGATTGGTTCTAATAAATTTTGCTCCTTTTAAGTTTCACCTTATTTATTTTAATTTTTTGAGCATGAAAATTCAAATGCAACTGATCGACCCTGCTTGAGCACTGCACTGGGTAATCAATCTTCTTCCCTTAGGTAATATTCATTACTTTAACTTTAATGTAGTGGGTTGTTAGATTTCATTCTAAGTTACATCTCTATAAAGCAGGGTAGAATTCTCAGAGAAAATTCAAGTGAAATATTGAAATTGATTAAATTATTGGATACTAACAACTTTAACTTATAAAAATATTTATAATTATAAATTAAGAAAAACCTTCAACTAAATCTTTTAAAGTCTTTGAATATGCACATAAATTTTCTGAAGTCTTTAGGTAAGTAACTAGGTGAAGAATCTTATGTTGAAGTAGTTGAATTTTGTTTCTTGCATTTACTTCATTACAACTCTCTTAGTGGATCAGAAATTCAGTATTAAAAAGTATATTTTAATATAAATACTACTAAATAAATTTATCATTAATAAAATATTTTTATAAAAATAACATTTTACAATATAGGAAGATTACTACCTTAAAATAAATAATTTTCTCCCACTCTTTCCAAATTGAGACGATGACAGTTTTCCTTAATTTTTCCAAATAAAGAACAAACAATATCACATCCCACATTTCTAATCTAAAACAAAAGTGAACTAAGAATTTATATTCAAGATAAGTGGAAAGAGAGAGAAAGAAAGAGAGAAAAAAAAAACGCCAACTTTAGTTTATTGTTCAGAACATCAACTTCCTAAAAGAAGCCGATATTTTACTAAACTTGATGCCATAAGCAGCAAGATCTCGGACTGTTTCACCGATTAAATCCTTGAAAATAAGCCTTTCAATGTCAAGTACAATTCCAGACATTTCAATGGGGGGACAGTTGCCCCATCCATATATGCCATCCTCAGCAAGGTCCTTCCTCAAGACTCCACATATCACCTCAAACATATCCTCTGATTCATACCTCTCTCTAATTCTCTGAAATTCAGACCAAATTTGTTTCAACCCCAATTTTGAATTCAAAGAAACTACCTTCCAAAGGGGTAATTCTCGATTTCGGTTAACAATCTCATTGATCGTGTCGAAAATAAGCCTTCTTTGGAGTCTTGAAACCATGGAGGTATCCTTTCCTTGGAGATGTTGTTGCTTTTCTAGTAATAGGAAGACGTCTGAGTCCTCAGGCAAGTAATTGGAAGCTCGGAGAATTTCTGATATGTACACCAAGTCAAAGTCGTTGGATTCAATGGCAGAAATTTCCAGACTCCATGTATCATCTTCCTGTTCTATCAATTGGTCTGCAAATTTACCACAAAAGAGAGATCAATTTCTGTCAATTCATAAAAAAAATTGGAATGTGAGATGTGACCATGTTGACTAAAACAAAAAAATTAAATAATAATAATTCATCCGTTTGTCAATATCTATCACTAGGGATTTTATTCAATTTTGACTGGTTTTTAGTATGCAAATATCACTTGGGTCAACGGCAAACATCACCACCAGTAATTATTGGATTAGTTCGTAATTTTCGAATTGGACATCTGATCATTTATAAAAATTATTCCATATATGTAATTATTTTTTATACTTAAATCAAATATATTAATTTTAATAAACTATGAGATTAAAAGTGTGTAATTTTTATATAATAATATGACTAATAATAATTTATTTATAAATTATAATATTAAAATGTTTATTTTTAGAAAATTATAAAATCCCTAATACCTAATCTAGGATTAATATATTTATTAGATAATAATTATAGGAACTTCTATTTTTAAAACATCAATCACCTACTCAGAGAAAATTCCAACCAGGCTACCACGTGAACTACATAAAACGGTGGGTTGCATTTGTGAAATCTCACTTGTCACTCTCATACTATAAGTCTTTCCCAAGTTCCAACCTCTCCTGCTAATTGGTTAAACTAGAACCAAACTGTCTATAACTAAGTATGCAATGAAATATTTATTATGAAAATATAAATATAAACTACTCGCCTTCGGTAGGCACAGAAATTATGACTTGCATTTATTATAGATTATATGACTAAGCGATTTAGGGTCGCCATACGCTACCACAGCCCATAAAAACAGTACCAGAGGAGAACAAAGAGAGGCTTAAAAAATGAGAAATTATTGATAAGAAATTTTAGGTTAATAAAATTTAAATTTAATGTAATTTTTTATAATAAATATTTAATATTTAATAAAAAGAGAAATAGATGAGATTAATAAGACGTATATTAAATTATTACGTCACAATATTCGTGTAAAAAAATCAGCAAAAAAAGTTATTGTCGCCTTTATTACCTTTGAAATCGATGCTCCTCTTCATGATGGGAGATGGAGATGAATCCTCCTTGTAAAATGACGAGTCAAGGACTGAAACTGGACTGGGTTGTAACTCGGATATAGTGAACTCAGCTATATTGTGAAGTAGCTTATCACACCTCTCCAGTAGACCCTTACCATCCCTGTATTCCTCCATTTTTGACCTCTGCAAAATTAGATTATACCCATTTAAGCAAAAATATAGTTTAGTTCTATCTAACAAGGAAAAAAAATTATAATATGAAAATATAATTAAATTGCTAAATCAAGGATGTACATCTGTGTCGGTTTGTGAAGAAGTGCTTATGCTACTCTCTGACATGGTGAAAGATTCGTCCTCCACTGCAGGGAACAATTTCTCTTCCTCTGTGTAAATCTCGACCATTGGTTTTTTGTTCCTTGGTGATCGGTTCGTCGTATGCTGAACTGAACCCACCCTTCTTGGACTAAATTTCGGAGACTGAACCGGAGAGGCTCTCTTCTGCTCCATCACATCATTGTTACTCTTTCTCGTTTGTGTTTCAATGCTCAAAGGTCTTCTTCTATTAGGACTCTTCACATTGCTCTCGCAACGACTCGATGTGCTCAAATTCCTTCCTCTATTATTGTTTCTAGCGTTTCCATCAATCACAGGCCGGTCGCGCCTCGGATTCGGTGAAGACATTGTCTCTCCGTCAAAGTTGATGTTCCGGCAAGCTCCTTGTCTGGATCGGAAGC
The DNA here is from genome assembly GCA_030763125.1 of Hippophae gyantsensis. Taxonomy (NCBI): domain Eukaryota; kingdom Viridiplantae; phylum Streptophyta; class Magnoliopsida; order Rosales; family Elaeagnaceae; genus Hippophae; species Hippophae gyantsensis. The sequence continues at coordinate 7,573,175 of CM061032.1, forward strand.
TTGAAGGAGACAACTCGCTACCAATTCTGACTGGCCGGTTCATTGGAGCAGATGATCTGGAAGGTTTCATAACGACAATGGGAGATTCGTCGTGCAATAAATTTTGATCATAAACAAAGTTCCTGGAATTTATCTGGTTAGCACGTTTCTTAGAACGAAGGAGACCTTTGAGTTGTACAGCTTCAAGTATTTGCTTAAATGTCTCCAAATCTTTGGAAGGCTCGTTAATTCCTCTCATCTTTAATCTCTTTTCAAAATCGTTGTAGACAGTTGTGGACTGTTTAGGCTCGGGGAAAACATCGGCTGAATCAAAGCTCTTCCTCTGTCCCATACTTTTGTGAAGAGCTTTAAGCGACTCAGTTTTCACTTCTCTTGCCATAACCTTGTTTGGATCTATTAATCTTTGACTATAAGTTCGATTTTGATTAGCTGCATTGCCTCTAATCACATTGTTAGCAACATTGTAATTCGAATTGGTTTGGTGAGACTGCTTCGACTGAGAGGTGTTACAGTCGACGAACCGATACTGATACAGATCTTTGGAAACTCTGGACTCAGAAGCGGATCTTCGGAGCTCAGCTTTCTTAGCCGGTTCGGGATCTGATGATTGTGGCAACGGTCCGAGTCCCATCAAACGACCGATGACGCTGGGCGAACGACGTTGCTTTTCATTATCGTCACCTTCCCATGAGTTATCACATCGACGAGCATTCAAAATCACAGAGTTTGTTCTGATCACCTTAGAATGAAGAATTCCTTCAGAATCAGTACTAGCTCTACTATCCAATGAGAGTCTTGGAGCTTCTCTGGCGAACTTCCACGAAAACTTCGTGCTTTCCTTGAATTCAAAACCTGAAAGAGGAAGAGGAGACTTGGGTGGCTGACTTGCTGCAACCGACACAGGAGTTCCAGGCGCTGAAGAACGGAGCTCCGACACTGTAGGAGACTGTCTGAATCTGTCCGGTGATGGTATTGATTTCGTCCTTTGTTGATTTTCTGATTCTTCTGATGCCGCCGGATTCGCGATTGACTGCTCTGATTCCTCACACGAATCCTCTGCCTGAGTGCTCTGAATAAAGTTCAACAAAACAAAAATCTTAACTTGTATATTTAAGAGAAAAGGAGAGGGGGTGAACAGAGAATAGTGAAAGAGAAAATGATTAGTAAGATTCATAACTTAAACATACCACAGAAGGCGGGAGACGTTTGGCAGAGTAAAGACGTTTTCCATTGAGAAGCTGATGACGGTCGAAGATCTGGAGAAATCCAGCCATGCATCCCATTTGCTTCTCTATGTGCCTTTCCAGTTTTTGTTCTTTTACTACACCGGCAGTCATTTTCCGAGAAACTTTTTTTCCGTCGATTTACTTTCGGTCATAACAAACAACGCTTATTCCAAACGCCTCAAGACCTCCATTTTCCCTCTATTTCATTCTGAAATACTAGTGGGGTGGGGTTGTTGTTCTGACTGTAAGGGAGTTTTATCAGCGTCTCCCGCTTTTCTGGTCTTTTAAAGAGGTAGGAGAACTTAATGAAGATCCAGCGGCGTGATGTACTTACTGTCTCTATAAATTAAACACCAATAATTGCCATTTTTAGGTTGCCAAATCCCAAACGCATCCTTAAACGCGATTTTGTAAAAGAGAAACGCGTGTTGTTTTTTTTCTTTTCTCTTCTTTAGACTTTATTGGCTTGCTTTAAAGTTTAATGATATAGTATAATTTCTTCGAAAATTTTATTACATTTATTCCATTTGTAAAAATATTTTTTTTTTAAGATATTAAAAATTTTAAGTAAATTTTTTTGATAACATAAAAGCATATAAATAATTTAACTATATAAAAATAAAAATAATTTATAGCATTCGAACTCTTTCTCTAAAAGTAAAAAAAATAATGTTTATTATATAAAGAGAGAGGTATAACAATTACTAATATTTTAAAATAATTATATTAAATTTTTTAAATTGAAAAATATATTTTTTTAAAATAGTTAAATAAAAATATATATTATATTATTTTAATAATTTTATTAAAATATTTTTTTTTTTTTGCAAGAAGTAATTAACATAAACAAAACTAATGCGAATCAAATTTAAAAATTTTTAATTTAAAATGAATCTGATGATACTCTTAATAACACACGAACAAGTATTTAAAAATTTAGAAAGAAATTCACAAAAACAATCAACTTAATATAGAGCATAAATAAACAAAATTCAAAAGTTTTAACGTTGATACAAGTATTATCTTCCCATATAAAACCCAACAAAGGTAACACAATTAACTCTTAACTATCTAGCTAGAGACTATGGTTATACATAAGACTCATAATAACACGAACACATATTAAACAAGACAAAACAAAGACTAATATGCTCATCCTTCCAAAATTGGCTTTTGCCCAAAAAAGTTAGCCTTGATCTTACGTCTTTCTCGTTACAAGCATTAATAATCAAAATTATGAACTTCTTAGCGATGGTATTATTAACACGAACATGATTCATTACATGTCATTAACTAACCACTATTTAAAAAAATAATAATTATTTTTTAAATAGGATTTTATGTATTAGGATTTAAGATTTAAAATATAAGATATATGGTTCAAGATTTCTAATTTAAGTTATAATCTATAATGTTTTAGAATTTAGAATAAAATTAAAAGAAAAAAAATTATATGAAAATGAAATCATGATTCTTAAAGAATTTATTTAAAAATTTATTTAAGAATTGATTTCATTTCATTTCAAATTTATAGACAACAAAGTAAAATTTTAATTAATCAATTCTAATTAAATTTTATTCTTACCAATTAAACATAACATTAATTTCATTCTTTTATCATTTTTATTAATTAAAGATTTTATTAATGTGATGATGATATTAAATACATATTTAAGAAAAAAATAATGATAGTAATTATTTTTTACCCATATTTTTTATATCATATTATATATGAATATTATTTTTTTTTATTTTAAAAGTAATTCTAATACTTAATATTCCCACAATTCGTAGTATCGACAAGATTACGGAATTACACAATACACATGTCTCCTACAATTAACAGCTTTGTAGACAAATAATCAAATTAATGACACGATATTTATTCACCTCTATAGTGTTTTCACTACAGTGGGTGACTCATTGCCGATGAGTTTTTATATTTTTATTTTTATTTTCCTAGAAACTACCATTTCATTAACTATCTTGGATTACATTTCATTAAATCAGAATCATTGCCCAATAGTTGTTACGAAGGAAAGCATGCAAAATTTATATATTTTGATACAGAAGATGTAAATAATTGGAACAAATTGTACACATTATATTATATAATTGTTAAAGTAATATTAAAGAGGTGAAACAATATAATCGACGACCGATTAAAGTATGTAATATATTGATGGGTTCAAACTCGGACAGAATGTTAAAGGTTAACGATTGTTAGACGCTATTAAAATTTTTAACTTTATTATATTTACTTATAAAATATTAAATTAAATTAATTAAATATTATTTTAAATATATATTATTTTATTAAAATATTATGAGATTATTGAATATTGAGATCGTTACTAAACAATTAAATAGTGTTTATTATAATATAATTATATTTATAAAAGTTTTGCTTAATATATTATACCATCAATACGTGAATAAGGGATAATGTAACTTACAAGATGTATATTTGAATGTTAAATTTAATAAAAAATTAATAATAATAATATTTCTAAAAAATATATTAATTATATATTTTAATTTAAAAATAAATAAATAATCAATAAAATATTATGATAAATAGTAAAAATCATAACATAATAAAATAAATATTTTATAAATTTTTGTTTATATTAGTTTTCATTTTATTATCATTAAATATTTATATTTTAATCGCTTTTAATTATTTAAAAAAGTAATATTTTAATTAAAAATATTAAAATAATATAATTTATCTTGAGTTAATTCATTTTTATGATATTTTTTAATTAAAATAACACTCTTAAAACTTATACAATAAAAATAACACTTCAATAATATCAAACGGTATTTAATTAGACGATTTTTAATATTAAACAAAACTAAATAAATGTAATTTGACTAGAAGGATGTCTAATTAGATACCATTCAATATATAATATTGAGTTGAAGTTTTGTTTAATTGAAAAAAGGTTGAACAATATTAATAATCCCTTATACTTTAATATACTAACTTTTTTATTTAAATGTCTAATCTTTAATTTTTATATATTTTATATTTTAGTTTACTAAGTTATTTTTTGAAGATTTAATCCTTGAATTTTTATAGATCAATAATTTTTGTTTAATTTTGACAAAATCATTCAACTTTAAAAAAAATTATGTTTATAATGAAGTGTATAATTAGTTCTCAAATTTTAACTAAATTTACATATAAGTTCACAAATTTTTAAATAGTATGATTTAGTTTTCAAATTTTTAAAACTTCACACATAGATTCTTAAATTTTTAAATCCTACAATTTAGTCCCTATATTTTTATAATTTTACACATAGATTCTAACTTGACCACTAAAATAAATATTTATGAATCTAAAATTTAAAATCTATGTGTGAATTTTTAAAAATTTAAATACTAAATCATATGTTTTAAAAGTTTAAAGATATATGTATAAATTTTGTTAAACTTTAAGAACCAATAGTATACTTCAACTTTATGTATAATCTAACTCTACTATTAAGATAATTTGTTATATTTTTATTTTAATGATCATAATTTAAAAGTTTATCCTTCAATCTCATACATATATATATATATATATATATATATTGTAAATTTCAACCATAATCATATCAACGTGTAAAAAGTAGTAAAAAATATGTGCTATTCAACTTGTGATCTTGTCTTATATAATTGTTTAGATAAACAATTAGGAAATGATTTTGTATTTTGAATTAACAAATTTTAATATTCTACTAGTATATATATTTTTAATTATAATTAAATATTTTTTATTTTAAAAATTATTTATTAATTTAAAATTTTATATTTATTAAAATCTATATATTTTATTTATTAAAAATTAAGTAAAAGCTGTACCATTAATACGGTCCTTGTATCTGTATATACACACACCGAACGTTCTCTTCGAAGGCACTCGAAAGATTGAAGGCTGGAAGCCAAATGGTAGTTCTACAAAGATGACTAATATTGTAGTTGAGCTTTTACGATCCTTCTATCTATGAATTCCTCAAAAAAAAAAAAAAAAATTAGCATGTATAACTACTTAAATGTAAATATCAATAAAACCCTTAAAGTTTGTCAAAATATCAAAATATCAAGTTAAAAAATAATACCATTAAACCCCATTTTCCCACTATTTAATAAAAAATGACGAATAAGCAATATTCTCTTTATATTAAAAATAAAAAACTGAATTAATAAAATAATTAAAATAACAAAGTTATGTTTTTAAAGAAATTTAGTTAATAAAATAAAGATTAAGAAACAACATAAATCATAACCCTTTCTCACCCATATACAATTGCTTCTTCTTATGTGTATATATATTTCAATTTCCATCTTCTATTTTTTAATTACTCTTTTTAACCCTATTAATATTTACTTTATTTATGTCCATCTTGATCTCTATATCAGTCTCTCTAGATTAAGCTACTAAAATTTTAATTTATTATTTGTAGCTATAAATTAATATCATTTTTAAAAATAAAATTGATTCTTTTTTAAAAGAATTTCATAATTTTATATTTGAATATATATTTAATTTTTTTATTGTATATATTTTAACTACGTTGAGATATAGATATCAATATTTTTGTTCTTTTATATTTTTCTTTGTATTATTTTGTATTTTTTATTTGTAAATTATGATACATAAATTTAATTTTCATTTTATTTTTACTCATAAAGTCATGGTATTTTTTATAGTTTTTTTTCTAAGTAGATAATTGCCGAGTTTTTTTGACATTAAGTTATATGTTAAGATAATTGATTAATAAAAAGTAAATTAATTTGAACCTCATTATTATTACAGCGAACTCGAGGATCTTTATGGATATTTTCCTTATCTATAGATTCCATACTAAAAGTTTTTTCTAAGAAGAAGACAAATAATTGTTTAATTGCAAGTTGATTAAATTCTACATCGAAAAAAGTTTATAAATTGTTAGGTGAAGGGGTATACACGTAAGTTTTTTTTATTACTATTGTAAGTTACATTTAATTTGTTCGAATTTCAGATTTTATCTAAATAAATCTGGCACTTCGAATTTTATTTTAAAAATATTAATTTTAGTATGCACTTAAAAAATATTGTATAATTTTTATTATCAATTTAACCACTTTTTTAATTATATTTGATTGTTATCACATTAAGTAATGATCAAATTCGTATGTCTTATTTTTATTGTATCACTATTTGTATTATTATTATGAGTTAAATAAGTAGATAAAAAATAATTATAAGTGTAGATGTTATTATATAAAATTTATATGTAAATACATAGTAAAAGATATGTCCCTAATTAGCAATTTTTTCAATTGTATAAAGATGATTCTCTCAATTAATTATTTTATTTATGTGTTAGGATATATTCGTGAGTCTCGTATTATATGTATTATTATTATCTCATTTCGTATCAACCTTTAAAAATATGTGATAATTAAGGATTAAGTTTTAGATTTGAGACTTGAAAATGATAAAAATAACTCATTAATATATTTTGGATTAGAGACAGAGTCTATGGATCTTCATGGTTAGTGTACGGAACTCAAAAATATATATTATCATAATAATATATATTAATTGAATATAAAGGAATATATTTTTAAAATTATAAATATATATATCACATATTAATAACCGTGGTTAAATTTGTATTTATTTTTTCAGGAATTAACTTATCATGTGTAAATAGTATGAGATGAGTGTTTTCGTTTTTTATCCTTCTGATTTTTAACACACGCTAAAAAACAATTCTTATCGAAAGATGTAAGTTTTAATTTTCAAATCTCATGTCACTCAATTTAAAAAATATTTACTATTTAAACTAAAAAATTATAAAAATAATACTTAATGATAATTAAAAAATTTAATTACATAATTTTTAATATTAAATAAATCTAAATATTTATTATTTAATTTAAATGGTGTTTAAAATAAAATAATTTTTGATTTTTTAATAATAAAAATATACAAAGTTAAATATTAATTTATGATTATAAATTTTAACAGTCATTTCTATTTTTTTTTTAAATAAAAAAATTATAAATGAGTTTGAAGGTAACAATGTTTATTTTATTTTATTGTGAAGGTAAGAATGTGATTGAATCTTCTGGAAGAGAGAATAATTAATCCAACTAGCAAGGGAACTTATTGAGTCTATATATAAATATTTCGAGCTATGATATTATTTTTATTTTTTGAGTTGAAATTTTTATTTCTCAAGTTTAAGTGCACAATCAATCCTTAAATTTTATTCATAATTATATTTAGATTTTTAAATCTTTTTTGTTATGTGTTCCTAGTTAGTGGGTATATATATTGAAGGGCGTTTTATGGGTAAAACCATGGGTAATCATAATTAAAAATACTAAGTTCGTAATTAATTTAGGATAAAAATAAAAATTTAAAATTTAAGTATAAGATTAAAAAACTTAAAAACTGAATTATTTAAGAAAAAAAATTAAATAAAATTTAGAGAATAATTGTACATTTAATCCTATTTTTTTTTATTTCTACATGTATGAAATTCTGTTGCATTTAATTAAATAAGTAAATAGAACAATTTTTTTTAAACATACTAAAAACTGATTGGATTATAACACTGACATCTCACAAGCTGCTAGGATTGACTAGAGAGTACATCAAATGACAATTACGTTCTCCATACGATGAGAAAGTGATTGGGGTAGAAATTAATACTTCTCAAAAGATTTAATTTGCATGACTTTTTATTGGACAATCTTCTACGGCTTAATTTGTATCTCTGAATTTTGGGAATATGTCAACTCTGTTCGTCAATTAGTATATATAACACAGTCCTCTCCTCTTAAACTCTAATTTTAATTTCCCCAACTGCCGTCTTTATATATTCTCTTTCTTTGACACAGTAGTAAACTAAGGTATTCATCGGTTAATTTTAAAAAAAATTTACATTATAATTTAAAAATAATTTTTTATAATTTTTAAAAATAATGAGTTATTTGATTATTATTTTAATAAAATAAAAACAAAAAAATTACATTAACATAAGATTATTAAAAAACCGAGGATATTTTATTATCTCAGTTAAAAAAACTTTGATCTCTCTCACTTATGTATTTGTTTTTATAATTATAATTATAAACTTATAATTATAATTAAAAATCAAAACTATAAATATTTATTATAATAATGATTGTTTAGTTAAATTGTTTTAAATTATTCTATTTAATAGATAATTGATGATATCTATTATGTTTTAAAAACATTAAAAGCAGTTATTTTATTTTTGAAAATAATTTTTATAAATATGATCAAATATTTTTATTTATTTTTAAAAGTAATTTTTTATTCTTTAAATAAAAACTATTTTTGAGTTGATTAGCTAAACACGCCATATATTTCCTGCTTTCCAAACATGCTGTGTACAGTATTACTACTCCACCATCAACATTTTTTTTAATGTATAAAATTACTATGAAGGTAAGGATATTATCACATTTCTTTTTATTGTTTTCATATATTAACTTTAAAAATTGATAAAAATACCTTTAAAAGTAATTTAATTTATATATAATAAATGTTTTAAAGATAAAAATATATTTTTATAGATTTAAAATATATACTTTAGATATAATCGAAACAACAAAAAGAATTATAGCAATAACCTTACCCTTATTATAATCTCTTTATCACCGGAGGCCTTCGTGATCATGATAAGTGGGGTTTGAAAAATCCATTATGAAAAAAAAGGGTCAATCTGCCAAAACCCATGTGACATTGTCTTTTATAGAACATACCCATTGGAATAGAGTTTAATCGTATAACTTTATATATATACATGAATTTTATTTTTAATTATTTTCATGTAATATGTATATTTAATTTTTTTTCATAAATTTTTTTTATATATATTAAAAAATATGGTATATATATTTTGTTTTATAATAACATAAAAATATGTTTTTTATTAACAGTTAAATGTAAAAATATGTTAATAATTGAGTTATATATAAACTTGATGATAATAAGTAGGGGTGTGCAAAAAAGCCGATCATTCGATCCAATCTGTTGATTTTTCATCCGATTCGATCCAATCCGATGGTCGGATCGGATGGAGATTTTTTCCATCCGTTAAGTGCGGATCAGATGACGGATTTCACTGCGATTCATCTGATTCGATCCGATCCGACCGAATTAATTATATATATATATATTTATTTAATTTTTTAATATTTTTTAAGTCAAATAATTTTATGTTATGATTTATGTAAAAATTTAAAAAAATTATTTAAAAATACAAAAAATAGAGTTAATTAAATTTATTGGTCGGATTGATCGGATGTCATTACGAATCGGATTGAGCGGATGTAAGAGGTGATCGGATCAGATGCGGATTAGGATGTTTCAATCCGAGTGGATGGTCGGATCGGATCGGATCGGATGACAATAAAATCAACAGTTTCGATCCGATGAACAACTCTAATAATAAGTGAGAATAAATTTTATAATTTGATAAAATATTTATAGGTTATGTGACGTAAATTTACTAATATATAAGAGAATTGTAATTGTTAGTATTTTTTTAATCTTATACTGTAAAATGCTTTAAAAATTAAGTTTTTTTATGTTAAAAATATTTTGACCGTGGCACTTACATTACAAACTTTGGAGGTCTTTTACCTTTACTTTTTATTGTAATCGTTCCTCTTACTTTTTTATATAGTTAAAGTTCAATACCAAGTTAATCTACAAAATAAAGAACCCAATCAACGCAAAAAGTAAGAAGATAAATTGTGAAAATATGGACAAAATCATAAAAATAAAATAAAAGGGAAATAATTATAAAGTAAGAAAAAAATTAGTACAAAATAGCTACTTCTTTATATATTCATTTGATGTTTAAACTTTCTGTTTTTTATTAATTTAAATTCTATTCGATAGTATCTTAATTGAATTAGAAGACTTTAAATTTAAAATAAATACAATAAAATGATAAATATAAATTAATATAATGTAATATTTATAATATTTTAATTTTAAATTGATATATTTTTAATAAAATTGATTATTTATAATCACAATTAATAGAATTATAAGAATAAAAAATATGTTTAAAGATTTATTTAATTATTGTAGACTTTTAAAAGTTATATTTTATTGTTTAAAATAAATTAAGTAATTTAATATAATTATTACACGTAAAATAATTAAATATTAATTTATTTATAATTTTATTAATAATTCGATCTAAATGAAATAGTAACAAATTATATTATCAATCTGAATAAAAATACATTCTATTATCGTAAAATCTTTCCATACATATATTTAAATTAATTAAATTATTTATTCACTCTAATTTATAATATCTATCAAATATAATGTGCACGTATGATGCATAATGAGCTGACAGCTTTCTTTGTTGCTCCATGTGAGTTTGTTGTCATACCTCTGAAAGTCTAGTATATTGAAATTACACACCTATATATATATTTCATAAGACCCTATTATAACATATCTTCTTTTCATTTGTTTTCTTCCGATGATCTAATGATACCTAATTACTATATATGCATCATCATATCTGCATGTGATGATGTGATAAAGAAAAGCACACAAGGACCCTTTTAGCCCGTTATTTGTATTCTTTCTCTTTATCAATTTAATGCACATGTATTTCAGATCTCAAACTCTTCATTATGCCCCCCACATCTTAAACTCTTTTCAATTTTAACCATATAAACTAATCAATAACGTTAAGAATCGAAAAAAAATGATAGAATAATTTCCATATTTTTAAATAAAATATATTTTATTCCGTAACATAAATCTAAAAAGAGTATATAAAATTTAATATCTTTATAAAAAGTTAAACAATATAAATTTATTATTTTAATAATTTTTATTTATTTATAGTCATTTAAATTTAAATCACTCTTCATTATTCATCTTTATTAAAAAGTGAATAAAAAAAGAAAGTAATGGACCACTGGTCTGTGTTTAAGCTCCCATATTCAAATTACATGAATATGCTAGTATAGCACAGTTTTCAAATCTGTAACACTTATGGTCTCTCACAACAGCCCTATATTCTGCACACATTCTTTGAATATGTTATATATATTTATATACATAATTAACAATTAAGCTCGCCTTCTTTGGCTGTATTCACGTGATTATTTAAGAGAAAGTGTAGACTTAATTGTGGTATCAGTAGTAGCCAATAGGGGATTAGTGTTTAGGGTACGTCACTCTTCTTTCATAAATGCAAGCATGTTATGTAGCTTTCTCTTGTTTTGGTTAATTAGATTTCAAATTAGTCACGGTGGTAGCGTTAAATTATATATTAATTTAATAGAAAAATATATTTAAGTTAATAAGGTGTAATATTGAAGTAATTGTAAAATTAATTTATGTAATCACGGTGTTAGTGTTAAATAATATATACAATTACTTCATAAATAACGTGTTAAAACAAAATTTAATATTAATTAAATTTAAATAATCGTGTTTTATCTTGAATAATATCTAATTTAATCATTTTAAATATGAAACGATTTAAATTTTTTAATAATAAAATATATAAATTAAATACAAAAAATATGAATTTTGTTATTTTCACAACAATTTTTCACATATGTCCTGTGTAATTGTTTACCTTATTAATATTTTTTTATAAAAGATAAGTACAATTAGATCATTTTTACTATTTATAATCAAAATCTAATTGCTAGTTAATTATAAGTTAGTCAAATAAAATATAACTTTATTATTGTTATATTTTATAAAATATAAATTAATAGTTATTATTGTTCATTACTTATTATATAATAATAAAAAATTATTTTTCTAATTTTTTTCAAAATAATCTGACATCTATAGCAATAATAATAATTCTATTAACATATAGAACTATTAATCTATAATTTTCATCTAAAAAACTAGATATATTGATTCTCACAAAAGAAATAATGTTAGAATAAAATTGTGATTCTTATACCTTACAAGTTAGCAAAGGTACAAAGAAAAAGAATAATTATTTTATTTATAAAAAATAATTTCAAGATCTTTTATTTATTGTGAATGATTGATGTTAAAAAATGATAATACAAAGATAAAGTTAATTTTTATTTTTTATTTTTTAATTACATTAGTTAGAAAATATTTTAATTGTAATTGAAAATATTAAAAAATAATAATCATTTATTTTTCTTGTTATATTTAATAATAATATAAATAAACTACTATAAAAATAAATATATAATTTAAATAGTATTTTTAAAATAAATATAACAAGTATACATGATTTATTTCTCTATTCCCAATTTTTCACGTTCATACAAGCTTGTTAAGTATCACATCAAAGAATGGAATAAAGTGTGGTTTTTTAAGTGGAGCTTAACATGTGCTCCATTTAACCTTGTCTCAAGAATAAAGGACTAAAATGCATGTAGACTTAAATATACATAGGATGAGCAATCTGCGGAAAATGTGAAGGGATTTTTTAAAAGCTTATTTATGCTAATATACGGTTAACCCTAGACCTCATATGCTATTGAAACCCTAGTTATATTTTATCATAAAAATTAGATAATAGGAAGAAAATGACATGGGAATTGTGTATCAATCATTAAGCTGAAGACGGAATTTTGATCCCTAGCTAAGCTAAGCTAAGCTAAGCTAAGCTAGCTAGCAGATTTACTCTTTTATGTTTAGAGATTAGATTCTCAAAAAAACTATAAATTACTATTTATTTTTAGATATTTTTTATACTAAAAATTACCTATTAAAATAAAAATAATTAAATGTTATATTAATTATAGTAATATTAAAACTTATGAATATATGCTTTATATTTTTTTTTATGATAGTTTAATATTATTATTATAAAAAAATGACTTCATACATATAAATGTTTATTTTTAAAGTTTTTTATTTATTTATTTCATATTTTTATTTAATTTTATTTAATTTTTTTAAATTATTTTAGTTATAATTTATTCAAGTTAAAATAATATTGATATAATGTGTTTGAAAAAAATCAAAAAACAAAATAAAAAAAAATAACTTTGTTTTTACAGTATCATTTTTTAATAACAATAAGATTAATTGTTATAAAAAGTAAATACAAGATCACGATAGTATTTATATTTTTTTATCATATATTTTACATGCCTCGCATGCCGACAAATTTATTTATTTTTTAACTATTTAATGTCTAAAATAAATATATACTTTATATTTCTCCTTTTTCTTTGGATGTTAGATGCCAAGAATTTATAAAATAAGTGTTATACGATGTATTTTTTTTCTTTCTAAAAACAATTCTCAATTAAGAATGTATAGACGTAGTAATTTCATCTGGTTCCATACAAAGAGATTTCTCAAAATGAAACAGATATTATAAGACGAAACTAACATTATTAAAAGAAAATGAAAAATTAAGTTTATTTTTAAAAATAATAAAATAAAAACTTGACTCATTTGCAAAAGTCAGGCGGTAAAAATTGGTGAAGATTGTCGAACATTTTACTAATCTTCATGCAAATCCTAATTTATGTCATTTTTGAAAGAAAAAAAATTAATTTTGTGGAGAATGTGTCTTATATCCTACCACGATCATATGTGTGATCCTTTTTGAAAAATTAAAAATATATTATTACGATATTTTGAAAATAAAAAAAATAAAGTCATTAACTTATTTTTATGTTACATATAAAGTAATTATTATAAATAAATTAAAAATTACGTGGTATTAAAATTTAAGTCAATAAATAAACAAAAGTAAATATATAATAATAGGTATCTCATACAAAACAAAATACATGAATTTTATCTTAAAAATACAAAAAAAATCATTATTTACTTTGATTAAACCCATTCATATATATTCAGAAACTAAAATACAAAATATTTCGTTAAAAGTACCACTAAACCATAAGTTTCTTTAGGTTGAACAAAATATCTAGAGCTTATTAAATATTTACAGGTTTGATATTTATAAAATTACATGAACACCTTTCACATCATATTAAACAAATTTATGTCTAAAAATATTATAAATTTGAATTTTATATAATCAAATTTAATTAAACTAAACCACTAAAATCAATAATAATTGGTCATTAAACAAAAATTATTTCAAAAAAGAACTACAACAACAATAAAAGAAAAAAGAAAAAAAAAATTAGTATAATCTACACATCCATCGGAGAGAACTACCTTAGCACTCCAAGGGTACTCTCTGGGTGGCACGGTAAAACCTTTACATGCCTTCAATACCTTTTGGGGGAGTGGATATCCGCTTCTTTTTTTTGTTTTTTTTATATCGATATTTTATCAATGAATGATTTTCTTTTAATTTTATTTATAATATATTTTTTAATAATATAAAATAATATAAATGACGTGAAATATTAATTGAAAAAAAAAGTAAAAAAAAAACCTATAAAAAGTGTTCATCGAAAATTGTTCCTTAACCTGTTGATACATGTTAGAAATCTGTTTTTATTTTTTTATTTGAACTTACAAGTGCGTATTATTTTTGGAGTAACATATAAAAAAAATTATTGAAAGAAAGAAAAATGATCATTATATATTTGTTTAGCTATTAACAAATATAACGATATTAACGAAATAATTTCTTGTTATTTTTATATAAAAATATATATTTTATTTTTATTTTTAATTATATTTTAATAATAATAATATTAAATAAAATTAAAATTAATAAAATATTTTATAATAATATCACTACAGTTAACATAACTCCCTTATAAATATAACAATTCAAAAATGTTTTAAATAAAAAAAAAAGCATGTGAAATAATTGGCATCTCTGACAGGTAATAAGGAAACAAATTTATTTTCTCTCTCATGTATAATTGGATTCTCTATCTTTAGTCTTCTAACATATTTACTATAAAAATTTAAATATTATAGATTATATATATATTTATTAATATTAAATATTAAATATTAATTTTATTTTTTTTTTAATATTTTTTTGATTTTATGAAAGTAAATTTTAAAATAACTATTATATTCTACCTAAATATATAAGGGTAAATTTCCAAACATTAGTCTAACAACTTTATAACATTATCCAAAACTGAAAGAAAAGTTCTTCACGACATTCTTCTTTCCACCTAATATCTTCCTCTCTTTTTTCTTTTCTCTTTTTAAATTGCAATTTAAGAAATGAAATCCTCATGCAATGAAACGTCGTCTCTAAACATCACCCTTATTTTTCCTTGCCTTTTCATAGTTTTCTATGAATGATGAATATTCGTGCGGCCAGTGTGACCAACTTTGAAATTTTAGATTCGTATTTGGATTAAATTAAATTTGGATAAAATATTATCAAATCATTTATATATTTTTTGTTAAATATAATTATATTAAATTATATTATATTTAGTGACATAATGTATATTTAGTTTATTTTTATGTTTTTATTACAATTTAAAATAAAAAATATATAATTTTTAATTTAAGATAAAGAAAAAATTAAAAGAGATAATTTTATAATTAAAAATTTAGATAGATTAAGAATTTATGGTATGATTTAGACTAATTTTTCTTGATTATATTAAATTTCTATAAAATTATACAATTTTTATATTATACGATATAGTTTGATTTATTAATCAAATATATGATTATATAAAAATTATACGATTAAAATCCATAATAATACTGTATACTAAACATGCCATTTATATTTTTAGGTTGACTCGATCAAATTTTTTAAATTAAATGTAAATTCAAAGTCTAACACAAAATATTTACGTAAGTTTGAGTTTAATTTTTTTAAATTTAAATTTAATTAAATTAATATTCGAATTTAAATTACATAAAATATCATAAAATATAATAATCAAATGTACATATGTTTTATAAAATTTAAACATAGCTTATATTTTAGGTTAAATTTGGACTGGACTCAGTGATATAAATATTTAACTCTAAGTTTCATTCTAAAATTATTTAGACAGGATCATACTTAATTTAGTTTTGAATTGAGTAAGTGGCAATTTATTTATGCTTTGTGTATACAAGCTAAATTTATATCCCCGTTCTCTATATATAAAATTAGCATGCATATTTTTATGCTAGATCAATATTTAGGTTTTGTCACAAACATTATTTTTTCCCAATATTTATATAAGTTTTGAAAAATATTCACATGTAAGTTTTTCCTTCAAATTAAATCCCCATGTAAGTTGTAAAATGTTACTAAAAAATCTACATGCATGACTTGTGTTTATGTGCGTAACTGAGAATAAAACATGTTTAACAATTCATTCGAATGAAAAGCTAAAGAAGCTTACTTCTAAAAAAACACTTTAAAGTGCTTACATGTGTGGCTTATGATTCTTGAAAGCAATTCAAATGTTATTATCAAATGCAAAATTAAAACACTTTTATCTTTAAAATGCTATTTAAGTAAGTATTCAAACAAATTTGTCACACTTTTATTTTGCTAATCAAGTTATGATATTATAATAGTTATAATAACGCACCGTTATTTATTAAAAAAAACACTTATTTACATTGAACTTAATATACAATATTTTAATATACCATTATTTTAAAACTAACATGAAATGAGATGTGGAACCAATAAAAAATAGTGTTGCAATAACTATACCCTGTTTCAAAATGAATAAATAGTTTAGAGTACAATATCGGCAATATTTTATGAAAAACTCACGGTGTCAAAAAGGACTACGTGAAAGTAAGGGTAAAAATAATTGTTAACGGTCTTCTTTGCAACACTTTGCTTGGGAAAGGCAGCCAAAATGCCAAAAAGCAATGGCCTATTCTCAAAGCCATGGATGCCAACCTTTCCATCTCTGTTTTCATTGAATGAATCAAAGAACATGTTGTGATATTAATAGTAGTTGTTTAGGGTAATCATGATTAAGAATACTAACAGTAACGTGTTTAAGATTTCTATGGAGGTAATATTATTTTAAAACTTTGATAACGTATTTGCTTAGCTTTAACTATAACTGATGTTAGGAAAATGATATTTACCATAGACAAGCTTCTTACATGGGTACCTTTGAACGTACTATTTGTGTCATGGTGTTATTTAGTGATTTAAATGTGTAATGATATTGAAAAAATTATATAAAATATTTATTTTATTTTTAATATTAATTAAATAATAATCCTTATCATTAATAAAAATATTATTGTTACGATAATAATTTATATTTAGTAAATATTGATACCCTTTTAAATTGCAAAAGTGTTAAATTAGGATAAAAATAATATTTTATTAAATTATAGGAATTAAAAACCATATTTTAATTTTCTTGGTTAATTTGGTAACATACCGATATTTAAAAAAAACACTTAGGCATCAAACTTGAAGTTTTTTAGAATCGAACTCTTTTTTGAATATTTTATAATTATATACTCATTATATGTAAACTTAAAAACAAATTATATACTTCATAAATATTTATAAATTTCTTATGATTTAATATCAAATGTATTTAAATTAATAAAAATTTAAGATATAAGTGTGATTTGTGCTCTACTAATTACAAATTTAAGATATAAGTGTAATTTAAGATACTCATTATGTATCCCATCTGTACCATCTTCACCCACAATATTTTTTACGAACTGTATGAAAATAAAAAGTTGTAAGTTTAAACCCATAAAAAAAAAATTCTATCTTCCCCTGCAATTAAAAAAGCTGACAGCTATGACACCACTTTTCCTTGTTAAGTTCTGCATCTGTACATCGACTCCTCATTCCTTTGTTGGCTCGGTGGAATACTATTGTTTTTTTTCTTACGTAGCGGTGTTTTCTTTATAGTAGTCATTTTCATTTAAATAAGACCAGTATATTATTGTTTGATTAATTGATAAAAATAATTATGAGATAATTTACTAATACAAATTCAATTAAAACATAACACTTTAACTAATATGTATATTATAGATAAGAACTTGGTTGGCTCGGTTGTTGTAGGGATGAATAAATAATTTTATTAATTTATTTAAATTGTTAAATTTCATTCAATTCATCGTATCAAAATTAGATAGAAAAATATATAATTTATTCGAATTTAGATTATTATATTTATAATTTATTGCATTCTAAATTAGACTAAATTATTATTAAAATTATAAATAAATGTATATTTTGTTTTATAATGTGTTATATTAAAATATTAATTTAAAATTAAATTATTATTTAATTTTAAAAATATAAATAAAAATATTAAATTTCTGTAATAATTTAATAATTTTACAAACATAATTTTTATTCTTTTTATTTTATTAGTTGTGATAATAAATAATAAATTTTACTAAAGATACATAAATTTAAAATTTAAATATTGTGTATATTATTTTTTTATACGAAAATAATTCAAAAAAAAATCTACATCAATTTAATCTTATCTAATAAAAAATCTAATATTTTGAATTCAAAGTTCATCATCAAATTTAAATTAAAAATATTTAAATCAAATTTAAATTAATAAAAAAGAAGGATTTTGATCGGCTCCTAACATCTATGCTCTTATTAATTAAATAATAAATGTTATATGAAGTTTCGTAATTGTAACTTTGTTTAGGTCAAAGATATTATTTAGTATATTTGTTTTGAAAATTATTTTTATAAATTTTTTATATAAATTTTATAGGTTTATATATATATATATATTTTTTTTGATAGAAATGAAAATTTAATTTAAATTTAGTAGAAAAGTTTGTTAAAAAACTTAGATAAATTTTTATTTAAAAAATATTTTATTAGATATATATTTATCAAAAAATACATATATATATATATATTATTTTATTAAATTTAATAAAAGTTTATAAGTAAAATTAACAATTAAATAAATTAACATTTACGACCCTTTTCCCAGAAACTTATTTACCGTTTTGTGCTTAACATCGTCTTTACTAAATGGAAACTGTTGTATATTTGCTCTCTTTTTATTAAAATACCAACTGCATTGTTTGTTATCAGAGAATTTTAATGTAACATTATACTTTTTATTAATAATAATTGTTAATATTATATTAAAGTCTAACATTTTTTTTATAACGGTACAAGATTAAAATAAGTTTATTTTATTATGTTTTAATGTTCTCGTTGTATGGAATAATGTCTCCTCTGTTACTGCCACACAGTCAACGACTCAAGGTCTCACATCATCGGTTTGGAGCGATTTTGGTACTGTCATGTGTCATAATAATACTTTAATTTAATACCACAGCTCCCAACTTCTTCATTAAAAAAAGTTACATTCTCAACACGCATTTTTTATATTATAATTATTTTTGATATTATTAAAATAAAAATATATAAAATATTTATTATATTTTTAAAATTAATTAGTGTAATTATCACCTAACCTACATAGTTACAAGATGCCCATTATGTTGGTGTGCAAGGCTTTGAATAATTTAATATATGAACCAGATCAGTCTAATATATTTGGAAGTGGGCAGGGCCGTCAACCTTTTCAACTTCCTCAAGTTTGGACCATTTTCAAAAAGCTTATTAGCTATTTCTGGCCCATTAGTGGCCCATCAATCCTCCGTTTTTTTTATTATTTGTGCAAATTTCACACTTAAAAAATGAAGAAAATACAATATACTACAACATTTATGAAGATACTTTCACTTGTGTACTTCTAAAGTATGTGTTAATATAAGTTAATTATTTTATAAAGTAAATTTTTGTGATTTTTTTTTAAATATTGTATTTTTTTACTATTTCATCTAATAAATAAAATATAATTTTATTAAAGATATAAACTTTAGCTATGCATAACTAAAAGATGTCTAATTAATTTAGTCCTTACTTCACTTATTTACAATCTAATTTTTTTACTTTATACAATATTAGATATTACTTGAAATATAAATCTTATGGCTAGAGATCTACAACTGTGACCAATGAAAACCAGTTTTGGCTCAAACTCAACCAAATTTTGATAGCGGGTCTCAAATCAAGAAAATATAGAAAACATGACTTTTGATGATGTTATGTAGAGGTGGGATTTTTTTATTTTATTTTTTTGAATTGACCTATCAACCCAAGTTTAAGAACAAACTAAGTCTGTATTTTTTTATTTTATTTTTTTCAATATTGATTGGTATGAGTAGGTTTAAATAATACTTTAATTTAATGCCACAGCTCCCAACTTCTTCATTAAAAAAAGTTACATTCTCAACACGCATTTTTTATATTATTAGAATAAAAATATATAAAATATTTATTATATTTTTAAAATTGATTAGTGTAATTATCACCTAACCTACATAGTAACAAGATGGCCATTATGTTGGTGTGCAAGGCTTGAATAATTTAATATATGAACTAGATCAGTCTAATATATTTGGAAGTGGGCAGGGCCGTTAACTTTTTCAACTTCCTCAAGTTTGGACCATTTTCAAAAAGCTTATTAGCTATTTCTGGCCCATTAGTGACCCATCAATCCTCCGTTTTATTTTTTATTATTTGTGCAAATTTCACCCTTAAAAAATGAAAAAAAAAACAATATACTACAACATTTATGAAGATACTTTCACTTGTGTACTTCTAAAGTGTGTGTTAATATAAGTTAATTATTTTATAAAGTAAATTTTTGTATTTATTTTTGTAAAATAATCTAATAACTAATATAATCATAAATTTATTTACATCTAATTAATCAAAATATATACTTTAATTTTTTTCAAAAACATATAACTATAATCTCTAATTCTTTAATACTTTAGTTTTATATACTATTCATTTATTTAACTAGTTTTATTTTTAATCTCTAAAAAATACATGTTCGTTACTTTATGAAAAGAAATAAATATGTTTAGTGCATTTAGGAAATTCCATTAAAACATAAATATATATATGTTTAAAGCAAAGAAGAGGTTTAAAAATGAAATTATATGAAGAGAATTATGATATATAATTAATCTTTCTTTAAACTCCAATATTTTATTATTATTTTGTATTTAATTTTTTAAATTTTTTATGTACTATTTTAATTTTTGTATTTATTTTTCAAATTTTGAATTTATTATTGAAAAAAATTATTTGAAAATGTTTAGAATTTTTAAAGATGGAGAATTAATTTATTTTATTAAAAAAATAGAATTAAAATATATATATATTATATGAGAGCATTATTATATATCAAAATTATAATTGGTGTATCAGTTTCTCACTAAATACAATTATGTAATGCAAGTTATATTTATAAATAAAACTTATTTAAAACTTGAATATATATATAAAATCTCCTTGACTTATTACAACATTTCAATTTTTTTCAATATTTTTAATATGGGATCAATATTTTTAAAAGGATTTTCATTTAATATCCATGTTATAAAAAAGTTCTCATTTAACATTCATAATGTTTAAAAAATTTCATTTTAATCATTTTTCAATAGTAATGAAAAAAAACCAATTTGAACTATTTGGACATATAATTTTCATTTTATCTACAATAATTTCATTTTAATCATTTTTTATTCAACATAAATACTAAAAGTATCAAACTTATTTTTTGATTTGTGGTTTAGATTAACTGTAATAAAAAAAATAAACAATAGAGACTTAAAGAATTAAATAATAAATAAATAAACAATAGGAAATAAAATGATGAGGTTGGTTGAACAATTGTTTTACTCCTCAAATAGTATTAAATATATATTTTGATTAAATTAATTTTTTTTAAATATTATGGATAATAAATATAATTTTTTTAAATATTATATATATATATATATATATATATAATTAAATGTTATAAATATAAAATAAAAACACTTTTAAAATATTGGGCCCATCGAGTCAAGTTCAATGCGAGTACAACCACAAGAGCTTTGTGAGTTTGTGTTGTATACTAATCACGAACATTTTTCGTCATATCCAAGGAGAGGCCAAATCTGTGGTTCATGTTCAACATTAACAATCATTTCTCTCTTTATCCCTTTCTTCTCAATTCAATACAGAACCAGTAAGCCTCATTTCCTGCTACTTCAGATTTTGTAGCGGCATTACTACCGAGTGGCAACTAAGTGATTTCAATCCGTTGCATGAGAAGCGGCGCAGAATCCCCTGGTGGACAACAAACAATAACCAAAAGAATCGCTGGACTTGCATTTGGGTCTTCATTATAGTCTTCAAATCGAAGAACCCAAGTAAAATTACTAATTTTTCATTGTGGTTTTTCTCAATTAGATTAGTAATGGCCTCTGCTATGCTTACCGGAGCAACCCACCTTACTCTCTGTAGAGGAATAACTCCAAATGGGTTAGGTTTTATGGTGTCGGATTTTCATGGGAAGAACATTCCTAAGATGAGTTTTGCTTACAGTAGCAGAATTTCTAGGTATGGTGTTACTAGAACCATTGTTCCCAAATGTAGTCTCTCGGCTTCTAGGCCGGCTTCGCAACCTAGGTTTATACAGAACAAAAAAGAGGCATTTTGGTTCTATAGGTTCCTCTCCCTTGTGTATGATCATATTATAAACCCCGGGCATTGGACTGAGGATATGAGGGACGACGCACTTGAGCCAGCTGATCTTAATGATAGGAATATGATTGTTGTAGATGTTGGTGGTGGTACTGGATTCACCACTTTGGGTATAGTTAAGCATGTGGATGCCAAAAATGTCACTATTCTAGACCAGTCTCCACATCAGCTTGCTAAGGCCAAACAAAAAGAACCTTTGAAGGATTGCAAGATAATTGAGGGTGATGCAGAGGACCTCCCTTTCCGTACTGATTATGCTGATAGATATGTTTCTGCTGGAAGGTACATTGTTTCTTTTCATCAAACTATAATTGACTATAATTTCTTTAGATTGTGTTATAAGTATAACAAGTTGTTGATGTTACATTTCTTCTTTTGAATTTTGTTACAGCTGAGCTAATTATGTTATTCTATCTCCTGAAAAATACAAGCTTGGAACGTGCTTGAATTATGAAAACCATTGTTTTTATTTATTAATTATGACTGTAATATACCAGTAATATTTTGGAACGTGATGTCAGGGTGTTGTTTCATGTACAATTTGCTTTATGTCTAAACTAAGGAACTGAATAGCAAATTCAAATAATTGTGTTTGTATCCTTTAGAAAAAAATTACCCGAAATCAGCATGATGGTGAAGTTAGAGTGGTGTCAGGGTGTTGTTTCATGTACAATTTGCTTTATGTCTAAATTAACGAACTGAATAGAAAATTCAAATAATTGTGTTTATTGTGTTGTATCTTTTAGAAAATATTATCCAAAATCACCTAATTTTGGTTAATATTTCATTTTTGACCAAAATCATTCGGACGTAAGGCTTACCACAATAGTGATAGACCTTACCTCAGAGCGATTTTGATATAAAAAAATAGAATTCGTGATAAGACATTGATTTGTTATAGGAAGGTATTGACCCAGTATGAGAAGGCCTTACCTTGGGAGCAATTTTAGTAAAAAAATGGAATCTAGGCCAAATGTCCTACTAGTTTAGTAAATCACTTGTATGCTTTATTGTCACATTCTGGGTAGAGACATGGAGAGAATCTTCAAGGTAAGTCAATAGTGGGTTTTCAAAAATTGTGTTTTTTCAGTATCGAGTACTGGCCAGACCCGCAGCGTGGCATCAGGGAAGCATATAGGGTCCTGAAACTCGGAGGAAAAGCTTGCCTAATTGGTCCCGTGTACCCGACGTTCTGGTTGTCTCGTTTCTTTGCAGATGTTTGGATGCTCTTTCCAAAGGAAGAAGAGTACATTGAATGGTTTGAAAAGGCTGGATTTAAGGATGTGCAACTCAAAAGGATTGGCCCAAAATGGTACCGTGGGGTTCGCCGCCATGGGCTGATCATGGGATGTTCTGTAACTGGTGTTAAACCTGCATCTGGGGATTCTCCTTTGCAGGTAACTTTTTTTTAGTAATAGATTTGGTACTCTTTAACTTGTTTTCTTCTACCTTGCTTGCCCTTCTGATTAGAGGCTTATACAAACTCTGCATTCATGATTGTTAACCCATTTGTTTCACTGCTGTGTTTCTATTATTTTTTTCTGTTGTCAATTTTTCAAAAGTTTGAAGTTCAAAATGTGATTGTGTATGTTGACAGTTCCATAATTGTTGATCATAATTTGAAGTTAGTCTTTAGTGTTGCCACTGTTCTATTGCTCTATTTGCACCACAACCACATTTCACTTCAATCCTGATAGAAAGCACTCCTTACTTCAAATCTGCCCCAAAAGTCAGTAGAAAATACTCCTTACTTTAAATCCAGACATCTGAGAAGATTTTAGATTAAAGGTTTTATTTGAGTCATCCAATTAGCCAAAGCACTCGTGTGCGTTGTGTACTTATGAAGTTGGTATCTTCTTGCAGCTTGGTCCAAAGGCAGAGGATGTCAGTAAACCTGTGCCTCCTTTAGTATTTTTACTGCGCTTTATTTTGGGTACCATGGCTGCGACATACTATGTACTAGTGCCTATATACATGTGGATCAAAGATAAAATCATACCTGAGGGTCAACCAATCTGAGAGAGAAGAAAAGAGGAGAGCCGAATGGTGCTATGGTATTATGAATTATTTATTGCTCATAGAGTAAGTGATGTGTGTATTTATGGTCAATCATATTGCTTGTTGTTTTGACATTATTATATATAGATTGCAACACATTACAAGAAGATGCTGGTACTAAACAACTTTGTGCTTGACTTGGAGTACTACATCATCCATATTTAAGGAGTAGTTAATAAATTATCTTAGGGAATAGAAACATTTCTTTTGTAGTTGCTGGATAATTCTTCATAATGTGAACCTTAAATGTGTGCCTTAATTAGGTTTCCATGAGAGAGACACAATTGGTGTTTAATTTTATGAATTATGTGCTCTTTGGAGGGCTATGTGCAACAAAAGCAGTAGCCAATTAAACATGCATCCCTTTTGAAGTTCCTTTTTGGCCATTCATTTAAGGGAGACAAGCGCATGTATCTAAAAATCAAGTTGCGAATTTCATTGGTTCATCGTATATTCCATGAACAATGAATAATTTTTCCTTGAATAATATTGTTAATTAATTTTGTTTTTTCTACCAATAAAGTGCAGCATAGATCTAAATTATGCACGAGATAATTATAGCTCATTGATACAGTCAACTAATGGAATGCTAAATGCATGCATATTTACACTTATTTTTATCCTCACACCAAATTTTGGTTTAGCACATGGGAAGGAGAAGATTTCTATGTTTTTGTATTCTCCATATTCCAGATACCTCCGTGTTTCATTATTCTGAGTGAAACAAAAGAACAATACTAAATATTGGTATATTATAACTGGGATAAAAATAGGTGTCTACGTGTCAAAACTTAATTGGACCAAACTTTCTTTAAGGGAAGAAAATCTTTTTTTATTAAGAGTAATGCTATCTATCCCCATTTTTTTTGCTCCCGAGTTTCCTGACTATTTCTACGATTTTGAAAAAATAAAATAAATTTAATTGATTATTAACAAACAAATACAAGGATTGGACTATATCAACTCTCCCAGTCGGTATAATAAGCGTTTTTCCTATATATTAATTGTTGAGTGATTTTTATTAATATTAATAGTTGATTTATTATTTATTTTTTACACTTTCTCGTTTTTAATAGTAATTTTAAAAAATAAATAAACCCTACATAATATTTCTAAATATTTTTGCTCTTTCAATAATATTTATTAATATTGAAATAACTATTTTTTTTAAAAAAGAGAGTTTCATAACAGGGAAAATAATAGAGAAATTTAACCACCCTATTTAGACCAATTTCAATCCAAAATTATATTTTAGTGCAACTTTTTCGCTATTTTAGTTTAAAAGTTTCATTATGTTTTGTTTTTTCTAATGCATTAAATATTACATTTAAAAATATATTATTTTATCAAAGTATAATATTTTTTATTTTTCTTTTATTAATTAATTCTTAACAATTATTATATCGAACATATTAATTAATTAATTATATAATAATATTATTTAATTAATCATAATATTTTAAAATTATATTTTTAGTAAGGAAAAATAACACATTTATTAACTAAAATATTATATTTATTATATGAATTATCGAAAAAGTGTTAACTTTGTCTGTCTCTAGCACCAACATTTCCTGCTCTGTCTTCATTTAATCTAATATAAATGATTTGAAAATTGGTGTTTCTTCGAGTAAACGACTTATTGGGATGAAAAAAAAAATCAAATTTAAAAGAAAAATGATGAAAAAATAATGATAATTATTGGTCAAAATTGAAAATTCTTTTCAAATTTAAAAAATGGTATCTCACATAAGTAATAAATTTATCAGCTACAAATGCAAAAATTAGTTGTATTTAAATTTAAATAAGATAATAAAATTTTATTTAAATATATAAAATTTATTCAAAATTAACAATTAAAAATTATGTAAAAAAGATATTTAAAATAAGGACCTAGATTTCAACAATAAAGAGAATGAGAATGATCTTAATTAAGGTAAAAGATCTCAAAATATTAAAAATAAAGATACATTATAAAGTTACAACTAGAAACGAAGGTAAAGTTAAGAAATACAAAATACAACTTAAAGCTACAAAAAAATAACATAGAGATAAACTAAAACAATAATTAGATTTTCTATATTTTACTGATATTTAAAAAAGACAAAAAGACATGTAAACAATGTCAAACTATAAAGTATATTTGAAACAATTTTTAGAACAAAAATTATAGTATTTTATTGTTGAGATGCCCTCCCTTATCTAATGCTAACTTTGAAAAAAGATATATAAGTTTGTTAGGTTTTAAGTATAAAACTTTTAAAATTATGAAAGATATGTCATATCATGTAAATGTATAAATTAAAAAAAATAAAATTATGTTTGTTAAAATCGCACATATTAATTCTCATTATATATCTTTAATAAATTTTTAAGTTTTAGATTTTTAGTATCATTTTTAATAATTATTAAATTTTTAATTTTCTATTTAAAAACTAATGTACCCTACGTTTTTTTTTATCAAAATTAATAAATTATTATTAACTTTTATCCTATATAATATTAAAGAGTTTCCTGTTTTGAATATCTGAAATTAAATGTATTTGAAAATAAAGATTATTATTTTAATAAACGTAAATGAAAACGCATTTTTATGCGAGGTTTTCCAAATTGTTTTTAAAAGTTTAAATCTTTGCGTTACTTTCGTACACATTATCTTTTTTCCCCTTATTATTTAAATATTTTTTATTATATTACTCTTATATTTTTATTTTTATTTTACTATTATATAATTTTCATGACTAGATTGTAATAAGGTGATAAATATTTATAAAAAATTACATCAAATAACACCTAAAATTTATATATAATAATAAAATAACATATTAATAATATTTAATAGATTTCATTAAATAAAATTCAAACGCTTTACTTCGCTCAGGATTCCTTACCGCTTAAGGATTCTCGCCCTTCTTAGCTCTCTTTTTCCATCGACTCTTCTTTCATCTGGAAGAATTGGTCTTCTCCTGTTGGCGAATCTCCTTGCTATTGTTGTAAAAAAGAGATATCCCATTCCTGCAGCACATGCGGTACTTGCCTCATTTTGGCATAGCTGTCCGTAAACTGAACAAGACTGTATCCGCGCGTCGGAGATATAAAAAAGATGCAGGGTCGTTTGTCTGCATGGTTAGTCAAACATGGGCTAGTTCATAGATCTTTGGGCTTCGATTACCAAGGAATAGAGACTTTACAAATAAAGCAATAGTATCCAATTAGACGACGCTAAAGATGAAATAATATATTATATTTTTTTAATAATAAAAATATATGAACTAAATGTAATAAACATTATTTTTATGATTACAAGTTTTAAGGTATAATTTTTTTTTTAATTTTACAAATTTAATTTAATTTTTCTTAAAAAATAATGAATTTTGTTTAGGATACAATTTAACTATTTCATATTATACTACATATAATTATATAAACATTTGTAGTTATTTAGACCATGTATTATTGATCTTATATATTTTTCTTTCATATAGTTGAATTTTTTATATATTTTTTATAATTTATGTTGTTTAATTTTTTTCATATGTTTGTCCGTTTTCATAGATATCTTATAATGTTATTTAATTTTATTATAACTTAATTTATCTAAGTTTTATTTATAGAGAATAAAAATATATATTTAATATATAATATTTATGATATAATATTCAAAAATATTAAAATTTATAAATTTTTAAGACATTCTTTTTTATATTATTTTTATAATGATTAGATTAAAAAATTCATAATATCTTTTCTAAACATCAATTTTGATTTACCTCATGGTGTGACCTAGGGGTGTCTACGGTCCGATCTGATCTGATCTTGAGTAAAATTTTTTAACCAAATCAGACTGTTCATATTGTTCAAATCGAATTGGACCGGTTCGTTTGACTATCCAAAATATTATAACTGAATTGTTTAGTCCGGTTAATAATATATAAATATGATACCTAATAAAATATGCTACTAATTAAATTATAATAAACTTACAATTTTTTTACTTTTTATGTCATTCATCTGAATAAAAAGAGAATATGCTTACGTATCCAACTAAATTAAGTGGTAAAGACAACTTCTTAATACTTGTTTTAAGTCAAGAGCCAAATGATATTGAAGGAGACCAAAGATCAAAGACGAAATAGCAAAAAACCATAGACCAAACCCAACCACTCCACCACCACGTTGAGTCAATGACTTGTTCAAATTTCTTTATTAATTTAATTTTTTTTCTTTTCCACCTATTCTAAATAAATTCAAATGAAAACGTTAGAATAAAAAGGAAAAATGATATATAAACTCATGATCTTTTTAGACCAATACTATCATCTAGTTACTTTGATCTTAACAAAAATGAATAACAAAATGATGGGATTCTTTAAGAAAATTACCAAAATAAAGAACAAAAAGCTATATTTTTATTTAATCTAAAACAAAACCAAAAATATCATTAGTTTATCCTAAGTTGTAGAGATAGTTACAAACCTACAATCATGATAGTCTCTTCTTTCCTAAGTGGCTCAGCTTTAACCATCACTGAACTAGATAGATAGATAGATTCAGAGCAAGGAAAAAATACAACGCTTAACCATCACTAAACATAGGGTGTTCAACGTATCAGAAACTAAAAAAAACAAGTATTGCCAACCAATCCAAAATACAGACAATATCTCGTACACGAAATTATACTAAGAATGTTTGGAGAAGTCACACGCAACAGTTTGTTCATAAACTCAAACATATATCAATCAACTCATCTCATACCTATTTCGTCCATGAATGAAAGGACTAGAAGTGATGCAAGGCTAGATCGGCTGGCTGGTGGTGGAGGCGACGCAAGACGAGATTGGCTGGTTAGTGGTGGAGGCGACGCAAGGCGAGGATATTGTTACCGTTTTAGGGTTCGTAGAAGAGAAGAAGAGCTCGAGGAAAATGATTGAAAGAAGGGGATTATCACATTTTTATATACATCATTTTAATTAAAAAAAATTAATTATTTATTAAAATCGATTTAGTTTGGTCCGATCGGTTTAAAAATTAATATAATCGGACGAGATCGTTTGATTTATAAAACTGTTCAATTCGATCTGATTTCTCGATGACCCATACCGAATTCTGTCCAAGAGAACAGTTCAAACATGAATAATACAATACAGTATCAGGAGATGGCTTCAAGTGTATTTAGATATCTATCAGATATTTCACCCCATATTTTACTCACTTGAGAAATGTGATGTTTACAAATACAAATACAAAAGAAAAAAGGGCGCCGCTAATCACTGTTTTTTTTTTGTCTGTAAGCACAATTTTAGTGTAATGATTTTACATTACCATTTTTGTTGCTAAATAAATTTACATTGGCATGTATAATGTAATGCAATGGAACAAAAGGATGAAATGGTCAGATAGTCTCACGGTTTAATCTCTAAACTTAAAAAATATATTTTTAAATCTAATTGTTTATAAAATAATATATCAAATAAAAATAAAGTTAATTTTTTTATCTAATTTTTCATTAAACATATTAAAATAAAAAATATATTAAATGAATATTTTTATTTTTCAATAAATATATACATAAAAAATTGATATTTAATTAAAAATATTACACTAAGAAAATTTTTTCTTTCAATTTTAAATAAAATATTTATTATTTAATATCCAAAATTTTACAATAGATCATGAAGAAAAAAAAATTGATTGAAAAAATTTGAATAATTTTTTAATTACAAAATTATTTTATATATCCATCAAAAAATATAAACATACAAATGACACTTGTGATATTCTATTATATTTAACCCAAAAATTAGATAAAAGTTAAATTTATATAAAACTCCAAAGATAGTAGTCCCAAGCAACAATAATGAAGATAATAAAGTTTTTAAAAATCCTAAATAAATACATCACTACTATACATCATAATAACAAACGATATAATAACTTTTCATCATATATTATTATATGGGCCCGATTTCCCTTATTAATGTCATATGTCAGTCACATTTTCAAAGTACATACATCTCAATCAGTTATAACAAAGACAAGGGGTCCCTTTGACGCAAAAAATACAATACAAATGGTAAATGATACGATCAAACAGATCAGCCTTACACCACAGAAATGGTTTAATTGCATCACAAGGAAAATGTTTCTCATGGAGCAAGATCTTGGTAAAACTAACTTGTATCAGGACTTAAATCTCCGTAGGAAACCAACCCCCTTTGCCTTGGGGGGGAGCTCGATCTTGATTTGCTGGGAGACATAGGTGACCTGCGGCCTTTGGCATCTAAAGAACTGGAATGAGAGGGGCTTCCACTCCTGGACCTGGACCTCATCCTACCTTGGGAATTATGATTGTTAACTCGAGGGCCAAGACGCAATTTTAGTCTCTCACTCATAGAGGGTTGTTGCTTATCTGCTGGACTAGGATTCTTTGCAGGACTTTGACTACGGCTGTAGCTGCGAATACGGTCTCTGTAACGATCACGATAATGAGTTGGGCTACGTGAAATGCTCCTACTTCTACTTCTCCTGTTTCTGTACCTACAAGGTAATGCGAGTTAACACCATACATAAGGTACTAATGTATATGCTAGGAGTGCCAACTGAAGAGAACCAATGTCGTACCAAATAAAATGACATGATGCAACTGGATAAAAAGAACCTTTTAGGAAAAACAAATAAAAGCTAAAACGATCAAATGAATTCATCGAGCTTATCCTAGTGGTTAAATGTCTGTTGCATTTAACCACAAAGTGAAGAACATCTATACTTCTGACTTCAGACTAAAATGAGATAAATTTTCTTAACATCGCCATTTCATCCATCTGAATAGTAAGAGAGAAAAAAAATAACAGAGCAGAAAAAGGGTTATACAAAGTTATATACAAATAACCTTGGAGGGCTCCTGCCCCTAGGAGGGCTTTGGTAGCCCCTGCGTGGAGACCGCTCAGAGAAATGTCTATTGCCAGTGTACCTTCACAAATAAAGAAAAAGTTACATACTGAAACATCATCTGTCTTCTAAAGGCAATACTGTAATAGTGATGTTACCTTTCATTGTTCCTTCTAAAAATATTTTTTCCACCATACCGGTAGGAGCTAGGAGGTGAATGCTGTGGTGATGGAGTGCGGTACCTACGTGCAAAAGAGTAGCGCTCAGTGAAGCCACGCCCTTTTTTAGTTCTTTTTGAAGTGCCATTTGGAGACGGGCTTCTTGACAAGTGCTTTCCATGGATGGAAGTGGACTGTTCAGGGGCATTATGGGCAGGACTACTCAGTGGACTCCTTGAAATCCCTCTCGCATTTTTCTCAGCAAGCTTCCTGCCAGGACTACCACTAGAAATTGCTTTAGGACTGCTGGGGCTAACCCTAGGGCTGTTTCTTGACCTTCTTTTGGGAGTTAGACTTCTGCTCATTAAATATGTTTCAAAGCTTCATCAGTGCAGTTAAACAAATGCCTGTCCAAACGCCTTGAAACCAGAATTCAGCTTTCAGTAAGAAAACACAGGATATAACTGAAGCAAGCTATTAGTAACCTGGGGTTGCTTCTGTCATCTGAGTAGGAACGCTTATCATCAGTTTCCTGTTTTGTATCAACCCCATTGTTCTTGGGAGACAGTTCTTCCTCTTGGAACGAGTTACCGTGATTACTCTTTGTCTTATTTATCTTCTTCTGTTCTGCATTATTACCCCTTGTTTTACCAACATCTGTAAACACCACAGCTCATCAGAAATTAACCTAGGCTACCAATACAAATCAGATGCTAATAAAATTAGACTTCCAGCAATAATGCTATCTTCTATGAAAAATAATGGTAAACTATAAAAACTCAAATTTATAACCAGTTAACAGGGGTGATAAATGAAAAACGAGAGATATCAAGGGCTTGTTTGGCCACTTAACTCAAAAACAGTTCTCTATATTAAAAACCAAATTAAGTGTTTGGTCATTATTTTTAATGTATAGTGACTATACAAGTCTTATATTTATTCTAAAAATAACATTTAATATTTAGGGCATATATTTATCTTTTGTGACAGTTTAATCGTATTGTTATGAAAAAGTGAATGAATTTAAGTTTTCTATTTACTTATTTTCTTTTTATTTAATTTTTTTTTATTCTTCCGGTTACAGTTTATTCAAATAAAACAATCTCTATCTAATAGAGTTAATAAAATGAAAAAAATTTACTTTGTTCTCCCACGTATAAGACCTAAGTACCATTTTTGTAATAAATATAAGACCTTGATAATATTTATCTCTATTTTCAAATAATTCTTTGGTAAAACAATACGTTCGAAAAAAAAGTGAGAACATCTTGAACATGTTTCCACTATTTTTGAAAAATTGAAAACACGAAAAGACAGAAAACTTCTCCGAAGCATAACTCTTACTTGCTATATCCTAAGTGTAACTTATATATAGTTATACAATTACTTTATATATTACATTTTCGCATCTTTTGAACTTTGGCAGCTTTTTGTTTTTACTTTTTATTTTATTGAATAAAGTTTTATTTATTAGAGCTTAAATTCCATTGTATACAAATTTCAACCCATATGTTCAAATCGTCAATATAATTATGGTACCCACTTTCCCACTACCACAATAGATTTGATGGTATATGAGTTAAATCACAAGTTAGAACTTGTCTTATCCTATACATTTTGGTGGCATCCCTTCCCCATTTATCCTTTAGAGTAGGCTAGGCATTAATTTCAGTTGTTACAAGAAAGATATAATAAAAAAATTATTACAGGAAAAACTAAACAAGTTTTGTGTATGTTTATCGCTCATTATTTTTTACACTCCAACTCATCTGTTTCATTTTGTGGGCGCCATTGCATGCAACACAAATTAAATTACAGTAAGTATGGCATTTTAGTTTTTTCTAACCCACTACTTCTTTCCACATGTACGCCAATAATTGGTGACACATGTAATGACACATCAAAATATCATGATAATATGACTCCATTTTTACCATACTATAATAAATAAAAATATATAAGAAAAAGTTTGCTACGACATAATATTACATGTTTGGTATTATTCATGTAACAAGTAAGCGATCCTAACAACCTATGATACCTCACCCTGGTAAGAGTAGCTCGTGCATCGTAGCTTGGAAATAATGGGTTGATGTGATCCAAGATCACCATAAAAACGGCCTAATATTAACGACCTACACCATAAACAAGATCACCTCTTTACATACCAAAATTCAAGCAAATCATGACGATAACCT
Source organism: Hippophae gyantsensis (assembly GCA_030763125.1). Lineage (NCBI taxonomy): Eukaryota > Viridiplantae > Streptophyta > Magnoliopsida > Rosales > Elaeagnaceae > Hippophae > Hippophae gyantsensis. The sequence goes on from CM061032.1 coordinate 7,607,212, forward strand.
CAAGATAACGACTTGGAAGCACTCAAATCTCATTAGATAATATGTAAAAAGACCTTATCTTATAAATTAATTGTATTCTAGTAGTTCATACACGAAGCATCGACCTATGTAATCTCATTACCTATCCAATATGTGTTATATATACCACTTTAGGAGAAGAATAAAAGATTTGGGCTCATTATTAACATTTATACATCTCTCTATAAATCACTAGAATCTCTAACACATTAAATTCTCCCCCAACAATTGGTGTTATCTGTGGAAATTTGAATCTTTTTAGTCCATAGTTAGCATTTGAGACTTTATCTTATTTCCAGGAAAATCAACTCGTGTTTTAGGGACAATTACCCCAAACAAAATGGGCACCCCACCATTGCAAACCGAATAGGTCGATAATCTGACTCGTCCAACTCCAGGATTCGATCTCAATGATCAGACACATCACTCATCACTTATCAGGTCGTTATATGATAATGATCAGAGTATTACGCAACCCTTTGTCAATGAAGGTATTCAAATTCCATTCCATCATGACATGATTGGACCGACCAAGACAACTCAACACCTCGCTAGTTCATTAAACTATAACTCTGAAAATACTTAGGAAAGGATACTATGATGAAAAGTCTCCAAAAACAAATAAATGAATGACAAGAGGCGTTCATCGAATCTCAAAGGGAGAACAACAAACTCAAGTCTAGATTGGAACAAGAGGAATATTCCGAGGATAAGAGCTCATTTCATACTCCTAATCCTTCAATTTTGGACAATCATCCACTATGAAGGGAACGTGTATCACGTACTTCCTACCCACAACAACATTGAGTGCTAGAACCACATCCACAAACAAACAATCCCAATTTCATGCCAAGACCTTCACAGGTGAATTCGTCGAGTCATGAACATTTAACACATAATACACCCCATCCAATTCCAAGACTATCAGGTTTGGAAAATTACTACGGGATTTCAAATCCCACAATGTAACTCGAATGAGGCTCTAGACAAAAAATTAAAAGACATGGAGGAGCAAATTAGGACGAAAATGAATTATCGATTTAAAGGGCAAGAAAAGCTCAGACCTTCGATTGATATCAAAACTGTGTGATCAACTGTCCACCTCACCTTTTTTGGATGTCCTCGAGTTAACACAACCACCGCCAAAATTCAATGCCTCCACATGTCTTGCTTTACAAAGGAACAAAGGATCTAGTAGCTCATATTCTCCAATTTAAAATAGCTATGGCTACCGTTAGCCTTTTGGAGAACAAAAGAGAAGCAATGTATTGCAAATTATTTATCGCTACCTTCCAAGAAACAATGCAACAATGGTTTGTGGAATTCCCTCCTAAGAGTATAAAAAGCTTTGATGCTTTAGTAAAGACGTTTATTACCAACTATCCGTGCAACAAACCTATAGAGAAATAGTCTCATCATTTATTCTCAATCGTCCAAGAGGATGACAATTGAAGCTTACATGAGGTTCAAGACGGAAAAAATGAAAATTTCACAATGTCCCGATTCTATAGCAATTGAAGCTTTCCGCAAAGGCATCAAGAAGGATATTGGTCTGTTCGTTGAATTGACAAAAACCACTCCTCAATCTATGGAAGTGGTCTATGAAGAAACACAAAAATTCGTAAACATAGAAAAGGAGATGAAATCAGTTAAAGGAGTGGCCAACAGAAGTATAAATAATCCTACTTCAGGTAAAAAAGGACATCAAGGGCCTATCGGTGAGAGGTGCCCTAATCCTCCTCATTTTAAACCTATTATCACACCCCAGGGAAATTCAAATACATGGGTTCGAGCTTTATCCCCTAACAAAGTACCACCACTACATGGCTCGTTGACAAAAGCAATGCAACAAATGGAATGTCTTAATCATGTCAATTGGCCCTCACATATGAAGGCTCCGTTAGGAAATCCCAATAAATATTGTGTTCCACAAGGACACAGGTCATTGGACCAGGGATTATAGACATCTTAAACAAGAGATCGAACATTTGCTCTTGGAGGGATATCTGGAGGATATTGTTGATAAGATAGAGGCTCCACAAGAAGGAAACCTAAGAGGCAACAACCCCATTCATCGAGGCAAAACGTCACCAAATCCAACCAATAGAGATACGAACAGGATCAATCAAGCCCCACCAGGAGATGTCTGAATAATCCACACCATACATGGTGCACCTACTATAACGGGTCATTCCGATAATTCGAGAAAAAGGAATGCTCGGGAAGCCAGGGAAACGAACTGATTGATCTATAGCTTGAAGCCTGAGAAACCAGTATATCTAATCACTTTTAACAAACGAGAGGTTCTCTCGCCTCATGATGATCCTCTAATCATTACAGTCAAAATAACACATTGTGAAGTGCGGAGGATATTTGTAGACAATGGTAGCTCTTCGGATCTATTATATTTAACAACCTTACCGGATATGGGGATAGATCCTAAAGAAATTACACAACAAGAAATGCATTTAGTGGGTTTCAACGACAGCATAACCATGTTAGTAGAGACCATACGTTTATCGATTTTTGTGGAAAGAGTCATAATTCTTACAAATTTTGTGGTATTAAACACCCTCGTGTCATACAATGCGATTTTGGGATGACCATGGATCTATAAGATGAAAGCAATTCCTTCCACGTTCACCAACTCATTAAGTACCCCACGATTGATCGGATTAAAGAAATCAGGGGAGAACAGGACAAGGCAAAAAGTTGCTACAATGTCGGCATGAAAGATGCATTACCCTTATCATCGAAATAGCAATCAAAGAACAAAAACCGATCGAATGAGAGGAGAATACCATGGACGGGGAATAGACTGGCAATAAACCCCAACAATTATGAAATAATTCATATTGGAGATATAGGGGCACTTAATGAGTTTCTGCGGGATAATGTTGATCTATTTGCATAGAAGACTGAAGACATGCAAAACATTGATCGTGACATAATTTCACATGAATTGTGTGATGATCAAACCAAAAAACCGATCCAACAAAGAAAACGAAGATTCACTAAGGATAAAAGCGATATCATCAAGAAGGAAGTCATTTCTCTAAAGAATGTGGGTTGGGTTTGTAAGGTAGTATATCCAACGTGGCTACCGTTTAAATAAAGTGACGCCAAAAGATTGTTTCCCATCATCTAATATTGACCAATTGGTCGATGCTACAGCTGGATTCGAAACAAAGAGTTTCATGGATACTTATCCGGGCTATCAACAAATTCAAATGCACCCTAGAGATGAAGAAAAAACAACATTCATCACAAAAGAAGGCACCTATTCTTAAACAACGATGTCATTCTGTTTAAAAAATGCAAGGGCTACTTATCAAATAATGGTTAATAAAATGTTCGAAGACCAAATTGGTAAGAACATGGAAGTCTATATGGACGATGTGATGGTAAAAACCAAGTGCATCAAAGACCACGTCTCTGATGTCAATGAGGTGTTTGCTATAATAAGAGGTTACAAGATGAAGCTTAATCCTAAAAAGTGTCTTTGGGGTAACCTCGAGAAAGTTCCTAGGTTATTTGGTATCGTCCAGGGGCATAGAAGCGAATCCTGATAAGATTTCAACATTGATAAATATGATATCTCTAAATTGTCTTAAGGAGGTTTAACAGCTAAATGATCGTATAGTTGCACTCAGTTGCTTTATCTCTAAATGTATTGAAAAGTGTCTACCATTCTTTCAATTGTTGAAGAAAAGTAAAGATTACATGTGGGACAACAACTACGAGCGAGCTTTCCAATCCATTAAAGATTATTTGGGAAAAGCACCTCTTTTGACCAACCCTATTGAAGGAGAGGTGTTGAACATGTACTGTCTTTCATTGATAAGGTTGTCAACGCTATAATAATATAGTCGATAGAGAAGGAAAACAACATCATGTATACTATGTAAGTCATTCCACAACAGGAGCACAACAATTATATCCTCCACTAGATAAGGCGGCATTTACCGTGCAAATGATGGCTTGTAAACTCAGGCAATACTTTGGAGCTCATAAAATAATGGTCCTCACGTCACACCCCTTAAAGAATATCCTTGGTAAATCGGATCAAGTTGGTCGTCTTTCTCAAATAGTTATCGAGTTAAGTGAATTCAAAATACATTATAAGCCATTGTCGACAATCAAGGGCCAAGCTCTTGCTGATTTTATTGTCAAATGGACTCAAGAGTATAGACCTAAACAAAGTAATACCGACTCGATGTCTATGATGGTCGTACCCGTCCCCACATTGGATCTATGACAGGTATATGTTAATGGGGCAAGTGATTCGAAAGGAATGGGAATTGGAATAGTGATATTCACTCCAACAAAAGGCTTAATAGAACAATGTCTTCGAATCACTTTCCACGCAACTAACGATGTGATCGAATATGAGGCATTACTCTTGGCTTTACAACAACTACTAGCTTTGGGCGCCAAGAGTGTTGATTCATAATGACTCACGATTGATAGTAAACGACCTGCCTTTGATGTATCGTAGCCTATTTGTAAACCTACATCAACTCGCTTCCCACTTAGGTCTGGGGTCTTATTCGACCTGGTCTCTTTCATGAGATAACCCTGTGTTTAAAAAACGAGGTGATGAAGGGAATGCTTGGGATATTGAGATTTTCCTCCCCATATGGACATCATGGAGGATTTGGTTCACTTCCTCACTAAGAGAGGGCAAGGCAGGTCACTTTACAGCAACAAGAATTTTCTTTGTAAGTGATATCCGAGGTACACGAAAAACATGACTCTATTTCATTCAGGTCATCTAGGTTTACTTGGTTGTAATCCATTTAACCTTAAAACACACTAACGGCCTCTAACCATACTCAAATTGCTTTCAAACCATGAGAAATATGATCAAACAGGTCAGATTAATTCCAGAACCGACCTTAAACACTCCAGAAAAATCAAAACTTCAGAGGATACAATCAAACACAAATGCTATGAAGGCTATTAAATAGAAATCCACACTAAGCAATTAAATGCTAAGTTCCAAATTCCAAAAATTCCATTATATCAAGTCCATCCAAAATTACATTATAATAAAATAAAAATAAAATGGGGTATTTCCTACGGTGTGGCTTCTTGCAACACTCCTTCAAGCCGAGTGTTGATTATGGCCTCTTTTCCTCGAGGTGAAAGTTGCAGGGTATTAACTGGGGATGCTTTAGACCGACTACTTTGGAAGGCACGCATTAAAGTAAAATTAGGCACTGTCAAGTCCAACTTCTCGACCCGAGTTTTAAGGCTACTGACCACAAAACTCACATCGTTCCTAAAGGCTTTGGTGCACTCCGCTTTCAAAGTTTCTACGAGATTTGAAAGCGAGCTCATTTGATTTAACGATGCGTTCATTTGACCTTACAATGTGTTAGCCTCCTCCTCGACTGCCTTTGCATTTTACTTGGCCATCTTAGCTATCAGCTTGAGATGACTAGCTAGTTTCCCTTGCTCAACGCAATAGCTGTCCACTTTTTTAAGCTTTTCATATTTGTCTAAGAGATCACCATCTAATTTTAAAACTTTGGTCTCATATCCAACAATAAGGGCATCCTTCTCTTCCACAACCATTTGATACTTGGCAATCTACAGGCGACTGGCTTACACCTCATGTTTATAATTCGGAGCAACAACTTGGCCTCTTTGACTAAGCACAACATCTACATAAAAAAAAGAATGCAATCATAGTCGATTAAAGGGTAAAAAACATCCAAGTCTATATATCACCTCGATTATACGATCAACCATAAGCTCCTCATTGGTGCCACCCTCTTCTCTATAGGTTGCTCTAACTTTAGACATATCAATCTCAGTACCAAAATAATGGTACAGGTCTCTCTTCAAGTCAGTCGGGTCAAAAATGCCTTCATTAAAATATGTAATCAGGGTTTTTAATACCACGGCGTCTCTCAAGATGACTTCGTCAAACTCGAAGTCATCAAATCCATAGCCTCCATACCCGACGTATATTCCTCCACAACCTTTCTCTTCTTTGAGGCCTCGTGTCTAAGGGTGGAAGAGAACCAAATTGCCAGACACCGGCTGGTCAGATACCAATTGTTTCGACACAATAGGATGGGGTGTGACCTCAATTGGTTCCATCAGAGGACCTGAGTCCCTAGTCGATGAGGGCGACATCGGTACTAGATGTGGATACGTAGGCATCAGATCTTGGACACCAGAAGTGTCTATTAAACTTCGAGGATGATCTACGAGTATTCCATACATGTAAAAAAGTTGAAAGCAAAGGTCATTCAAACAACATAAATCACAAACTAATATATTCACTTCATTAACAACAAACTACATGAATACTCGATGGTGTATTCACTCCACACCATTGATTTTGTCAACCGAGGTACAATTAACATTTCTCGATATCCTTCACTCAAGGTGTTTTGTAGCTCGATCCTTCTGATCTTTTCCTTACCAACAGGACCCAATTTGTTCATCAACTCGCTCGCACGAGATTAGATGGTGCTGAAGTGATGATTCCACATATGGCTGACTGGTAAATTGACCCTGTTACCCCAAACATCCCCAATTATGTAGAAATACTTATCCTTCCATCCCGGTGTACTATCATGGAGTTTAAGATGTAACCCATGCCCACTAATGCATGATATATATGCCCTTCCCTTGTTCAGGTCATTCTTCTTCAAGCAATACATGTTTCGAAGTTCATCCTTTGTCAATTCTACTTCGTGTTCACTAGCAACAACAGAGAGACACATAAGAGTCTGCCATCCATGAGGATTCACTTGGGCAGGATTGATATCAAAGGTATGGAGGAAAAGGGCTATCATTCTGGGAAATGGACACCTTAGTCCAATTTTGAAAGGTGCCAAATGTATAACCCACCACCTAGATGAGGGATCATCGACGTCACACAAATAACAAGGTACGGGCATCATTCCGATGTGAGTGGGATGCTTTATTTACGCCTAATTTCAGTCAAATCGTCACCAGAAAGGATGCTAGGCACCTTTTCTATTTGGTGTTTATCTTTGGTCCTATGGGTAGGTTCACCCCGAGGTTCACGCTTCTTTTTAGGACAGGGTACTTTAGCAGTGGCAGATAAGAGGATCCTAATAACTGGAACCGAACCCCGTGATAAGAAGGAATTGGCACGAGATCCAAATGAAGTGAAGAGAGCAAGAAGGTTCTCCTTGGCACCAAAAATGTGTCTTTTTTCATGACCCCCGGAGGTCTCAAAAGGTCGCTTATTTTGTAACAATCTCGTAAAAAAACGACCTGAATCTCGTGATCCTTCTTTGGGAGGGTCTATCCTTCAAGGAACACTCTGGGTACAACCTGGGAGATCTCTTTAGAAGAGAAAAAATCCATTTCTTTTCCTTTGTAAGACATTAATAAAAAATATAAAAGAGATTACCTAACTTATATATTGCATGTCGAAGAACAAACGACCTAGTAGTTGCAAACTGTTTGGTTGTCAACTGATCTTGTTAACCTAACAAACTGAGATCCAAGCTAAGTATTTCTTCAAACGAACTGATGAAAAGAGAGGTATAAAAATCAAAGTTAATGGACTGAAATCCTCTGTAAAGAAAATTTTATTAAGTTATTTGGACGAGTAAAAGTAAATCTTTTCCACTATTTATAAAGGTAGATGGAAGTTAAAAGGTCCACCCAACAAAATCTGGGTTGATTCTGGGGACATTCCTTAACAATCCCGTCACCTCACGACTAAAGGAGTTCATATCAAGACCTGGTCCGTATGAAGAGGTCGGCATATATTTTAGAGCCCGCTGAGTCAAACTTCCTATTCAAAATGACCTACACCAAGTCATGATCAGATAACGAAGTATTATTCCCTTGATTTCTCAAAATCAAGATAATAGGAGAGCTAATGTTTAGTATTATTCATGTAACAAGTACGCGACCATAGTGACCTATGGTGCCTCATCCTAGTAAGAGTAGCTCGGGTATCGCCACTTGGAAATAACGGACTGATGTGATCCAAGAACCAAGACCTGATGATCAAGACTTTGCCAAAGTAAAAACAGCTTGATATTAGCAACCTATCCCACGAACAAGATCACCTCTTTACATACCAAAACTCAAGCAAATCATGTATGACAACTTCAAGATAACGAACTGGAAGCACTCAAACCTCGTTAGATAATATGTAAAAAGACCTTATCTTGTAAATTAATTATATTCTAATAGCTCGTACTCGAAGTACCGACCTATGTAACCTCATTACCTATCCAATATGTGCTATATATACCTCCTTAGGAGAAGAATAAAAGATTTGGGCTCGTTATTAACATTTATGCATCTCTCTATAAATCACTAAAATCTCTAACACACAAAATTCTCCCCCAATACTACCCAATAAAGAAAATTGACAACCCTACTAATTGGGGTAAGCATATTGCCTTTTATGTTTAAAATATGAGATCCTTTAGTTTTCTTTCTATTTATGATATGGGCAAACGAAGGGTTGGCTTGGGTGTTTCAAGAAAGAAAAAAATCTAATAGTAGTTATAACCATACTGATCTATCTTCCTATGTTTCTTCTCTTATTTAATATTTAAAAAATATCAAATACATAACTAATTTGACCAAATGTATTACAACATACACTTTTTTTAAATACTAAATCGAGGTCAAATATGAGTAAAGTTTTTTCATTGTATTTCTTCTCATTTGCTTCTATAGAAAAAATCCACATTTTCATATGTTATCAAAAGTTTATTGATTTCAAATATTATTTTAACATATTTTATTTGTTATAAAATATGTATGTGTTTAAATTAGGTTAGAAGACTGATTTTAAAATATAAAAAAAAACATTTTACTATGAATTTTTTTTAAGAATAATTTGGACAAACACCTTGACTACTATGTTTTTACTTATTAGTTATTGAGAACAATTTTTAAAAACAATGGCCAAACAATTCATTGTTTCTTAAATTTATTAAAATTATTTTTTAATAATAATTAGAAAACAGTTTTTAAGAATTGTTTTCAAATTAAGCGGCCAAATAGGCCCCAAAATTTTTGGGTGTTATTGTCAGAATTATTTCGTTGAATTTTTTTCAGAAGTAGCAACGTTCACTTACCATCATCAGAAGAGCCTCTGCTGCCACTGGTACTCTTACTTTCTGTATCACTAGATGTTTCTGACCTCCTGAAACAATGTAGCAATCATTTATGAAAAAATATATATATATGTTATGCTGTAAAACAGAAGAAAGGCTGAACCCAAAAAAACTGATAAACAGTACCTTTTTAACTTGGGCTTTGGACGTTTTTCATATCGACCCCTCTTCTCCTTTCGTCTATCCTTTCGTCTCCTCCCACACACATCTCTTTTGAGATATTTCTTCTTCTTGCGCCTTCTATCATCTGGAGAACTTGATCCAGAGAGTGAAGAATCTGAATCTGAATCTGAATCTGAATCTGAATCTGAATAAGAGGAATCAGATTCAGTATCAGAACTGTATGAATCTGAAGACGAATATCTTCTTTTTCTTTTCCTTTTTGTGTCCTTCGAAGCCTTTTTGCGCCGTGTTCTCAGTTCCTCATCCGAAATATCCCCAGAGGATGCCACTTTTCTTGATTTTTTCTTTTTTCCTGAAAGAAAAAGCAAACTTGCAGCATACACACATGTAACAAGAAAAGAAACAAATAAACCTAGTAACCATCATAACTGGGAATCCATTACCTTTCTGTTTCCCAACTGCATTATCACCCTTATTTGCAGAAATTTCACCACAGCCAATGATCTTCACCGTTCGAGAAGGCTTTCCGTCAGCTGTTGCAGCCTGCTCAATTTTCTCAACTACATTCATTCCCTTCACAACCTTTCCAAAAACAATGTGTTTCCTGCAATTTCATGAAAAGAGCTCACAATTTACAAGCAATACTGAATTGAAATAGAGATGACTGAGGCAACTATCAAGAATTACATAGACATGAATTGTTGGAAAAAGTAAGTTTTCAATATGAATCAAGAAATTTTAAGGTACCCATCAAGATGAGCTTGGCGCTTGAAGATTATGAAGAACTGTGACCCATTTGTGTTTGGACCACTATTTGCCATAGAGAGAAGACCAGGTCCATCATGCTTAAAATTAAAATTCTCATCTGTAAATGAAACTTAATGTTAGATGCTACACAAAGAAACATTTAGTAAAGTCCAAGTGTCCAAAAATTACCTGCAAATTTTCCACCATAAATACTTTCCCCACCGGTGCCTACAAATCAATGATTCAATCAAAATTGTTCCTTATAAATCAGGGCAAGAATATAGAAATCATGTGAAGAATCTGTTGTTGCGCAAAGGAAGAGATCGCAGAAACAAATGCCATACCATTTCCATTTGAAAAATCACCGCCCTGTATTGTGGAAAAAAACACATAATGAACACCTTGTTTATGACCAGAAAATAAGGTGAGACTGCATTTACGAGAACATACAATTATGTAAACTAATTTCACTATATGAAAGCATGTAAACCCTAAATCCTTTCTATAATACTACTCCCAGTGTTTAGTAGATTCTTTTACTGAGAGGTGACAACTTTGCAGCATCTAATATGAATGAAACAAAAAGAAGGCATATAATGCAGACATAATGCATCAGTTCTTAAATATATAAAATAAAATAAAAAGCATACTTGTGCCATAAATCCTTTAATTATTCGATGAAAATGTGACCCTTTGTAATGGAGAGGCTTGCCAGTAGACTTCCCAATTCCCTTCTCACCTACAGAAAAAATCATAGCATTATGAAAACCTTTTGTTCTCCTTTTTCTTTTTCCAAGACTAACATAGTCATGGTTATCACGATGCTTTGGCAGAAACAGATCCTTCAATGTTATTTAATTTAGGTAAGTGATTTACATGCCAAGGACAAGTAATAACAAATATCATGAATCATAGTTATCTGGAATACATATCTAGGTGCAGGATTGGTACAAATTTAAAATTCCAAAAACATGAAGAATAAAAACACATTTAAAATAGTAATGCAGTATATCCCCTATTTGGCCCTTAATAAGCAAATAGTCTAGAAATACTGACATGTCAAATTCTCTGCATGAAATTTACTAATTAATAAGCAAGGTACCAAATACACCAATCCTACCAAACAGCATTCAACACTAGCTGGACATCAGCATTCAACTGTTCGCCGAACATTAACAGAGACCAATCACTTAACCATAGTAAAGAAATCTTTGAAAAAGAATGGAAGTACCAGTACAAAGTGCCCGAAAGTTCTCAGCTGTCTTCGGAACAACATTAGAAAATAGCTGCATTTCAAAAAAAAGGGGGAAAGCATTTAACAGTTAGTTGGGAGTTGGGACCAAAAGCACGTTTACAGATTACTTCTAGCATAACATTGTGTTGCAAAGTAACAAATAGACAAGAGATAACTGGTTTTAAATTTACCTCAATAGTAATTCTTTCTAAAGGGTCTCCATCAACAGACACGTCCAAAAATACTAAAGGATTCTTCTTCTTGCTCATATCTTTTAGCTTTAAAAACATCAAAACAATTCAGCTTAAGCATTGGACTTGAAATAATCAAGAAAAATAGATGAGTTGAGAAAAATAAATTAAAAATTTACAAAGATAACAGCATGAGAGTTCAATCAAGATAACCCAAGCAGTACAGAAGAAGGTGGAGCTGCGTTACCTGGATTTCGTCGGAGCAGAGGAAGTGGCGGATACGCAACTTAACGACGGCGAGTAGAGGATCAGTCGTGCGAGATGAGAGTGTGATAATGCTCAAGTCTCATCAACGGCGACCAGTGAGATGTCAAATGAGAAACAGAGCGATTTGAGAGTTAGGGTTTTTCTTTTTCCTCGGTGTATTTGTTTTTTTTTTCTTTTTTGCTCCCAAAATTATTGAAAATATATATTTTTACTTTTTATAATATTAAAAAATATATATTTATTTATTGTTCTAAATTACAATTAAATACCCTAAATATCGCATATTTTTAAAAGTTTTAATTTTAGTATTAAGTATCATTTTTAAATAATAATTATATTTTTTATCTAACATAACATTTTGATCTTTTAATTATTTTTATTCTTTATCTTTTCAAAAATTAATTATAATTAAAAAAATGAAAAATATGTGTTTATTTTGAAAAGTTTTTTTCTTTTGATATTATTATTAATATAAATTAATTATTTTATCAATTAAAAGTATACACTATATACATATTTCATTCATTGTTTATTCATACCTAATTGGGTTTTGACATTTTTTTCTCTTAAAGATTAGGTTTCAACACTTGTTATTCAAAAAATTAATAAATTTTATATGATATTTTTATAAAAATAAAAATTAATAAAAAAAATTGTAAGGTTTTTATAACCTTTAAATTTATACTTTTTAATTACTTATCCCAATAAATTATTTTTTAATACTTATTTGTGTTATATAATTTTTAAAATTGTGAAATTAATGATTTTTTTTACTTTTAGTAAAAGGTGTTAAATCCAACTTGTAAAAAAAATTATTTTTAATTTTAATTAATTTTTAAAAAATAAATAATAATGATGTAAATATTAAATCAAGGAATTAAAATAATTTTTTTAATAATATAAAATATAAATCATATTAATTAAGGTAAATATAATTTTAATTGTGTTATAAAAAAAATTATAGAGTTAAAATATGAAGGGATAACAGTGTCATCAAATTAAACCAATTATTAATAAGCTGTTTTATTAGTTTAGTACATACGTTTTCTATTTTATTTTTTTAAAGTAAAAATGTGCGAATGATTTCTTGAGAAACATTACTTTAAAAAAATAAAAAATAATAATAACAAGCAAATAATTATACTATAACTCATTTATAAATACTTTAAATGATTTTTTTTCATTTTAGAAATATATAATCCTTTTAATTTTTATATGACTAAATTATTTATAGGATTTTATTTTTAATTTATTATAGAGATGCATATATTTTTTTACTTTATTTAAAATATATATATGTAAAGTATTTTTAAATATGTAAAAAATATTTTTTTTCTATTATATGAAAATATATCTATTGTATAAAAAACTACATTTATATGGGGAGAGTTTTAAATGTAATTTATACCATGTATTTAAACCATAAAAAATAAAATTGATAATATCCAGCATATTGTCACGACCTTAAATTTTCAAGTAGCGATCGTGCGACACTTAGCATGTTTCGTTGCACTAAGTCTGACTTTCCCCGAACGAATTCTCCAAAGAAATTAGAAAGAAAGTTTGTAAAGAATGCTTTGTATTGCTCTAGAGAGAGTTTATGTTACAAGATACTAAGAATTCTCAAGGATGATTACAAATGGAGACCAATGGGTCTATTTATAGTGTGGCTCTAAGCTTAAGCCTATGTCACCACATTCTAGAGATTTCTAAGTCTAGAATATACAAGAGTGTTCTTGTTTTATCTACAAAGTGCCACAAGGCTCTAGGACCTTCTAGCCAACTCTAGAGTCTTCTAGGTTTGTCTAGCTCCTTCATGCACGTTCCGGGATGTTCCGTAAGCTTCCAGCGGCTTCTACATCCTTCATGAACCATCCGGCATGCTCTAGAATATTTCAGCCCATTCTAGCACTCTCCAGCGTGCTCTAGAACATTCTAGGGTCTTCAAGCTTGAGTTGAGTCCGTCCAACTCTAGCCCTTTCTAGACTTCTCTAGGAAACTTTAGAACATTACATGTAGAATAGTCTAGATCCTTTAGGCAACCATCATTTATTTGGGATTTTTAGGGACATTTTGAGCGAGATGTGACACCCTCCCCCACTCAAGTTCGCGACGCCCTCGTCGTGCCTTCAAGCTTGAACCTCTCTATGTCATCTTTGAATTGCCACAAAGAATCCTCAGGTTCCCAGCTTGTCTCTACATCTGGGGCGTTCTTCCATTTGACCAAGTATTCCCTATAACTCGGTACGCCCCTACGTCAGATCAAGCGGTCCGCCAAAATTGAGTCCACTTCCCTATCAAAGGAGGTTACCATTGCGGTAGGCGCCCTCTTGGATTCTCCCCTACTCATGTTTTCCTTGTCTCCATGAAAAGGTTTTAGCATACTTACATGAAAAGACCGGATAGATTTTAAGCTTTGGAGGGAGTTGAAGTTTGTATGACACCTTCCCGACTTTCTTAAGGATATGAAATGGTCCCTCATATTTCCGCACCAACCCCTTGTGAACCTTTCGCAAGGACTTGAATTGTTGGGGCAGTAGTTTAACCATGACCAAATCTCCTTCCTAAAATTCCACCATCCTTATTTTCTTATCAGCCCATTTCTTCATCTTCTTAGACGCCTTGTTCAGATAAGCTCGGGCCAACTCCGCTTGGTCATGCCATGCCTTGGCAAACTTGAAGGCAGTAGGACTCTTTCCTTCGTAACTCGTGGCCAAGGCATGGGGATTCATGGGTTGTTATCCTATGACGATCTCAAAGGGACTCTTTGCGGTGGACTCGCTCCTCTGCAGATTATATGAGAATTGGGCTACATCCAACAGCTTTGCCCAATCCCGTTGATTAGTACTTACAAAGTGCCTAAGATACAACTCCAGCAACGCGTTGGTACGCTCTATTTATCCATCACTTTGTGGGTGAAAGCTTGTGGATAAATTCAAGTCTGATCCCAACAGCTTGAATAGTTCCGTCCAAAATTTCCCAGTGAATCGTAGGTCTCGGTCACTCACGATATTGGAAGGAATTCCCCAATGCTTCACAACATTCTTGAGGAACAAACGTGTCGTCTCATCTGCCGTGCAGTCCATTGAGGCAGGTATGAATGTCGTGTATTTGCTCAAGCGATCGATGACAACAATAATGCTGCCAAAGCCCTCTGATTTTGGCAGGCAGGTAATGAAATCCATTGAGACACTTTCCCACGGTCTTTCTGGAATAGGTAGAGGCTCTAGCAAACCTCCGGGCGCATGTTGCTCAATCTTGTTCTGTTGGCATATAAGACAAGTCTTCACATAAACTTCAACATCATCCCGTAATTAAGGCCAATAGTAGATCGACTTGATCAAAGCAAAGGTGCGCCTCATCCCTGGGTGTCCAGCCCATAATGAGTCATGACACTCCTTGATTAGCTCCTTCATTAAGTTCCCCCACTTCGGCACAAAGATGCGATTCTGCTTGGCGTAGAGTAGTCTGTCACTCAGCCAAAATCGCCTAGTCTTTCCTTCCTTGATGAGGGCAAGGAGGTTTTGAGCAAGGGCATCATGTTCCAACCCTTCTTTGATCCTTTCCAACAAAGGGCTACTTGGGCTACTTAAGGCTGCTAACTCCGTCTTTCGACTCAATGCATCAGCCACCACATTAGCCTTACTAGGCTTGTACTCCAACCTGTAGTCAAACTCCGCCAAGAAATCTTACCATCGAGCTTGCTTGGGACTCAACTTATTTTGAGTCTGGAAGTAGCTTGTTGCAACATTGTCCGTCATGATAACAAAATAAGAACCCAATAAGTAGTGTTGATATACCCTTAGGCAATGAATGATAGCTGTCATTTCTTTTTCTTACACTGTGTAGCGGCGTTCAGTGTCATTTAGCTTGCGGCTCTCATAAGCTATCGAACGCCCTTCCTACATCAATACTCCACCAATGGCAAAGTCTGAGGCATCTATGTGCAGCTCGTATGTCTTGGAGGGATCTGGAAGACAAAGTACCGGTTCTTCACTAACGACCTTTTTTAGGTCTTTGAATGAGGCTTGGCATTCACTTGTCCATTCCCAAGCCTTATTCTTTTTGAGAAGGTTAGTGAGCGGGGCTGCTCTCGCTGAGTAGGACTTGATAAACCTTCTATAATAGTTCACTAGTCCAAGAAAAGATCTCAACTTGGGAACCTTGGTAGGAGGTTCCCATTCTTGAATGGCTTTCACCTTAACTCCATCCATCATCAGTTTCCCATCCTTTATCCTATGTCCCAAGAACATCACTTCATCTTGGGCAAAGGAACATTTCTCCTTCTTGACGTATAGCTCATTTTCCCTTAGGACCTCGAACACCTTCTTCAAATGCTCTAGATGTTCTTCCAAAGTCCGGTTATATATCACAATGTCGTCAAGATATACTACCACGAACCGATCGAGGTAGGGATGGAAAATCTTGTTCATAAGAGTGCAGAAGGTGGCAGGTGCATTAGTGAGACCAAATGGCATGACAAGGAACTCATAGGCACCGTATCTGGTCACACATGTGGTCTTCGGCTCATCTCCTTTGGCTATGCGTACCTGGTAGTAACTCGATCGCAAGTCCAATTTTGTGAAGTATCTAGCATTCCCCAATTGATCGAACAAGTCGGCAATGAGACGGATAGGATACTTGTTCTTTACCGTTATCTTGTTTAGAGCCCGATAGTCGATGCACATCCGTAGCGAGCCATCCTTCTTCCTTTGAAAGAGCATCGGGACACCAAATGGGGCTTTATAGGGCCTTATAAAGCCAGTATCCAGTAATTCATCGAGTTGCTTCCCCAATTCTGCCAACTCTGAGTTCACCATTCGATAGGGGCTCATTGTTGGTGGCCTGGTGCCGGGTTCCAGCTCTATCTCATGGTCTACCTCCCTCCTTGGAGGTAACCGCTTTGGCAATGCCTCAGGCATCACATCCTGGAACTTATCTAGGACAGCTTGCACTTCCGTTGGCAAGCTTGGCTTTGGTGATGCCTCATCGTCGTCATATTCCTTCAAGATGGCCAAATAACTCTCTTCGTCTTTCTTCAATCCCTTCTTGAATTGAAGTGTTGAGAGAGCTTGGACAGTAGGTCTGGTGGTCCTATCCGTCGGTACCACACACGGCATCGAACCATCCATGATGCACATAGAGTTTGAGCATGGCACCAAGAAAGCTCTAACCTGGTCCAAGAACTCCATGCCGAATACAACAGAGAAGTCATCCATGGGTGCCACTGATAAGTCCACTTGGCCAGTCCAAGCACCGAGACTGACCTTAACTCCACGAGCGACTCCATGCAATGGTAGTGCTGCTGAGTTAACTGCTTTGAGAGATCCCCCTACATTGACAACCTTCAGGGCAAGTCGTTTTGCTTCCTCCATTGAAACAAAGTTGTGAGATGCACCTGTGTCGACCAAAGCCTTGGCGACCTTCCTATTGATGGCTGCATCTATATACATCAAGCCTTTAGGGGTCTTTGGGGCGCTCTGCAATGCACCAAGTAGGCGTAAAGAACCCATCTTTGCACCTTCATTCGACTCGCTTCCATCCTGATCATGAGTGGAAGCAACTAAGGCACTCAAGGCCTTCCTTTTTGGACATTCACGTGCCCAATGCGGTCCGTCTCAAATGAAGCACGTCACGCGGGGCTTCGAGGCACTCTGATCCTCCTTCTCCTTCCCCTTATCTCGTGGCTTGAATGAGGAGTTGTCTTTATGGTTTTTGGAACCTTGACTTTTGGCATGGCCTCCACCACTCTTTCCTTCACCAAACTTTTTATCCGTGGCTTTTGAGCTCTCCTTGTTTGTGGAGTAGTCAATAAAGCTTTCCGTAATCGCGATGGCCGAAGATAATTCTTGGACACCACGTCACTTAAGTTCCAGATTAGCCCATGATTGGAGACCATCTATGAATAAGAATAGGGCATCCTTGTTAGATGTGTCGAGGACTTATAGCAACAAGGTTGTGAACTCCTTCACATAGTCCCTTATGCTACCCGTTTGCTTCAATCGTCGCAATCGGTCCCTTGCCTCCTCCTTAGCATTTACGGGGAAGAATTGCATTTTGAACTCCCTTTTGAAATCTTCAAAGGTGTCGATTATGCAAACCCCTAGTTACACATCACCATGCCTCCATCTCCACCACAACATAGTAGTGTCGGACAAATACATGGCAGCAGTTCAGATCTTGCTGGCATGGTCCGTTATGCCAGTAGCCTCAAAATATTGTTCCAGCCCCCATAGGAAGTTCTCCACTTCCCTTGCATTCCTAACACCGTTGAAGGTCTTAGGTTTGGGAACATCCACCCTCTTAGCCTCAATAACAGTGGTTGTGCTAGTTTCCGCGGCCACAGCCCGCTTACATAGAGCTAGATCACAACTCTATGCAACACATTAGCGAGTTCTCTTTGGACAAGACCTCGTACCTTGGCAAGTTCGGCCTTCAACCCATCAATCTCTTGCCTTAGCCCACCGTCTAGCTTATTAAGGGACATTTTAACCGCTGCATGGATCTCTACATCCTCGGCCTCCAAGCCATTGCAACGCTCTTCTAAGTTATCCACCCTATCGAACAACTCCCCTAAGTTGTCCTGTGCACTCCCCACTCGTGCTTCTAAGCTAGAAACATGTATTTTGACTTAGCTCGAGATTCCTTTGATGGTTTCCGGGTTTCCTCGCGCCCATGTTCCATATGTGGAACATCAACGCTTTGTGTAGATGGAGCAACGTTCTTCATTATGCCAAAGGTAGAAATGTTTCAACCGAAAGCTCTGATACCAACTGTCACGACCTTAAATTTTCAAGTAGCGATCGTGCGGCACTTAGCACGTTCCGTTGCACTAAGCCTGCCTTTCCCCGAACGAATTCTCCAAAGAGATTAGAAAGAGAGTTTGTAAAGAATGCTTTGTATTGCTCTAGCGAGAGTTTATGTTACAAGATGCTAAGAATTCCCAAGGATGATTACAAATGGAGACCAATGGGTCTATTTATAGTGTGGCTCTAAGCTTAAGGCTATGCCACCACATTCTAGAGATTTCTAAGTCTAGAATATACAAGAGTGTTTTTGTTTTATCTACAAAGTGCCACAAGGCTCTAGGACCTTCTAGCCAACTCTAGAGTCTTCTAGGTTTGTCTAGCTCCTTCTTGTACGTTCCAGGATGTTCCGTAAGCTTCCAACGGCTTCTTCATCCTTCATGAACCATCCGACATGCTCTAGAATATTTCAGCCCATTCTAGCACTCTCCAGTGTGCTCTATAACATTCTAGGGTCTTCAAGCTTGAGTTGAGTCCGTCCAACTCTAGCTCTTTCTAGACTTCTCTAGAACATTTCATGTAGAATAGTCTAAATCCTTTAGACAACTATCATTTATTTTAAATTTTTAGGGACATTTTGAACGGGACGTGACAACATGCTCTCTACCTTGTTTGAAAAACAAGTGTCACTATATTTACACACGGTGAGAGTTTAGATGCATTATCGAACTACTTATGATACAAGGAGATAGAATATTGCTAAGTACCTTCCCTTTATTTTTGTGGGCAGATTTGTAAATGTTGAAATGCCATTATCTTTTAAAACAACATGATAAATTTTGTTTTATGTTTATAAGAGTGTTAAAAATATCAAAAATATTTAAATAATTATAATATTATCTACGATATCGATAAAAATATATACAATCAATAACGTTTGTTTAATTTTTTAATATAATTATATCATATGTATCTTTTTATGTATATATTTATAATTATTTAAAAAAATTTGATTAATTTTATGAATCATCATATAATAAAACTTGATTAACTTATTTAATATTTTATAATAATATCTTAAAACGTAATAATTATTTATCGTCATGTTTTTATATCCTAAAAAAACTAGTTATTGAATTATTATAAATATAATTATAATTACTTAAATATTTTTATAACTATGTTAGTATAAAAGGAAGTCAACCTTTTAAAACAAGATAACAAGTAAATTCCAAATAAAGTCATGTTACAGCGTGCAGTGAGTAGCTGTCTAGCTTAATGAACAAGCTTCTACTTTTATGTGTTTTGCTTCATATTGTAATTTTTTGGCTGGTTAACGTGGATGTGTCATGTTAAATCTTTTAAGTGACTACCATGGCCTTTGTATTAAATGTTTTTTTTTTCTTTTTTTCTCGTCTGAATCGAATAATGATAGGAATGATATAACAAATAAAATGATTAAACTACTACCGGTTAATGTTGTTGGTGTTAGTAATATATTTTAATTATTTTATTTTAACAATTATTTTTATTTATTTTTAAAAAATAAAATATTATTTTATTAATAAATTTTTTTGATATAATAATAAAGTAAGTTTAATATGAATAAAATATTCATTTTATTTTAATCTAAACTCGAAAGTTACAATATTTTTTTAGTTAATTGTTTTTATAAATTTATATATTATGAAGTTTTTTATGCTTTTTAGATATTTTTATATATTGTGTTTTTTTATTGATATCATGTTTGAATAAAAATTACAAATTTTATAATATCAGAAATAAAAGTTACACAAGTTAAAAAATTATAAGATTAGAGGTTTGAATCATATGAATGAGATGTCTCACGTCTATTATCTGCTTGGACTAGTACCAGCACACCTCTTTTATATTGCTCCAAGCAGAGACAACATATTCACCATTTGTGTGATCTTTTGACAATAGTAGATACGAGAAAGCTCATCAATGCATTTCCAACTCATTCATCTTATAATTTTTTTCTACCCATATAGCTTCTATTTCAAAATTACAAAGTATGTGTTTGCAATTCAAACATAATACCTACATGTTAAAAATAACACTTTAATAACATTAAATAAATTTTAATTGTTTAGAGTTAATATTAGAAGATATTTATCTTTATTGTATTTAATGTGAAATTTTTGGATAAAGATTTTTTTTAAATAAAAATATATTATTTTTATATAATTACATGTTTTAAAAATGTTATAAATATCGTGTACCCAATATATTTTGCTTGATCTATTGTTATGTGAATGGTTGATTCTGATGGTAGGTGATGATTGAAGAAAGAAACAGGCAGTATTCTGTCTCAGATTCTTGCTGTATTTGGATTAAGGCAAACTTTTTTTGTTTTTTTGAAATTACAAAAAGTAATAATATTCAAACTTATAAAAATAAAAAACAACATCATTAAAAAATGAAATAATGTATGACTTTTTTCAATGTAAAAAATATAATCAAATAAATATAAAGATATTTTTTTTTACAAATTTTAATAATGATATTTTTGTTGTTTTTAGAATATTTCGGTACTTTGATAATGGCCTATGTACAGAGGATTGAAGTAATGTTGAATGAACTGTTTCCAAACAGGAAGTATTTATAATAAACCATGGAGAAATTAGTCTAGTTTTGTTCTCCGTCTTGCCCTGTTTTCCACGATGGGTGTTTGTTTGGTCTTATGCTTTTAGAATTATGTGAAAGCGCTATTAATAGTAAAAAAAAACGTTTCGTGATCAATCATGAAAGAATTTATTAGAAGCGTTTTCCAAACTCAGTAAATTTTGTGATTACTAATAGAAACTAAAAAACAATATTAAAAAAAATCGTAAATTTATATACTCACTTATTCATATAATTTTAATTTTAACATTATTTAAAAAAATATGTTTTTTAGGCATCGTACTTTTAAACAAGATAAAAGATTATGTTTTTTATAATATGCAAAAAAAAAAAAAACATAGTGTATCGAGTGGAGAAATGTTAAAAAATAATACTTTGCTCTTAAAAAAAGGTATTCTATGCAATAATTTATAACTGATACTGTTCTGCATTTGTTATAACACGAAGGAACAGACTAAGGTGTCCAAGATTTGATAATTCTTAGATTTGCTTGAAATTTTTTGAACCGTGGAATGGATGGAGATTGAAACTCAAATGGTATAAAAAAGTGTTCTACATCAACTATTAAAAATATTATCATAATATTTGTAAGATTTATCTTTCTTTTAATTTAATTTTTTAAAGTTAGATGACTCATTTAAATTCTATTAAAAATTAAATCGATCAATAATATAAAAAAAATTAAAAGAACATCAAACTTATTAAAAGAAAAAAAATCAAATTGAATTAAAATATAATAAAAATATATAACTTATGATTAAAAGACATGTATTTTGAGAGAAAATAGTGTAATACATTAACTAAAAAAAATATTAGGTAAAAGACTTATTTTTTTTTAAATTAATTTTTTAAGATTTGATAACTCATATTTTTTATATATTATACAAAATTTACGAGAAATATATATCATTTACATTTCAAATGGGAGTGGATTAAATTAAACAGGAGAAACTGGCAGTTTCGATACAAACCGCTGCAGAACTCTACAAATGAATAAAAGAGACAGAAAAGATGGAGTCATATGGGAATATGCAGCAAAAGGAAAAAAAAAAGGAAAGAAAAGTATGAAAAAGAAGGGATTGGTAATTATTAGGATTTGAAGGCAGAAAATAGGCAAAAGGAGGAGTGGAATTGGAAGATGACACATGAACGTAAAGCAGCAGAGAGAATAGAAGGGAAGCTTTTAGTTTGTCTGGTTGTGGAGCAGTAAAAGATATAATAGAAAAGAAGCTCTTTTTTAAGAGGCAAATGGTATGTAATGCATCTTAAACACTGCAACTTGTGTATATACCTTCTAAAAGCTGGGATATACCATAAGGTCCATGGTCACCTAAACTTTAACCCCCCCCCCCTCCCCCTTCCCCCTCTCTCTTCTCTTTTCCTTTCATTAATCCCTAGGCTTCTTTCTCTCTTGGTGAATTGGAATGGGATATAATGTTGAGTTGTAGTTGTGGAATGATAATTGATATTTTCTTTTTAATTTGACCTAGATATTGTTTCAAATAATGGTTACCCAACATGACCATGATCATCAAGAGTAGAGTTTCAACAATTTATCAATAATACGGTAACACTGGCCTCAGTTTATGCAATATGCTATTGTTTTTGTGAATATCTATGAAAAAACTAAAACATGTATATATCCGTACAATTTATTTGATATATATACTCATTAATTATTTTAGACTATTGAGATGAAAATCCAAACTTACATTTAAAAGAATATAAAACACCTTAGATTTGAACCAAATTTTATATATTTTAAATAAATTAGAACTAAGTATTTATAATTATCAAATTGAATTGTTAAAAATCGATATGATCTAATTTGATCAAGTTAAGGCATTTAAAATAACAAAATTTAAATATATAATTAAATGATTTATATTATCGTAAATTAAACACGTAATTTATTGATTTAGTTATTTATTATCCAAAGTTTGACTCAATTTAAGTATTTATTTATTTAATATTATTTTATTATTTATTTATTCTAATAAAATAACAAAGAAATTAAATAACATAATAATTACTTTTAGTCACTAAGTCGTACACTATTCTATTATTAAATTATAAAATTGTTTATACAAGAATATAAGTGATTTGGTCCGGATTTAACGATTTAAATTTCTTACAAATCTACCTGACCAAATTATGTATCAAACTAAATAAAATTACTTGATGCAGTTTAATTTTCTAATTCAATCCGATATTAGGTTTATCTGTCCATCTCTAATACCATCTTACAACCAAATAAAAAGTAAATACTCAAAAGTAGAATATAGATCATTTTCAAAAAATTTAAGCAAGTAGTATACTATTTTTCATAGATAGTATTTTACTTTTAACCTCTGTGTTAAATATATGTTTATTTTTTTATAACTTATTAAATATATATTTAGCACATCTTCTTATAAATGTATTAAACATATATTTATTTTTTATAATATAATGAATATATGTTATCGTTTAAAAGTTTTAAAATTTAAAATTACATAAATAAGTTACTTAGATAGGAAATGAGAATATAAGTCACTGAGCTTGCAAGCCCCAACGATTAAGGTCGTGTTAAAATATTGATATGTATAGTTATATTAAAACTTTAATTTTACTAAATATCGATAAAATAGCTAAATTAATATCAATATCAAGCAATTTTTTTTTTATAAAATTCATAAAAATAATTGAAAATACCGCACATTTTTTTTAATAAATACATATGATAATTTTATGATATTTTGATGTATGCATACATCTTGGTGTTTCTAACTTTTTATCGTTAATCATTTTGACAATAGAATAGTACTTGGATTTTAAACGGGTCTTATTTATTAGGTTTAGTAAAATAGAAAAAAATTATTTTTATCAAAAGGAATATAAACAATATATGGAGAAAAATATTTTTATCTCAAATTAAGTGATAGATTGTGATTGAATGAAGTATCTACACTTACTCTTATAATCAAATTATTTTCTATCATCTAAGTTAATAACCTATCTTATATATATATATATTATGATTTATGTAGGATTTAACACTAATCACAAGACATCAATACATTAAGAACATGATGTGAAAACGAATATAATATATTATAACACAATCGAACTACAATTAATTTATAATTTATTATTAATTATTTTATAAATTTAAAGTTTCTATCATTCATTACAATATATAATTTACTTGTCAAAAAATATTTAAATTTTTATTGTTTCAACTTGGTCACTACGTAATATTGCTACAAGAACACAGTTTTCATCCTAATATTTATGTGATAGGAAGGTTATGTAGGTTAATAAGCATGTATGTGGTGGTTTACTTAATAATCTCAAAATAAACTTTTTTTAAAATTCTAAATCTCAAATTTAAATCACAGAAAATGATGTGGGCAGGCACAAAAATTGATAAAGGGTCAAAAAGTAAGTAGGAGAAAAGGAAGAAGAATAAGAAAAAAAACTGAGAATAATTAGTTTTCAAGAAATGAAAGTGTATTAAGCATCTATTTCATAACCGTTGACATTTATTTTCATTTAAAGCTTTTCCCTTCTTTAATTTCTTTGTCTGTGTGGTTCACATAATCTCGGACCACCAAAACACCAAGCACAGAGATACACACTCCAATATCAACTTAGTTTACCTTCTTTTTTTTATCCCTCATGCTTGTGACAAATTTTATAGACTCCTTGTATGTTCTTTAGAAAAGGGCTTAGTTTCTTTGAAATTTATCCACCTCTTTTAATTAGTATCCAAAAAAGAAAAGTGAATTAGGATAAAAAGAATTTCTTGGAAACTTCATTTTTCCTTCAGAATGTTGCACGGAAAAAAAGTGCAAGTTTTGCCCTAATTTCTCGAGTCCTGTTGCTCTTGTGGTCATCATCTCATGGACTATTGCAAATGATTAATTCTCTCAATTTGACCCGGCCTTTTTTAATGAGATGTATCGTTATTTAATTTTTTTTTTCATTCTTTTGCATGCGAGATATATCTAATTTGTTTTATATGATATATAATATAAACTCATATATATTTAAACTTAATTTAAATATAATTTGATTGTAGATCACAATTAAATTGATATTTTGATAATTTTATTTTAAAAAAATGTAATTGATAATAAAAATATAATGAAAATTTCATACAATTTTATAGTTACAATATCATTGTTTAATATTTTTTGTTTTGAAGTATCTTGTAGCTCGTTAATTAAATCCACTTTTTTCAAAATTGATGGAGCATGATCATACTTGCCATTCCTTAACTCATACTAAGGGTATGTTTACTAATTGGGAAAGTGAATAACTCTATTTCTCATGTTTATATAACAAAAAAATGTATAGGGAAGGAAAAGGGAATGATTCCCAAATCTCATTAGGATTGCTCCTGTTTCCAACTTCTTCTTTTTAAATACAAATTTTAGGATAATTTTATCTTTTAAAAAATTATAATATTTCAAAAATATCCTTATAGTAAGAATAGTTTTATAAAGTGTAAAATTATAATATTCTAAAAATACCCTTAAGTAAAATATAATTTTTAATTAAAATTAAAGATATTATTACATTAATTATTTTTAAAAATTAAAAATAATGTATTAATTAAAAATTAAAAATAAATAATAATTTATTTGCAATGATAGTTTTATAAAGTGTAACTTTTATTATATTTGATTCAAATTATGGATGTTTATTTCACATTTCGAAGGTACTCTATTTCTTAATTATTTTAATTTTTACAAATTATTAGTAAATAATATTAAAAGAAATCAATATATTTATTCTGATTTTTTTCATTCCGATTTCAATTAATTTTCATATTGAATTAGTAACACTTAAAAAATTACTTATATATATGGATTTAAAAAATAATACATTTATTTTGTATTTGACAACACAAAAAAAAAATCCTTGAGTTATTGATGAAGGTAGGGAACCTGCGAACTACCTGAGTGAAGTGAATCCCCTCTTGCAAATATAAACGTTATGTTTTGAAATTCGATGGTGTAAGTTGCGTATATTTTCCATATTTTCCGCTTGACTAATGATAAGGGTTTGATAACTTTTGGGAATAAATTCAACATGTATGCGTGGCATCTTTCTATTGCTTTACGTCACCAGTCGATTGGTTAGATAGGTGCAATGTGGGCATTACAATCCATTGGATTAACAATAGGTAGAGAGACCTATGTTTCATATAAATTTTACCCCAAGGTTTATTTTTATCAATGTATAATATTATTTTTAATATTTTCTTAAAATATGAACAATTATCTAAGTTTTATATTTTATATTTTTAATTAATTTTTTTTTAATTTATTACTATTAGTCTCATTTTAAGTTGTTTGAATCAATCGAAGGAAGTTTTGATATATCATAATTAATAAAAATTATGGATTATTAAATTCTAAAAAAATAAATAGGCTAATATTGTAAAAAAATATTATCTTTTATGCATACCAAATATGACTTCTAACAAATACATTATTTTTTCAGTTTTTTTTTTTGTGAACTTAGACATAGAAGGCAGAAACCACACCAGCATCAAGTATTTTCAAGGTGGACACTGAAAATTTAAGGTTATATACGCAATAAAGTTGGGAGTCACATACCCGTACACGTACACACCTCGTGATCATATGGAATATTTATTTTAGGGTTTTGGTCAACAATTGACACAATATGAGATTCCAATGATATGCATGGTAAATGAAATGGAGGGATCACATTCACATGCATCGAGTGTCAACATCGACTGTGGGTTGGCTTGAAAGGGCACATACGTCATTACCCAATACTACAAACAGTGTATGGTCCCTCTACTTATTACCGACATATTATGCTCACCTCATATTCTCTGTTTGCTCTATTGATTTTTCCACCAAAATTCGTTTTATACAAAGTAGTTTAACTTGAACAATTTTGTAAAATCACATGCATCGTCCTCATGTGGAAGCTGCTGACACAACTAGACTTCATAATTCAATAAGAGTAGTTTTTTTTACTTTATTAATTAATTTAAACTTAAAACCCAAAAGATATTTTATTTAAACACATGTTTAAAATTAATATATATATATATGATCAATTTTTTTTTGAAGATATAACATAATTTATAGATATTTAGATGGTCATCTATTGTTGGAATTATTAAAGTTTGATTCATTTATTTTTATAATTTTAAATATATGTACAAAACAAAATATTTCTTTCTTAAATAACAACTAGAGGATAGAAAACTAAAACACCCTTTTAAGGAGAAATTATGTATTTATTTTAGGTTACGCTTGATAATAAATTATAACTCATAATTTATGATTTATTATTCAGTAATTAATTGGTGATTTTTTATTCTTTTATAAAATTAATCACTAATATATTTTATAACAATTTATACTTCGTGATTTTCAAGAAAAATTCACAATTTTAATGTTTTTTTAGTTATTTCCTTCTTATATTTGCCTATACAAAAATTTTAAGACTTGATTTACTCTATAGGAAAATATATAGAGGAAATGTAAAACTAAAATAAGTAAAAAAATATTAATTTATTAAAATATTTGTGAATTATCCCATGCTTTATAAGTTATTTATGAAAATCAAAATCAAAATTAATTAAAAAATTACTTTTAAAAATGGAAATTTCAAACTCACCCTTAATTTCTTCTTCTTTGTTATTTTCAATTTTCCCCACCACATAAAAGAGCGAAAATTAGATATGGTTGTGAAGTAGAAGCGTAGAACCATACAGCTAGGGTTTACCTAACTATAAGTAGGTTATTTTATTATCCAAAAGCTCACAAATGCCATAAAAAATTGGAAGAAAATTAATTTGATAGCTCGTGAGAAGGGACCCAATACCTAATATTCAACACAAATATTTACGTGAGACTTTCCCTTCTTTTAATCAACTAAATTTAGTTTGGTTAATGAGATTAACATATCTTTTATATCTAGTAAATCACGTATAATCAATCATTTTATTAATACTTTTATTAGTTGATTAGGCTTGGACATAAATCTTTATATGCTTATAGATTGCCTTAGCAAGTATCCGTTATTAATTATTAAGTGAAGACCAGCTCTTTTATCTATCTATCTATATATATACTTCGTACCAATAAAAAAAACTTTTAAATCTAATATTTTATTAAATAAAAGAAATATTATAATTATAAAATTTGAAATTGAATCTATAAAGATATCACGTGAACTAGAACCAATCCCATCAATGCAAATTAAATTAATTGTTTTTACAATTACGTATTTATATATTTTTAAAATATTATTGTACTAATTTTTTATTTTATTGGTTCGGGAGTATATATCATTCTATATTATGAAAATAATAAATAATTTCTTAAAAAATTACTTATAATAATAAAAATTTTAGAAATGAAATCCAAAAACAAAAAAAAAACTAAACAATTAAATTCATAAATAAACAGATACAAATTGAAATGAGAGAGAAATTCGATAAATTTTGTTTCCTTTTAGACCATTTTCATAAAAATTACTAATTTAGCCTTATACATTCAACAATCATCCCAAGCTTGTGATGCAACGTTCTCAACAAATCCAAATGCTTGAGGCTTCAAAAGTGAGTGGTCGCATATCTCACATTCATATTGTTGAAATCCTACACCTCCAGTGTAGGTTAGCATATCTTTCACACTGACACTAACATCCGTCGTACCACCACCACCATTAGGCCCATCATTATCTCCAGTCAAACCTAAAAAGTCCCTTGTAAAACGATCACTTTTCTGCCACGTGGAAAGATCTCCAGACGTCAACCCACCAACATTGAGGAACTCAATAGAACTTGTGTCACTCATAACCGAGTCAATACTACTGTGACTCACTACCGTTCCCAACTCACCTATGGCCAAACCAGCCATGCGACTCATTGAAAGAGTCTGTTGAGCTGTAGTTGTTGTAGTACCAATAGTTGTAGCCTTTTGAAGAAGTGCAGTGGCTGATAAGTGTGCTGAGGTATCAATTGGGTTTGACTTTAATGACATAGTTACATTGAGATTTTGGAGGGGTGAGATTAGCAAACCCTTGTGGAGTTGTGGTGTATTAGCACCGTTTGGGAAGACTAATGTTGGAGAGGAAGATGAGATATTAGTTGGAATTTTGAAATCATGTTGAGTTGTGATAATATCATTTTTGATGTGAAATGAGTTTTGGGGAATGTTAGAATTAGGGTTCCAATAATTAGGGTTTAAAGAGACGTGGGTAATTGGAAGTGGGTTTGAGAAGAGGTGTTGATTATGATGAAGATCATGAGAAGTTGAAAAAGGGGAAAGAGAGTAGTGATGAAGTTGATGATCATCAAGATTATTTGTTGTCGTGGGTATTGAAGAGAACTGATTAACACATAGTCTTAAATTTTCTTCGGCCAAAGCGTCACAAAATGCTCTGTGTGTTATGAAGCTATCCTTCCTGTAGATATTATTATAATTACAAGTCAAAAAGAAAAAGAGAAGAAAAAAAATTAGCTTGCAGAAAAATGTAGACTACATGATGTTAATTTTCATATATGTTGAATCTTATTTTTGTTTATATTTGACAATGTTATAACACTAAATATACTATTTTAAATTTGAGATCACTTAATACTACTCATTTAAAAAAGCAATTTTGAAGCAAGAATTGATGCATAGATTTTTAGGGTTAAATAAACATTAATTTTATGCTCATGCATCTTAAAAAAAATAATGCTAATTTCTAATCAAAAGTGGTATATCCTTGAAGCGCACACATTATATTAAGATAAGTTTTAATAAAAGCATATAAGCAAAGAAACTTGAGAAGAAAATATTTTCCTTTCACATTGTACGTATAGCAAGAGAACAACCATATATATTATAAATCATCCTGGCAATTAATTTGTCCCGAAGAATAGACATGAACAACTTGGTTAATTATTTAATGAAAAAAACACCATAGTTTAATTATTATAAAAATGATACTTAGGTTATTTATTTATTTTATTTTATTAATTATATCAGATAAAAAAAGTTATAAAATAAATAAATAAAAAATATAAAAATAATTATTTATATTCGTACAATTACTGATTTATAACAATAATATTAAAATGTTATAAAAATAAATACATAAATTTTGAAGGCAACTTTCCTTATTTATTTTACCAATAGAGTTGAAAAGGACGGAGGGTTGAATTGCACAAAAGGTTGCGGCTTTAGCCTTGTATCATGACATTGTAATTATTTTGAAAAATAAAAGAGGAATTTATGTTTAATTGTGACATAAAACATTATACAAATAACTAAAATTTAAAATTAAATATAAATTTATGTGTTATTATAATTTTTCCTTATATAATTATGATAATCTAAATACAAAGAATTAATATTATCTTTGTTATTATAATAATAATAATAATAATACGTAAATTATATAAATTAAATAATAGCATATATAATAATAATCATGAAAGAAATCTCGATCATTTTTGGGAATGGGATTCATGCATGAAGCCATGAACATTTACCAGGGAAAAAAAAAACAAGTAGTCTACTGGTTCATAATGAAGTAGACAAGTTAGTATATGATGTCAAACATTTAGCAGAGATTTCATATCTGCATGTGTTTTTATACAATGATGAAATTTCAGTGTTTTCTGTGCACTTCATGTAACTATAAAATAGCATGCGCTAGCTCGTCATGAGGTTTAAAAGTACATATATAAATATTATAGTAAGTCACGGGGTTTTTTAAACCCATGCATGTAAACCCCCAAAAGTAATTTACAGTCTTTCACTTTTTCATAGATATTAGAGCAGATCTCCATCATTGTTCTACAAACTTGCTTCAGAATAATCAAAAATCCGGAAAATTACAACCTTATATTATATATCAATAAAATTTAATATTAATACAATTTTTTTAAAAAAAATACATAATTAATATGACGTGAAAAGATGAATAGAAAAAGATAACTAGTATACTAGAAAAATAATGAATACAAACTCTAGATCAAGAAAGAGTTTTTATGTAACAAAGAAAATTGTTACTCACATTTTTAGCATTTAAAAAGACTTTAAAAGTATGCAAATATACGTACATATTGACACTCTTTTTAATTATAATGTGTCACATTATATTATTTTCTAAAAAAAAGCATATAGGTCAATAATACATAATATAAATTAGAAAAATTTGATTTCAATTTTTTTAATATATCCTCCCTATATATTTGTTTTTTTTTCTTTAGCTCGTAAATTCTTATTATTTATGTTATGTCCTTATTCTATTCAATTCAAACATGAAGAACATGGCAGCTTCGGAATTCAAAGAATAGTTGCTTTCAGTTACTGGTTTTCTAATATCACAAATAAACAGGCACTTGTGTTAATGGCGTCTATTTTTACACAACCTGTCATTGCATTTAAACACTGCATATAATATTCTATGCAGAGCTTTCTACTCTTGTGATTCAAAAATCTCATACCTAAACCACTGATAAACAAGAATCAAAGACCCTTTTTAAGTTGTAATATTTCCCATTTTATACAAAACACCATATCTTTGTATCAATCCTTTTGGGCATTATAAATTCACGAAAACCAAGAAAACACCAACATACAATTAAGTAGAGGGAGAGAGTGTTAGTGTGTTGATTTCAACAAATGTAAATATGCCATATTTATTTTTAGAGTTTTGAAATTGTTACTAATAATATTAATATTAAAGATAAAATAAAAGATAACATTAAATTATATTAATATTTATAATCTAATTTGGTATTATGATTGTTAGTAATTTTTTACTTTATCTTCGTTTTCATGCTAGTGTCACATTCCTTGAAGAAATTCTACACAAACTTGTAACTGTTACCATGTATGTAATTTTCAAACAAGCATGTGAAATTCTACAACAATTTAACTTGTTATTTTCAGGATATATTAAATTCTACCGATCATACTCTAAATTATGAAATTTGGTTTACACAAATGCATTTATAAATTTCTACCGAAGTACTAGACTTATTTTCGGTGATTTTCGAAAAAAAAAATTATAATTGTAATAAAAAGAACACAGTCAAATTTACGAGATGAAAGAAAAGACATGCATATGGTGAAAGAAAAAGTTTAAAAAGAATTAAGAAGAAATATCGATTATTGAATAAGGGGAAAAAAAGAAAGAAAGATTGTACCTGGAGAAAAGGGTACCACAGTCACATCTATATTCTCTAGTGCCACAAGTTTTAGTGTGAGCTTTCCAATCAGATTGAACTGCATAAATCTTTTCACACTTTTCACACTTCCATTTCTTCTCTCCATGTTTTCTACAAAAGTGTTTCTTAATTCCTGTTAAATCACCAAGTGCCCTCGAAGGATGATGATGAACACATGTTGGTTCAGGACAAACATAAGCTTTCTTTTTTATCTCTTTATTGTTTCTTTGTTTCAACTTCCATGGAAGGTTATGTCCTCTTCTATGTAGTTGAAGATTTTGATCCCTTTGAAATCCTTTGTTGCATATTTCACATACAAATCTATTAGTAGCTAATAGACTTTTTGGTGATAATGCTATCACTTCAGCATCTGGGTCTGCAATAAAAGTACAAAAAAAAAATTATAACTAATTAACCCTCAAAATTAAAATTAAAATTAAAAAGAATTTAAAAGAAAAAATGTCACCTGGGTTTCCTGGGAGGTTTCTTTTCTTCTTGAATTTCTGTGTCTGCTGAGGAGAATTATTAGTTGAGACTATTTGATTTAAACCATTAAAATCTTGAATTCTTGTACCATAAGAAATAGTACTGGTGTCTTCATTTGACAAAGAAGTCATTGAATTGGACATGACTGTATGAAACATATTGAAATTCAAACAAAGTAGAAACAAAGTAAAATTGAAATTACCCAATAACTCTTGGTCTAAAGATCTTGTTTAATTTACGTCAACTTCTAAACTTTTTCCTATTTTGAAATTTAAAAATCATAAATAGCTCATAAAAAGCTAACCCAATTCCCAGTTTTGGTCTTAAACTAAAGCACAGCTTGTTGAGTGTTAGTCAAAACTAAAACAGTGTGACAGAGAAGAACATGTACTAGAAAAAGAAAGAAATTATTTCATTTGATGGTAAAAGCATAAAATTTAAAATCTCGTGAAGGGGATTTTGATGATGATGATATTGATAATGATGGGTTATTCTCTAAGTCGCTATCAAGGCCATGGATTGCTTGTCTGAGCAATTAACTCTGCAATACAAATTCAGAGTCTCTCTACTCTACTCTGTTTCTCATGAAACCCATCAAGAATTCTTTTTTTTTTTTCATCCATGCAATCCAACTTGGAAAGAAAAAGACAATAAGATGGATTTTTTTTTTTTTGGGTGATCTATTGGGCCCTCTTCTGTATCCGATAACTATAAGCCTCTCTCATTTCCATCTATTTATGTGAAGAGAGAGAGAGAGAGAAAATGAATAGGTGGTACAGTATCTGTATATTGTAGATTATAGTGTACAGTGTACAGAAGTTATGATTACTGTGACAGACTTTGGAAGAGAGGGTCTAAAATAATAGGAATGAAATAAAGAAAATTAAACAGGGGACTATAAACGTTAAAATATCAGAAAAAGCTAAAAATTCTGCAACGTATAGTGCATTGTATGCAGGGTGCGAAACATATCCGATAATCTTATTAACCTGATAAGTGCAAACTAATTCGTTAAATTTAGATGGTTTTTAATCAATAAATTAATTAAATTTGATGAAAAAAATTTAAACATTAAAATTGGATTATATTATCTATCATTTATTACAATCTCATTCAAGTCTATCAAATTAAATAATATTTACGTTTTATACATGATTTGTTCTTTGAAGATTTTTATATTTTTTTATTATAAACTCTTTTATTTCACTTAACTTATAGTTGAAAGATATTAATCTTATTGAATCCATTATATTTTTGACTTTATTTTCTACCTACATAGAATTTTTTTTATTATTTATATACTTTTTGAAATTGAAATATTATGAAATTATAATTATAATAACAATATTTATGATTTTATTATACATTAAATATTTAATCATTAATAAAAATTATAAAAATAGCACAATAAATCATAAAGGATTTTATATATCGAATTGATTTGATTATGATAAATTATATTCCGATAAAAATTATGTAATTTAATAAAACAAACATCCTTGTATAATACAAATATTTTTAAGTATATATTTCTAATCATATTTTGAATTTGTTTATTGTTAATTTTTTTATATATATAGATTTTAAAATAACTTAGAAATAAACATTTAAATAAAAATAAAATTTTCATTATTTCTATAGCCACTTTCTGTTTTTTCCTTTGTTTATGTAATAAAACACCCAAATTATAAAAAAGTCACTTGATTTTAGTGGATATATATATATAAAAATTGAAAATTAATCAACCAAAACTTTCCCTTAAAACGCGCTTATTAAGAAAGAGACTGCATTAGACTAATAACCAACACTAGACTGGTATTCCTGGTCGATGTGGGACTCAATACTCCCCCTCACATCGAACAGAGCAACACACCACATGCCCGAGAACCTGTGAGGTGAGCTAGAGGGAACTCATCAGTTGACCCAAGGGACCTACTCTGATACCAAATTGAAAGCTGGGCAACCAAAGCTTTCCCTCAAAACGCGCTTATCAGGAAAGGGGCTGCACCAGACTAATAACCAGCACTAGGCTGGTATCCCTGGTCGATGTGGGACTCAACACTCCCCTTCACATTGGACGGAGCAACGCACCACATGCCCGGGAACCTGTGAGGTGAGCGAGAGGGGACTCATCAGTTGACCCCAAAGACCTGCTCTGATACCAAATTGAAAGCTGGGCAACCAAAGTTTTCCCTCAAAACGCGCTTATCAGGAAAGAGGATGTACCAGACTAATAACCAGCACTAGGCTGGTATCCCTGGTCGATGTGGGACTCAACACTCCCCCTCACATCGGATGGAGCAACGCACCACATGCCCGAGAACCTGTGAGGTGAGCGAGAGGGGACTCATCAGTTGACCCCATGGACCTGCTCTGATACCAAATTGAAAGCTGGGCAACTAAAGCTTTCCCTCAAAACGCGCTTATCAGGAAATGGGCTGCATCAGACTAATAACCAACACTAGGCTGGTATCCCTGGTCGATGTGGGACTCAACACTCTCCCTCACATCGAACGGAGCAACGCACCACATGCCCGGGAACATGTGAGGTGAGCGAGAGGGAACTCATCAGTTGACCCCAGGGACCTACTCTGATACTAAATTGAGAGCTGGGCAACCAAAGTTTTCCTTCAAAACGCGTTTATTAGGAAAGGCGCTGCACGAGACTAATAACTAGTATTAGGCTGATATTCTTGGTCGATGTGTGACTCAACACTATATATATATATGTCTGACTAAAGAATGAGAATTACTTTTTCGTTCGGAGAAAATATAAGAAGGAATTTAATTTTTTTAATCTTTTGTATAGTAATTTATTATTATTTTTATTTAAAAATAATAAAATTTTTATTATCTAATTTTAATTTATAATTTTATAAATTTTATTTTATAATTTTATAAATTTTATTTATCATTTATCGTTATTTTATTACCATTTACATTTCATTATATTTCTATTCTACTAATTATGTAATCTTTTTCACAGACATCCTATAATCACATATTCTATCAATGTACTTTCATTTAATCTTAATTATAGATATTATAATTTGAGAATAATTAATTTGCATAAATATTCCATGATATATGACAATTTATTTAAAAATTTAGAAAAAAATTGTCCGTACTAAATTACATATCCCTTGCATTTTCTTAAAACATCAATATGATCCATTCATTAGAAAATTGACAGTAAGATCAATGTATGAAAATTAATAGGAAATAGATGCATCGTTGCCTGCAACAATTACAAATAGAATATTAGAAACTGAGAATTATAACTTATATACGTGATACATGTGACATGCAGATTGTTAAAATACTACAATGTTCTTAATAAGTATGGGACAAAAGGTATAATTTTTATTAAATGAGTATATTAATTTCATTGCTATAAAATTAGTCATTAAAGTTCTTTTAATTTTTAAAAATATATACTTTATTCAATTAATTTATAAGTTATGTATTATCTTCGTGTTATTATAAAAAATAATATTTTATTCTCATAATTTATGAGTTATATATATTTTTATATTATTATAAAAAATAAATATTTTTTATCCTATAATTTATTAAAATAAATACTTATAATTCATCAAAAATATTAAAAGTAAGTATTTATAATAACTTATTTTAATGAATAATGAAATAATAAGATTATAGGTGTTTAACTTAAAATTTACGTACTAAAATGATCATTTATATATAATAACGAGATTATTTTAACTTTTAAAAAAAAATATAAAATTTTTAATATTTGATATATTAATTATAAAATTAAATCATTTAAATTAAATAACTATGGGAAAGCTTAAATACAATTAGTCCTCCGTTCTCCAATTCTGTGGTCAATTTTTCTGTTAACTATTTTGAAAATGATTGGTGTTTTGGAATCTCAATTTAATTCTTAGCTACCATAATGCTATTGAAGATTTTTTTGGCCTTGCCTTGATATTTCTCACTTTCTTTTGTTTATTAATATTCCCATAGATCCGAGTGCACCAAAGTGCTCAAGCAAACCCCACCAAGGAGGAATTTGCAATTGCAAGGTTACTTCTTTTTTTAATTTCAAAACCAAATTTAAATTCATGAACAAAATTTCTATTTTACCCTCATCATTTTTCCAAAACTAGCAAAAATACTAGTTGAGCTTGTTATAAGGATAATTGATGGATACATATATACGTGCAAATATATGGTGGGAATCCGTTCCTTTTAAGTCCATGCGTGACCTCAACGTCAACAAATGTGTCCAATGATTTTAGATGATCTGATTTGCTTAGAGAATTAGTTTATTTTAATTTAATTATATTTTAATTCAACTTATTTTAATTTATATGAATTAAATTTATTTTTTAAATTAGTTAAGTTGAATCCAATTCACTTATTTATTAATTTAAAATATAAAACAAAAAAAATATTATAATTTTATTTATAAACAAAAAATTTATTATAAACATTATTTTTTAATTATTTTTTTTAAAACAAGAAGAAAAAAAATTTAATTTAGATATTCTATAATAATATTATAATTAATAAAAATATTGTATTAAATAATTTGGTGAAATGCTAATAAATTAAATTAATTAACTCGTCTGATTTCATAAACTAGTTGAATCGGAATTTTTCAACTCATAAATTTATGAGTCAAGCTGCCCATTTAACACAACTTTATTGTGCAACCATATGCAAACCAATCTCAAAGCCTAAGGCGTGTTGGACACAGGTCCTATATATATATATGGTGGGCTATTTTGGTCATATATCCCAAGTTTGCTATCTTATAATAAAACCTTTGGAATCCTATGTGTGTGGGTTGCTCTAATCTAATCTTTTGAATATGCAAAGCCTTTGAGTGAGATTCATTTTTCCTTCTTTCTTTTTCTTTTTCTTTTTCTTTTCTTTTGGGGGATAATATGATATTTTATATTCTTAGATTCATCTTTAGGAAAAATGGATGCGAAGTACACACCGACTCAAATTAACAAAACACTTTATATAAGAATATATTCCTTCGTTATCTCTAACGACTAAGAATATATGACACATTGTGAAGCAATATAAGATATATAACAAGAAATGCTTCACGTCTCCTTTCAGCTATGGGTAAACACTTCGACGAAATGTCCTAATATCTCAGTTGTTTGAGTTTACTCCTACTAAAATAAAAGGAGTACTACTGGCCTGGGATATTAACTCAAGAATCCAATCCATCCCCTCCGTCTCTCCCAAACTTTTGATCAATACTCATCATCATGCTCAAAGGAAGAAAGTACAACAATATAGAGTTTGCAACACCATGCATCCAACAAAAAATAACAAGAAAATATTAGGATGTCAAGCTTGTAAGCAGTAGTAATAGAGCACGAATGAAGAAGAGAGAATATCGCTAGTGACTTGGTCAAGAGTTTTACTTGAACGCTTGGTCATGTTTAAGCGATTTGTATAAAATATGAGCGTGATCATGCATTTTTTTTACTTTCTAAACAGTTAATTATTAATCGTTACAGTATAATTAATACTCGATAATTAACATATTTAAAAAATATTCTACAAATATAATAAATATCTTATTTATTTGAATAAAATAATATATTTTATCGTATATATATGCATGCAAGAATATAAGCATCATTTTTCAAATACCATAAAAAAAAACTTTTCACAAGCTTCGATTTTATTTGTCAATTAGGAAAAAAACTGCTTAATTAGGCATTATATTAGTTTTGTATCCAGTATCATTGTCTCTTCGGAGCTTCAATAAAAGTGAAAAAATAAATAATAAACATCAACACCTATGAACCAACTCTCGCGCCAGATACAATCAGTACGTGAACAGTGCAAAAACACCCTCTCTAGATGGCATATTGAATGATAAAGAAAATTTTGTTGTCGTAAAGGATATTCAAAGTGCAAAGTAAAGAGTAAGATGAAATAATGAAGTAGAAGAGGGAAGGGTATACGGTGTTAGAAACAAATTTTTTTTTATTTAATTGTATAACATAAAAAATTCATATAAATTTTTATTTTTAATCATTATTAATTAGAATAAAAATACATATTTATTTTTTTATAACGTAAATATATATATATTTTTTACTGTAGTAAAAACTTATTTTTTACGAAATCATTTATGACTTGGATGATTTTTTTCCCTTTTTTTTTCTAAGAAATTTTTTTATCACATGCATGATTTGAATATGATACTTTCAGTTTACTACCATAGTTAGACCATTGAGCTAGGCCATTGGCCTCTTCTTCTTTTCGCATCTATTATCTTGAACTTTTGGAGTGGTAAGATGGTAACCAACAAAATTTAAATTGTATGTACCAAAACCGATGCCACTGGGTGATATGAATTTCAAATGATAAAAGCGTAAAATTTCACTCAAGATGAGTGTTAGACAATGCAGCATTAATTTTAGCTTATGGATGTGATATCACAGGCTCTTCACTATACTATTCCATTTTATTTTAATAAATCTACGACAGTTAGATAAAAATAAATAAAACAACTGTAATATAGATTAGGAGTATAGCTGTTAATTGTATCGTGTTGCAAATTCACGTATTATTACGTTTCTTTTTTTAAGAAAAGAAAGCAATTTATTTAAATCCTAAATATTTGTTTTAAATTAACTCTTAGATGTCATTATGTGTGAATAAATAATATTGATGAAGAGTATAATAAAGGAAATGAGGGATAGGATTTATAAATCGGAGATTTAGGATGAAAGAATTTGAATTTAGGATGAAAGGAAAATAAAGAAGAAGAAGACAGAAAACAAGAAAATTAATATTAATTATTTGATTTGTAATGTATGGATATTTTTTATATTAATTAAATCTGTATAGTTATTTTGAGATTTTTAATATATATCAAAAAGTAGTATTACAATGACTAATAATACTAAATATATTAAATTTAACTTAGTAATATATCACTTATTTTAATCAACGAAAAATTACATAAATATAATTTGACATTATTAATAATTTGTCTCAGTAAATTTGAGTTAATATTATGCTAATCATTGTTTTTATCGGATGTTGTATAATATATATTAATTAATTATTTTTTAATTATTATAACATGATCGCGATTGAAATTGAAAATTATGTTTTGTATAAATATAATTTACTATTTATTTAGTTGTTATTGGTACAAAAAATATGAGTAGTTTAAGTAAGAGTTGTATACAAATGTAATGATTTTGATGTGTTTATAGCAATTATATAATGATAATAATGTTAAAACAATATGTAATAAAATTATCATATATAATTATTCATAAAAATATGATATATTTAATATAAATTTTTTTTTGTATTTATTTGTGTATATGAAAAAAAAACTAAAAAAGAGAAAAATAAAATAAAAAAATTGTCCTCACAAGTAAAAAAACAATTACCACAAAATTATGATTTTATAAGAGTATTTATTGTGTTTAAAACAATTACAACAGGTAATAATGTTAAAATAAAACACAATAAAAATATCATATATAATTATTTATAAAAATATATTTATATTTATTTGTGTACATGAAAAACAAGAAACAAAAAAGTAAAAAAATGAGGGGAAAGGAGAAGGAGGACGACAACAGCGTGAAAAACTAGGGCAAAATTGTTCTCACAAATACAAAAACAACTATCACAAGATTGTTTATATATATCGATAAAATTTTACACATATTTTAAATTATCATTCCTATTATCTATAATTATTATATAATTTAATTAAAAATTTATTTGTTATTAATAAATAATAAATCATTAGTAATTAAAATATTGATAATTATTTAAATTTAAATTATTTATTTATTTTTATTAAAATGTATTTATAACATAAATAATTATATTTTTTATGTTAATTATTAAGTTTTTTTAATACATTAAGTAATACAAATTAAATAATAAACCGTTAATAATTATAATATTAATAATATTTAATGTTAATTTTTTATATAATATTATTTATCATAAATAAACTAACTAATTTTCTCTCCATTATTTAATCTTCAAATCTTATTTTTATCAATTAAAACACGTAAACTTATCTAATATATAAATAAAAAAAGTGTCAACCAAATTCCTCCCATTAGTTCTTAGCACGTGTTAAGTCATTCAAATTCTAAGGCGTTTTTTAGACTCTCATCTTTTTATAAAATGATAAATTATGAAAAAATAATAATTTTTTATTAAAATATCTATTTATTTTCACGTCTAAATATTGGATATCGTAATAAGTGAGCTAAATTTATAGATTTTCTGAAATTATAAAATATAATGAGTCTGATCAATAATTATAACCGTAACATGTTATTTAGTAATAAGACTTTTTTCCGATACCTCCTATGCGGGCCATACATATTCACGGGTCATTCTCTGTTTCAAGATTCTCACATGCAACTAATAAGTGCTGCCCCTTTCGAGTACAAAATTTCATTATTATTTATTTCTGAGCTATAAATAAATAGTTACACCATATCATTTTTATTTATACGAATATAATACAACATATATTAAACGATAACATATTGTTTTTTACATAATTGTTTGTAACCAATTCCTTGCTCTCTTTTACAAATTCAAGTGTTATGATTTGAGCATTAGTTACGTAATTGTATGGTTTTCCCCTCATTCTTCCACTTAACCAATGATGAAAAAAAGAAAAAGAAAATGTACACCTTACATATTCAATATGTTATTATATTTGTGATTTTTTTTTCATTTTAAATTAATTTTAATGAGTTTAATAGTTGTATTTCTTATTTTTAATTTTTTGAGATTTTTTTCAAATATATATTAGCTCGTACTAATAAGATTCAATTTAAGTTTTTTAATAAAAAAGAATTTAAAAATTAAAATTGATAATAAATAATAAAAATATCTAAAATTATAATAATAGTATGAATAAAATATGTAAATTTTAAAAAA
The DNA here is from genome assembly GCA_030763125.1 of Hippophae gyantsensis. NCBI lineage: Eukaryota > Viridiplantae > Streptophyta > Magnoliopsida > Rosales > Elaeagnaceae > Hippophae > Hippophae gyantsensis. The sequence continues at coordinate 7,648,953 of CM061032.1, forward strand.
TAAAATTAATATATATATATCAAAAGTCACGTTTTACCGTATGCCGTTCCATCTTGTAAATTTTTTAATTTTTTAATTTTATTTCTAAAGGGTACTTTTGTATCTTGACTTGAGAGGAAAATGAATATCTTGTGTCTCTTTTTTTCTTTTTTAGAAAATTTAGTAATTTATTATTTTTGTATGAATAGATTGTAAAATTTATTTAACTTATTTCAATAATCTTATATTATAATATATACATTATACGTATTTTCCAATCTACTGTATGTTTTATTTCAATCAACTAAATTTGTAAATAAAGTGTTATCTTGTGTTTAGTTTGTTTTGTTTTTAAATTTGATCTAGATTCTTTTATTTTTAAGAACTGAAAGAGCAAAAAAAAAACCTAAATCATGATATAAACAATTTTTATTAATTTTATGAGAATTTAATGTATATATTTTTAGTTTATTGATTTAATTATTTTTGTATTTTTTTAAATAAATAAAATATATTTAAAAAAAACCTTCAATGTTTACAAAAATTTAATGATATTGATACGATGAATTATAATATACAATTATAATATTTAACTATTTTCTTTATCAATATAAGTATCCTATCAAACAATGAATTATCAATAAAATAGCACCATTTTCTATATGAACTTTAATAAATCACTTGTCATATATTTGTTCTATAATGTGATGGATAGAAAATTCAATTGAACTTAGCATGTTTAGACTTATCACAATATATATATATCAAAAAATTTATTATTTATTTATTCTTATATCTCTTATCATTGTAAAATGTAAGATTTGAGCATATAATTAATATAAGAAAATAATCATATAAAAAGAGAATATATATATATATATATATATATATATATATATATGATAATAATTCACATGTTCAAAATTTAATTATCAAATTTTATAAGGAATAAGTATCATAAAATATAATATATTTAAGTAAATAAATAAATAATAACTGAAACTTAAAAAAAAACTATGTATGAGAATAGGAGGTGTGATATAAAATGAGAAAAACCTTTTATAAGTCTTACTATAATGTAATAAAATATGAACAAGTATTATATAAGTCATATAATTTAAAAAATTAATTAGTTTAATCAAATTATTACTAAAATATTAAAATTATATTTGAAATTAATAGAATTGATAAGTGAGTATCGCATGACTTGTAACATGTAATTAAAATAATGTCATTTTTATACATTTATCGTATAGATTATGTGATACACATATCAATAAACAAATATAAATTAGAATAAATCGATTAATTTTAATAAATTATAGATCAAAAATTCAAACCTAAACTATAAATTTTTTAAATAATAAATTTAAAAAATCTTGAAAGTTCATTCCAATTATTATATTAAATAATAAATATTTTTAAGAAGAAAATATCATTAATTTTTGTTAGATTAAGTTATTTGTGTAGTTTAATTATTTAAATTAAAAATGATATTATTTAATCACTTGGTTTTATAAAAAGAGCAATTTAAAGATAAATGATATTATTTAATAATTTTTGTTTTAAAATTATATTATTACTATAAATATTTTATTAATTTTTAATTTTTATTAAAAATTAAAATATATATTAAAATAAATTTTTGATTTAATTTTACTATTATTAATTTTTTTAGATATTTTTTTGTTAAAATTTATTTTTATCTTGTTAAATACTTAAGTAATTTAATCTTATTTTAATCAATTGATATAAAATAATAATATTTTAATAAAAATAATATAATTAATCTTTGATCGATATTTTTTATAAAGTTAAGAAACTAAAATACACTTTATTTAATTTAAAAATATTATAAAACATAAATAACATAATTTAATATCTTTGCTAACTTATTTATAATGCATTGAATTGTAGTATAATAATATTATATATAATTATTGATTAAAATAATATAATTTTTTAATATATATTTAGTTAATATATTAATTGTGATTATATTATAATTTAATATAAATAATTTTTTATTTTTTAAATAATAAAGGAGATAATAAGTGACCAGAAAAAGGAAATTAATACGTAGAAAAAACACTTTTTTAAATAATAAAGGAGATAATAAGTAACTGATGCTGTTGCATACTGAACTGTCCCTCTATTTTTTCTTGTTAGCGAGTGTTTACGCGTCTTATAAAACACTTTTTCACACTCGCATAACCTTTCATCTTTCAAACGGGCGCGTATTTTTTTAAACGAAAATTTCTGAGCGTGTATTACACGATATATGATATCCTTAACTTCCCTTGGGCGGTGGATGAGATAATGTTTTAGCTCCTAGTGGATTTCGTTTAAATTGTGTGCAACAGGTGCTACTTAAGGATATGTATTGAAAATAAATAACATAATAATAAATAAAACTTACTCTCACAGTACTATAATATTAAAAATTTAATAAATAAATATCAATGTACGTGTATTGAGTAACCAAAAATAAACAAATAAAACAAAATAAAAAAGTAACGACTTAAAACCACTAAATAACAATCAAATTTAAACAATTCAGATAGTTAGGATTCTAAACCAAAAAATTTAAAGCAATTAGTGAATAATTACTACATAAATGCTAAGTATATCAAGAACCAAAGAAATTTACAAAAGATTCTTAAAAACTTAATATGTTGATAACTCATAAGATTCAATTAAATATATTTCTATGTAAACTTGAACTTAAAAAAAGTCATTCTAAGCATTAATTTTTTTGAGTTTGATTACTTTTTATGTCTACAATGTATAAAGTAATGTTCAAAAATTCTTAAAATATTTAATTCATTATAAAACAATGTCTATAATGAGGTATGAAAAAAATATACAAAAATTAACTGGAATTAATTTCTTTTATAGGAGTAAGACACGTGTATTGCACATGCATTTTGTTGATGATATAATGATAATTTCATATATTAATTGTAAAAAAATAAAAAGGGAAATTAAGTTGTTGAGTGGTGACAACAAGTGTGGTTTTGTCATAAGACCTTGGTTTCCTCTACAACCTTGAATCAACCATCAAAGCTTATGACCAAGCATGCCCATCAACCAAAAGCCTATGAACAAGCACCATAGCATTAAGCCTTAGGCTTATAGCTTTCCCCCTCTCTCATTCGTCAAGTGGTGCTTGTGTGAGGGATGTGTCACCAGAAATAAGACTTGAAGCTCTTTCATAGTAAAACTTTCTTTGAAGCATACTCAACCTATTTTGAATCTCTCAAAACTCTTGGCTTAATTATCCATCGTTTTTTTGTTCAAAAATAATCTTTCCAACGAATGACGAGATCATGAAATCTTCTTTAATTGATGTTCCATCCGAGGACTTGCTCTCGAGTTCGAATTTGGACTCATGACCTCAACTCGGTTTTGATTCTCAAGATAATAATACTAATAAATATTTCTACTCGAAATATTTATTTCACGATAACCATGTCAATTATAAAGGTCTAAAGCCTTACAATTTTGCATTTGTGAATTTTAATGGTGGTTTAGCATTGAAACCACCATTGAGCAACTCAATTTATCTTTCTATATTTTTTTATAGTCCATGCTTGGGATCACTATTATGTCCTCAATAAAATACATGTGCAATGTACGTGTCTTATTTCTGTTAAAGAAATTAATGCTAGTTAACTTTTGGAAATGTTTTTATACCTCATGTTTTGGGCACAATTACAACAAATTAAACACTTTGGATATTTTAAAAAAATTCTCCATATGTTATGAACATAAAATACAATTAACCTATTCTTTTGGGTTATATAAGACAAATATATATTCTTATATTAGTTGCAAATTTAACTTTAATCCTTAGATCTAGGCTAAACTTATATTATTCAAACTTAAACCAATTTCAACTAACCTTTTTAGAATTAATTTCAATTTACTATCCTATTAGTTGACTATGAAACAACATATATGAATCAAACATTAAAACAAATCTTGAATAACTAACATATTTTTACAATAACAAAGCATAGATTTCATAGAAAGAGAGACTATATGAACTTGTTCATTCACGATCCTAAATAATAGTTATTTAGCTCATCATCGATCCTTCTTAATTCAATTAAAATTTCAGAGATAGAAATATCCATATCATAATTTATGAATTACATAGGATAATTTTTAAAAAATGAAGAGTTTAGAAAATTTCAACAAAGTAGCATATTGTCACCTATTTTTCTTGGTTGAACTTCCTTTATGAAATCCTTGCCAAGCCTGTCATGATTGCCCCTCCTCTGCGTTCTTTTGTATCTTCTTCATAGAAGAAAATATGATATAGAGTTTTTTTTTAAATCTAACTATTACTAGCTATTATACCATATTTCTCGCTTTCCTTTAAATCATTCATAATTATAACTTAGCTTTTAAGTTAAAACAAAGTGAGGTGACATTTTTATGTTAACTCCCAAATATATTATCTAAAAATGAGCGTTGAGATGTCCAATTTCATCATTTAGATGGTCCTTCTTTAAGTGTCCCTTACTTTATATTTTATTATTTCGATGATCAAATTTTGGACATTTATTGGAGCAAAGCTAGCAAAATGTGAACCATTCTTATTTTTATTCTCTTTGATCCCTACAAAATAAGTAAATATAAGTTCCATGGATAAACTTTAAAAATATTATTTTTTTAATGAAATACAAGCTAAATTCATATTTTATATTTAAGAACACATTTAATTCTAAAAAGTTATAATTAAAGTCTATTTAAGCATATTAAGTGGACTTTCTCAACTAAATAAACAAGTTATTAAGATAGTGGAGCTAATATTGACTATAATAAATTAGATTTATCAATATAATTCATGAATTTTGTGAGCTCGTTTTATCTTATTTTACTTATTTTTATGTATTATAATGATATATCATATTTGTCCTAAATAAGTTTAAATGATGAATAAATTTATAAAAAAAAATGGAACATGATTATTTATAATAATTATGAGTTGTGATAATTTTAAATGAGATGTGATGAGATTTAAATAGGATGAAACAACTTTAACGTATGAATCCATTAAAAATATTAAATAAATAATAGGATGGAATAGAATAACCCATTTAACATCTCTAACACTAAGTATATTACCATATAAAAGGGTTTGGATGCAGGTCGAATAAATATCGCTCAAAAATCACTTTTTGATAACTGTTTTAAGAAAATTTTATATCAATTTTCACCATAAAAATATAAAGAATTCAGCAATGATATTATTTTCATAAAAAAGATACTTATAAAATACAAAAATAATATAGTATTATTATACTACTCTCTTCTCTCTTAGAATTATCTATTAGTTTTATAAATAACCATTGTTTTGTTATTTTTAAGTCTTTCTAATTAATTAACCATGGTTGAATTTATGCTTCGTAAGGTATTGGTTCAAATGATTCTATTAAGCTTTTATCAACTTCTTTTGGTGATGTTTTAAGAAATTTTGTTAATTCATAGATAGTTTTTTATTTAATAGCTAAACTTTGAAATTGATGACCTATACTTAAATTTTTAAGTTGAATCTTCATATTTATTGAATTATTTATATTATGATATGTTATAGATATAACTAAATTTGGTTTTATGTTATTTATATTATTTATATTTATTGTAATGAATCTTTTATTCTTACATCTAGAATCATTGAAAGTAATAGAGTATCTATTTCTTGTCTAAATAAACCTGTAATTAAAATTTGTATTAGACCTATATGAACATATTTGATTTTTGGATATATTTTTTTTCATCTTTCTATCTTCTTTTTTATCAAAAAGTTGTATTTTAACTGTTCCATCTTCTGCACATTTAGCATCCAAGTTTCCAACAAATTATTCAAAAACTCTTGCTGAGAAAATTTTAAATTTAAACATTTTATAGATTTCTTCTTTTTAACTTTTTGTTTAATTCATTCTATTTTTTTCAAATTGTTCTCGAATATAAGTTAGTTATTCTCCTATCACATCTTTTAATTTTATATTTTGTAATTCTTTAATAGGAGTTTCATTTATTTTGATTGTAGAGCTTGATTGTTTTTTCATCATAAATATAATCTCAATTTCTTCTTTAGATAATTTTTCTTCATTTTCTACTTCATATATTATTTCCTTTATATCATGGATTTATTCTCCGTATAGAGTTTTTAATTTATTTATTTATAAGGTTTTAATAATCTTTTTTGCACTCTTTTCTTTTTGGAGACATTTTGGTGCATAATGACCTTCTTCGTTATAGATATAATATTTACATTTTTTCTTTGAATATGTTTTTGTTTTCTAATGTACTTTTTCTTTTTAAAATAGTTTGTTCTTTTCTTCTTAGGTTTGCATTTGATTTTTTCTTTCCTATAGGATTTCCTACTTCTTGGTATAGGATATTCTATCTTCGAATCTTCTTTTAATATTTTATCACAATATTGTTGTCTATATCTTATATTACTGATTTGATATTTAACTTATTTTTTTACTTTAATTGATAAACATTTTTCATTTATTAACCCAAGGACATGGTTAATCCTAAAATCTAAATTATCTGTTTTATTTAGTATTTTTTTTAGCTAATATGGATATTTTTGAATACATAATTCATCCCAAAAGTTTGATAATTCATGAAAAAATTGATCTAATCAATATATATCCTGAGAAAGTTTCACAAGAAAATAAATATCTTTTAAATAATTTTACATAATTTTTAAATCGACAAATATTACATAATTTTAATTTTGATAAAGTATAATTAACATCTTCTTAAATCATTGGTTCTCCTGCGTCTCCTATTAAATTTTCTTTAATTATTTTTGTGAATTCTCTTAATATATTATCATGTTGGAGAAAGTTTGATAATAGGAATAATTTTTGTTCTCTACCTTTTGTGGTCTTTTTCTATTTTTTTAACCATCGTAGAACATCACCTTGTAGGGTTCCTACAATATAATCTAATTTTTTTTGTCCAAGTACTTCTATAATTGATAAAATAAAAAACATGGATTGTGTCAACTCTTCTATAGTTTTTCTTGATCTTTAAATGATACATTAATAAAGTTTAAATAAGTACGGGATATTTGTTGTTTACCTAAATCATCTCTCCTAGTATAAGAAGGAGTTGGTTCATCTTCTAGTTTTATTCCACTAGGTGAAGCTTCATTTATATCAATATAGTCTTTATCTCGAGTTCTTTTTAAAAATTCCTTAAATTCTTCTTGGTTTAATAATTTTTTTAATGGTTATTCAAGTTTTCTCTTTTTATAAGTATACGAAGATTATTTCAGATTCAGTTTCTTGATCACTCACCACGTTAGTTGCGTGTGAAGTATCAGATTCTAATTCAAATTCAAATGTGGATTCATCATCAGAGAAAAATAAGTTTATTTGATGATCAAAGTGTGACAATATTGATTCATATTCAAGTAGGTTTCTTGAATTTGTTTTAGTATTCGTTGTCTCTATTATATTCCTAATGTTGGATCTTTATGAATATGTCTCTAATAATAAAAAATTTCGACAATTTTATCATATTTTGTTTGATTATAATTACGAGTTTGAAAAGTTTTAAGTTCTTCAGTTCTATAGAATAATCTCGGAGGTGTATTACTTCCACGACTATTCATACTATATTGATAATATATATTTTTATCTATTTTTTCTAGTAATGATTTAATATTATTTTTAATTTCTAATTTAAGATCAAGATTTTCAATTTTCTGTATATGGGTTAATTGGTTTTCAACTTTTTCTATGTTAAGTTCTAGAGCATCTAGTTTATTTTCTAAATGATTTTGATTAATTATTTGATATTTTTTTAGTTTTTTAACCAACTTTCTAACATGTCTAATATAGAATTTATACTTCAACTAATAATACTCATATTATTTTTTAATTTTTTATCTATATAAAATATGTGCCTAAATTCATATGTTTTTTTTTTGTATATATGAACTAATACACTCTATATTAGATTGATGTTCATTATTCATAAAGTCTTAGATGGTACCTAAAACCCTCTATTACTTTAATGTTTTTTTTGTGCCTAAAACTAAAAGTTTTCCCTTATAACAACCTTAACAAGGTTTAAAGAAACCAAAAGTTTTCCCTTGTAACAACCTTAACAAGGTTTAAAGATGAAAAATTATTAGCTTTGAAAATGTTAATTTTAACATTTAACAAGGCACGAGGACAGTAAATATATATATATATATATATATATATATATATATATATATATATATATATATATATATATATATATATATATATATATATATATATATATATATAATGGAATTTTATTAAAATTAAGAGATATTATTTTAATATCATAAAAATAATGAACTTGTATAAAAAAATAAAAACTAACATTCTTATTATTATAAAAACGTGAGCTGATATTATAATAAAATTATTTTACAAAGAGAAACTCTTATAGAAAGCTACTACAATGATTTTTTTATGCTTTCTTATGTTTTTCTTATATCTTCAATGTATTAATCGAAGCTTTTATTTATAGAGCATAATTTTTTTGGATTTTTGTAATCTGATAATGACTTAATCATTATCTTCTTTTGATAATGACTTAATATTATTTTATTAAATAATGTGAGGTCCACTGTACTTCCATAACATTTATTATATTATGAAGTTCTTTGTGAGTAACACTTAATGGACTTTCAACATCTTGATAAAAAGATTTCATGTCTTTAATATAAAATGACAATTCACATAGTACATCTAAATTATTTCTTCTAGCAAGATCTTTCAATTTTTTTTTTACTATTTTGTCTGTTCTTTATATCTTTCATAATTAATGGAAAGTTTTGTAACAAAGATCCTTTTTCCATTTGTTACCATGAATGACCTTCTATCCTCTGGTTTAGATAAGATTTTTTTGACAAATTTAAATGTATGGATAAAATTTTGCATCCAATATTCTTCTCTACTCATAGTTTGAATTAAATTTTTAGAGTCATGTAAGGGTTTAACTTCAAACTATTTTTCTTCGATCGTTGTTAACTACCATATTCGATAATGTTGGAAGAATTTTTTTCTTTCTTGCCATCTAATTGTACTAGTAATCAAGAATGTTAAATGTCTGTCCATTTATAATTTTTTGCATAATTATAGACTATGAATTTGATCATCACTAGAAATTATATTAATTTCTTCATATTAAGGTTTTGAAAAATAACTTAATTAGTAATTCCTCAATCAATATCTTCAATATGTCATAAATTATGATTAATAATTACAATTAATTTAGAAAATCCATCGATCAGGTTTAATTGATGAATTGTTTCTTTGAAACATTTATTTTATTTTTGATTTATGATATTTAACTCTATTTTTTATATTATGGTATATTTCTTTATATCAAGATTCTAATAATACTTTAGCCTTTTCAAATAGATAGATCCTTTCGATTTTTTTTCAAAAACTGGTTCAAGAAATTCACTTTTAATTATATTTGATAATTGAAGAAATATTTTTATTTTCTCAAAATCAATATCATCATCTCAATTTGTCTATTTAATGATTTGAAAATAAAATTATTTGAGATTTGATAATGTAACTATTTCTTCACCTATTTTGTCATATATTGTCTAAACTATTTTTTATATGAATCAATTAGAATATGGGGTTTTCATACTATATTTAGTTCCTCATAATTATTATTTGGGACACGAGGATTATAAAATTTGTTGATGTTTTGTTTAGACATAAGATGAATAATATTGAATTCTATTTGATATGCTTCAAAAGCTTGTTTAGCTTCTTTAAGCGAGTTATATGCTTAATAATAAATATTTATTACTTTATTTATTTGGTAATAATAAGCATTCCAAGAAATATATATTCTTAGATGATGTCTTCTAAATATGACATAATATATTTTTTTAAATATTTATTTGTTCCACCATTTTTACCTTTTTAACAATGATAATCCAATATCTTGGATGTTTTTTTATATACAAAACTAAATTTACATAATTAATAGTTTTCATAAATATTTCAACTAAGATAATCTGTAATAAATTGTTAATATCTTTTAAATGATATACTTCAAAACTATATACGAAAATTTAATTATACCATTTTAATATTTTTTTCTTTGAGATTATTCCTTTTATTACAAATAAAATCTTTACCTGTTTGATTATTAGTTATAACAATAAAAATTTCTAAAGCTAAATAAAAATGAAATTGTTTAATAGCAAGTTTTATTATTAATAATTTTTTTTCAAATAAAATATAATTTATTTCATTTAGTTTAAATTTTTTAGAATTATATCCACGAATTAACTTTTTTTTTTATATATTTTTAGATATTAAAGTTTTTCTAACTCAGATATTTTTTTTCTTACATTTGGTATAATTTATATTAGATTATTATCATCTAATGTTATCATTCAGAATATCAAATGATAATAATTGTTGGCTATTTTAGTATTTTTCTTTTGGGCGAAAGTACCGGTTTTGCCTTCTTTATTTGCTTTCTCTAATTCTCCTCGTGTTGTGCCGAGGAACATAACTTAGAAGAACACAATTTCGTTAAGTCAAAGCAATGGTTTCCATCGTTCAAGTGGCAATTGTTACCGACTACGATTAATTTTTGTTGAGAAGCGGAGAAAAAATGATCAGAAGCTTCAAATTCTTGTCATTGTTTCTAGGGTTTCTATTAATCGGCACGACGCTCTCCGAAGGAGAATCGTCGACATGCTTGATACTTTACAAGCAAGGTGGTGCTCCGGCGGTTTTTAAATCCCCAAAATGCCCTCGCTGGAAGCATCCTACTTATGTTTCTCCACATTCTCGAAGCAACTCTCGTTGTCAAATTGCTATGCTTCAAGGTCGAAGAAAGTTTCAGGAGGATCGCACTCTCTGTATTCTCGACGTTCGCATTCCTTTCCCTGGTATATTAGCCATTCATTTCTTCTCTGTGCTTATCCATTTATGTTCCTGTTTGTTCGCCATTTATATATTGTGAGTTATTAGTTTTTGGTTCTAATTCGTATCCTTAAGGAGTTTCTAATTCATATCCATTTGAGTTATTCTTTTGGATAAAATTTGATATGACTAGAAGGAGTATATCATTTTCACTTTCAGGGGTAAAACAATACAGTCGTATTTAATTAAGGTTAATATAGAAAGAAAAAAAACTATTTTTTAGTCATGACCCCGTAATTTTAGTAAAATGCGCTCTAGAAAGAAGGAAGAGGGGGAACAATTTTTTTCTTTCTAGAGTTCATTTTACTAAAATTATGGGGTCATGGCATATGTATTGTGGCCACTAATTGTTAGATGGACATAATTCAATTACTAATGTCTGGTTTCTTCAATTAGCTACATCCATCTAAGGAGAAGAACTTAAGGGGAAACGAAAGGTTAAATATAATGATAAGTATGGTTGAAGTGAACACCTTCGTCTGTTTGACTAATAGAGAAAATAATACTGAGAAATTATATAAATAACACCCCCCAAAACTTTAAACATAAAAAATAACCCCAATAATATTGAACGATGTTAAGTTGGATGGAGTTTAACATCAAATTAGTCTAAATATCCGTAGTAAAATATATGAATTGAATATATGGGGTGCTATTTTTATAGTTATTAGTTTTAAGGGATGTTATTTTTGTTTTTTTTCCCAATATTATAACCATTATAATGGAGCAAGTAGTTTTCATTTTCATATAAAAATGACAATTCTAACTCCAAAAATAACATGTCAAAAATTAATTGGTGAGATGTACTCCAATTATGAGTGTATTTTCTCATATAATTTAGTTATTTATTTATTTATTTTTTAAATATATTTAATATAAAAATAATTGTTTATATGTATTAATAATCTTTTAGTTGATGAATTAAAATAAAAAAACTAAAAGACCTAAAATAATTGATCAATGCCAGAGAGTTAATGAGATTAATAATTACTATTTAATATATGAATAGTTTTAAAATTTATAAATTTTCTTGATGTGAAAATTAAAATAGGGAAAACTAAAAGACTCGTAAATATTATAATAATTGTATATTATTACTTAATTAAAATAGAAGAGCAAAAAAGGCTCTTAAATCTTATAATCTTATAACTATTATAGAGTGGGTTTGCATTTTCATATGTAAAATACTATCCTAACCCTAAAAATGACATGTTCAAAACTAATTGACGAGATATAGTTCTATTGGATATTAGTCCTTAATTCAAGGAATAAAACAAGGACCTTAATTAAAGGAATAAAACAAGGACCTTAATTAAAGGAATAAAACAAGGACCATAATTAAAGGAATAAAACAAGGACCTTAATTCAAGGAGTAAAACAAGGAGCTTAATTCAAGGAGTAAAACAAGGAGCTTAATTCAAGGAGTAAAACAAGAAATCCTTAATTCAAGGAGTAAAACAAGGAATCCTTAATTCAAGGAGTAAAACAAGCTCTCTCAAAGTTATATTGTTTCTTTCATGTTTTCATTACAATTGTATAGCTATTTATAAGGAAATTTTACTCCTTCAATTACTCTTTAAATTAAGCATTCCTTGATTTACTCCTTGAATTAAGGATTCTTTGTTTTACTCATTGAATTAAGGATTTCTTGTTTTACTCCTTGAATTAAGGATTCCTTGTTTTACTCTTTGAATTAAGGTCCTTGTTTTATTCCTTGAATTAAGGTCCTTGTTTTATTCCTTGAATTAAGGTTCTTGTTTTATTCCTTAAATTAAGGTTCTTGTTTTATTCCTTAAATTAAGGACTAATATCCAATAAGTTCAATGATCTATTTATTTTCTCGTACAATATAATTCAACTATTTATTTATTGAACATAATGCAACATTTTTTGCATTCTCCAAACCTTTGGTTACATAAATCTTGTGGTTACACTCATTAAATAGATGTAGAAGACCTTTCACCTTTAGTTCTTTTCTACTTTTAATTTGGAGATATACTTCAATGTTTAATGTTTGAAGTATTAACTGCAAGTTAATTAAACAATATCTATCATTATTTAGTAAGCTTTTTGGTCTTACTACTTCTCTTCAATATTTTTTTATTTTCTTTTCTTAATTAATGTAATTATTTTATTTTATTCTATTTAAAATAATTAATTTAATTTATTATTAATTTAATATGATTTTTATGATTAAAAACCTCCTGTTAATCATTTGTTTATAATTATTTATATTTTGTAAATATAAATAATTTTGTACTTTAATAAGTAAGCAAAAAAAAAAAAAACTTTAGGGATGAACATTTTATTTGTAGATAATCGAAATTGTGATTAGTCGTAAAATTTGACATTTTTTTCCCTAAAATAACTATAATCGATTGTACGTGTGGTGGGAATTATTATTGCATTATTGAAATCGTAGTTAATGAACATATATTAATGTTAAATTTTTTATATACATATAGTTTTTTAGAAAAATATATTTTAAATATCAAACACACAACAATTGTAATAATTAGATTGAATTTTGTTTATACTTATATATATATTTTATACTTAAATAATTAGATTGAATTTTGTTTATACTTTTATAAAATATATATATATATATATATTTTATACTTAAAAACATATATTAAATAGTTTAAGAATGAAAATTAATGTAAATATTTTAAATAATTTTGTAGAGTAAGTATTATGTTAATTTTTTTTAAATTAAATATATTTTTAAATAGATATTAAAATAAGAATTTTGGTTAAACTATGGTAAAACTGCTACTCGCTTATAATTGATGGTTATTCCTCCAATATATCCGAAATTAGTGTGTGATGGTTATAGCTATTAGCATAATAATTTAACATTCACAATTCTTAATTATAGTTATGAGATTTTAAGAGATTTTATAACTTAAAAAAATGAATATAGTTAGTGAAATTCTACAGGGTGTTAGTGAATATTCACCTTGTAAGAGTCTTTAGAACTCTATATAAATTGAACTGCGTGAAGAATTGTTTTACCATATAAACTAATTAAACGTTTTGAGAATTAATAATTTACATTTGCAAGTGCTTTCTAAGTTCATAATGCTACTAAAAGGTTTTTGATTGCACATTTGGAAGTGCATCTCTAAACCATCCTAGCCTTTATTTCTAGGGTCTATCTTCTAACACACTCATCTCTTTAAAATATATAGGTGACTCTTAACTGCACATTTACCTAACAATATTAATTTTTTAAAGTTACAAAATCTCTTCAAATTTTAATAGTTTTGCATTGTTGCTTTAGATTAAATATATTTATTGTTTCTAGTTTCAAATTTTCATTTACTTATCTCTTGACACTTTTATTGTTTTTAAGAATATTATTTTTTGTGTAAGGTAAATAATATTTGTTATTGCATGTGCACGTACACACGTGCAATGCACGTACACACGTGCAATGCACGTACACACGTGCAATGCACGTACACGTACTGAATACTAGAAATGTCTTATAGTAGTTGTGGATACTCTTGTTACATAAACTAGTTATTCTTATTTGTCACGTATGATCTTGGAGCAGGTAATGTTGGGATTAAGGAGGTTATGGTTGGCATCGTGGCTGTTTTTGATGGTCATAATGGTGCTGAGGCCAGTGAGATGTCATCAAGGCTTTTGTTGGAATATTTTCTTCTGCACACTTATTTTCTTCTAGATGCAACATATTCTGTTTTATTGAAGAAACCTGGTGGATCATTCCAATATACCAGAGAACATGGTACCGTTCCTCAAGTTCATGATTGGGACTATGTACTGGGTCGGCACGAGTTGAATTTTGGAAGGTTCTTTTTAAATAGTCTATTTTTGTCATAGTTATTTTCATTTAGGGAGGCAGGGACTCGTAGAAATATGCAGTGTTGCTTCAAGAAGTACTTTTTTTTTAATCAAGTTTCTATGCAAACTTCTCAGCTGGTATTTTTGTATTCTGTACTGCTTCCTCCCCAAGGTTTCACTACTAATGTGAGAAGTATGATATAGAGAAATTCAATTCGGACATGATGTTTAGCAGTAGTGTTACTTTGGTTAAATATTTCAATATATGATTGAAATGCCTGTAGTTGCTTCAAGTTAAATATTTTTTGCTTAATTGAAGCATGCACAATGTATTCATTTTTGAATATCGCAATGCTGCTTCCACCATTGTGAAAGATATCCTGAAGTTGAGCAAATTAACGTTGAAATGTTGCATGTTGACTGGATTTGTCAATAAATACAGCATAGTACTATTTCCCTGCCCATTCTTCGTGCTGACAACTTTGAGTTATAGGATTAATGGTTTGATTTTCAAGTAAGTTTTTGTGTTTGAGATCCTGCATCATGCTGGCTTGCATGACCTTTAAAACTAATATTGTTTTGTCTTTAATGGTTTCCTAGGTTAAGTTCTCTGGCAGAAAATTTTGGTGATTATTTTCACTTGGAAATTTTGAAGGAAGCACTGTTGAGGGCGCTCCATGATATTGATTCCACATTTTCCAAGGCATGTAAGCTGCTGAAATATCAAATATTTTCTGCAAAACATTCCTTTTTGCTCATATAATGACTTTCACCCAATTGATAAATTAAGGATGCATCTGTGGAAAATATAGAGTCGGGTTCTACAGCTACAGTCATACTCTTAGCAGATGGTCAAATTCTAGTTGCCAACATTGGAGACTCTAAGGCATTTTTGTGCTCTAAAAGGTTCCAATCACCTGCAGAGGCTAAAGGTTAGATTTGTATATTAAAAACAACTAGTTAATTAGACGTGTGTTTTTGCCAGACACATAAGAAACTGTAGTTGTCTAGTCACAACTTACAATGTCTTATGGCATGGAAATTAGGTTCTGGTTTACGGAAGCTTACCTTTTGGGGAAAAAAAGAAGAAAAGAAAACGATATTTATACATCATGGAGGGTGTTTATTTTGGTGCTTTTAATTTGCAGCCACGTATGTAAGGTTGTATAGACAAGAAAGACGTAATGGTGCTATTGTACAAGTTAGAAATAGTAACAACATGAAATTGGCTTCCTCCACCGGAATGGTACATTTTTCCGTAAAGGAGTTGACAAGAGATCATCACCCCAACAGAGATGATGAAAGATATCGGGTAGAAAGTGCTGGCGGTTATGTTCTTGAGTGGGGTGGTGTGCCTCGTATCAATGGTCAACTGGCTATTTCTCGCGCCATCGGTGATGTATCGTTTAAAAGGTAAGCTTCATAAATTGTTCAACATGTTGCTTTCTGTTCTAATTTACTTCTAGACAGAATGCTCATCTGTTTTCTTGAAATTTTATCAGTTATGGTGTTATATCTGCTCCAGAATTGACAGATTGGCAACCACTTACTAAAAACGATAGCTACCTTGTAGCTGCTTCTGATGGAGTTTTTGAGAAATTAAGCTTGCAGGATGTTTGTGATCTGTTGTGGGAAGGGCATGGGAAATGTGTCTGTAGTTCTTGTTCATTAGCTGATTGCATTGTAAATACTGCTTTTGAAAAGGGTAGTATGGATAATATGGCCGCTATTGTGGTTCCTATGGTGCCTACTATTTTCTCTGAAAATTTGGAGAAGGAAAGATTAGTGGTAGATGGAGACCTACTTATACCAGTATTAGGGCCAAAGGCGTCCATCAGTAGACTCTCAGGTTCTTTTTTATTTACCTTCTTTTGGATGAATGGAATTTCTCTTTCATTTGAAGAGAAAACCTTCATCCATGTTATACTTGCTTCCATTTTATTGTGAAATTTCTAAACATTTTCAGTCTTTTTAGATATGAGTGAAAAAGACTTGAAAATAATTAATAAAATTAAAATCTGACTAGAATAATTGAGAAACTGTAACTATGAAGTTACCAATGATAATAAAACTTGAGCATGTATCTGTTTCACCCAATCTTCTCTTACAACATGTCTTGACTACAAGAGCTTCCAAAAGAAAAAGAAAAGATTCTATGAGCAGGCCAGGAAGTCATCTTACTGTTTAACTACTCCTCTAAGTTAACTCGGAGGGGCTCTCTCCTGACCACAAAGTACTGTTAATACCCAAGCTCCGGTTTTTCATTCTTGCTTGGCTACCAACATAATATGAATCCTCAAATTCAGTATCATATAAAACCAAGAATGTTTCCAAATTCTATCCATGATCAAGAAAAGTTTGTGCTTTGAGCTATATTGAATGGGACGTTTAAACCATTAGAAATTGTGTTTCTGTTATGGTCTTTTTAAGGGAGCCGGGCCATAGAGGTCCCTTATATTAGGTCGTTGGTGTCTATTGGTCCCTTAGATTAAAAGTAGTGTTACAAAATCCCGTTGTTTTAAAAAAAGAGACCAATTAAGAACAAAACACATTATTTTAATAGTTTTTTTATTAAAATATTATTTTTTAAAAGTAATATTTTAATATAAATAAAATAATGTAGTTTGTCTTTAATTGATCTATTTTTCTAAAGCTAAGGGACTAAATGACACAACTTATAATCTAAAAGGTCAAATAACACAAATAATCTAATCTAGGGGACTTTTATGACACTTTTCTCTCTTTTCATAAGTCAGTAGTGGAAGGGTCAATTTATCCTCACTTCATGTGGTAAAAGATTTTGTATATAAATTGATAGTTTGATACCTGGTGTTACTTTCACGTTAGCTGATTTCTTACACATAAATAGATCATATCTAGGACCTGTTTGACATGTCTTCATATTTTTGACATCTGAATACGCCTCTTATTGATTGCATCCTTAATATTTTTGCTTATATTTATTACTGTCATGCCTATTGAGAGCTCAACTGGCAGTGCTCCAAGAACTGGCAAGTAGTGGTTATGCTAAATATCATGATGAACTTAACGGAATGTTAGTTTGCTTTGTGGAATGATTTCTCTCTTTCCCATTTGCTGAGGGCTTTTTAGTCACACATAAAATGGTTTTATCTTCTTGCATTTACTTATTTCAACAGCCTTTTAATTTCTTTTCTAATGTAATTTCTGTTACTTCTGTTGATTAGTTGGTGATGCTTCTGACATAGCACAAATGGAGCATGGCTATCCAATGATTTCAATGTTTGATAGGTTATTGGTAAGGCTGAACGCAAAAGTTTTAGTTTATTTACTTAATAACTGTTTTTTATCTTGTAATATTATTTATTTCCTTAATTGAATGTAATACCTTTGCCATTTATTTCCTTAATTGTCAAATTCAAGGCATATGAGGCTGTAAAGTTTTTTCATATGAAGAAAAGGGTGTACTGTTTGGCAATCTTTTCCGTGCCTTTGTACTATATGCTAATTTTATCAAAATGTTAGTGATGGTAGCCTCCAACCACCCTGGTTATATGGGTTCAAAAACTTGTACAAGCTGAAACCATAAATGGCTGCTGAAAAATCCTTGTAACTAAATATTTTTTATCTTGCACTGATACGTGTGGTTAATTTTTAATAATTTTTTTTATCCTAGATGACTAATGTTACAATTGTTTGTTACCAAGAAATAAAGAGGAAATTCTTCCATGGAGTTGAGTCATTGTACTTGTAGCCGTTTTGAAAACTTGATTGTCTAATTTGCCTGATAGGCCAACTACATCAAGGTTCAATTTATTTATCTCAAAAATAGCATTATTGAAATGATAGAAACTACTGCCTGGACCATGGTTCAATGAGTAGTTTACGAAGTTGCTTGTTTGAATAAATTATATAACAACCCCTTTTCCTCTTTTCTTGCCCCAGGTTGAAGGGAAACATGGCTATGTTGGCTGCTTTTACTTATTAGAGAACCTCGCTCAACGCATAGATTACAAATTGCCAGCTGAAAAGGTGAATCTTGAAGAGCATGTTTATGATGTACATAAGGCTCTGCCTGAAGACCTTAACCAACATTTCGGTAAGTGAAAATGTTAAAATAGAACCTAATTACCGAGCTATAAAGCCCACTGGTATCCTGAAGGCTAATTGGCTATTATTAACTTGTAATTTTTTTTCCTGGAGATTATGGTGCTTACAAATTTAAATAGAACTTATCTCAGATGCTGGAACCTTGCAATTTTGAAACAGGTCCCTTTTTATTGTTTTATTTATATTCTTTTTAGGTGGACCTCTAAATCTGTACCATGATCGTGACTTCTGCTTCCTCAGAGAAACTGGTGATAGTGCTAAAGCTCAGTGCATAAATCCTGAAGGCTTTGCCAGTTTCGTTGGTTTACTTGAATCCATCCCTTTTCATGATGCCAATTCAGCTGATGAATCATTTGAGTATGCAGACTTCAGGTTTTATTTTATCCCAAGTTATTTGCCTTGTTTAACATCTTGATTACAAAGGATAACTTTTTTTCTTTCACAATATAAATTGTCTTACTAATTGGACTTTAATGTTTTTTCCTGCAAAGTTGGCATTATTTTTTAGGATAGGATCGTACTTTTGCCTTTATGAGGAATGCTAACTGCATACGAAATTTGCACTCATTAAAATCATATCAATCACTACATGCTATGCTGTACTTGAACTGCATAACTTTTCAGTTTCAAGAAAATAAAGTCACATGAGATGCAAAGATTGGTATGAGTGCAAATATGAGCACAAATTTGGCCTCATTATATGTATATATATTAAAATTCATTCATACAAATGTAAGATATGAAAGAAAATGAGCAGAATAGATAGGAACCCGAAAGAGCAGTTAAATATTTAGTGGCTCAGAGTTGGATCTATTGTTTTAGATTTAGTATCTAATCTAAGTGACTGTCCTTGTTTACCAGGTATGTTTTGAAACGGAGATTTGGCCGTGGTTCCTATGGTGAAGTGTGGTTGGCTTTTCATTGGAATTGTTATCAAAGTGACAATTCTTCACAATCCAGTGAGACTAGCAGGAATAGCTCATATAGCTCTATTAATTTTGACTCATACATCAGCAACAGTAGCTCATCCACTAACAATTGTCACTCTGGTTCTCTTGATGAAAACTTGTTTATTTTGAAGCGTATAATGGTAATTATTTTATTAACTGAAATTGGATTTTAATTAAAGGGGAATTAGTGTTGTGATAGTTGTGTTTTAGTAGTCATTCGTCTTGTATGTGCAATCTACCTCTTCTCTCTCCTGGATGATTAGACTCTTTCAAGCAGTGGTCATTGTCTACAGTGTGGCGTTAACTAGAATGTTTAGTTTGCTTATGCTATTTTAAACTAAAATAATCGTTCTCTTTCTAATTTGTATGTAATAATTAGGGAGAAGAGCACCAATGGTCCTGTAGTTTTAGGTAAAGGAGCGTTTTAGTGTCATAACTTTCAACTGAAGCACTTTAACTATAGAAATTTGAAAAAGATACACTGTGCACTTTAGTCTTAAAAATGATGCACACAAGTTTTATAGCTATGAGCTTTTAAAACCAAAGTGCACATTTTTTCAAAGTTACAAGTCTAAAGCGCTTAAATTGAAAGTAGAGGACAAAAACTCTCCTTTTGTAAAAGCTATGGGATCTCTCATACTCCTCACCCAAGCATTTACCTTATCTTTGTAGGTCGCTTCTACTCTCTCTCTTTCTATTTTTTTTTTTCAATTAACATAATCCCATTCTTTCTAATTTGTATGTAATAATTCTATGAGGAATTGTTGAAAGTAATATCAAAGTTTATGGAGTTGTTTAAAGCTAGAGTTTTAACTTTTAAATTTTTTTTACCTAGTTTTTGTAGGTGTTATCAAATCATCATAATTTCTCACTAGTTAGGTTTGCTTCTTATTGATCTATTTTGTTAGGGCGAATTCTTATTAGATGGGTGCTAGTGGTTCCGTAATATTGGGTGAATGAGTGCTTTAATCCTATAGATTTTAACTAGAATACTTTAGTTCCATAACTTTGAAAAATGTCTACTTTGGTCCCATACCTTTGGTATAAAAGGTACACTTTAGGCTTATTTTTTGATTTTTTTAAGGACTAAAAAGCACCCTTTTGTAAAAAAATTTATAGGGCTAAAATGCTCCAGTTAAAAACAGTGGGACTAAAACGCTCATTTTGTAAAAGATATGGGGCCTCTCGCTTTGTCATCCTATTCATTTATGATATGATGGACGTTACTGGATATTTTATTAGTACTAAATGTGCATACCATGATGTGAATGACTAGCTGATTACAACCTGCAGGTTGAGAGAGGGCCTACTGTTTATTTAAGCGGTCTGCGGGAAAAGCATTTTGGGGAACTCTTTTTGAACGCATCAAAGAGTCTTGGGGGTCTAACATCAGCTGGAGCATCAACTTCTGTCTTGGAAGAAACACATTTCAGCTCGCATGATATATTAGAAACAAATGTTTCCACATTTCATGAAACAGGAAATAGTTGGAGCCTTGGAAGTGAGATTCCAAACATGTTTAGACTACAAGGGCCTATCTATGAAGAAGGTTTGAACCATATTGCTAGATACGTAGAGTCTTTTGAATCTCGAGCTAATGAAATTTGGCTGGTATTTCAATATGAGGGAGTATCCTTGTCAAAGCTTATGTATACCGTGGAAGAAGCAGACAGTAATGCAGACGAAGAAAAGGCTGATAATGTGAAGCATATCCAGATGTTGCATCCATCCAAGTGGTGGCATTGGCTGAAGACAACAAAAGCAGGACAGGAGGAGATGCGCAATCTTTTATGGCAGTTGGTATGTTTACAATTTAGGGGTTTCATTAAGTTGTAATTAATCTTCTGTCATTGCATTACTTTTTTGATATTATTTCAGACTGCTTTGTTTTATAGATACTTAGATCATGTATGTATGGACATTTCTTTGTGTGCTCATGCGTAGAAGGTAAATATATTTAATGCATTACATTTTCTTGATAATATGCCATTCCATCTGCATAGTGAAAGATCTATACTTAGTAATTAGGATGATGTATTACTGTTCTGAATACCGAGTATTCATCCTAGCACATGTCCAAGACTATTATGTTTTTCCCTCTCCCCATTCTATATCATACTTTTTCCGTTTTTTTTAGAGGGAGGGGATTGTTAAGTGCTACCCCATTTCTTAGACTGACGTTCCTTTTTTGGGAAATCTGCACACATATTGCAAATGATATTAAAGCCATTTTAATAATTGGAGCTATAGAATATGTCAGCTCTAAATCTCTACTGGGATATGGGAGGTCGCCTTTATTTTTATTTTTCTTTAAAGAAGATTATTAGGGAGAATTTGATAACTTGAGGTTCACTATTACCAGTCTTCGATGACTATAATGGACATGTTTCTATGCTTTCTTAAAAAGGCCCAGCTTCATGGGTATCATTCTCATAAGTAAATTAGTAATGTTACTCAAATTTGTAAATTTGGATATAACCGGTTGGATCTTTAGAAAAGTGTTCAAAACTACTTTTTATCAACCACCAAAAAATTGACAACATTCTAAGGCAGCAATTTTTTGGTGTGACATATACCACAATGCTAGATCCTGCATTTTTTTCCCTGTTGAAAAAGGTTCCTTTCTACTTCTCTCTCTTCTCTCTGATAATGCTTTTCTCTTCTCTTTATGTACAAAGCTTGCCTATAATAAATGTCGTTTTATTCTTGTCATGATGCAATCCTTTTTGATTTGTTATCTTTTATCTTGTCAGTTGCTGGGACTGAAATCCTGTCATGACCGCAATGTTACCCACAGGGATATCAAACCTGGTAAGGGCGTTAGTGTTGTCCATTGTATACTAAACATTACTTGTCCCACTGCTCAACCTGTTCTGTAATAACCAGCAAGCAAAAGTGAAATTTCAGCCATTTCAATTCCAATTTATTTGTATTTTCAGTTATATCTTTACTTAGATTGATGGGTTATACTCTATTCTTCCATGTTATGTTTGTTGGTCCAAGTGTCAAGCACAATGCATAAGGAAGCAGGTATTTTACTTATTTTCTCATGCAGAATCACTTGAGGCTTGTTTAGAATAGCTTTACTTGATGCAAATTTATCCCAATGTTCAACTTCGCAGATATTATATAATATATGATCTAAATCTTACAAAATGGCAAAAAGAAAAAAATATTCTTCAGATCAATGAAAATAGGACATAATCCAAATTTTTGTCTGGGATATATTTGACTGTAGTTAAACAGTAACTCTATCAAACTGGCCAAAACATGGCCTTCATACACAATTTTTTTTCATTTGTACACCCCCACCCTCGATTTTTCCTTTCATTGTCTAGTTTTGTGATAACTTAAATGGAATTGCCTTCTGGATCTTTGCCCTTTTATTTTCCCTTTATGTGTCTACATTCTCAATTTTTGTAGCTTTTCTCCTGATATACTAACGTATAATGATTTTGCATCTGGCAGAGAACATGGTGATTTGCTTTGAAGATCTGGATACTGGGAGATGTATGAAAGGAATTCCAAATGCAGAGGAAGATTTCATCACCAAGATGTACTGTCAATAACATTCAATGGCTTTATTGCTTTGCCTGAAATTACCTTTCTACTGGCTGTGATCTATTTTTTTATTCTTGAAGTATGTATCCTCCTAAAGTAGCTTGTTTCTGTAATCATAGAAATGTTCTTTATTATTTATACTTCTTGACGTTTTAAAAACAGACCTATTTTAAAAAAACCCTTTCCCTCCGACTTCATTCTGGTTTGGCTGGCACTCTGACCCCATGATTTTGGTCCCAAATATAAGTTTTTTTCGTGATTAATTATTTATGAAGTCTGAATTTGATAATTTTTCTTCAATATCTATGTACAAATTTTAAAGATTAAAGTTTGATGCTTCTATAGCTGTTTGCATGCAGTCAGGTTTCTTTGACTACAGCTTACGAGATGCATTTTGTTCTATGTATTTGATATTATGTTACTGCCATGATTTTTGCACATTTGTCTGTTTTATTTATACTTTTCTTCACACTTCAGCAGAATTTAAGGGCAACAAAGATTTTATTCATGTGATGTGCTGCATAATTTTTTCTAGCCACATGAAGAAGCTTTTAGTGATTTTTCATGTTGTGAAATGGTTATAGATGCCTTTTTAAATCTGTGCTTTAGGCGCATTATTGACTTTGGAAGTGCCATGGACGAATTCACAATAAAGAACTTGTATGGCGCCAATGGCCCTTCTAGGTACTTTATATCTTGGTGCCTAATTTTTGTTCCTGAATATATATTTACCAGCATTCTTGTATATTTTAGGATGTATGACCAATTTTCTGTATCCAGATCTGAACAGACAAACGAGTATACTCCTCCTGAAGCCTTACTTCATGCTAATTGGTATCACGGTCCAATAAGCACAACTTCAAAGTATGTGATTTGCATAAACGAAGTTATATTTAGCTCTTAGTTCATATCTTTTGGCACATGCTATTACACGACTTCCATGCTTTGCTGATAAATGTATGTGCTATTTCTTTGACAGGTATGATATGTGGAGTGTTGGTATTATAATCTTAGAGTTGATCTTAGGATCACCAAATGTTTTCCAAATTAGTGCTTATACTCGTGCTCTTTTGGATCAGCATCTGGAAGGGTGGAACGAAGGCTTGAAGGAGCTTGCATATAGGTGAGTTTTATCCTTGAGAATGTTTAAATACTTTGTGGAGTTCTTGTAGTTCAACCCTCTATCCGTTTAGGACATGCTTTGTTACATAATTTGTGGAACACTTGGTGTTTCCATAGCAATTGCAATTTAGCTATATCATTTGCCTTTCTAAAGCAGCTGAGATACTAATAGTTTTCTGCTCCCTGGGTCCCTTGTGCCAATTAGAGCAATCTAATTCTCTTGTTAATTTTTTGCAGCATTCTAGTCATGTTATAAAAGAGTGACGGACCAATTTTTTTAGTCACCGTTTTTTACTACAAAGACAATTATGTCAATAGCAATAAGGTGGATGTATGTATTGGTAAGGAGGGGCACATATCCCTGGTCGATTTTTGACAAATAAATTTTTAGGTGTAATATTTATGAAATTATAGATAAATTAATTCATAAAATAGAACCGTGTCTCATTTGAATTTAAAATTTTAAATTTAAAATTTTTAACCCTCAATATATCAGTAAAACTTAATAATTTAAACATTTTTTTTACTAAAATGAGATGCATATAACATATTTTTTCAATTAAAAATAAGTAATAGTTGAAAAGTAATTAGTATTATTTTTTACTATATATATAGTATCCCTTCTAGATGTAAATCCTAAATTTCACATTGAAAAATATGAGAAAAATAAAAATAAAATGTGCAAATGACAATTTTTCATTATGCTGTGACTTTATAACAACATAATTAAATTGCTGCAAAAAATAGCATAGGGATTAAGACATGCGTAATCGTTTGTCCTTGTGTTAATTGTTACAAAAGTGGAAAATTTCCTGCGGTATGGTTTTATTAGTGTTGTACAACCATTGAAGTGCACAAAAAAGGAGATATCTAACGCTCTCTCAATTTGTTTTCAAATTTCTCTCTCTTTTCTACTCATAAAAGTGGCTGACTTCGTTTTGGAGATATGCTGGGAAATGGACACGGCTTTATACTTTAATAAGTGTTGAAGTATCTCTTTGTTCATTATAATATGGTTCACAGCTTCACATAATTTTTGATAGTGGCTATTATTCTATTTAATATTTTCTGGAATCTGGATAGACTTAGATCATTCATGGAGTTGTGCATCTTAATCCCCGGGAGTTCTGTTCATCACCACATAAGGAGCCAAGTAAGTGTAACTTCTATAGCTGCTGAATGTTTTTCTGTATTTTCATCTTTTTAAATGAAGTATTTTCCCATACTTTTTTGTATTGCATCCGGTTGTAAATATATGTGGTAGTGAGAGTTTTGGGATGAAGCCTTCATGTTTGTTATCATATATCATCCAGGCTGAAGTAACGTAGTTGTGATTTTGTTTTGGCAGGTTTATTAAATTTCTGTCTGAGTTCATTGCTGTGCGTTTAATTCAGTAGCTTCTGATGAAATCCATCTTTTATGATCAGGTTGGGGCATCACCAGCTTCCTGGAAATGCTCAGAAGAATTCTTTTCCAGTCAGATAAAGAGTAGAGATCCCCTTAAAAAAGGGTTTGTATACGACTATTATGAATATTCATCATCTTTGTACATCATATGTGCCCTGCTTTTTTATTCACCATCTTAAGATCATCCTTTTAATATGGGCAGGTTTCAAAATGTTTGGCTTTTGCGGTTAGTGCGCAATCTACTTGTTTGGGAACCTGTAAGTTTGTTGGCATATGCAGCTAAAATGACTTCATTTTTCAATTTTATGCGTGATCTTTTCAGGTTTTGGAACCTGTAGGTTTGTTATCCCACCTCATAATTAAGATGATTGATAACATTCTTCTAACGTGTTTAGCAGAGGAAATTTCCATTTACATGGGTTTATGTTAAATCTATTGGCCTTTCTTTCGTTTGTGGTCCACTTTTTACTCCATTGATGGGATCTATTTATCTTCATTATATGGGCCCTTCAAAATATCTACAATTTATTTTATCTTATTTTTCTTAGCATGATGTTTCGTTCAAAAATATCTACTTAACAGCTCACACTTGAAACCTTATCAATAGACCTCATGTGCAAGTGTATCAAGTAAGGCAAATATTAAGAGCCCAACCTTTTAGGAGAATTGGTATTACTCTTCTAACATTTTAATATATATAAATAAAAGAATCGATATATTGTGTATTTATATTTATCAATAAAAATGATAAAAATAACATGTTTATTAATTAAAATGCATTGTTTTTAAAAAAATAGAAATATATATATATATATTAAAAAGATTAAAATAATCTTAAATTTAATATTTATTCACATCACCATCAAATCTCTAACTATCAATAAAAATGTATTATTGATAAGTCATTATTATTTTATTTTAAAATGTATCTTCTAATTACTGATCTTTTATTTTTATCTATTTTATTTTTAACTATAAATAACATATATATCGGTTTTGAACTCTAATGATAAATTACATAATATTATAAAACTATGCTTGTATCGTTATTCTTGAAATTTATTTGAACATGTTTGACATATAAATTATTTAATTTCATTATAGGAGTAGAGGTTGAGCGTTGACGACGCGCTCCGTCATCCTTATTTCCACCCTTCTTCTAGCGTATGACAGTCTCAGACAGCATTGTGTTTTAGATGTGGGTTTCACTTTCTAGTAGGAAGGTATGTTTTACTATTTACTAGTTATTAAATACTAAGAAAGTGGCTTTTGTTTCCTTGTAATAATCCAATTACAGCTTCTATGTCTTTAATCAATTCAGATAAGTTATTGAGATTCGTCATTTTTTTTAGGATTGAGATATGCAGGCACCCAATTTTACGAAGTACAAAATCGGGGGAAGAGAATCATATGACAGGTTGAGCCAGCTCCCAAAGAAGTGCCATTGAATTAGATATCGACGTTGCTTAATTGTTCAATACTATGCACTGGTGGACACAGTTTCCTTGTAAACCCTGTGTCCCTGTATGGCTTTGAATATTTCAACCTAGTCTTGTTTGGTACAGTACCTTATAAAAAAGACATTATATAAAATTATAATACTTTCAACTTGAATTACGCCATTTGATTGAGCTTTTTTTTATTAATAAAAATCTGAACCGATTTTTTTTTTTTTTTTTTGTTAGTGATATAAATATTTTCCCAATAAATTGTGAGCTAGCTGTATCCGTCGTGTAATGAAATGAACTATAATGAGCAAGCCAAAAAGAAAAAAAAAGTGATTAAATTAGATATTCAAGTTTGTGATGTCCAACATTCCTTTTGTCAAAAATACGCTATTTTGTCAGCCGAAGAGGTTTGGGGAAATTTCCTCTGACGAAAAGAAAGGAAAAGAAAAAGCGTACTTATTGAAACAGTCAGCCAAATAAAGTATTTCTCCAAAGATTAATCAATGCTCTATAAGATTGCGTTGCAATAACTAAAAGTTTAAGAATATCAAAAGAAAAAGGATAAGCAAGGGTCATTTTGTACCATCAGACATTTAGCTTCCATCTACTAATTCTCTAAACAGGCCCCACAATAGATGGGTCAGTACTTTGTGATCCGCAGATTGCTCGCCAGGTTGATCTGTAGAATTGCTGGTAGGAGCTTTAATGAATTACATTAACATCTTGAAGGAGCATAAATTACAAAAATATTTGGACTTAGATGAGAACTCAAATAATTTATTACTTTTTATCATGTATTATTTAATGTTTATAATAATTTTATAAGTTTAAATTATCTCATGAAATCTTATCTCGTAATAAAATTATAGTTATTAAAAATAATTATGTTTTATTTTTTTATTATTTTTATAATTTTATTACTGGTTTAACAAATAAAATATATTGTTATAATATCATCTTATTATTTTAATTCAACAAAAAAAAATATATATATAACAACATAAAATAAATTCATAAAATTTATAAATTATATTATGAATTAATAATACGTTTCATTCATACCTAAACGATAGCGAGGGTAAACATATGAAAAAGTAAAGGAAAAAAGTATGATACGTTACATGCACTTGCTATTGAGTATATATGATAGGGAATACAATGGTTTTAAATTGATATATATATATATATATATATATTTAAGGATAGTGACTGTTTAAAAGACACTGAAGCTCTAGCATTTCTCGATGATTTGGATCCAAAGATAGCAGCTCAACAGTCTCGCAGAGTACCAATGACATCCCCGAGGCATTCAAGAAATGCAGCTCTCAAATGTAGAAGATGAAGGTCTGCTTTGAATGCAATAGACCTTGAAAGTTCTGCAATGGCTTCTTTTTCCCTGTCGCTGTACAATAACACTGCCAACCAAAAATAATGTTCAACTTAAAAACATCGCTTCAATGAGACTTCTATTACAGCAGTCGTAGAATAAACTTAGCAGACAATGAAAAACCTTTCAGTGAAATTAGGTCCATCGCCATAGCCCATAAAACATGATCCTTAGTAACTTTATTTATGATTCATCACTTTTTGTTATGGGTTTTCTATAGTCATTGTCAGAATTATCATTATTATTTAAGTGTTAAAGCACGCTCATTTATCCAACAAGTGTTGTACTCGTATTATTGAATTTGTAGATTCCATTAGTATCAATACACTCTCAGTGGATGGCGATGCCTATAGTACTCGTGAAGTTTACTATAAAGTCAATCTACAATCCATGCGGAGCTCCTTATTTTACCTCTAAGATGTCCTCACAGGTTTTGGCTAAGGATCGACCAAAACTATCCATATTGACTTCTTGTAGAGTCCATAAGCATTATGGAAGTCACTCTAATTTAATAAGTTAAACAAATAGGTAATAATGCATAATTGCATACGTTACTTATAAAGTCTACTATAAAAATGTTATAAAATTAGTACTTTCGAAAGCGAAAATCGGATTCAATTTTTGTTGCATAAATTAATAATAATGTGTAACAGTAAAATAATAAACAGTAAAAAATTAAATATCACACAATGATTTAATTTGTTCAACTTTTCAATGTGAAAAATCTATTCCACTGACGACGATACACCGAGAAAAATCCACTAATAATCAAAATGGAGATACAAACACCAATTTCGAGAGAGTTTCTCAAATTATACCAAAATCCAAAATCAACCCACAAATATCCCCTCTAATTTACTGGTAATATATAGCAAGATAAATTAACAAACTTGTTATTAAATCAAATATTATCGTACAAATGAGAGAAAACTCCACCAATGGAAACAATAATGGACAGCTTGTCTTTTAGGGGTTGAAGAAAATGATATGACCGGTTAAGAAGAAGAGCTGGTGAAGAAACAAAATATGTATATATTCCCTCTACTCTCCATATATATTCCCTCTACTCTGCACTGCTTTTTGTTTCTTCTTTTTTCGACGGCTACAAACCTCACGCAACAAGGGAAACTAATATATATTAGTTAAAATGGGAAGGGTTTGTTATATGGGCTTTGGGCTCAATTTGTTTTGGGCAAAATATAATAAATCTTCACCTTGACTCAAAACAGAAAACAAGTTCTTCAAAATATGAAATTCCTCGGATTGCAAATAACCATCGTCCAAAGCCCCAAGGGTGATCATCTACTGCAAACACCAATTAAGTCCAAACAATGCTTGAACTTATTAAA
The DNA here is from genome assembly GCA_030763125.1 of Hippophae gyantsensis. Lineage (NCBI taxonomy): Eukaryota > Viridiplantae > Streptophyta > Magnoliopsida > Rosales > Elaeagnaceae > Hippophae > Hippophae gyantsensis. The sequence continues at coordinate 7,679,034 of CM061032.1, forward strand.
AGAAACTAGTTTGGTTAACATATCAGCTGGATTCTCTATAGTGACTATCTTATTGACAACAATAGCATCCTGAGAGACAATGTCACGAACGAAATGATATCTGACATCAATGTGTTTAGTTTTTTCATGATACATAGTATTCTTGGTCAAGTGTATAGCACTCTGACTATCACAAAATATAATAGAAGTATCTTGGTGTAAACCCAAATCACAAACCAAACCTCTAAGCCAAATGACTTCTTTCACTGCCATATATTCTACCTCTATCGTAAACAAACAACCGTAGAATGTAAAATAGCCTTCCAACTAATGGCACAATAAGAAAGAGCGAAAACATAACCTGTCAGAGATCGTCTTCTATCCAAATCACCAGCATAATCGAAGTCCACATAACCAATAACACTAAAACCATTATTAGAACTTCCATCATACACCAAACCAAAATTAGATGTGCCTCTCAAATACTGAAGTATCCATTTCACTGTTTGCCAATGATCCTTATCAGGATTACCCATATATCTACTGACAATATTAACTGCATGTGAAATGTCTGGACGAGTACAAACCATAGCGTACATCAAACTACCAACGGCACTAGCATATGGAACCTGAGACATGTACCGCTCTTCTTCTTCTGACTGCGGTGACAAATCCAAAGAAATCCTGAAATGCGTAGCTAACGGTGTACTCACAAGTTTAGAATCTTTCATACCAAAGCGTTCAAGAACTTTTTCAATATAACTTTTCTGAGTCAAATAAAGCTTGCCCGCTTATCTATCCCTGTAAATTTCCATGCCCAAAATTTTCTTCGCTGTACCCAAATCTTTCATCTCAAACTCACCATTAAGTTGAGACTTTAATTTCTGAATCTCAAACTTATTCTTAGAAGCAATAAGCATGTCATCAACATAAAGCAACAAATAAATGGATGAACCATCATGAAATCTTTTATGATAAACACAACTATCATAATCATTCCTAGAGTAACCATGATCAATCATAAAATAATCAAACCGCTTATACCACTTCCTAGGAGATTGCTTCAGCCCATATAAAGATTTTTTCAATAAACAAACATGATCTTCCTTACCTGGAACAACAAACCCCTCTGGTTGATGCATATATATTTGTTCTTCAAGCTCACCATGTAAGAAGGATGTCTTGACATCAAGCTGTTCTAATTCCATGTCAAACAATGCAACCATAGCAAGCAACACACGAATAGAGCTATTTTTCACAACAGGTGAAAATACTTCATTGAAGTCAATACCTTTCTTCTGACAATAGCCCTTTGCAACAACACGTGCCTTAAACCTATCTGCTTCAACCTCAGGTATACCTTCCTTTTTCTTGAAGGCCCATTTGTTTCCAACAATCTTCTGGCCCTTAGGTGGTTTCACCAATTCCCAAGTATGATTCTTATGAAGTGATTCAATCTCTTCATTCATAGCAACCAGCCACTAAGTAGACTCATCACAAGTGAAAATTTCATGATAACTAGAAGGTTCATGCACCTCAATAGACTCTGCCATAGATAATGCAAAAGAAACTAAGTCTACATCTACGTACCTCTGAGGGCGACGAATCTCTCTTATTCCTTTACCCTTAGCGATACTATATGGTTGCTCATGTTGCTCTTCTGCTACATCATGAGTAGAATCATCTATCTCATCCATAGATGGCTGATCTGAAGTGCCCTCTTGCACTTGACTAGGAGCTCAACTCTCAAGCTCCACCTGCTCACTAACACCGTGGTCTTTATCTGCAATAATAGACTCTTTTTTCTTTTGTAACATGGAAAACTCATCAAACTTAACATATCTACTAATCAAAAATTTAGGTGACTTGGGTTCAACACACCATAATCTATAACCCTTCACCTCAGAAGGATACTCCAAAAATATGCATTTCAATATCCTAGGCTCAAGTTTACCATCATTAACATGAGCATAAGCAGGACAACCAAAAACTTTTAAATCAGATAATTAGCAAGAGTACCAAAGAATACCTCAAACAGAGTCTTTAACTTAATTGTTGTTGATGGAGACCGATTCACCAAGTAGCAGGCATGGTTACAAGCTTCAGCCCAAAAGGATTTATCCAAGTCAACTTGAAAGAGCATACAACGAGCTCTTTCTAAGAGAATCCTATTCATACGTTATGCTACTCCATTTTGTTGTGGTGTATGACGCACAATGTGGTGTCTTGATATGCCATTTCTTTCACATAACTCATTAAACTGACTGTCACAAAATTCCAGACCATTATCAGTTCTCAAATGCTTGATTTTCTTACTTGTTTGATTTTCTATACAAGCCTTGAACTTCACAAATTTTAAGAACGCATCATTCTTATTCTTCAAAAAATACACCCAAACATGACGAGAGAAGTCATCAATAAAAGTCAACATATATCGGGCACCGCCTTTAGACATAACACGAGAAGGATCCCAAAGATCTGAATGAATATAATCAACAATACCTTTTGTTTTATGGATGGTTGTACTGAACTTGACCCTGCGATGCTTTCCATAGACATAATGCTCACAGAAATCAAGCTTCCCAATTTTCTGGCCATAAAGCAAATCCCGTTTGCTCAAAATAGACATCCCTACCTCACTTATATGCCCAAGCCGCATATGCCATAATCGAGTAGTGTCTGAATCTTGATCTGATGAGGACGAAATTGAAACACTACCAATAATAGTGCTACCTTGAAGCATATAGAGACCACACGACAATTTCACTTTAATAACAATGAGAGCACCCTTACTAACTTTTAAAACTCCACCTTCAACTACATACTTGTAGCCTTGTGAATCAAGAGTACCTAAAGATATCAAATTCTTTTTCAAATCTGGAACATGGCGAACATCTTTTAAAGTCCTAACAATACCATCATGTATCTTAATTTGGATAATACCAATACCAATAACCTTGTAGGACATATTGTTTCCTATCAAGACAACACCCCCATCAATATACTGATAAGAAGCAAACCAATCTCTATTGGGGCACATATGGTAAGTGTAACCCGAATCAAGAATCCAAACATCTCTAGGAGAACCAATAGATACTGATAGAACATTTTCACCGGAACCAGAACTATCTACAACACCAGTACCATCATTAGTACCAGAAGACGTTGTGGTAGATTTTCCTTTACCTTTGAGTTTCGAACAATTTACTTTCCAGTGTCCTTTCTGACGGCAATAATTGTATTTATCTTTTCTTTTTCTAGATTTAGATCTAGACTTGCCTCTATTATTGCTTGTATTTTTTTCTTGATTTCTACCTCTGACAAATAAACCACTACTATTATCATTACTGCTTGTAGACACATTTTTCTTCAACTCTCTGAAATTCAAAGCTGCTTTGACATATTCCAAAGAAATAGTGTTTCACCCATATAGCATGGTATCAACAAAATGTTCAAATGAATGAGGTAAAGAACATAATAAAACTAAGGCCTCATCCTCATCATCAATTTTAACATCACCATTTTTCAGATCACGAATAATTTTAGTAAATTCATCAAAATTATCGTGCAAAGGTGTACCTTCTGACATTTTGAATGTATACAAACACTGCTTCAAATATAACCGACTCGTCAAAGACTTGGTCATATACAAATTTTCCAATTTAAGCCATAACTCAATAGGAGATTCCTCATCACCAACCTCGCGTAATACCTCGTCAGACAAGGATAACTGAATTGAATTGAGAGCATTTTCCATCAATGCATCTTTTTCTTCATCAGTCAATTTCTCTGGCAATTTATCCTTGCCTTCAACTGTCTTAACTATCCCTTTTTTTAACTAATATGGCTCATATCTTCATACGTCAAAGACTGAAATAATTTCTAGCATTGAATTTCTCAATTTCATATTTTGCCGCAATGACAGAAAACTCAATATTAAATAAACAGAAACACAACCCAGAAAATATGAAACCAATCAGATAACCAGAAGCTCAAAATAAATCCAAAAGAGCAAACTTGATCAGTTCCAATAAATAACAGAATAATCCAATAGCTCTGATACCAATTTGTTATAAAATTAGCACTTGCGGAAGCAAAGATCGGGTCTAATTTTGGTTGCACAAATTAATAATAATGGGTAACAACAAAATAATAAGCAGTAAGAAATTAAATGACACACAATGATTTAAGTGGTTCAACTTTTCAATGTGAAAAGTCTACTTCACTGACGACGGCACATCGAGAAAAATCCACTAATAATCAAAATGGAGATACAAACACCAATTTCCAGAGAACTTTTTAAATTATACCAAAATCCAAAATCAACCCACAAATATCCTCTCTAATTTACTGGTAATATATAACAAGATAAATTAGCAAACTTGCTATTAAATCAAATATTACTGTACAAATGAGAAAAAACTCTACCAATAGAAACAATAATAGACAGCTTGTCTTTTAGGAGTTGAAGAAAATGATATGGTTGGTCAGAGCCGGTGAAGAAACAAAACATGTATATATTCCTTCTGGTGCTCTCTGTTTCTTTCTTTTTTTTCGGCGGCTACAAACCTCACACACCAAGAGAAACTAATATATATTAGTTAAAATGGAAAGGGTTTGTTATATATGCTTTGGCCTCCATTTGTTTTTAGCCAAATATAACATAGGAATCTTCACATTTTACCTCTAGCATATATGATCTAGAACAATAACATAATTGGTTGCATATCAGAGACAAGGGGTTTAAAGAAGGGTGACAAAACTAACCTGCAGCTCGATATCTGTACGAATACGCCCAAAGTGGATCTAACCAGTAACCATCTCCAGATCTGCCTTTGTGAGTTCATGATCACAGTATTCAGATCTCTTCTCTCATAGGCAGAAGCATTATTCCGAGCCTTCTTAATGAGTTTAGTCATCACATTATATGCAGCAGCCTTATCTTTTCTGAGAAAATGAACCCGAGCAAGGACTTGGTGGGCAATAGGTCTGCCAGAACTTTAAGAGCATTAATATAGCAATCAGCTGCCAAGATTGTTTAGCGCCTGGCAAATGGGAATTTGATGGATTAAACGGATTTTACTTCCATGCATCTAATACATGGCACAAATAAAAAGAGGCCAAACTTGAAGACAGAAAAAATTCAAACATTTATACGTGTTACTAACAAAAATATGTTAATTCTTAAGATACTCATTCTAAATGCTAAGATTTTTTTTATATTTGCAGTTAAAATGTTTATTAGTCTCTTCCAACCTTAATGATGGCTTTGAACAGAACATTGATAACCAAGTTTATTAGATAGCAGTACAAGATTAAACTTTTAAGCTTCTAAATTTTTTCGAAAGTAATAAACATCTACCTGAGGAGAAGCAATGACTGCTTGAAATATAGTTCACCATTAGCAGCTTCAGATTCAAGCATCTGGTAGATAACGGAAAGAGAGCCAATGTAATCCACAGAAGAACAGCGATTATATAATTGCAACCAGTCTTGTAGCCAGCAACCAGCTGTTGTCATATTCTCCACATGCTCGTGCACAAGATTACGGAGTTGGGATGCAGCCTCCCGCACTTTACAAATTATGGTATAATAATATTAAATTACTTTAAATATTAAATAGAATCAAATGATCGTAGTTTAATTTAAATTAATTTAAATAACGATAATTTAATTTATATGTGTTTAATTGAACAACATTTAATGTGAAATAATGAAGTTAAACTTTATTTAATTATAAAAATAAGGTTTATTAATATCTTATTGTATATCTTTTAACTAAAGTGTATCCATATGAGCCCGTATTCTTAAATTAGTATAATAGTAGTCTACTCAATTACTTTAAAGTATACAAATAATTCAATTTCATGTTTTAAATTAACCATTCATCACATATTTAGCACGTGATGTAAGTGAAGGTTAATTATATCATTAAGAGAGTTTGATATTTTATTAATACTCATATTTAACAAAATTTTATATTTTTATAACATTATACTAGTAGTCCATACATTTAACTTTAGGTACATTAATGTTCTAAAATTAATATTTAATTAAAAAATTTAATATGTGGCACACACATGATCAAAAAATTAAAGACAAATTTGTCTTTTAAGTTATTTTTGTCATTGAAACACCTTTTAGTTTTCAACTCTCTATTTCTTTTATAACGATATGCATGAACATTGCGTCAAATGATTTATCATGTAATGTTAGAGTATTAAGATTTTTTTTTTATAATCATGTTATTCATATTACATATCATATAGATTATATTTTTTATGATTTATTAGATTCTTCTCTATTATCTAATATGTCTTGTTTATCTTACATTTATCTCTATTTTTTAGTATTTATATTTTATATGTTCTTATTTTAGATGTCTTAAAAAAAATATTCTACTTCTTTTACAAGCTTAAGTATTTAAATGTTTTCTCCTCTCTCTTCTGTACTTATTGATGATTGTAATTTGCCATGTACATCATATGTACCCTGCTTTTTTATTCACTCATCTTAAGATCATCCTTGGAATATGGACAGGTTCCAAAATGTTTGGCTTTTGCGGTTAATGCACAATCTACTAGTGTGGAAACCTGTAAGTTTGTTGGCTTATGCAGCTAAAATCACTTCATTTTTCAATTTTATGTGTAATATTTTCAGGTTTTGGAACCTGTAAGTTTGTAATCCCACCTCATAGTTAAGATCATTTATAACATTCTCTTAAGTGGTATCAAAGGATAAGGTTATGGTCTGAATCTTTCCGACTATAAAATTTCCATTTACATGCTTTTATGTCAAATTTATTGGCCTTTTTTTACTTTGTGATCCACTTATTACTGTGTTGATGGGATTTATTTATCTTTATTATATGGATAATTAAAAATATCTATAATTTACGTAATTTATTTTTTCTTGACTTATATTTCGTTTAGAAATATCTACTCAACGAACCACACTTGAGAGTATATTTAAAAAAATCTATTTCACCCATAACTGAACCCATTAACTCAAGAGTCAATATGCCACATGTGCAAGTCTATCAAAGAGAAATATTAAGACCCAAAACTTTTATGAGAATTGGTATTACTCTTCTAACATTTTATATAATAGAATGAGATTCTAAGGCTATTATTTGTTTTTTTTTGTCTAACGAAATTAATATCAAATATGTTATAATTTTTAAATCTGTGTATATATAAACTTTTGAAAACATTTAAATTAATTTAGGAAATATAATAAACACTTTGTAACCTTTAAGGCATGTTTGGTAATGCCGTATAAGTTGCATGATAGAATAAATTTTATAGAGTCAGATGTTTGGTATAATCCATACTGTTAAGGAACAGCCTCTATACTGTTCCAGAATATCAAAGTAGATTAGTAGTCCCGGAGCATTGGATTATTTTCAGTTTATGTATATACCAATTATTCCCCGTTCTTGCAAGATTCTAGTTTAAGGTTTGAACGGTGGCATGCTGGTACACTGAGGGGGTGTATTGTTATTCTTGAAACTTATTCGAACATGTTCTACATATAAATTATTTAATTTCATTATAGGAGGAGAGGTTGGGTGACAGCATTGTGTTTTAGATGTGGGTTTTACTTTTAGTAAGGTATGTTTTACTATTTACTAGTTACTAAATACTAACAAAGTGCAAGAGTCTTAACAAATTGTTTTGGCTTTTGTTTTCTTTGTAATAATCCAATTACAGCTTTCGTGTCTTTAATAATTTCATGATTGAGATATGCAGGCACTCATTTTTAAAGAAAGAAGAAAAGGAGAAAATTGCATAAAAAAATAACAGGTTGATCTGCAGAATTGCTGGTATGAACATTAATGAATTACATTAACAAAATCTTGAAGGAGGCATAAATTACAAAAATATTTGGACCCAGATAAGGGAGGGTGAAGATATAAAAAGGAAAGGAAAAATACATGCACTTGATGTTGAGTATATATAATGATAGGGGGTTACAATGGTTTTACATTGATATTTTTTCTACATTTATGGCTCGTGACTGTTTACACGACTTTGAAGCTCTAGCATTTCTTGATGATTTGGATCTACAGAGAGAGCAGCTCGACAGTCTCGCAGAGCACCAATGACATCCCCAACGTGCTCATGAAATGCAGCTCTCAAATGTAGAAGATGAAGGTCTGCTTTGAATGCAATAGCCCTTGAAAGCTCTGCAATGGCTTCGTTTTCCCTGTGGTTGTCCATTAACACTGTGCCAACCAAAAATAATGTTCAACTTACAAACATGGCTTCAATAGACTTCCATAACAGCAGTCATAGAATAGACTCAGTTGACAATGAAAAACTTTTCAGTTCACTGAAATTAGGATCATCGCCATAGCCCATAAAACATGATCCTCAGTAACTTTATTTATGATTCCTCACCTTTTGTTCTCTGTTTTCTAGTCATTGTTAGTATTATTTTATAGCTACAAGCACGCTCATTTATCCAACAAGTGTTGTACTCATATTATTGAATTTGTAGATTCTACAAGTATCAATACAGTTTCAGTGGATGGCAATGCCTATAGTACTCGTAAAGTTTCGTGTACAATCCATGAGGAGCTCCTCATTTTACCTCCAAGATGTCCTCATAGGTTTTGGCTAAGGATCCACCGAAACTTTGATCCATATTGACTTCTTGTAGAGTCCATAATAATCATTATGGATGTCACTCTAATAAGTAAACCCATTAGGTAGTAATGCATAATTGCATATCTTTCTTATAAAGTCTACTATTAGGTAGTAATGCATAATTGCATATGTTTTTTAAGAAGGGTGAAAAAACTAACCTGCAGCTCGATATCTGTATGGATAAACCCGGAGTGGATCTAACCGAGTAACCATCTCCAAATCTGCCTTTGTGAGTTCCCGATCACAGTATTCAGATCTCTTCTCATAGGCAGAAGCATTATTCCGAGCTTTCTCTATGAGTTTAGTCATCTCATCATATGCAGCAGCCTTATCATTTCTGAGAAAATGAACCCGAGCAAGGCCTTGGTGGGCACGGGTATGCCGGACTTTAAGAGCATTAATATAGCAATCAGCTGCCTGTTCTAGATTTCTACAATCAACATATACACTTCCAAGATTGTTTAGCGCCTGGCAAATGGGAATAAATTGATGGATTAAATGGATTTTAAGATACTCATTCTAAATGCTAATATTTTTTTCCTTTGCAGTTAAAATGTTTATTAGTCTCTTCCAACTTACCGATGGCTTAAACAGAACATTGATAACCAAGTTTATTAGATAGCAGTACAAGATTAAACTTTAAGCTTCTAGAAAAATTTGAAAGTACAAGCCTCAAATGTTAAATAAATTTCCAACACCTAAGGACAATTATGCAAATGACACAATCAGCATGAAGCACAGTGCCCTAATTTCTTTCAGATACTCGGAATTTTTTAAAGTTTTCCAGCTGAACTCTTTCAGACACCAGATGAACACCAAGGATAACGTATAACTGACAATGAGATTTTTTTTTTTTGGGGGGGGGGCATTGTTAGTGAAAGGAGTAGACAAAAAAATCATACCTGACCTTTCCGCAACCTGTCTGAGGGACATTTTAAGGCCTCCTCAAGAAGAGAAATAACGGTCAAAGAACAGGATGGGTCTTGGCTAGAATCAGCAAGTACATAGGCTTTTAAAAAGTAAGCTTCGAAAGATCTCTGGATTTTGATAGACTCCTCTGCTTTTCTGAGCCCTTCCTCACAATGACCTGTATCATATAGTATCCAACCTTCATAGACCAGCCGTTCATGCTCACTGAATGCATGTTGGCGAGCTAATTGTAAACTTCGCATGGCTGCTTGAGGACAGTTCAATCTGATCAAACAAAAACATCAGTATTCGTAGCCTTGACCGTAAAAAGCTTTTAACCCCAAAACATCATAAATGGATATTTAGTATGGTATCCTTCTTTTTGTATGTCTGATTAAGCATATTGCATGTGTCTTTTTGATATTATTTTGGCGTGGCTGTACTAAAACAATATTGAGTACAAAAAAGTTGGATTAACCCTGCTGAATACCACCAAAATATTGAATCATGTTACCTCTGGATAATTAAGTCTTGGACATACCTGAGGAGAAGCAATGACTGCCTGAAATATAGTACACCTTTAGCTGCATCAGATTCAAGCATCTGGTAGATAACAGAAAGAGAGCCAATGTCATCCACAGAAGACCAGCGATCATATAATTGCAACCAGCAATCAGCTGTTGTCATATTCTCCACATGCTCATGCACAAGAGTATGGAGTTGGGATGCAGCCACCCGCCCTTCAAACATCCTATATCCTGGGGAGAGAGTAAGAATTGCTTGAACATCACAGATGGCTGATTGGTAATCCTCAAGCACAAGATTAAAAAAAAACCTAAGTTCCAAGCATTCTAATGCAAGTTTGAATCCAAGAACCCGGTTGATTTCTGCAAGTGCAGCCTGAACATTCTCTTTCCGCATTAAGGATGCTGCCCGATACAAGTAGGGGTAAGTTAGAGTTGGGTCCAACTCAGTTGCTTTCTCAAGGTTTTCCCACTTCTTATCACTGTCACAGTAAAGAGACATCTCTTGATACATCCATCCCACTGGTTTAACAGAAAAGATGACAGAACTGAGTTTCTCGTATGACCAAAATTTATGACCCTTAATGTGGCCAATTCTAGCTAAACCCACAACAGAGTAAATGTGACCAGCACTTAAAGCTGCTTCAAAAAGATCTTCTGCTTTATCATACTCTCTTCTAAAAAGCCTCACACATCCCAATTGATGAAAAGCCAACATTCTCTGCTGATCATTTTCAGCGAGCTCAACCAACCGTTCCAGGAAACAAACTGTAGCCTCAGATTGAGTTTCAAGATTCATGGAAACTTCACTTAATAAACAGTACAGTACAAAAGCCGCAGGCCCAATCATGATTAATCTTTGTTGCCCATAAGCATGCTTCAATATCTCCAATACTCGACTGTCATTTAAACAATCAGGAAGATCATTTAAGAAAACTTGCAAACATGATGCAGCAAGGACACAACAGTTCTCTTCAAGAGCATATTCCACTAGTTCCACTGCATCATCTCTAGACAAAACCATACATGCAAGTTTCCGATCACATGCGTCCATAAGCCTTTCACAACAAAACTTACATGCAAAAACTAATATTTCCAACAATAGATTAGGATGGACTTCACTCAAACATCCTGTAATACTGAACTCCTTGATTACCCGCATACCTGATGCAGAGATATTGTTTTCAGATAAATCTATTTCCTCACTTAATGACTCTGAAAAACATCCATTAACCATCGCACGAAAAGGAGCAGAAAGGCTAGATATTTTTTGCCTGTCACAGACAATCTTCTCATCTCCTATTCTAAAAATAACATTAGTTGAAATTTGGTTCCCAATGATTGGAACAGCCTCACAGGAACTCTCATTTACATCAAGAGGAAACTGAGAAGTAATGTCTATTGGGCCAAACTCTTGCGCACATTTACCACAAGTGGCAAGCAGGTCAGAAATAACCTCCTCCCCTTGTTTTTCATACCTCAACCATGCTCTAAAAACAAGCTTCTCATGAACAGTACTGGCATTCTGCCAAGCTGCACGTAGGCTTCTCCGCATAAGTTTTACTTCTCCAAGGCCCCTAAAGATCTGGTATTGTAACAAATACAACTTCGATCTTTCTCGGGGAGGGCACAACTCGAGTTCTTCATGAATTTGAGCTAAAACCTCTACATAATCAACGGGTTTAAGAAATGGAAATATTGGTGGTTCACGGACCTTGACAAGTGATTCACTTCAATAATTGACAAATCCCATTTGGAACAACAGAAGAAAAACATCTTTCAATAAATTGAATTAGAAACGGATACAACTAATTGAACTTTAACAAGAAGGGAGAAGAAAAACTTACATGGATGAGGAAGAAAAAGACAAGTTTGATGTTACTTTAGAAAGCTTTCCCCTTTCAACCTGGAGCCAAGACTGTGGATTGAGAGCACTTAGTTGTGTTTCCTTACAGGACGCAGAGGGAAGGAAACTCCTCATTGGGCATAACAGATGAAACAACTCCCAGATCTCCACAATACCCTCCCTGATGATTTTCTCTCTCCAAAACTCAAAACAAAATTGGCAAAAGGAAAAAGCATACAAACTCAATATAATAGCTCCTTCTAATCCCAAATCATAATCTAAAATTTAACCCAAAAAAAAAAAAAACTCACATCTATCATCTATGCGGGTTCACTGAATAAATTGATATATGTCAAAACTTACGAAAATCTTATAAAATAAAATGAAAACCCAACTTTTTCAAAGTTAGAAGTGTTACAGTTCAAAAATAATGAACCATTGGAAGCTCTAATCATGCTTCGTTTTACAATAAATACCATCAGTCTCCACAGACTCTCGGTACAACAAGCACTAAAACCATAAAAGACTAATCACCCACGAAAAGGAAACATAAGATCTTTACCCTAAACGTGACTGAACGGACATTATACCCCAATCAATCCCCTCATAGAATGTCGGAATACCATAATGGAAAAAGTGAGATTGAGAAAATTGGAAGAGACCCGCTTCACTAAAGAGGCATATTTGCAAGACCGAATCGCAGATTAAGATTTAAGAGATGGGAGCTTCAAAGGCATGGAATCGTTGCGAAGGAGTCCTAATAAACTCTAAATTTGTTTTGTTTGGTAAAAACTTCAGTTTTTTCTCCTCTGTCTCACTTTTGTTCAAATGAAGATTAGTAAGATTCCGGTTATGGCCACTGTTTAGATAAAAATTTCGGTACTACCATTTTAGAGAGAAAGAGGTAAGGTACATTTTTTTAAAAAATATATATTATATAAAATAATATTTTAATATATCATGATAAAAATAACACATTAATAATATTAAATAATATTAAATATTAAAATAATCTAATTTAATTTGATTCAAGTAATTATAATTTAATTTAAACAACGTTTAATAGTAAAAATAGGATTTGATACCTTATTATTATAATTTTAATCAAAAATTACCGATATGAATTTATATTCTCAAAGTAGAATAATAATATTCTACCCATTTAATTTAAGATACACAAATGATTCAATATTATGTTTTAAATTAATGATTTCATCAGATATGATATAAATGAAGTATAATTATGTCTTTAAGAGAATTTAGTACTTTATTTTCTCATATTTAATAAAATATATGTATTTAGATTCATATTTTTATAGTATTATAATAGTAATCTATACATTTAATTTTAAGTATATCAATTATCTAAAATTAATATGAATTAAAATTTTAATCTATACAATTAAGGATTTCAACATATAACACACATGATCAAAAAATTAAGAGCAAACTTCTCCTTGAAACTTTTTCCCGTCTATGAATCACCTCTTAATCTTTAACTCTCAATTTATTTTACAACTTTTTGCATAAATATCACATCACGTGATTTATCGTGTAGTCTCAAAAGTTTAAGATTTTTCTTTTTACAATCATTTCATTCATATGTCATATCATATCAACTGCAAATTATGTAATTTACCAAGACATTCTCTCTATCATCTAGTACGTATTATGTTAGTTTTACGTTTGTCTCCTATTTTTTAATATTCATATTTTACATGCTCTTATTTAAGATATATTTGTGAGAAAAATAATGTGTTTTCCAAACTTAAGTATTTGAGTACTCTCTCATTTTTTTTATGTACTTATTGTTTATTGTGATTTATACATATTTATATATTATATAGATAATTTACTTGTTAAGACTTTTGACTTACATACATTGTTTGAATAAATTAGTATATTTAGTTAGTATTTATATTGATTTGGGTTGTTTATCTTTTTTAAACATATCTCTTATTTATGATTTTAAAATTTGAGTATTTTTCTCTAATTAGATGTTTTAATAACAAATAAAAGGCTAAAGTTTTTAATGTGAAGCAATTCACCCCTTTGATATTTCTTGCAAAATTATCATATTCAATATAATTAGGTTCTTTTTTATTTTCTTAACCTATCTCACCTTTTCTTGATTTCGTTTGTTTTAAGGTTAAATTATTTTTTGTTAATAATCTTTTAATAAATTTTTTATTCTTTATTCATTTTGAAGATAAATTTACCCTTAATTTTTTACCTATGTGTATATTACATGTTAAAATTTTCAATTAAATTTAAATTTTGGATCGTTAATGTATCTAAAATTAAATATATGCATATATACATTTTTCTTATATATATGTACTATTAGTGTACCAAATACTCATTATGACATAAATATCATTAATTTATATCACATGTAGCACTACAATTAAAAACATGAAATTAGACCATTTGTATAAGTTAAAATAAATAAAAGTCTATTATTATAATACTTTGAAAATATGGATCAATATAGATATTTTTTTGGTTAAAAATGTACCACTAAAATATCAAACTTTTAAAAATACATGAGTTATACATAAGGGGTGATATTTTTATTTTTAGGAGTGTTATTTTTGTTTTGTTTTTTTTTCCTTTTTTTAACTTTTAATTTTTAAGTTATATTTGTTTAATAGTAATAAAAATTATTCAAGATATTTATGTATTTAATTTGACTATAATATAAAATGTAATGTAAAATATTATAACAGTAATAGTAATACTTATTCATTCATACCCCTTATGAATACACCAAATTGTTCTATTTTTATCACATATTTATGTAATATTTTATTATTTTTATCATTTATCTCGTTTAAAAAATTAAAAAATTATTTGTTATCTTTGATTCATTTACAATTTTATAAATTTTAATTTAATATTTATCATTATTTTAATTTTATTGTTTAAATAATTATAATAATAATAATGTTATTTCTATTGAATTTAATTTATATTACTATTCTCGTTTTTATTATATTTTATTCTACTAGTCAAATTTGACCTTAAAATTATATTATTTAGATTATATATTCTCCTAAGATAAAAATATGTATTTTTCACTATAAAAAATTATTTGTCCATTCTCTAAAAACAATATAATTTTAATATACTAAAACAAAATTGTTAATAAAAATATAGGACAATGGTGGTCAAAATTATGTAAATCACGCCTCAATTATTAGAATAAAATTATGTAAAAATTATAATAATATATGAATTAAAATATTATTATTTAAGTAAAATTAAAATGGAGATAAAATATTACAAAACTAAATAAAAAGAAAATGATACAATGAGGTAATCATATGCAAACCAAAATAAAAAGAAAATGATACAACGAGGTAATCATATGCAAATCATGTAATGAACTTAATTAAAAGATACTTAAAATATTTTTGAAAAAAAATACTAAAAAAATATATTATTTTTAAATTATAAAACTAAATTATTTAAATAACTTAATTTTAAATAACATGATATATGCTTACCTTTGGATTGAGAGTATATTTGAAAAGATTAAATATAATTAATTAATTTTTTTCTTATTACATGATAAATACAAAATTAATTATAATTATAATTTCAAAAACTATTATTACATGTGCATCGAAGAATTTTCCCGCTATTTATTGCGATTAAAAATTTGAAAAAACAATAAAAATAATAAATTTTAATTTTATACCATAAAAATAGCAGTTTTTATGTTTATATTATACATTTTATTATTAAAAAATATAACATATCATTTAATTTGCATTGAAAGTCCTCTAATTAGATGTCATTTAAATTAAATTATGATCATTTTGACATATTTAATATTAAATGACATTTAATTAGATACTATTTAATATTAATAAGATGTTAATTTTATTATTATAAAATTTATTTTGATATTTTATGTAATTTTTTTAAAATATTTAATTTGTTAATTAATTAAAGTTTCTCAGAAATGGAGATTTTTTAAATGGGTATTTTGTTTTTTGAGGTTGTCAAAGCTATTTGGGTAAATTAATATGACCTATTGGTATAAGATGAAAATCTCAAATTCAAGATTTAAAAATGTAGATGTTAAAAATCTATTAACAAAAAAAAGTTATTTGAATAAATTAATGGATATTTATATAAATATATTATTTAACTATAAGTTATAATAAATTTACTATTAAATTATTATTAATGTTGGAAATATATTATCAAAATTCTTATAAGTGTTAAAAATATAGTGATATATTTATACAATTAATAAAAAATTTAGTTGTAAAATTATAATACTAATAAAACTTTAGTCATAGATTTATTACAATATAAAGTTTACTTGTATATTTGTATGAACACTTAAGTTTGATAGTAAATTTATTAGTTTAACCAAGTTATTTTATTATGAGATAAATGAACACAAAGTCCTTTTAATTATGACACTTAAAATATTTTAATTCATTTTTTATTTTGTAATATTTTAATATCTTTGTTATGAAAAAAGTATTAAACAAAGATAAATTATCAAATTTTTAAACTTTTTTTTATTAATTTTATAGTTATTGTTTTCTATTGTTATGTTAAATACAATCTATGGAATTAATATCTTAATAATAGTTAAAAATATGAAAAAAGTTGGTTGTTTGTACATATTTTGTAACTTGTTCAAAACAAAAGAATTAAATTATTATAAAAAATAACAAAAAAATTAAACTATTATTCTTGACATAACTAAGTGACTTATATTGTCACCTACCTTTTTATTATTAAATTGGTGACAAGACAAGTTTACTAGTTTTTTGGAATAAATCACTCAAATTTAGTAGTTTTTTAATGATAATTTGGTCTATTAATTAAAAAAAATGACAACACAGACTTAGGTTGACAATTTGGTCCATATTAAAACGTTATTTTAAAATAAAAATATTTAAAAAAAATAAAAAATTTAATCATAAAAAAACAACTGAATCAAAGTGCTCTAATTGAAATATATAATTGATCGACATTTTTCTCGATATTATTTAGATTAAACTAAAAAAATACCATCAAATTTAAGCTATTTATATAGATTTATCACTTAACTTTGAGTTGTAACATACTTAGCACCAAACTCTTATTAGTGATACAAACTTACAAATTTCGTGACAAATATATCACTAAACTTCTTATTAGTTATACAAATTTACCATCAAACGTATAACGGTAGTGATAAATCTATAATACTTATAAGAAATTTAGTAATATATTTATCATATCTTAAAATTAAGTGATAAATTTATATAAATGATGTGAATTTAATGATAAATTTATTAATTTATTCTATTATTTAAGTTCAAAGATAATAACTTTTAAGATACAATATAATTTTATTTAGGAAAGACAACGTCATCCTTGCGACTTATATTCATTAAATAATATATATTATATTTAATTAATATATTTATTATTAAAAAAGTAAAATTCATCATTTCATAACGTAATTTAAATTGATCAAATATATTTATTTAGACATGTTCATATTTTCTAGATTTACCCACTTACCCATCTAACAAATTAAGTGAGTTTTTTTTTTTAAATTTCATAAAATCTCTTTTTTATACATATAATTTTATTTTTAATATTTTTTTTAAAATATATTTATTTTTTTATGATGTAAATGAACACATATTTTTTAATGTTATATAAAAGTAGACATATTTTTTTATTAAGAAAAGTAGAAGTAAAAACATATTAAATAATTAGATCACTTATATATCAAAAGTTTTTTCTAATTATATACAATAACAAATATAAAATTTATAAAAATAAAATATTATCTTAATAATATTAAATAATATTTAATTAAAAAATTAATATTAAAAGATTTAAATAATCTAAATTTAATATATAATTAGATGATATTTCATTTAAAATAATAAATTACCTTTTTAATAATAAAATATATAAATTAGATATAAATAATACAATTTTTTATAATTTTAAATTTTAAATAATATTTTATTGTTTTTTATAATAATTAGACAAAAATACATGAGCTGATAAAAAAAATATTACTTATATTATATTATATGTTATCTATTAATATTAATAGTTAATATTATTATAACTTCTTATACCTTTTAATTTTTATAAAAATAAAGAATAAAAGTCAACTCATTCTCTGGAACTTATATCTCTTGCCTCAGATTGAAACTCTAAAATTCCCAATCGTCATTGACGCCATTGAAGTCTCCTCCCACAAGCTTCCTTCACGCCATCCGTTGTCATCTTGCCCTAGGTTGCGTCTTCTCCTCTTTTTCATTCTTCACGTTTCACTCTAACATAAAATCCTAAATTAACTATTAGGTGGCTTAATTATAATTTTTTCCCCTTCTTCTTGCATTTTTATAAATATCTTTATTTAACTTATCGTATAATTTACATATTATTAACTTCGATAAAAATACAAAAATACTATTTAAAATTAAAAGATGTTAATCAAAAATTAAGATATTAAAATTTAATAGCAAGATATATAAATGATACAAATGTATTAATTAAGATATTTTTATAATATTAATCTCAATGATTTTGATATAAATTTAATATAAATTTTTTCCCCTTCTTCTTAAATAATTATTTTATTTTAGTTAAATATATATATAAACAAGTTATAATAAATAAATAAAAAATATAACATTAAGGGATAAATTAGTAAAAAAAATTAGCAAAAAAAAAATCGAAAAATTTAGCAAAAGTAGAAAAAAAGAAGTAAATTATTGGGGCGGTGGGAGTCACGTGAAAAACAAAACCGGGACAGCCCCAGTGTATATATTGGATTCCACGTACCCTAATTTCACTCTCTTCCCTTTCCACACCAACGTCGGCCGTAAGTATCCTCCAACTCTATTGCCTCCGGCCGTCAAGTATCCTCCAACTTTGTTGCCGCCGGCCGAATCCCGTAAAGTATTATGCATGGATGGCTATTAGTTTCTAATGGGTAATCTCTTCCTAATCTTGATTTATTGGTTTCAGTTTTTTCTTAGAATTGCCAACCTTGTATGTATGATACTGTGAGATTAACTAGTTTAGGGATCTGATATGATGATTTATGACCTTTTCAGTCATTCAAATGTGTTATTCTCAACTTTTTAATACATTTCAAGGGCCTCATCTTTATTGCGGCCTAGGGCCTCACAAGATCTTGACCCGCCCCTGTTCGTTGGTTAAGATACTAAAATCAGTTTGCTTCAGATAAACAAACTTTAACGGCATTGAACTGATTGACGTTCAATGTGTAATGTTTGTGGAATGTTTGGATGTGTTTTTCTTCGTAGGAAAAATATACGAGCTGGATTTAAGGGTGTTGTGTTTGCGATCGCAAGTTATAAGTGGAGTTATAAATATTGTTTTCCTTACTTTATTTCCCCATTGCTTATTTTCTTTCCCCATTGGCTTAGTACATATCATGTTCTAGGATGTAACTATTTGAGGAAACTGATACCCTCGAAATTTCTTCTGTTTATTTCTTAAATTGGAGAAAAGGAAGTGAAGATTAGAGTTACTTGTATAATTAAATTGTCCTTAAATTGGATAATCTGATATTGTAAATGGAATATTTGTGTTTTTTTATTGTATGTTGGAAGGCAGGGCCGGAGTAAGTGGGGGACTGGGGTGGGCTACGGCTCCCTAGTTTGATAAATTTTTCTTACTAGTATATACTTTTTAATATTTTTCAAGATAAATATTGTAATAAAATTGTTATTATTATAAATAAGTAAATAAAAATAAAACAAGTAATATAATCCTTTATATTTTATATTTATTTATCATATAAAATATTTTATTTACTATTAAATAGTTTATAACACAAAGTTTAATTGGTCCGGTCCCTATATGAATTAAATTTTAGCTCCGGGCAAACTTGGCCCTCTGAAAAATTTGGCCAGGCTGGAAGGTAATATTGGTGTCTGCTGTCCTAATTGCTGTCTTGGTAGTGAATTCACCTTTTTATATTTCTATGTTTTCATGCCTCTCTTTTTTAGGACAAACGATACTGGTGTAACCTGAATCTTATCCTCTACACCACAACATGAACCATGTTTTCATGTTTGTTCAACTTGTTCTCTGCAGGTGTTATGTTTCACATTTGTTACAGTATTGGGTAGTGGTTCGACAGTAGATTTCATGGAAGGCAATATTAAAACTAATGATGTGGACTTGAAGGGCAAAGGAAATGAAGGATCATCATGTATTAAGCTAAAGGTGTTGTTTTTTGCAAGAGCTAGAGATCTTACTGGCGTGTCTGACATGTTAATGGAGGTATCACCTGGTAGTACAAGTGGAGATTGTTTAATGAAGCTCATGGCCACATTTCCAAATTTGGAAGAGATACGCAATTGCATGGTTCTTGCTCTGAACGAGGAATATACAACTGAATTGGCAACTGTTAAAGACAAAGATGAGTTAGCCATTATACCTCCTATAAGTGGTGGATAGATTTACCCATACATAAGCTATCATGAGTTCGAAAGGACTAAAATCCTAAATTTCAATATGATGTTTACAAGGGACATATAAGTCTTTCAATTTTTAAAATTGTAATACTTAAGTCACATATGTGATTAAAGGCTCTCAATTTTATACTTGATTAAAGGCTCTCAATTTTAAAAATAGAGTGGTTTATTTATCCCTTATAAAAAATAATGTGATAAAAGTATTTAAATGATACAAATAAAATAACTTCTTTAATACTTTTCCATGTATAAACCTTTTAATGTGTTTGTATAGAAACTTATGAAAGATATTGTATTTGTGAATTGTGTTATTGTAAGTTTATTTTGCTCTATTTAGACCTCAATGAACGTCAATGATTAAATAAAGATGCAGATTTGACCTTTTTTGCTTGTTTTAATCATGGTTGTCATACTGCCTGATTATTTGGTTATTTACCTTCTTTTATTTTTTTATTTATTAATTTTCGTGTATCTTAGTGACACTAATTACTGTAATAATTAAAAAACAAAATAAGAGCTATCTCTATACCCGTCTGAAGTTCTTAGTTTCAATTCCCCACACTGAATAAAATGATTTTGTTTTATAGTATTTAATTATTTTTCATTTCATTTATACTATTTAATTCATAAAAGGTTTTATTTATATAATTTGTTAATCTTTGTCTAAATGCATCATACGTTGGTGGTATATTTATAAAACCTCAAATAAACGAATGCATATTTTCTTTGCAATTTACTTTTCTTTCAATTCTTTTCAAAAAAATTATGGTGAATTTGTTTATGTTAAATTTAATTTTTAGTATGAATTAAATTTTTTTTATTCTAAAAAAAAGATGTAATTTAATTTCCAAATATGCTTCATTTTATATGTTGATTTAAATTATTTATTTTCATATTTGTTTGATTTATTTTGAGTTTATTACTTCTAATTAATTGATTATTAGTTAGATAATTTTAATCTTATGATTTACTATCCAGAGAGTAAATTATAGGAAATATTTGAAATATTTTGACATAGATAAATATAGAGATCGAAAAATTTGTACGAACCTTTATAGTTTTAAAATCATTGATCTTAATGTTTTATTGTTTTATTAAATTGTATATTTTTATGTAAATTAATGAACAAGAATATTTTCAATTGACGATCGAAAGAGAATTTTAGATTTTTTTTGAAAATTGTTAACAAATAGAGAGAATTAAATTCAATTGGTTACATAAATAAAACATGATTAGAGATAAGGTGAAATCGATTTCCTAAAAGTTTTTTTTTTATTAATTTAATTTTTATATAACATCTTTATTTTTTTTTTTTGCACATTTTCTTTAAATTGATTTTATTTTAAATTCCAATTACAATAATATTAGTGATTTTTCTAGATAAAATTAAGATTAATATAATTTTAGTATTTGTTAAAAGTAAATTACTAATTTCTGAGAAATATTTATCACTTACTATAAAACTACGATACTATACACTTATATTTTTACACCGATAAAATATATTTAGATAACAAGTTGTAATGTAATTTGCGAAGTTGTTAGATCGATGCTAATTAAATAATATAAATATAACTTTTATTTGTACTATTTTGTTAGTCTCTTTTTAAAAGTGTTACGTTTAATGGTGAATTTGTAATAACTTAAATAATTTAAATCATATATTTATACTTTTATTTGTGAATTTATTAAACTGATACTAATTGAATGGTATACATGCATTTTTTACGAATTTGATGGTATAAATAAAATTAAAAATAATATAGTAGTATAAACAAAACAAACATAATGATTTAAAATTATTTCTGTAAGTGACTATAAAAATAGGTTCACTTACACTACTAATGTGTAGTACCAAAAAAATAATAATAATAACAACAAAGGAACCTATTTGTTTAAAAAAAATTAAAACTACTATGCAAAACTCATCAAAATTTGATAAATGATAAAAGTAACGAAGTTTATATTAATCAGAATTGCCACCAACAATTAATAGAGTTGTTATATGTCAAACTTTTAAAACCATACTTGGAATAAATTTGTGACGTTGTGAATTAATAACTAGCCTTTTCTATATACTATAAAAATTAACTAGCCTCCTTGAATTGTTCTCATATTGAGTTTGGTTTTAGTTTCATACATTGGCAACCAAGCCAAGAGCCCTTGCCGTTGCCGCAAACATAGTTGATCCAATACTCCCAAGTCCCTGCCATAATTCAAATGAATTCTATGGTCTTTGAAAAGGAATTATAAGAATACAATTAGCATATACTATATAGCAATTATCGCTAAATAATAACTATGCGATCATTTAGACAGCCAAGTTCATAGAGAGACATGTTAATGCAGAAGCATTCCAAATCTCATTAGCTATTTACACGTTTAATTTGTATTGTCAAGTTTTATGATAGTGCTTTTTTCTTTTAGCGTGAGCTGTGTATTATATAA
Organism: Hippophae gyantsensis; assembly: GCA_030763125.1. Lineage (NCBI taxonomy): Eukaryota > Viridiplantae > Streptophyta > Magnoliopsida > Rosales > Elaeagnaceae > Hippophae > Hippophae gyantsensis. Next base: position 7,701,883 of record CM061032.1, read on the forward strand.
ACCATTCCATACTAACTTTGTGAGATGGTTGGTATTCATAATCTTTGTAATCGTCTCTTGGAGATTAGTATTTTCCTTCAGTTTTGGTGGTTCGATCAATGAAATGTTACTCATCTCTGTAGTGATTTAGCTCAGAGTTTTATCGATAGATTTCCTACATCAGATTTGGTATCAGAGCCTTTGGTTCACCTGAGGAATGATGTCTAAAGAATATGAAGGAAAACGGAAGATGATTCACAATGCTCGCAATGTGGAAGCTACCCAGACTGAACTTTGCGATCTAGAGTCTCGAATGGACTTGCGATTCGGAGGAATCCAACAATCACTTGACTTGATTACGCAACAGGTTATGGCACTTCAACAATATCGCAATAGGGATAGGCGTGAAGCTCATCGCACATCACCACCAGCTCAACACCAAGCACAATACCACGAGCAGCCACTGTTCCTTCGTGATTCAGTCAAACATCCTTCGCGAGAACCCCTTATTCATTTGCCATCCAGAAACCCACACTCACCCATTCGTGAGACACCCAGACACCAATCGCCACCTAAGAACCCACCACTTCCTTCTTCGCATCGCGTTGAAGTGTTTCCATCTCTGACCCATGGCCCAGTCGACTCATATGACGAAGAGTCTACCCCAGTTCCCCTTCTCATACCCAGAACGCATCTAAAAACCCACTACCATCTTTGTTATGTCAAGCTGAACCTCCTTCGATGACTTCCCATACCCCAAACCAACCACTCGTGCTGCTCACTTCAGCTGTTCAACCTTGCCCTCCCGTGGGTTTCTCATAACAGACGCTCCATTATCCTCACGTTGAATTCAAGAAAAACATCTCACTACGTTTGTCATTTAATTGTCCCAAAGCAAGCATTGAAGAACAATTTCAGGATTGTGATTCTAAAGAACATAGGTATGTTCATAATCTTTATTTTGCTATGGCTTGTGAATACCTGGGAAGAAAATCAGATTGTTATCCTATGTTTTGCTGGACTTAACCTATTGATAACGTTCTAAGATGATTGAGTCTAATAGAGAATTATTTTGAATTTGTGGGAGCTATTGAGTATGCACTAGTGGAGAATTTAAGTTTTTGAAGGAACCTTTTACTGATAATTCTTGTGTTTTAGTTGGGAAGGGAGCTTTTGGCTTAATCCATGACAACCACTTGTTGCTTGTGAACACAAAGCCATTCTCTGCAAATTATACAACAAGTAGACTAAATTGAATTTTTCTCGGACTTGAGATTGAAAAGAAACAGACAAAATATACACTGAAGTTAGTGGATGAGAATTCGGTTGATACTACAAAGTTTTTGAACTATCATGTGATTCCTAAGGGTCTTGTTCGATTGCCAAAAGGTTATGGTTAAAACATTACCTTTTTGCAAGTTGAGCCAATTTACTAATCATTTTAGAAGGAGAATTGGAAGGGATGTATAGCTAAAACCTTGTCTAAGCAGCAGAGAACAATTCTAATTTAAATTGCTTCTGCATATTGCTGTATAGGGAACCATCCAATGGATTTCTGCATTAATTCCTTATCTAACTGCTGGTCTTGTCTCAAATGTGAACTCATTTTTAATGATGCTGCTCTTGTGGGAGGATGGTTGAAAGTTGGGAAGGTTGATTTCAATATTGTTTTCAGTTTACATTGATATTTATGGCTCAACCAACAAAGATCACTGTCTCATTTGTGGGTATAAAATCAAGTTATACAACTATTGAAGTGAAGTTTCAAGTATGGTATGCCGGACTTTGAAAGAACATCTTGAGCACTTGAAGAAGGTGTTTGAAGTCTTGAGGAAAAATGAGTTATATGTCAAGAAGGAAAAATGTTTTTTTATCCAAGATGAGGTGATGTTTTTGGGATATAAGATAAAGGAGGGAAGCTTATGATGGATGGAACCAAGGTGAGAGTCATCCAAGAATAGAAACCTCCTATTAAGGTTCTGAGTTAAGGTCTTCCTACAATACCAATGCTTGCAACAACAACAAAAAAAAGAACATGTGTTTAAAGGAGGATTTGTGGTGAATATTTCCCAGACCATACAGAATTTGAAGGCAGTTGGATCTTCAATGAATAAACTTTTCAAGTGGCTGATCTTCATGAAAACAAACTTCAAAGGATTAAGGTCTTCGTCAATTTTCAGATGGCTGATTTACATAATGATCTTCAAATATATATTCCACATTTTCATAAAGATTCGAGGTCGAATCTTTTCTAAGAGTGGCACTCTAATGCAGCAGCATTCTAACTCTCATTAGGTATTTACATGTTTACTTTAATTTGTATTGTCGTTCTATTGAGTCTATTGTTGTTTATTTGCTATTAAGTTTTATATTAGTGTTTTTTCTTTTAGCGTGAGCTGGGTATTATATAAACCAGTCCATATTAATTTTGTGAGACGGTTGGTATTCATAATCTTTGTAATCGTCTCTTGGGCACTAATATTTTCCTTCATTTTTAGAGGTTCATTCAATGAATTGTTCCTCATCTCTGTAGCGATTTAGCTCAAAGCTTTATCAATAGACTTCCTGTCTCACATGTGAGAAAAGAAACCACACAGTCCCTGTATCTGTGTGGTTTAGGTAAAGCCAATTTAAAAATTCAGCAAAATAAAAATGTATGGCCAAAGGAAAAAAAAATTAGTAACAAGGTCACTCCAATAAGCTTGCTAAAGTTTCTCTAATTGACAAATATGAAAGGAATGGAAAATATTTACTTTTCAATTACAAAAACAATTTACACTTGTAGTGACAACCACAATTATCCAAGATTTCTCCTCATCAACTCTCTAAACTCAATATCAGTGCTTTTAAGCATCAAAGATAAAGGCAAATTCATTCCATTCTCTACAGCCTCAATATGTCTAGGCCTTATCCTATTTTCTAAACTAAAAGCAAAGTATTGAGGAAACTCCTTCAACTCCTCTAACTCCCTACCCATCTCCATTCCAAAGTACACAAATTTTGGCTTAAAATTATTCTCAATACTGTAAGTAAACAGAGCTGGGCACCTCAATATCATCCCAATAGCCTCATCTTTTGAAAACCCCAAACTCTCCAAATATTTGAGTTTGGGTTTCAATGTATTTTCCACACTAGAAACCAACAAAACTGAGTCCTGATAAGCCAATGATTCAAGATCCTTAAACCCTAGCCTCTGAAGGTAAAAAAGTGTTGGTTTGAGCTGGTCTCTCACACTGGAAGCAAGCAATCTTGGGCATTTATTAATCACCTTTCTAAAGTTTTGATCTGGGATTTTAAGATCTTGAGAGAGGAAGTTGAAGACTGGGATGAGATCAGATTTGATGTTAGAATTAAGGACTTTAGGACACATCCCAAATATTTTAGCTAAATCTTTTTGGTGTATACCTTTGGATTGGAGGAAAGAAATTATGGATTGAATGGAGTGGAGAGTAGCTTTGTGAAGAGATGGGTTTTGGGATAATGCTTTACCTGAATCAACACCCATTATTTCAAGGCATAGGATTTTCTCTTTGAATTGATGAGAAAGATTTGCTTGGGCTGGTATGTAAAGTGGATGTTTTTGAAGGAGGCTTTTAGGTTTTGCTGATGGAGGAGTTGTTATTTGGGAACTTGAGGCAAGATATGATGGTTTCTGGGTTGATAAGCATAGAGAAGAAGACTGCAATGTAGCTGCTGCTCTCATCGTGGTCACTGGTTGTGAGTTCTGAGTGAGAAACTTCTCTCTTTTGAAGGAAAAATATCCAATTCGTTTGAGTACGTGACACGTGTTTGTTTGAGTAAAACCCATTGGATAAGACCGGATACCTCATATTGCTGTGGGTCCCAATATCTCACAGAACGGTTTTTGGGCCGATTAATTCACATTAGATATTCGTTACCATGCTTTAAAATGAAACACAACTTTTTTTTTATGATAAAATTATTATTTATTTTTGAAACATGATTTAATATTTTAAGTAAATAAAATTTAAAATTAATATAATTTTTTTAAAATAAATACTTAATAAAAAGTATAAAAATAATTTAATTATTAAAGAGTATATTTTAAAAATAATAAAACATATATCTATTTCTTATTATTATAGTATGAGATATCTTTATATTATTATAATCTTAAATAATTTAATTAATTTTTTATATTTTAAATTAAATATTTATTATTTTAATGTTAAATAATTTTTAATAATATTTTAAAATAAATAATTCTCAATCTTTCTATTTAATTCTTTTGTGTGTGAAAGATTATCAACATTATTTTTTCAAATTTTAGTAAAAAGTTACTTAGTATTAAAAAAATATTAAAATAATAAGTTTTTAATTTAAAATTAAATAAATTAGATTAAATTCTTTTATAATAATATGAATTAAATATGTTTTAATTTAAAGTAAAATGAGTAATATATTTAAAATACAAAAATGAGTAACATAAGTGTGACAAAATCCAAATATGATTGTCATATTTGTTCTCAATTTAGATAGCAGCTAGGTTTGGATGGTGATGAAAATCATCCATGGGTGAGTTTGTCTAAGCGATTCAGTTTGAATCGTTACCTTTTGACAGGTTAACTTCAAACTTTCTGAATCTTATGTGCATTCCGCGGACCCAATTTGAATTAAAAGCCTTGCACATCTTTATTATTGGCGCTTCGAGGGCTAGGTTTTGATTTTGTATTTTTATTTTCAGATGATTGAAGTTGATTAGTCTGAAATAGGTTTGTAAGGGTTTACTGTTACAATTTCAAGTAATTAATCTTTCAATTGGGACTTAATACAACACAATTATAATATGTAATCATATCATGTCATACCATTTGAGATACTTTACAAATTTATGATGAATAATATTTTTAAATCATTTGATATAGTGTAATTAAATTTAAGGAGATGATTTCATTTTGATTGTATTTACGATATAGGCATGATTTAGTGTATTTTGGCATTCTAAATTCACATAAAATAGGTGTATCCAACATGACTCTTGTTGTCCTAAAAGTGATCATGCAATTGAAGTTTTCAGCATGCCTAAATTACATTATACAGATTGTAAGGATCATTTTGAATTATTTTGTTAAGACAATCATAGGAGAAAGTGGGATAGACCAAGAAAATTTCCTTGCAGCCAATTCAAATTTAGATCCAAAATGGTCACAATCACTAGAAATCAACAGTCAGAAAGCTGCAGCCATGTAGTCTTCTCTATCTGGTACCAAGCCTAATGCTAGTTACTCTCTACTGACCTGTTTATGTATTGTTTTCACACGGTCAGCTACTACAGCCTTTATTTACGAAGGATTGGTCTGAGTGATTTAACCAACTAATATACTCTAGTGTCCCTAAAATGTAACATAGCATGTTCAACGCCTGTTCTTTCTCTCAGCAACTATAGAGAGAAGCCTTGAAACTCCTTGAGTCCACATCTCATATTCTCTCAGGTTCTTGCACTCAAATTCTACCACCCCTCGTGTCTCTGTTCTCAAACCGAAGTATTGTCGCTGCTCCCCACTATCGAGCAAATGTCTTCCAGGCCATGCTGGAACGTTCTTGTGCACTTCCAAAACCACATCTGCATTCCCAAATTCACAAATTCATTTTGAAAATTGTGGTGTTGATCATGTCAAGATAGATACTAAAAAGAACATAGCTTACTTTTTTTCTTCTTTGTAATAGTCCCAGCAACATGTTTACTCTTCATTTTAAGCATCACCTAAACAAAACAAAAAGAATCCAATTCATTTCTTGTGGTAAAATTTTGAAGACTTTATGTTTAGAGCGTTGAAGAAATCTGACCTGGCCTGTTCTATGAATGTAAACGGACACTATTTTCCAATGCAGATCACCTGTGTATGATGATACAAAAATATTTTATTGTTTTTGTGGCAGAAAAATAAGAGAATTAGATCACCAATCACTAATCAAAGAAGTAGGTGAATGTCATTTACCTTTACGGGTGCGCTTGAGGAGTTCACTACCTTTAGCTAATAACTCTTGGTTACAAAACTCCACAGTGTTATCTCCTAGGCATATATCACCACTAAAGCTCTCACTACTTTGACTATTACTGCCTTTGCCACAAACACCTTTTCCCATTCCTATTTTCTTTTCAACTGGTAGCACTGCTGTTATGTTCCATACTTCCTTCATTGCCCTTGCTTTAAGTGTTGTTGCTCCACGTAAAGCTGCATATGATAACATTTTGGTTTAATTACATGGTATACCCTTTTTGTGCATGTAGTTTTATTTTTAACTTCTTGAGTCAAAAAAAAATTTCTTGTAACGTGAGTGATCATATATTTTTTAATAAAAGAGATCAAAAATGAAATCAGTTTTATAAATGGATCATGCACCGGATGGGTAACATTTTTTAAACTTTCACCTTCCTTTCTTTTGTTATTTGTCCATTTATGTTATAGGAAAATGAAATTATGTTTTTTTAAATGAAAGAGATTAAAAGTGAAGCAAGCTAAATAACACCTAATAACATTTTTTAAACTCTCACATTCCTTTCTTTTGTTCTTTGTACATTTATATTATTAGATACATAACGAGTACATCCATCTGGAAACAGAACATTATGAGAGTATATACCTGTTGCAGCTGCAGCTGTAAGAGTTATGATATCATCATGAGACTGGACATTAACAGCAGAGCTCACAACAGAAGCAAGGTGGTCATGATCAGCTCCCAGTGCTTCAGCAGCCTCTGCACATTGTGCTGCAACTAGGGTTGCAGCAGATGCTACAGCCGTGTTGGTTTTGACTGTATTTTCGTTCTTTAGAGACGCTGTTGTTGCAGCTGCAATTGCGGCCACAGCAGCCGCAACTGCGGCAACAGACACAGCAGCATGGACCTGAGCATTGTGAGCTCGGTTTTCTTCTTTTTTCTTCTCTTTTCTTTCTTTCAACCACCTCCCAACGGTCTTGGCTCCACCTGCAGGAGTGCTGCTGATATTTCCAGCACTTGTACGGCTGCCATTGAATAAGTGATGTATGCTGTTGTTGGCACGGAAGAACTGCATGAACAAATATTAAAATTTAAAAACACCATGTTACCTTAGAAAATCAAATCAATGTGAAAAATGCTAAGATGGTGAAAGTAACTGGCCTCTAGCATTCTAGATTGTGATACAAATGCAGTATGTTGATAATTAATAATCTTGGGTGAAAAGCAAGATTGTAGAAAGAAGAAAAACATCACATAAATGCTGCTTTGGTTTAGGTTCCTGGTAGTATATTGCTTCCATATGTTTCTTTATACTATTCTGGTGTAACATTTTACTTTATTGCTTTGGATCATTACTTGGGTTGGCTGATAGCTTAACAAGCGTGTAAATGAAAGTGCCAAAATTGCAGGTCAGGATTAGCGCTAGCTTGTAATTATCTGTTTTCACACACAACCTTGAGAAGACTGAAAAGTAATTGCACTATGAAACTTTCTTTCCTTTATTTAATCTTTTTAGAGTCAGAACATATAACTGTTTTTGAGGTTTGTTTACTTTTTAGCTTATTGCATATCTGAATAAGCCTAGCAAGTCTGATCTAGCTGGTACCCATGTTCTGTTTCCCACCTCTCTTTTTTCACTATTAACTTATAATTTTAAAGTCATAATTATCAGTATTTTGTGAAAAAATGTAAGCTTTTCTTGATAAAAAACCTTAAAATTAACCAAAATTCCTTATGCAACAAATTGTCAGTTATAATTATTTCTAATATTTTAATCAATAATTTTCCACCATTTTAAAATGCTGTAACAGTCTTTATAGAAAGAAGAGAAAAGCATTACTATGATCAAAATAAAATTGTCCTTTTGTCATTAAATCTTGAATTTATTACTTATTATACAAGAAACAGAGCATCAGATGCAGAAACTGAAACTCAGAAGGTGTATGCGTCCAGAGCGACAAAAGGAAAGCCGAAAAACTAGTTTCCAACTCTGTCTTTAGGAAAATATACATATAAATTATATAATCACCAAAAAATCTTCATTTTTTTAATTAATTTAATAAAAATACAAAAAGAACAGAGGAAGACCTTAACGACGTCGTCAAACTCATCAGAAGGAGATACAGGAGGGCTGTCTGTCTCTGTTAGAGAGCCACCATTCAAAGGTCCACTGCTATGTGAGAGCCTCCCAGACGTTAATGGTGAAACTTCCTAGAAGAAGAAAAAAACAAATCATAAAGATTGTCTTTTTCGGGCTCATTATGTTCAAAATCTAAAAAAGTCTTAGTAAACATACCTCTCTCATGGACTGTGACATAATACGGTCAAGTAAAAGTTGAGAAGTAGTAGAAGAAGCGAAAGAGAATTGATGCCCAGAAAGCATTGGAATTTCCTCAGACTCTCCAGGCATGTCTTCTGGTATAGAAGTTGTAGTAGTACAACAAGATGAAGTGTTTGCTGACTTAGAAACCATACTTGAATTAGAAGAAGAATTATGATTTGGAGTCAATGCTTTGGAGACTTCAAGAGCAGAAGCGCTCCAAGACCTTGACAGAAACTCCATTGGGATTCTTGGGCTCTCCGGCAGGTGGGTAACGCCGGAGGAACTATGCTCTGACCGACCGGAGAGTCTAAGATGCAACTTCTCTTCCATGAAGTGAAAGCTAGTAAATAGTAAGGGATTGATGGGTTTTGAATTTTGGACAAAGATGGTGAGATTACTATGTCAATGACTGTTTATATATGGCTTGTGGGTTTTGGAGTTATTATGACGTATGTGGCAAGTTCCAGTCAACAGGAAACCAGGGAATCTACCACTGTTAGCTGGTAAATGGATGGTGTGTTATTTTTGTACTTAACATAAGTGACCTTGCTATTATTTCAACATTAAATCTATTAATTAATATAATTGCTAAAACATTATTTAATATCCGGCAATTTCGATTATAAATAATTTAAACAAATAATATTAATAAATAAATAAATTTAAATTAATTAATAATTTTTAAAATATTTAGTTACGATTAAAAATACATATAATAATATATTATGTTTATTTAAAAATAAAAAGTATTTATCTAAATTATTTAACTCCTTATCTTCAATTAAAACCAGTAAGAAAAAATCTCTTAAGATAACAGTGGTTTTAATTATATTTGGTCGCATCTCTCGTTAACCATTGAGGTAAAAAATGCTTAAGAACCCACTTCGCCCTAAAAAATGCCTATTTTCGTTCCGATTTTGTGCGTGCTGCTGGTTAAGTAAGTTCAATTTTACTTAACTATTTATGTTTGTGACATCATATAAATCGAAACATATATATATATATATATATATATATATATCACTTGTTTTACTTAAATTCTAAAGTGTTGAAAAAACAAGAAATAACTCTACACAAAAGAGTTCTCTAGTTTGTATTATTTTCTTCATGTTTTCATCTGATTGTATAGCAAATTTATAAGGAAATTTTCTTTCCTTTAATTATTCTTTTGAATTAAGGATTCTCGATTTACTCAATTAAGGATTAAGCTTTGTTTCTTTCCTTGAATTAAGGATTCCTTGCTTTACTACTAATTAAGGATTCCGTTTTACCTCTTGAATTAATGATTAACTTTGTTTTATTCCTTGAATTAAGGTCCTTGTTTTATTCTTTGAATTAAGGTCCTTGTTTTATTCCTTGAATTAAGAACTATCCACATAATTTGGATCCGGATAGGTTTATGGATCCAAGCTTGACAAAAGTCGTTAAGCCGATGAGAAGCTGCTTGGTAAAGATGTCGGCTACTGGTCAAGCTTCTTGTATAATGTGTCTGAATTATTGCGTGATTGAACTTGTTCACGAACGTAATGACAATCAACTTCCCAATGTGTTTAGATCCTACGTGAAACACTGGGTTTGATACTATATGCATAAATGCCGATTGTCACAAAACAAGGACATAGGAAGAGTTGTAGGAACACCTAAATCACACCTGAGAAGACGCTTTAAGCCATATCAACTCACACGATTGAAGCCATTGCACGATACTCAGACTTGGCGCTTGATCGGCAATATTTCTTACTCTTCCACGTGACCAAGTTTCCACCGACAAATGTACAAGAATGGTGGACTTTCGATCAATTGCATTCCACCTTGATCAAGATCACAATACCCCATTGATTTGTGTGTTGTCATTCTTCTTCGTGATAATACCACGACCCAGCTGATCCTTTTAAGTAGCGTAAGATCCTTTTAACAATTGGGTCAAATGCTGTGTTGGGGAGTTGCATGAATTGGCTCACAATACTTACGAGAATATGTGATGTCGTGCGGTGATTGTTAGGTAGATCAACTTACCAACCAAATGGTAATAACTTATATCCATGAGTGGCGTGCCGCCCAAGCCTAGGTTTGAGCTTCTTTGTCGAAGAGGGTAATGGCTGGTTTAGCATCGCTGTTAGCTTCCTTAAGCAAATCTGGGACATATTTCCTTTGGTTAAGAAAGAGTCCTTTGCGGCGAGGTTGCCATTTCTATACCAAGAAAGTACTTCAATATCCCCAAGGTCTTTAATTGCAAACCTTGTAATGCGAGGACTGTTTCAAAGGTTGAAAATCTCGTCGCATTATCACCGTAATTATCGGATCATCTACATAAATTAGCACAACCAATTTGCCCATAGCTCCCGTGCGAACAAATAGTGAGGAATCGTGGCATTGCCGCTTTTGAAACCAACACTAGTGAACCGAGCTTAGCTTGGCATACCAAGCTCGTGGGGATCGTTTCAAACCATAAATGGATTTGTGCAATTTGCACACTAAATCCAGTTCATGCTTCGAGGATGCCCAGTGGTAATTTCATATAGACTTCTTCTTTGAGATCACCATGCAAGAATGCATTCTTCACATCCATTTGGTACATGGACCACCCCTCATGTTCTGACCTTACGTACGTGCACTCTTATCGTGTTCATTTTTGCAACAGTGCAAATGTTTCTTTGTAATCCACCTCGAATGTTTGAGTGAATCCCCGAGCCACCAATCTTGCTTTATACCTCTCGATTGATCCATCCGACTTGAATTTGAGCTTATAGATCCATTTGCAACCCACAACTTTCTTGCCTTTTGGAAGTTTGGTGATGCTCCACGTGTTGTGTTGATCTAGGGCTTTAAGTTCTTCTTCGTACAGCTTCCTTCCACACCTCAGCTGTTTGGGCCTCACGAAAGTTTTGAGGCTCACCGTAACTCGATATAGTCTTTGAGGAATGCGGCATGGGTTGGTGTCACTCTCTTATATGACACATAATTTGAGATGGGATGTGTGGGTTTCAGTAGGTGACAAAGTCTTGAAGTCTTGTGGGAGGTTGCCTCAACACGCGTTGGATTACGTCGTGGAGCGAGAAGGAGTTATCTCACACTCGTTCACATCTTGTACCATATTGTGAGGATCATCTTGATTATCACCATCTTAAATGCAAAGGTACCATTAAGACGAGACCGCTTCATTGTTACTTTTTAGTAGATGCATCAATGTTGACATGGCTGGGATCTTGTTGTTGAGCCTCAAGTTCAATTCTTGGTAATGGAAACACATCCAAGATGCCATTCCTGACTTGTGATTTCATGTGATTCTTGAAAAAAGGGTTAGTTTCATAAAACCGAACATCTTTAGACACAATTAATCTCCTAAGTTGGGATCATAACACTTATATCCCTTTTGTGTAGATGAATAACCAAGAAAAATACATTTAACAATTTAGGATCCAATTTATCTCGATGATGAGATTGAATATGTACAAAGCATGTGACGCGAATAAAGACTCTAAGGTGTGAAAGGTTAATTTTCCTTCCTTTCATGACCTACAGGGAGACTTGAAATCCAAGACTTCGGACCGGGTAATCTATTGATGATGCTTGGCAATTGTCATAACCCTGGGACCAGACTCTTTGGTACATTCATTTGTAGCATTAATGCTCTAGTTTTTTCAAGTAAGTCCGGTTTTTGCGTTGTCTACACCATTTTGTTGAGGTGTGCCAACACTGACTTGTTTTGATGCATAATGCCATGAATGCTCAAATATTGTTTCATGATATGGGACATGTATTCAAGGCTACTACGTCGACCTTAAGGTTTGAATTTTAGAATAAGAAGTGATTTTTAACAAGATTATGAAAGTCCTTAAATACTTCCATAACTTCATTCTTAGACTTTTAAAAGATATAACCGTGACTCGAGAGAAATCATCAACAAAAATCACAAAATACTTATAACCATCAAAAGATTCATTAATCGTCCCCATACATCCGAATGAACTAGTTCAAAACACTTACTAGCCTAGACAAGGAAGAATTAAAAGGCAATCTAGTGGCACTTAGACAAGTGGCAAGTTTCACATGCAATTTCATCATTTCCTAAGTTTGGAAATAAAGTTGACAAAATTGGTAGAGAAGGGTGAGCTAAAGCGTTGATGCCACGATTGATTATCTTGGATAGGATTAAACTTGGCTTGAAACCCCTGGGATTGTTCTTGGATATGTAATAGAGACCATCTAAGTAAAACCCTTCACCAATCGTCTTTTGGTGACACAATCCCGAAAAATGACATTGTGAGGAGAAAAATGGCTAAGCAATTCAAGGTATTTGTGATTTTTCCTACAGACGAGAAGTTGGAAAGGAAAGGACATATAAAAGCTTCCGACTCGATTTCATCCGACATTAATTTTATTTTTTCCTTTCCTAAAACCTTTACATTCTCACCATTTGCAATTGAAACTTGAGAAGGATTTGCTAATTTTTCAAACTTATGAGAGTTTGACACATGGTTTGTCATATGATCTGTGGCACTGAATCTACAACCTAAAAATCATGCAACATATTTATTTTAAGAAGCGGTTTAAAGGCTTTTATAATACCTTGCATGTCCTCTTCGTGGTATGAGTTTTGTATACGCCAGAAGCCAAACTTGCCTAGCAATGTCGAGTTTCCTTCTTCTATGTTATCCACACAAATTAATTCGGCTCCTCGCGTCTTGCTTTCAAGATACAACATAAACTCATTCATGAGTTGTTGGATTCGTGAAGTTCTTGAATGGATCGACCTGTTAGAGGTAGAGGCAAAAGCATGATTTGCACCTGTCCAGCATTTATTCACTTTCTGTAAACCCTTATCCTTTATAAAATCGTGTTTTAATTTGGATGTAGAATCCAACACGTGTCCAATACGTGGCATTATGGTTGCAATGTTGACACTTCCAAGTTTGGATGCTTCCCTTTGTACTTCCTCTCGTTGGTTAGATAGGCTCTTTCGCTCGGGTGAACTAGCTATCATTGTACCGCTTGTTCATGACTTTCCTCCTTATTTCTTCACGTTGAATTTCGCATACATTGGTGAAGGAAGGAAGTTCAATATTCGTGAGTATATGACATCGTATATCTTCATATGTTGAATCCAGACTGGACAAAAGTTGAAATATCTTATCTTTTCATTTCTCTTTCGTAGTAGAGCTACATCGGTTGTATGAGGACGATATATTTCCAACTCATTCCATATGCTTTTCATGCTTCCTAAGAGTTGTACAAAAGGCTTGCCATCTTGTTCACAGACCGAGATGTCTTTCTTTAATTGAAAAACTCGTGCGGCATTGTTTTGTTGCCATACATTTCCTTAACCGTCTCCCATACAGTTGGTATCTTGAGAATGGCGAATATTTCACTAATTTACGTTCCATGGAATTTAGGAGCCATGACATAACCACCGGTGATCCTTACTAAGCCAGGATTCATAAAGGTTGGTGAGGAAACATCAGTGCTTCGATGCTTCCATTTATGAACCCCAACTTGGACCTTCCACCTAGAGCCGAGACACCGCTCTTCGACCAAGACAAGTAATTAAACTCATTCAACAAGACCGAGCTTAATCTTTGATTTGAGTTGACATCCACCTCATAAATGCATATTCATGAAGGAAAGCACGATGAACTTTCACTTGACTCCGATCACCATTGCCTTCTTGACCATTTCAAAGATCAAGATGCTAAGATAATAATAAAGTAGAAGCAAGTTAATTTTTCTCTCAACGATACCATGTTGAAAAAACAAGAAATAACTCTACACAAAAGAGTTCTCTAGTTTGTATTATTTTCTTCATGTTTTCATTACAATTGTATAGCTATTTATAAGGAAATTTTACTCCTTCAATTATTCTTTAAATTAAGCATTCTTTGATTTACTCCTTGAATTAAGGATTCCTTGTTTTACTCCTTGAATTAAGGATTCTTTGTTTTATTCTTTGAATTAAGGTCCTTGTTTTATTCCTTGAATTAAGGTCCTTGTTTTATTCCTTGAATTAAGAACTAATATCCAATATAAAGTTTCAATTTAGAAGACTTATATGTTCATATGTTGTAATTAATTAAAGTGACATTAAAATACTTATATACTCAATTATTTATATTTATTTAATAGGAAAAAAATCTTATAGATTCCTTTAATGTTATGATAGCTCTTTACTTCTTTTTTTCCCTAATAAATTAATGGCTAAGATGTGCTTATACTTTAAAGTAAAATACTAGAGTTATAGAAACCTGCTTATATTTTGTGTTTAATATAAGCTCAGTTGGCTTTATGATAGTTTAATTGATTGCTATATATACGAAATCATAGTGTTTTTACTTTTAAGCAAACTCGATTGTAGCTGACGTTAGTTTAAAGTTTGATTTCTATTTATAATTTAAGCTGTAAATGAGGTTACCATTCTTCTATCCTAGGAGTTTTTATTTTTTTATTTTTGACAAAAAATATAAGCCTTTTTGGCACACAGAAGAGAATATGTTACCATTTAAATATGCAAATTTATTTTCCTATGTGCAGGGGTGCATGTATAGAGGAATGAGAAGAGTCACATGTCTCAAATTTTTTTTATAAAACAAAATTTATAATGTTTACAAAATTTATGAATTAAGTATAACTATACTACTTAAATTTAAATTTTAAGTTTTTATTACTTAAAAACTTACTATAATTAAATTATTTTACATGAGAGTTATATAATATTTTTATTTAACGATAAATAAATAATAATTATAAAAATAATATTATTTTTATAATAATTCTCTCTACTTCAAATCTTACTTTCACCACTAACTATGTGGTAGAGCTAGACTCATAGTATTTTGGACAACCTTAACGAAAATGCAACCTAAACTTCTTTGTTTATGTTTAAGAGATTGTTTACTATTCTTATTTAAGTTTTTTTTATAATTATTTTGATTTATAATTTATAACTTATAGTTAAATAATTTATTCCTTAATTTATGAATTTTTGTAAAAAATAATCATCAATATATTTAGTAGTAATTTTTACTTAGTGATTTTCAAGGAAAAAATTATAATTCACTTACATGTTGTTTGATAATGCTTTGTATATTTTTTTATTTTTTAAAAAACTTAAAAAATAAAGAAAATGTTTTTTTATTATTTACAAATTATGTTTTTAATCATTTTTTTCAAATATTTATATTACAAAAGTTATAAAACTTGATTTATTCTCTAAAATATATTTGATAAAAATGAATAAAAATAAAAATTTAAAAATCTTATTTTTAAAAATTTATACGTAACTCGATATTTTAGTAGTGATTCTTTAAAAAAATGAAAAATAAAAATCATTATCAAACATATTTAATTAAAAAATTACTTAAAAAAATTAAAAATATAGAATCAAAATCGTTGTCAGATAAATCCTTAAAAAATATGTTTTTAAGTTATACGGTTGGTGAAAAATGTATAACACAATAACTAAGTTAACTTTACATTTAATTTTTTGTTAAACATTATAAAATAGTACATGTAATATATGTATGTATTTTTTTAATAAACATATATCTAATACAGAAATATTTAATTAAAAATTTAATCAAAAATTTTAACAAAATTTGATCAAATTTAAATAAAATTTTCATCGTCTAAAAATATGATTTTAGATATTAAACAATAACATTTTCTTAAAGGTTTTAGTTAATTTTTTAATTATATATCAATTTTTTTATTTATAAATTATAAAAAATATAAATATTATATATTATTATACTATTTTTAGCAAAGAAATTAATTTTATTATTATTCTATAAACATCTCGAAGAAAAATATAATAATAGTACTAACTCAGTAAAGATTTACGTAACTCATTATATTCTTTTAATGCCCGCCCATCATTTGGTTGTGAGAATAAATGCCATTAATTAATAAATTTCAGCCTTTAAATAAAAATAAACAATAAGAACGAAAAAGAGATGGAAAAAAACTTCCGTAATATTTGGGGAAAAATATTATAAATTTAGTTATTTAATTATTTAAATATTTGATAAATTATTCATAATAAATTTTGTTTATAATAAATAACAAAATTAGCCCCTTGGCATTTTGGTGTTAGTTCCGTCACAATTTGTTTTATTAATTTTTCGTAAACAAATAAATTTAAAGAAAAAATAATAAGAATAATATTTTTAAAATTTATAACTATAAAAATAATATATTTTATATTAAATTTATATATTTTTATTATTAAAAAATAAATTATGGATATCATTTTACATTAAACATTATTCAATTAGATCTCATATAAGTTAAACTAATAAAAATTAAGAATATAAAATGACTTTAATTTTATTAATTTATTATTTTTTTAATTTAAATAAATTTAATTTTTTTTAATTTAATGGATAATAAGTATCACCTCTAACCTAAACAAGTAAACAATCTGAGTAAGTCACCCACCCCTTAATAGTGTTATAAATAGCATGTTTAATATACACCTACCTTAAAAGCTATGTTATCATGATTCATGGGAAGGCCATCGCCGTTGCAGTGATATGGACAAACTTTAATCCTTATAATATAGCTATAAGATTCCACCGTAGGTTGGCTACTTGTATCATTGAGTAATAAAATCTTTTCTCATATGTTACAATGAGGTATCTTTGAGTAATAAAGATACCTATTGTGGGATTGTCTTTATTGAAATATATATATAAGGGTTATTGTTTACTTCTAATCTTAAAGTTTGTTACATTTTTATTGAATCAAAGAACTAGTTAAAATTATTTCATAATTGATAATTTATATAATTTTTGATGATTCAAGTAGCAACATATCATCAATATCTAATAGTCTAATACACAAGTTACAGATGAATTTATTTTCCAAAGATTTTTTTACAAAAGATGTTAGTTATCATGTTTAATTAAATAATGATAAAATTTTATTTAATTATAATATTTATTATTCTTTTATTTCAAATCAATTATTAAAAGTATATAAAATATAATTTAATTTAAAAATAACAATAAAAAATAATTTTATTTAATTATAATATTTATTATTCTTTTATTTCAAATCAATTATTAAAAGTATATAAAATATAATTTAATCTAAAAATAACAATAAAAAATATATTTCACCAATTATATCAAAACTAGTTCTTCAAATGCTATTTAGAAAGATGTTAGAATGATATTTTGAGTACTACCATCTATTAACGTTTCTTCCCATTTAAAAGGAAAAAAACAAGTTTTATTTTTTATTTATAGTTTTATATTTAATTTTAATTTTATTATTTAAATAAACATATTTAATTTTAATTTAATTTTTATTATCAATATGAGACAAATTTGATCTTAATATGTCTTCATTTAAGTTAGTTACATGGGAGTTTTTGTGAAGATGCATAAATTACCTTATCGCCGACCATATGCATATATATTTAAAATTTTAACGTATCTTTATTTATATCCATAAAATTTGTAAAAAATGTTATAATATTATTAAATTTTATGTTTAATATCATTGACATTCTTGAAATTAATAGTATTAATTTTTACATTCATAATATTCTTATGGTTATGATACTAATTTATGATATTTTTCTTATCGTCGCGATGATCTGCCATATGGTAGAATTTTAACCATATCTTCTTATAAGAGATCATATCTAATTATATGTTTTAAATAAACTTTTTCATGTTTTAGATAGACTTGATCTTGTAATTAAAAATTTATACAATTATATGTTTTTGTACAAACAATGTACCTATAATCTTTGAAAAAATAATAACCAAACATAAGGTTATTAAATTTATTTTTTCCTCCTCTCCTTCTTCTTGTAAGAAGATTAGTTTTTGATTAAAATATTCTATTAATATCTTTGAAATAGGATGATCTATTATGCTTGTAACAACTTTAATATAATTTGTATAAATTTCTAATAAAATGTTGAATCTTTTAAAATTTTCAAAGCAAATTTCATAATATTACCTTTAAAATATTCATTTAAGGTTAAGAGATAACCTTTATTAAACTTTTATAATAAAATAAAATTTATATTTTTCATTTTAATTTTTTTTCAAATTGGTTGTTTAATGTTTAGTTGTTAATTCTTGTTACCTAATTTTCCTTAATTGACTTAAAATTTATAATTATTATATTTGAATTTAGTGAGTCCATCACGGTCTTCCATTCTGTTCGTCTCCTCTTATTACATCATTTATGTTTCAACTTTGCGCAAATCTCAATAACTTCTTGATAATGGTGAACCTTCTGTATCCATACATAGATGGTGTCCAATTTTGTTTTACTAGAAAAGAATAACCGAATTCTATTTTATTTATAATATAATAATTATTACAGACTTAAGGTCAACTAAGACTAAGAACCTTGAAGGGATCTTTAGTCACTCGTAATTACTAGGTATATTATTACTGGTTTGGGATTTCTAGGTTAGAGTTATGTGCTCTGATTTTTCTTTGTGTTTTAAAATGAAAATAAGAGTTTCTTTTATAGCATAAAGAATCTATGTTTACAAGATAAAAAATATTATTTGATCTTTGCTTTAATAATTTGTTTTTTTTTGCTTTAAATATCGATCATTGTTTTTTTCTTTAGCACATGCTACCGGTTAAAAATGTGGGTCTACATCTTTTATTTTTATCTGTCATCTTTTATCGATAATTCTTCTTCTTTATTCTTCTTTATCTTTTTCTGTAGATAATCATTTTGATGACATTGATGATGATGTATATTCGTCTTCTCGATCTTTGATGCAGTAAATGCATCTGTGATCTTTGTTGGATTTTCTAACATAGAAGCAGAATATCTTCTTTGTTTGCTGACCAATTTTCAAGTTGTTGTTATTAAAATTGGTTTCATAGTCATTAAATTTTCATCATTCTTTTCTTAAAGAGTCATATTACTATAAAAAAATGACGATGACTTTAATAGTTAAATAATTTATTTTGATCTCAATAAAATTGTCAATCTTTTTAAATTCATATTAAATTTTATCTAATATTTAACCTCTTAATATACAAAATTCTTCTGTATTGAATTTTTTTTCTGAAAATAACATTAATTTGAAAACTTCTCGATTTATGTTAGAAATCTTTATAGTGATGAAAATGGTAAAAATAAATCATTCTTCGCTCTAATCTTAATGAATTGAAAAATATAAGATAAATAGATTTTTTCATCTATTTTATAAATATATTCATTTAATTTTATTATTTATAAAATTAATTAATTTAAATATTTTAATTATCTATTTTATATTTATTAATTTAAATAAACATAAAATATATTTATATTTATATATATTAAATAAGATAAATAATTTAAAAAATAAATAATGGATTGTTTTAATATTTTTAAAAAATTATTAATATTTTTATAATTCTTGTAAAAGATTTAATACTTTTAATAACAACAATATCTTTGTTTTATGATATATTTATAATATAAAAAAATTAAAATAAATAAATAATTATTTATTATATATTATTATATTATCATAATTAATATAAAAATAATAATAGATTAAAAAAATAACTTTTAATATTTTCACATCAATTAAAGTTGACAAGATCTCTGAAAAAAAAAATTGAAAAAAAACAACAACGCATATGCAAAAGCAATAGTAGTAATGATTCGTGTCGTGTCGTGTCATATCTAAAATCAGACGAAAACTCGGACAAAAGGGTGACGTGGTTTCATAGTTTCATTATCTTTGATAGGCAAATTCCTGCATTTAAGCCAAAGTTGAGTCAAATCAACCTCTCATCTCTCCAAATTCAGTTTAATTTTTAAATATATAACTCTTTTACATAAAAAATTATTCTAGTTTATTACTCTAGAGTGAAACTAAGACGGTCAAATAATGAATAAAAATATTATCAATTAAAATTATATATTTAATTCAAATAATCAAATTATATACCTTAATTTTTTAAAAATATATAAAGTAAGATATTAGCTTTATGGATTAGGTATAAATATGAGAAAGATTAAATGTATTTAATTTTATATATAATTTATATTATCTTAATTATAATCTTAAGTGTGATAAAACAAATTTATAAATTATAATATTTTTTAAGAAAATTTTAATATGTATTAAATTATAACAATACATATTTAAGTATTAATTTTTTAAAATTTAAAGTATTTAAAGACTAAATTTTAAATTCGAGATTAAAAAGAACGAAAATAATAAGTTATGCGGTGAACATAAATGGATACGTCCAAATATTTTTCGATGTTCGTATACCGCAAATTTCAAATATAATCATCGGGTAGTTATTTTAAGAAGAAAGAAAAACATTTATGTTAGAAATATACAATCAACCTATACAGTTGCTCTGAAAGGTGATCGTGTTTCTTACTCATCTAATGACTTGGCAATGTCCAATTCCGACAAAGTTAAGATCCAAGACAAACTTAGATAAAAGAATCTGCTCTGTAGTTTTGGAGCACAAAGCTGTTTGCTGCCTACTATAGAGAGAGACATATGCTAATATGCGCGTGCCTGCACACGTCATTATCTTGAATCCCATAGCCTCATTCTAACCCCCTTTTTTTTTCCTTTCATAATTCTCTGTTCAAAAACGGAATATAAAAAGGCTGCCCTTCTTTTCTTTATTTCCTGACCAAAAGGGCTTTTGTTTATTTCTTCTTGGCCCATGATTTTTGACCAAAGGAGACAATCTGACTTGTCTTCATTTTTGCCTCTTTGTCCCCAATTATCATTGCCTCGTTTCATTTTCGATTGCAGTTCTCGTTTTTAACCTTTTCAATCATTTCAATATTTATATATATATTATAATTATAATTTTTTATTTAATATATAATATAATTATGTATGTTTAATTATATTTATTTCTTGACTTAGTTATGATAAGTAGATTTTTATTTCTTGACTTCGGTAACTAACGAATAGGGGCGTGTCGATGTATTGTTCATGTTCGGTGTTCGCACGTACATTAACACAATAAGTTTTTTATATAATTGTTTATTAAGTTATTTATAACATTAAGAAATAATATGAAGTTTGAATTTATAAATAAATAATTATAATTTCTAATATAAATGTGTTTTTGACTGTATAATAATTATATTTTTATCGTATTTTATGTAATTATTATCACATATATAAAATAATATTTTATTTAATATTTTTTCAAATAATGTATACATTCCCCTAGATTGGATCTGAAGCCACGTTTTTACTGATCACTTAAAATATGTCATTCAATTCCACTGTAAAGCAATTAGCAATGATTTTTTTTTTTTTGGGTAATAATGAATATTTGTTCGTTGATATAATGAACTGCTATTTATTTTAATAGGAAAATAAAATATCAAACCATAATTACACCTTTGAGACAAAATATGATATATGGTAGTATGCTCAGTTGCTTATTACAAAAGAACCCGTTTGAATATTATATCATCAATGCAATTTGCAATGGTTTGATAAGTTTTAATTTTATTTATCTATAGTAAACCCATAAAATTTATAGAATAAAAATTTATCAATCTAACATTTTTTGGATGTTAAGCATATAAATCATCAAAATATAAAAAAAAAATTAGTTTTTTTGTCGAGAAATGATGTAAATTAAAAAGAAATTTACTTGAAAAAATAATGTATCAATTAGAAAAAAACATGTAAAATTGGACTTTAATTAGAATTAATCCAAACAACAACAACAACAAAAAATGAGAAGCTTCAACGTGACAAAGCTTAAGCAATAATCTATGAAAATTAATAATCGACTAATAAGTAAAAAGGGTGAATATGAGAGAGGTATGGATCATCTAAAGTTTTGACATGCATTCTCGTAATTTGTTAGGGGAAAATACTACGATTATACCAAAAAGAAACAGGAAAGACCCTGCTATTTATATGAAAGGATAAATATTGATAACACTCTTAAAAATTTATCCAAATATTACAGAATTCTTAAATTTGAAAATGAAATATCATTAAACCCCGCTTTGCACCAAGAAAATGTGATTGGAGCATGAGCAAAAATGTAATCTTAGCTTATTTTTATTTAAAATAATTATAAATTGATATAATAAAAAATAAAATAGAATATAGTAAATAAAGATTAAAAAGAAAGCTCGAATAATAAAATAAAGGTAGAAATTAAACAAAAGAAATTCTAACATATTTTTCTTTTGATCATAAAAATTCTAATATTTTTAAGAAGAATATTAACACACACATATATATATATATATATATATATATTTATCTTTTATATCTTTGTGTTGCTTTATTATTTTTATTTTTAAATTTTGCTTTAATTATATTTAAAAATATTTCTCATATTTGTAATGAAATCAATGAATTTTTTATATTATTTTAGTATTGTTTTTATATTTATTCATTTGAGTTAAATGTTATTTGTTATTAAAACATACCTTTGCATAGAGCATTGATAGAAATCAAAATTATTGATAACTCAATGTTATTTGAGCAAAACTTATGAATATTATTACTATTTACCCATATATGAAATATATTATAAAAGCAAAACCCTAACACATTCTTCCAATTTTTACATGTTTATCGTCAATGCTATGAAATGAATGGCTTATTAAAAGAATATTCAAAAGATGGTTTTAGAATTCACTTGAATCTATTCAAGTGATATGACTATTTACTTCATTGTTATAGACAAAATTCCAAATCCCAATAATATAATATTTTTAGTTTTGTGGAGTTCAACTCCAATTATTAGTATTTTTATTTTTTACGTGTAATCTATTTGGTATGATTCTTTTTCATGAACACAAATTCAAATTTGTTGAATATATATATATAAATTTTAAAGAAATAAAATAATCATTAGATCACAAGTTATATTTCAAGAGTGTTAAATAGTCTAACTCAAATTGTTGAAGATATAATTGTTTTTTTCATGAGAAATGTGAAACTGACATATTTATAAGAGTTATTATTATTAGAATTTTAGAAAATATAAAAATTATGATCAATGCTTAATATATAATAGTTGAATTAAATTTCATCAAAAAAATACATTAATTAGAAATTTTAAATTTTAAAAGTTATTATATATTTAATACATATATAATTGATTAAGTTATATGAGGTTATATATTGATATTTATAATAGATTTTAATAATCAAAATCTTACGTGTCATGTAAATGCAAAAATACTTATTTATAAAATTATTATCATCTTCGTCATCGTCGTCTTAAAATTATTTAAATTATAATTGAAATTATTTGAACTCAGTAATTAATATGCTAACTTAGTATTGATATATAAATTAGTTATATATAAATTAGTTTGCATATATATTTAAAGTATATTTGTGAAAACTTGGTTAATAAAATGGGTTTTTTAGTAAGTTTTAATATTACAATATTATTATTTTTATAAATTGAATTTTATTTTTAATCTTTTTTACACAAAACATATTTTTTCACATAACATTAAAAAAAATATTTTTCTAATTTTTAAAAATGCGATGCACGTATATATTTTTAATAACATAAAAAAATGCAATTTTAGAGATTTGAAATATAAAATTGAAATGTTTTAGTAATACGAACTGCAATAGTCATCCAAATGAAATAACAGCTTGTTACCTTTTAACCTGCGCATTCAAGTACGTGATATACCACATTGAATTATGAGCAACAGAAGGCCGGGTTGTTTTTATAAAAAAAAGAGCACTTATATATCATAATCACATTTGACTGATAATTTTTCATTAGATACACTTAAAAAAAGTTATATATTCTATCTACCAATATTATTGCGTTATATCATTTCCAATTTTTCAAAAACCTAAATATATTTTTCATTAAGAAAGCTTACTTGAAGCATCAATTTGGTTGCCCAAGGAGTCATAGATACAACACATCATTATTATGACCATACCGTTCAAACCTCGGATGATTGGTGTGACGTCCAGAAGGATAATTGCATCATGTTCTTGTAAGGATAGTGTATGACGAGTTGAGATTCTTGACATTGTGATAGGTTGGCCCGGGGGAATGACCGTGTTTAGATTACTAAAAGGTTCGGGATTTTTCCAACTGTGAAAATGGGGAGCG
This sequence comes from Hippophae gyantsensis, assembly GCA_030763125.1. Classification (NCBI taxonomy): domain Eukaryota; kingdom Viridiplantae; phylum Streptophyta; class Magnoliopsida; order Rosales; family Elaeagnaceae; genus Hippophae; species Hippophae gyantsensis. The sequence continues at coordinate 7,726,225 of CM061032.1, forward strand.
TTTAAATGGGAATGTAACATCCTTCCCTGGCTCATAACTCCATATGAAAGTAACAACCTCTCAGCTTCAATGTGGACTTTCAATATTGTTCACCAGACTGCAAGGTTGCTTGCATTGAGGACAGAGAAAAACATGCATCATTCTTGGTATATAAAGAACTCCAAGAGAGCAGCTCTCTGATTATTAGAGGGGCCTGGCATTTACATCATTACCTCAAAACTAAAGACAAGATCCTGTTATGAAATAAAAACAGGCGAGACATGCAGGACTAAAGTCTATAACTACACTAACTTATAGACAACAAAAATAATGTCTCATTACTACTATTATAATCTATGTGCCGAAGGAAGTCTATTGCTTTAGTCTCCCTTAGTTGGGGGCCTTCATACATCCACAGAAGAGTGCTTTTTTGGGCTTTTTGCCAGTTCTAACTCCACCACCATAGAGATAGTCCTTCAAATGTACTCTTGTTTTCCGGTTTGCGATTCTTGTTATTCCTCTGCTTCCATTTTTTTCATCAAGTTTCAGCAATAGAAACTGTAATTTCTGGACCTCCAACTGCAAACGCCCAATTTGTTCAGATCCTCTTCTTGCCAGTTCTGAAGTTCTCCTCCTGCTGATGCTACCACTTTCTTCTGATACTATTGTCAACATCCCTTCATGGGAGATGGAAACACCTTCTTCAATATTCTTCATCAATTTACAGTTTCCTTCAAACAACTTCACAATTGACTCTTCGGCTTCTTCTAGTTGTGCCTTTACAGTATTCAATTCAATGTCTTTGGCCTTCTCGTTCTTCCCAGTGACCTCAACTTTTCTCTTCAAATCTTGCACAGTTATTTGAAGGTTCGTCAACTTTTTCACATCAGAATCCAGTCTTTCTAGAATCTTTATATTGTTTCCTTCATGACGAGACTCTGCAAATCTCTTAGAGATCTCTGAAATGTCTACATCCAAATCCTTCACAACCATTGATTCGGTCAAGGGGTATCGAGAGCCCTTGTGTTCTTTGGAAGCCTCAGCATCATAGTGGTCAGGTGGTGCTGCAACCACCTTCTGAGTGTTGCCAACCATCAAGTCCACGCTGGCATCATGGTCAGTGATATCCCATAATTTAAGCATCTGATCATCAACCCCAGCACTTTCTATCTTGTTGATTCCATAGGATGAAGAGTCAGACCCCTGATCAAGCAAGATGTCCTTTGTCAGAACTTCACTACCTGAATCAGAGATTTCATATGTATGTCTCTTCAGCTTGAGATTGTCACCATGTCCATTCCCCACTTTTGCTTCATTGTTACCGGGGACAAGCTTGTTAGTCCAACCGTTTTCTTTACATGAGCTGTTTCCGTCCTTTAACCCCTCAATATCCATCAAACTGTCAAGTTTTCCATTTGCATTGAAGTTTTCTAGAACCATGAGCCTTTCCTTTTCCATCACTGCATTTTGAATATCTCTAACCCTACTCTGCATGGTCGGCAAGTTTGATATACCATCTGGTAATGCAGCAAAATGGTCTTCCCTTGTTTGACTGATTTCCGGTAGTAGGGTCAATTGATGAGCATCCTGGACATGGTAAATATGAGATTATTTCAGCATGTAAGATGATATCCTAGCAAACACGATAGAGCATCAATAATTGGACATTTAGCACAAACGTATACATAATATATTAAACAACATTTTTTTTAGAAAGAAGGTTACTTGGTGAGAGGGAAAATAACATTACCAACAGTCTCAGAAATGACTAGAAATTTAACAATGAGTAGGTATGAAAATTGGAAATTACCTCCAAATCAAATTTATGAGATCTGCTATGCTTTAGTGTATGCTTCTCAAGAGATGTTTTACAATCATTCAAAGAGATGACAGCTGGTAAATAAGCATCCAACTGTGCTTGTAAGCCCCCATTTGCATCTTCCAATGCACAAACTTTTTCTTTGAGCAGTTCAATCTCCATATTGTTGAAATTACTTTGATTTTGAAGGCTCTTGTACGACTCAGCAAGTTCAAGAATTTTTCCTTCAAGCACTGTTTTAAAAACAGTGAAGATCAGCAGTTCACCAAGTGTTGCAACAGCCTGACTCTCCAACATTTGAATCTCCTTACTCTTTTGTGACAGCAGATTCTTAGCACCATTTAATTGCTGATTTAGAGACTTTTTGATGAACAGCTTATTGTCCAACTTACTCACGGAGTCCTTGAGATATAAATTCTCCTTTTGTGAATAATCGAACTTCTCTTCAAACATTCTTAACTTTCCCATAAGGTCAAGATTAACAAGATGAATTCTATTGTAATCTTCATTAATCTCTTCAAGTTCCATAGAGCTTTTTGAAATGATATCATTGAAAATCAGGGAAAGGTTACTGTGAAATAGTTTTTCGCCAAACGTGACAACACATTCCTCTTTTAGGTAGCAGATCTCTTCTTCCAACGCCATCACTTTCTTATTCAAGGAAGTTTTATCTTCAACTGCTTTATGATTCTCTTCTTGCAGGTTCCTATAAGCCCCTTGAAATTCTAACAGCTGTTTCTGCAGATCGTCCAACTTAGACGTGAAGACTTTCTCCTTTCGGTCTCCCTCCTCCACTGCTTTCAATCTCAACTCTTCATTCATCTGCCCAAGTCTTTGAGTTTCGCCTTGCAAAGCTAAGAACTGCTCATACTGGGTCCTCAACTCCTGACCAATTCTATCTCTTTCCTCCATTACACTGACCCGCTCTAGTTCCTGTTGCTTCATCACAGTCACAAGGATTGACTTCTCAATTACCAATTGGTCACTTTCATTACAACTTCTAACAAGAGCATATTGTGCCTCTTTTAGTTTGATTAGTATATGTTTCAAAAGTTCTTGATCCTCTTCCATTTTGGATGGACATTCATGGTTTTCACCAATGTCTAAAGTCTTCAACACCTGATACAACCCCATTCTCAGTACTTCATTTTCCTCAGATAAGGATTTAAGCTCAACCTGCCCAAAAAGAAGAAGAATTAGTTTGTTCATTTTTGAATAAAGAAACCATTGAAACACGAATAAAAATCTCCACCTGTCGATCAATAATTTCATGGTCAAGTTCAGAAATCAGTTTCTTTGACAATTTTGATGCATTCAAAAGCTTTTGATGCTCCATCAAGAGAGAGAAACTCTTTCCCTCCAGATCTTCTATGAATTTCAGCAAAATTAAGATTTCAAGATGCGCATTTAGAGCTTTGTCTTGTTCCTCTTCATAATCTTTCTTTCTGTGTTGAATTTCGTCTTGCAAATGGCAGATCTGGAACTCCATGCAGGCCAATCTTGTTTCACTTAATTGGGCAAAACTGACACGTTCTTGTTTCTCAGCATCCAAGAAAACACTCAATTCTTCCACTACATGAAGCGCTGATTCTCTCTCCTTCTCCAAATCAGAAAGTTTATTTTCTAGTGCAGTATAACTATTTGCAATATCCTCAAGTTTTTTCCAGGAAATGTTTAACTGAGTTACTAAACTTTCTCTCTCAGTAGTGAGACCAATCTTCTCACTATTAAGCAACATGCATGAATCTTCCAAGTTCCTTGATTTTACCCTCAACACTTCAAGTTCGTCATTTGCTTCAGAAAGAGAACTCTCCAAAAAAATTCTTTTCTCTGCCAATTTATCCAAATTTTTGGTGGCAATCTGTAATTGAGATACCAAGTTTGCATTTTCATCCAGAAGAGACTGACAGGATTGTTCTAATGATTGTACATTCTTTCTCACATCTTCTAATTCAACATTCAGATCAGCAAGAGAATTCTCCAAAAGATAGTTTTTCTCCGTAAGTTTCTCCATGACAGCCAATTTTTCCAGAAGGGCCTCTTTCTCATTTATATTAGCATCACATACCTGCTTTAATTCTGACTTCTCATTCTGCAGCTCCTTTATAGAAGACCCAAAGCATTTTGGATCAAAACCAACTGAATCCACCTGCTCTAGTATAATCATGTGTTCCTTGTTAAGATTATTCAGCTCCTCTTTCAGAACGTATATTTCTTGTTGAAGTGCATTTCTCTGGTCCACTCTAAGATCAACCTCCTCCTCCAATATTCTTATTGTTTCCTTCAAGTTTGAGATCTCATCCTGAAGATTTGTTATTGACACAGCTGAAGACAAATTGAGTTCATTCAGACTCTTGTTTTCCTCTTTGACTTTCTGAATTTCATCCTCAAGACCTCGATTTTGGGTTTCCATATCATTCAAAATTTTATCCCTATTCTGCAGTTCTGCAACCATAGATCTTAGTTCTTCCTCAGATTGGGAATGCAAATGCTGCAAAGTCTGGAAAGCAGTTTCAGCCTCCAGGAATCGCATCCGCTCTTCTTGTATGCAGGTCCACAATCTTCTTAACTCTTTCTGGTTCTCTGCAAGTTCTACTCCTTGAGATCCCACGCTATGCACAAAAGACTCCAACTCAGACTGCAGAGTCTGATTTGATTTCTCCAACAAAACACACATTTCTTCTGCTGCCTTCAACTTTGCTACCCCATCCTCTATCTTAGAATTTAGCCTTTGGGCTTCCTCTTGGGTAGAAAAAAGTTTCTGCTCCAGTTCAGAAATAGTCTCCAAACACTCCTGGTAACAAAGAGCAGCAATTTCTTTCTCTTCAATTAATCTGGCAATTTCTTCTTTCAAGATTTCAACATCACATTCAGCTTTGTCAGCTCTCTCATTGATCCTCTTAGATTCTTCCTCAGCTTGCACTAATTTCTCCTCCAGATTCGATATCATCTCCAAGCACTTGTTATACTGTAAAAGTGAAGCTTCTTTTTCAGCTTCAATCCTAGCAAGATCTTGCTTCAAAGCTTTAACTTCAATTTCAGCTTTGGTGGCACGCTCAGTAAGCTCTCCAGCATTCTTTTGGGCAGAAGAGATCCTACTTTCTAGGTAAGATATTTTCTCCAAACACTGCTGGTACTGAAAAAGACTAACCTCTCTTTCTGCCTCCAATTTGGTAAGTGTCTCCTTCAAGTTTTGAACCTCAACTTCCACTTTGCTGGCTCGAACATTAAGTCCCTGGGAATCCTCTTGTGCACGAGAGACTTCAGACTCCAGATTAGATAATCTATCCACGCTCTGTTGGTACTGTAGTAATCCAGCTTCCTTTTCAGCTTCCAATTTAGTAAGAGATTTCTTTAGGTTCAGAGTTTCTGTCTCAGCCTTGCTAACTCTATCAGACTCAGAAAAGTCCCCACACTTTTGAGAACTTCGATCTCTCTCTTCCATGTCATGAAAATTGAGACCCTTTCTTGCCTTTCCTTCTGCAGTTCCCTCTCCAATCCCAAATAGATCATTGAGTTGTTTCAAACCCATTCTACTCATTGTAGAATCAGGTTCTTCAGTTAAAGCATCACTCTTCTTGACAACATGAAAATGGGATGAGAATCCCGAAGCATCCTTTTGAATTTCATCAGTGTCAAATAATGCACACATTGGGTGTGGCACCTCTGGTGTATGTGGAACCGCCTTTGCACTAAAATCAGATGGTGATTCATCAGACAGAATGAAGGGAACTTGGTTAGGAAATGCTTCCGCCATGGTTCGATGAGCTTGGCGAATCACCCCAGTTGCATGATCATATCTTTCAACTAATGCCCGGTATGCCCGGTAGAACTCTTCAACCAATTTCATAAGCTCTGGACGCTTTTTATAATACATCTCTGCCCTCCGTGCAAAGGAGTCAGCATCTTCTTCAATGACCTTTATCATCTGTTTAACTTTGGAATCCATGTCTGTTCATGCAATAGATAGCACAGAAAAACATTAATGCTATAATACAAATGAAAGATGTTAAGTAAACCGACAAAATTGAACTTATTCAAAAGAGTGAGAACTCAGGTTAGAATGAATTATAATATGACAAGACAGGAAAGACACACCGGACATTTTTCAGTCATGTTATTGAGGGATTGAGATCCTCTAGTAAACACTGTAGCAAAAGTCCTTGGGCTAGTCACCACAAATTTGTTAGCCGCAATGACACAAACAACAAGACAAAAAAGGCAAATATAAAAGAATGCGAATAAGGAATTTGAAAACAAATTGTTTTATGCTGCCTTACAAAGGAAGTTCCCAGCTTGATTGCATTTCACCTAATTATAACTTCTAACAATTCAAATGAATCAGGGTTGTAGTGTAGTGTTCAGTTATAGTTTTATGGCCACAGAAGTTACCATGTAATGGTGATTCAATGAACCAAAACCCTACTATCACTTTAATGGACAATTTAACCATATGTCTACTTATGTCAGCACAAGGATGAAATGGAACCTAGAATAATTACACATTTAATCTTGTGGGATTGCAAAACTAATCAAAAGAATTTTCATTGCAATCCTACATTGAAAACACTTGAAAGCACAAACTTATGAATTTCAATTTTGTTTAATTTGGAGAAAATAGTTAATGAGAAATCCATATTTTGGGACTTCTTGTCCCTTATTAAAAGACGGTTGCATCAATTGTGATACAAGATGCTGGTTCAAATTTCCAAATGAAGATGTTGAAGTAATGGACCAAAGCTCCACAAATTAGCACAAAATGGTAAACTATCACCAGTAAACCTTATGTAGCCTATAAAAATGTACAATGAGAACCTATATTCCTGTGTTCATAATTATAAAATCTGAACTCTAGAGAAGATGTATGAATGTTATCTCATCAAATATCAGTTTCAATATCTCAAAATTGTAACACAACAATTAAATAAATTACCTGTAAGATTTTCCTGAAGCCATTTTGAGTTCTTTGGACTTATGTGGCTGTCCCACCACCAAGAATACATGCGTTTAGAATCTGCAGTTGCCATATATCTCGAGCCAACAAACACTATGATCTTGGCAAATCCAAGAGAATGGAAAAATTGATTCAGAAACACAAAATATGAAGACCAGTCAACCAATTTGAAGTTTCTCAAAAGGATTGAAGTTACTCTTGCTGCTGCATAAACCAGGCCACCACTAATATCATCAATTGTAAGTGAGATTGCTCTTATTTCTTAGAACAAAAGCTCAAGAACATGATAAAAATATGAGACACACGGATCAAAGTACCTGACTACGTGATCAATAGACTCGAAGTCCCCTAATGTTGTGCAGCCATGTTAAACACTGGTACCAATTCTGTACAAACTACATGATCAACGATAGATCAAAAATTTAAGTAATTTCTGGTCAAATAAAACAAAGTCACCTTCTCTTTTTCAGATATTCATGTTCATATAAATAACAGTTTAGACTGAACCAGAAAAGTTGCTGATTATAAAAATAAACATGACAATATGAAAACCCAAAAAAAAAGGAAACCCAATTGAAAAACACATATGGTTTTTGCTTGAGTATGATTGAAATTCACATTATTCGCACAGGTTTTTGTTTAAGTATGATTGAAATTCACATTATTCGTACATTTAAGAGTATTTGGACAAGTCTACAAATCTATGTTCACTGTGTAACCCATTCTTTTCATCCTTCTCCAATCCAACCTAAAACCTGAAACCTAGATCTGTAGGTCCGCCTATATATAATAATGTGAATTTCAATCATACTAAAATATCAAAAGTCGTACTTTTTTATAAGTACAAGTTTCTAAAAACTTGAGTTAATAAAAGACTAGGTCCCATATTCGAGGCAATAAAAGGACTAAAAGAATGAGTTACACAATGAACATAAATACGTCGACTTGTCCAGTACAAGTAATGTAAATTTCAATCATGTTCAAGTAATTTCTAAAGCAAGAATTTCAATTAGGCAGAAGACAAAAACTAAAAACAAAGTCATGAATCAAATAATCAGCCTCAAAGTAAGAAATCGAAATCTACAGCAAAGTTCAAAATCGTTCACTTACTGGGAAAAATCATAACACTTATTTTTACTTAATCGCTTCAGTTTTCGCTCTTGATTGAAGCAGCTTGAGCTGCTATGGCTTCAATCCATGTTGGTTAGATCTCTCTATATCTCAACTAACGTTCTCTCTCACTTTTTTTGTTTGGTTTGGCTTTAACTCCTCTTTTATGCAGTGGTTTCATACCATCTCATCACTCGGCTTTTGCAAACTGTCATAGTTAAAAGAAAACTGAAAAATGGGCGGAGATAAAAAATAACAATAAATCCAAAATTAATGCTTCTATTTCTTTTCCTTTGATTTGATTTTTTTTTGTTTTTGTTATTTGGAGGTTGCTAACTCTGATTTGGACTAAAAAGATGTAATTTTTTTAATCTTCCTCTTCTTTTTTTCCCCTTCTAAATTTTAAAGTGTAATAACTGGTAAACAGTTCAGATTTAATTAATATAAATAAACAAAGATGAAAATATCATTATGCCTTGATTTCAAAGATGTCCCTCTTTGGTTTTGGTGGTTTTTTTGTTTGCTTATTAAATAAAAATTATATATTTATATTTATATTATTTAATTAATATATTAACAATCTTTATATTTAATAAAAGTTATAATAATGATTTAATTTTTAAAAAAATAATTTTATCTTTATAAAAATATTTATTATTTTTCACAACATCTCATTTATTTTTATTCATTTAAATATAAAAATATTTCATACTCTCTAAAAAATTATCGTCAACATCTATCGTTTCGGTTATATTTTTTATATTATTTTATTTTTTTATTTACCAACAAATTTTTATTATTTATGTAAAACAATCAAAAATTATATTTTTTTATTGAATTTGTGTATATAATTGATAAGGTAAATAGGATTGTTTTCGTAATAAAATACACAAAAAATAATATATAAAATAATAAATATTTTTATAAAAAAAAATTATTATTTTATTAATTAGAATTTAATATATTAATTTAATAATATAAATCTAATAACATATCTTTTATTTAATAAAAATATCATTAAAATATTAAATCCGTACTTCCCTTTGAAAATGCCAAAGCAGCAAAATAATGTGTTTTTCTCCTTCTAAAGCAACGTTTTTTTCAGTTATTTTTTTAAAAGAAAGATATAATCGAATATTTGGTGTAAAAGAGCAGTAATTCAAGTATTAAATAACGTATTAACTATACTTTAACCTAAATTTTAAAATATGTGATGATGAATTAATTGTAAAAAAATTCTCTTGGTATCAATATAATTCTTTCTTTTAATTATTATTTTATTTTTTAAAATTAATTATATTATAATATGTTAATTATTATATATATTATCATAAAAAAATAAAATTAGTATCTTAAAACTTGTAATTATAAAATATAATATTTTATCTATCTCATATATTTTTACTATTAAATATAATATATCACATCATTATTTTAAACGTTGTATAATTAAATATTGTTTAAATTATAATTATAATTATTTAAATTCGTTTAATATTAAATATCATTTAATTAAAAATCTTTTAATGTTATTGGATGATTTTTTTGCTATAAATTTTAAAAATATTTTTTTTAATTTCTCAAAATATTGTAAAAATGATAAGTAAAATATTTATTTTTATTATTATTATTGTTTGATAATAATATTGTTAATAAGTTATAACATTTTTTATTTTTCAATAATTATAAAATTAAATTATAGAAGGAAAAAATGTTACTTTTATAACAAATGTGAGAATTTTAAGATAAAATATGAGAATTTTACATAAATATTTTTAAAATATTATATAAAATATATATTAAAATAGATTCAAAATCATAACGGATTTAAATTTAATTTCATGTCAGTTCAATCTCACAAATTAAAGACAGTGAAGTAAAAAAAAGATGGGTTATTATTATTATTAAAATAATATTATAAAAAAATAAGTGAAAATTAAAAAAAAATTATTAACATATTTGCATCGTTTACACGTAAAAATAATCAAAACTTTACCATCTGTTTTTACACGTCAATCATCATGAAAGATGTTAACATAGTATTTAAGTTGAATTTTTCAAATTAAAAAAAATACAAACTTTAACCTAAAAAATATTATTTTTATATTATAAATTTAAAAAAATATTATTAATATTTTTTAAAAAACATAATAAAAATAACATCATTATAAGTTTTTATTATTGAAAAATTCTTACATAATATTTTATTTCTAATTAATTAAATAACTTTTAAATTAAATTAAGATGATTCAGATTTATTAATACGATTTAATAAATATTATTATAATATTTAAAAATTTATTTTTTTATATATATTTTTTTCTCTCTCACTAAAGTAATTGGTTTTTTGCAGCCATGTATTTCTCATACACTTAATTATTTCTACCATAAACTCTTTTACCAAGAAAACCTACAAAAAAATATATAACAAAAGTTTTATTTTTAATTATTTTTTAAAGATATATTTATTTTTATTATTACTTAAGTGGACGTATATTTATATATTTTTAATTAAGATGATTTAAAAATAAAAATATTTAAATAACTGAGTCAATACATTTGAAAATATTACTATTTTATTGTTATTAGAATCTGGGGTTGTTTTTACTAAATAAATACATTAGATAATAGGAATGACACTATTATAATTATTTAATTATCATTATAATAATATTATATAAAATATTTATTTTATTTTTAATATTAATTATATTTTAATGATATTATTATTTAAAAAATAGTTATTAATAAATTATCATTACAATAATTTAAAATTAATTAATTTACAACAATGAATAAATAATATCAAACCTTTCCTTTCAATCAAATTCCTTTCGTTTTATTTTCATTATTATCCGTTGGTATTGTGGTTCTGTCACAAAGAAATTTTTTTTTCCTGAGCAACCAAAATACAATTTAATCTAAAATATTTATGGTCTAAAATCAAATTACATGTATCGTGTATTTATTTTATTTTTTATTTTCTTTAAACGAACATATATGAATATGACATCAAATTAATGTCTAATTAGTCAAATATGAGGGCCACGCAAATCAATTCCCAATATTATGAATTGACGTGATTTCTATTCATATGACTCGTTTGTATTCGTAAGAACGGTTTAAATCCATGGATGCAAAAATCGTAATATATTTTAATTTTTTTGAAACTTCCAAAAATTCGGCAATATTAAAAAAATATAAATAAAATATTAATTAAAATGTATTATAAAAAATAAAATAAAAAATTAATTACTATATTTTTTCATGCTAATTTTATGTATTTTAGCATATATGTATGGTCTGTTAACCTTACGTACTCTTCCTTACATTATTGAGTATTTATACTCATATAACCTACAAGTTACACAATTAAACTAATATATATTATTGTAAAAATATTTCTTTAATTATTTCATTTAAAAATGGAAAAAAATCCAACTTAATAAATACAAATAATAACATATATATATATACAAATATTATAACTTTATAATATAAAATAATAAAATTACACATTTTACATACCATTTGACTGGCTCAAATGTAAATAAAAATGCAAAATCATATCCAAATGTGCACCAGAACTGAAACAAAAAATTATTAAAATAACCATAAAAAGTTAATAATTAAAATGGAAAAGAAGATTATATACGAGAACATATACAAGACAAGTATTTATAGAGACACTGAGAAAATGTATCAAAAAACATATATACCAAACATTAATAATTAATTACCATAAAAATTATTATTATTTAGTGTCATGTTAAGATTATTTTGTTTTTATTTACGTTGATGTTTTCATGATTTTATAATTTGAGCTAACTAGATAAAATTATTTTAATTAATTATTTATGTATATTTGTATTTCAAGCAATCTAATGCATTTAAAATTATGTTATATAATTTATATTTATATTTTTTAAATAACAATTGTAATTATTTTTTGTTATTATTATATGAATAATATGTATGTTATATATTTCATTTAAATGAAAAAATATATGTTATTATTTATATTTATTAAAATTTTATAAAATATTTCCAAAAATTTACAATCATTTTTATAATTTCTTAATTTTTTATCATTATTTATCAATACCAATAATATTATTTATATTATTTATATTATTATAAAATTGAACTCCCAATGATTCCGTGGATACCATATTTTTATCTGTGATTAAATCACAATCAATTCAGATCAAAACGCATATAAAATAACATTTTCGTTAGGATCATGGTTTTTAACCCTTTTTATATCTATATTTAAAAAAAAATTAGATAAAATTATTGTTAAAATCAAGTTCTAAAATATCCATACCTATCAAAATCTAGATTATTAAATTTTAAGAAAATATTTATAATATTTTAATTATCAACAAAAATTTTAAAAAAATTGAAAAAATTATGAAAACTCATCAAAATTATGAACTTTGTTTATAAAATTTTATAAATTATTAAAATAATCAATTATTTATAATTTTAGATTACTTTATTATTACTTAATACATATATTTATAAAACTTGTAGTGGTAAAGTTGATTAATAAGAATACTGTATAATGTTATACGTAATTAAAATATTAAATAATTATTTAAGTTATAATTTTTATATTATTATAAACAAATAAATCTAAATAATACATAACATAATTTAAATTTTAAAAAACAAAATTATAAATAAAACTAACAACATAAAAATGATAATGATTTAAAAATAAAAAATATTTATGAAAAGAAGTATAAAATATTGTCCAAAATTCAAGTAAATAATCTTGAAGATACACATCAATTTTATTTTTTTAAGAAATAAATACACATAAATTATTTAGAAAATAAAAAATAAAAAATGTATACAAAATAAAATTTTGTAAATATTTTACTGATAATTTTACGATAATATCTATAATATTTTTTGAAAACAACATTTTAATAATAATATCACATTCTTGATATTTTTGTCAAAAATATATGAATATCACGTATTAATATCAAAAATGTTTAAAATCTCGGCAATATCAACATTGTTCATAATTTTTTTTATTCTTGATTCAAATTAAGTCGAAGTTTTGATGCATATAATATACTAATAATATTAAAAATTAAAGAAATAGTTTAATTTAGTTTACCTAGTAGCATAGTACAATATAGAATAGATATTATTTGAATAAATGTATAGATGAATGTGATATTTTTATTATATAAAAATATATCAAAAATTTAATATAAAATAAGAACTATAAAAATATGAAAATATATAAATGTGAGTATGTTTCATCTAATTTTTAAAAATATGTTAATTAAAATACAATGATATGATATATATTTTAATAAAAATATGAAGATATTATTTAACTTTTTCATAATAATATAAATTATTAATAATATATTTAATGTAAATAAATTATAATGGAAAATAAATTAGTTATTAACACTAAATTTATTTTAATTAACTTTTGTACGATTTTATCTAATGGTTTGATAAATAAGATTTATCTTGTTAATTTTAACCCATAAGTTTCAATTACATCAATCAATTATTATTGTTTGATGTTAAAAATTTTTCTATTTTAATACATATTTTATAACTAATAATTTTATTATTAAATATTTAATATATATATAGTTATATTTACAATTACTTATTTATTTATGTGAATCCATAAAAGAAAAATGTTAATATTTTAATAATTATAAATTAAATATAATTGATAATGATTTTTGTTATATATTGTTATATTATAAATATATTAATAAAATTAGTATACATAATTAATAATAAAATTTTATGGACGAAAAAAGTATAATTTATTTATTTTTATAGAAAAAATATAATTAATGTTTAATATATAAATATTTTTTAGGTTTAAAAATTATTTAAAACATAAAAATATTTTTTACAATATAAATATAATATATAAAATTGTTAATTAAGTCCGTTATATATATATATATATATACGGACATTAATATATATTATGTTTTATTGCGAAAGTCAATTTTACACCTAATTATACAATTAATGAGTTGGAGGATATTTTAATCCAACTTCTAAAAATGGGACCTTTAAAATTTAATCCCATAAATTTCATCTTTATTTGGATCTCATGCACTTGAGAGTGTTTTCATTTTTTTGTTGAGCCCTTACCTGATTTGAATATCAATTTATGAATTATGAAGACGAAAGAGATGAAGATGATGCTTTAAATTTTAAATGGGTGATAGTAGTTTAGTTTTTTTTTTAATTTTATAATAGTTTATTCTTTTTATTTTTTAAAAAATAACAAATTAAAAATAAAACGGAGAAAAATAAAAAAAGTTTTGATCCGTAAAACTATGAGAAGAAAAATAATATTTATCAAAAATTTATAATAAACATAAAAAAAATTATAGAATTTTATTGTCTAAAATAAGACTCATTTTGACATATAATAAATCAATATTTAATTTAATCCAAATACTAACATTTTGTAAGAGAATTTATTTATTTCTATTAAATATACTTTATCAATTAAATTAAGTATTTTTAATATTGATTTTAAATATTAATATTTTTTAAAAAAATTATTATACTAATTTTATTTTATTGTTTTGAATTACTACATAATGCACAAGTAAATTCTGAAAATTTGTAACATAAACTCCTAGCAATATCTTCGATGACGAATCGATGTGACACACTGTTATTAGTTTCATTTTAATACAATTTAATAAATTTAATTATATTTATTAATAATATTAAATATATTATTTATGTTATATTTAAAAAAATATATTTTTATTGTAATTTTACTTAAAAATAAATTATATAATTTATAAATATGAGTATAATTACCTGATCTAATAGGAAAAAGTGTTATCAAAATTTTATAAATTAAGTTCAAAACTACAATTATTTCTTAAAAAAAAACTATAAATAAAGTTATAAAAAAGACAAATTTAAATAAAATACTATTATTTGATAAATCTAAGATTTGTTATTTTAATAGTACTACTATTTTAATTTTGGTATAATTTTTTACCTAGATTTTAAAAATATTAGATATGTGATATTAAAAAGATATTTTAAAATAATTAATTAATTAATTATGTTAAAATAATTTTTAAATATCCTTTAATTTATTTATTATTTAAAATTATTTTATTGAAAAATCTCAAACTTAATGATAAATTATATTAAATTGGTAACTTTTTTTTAACTCAAAAATTTGATTAAAAAAATACCAAAAATAAAAATCATAATACTATTAAAATAATAAAACCTTTAAAATATATGATAAATTTAATTAAAAAAAATACTTAAAAAACAATTTTTTTGATTTCTCGATTCTCTTTTTAAAAGCAAATAAAAATGTTATTTCTTCCCATGATTTAGTCATAAGTAAATTTCAAATTCCTAATGTTTCGCTTTTAAACAAATTTATTAAGATTCATGATACGTAGGGTTTTATTTTTGATACGATGGAATCTACTTATATAGATTTATAATTAAGGGGAGAGGGGAAACAGAAACTCAAGCTACTATATACACTTGTTATTGGTCTCATGAGTAATGTTTTAAATTTTCAGGTTGGGATATTTCTTCTCATATGTATGAAAATTATAATCTATTATATTAATATGTGTTATTATGATTTATCAAAAAAAAAAAAAACAAATGCAATATAATTCTATAAAAAAAAAAAATACAAAAGTAATACGTCCGTGAGTGACTCGTGAATAACTCAATGATTTTTTTTCAAACAAAGATGATGGACGGTGGGCAAAGAGCCAATGATTGTCGTCCATTGGTTTTTCTCTAGCGTCAGTGACTGTGATATTCCTTTTTGTACGGACGATCACATGTATGTATGTTATGTATATAGAATTTATAAACCTAAACAGTAAAATTTAAATTTTAAAATCTAAATATTAAATCTTTAAATTCAAAATATAAACTATATATCCTAAAATTTAAACTTAATTAAATTTTAAATTCTAAATTAATAGAATATGTATAATTATCACCCATCGTAATATATTCATTTTTACTAGTTTCTGGAGGTCTAAATCCAAGAAAAAAAAATTAAAATCTTATTTTGTATTTTAACATTTTTGACCTTAATATTAGAGAGCTTCCTTTATTCCTCCTATTTTTGTCACTTATTTCACTTGATTGTTAAATGAGTATTTACATATATTATTATTCATAAAATTATAATTAATTAAAATATATATTAAATAATAAAAGACATGAATTATGATGATGTTAATCTCAAAATCAATATAATATAAAATAATAGTATAATTATTTTTTAAAAATACAAAGTATTTAATCCTTTACAAAGAAAATAAATAATATGATTAATAAAAAAATAATAAATAACATCTGAAAATAATATTTATAACATAGTGATCATATAATAATTTATATGACAAATAATGATTGAATGAATATATATTATTAAAATTTGTGTTATAATTTTTATTCTATTTATAATTTAATCAATAATGATTTTACATTTAAATAATGATTAACTGATTGAAGTAGGGATTATGTCGCAATGATTAAAGGAATATATATTATTAAAATTTAATATATGTTTAGAAAAATTACATTTATATATATAAATGATGATATCAGCACTCGTTATCATTATTATTACTTTTTTGAAATATCCTCGTCTTCTTTTAAATCTACACCGCTCAGTACTTATATATATATATATATATATATATATAATTTTTTCACCGTTGTCAATTTAGAAAAGAACAAAGTTATTATCTCTCTTTCATGTAATTTTTGGTTCTCAAAAAATTTCATACCTATTACTCGATCATCTTACTATTTAGTAGAATAAATATTAATGAAATCAATCAATTAATGCAAAAAATTTGGGCTCACTTTTTTTTATTTTTGCGATTATCAAAACTCGATACGCAATTATGGGTTCATATATGTTAAAGAGAGTAATTATAAGAGGAAAAAATAAAAAATAACTATATAAAGAGTAAGTATTGCAATCAAGTGGGGTTTTTGAAAGTTAAAGCTAAGCAAGGAGATTCTTTTGTCTGAAAAAAGGATTTGTAGTAAATAATTGCTTCCGAAGGACAACTATTGTCAAGAGAAAAATGATGCCGATTTTTATCAGCATTGGGCACATCTTTTCTCCCTTTATACTTGAAAACAAAAAACATTGTTAAAAACTCAAAATCACAGGGTGTAATGGACTTTGATTTTTTGATATTTAAGTAAGTTTAATTACGAGAAGGAGGAGATTAGTGTATCTCCTTCTAATGGATAGAAATGCATAAAGATGTAGAGAGAGAATATAAATTTAAGTGTTTATTCCTTGTAACACAATGTTTATTTCAAATTATGTTTGATGGAGAGTTATAATAAATATATATAGAAAAAAAATATATATTAATAACCTTTAAATATAGTACATCATAATTATATATAGGAAAAAATATATATATTAATAACCTTTAAATATAATACATCACAATTATATCTTAATAAGTTTAACTTTTATCGATCTGTTTAGGACTTTAAAGTACAATATTTACCTACAATGCATTTAGGACTATGGACTCTTTAAGTTTAAGCAGCTCAAGCCTATTTGTAGGATTTTTTCTTATTCAATACCTTTCACAGGGGTATATTCCTAATAGGATATTAAGGGTTGCTTAATACCAGCCCCCTTTCAAGATTTAAGGATGATTAAGAGGTGATTATATATACCATGTTAAGCTGTTATTTGTGTAAGCTTTGACCCAAATGATACAACTTGTGATCAGAGTGTGTAACGCCCAACGTTTATAGTCCATTTGATGGTCAGTGCCTAAGGCAAATATGGTTGGACTACCATGAATAAGGAATGAATTGATATTCAAAAACATATGTCCTAATTTATAAAAAATGGTTAGGAAAATTACAAAACGAATTGCTAAATAAAAATACAGATGATATAGATCATACATAGTCTAAAAAAAATCCTGCCAAATTTAAATCAAGCTCAATAAAGGAAACCACAATAAAGGTGTTTTATCTTGTTGATATTGATTTTTGTCAACATCAATGATTGAGTACATATCTCTTTCCTGTAAACCTAAGAATATAAAACATTGTTAAATAATTGAACCATCATAAGATGTGGCAACTTTTGGCTCTCTAATACTTAAGTAAATCCATTTATGAGAAGAATGATAAGACTAGTATCTCTTTTTATAATGTAGAAAGATATAGATATATTTATGAAGATATTATAGATTTAAGTGTTTGTCTCTTATAACACAATATTTCAGTTATTTCAAATTATATTTGATAGAGAGTTATAATGAAAATGTATAGAAGAAAATATAGATATTGATGAGTCTTAACAATAATACATCCTAATTATAATTAATGTGTTTAACTTCCATTGAACTTCTAGCCGTCTACACCCTTAAGGTGAAGTACTTATTTGCGGTGCACTTAGGGTTCTAGACTCTTTAAATCTAAGTAGCTCAGGCCTACTCATAGAATTTTTTTCTTATTCACTATCTTTCACAATGGTACATTCTTGACAAGATGTTGAGGGTTTCTCAGTATCAAGGGTGGCAAAACTCTTAGTTATGGCCATCTTTCAAGGTCTAAGGCTAATTAAGAGTCTATTATACCAAGTTCACCTACTATTTACATAAGCTTTTAACCCTTGTGATAAGAGTATATTCTTTAAGGTTACTTAACATGTCCAACTTCTATAATTTGTTTGATGGTTTGAGCTTGAGACACAATACTCACATGCATGATTGCTTCTTATTCATTGCCTGGGTAAGCATAAGAGTACATTTTGGAGCTCATAGTTTTAGAAGAATTATAAATTAATAATATATCATGGATTTTCACTTCAGAATTGCTCTACAAAATAATCAAGTTAAAAACTCCGACAACATCGCTTAAAGTTGTTGAAAAATTTGCCTTACTTTTATGTCGAGTTGTACTATAAAGGAAAAAAATATTATTAATTGGGATAAAGTATATTATTTTTATTTAAATTTATTTTTTTAAAAAATATGATTTAATTTTTAAACATTTAAAACTTTACATATGTATTTTTAAAATTTTAAATCATATAATTTATTCATCAAACTTTTAAAATTGTATATATAGATCCTAAATTTTTGATTCATAAATATATATTTTAATAGTCAAGTTAAAACTTGTTTATGAGATTTTAAATTTTTAAAATTAAATTATATGATTTAAAAGTTTAAGTATATATATATAAAGTTTTAAAAGTTTTGGACTAAATCACACGTTTTAAAATTTTAAAAATTTATGTGTTAATTTAATTAAAGTTTAGAAACCAATAATATACTTTATCATATTATTTATTATATTTAATTCATATATTTTTACTAAAAAAATTCATATTCCAAAAATTTTACATTTAAACTCATTTTATTAGACAACGTTTGAGTTAAATTTTAACAAATTATAATTGATTTAGCAATAGAATCTCATCCTTTTTTATACTAAACAATACATTTGTATGATAAGAACTTGTGATTTAAAAAGAAAGAAGATTGAGTCTTAACGCAATACCATCAAACGAATAACAAAATATAATGTTAATGGAGTATATTTTTTAGACTCAAAATTTAACAATTAAATTTTATTTAATGTTAATAAAATATTATTTTTATTATTTTAAATTTAAATATAGTATTTTATGTAATTTATTAAACATTTTTTTGTGTTTATTTATTTTTTAACTTACTAATTTTTTCCCATATATTAAGCTAAATAAAAAAAATTTAAAAGTGATAAATCTCTTTTGAACCAGCCTTGTATATTTATCCTTTTTTTTAATATGAATATCAATAAAAATATCAAGTTATTTTGGGATGAGTAATGAAACAAAATCAATATCGGGTTAGTAATATCGATTTTGTAGATATTTTGGTTTTATATTTGTAAAACTTTCGCAAATATACAAATCATTTTATAAAAAATGACAAGTATACTCCAAGGTCAATCTAAGGAAATAATATATTTGATTTTTTTATTTTTTATTCAAACTCTTAAATATGAAATTAAATCCTACATATCTTATCACGATATTTTAATTTTTTTGTGTTTCCTAATCTAATAACATAAAAAAATAAACATAAACATAGATATAAATTTAACAAAAAATTATGCAAATTTTAATAAACAATAAATTAATATTTATTGATTATCATTTTTTATATAAATATCAACTTTGGTGGGATTATATATTTTTTGTTAATTAAATAAATCATCAATTTGATTGATAATTAATTTGGTTAATTAAATTAATTTCTTTTTTCTAAGAGATTTATAATGAACCATTAAATGTCACTTTTGGTGGGATTAAATATTTTAAATTTTATTCAAGGCGTTCAAATTAAACTTAAGAATTTAATTATCCGAATATTAACTTTTAAGTTTTAAAACCATTACTAAAAATATGTAGTCAACATATTTTTGAATAATAATTCTTATAAAAACTTTTGAAATAGAGATTCAATCTAATTACCAAACGATTGTACCAATAAATAAAATAACACTACTCTAAATCAGGCCAGATAATTAAACCTTACAGTCTAATTTTCATATTTAAGTTTATAATGAAAAATAATATAAAATCTTGAATAAAAATAAAATTAATTTATTTTATATAAATGTTTTACCTATTTAATATTTCGAAAGTATAATAACATTATTATTATATCATATTTACAAACATCTAGTCATGTTAAATTTAATAACAAATAAATTAAATATAACATATAAGAATAAAACATAAAAAATAACTGTAAAAAATTTATTTTAAAATTATATCTCAAAATAATCCTTACAATATTTTGATGCTAAGTTTGTTTCTAGAAAACCTACAAACGGATTTACATTTTTTTTATTGAATCAAGAACTAGAAATTTACAAAAACATAACTAGTTTTTTTCGAAAATAGAATAACTTTAAAACTAAAAAAACTAAAAAAGATTTCTAAAGAGAGAAAGAAAAGAGATTTTGAGAGATGATTTTTATAATGGAGGATAATGTAATTTTATAGATGAGGAAAATGCTAAAAAAGTAAAAAAATATCTCAAAATTTAATCTTGCACGCGTTTTGATAAGCCACCGCATGCGTGATTTATGGTAGATGGGCGTTGGCATGCGCAAAACTTGGTGTGATATGCGCACGTTAGTGCACAGGATAGGTTGGACAATTTTGTCCATTTTTATTTTTATTTTTATTTTTTTCATTTTTTCTCACTTATTTTTATAATAAATGAATACTATATTTTAAATATTGTGATGTATTATTTCAAGTATTTTTCTTGAGTTTTTAAATTATTTTTGAAGTGAAAATACCTAAAAAATAATATAAGTACTTATGATTTCGAAAATACAAATTTATATAAAATATAATAAAATCATACAAATATAAATCTATTTAATTAATTAAAATATATTAAATCATGATAATTTTGATACCTTTTAAGCATTTATTAATAACTAACAAATATTTTTCAATAAATATATCGGTACACTTTTTAAGAATTTAATATTTTTTTTAAATAATATTTTATATGTTCATTTTCTATTTACCTACTAACTACAAGTTCTTATTTATCTAGTGTATAATCGAATATAAAATGAACATAAATAAAAATAAAAGTTATCATAAGAATTTGATATTATGTTAAAGAAATGTTGCATCACATAATTTTGTTTATTGAGTTTGTATCCATATCACTTTTATGATTTTATGTATTAGAATTATTTAAAAAGTAATATATTTTATATTTCTTAAGATAATTATGACTTATAGACTTAATATAAATTAAATGAATGAAAAATTAAGTAAATTTTTAATAAGTAATATAAATTGTTAATATTATAAAAATATTTAATTAATAATACTTTTATCTAAAATTAAAATATAATTAATATTAAAGATAAAATAAAGATATATTATTAATAACAAAATTTTTATTTTTAAAAACATTTTAACATTAAATTATAAGAATTTTTTTAAATTAATTCGATATTAATTTTTTTTACTTTAAAAATATTTATTCTAATAAATAAATATTTTATATATTTTTATTTAAATAATAATAAAAATTAACGTGTAAATATCATTATTATATTTTGATATCAGCATTTATCATTAATTAAGTACACTTACTTTATTTGGAGACGTATCTGTGATTTCCGGTAAATCCGGGGAACATTGGGAAGTAAATGATAATATTATTATTTTATTTAAAAAAACATAAATATTTAATTTTGATAAAACATATCCAAAATAAAGAATAACAATTTATAGATTTTTGTTTGATTTGGAAGAATTTATAATGAACCACTGATAAGTAACCGTGTGTAATTTACTAATTACCCTGAGCGATTTCCTCTTTCTTTCTTTATTTATTGTTAATTATTGTAGAAATTTCTTGGTCGTAAACTTTTAAATTATAAATAATATTATCTAATTTATTAATTATAAAAATAAGTTAATTAAAAAATATATATTATTTTAATAATTTTTATTGCTATATTGTTATTTTTTTTATCTTGTAATAATAGTTAATATATTTTTTAATATTTATTAATTATTATTATTTTGATTAATTTTTAAATTTTATTAAAATTAAAATATATATTTAAAATAATATATATTAAATTTTATTTTTATGTTAAATGTTGCACCGAACCCTTATTAAAATTATTTTAATTTTGAGTTTTGGATTCTTCGGTCTCAGAGTTCTTTTTCCATATAACCTCGTCCACAAAACCTACTTTTTCCTGGAATCCGCAGCTTATATATATATACGGTTTATACCAACTTTTGTACTTTGTTCTTTTTTTTTTCTCTCTCTCCCGCTCCAATACCATTTTATTCCTTGATTTGGACTCTTATGTACTAGTTTTGAACTTGTATAAATATTTTCACGGCTTTTCCATTAATTTATAGCTTTTCGACTTCCCTATTTCCTGTGAGTTCTAGTTCGTTTCTTATTTAACTTCAATTTTAATGCGAATGCATTAATTCTAACGATTTTTAGTTGATTTTTGAGTTGGGTTTTGAATAGAAATTTCTGGATATTTGTCTTGCTCTGTTTCGCTCCTTCAGAACTTACAGGGATGAATTCTAGCAAAGGCGAGGGTTTTGAAGGTGTTGTGATGGCTAAGAAGCTCAACAATAATGTTGAAAATGGTGGGTCTGGTAAGTTCAACACTCAAGAGAAAGCTTTGGGTGCAAAGGAAAAGGATGAGGAAATCATTAGCGACAAAAATATGTATTTTCGAGCGGACAAAATTGATTTGAAGAGTTGGGATGTTCAGTTGCAAAAGCACTTGAGTAGGGCTTGGTCAAGGGACAAAGAAGTAAACGATTGGAAGGAGAAGTGGGAGATTGATTTGTCAAAACTGGAAATAAGATATGAGATTGCTCAAGGGACTTATGGTACTGTTTACAGAGGAGTCTACGATGGCCAAGATGTTGCAGGTAAATTAGTTTATGGTCTCATCCTTCTTCTAATATTATTTAGAATTTGAACATTTTTTTTCTATTTAGTTGATGATTGTTCTCTTAAGTCGAGCAAGTAATAGAATTGAATCGATAATCTTCTCAAGTTGTGGAATTTTGGCCTAGCCAATTTTTATATCAGCATAAGTTAGAGTAAAATACGTTTTTTTCTTTTTTTGCGGTTGTAAATATGCTGGAGACATATTCTTCCTTGTTGCGTAATGTCATTTTCATCAATTTTCGAATTGACTTTACATTTGTAAATTAATCAAATTCTGTTGAAGAAATTGTCCGCACACGTAACGAGATTGACAAAAAGAGCATATATGCTACACGGAAAAATACGCTAGACGGCATATTTACAATCGCTATAGTGCATTGGGGATGAAAAAGTAGTTTATGTTAGACTGATTTTATGTAGTTATGGTTTTATATTTGTTAGACTATTTATAAGCACATGCAAGTCAGTTAGTTAGTTATGATTTTGTGTTCACATTTAACTAGTATAGTTTTCCTTAATGATCAAGTAATGATCTCAGCCTATATATAGTTGGCTGCATTGTTGTTTTGTATTTGTTTAACAATAATAGAAAACATTACATTCATCATTTAGTTTACAGTACGGTATCAGAGTAATAAAAGATCTTAAGATCTGCTTCTTTGCTACTTGAGTTCTGCATGATCAAGCTTCAATTATGGCTGGTAAGAACACCTCATTGTCCTATTGATATGCTGTTCATACACCTGTTTCTAATCATCACAATCCAGTGCATGATTCATCTACACCTTCCGTTGCAATAAATCATGCTTCGTCTTCATTCGATCTTCTGGCTTAGAATTCTTCTTCAGCTCTACCAGTGAATGCAAGTCTGTCTATCAAGCTTGATCACAACAATTACCTTATTTGGCACGAGCAAGTGAAGAGCCTGATCATCGCTTATGGTCTCGATGGATTCATCGATGGATCACTTGTAGCTCCTACTCGATTCCTTGATCTAGGTAGATCAATTCTTAATTCTTGCTTTGCGAACATAAATAGGCTTAATAATATGGTTAAGAGTTTGGTATATACATTAGTTTCTAGTGACATGAATTCTGTTGTTTCTCGCAAAGATACTACCTATGAACAATTCTTAGAGGAAACTTTCTCTTCTAGTACTCAATCAAGAATTCTTGATTTAAGGAATCAATTACAATATTTGCAAATAGAAGGTTTGAGAGCTTCTAAATACATTTTTAAGATTTGAACACTTTTACATCATCTAGTTACTATAGGAGAACCAATTTTAGAAGTGATCTAGTTATATATGCTTTGGCTGGTTTGAGTTGCAATCCTAGCTACAATCTTTTGATCATATCCATTAATATGATGGTGCTAAACCTAATTATAGTTCTTTTCATAGCCAGCTAAAAACATATGGAAGGATGATTGTTCAACAATTAGGATCTAACAAGGAACGAGTGTTTCATACTCATTATGCTTCTACTAATAAATTCTTCTATGCACAGAAGTCTAAAACCAATCAATCTTGTAACGAGTCTTGGAATTTGCAAACATTTCTCAAAGATATGAATTTACAACCTCCATCTTCTAATCCACCACTTGCTCGATTTTCTGCATCAAGTGCTCTTTCCTCCAATAACAGTAATCCTAATACCAGTCAAAAACATAGCAATGGTGAGAGGCATGTGTGTCAAATACGTGACAAAATTTGCCATCAAGTAGCTCGATGTTTTGTATTGAGTGATTTACTCAATAGGATATACAAGGGTACCAAAGTATCTTCTACTTCTCCAGTTGCTAACACTGCAAATGCGGGAGGTTAATCTACACAAGATAATGCGTGGCTTTTAGATACAGGTGCTAGCCATCACTTGGCATCAGATCCTTCAAATTCGTAATTTCACACTCTATACATGCCATGAAGGTTTTTCCCTTGATAATGGTAATGTTCTTCCCATTCATTGTGTTGGTCATGGTTGTTTATCCTCCCCTCAAAGTCAGTGTTTTCTTGCTTTAAAAAATATCCTTCATACTTCTTTTACTACCTCAAACGTGTTGTTTGTGCACAAATTGTGTGCTAATAATAAAGTGTTTGTGGAATTTTGCTCTGATTTTTTCTTTTTCAAGTAAATTACCACAAACAGGACACTTATGCAAGGCCAAGCGAAAGGGGATCTTTATCACTTAATTGGCTCTGTGATTACTTTGCTCATCTGGTGTTCCTTCTGCATAGGTTGCTTTTCTTCGTCAGTGGCACTCTCGTTCGGGCCATCCTTCGTTTTCCATCGTTTCTCATGTTGTCAACGAGCATGGTTTAGATGTTTCTTCTAAAGGTAGATTGTTATGTGAACACTATCAAATATGTAAATTTCATAAATTAATTTTTTTGCCTAGAAATGAGAAAAGTGTATTTGCATTTTCTTGATCTTTGGTGCTCACTTAGTGTATCTTGTAATGGTGATAGATACCTTCTTTCCATTGTTGATGACTTTAGATATTTCATGTGGTTGTTTTGCCTTAAAACCAAGGATCAACACATTTCAGTTTTTGAATCTTTTCTTGCTTTGGTTAAGTTGTAGTTTAACACTAGTTTCAAGAGCATTCAAACTTATTATGGTGGTGAATTTGTTGTTTTCAAATCTTTGATTAATAAACTAGTTTTGATTTATAGGTTTTCTTGCTCTCATACATCTGAACAAAATGTATTGGTAAAAAGTAAGAATCGACGTATTGTTGAGAAAGGATTGGCTATGTTGCATCAGACTTTCATGCCTGTTATTTACTGGCCATACGCCATGAGCACTGTTGTCTATTTGATGAATAGACTTCCTTTCAAAGTTCTAAATGGTCTTTCACCTTTTGAATTGTTAATAAGCTTCCTATTTATGACTTAATGAGAACATTTAGCACTTAGTATTTCTCATGTCTACGGCCTTTTGTCAAAATAAATTACAATCTCGATCTATCTCTTGTGTTTTCATTGGTTATGCTGCTCAACACAGTGGATATCTTTGTTTAGATGTTTCCACTAATCATGTCTACACTAGTAGGCATGTTATATTCAATGAACTTGTCTATCCTTTTGCTTCTTCAATTATGTTTTCTCCTATAACCCAGACTCTTGAGTCTCACATTCTTGTACCCATCTTGAGTCTACTGCTTCATCAACTTCTTCCATCTTACCAAAATCTTCATCACGTCTTACTGAGTCTATCCCTACTTCTATTTGCCTTGTACCAGAACTTCCTCCTAATATTGTGTATGTCTCTCTGTCACAACCTGTTGAGTCTTCTCTTCCACCTGTTAACTATCATCCTATGATTTTATGTTTACATCTAGCTAGTTTAGTTTTCCTTAATGATCAAGTAATGATCCCAGCTTATATAGCTAGTTGTATTGTTGTTTTGTGTTCACTTAACAATACTAGAAAACATTACATTCGTCATTCAATTTACTCGTATAATTTATTTCCTTTTAGTTGAATATAATTTAGGTTTTAAAAAATACGGTGAGATGTTCTATTCTAGGTATGACCTTTTATCAATATATGGTTCAAAACTTCACATTTAAAATTGGTTTCATCTTTCTTGGTTGCATTTTCCTTTTTTATTAGACTTAAATATTTAGATATTGTTAAGTTTATTTTTTGAAGTATTTTCTTTTTATGAATGGTAAACTAAGATCATGTTTGGTTGATAGAAATAATTAGAATGTAAATGATTGTAGATATTCTTGTATTTGGTTTGACTATTAACATGTAATTGAATGTAAATCATTCCAACAAACAATAGTAGCATGAATGCTCATTACTCTAACACCCCTCAAAAAGACGTTATAATCTCTATTTTCTTTACATATTTACATAATTATTTCTTATTTTTTCTCATTTAAAAGTCAAAAAAGTCAAAAAAGTTAATTTTTTAATTTTACTTTATTTATAATTTTATAAATTTTATTTTAATATTATAATTATTTTGATTCTACTATTCAAAAAAACATAATAATAGTAATATTGTTTCTATTGAATTTCATTCCTATTATTTTTACCATTTTCATTATGTTTCCATTCTACGAACCAAACGTGACCAAAATTCATGCTTTTAATACATTGCTTTGTCCTGTTTTAGATTTTTAATTTACATGTTAAAAAGGTAATCTCTGTTTATCTATTTGGGATCAGCAGGTAAACCATCTGTGCATTATTTGAAATAAACTGATTTTGCTATGCATTCAAAAGAAAATGTTACCACTGTGTTGTTTTCTACAAATTGCTTGTTGCAAATTATTTATACTTGCCAGAAATGTGAATTGTCCAAATGCAGTTGCATACTGTAAAACTAAAACCTTCTGTTTGCACGAATTTTACATTCAGCTATATGGTGTAGTTATGTTTTTATCCAGTGATTGGCAAGCCTTTGTTTGCTATCTATGTTACTTCCTTTAATGAACTGGAATTTTTAATTGCAAATTTTCACGATGCATTTAGCTCTTTGGCAGATAGGGTTTTCTTTGAAGAGATTGGGTTTAGTTTTTGATTATTAATACTCCCTATTTTTCAAATAGATCTGATGTGTACTGGGCTTTAGGACATTGTTCATGCATTAATGAAAAAAGTGGTGTCCAATGATTTTTTTATTATATAGGAATGTGAAATTGCATGACCACGAGTTAATAACACTTAGTTATCATGTTTGCATTTCGTCAATATTCTGTCTCATTGCTGTCTTTCTTGATATTATAGTTAAGGTATTGGATTGGGGAGAAGATGGTATTGCCACCGTTGGTGAAATTGCTGCCATTAGGGCATCATTTCGACAAGAGGTTGCTGTTTGGGATAAGCTTGACCATCCGAATGTCACAAAGGTAAAATTTTGATTGCTTCCTAAGATAATTACATGAAATGATGTTGAAATGTCAATCTAAAAAAAAAAATTTGTGACAGAAAAAGCCACCAAGCAGTTTTCCTTGATCGTAAATGCCATCAAATCTGCCATATTTCCCTTCTTTTTTTAACTTTTTCTGTGCAGCCTTCCATTCTATTTTACTATCTCTCTCCTTGTTTCTCTCATTCGGCCTTGTGTTTGAATAATAACTTAATTGTTACTTTTCAGTTTATAGGAGCTTCAATGGGCACTCTCAATCTTAAAATCCCTACTAAAAGCACCTCGAGTGACAATCAAGATCCTTTGCCCTCAAGGGCATGTTGTGTTGTTGTTGAGTATGTTCCAGGTGGAACTCTAAAGAAGTTCCTAATCAGGAATAGCAGAAAGAAACTAGCCTATAAGGTTGTGGTTCAAATTGCTTCGGACCTTGCTAATGGGTTAGTGAATCATAGTTTTGGAAACTGATGCAGTTTGTGCTCTCTACTTTTTGCCTTTTTTCCGTTAGGAGATTATGAATTGGTTGCTAAATTTTTGCAGCTTGAGTTATCTTCATTCGAAAAAGATTGTTCATCGGGATTTGAAAACAGAAAATATGTTGCTGGATGCTCGTAGAAGTCTGAAAATTGCTGATTTTGGTGTTGCCAGAGTTGAAGCTCAGAATCCCAAGGATATGACTGGGGAAACTGGTACTCTTGGGTACATGGCGCCAGAGGTACCTCTATCCCTCGTCACTTCTCAATTCTCCTTTCATTTTTAATGAAGGTTTCCTGATTAAAGAAACAGGATAAGGTTTAATTAATATGTCAGTCTTTCTTTTTCGTCACTATTTTTTTAAAATTTGAGATTATTGCAGGTTCTCGATGGTAAGCCTTACAACAGAAAATGCGACGTCTACAGTTTTGGCATATGCCTATGGGAAATCTATTGCTGTGATATGCCTTATCCTAATCTTAGTTTTGCAGATGTATCATCTGCAGTTGTACGGCAGGTTTGTCTTTGTTAATCATCCTAAGTGTAGTTGCTTGTCATTTTCTTAAATCAATCATTGATCAAAGGAAAAAAAGGAAAACATGCTGATCATGAAAGATGTATTATGCATAACACGTATGAATGCTGTTTGGCCTCTATCGATGACTTGTAATATTCAATGACAGAACTTACGACCAGAAATCCCAAGATGTTGTCCAAGTTCATTTGCCAGTATCATGCGGAAATGTTGGGATGAAAATCCTGATAAACGGCCTAACATGGACGAAGTAGTGAGGTTATTAGACGCAATAGATACAAGTAAAGGAGGTGGGATGATTTCGGACGATCAGCATGCTGGCTGTTTCTGTTTCACCAAAGCTCGTGGCCCGTAGTCTTCCTATTCATAGTTTTTTAATAGTTCATGAATAGGTTCTAACTCTTATAGAGGTGAAAATAGATCTTTGTTGGTTGGGACTTATATTTACACCAATCAATGTAGGGAAGATTGAAATGTCAGATATTCTTAATAATAGTCGATTCTACCCTTTAATTTTGTTCTGTAAGTGTGCTGCCACTGAACCTTTCTTGTGGCAGACTTGCATTTCTTTAACATCTGTCATAAATATAGGACTAAAACTATTTATTTTTCATAATACCCAATACAAAAATATAAAGATTAAGGAGCTACTGTTGACAAAATATAGAGGCTACTAAGAACTTTTTTTCCGTAATTCTTGTTCTACCATCTCAGAATTTCACAGCCCTACTTCAACGGTTTTATGCAAACGGGGCAATCGCTCTCTGCTAATTCCTGTTTCAATTTTACTTTTTTTTCCTCTGCTTTTCTGTCAATTTCAATCGGAGAGAAAAATATAAAGAAGAAAAAGGAAAAAAAATTGTAACTGGCAACTGTGTTTTAACCTCGTGTTTAGAAGTTGGAAACTCCAATGTTGAAAAACAGGCATTGAAATTGCATTATTATCGCAACTGGGTGTGTATTGTTATTTCAAACGAAGAATTGAAATTGCATTATTGTCGCAAATGAAGAGAACTTCATGAAGTTGTGGAACAATGAGACATGAGAATTTTGAAAAAAGAAAAAAGCAAGGTTTGAGAAATGCCAGTACTTGTGTTTTTGTTTGTTTGTTTCCCCCTGTTGCGTGTTTTTCAACACACGAACTCGTGCAAGCATACACGGTCACAAGTAATAAAGATTTGTAAGTAAAGATCGATCCCACGAGGATTTGTTACTATAGTTTGTCGAGTACTAAAATTGTATCTCTCTGATTTTATCCAAAATAATCGTTGGTTAATAAAAAAAGTAAAATAAGAAAATAAAAGAAATCTAGGATTGCAATTTTTCACCAAACTAATCCACTCAAATCATGTTATTTTCTTTTGATTTATATTTTTTTGTACATTTAATTTGTCAACCGAAAACTTCTTTTTTTATTATTCATACATCTCTTTCGAGCTCCGTATAAACACACCTCGTTAAGTTAATTTACTATATCTCTATGAAAATTAAATTTACCGAGATTCATTACGTTCTAAGTTTTCAAATGGCCACACATACAATTAGGGTATATTTCTATCCTTCATCATACATGTCATTCTATTTACGAGCAATACACACACAAATGCCTTTCTCAAGTTTATTCATGTGCCACATATCGTTTTGATAAGATTCGTAAATAATCAAAAAGCATTAAGCACAAAATAGAACGAACAAATCGAACGTCTTATAAGTCTAAGGAAAAATAATTAAAATTAAAGCTTCATAAATTTAGATTAAATGCAACCCTAGAAAAATTAAATTACTTCATAAAATTAAAATAAAAATTATAACAACTACAGAAAAATTAGAAGAAGCAGAAATAAAATTAAAACATCACTTAGGAAAAATATTTGGTACACGCAGAACACAACAAAAGCCAAAAATGGCTTCTGCGTGTTCCGCAACCAACACACAAACACAATAAAAATTACAATCTGAAAAAACTAAAACACTAAAAACTTTCGAAAACTAAAACTAAATTATACTCCAAAAACTACTCCAACCAAACTTTTTCACAACTAAAAACTATCTCCTATTTATAGCAAAAAAATACATTAATAAAATATTAAATTAAAATCTATGCGGGGGACAAAAAGGTGTGGCGAAAATAATAAATTAAACGCATGGGGGACAAAAATTGTATCGAAAATGGGATCGAGGGACGCTGCGCGTTTCTGTTTTAATTTTCTTCCATGCTGCCACGTGTCGCGTTCTGATTCGCGGACACAATTAGTGGGACACGTGGCAACATATCATTCGTTGAGGGAAAACGGGCGCACGATGAATGGACGCACGGGAGCCAATCTGCCTACAACACGGGCTTGATCCAAGGCGGTCACGCCCATTGTAATACGACACGTGTCGAAGTATAAATTGCTGAAAAATTGAGTGGGGCACGTGGCATTTCTTTATTGGAGGAAAATCGGGTTGCACGCAGATCGGCGCACGGGATCGAGGCGCGCGCGAACGTGGGGGACAGCGTCTGCGCGGCGTCAGACGGGTGGGTCCCACGCTGCACGCCGGCCTGCGCGGCAGGTGGGCCCCACTCGGGTGCCGAGCCGCGTGAAGGAATCTTCCCTGCATCCATTCGCTTTGGTCGGGTTTGATCTACACGCGCCAATCCTAGCCGTTTATGATTTGATCGGACGGTCCACGTTGCACGCGTGGATGATGACGCGTGTATTCTTCCCTCCTGCACGAATATTAAACTTTATTTAATTATATTTTGACCCACAAATTAAATTCAAATTACATTTTAAACTTTCTTTAATTACAGTTGACCCCTTTGCTAATATTAAATTAAATTTTTCAACTTTTAATAATTACGATTAAGCCCAAATTTAAATTTAATTTGTATTTTCAACTTTTATAAATTGTAATTAAGAACTCTAATTTTTGAAATTACATTTGTGGACAAAAATTTGAAATTAAGAACGTTTTCGATACAATTTATTTATTTTTTTTATAATATATAAAAAACAGTAAATACTAATTTATTAAACTAAAATTAACTAAAAATAGAGAGAAATAGCAATTATGATTAATAAAATAGGTGAAAATAACTATATAAAATACAGTTATCAACACCCCCAAACTTAAGTTTTTGCTAGTCCTCGAGCAAAAGGAAGGAAATAAAACAAAGATAACTGCATTTAAAATAGTGATTTTCAAAATATTTATTTTATCTTTTGCAATTACATAACTCAACGAAATAAAAGAATTTTATCTAAGCATCAAAATCAATTTAAAAGTATATTACATTTTCACAATGAATTTTAGTGCGTGTGTGAAGTCTTTTCATATTTCATCACATGCAATCCGGATCAGTTTATACAAATATAAAATCAAACAAATTGTCATGAAATCACAAATCTCATAAGTTTATTTTTCATTTCTCTCTCCACTAATGTAGACAAACACAAAACACAAAATCAATAGGACTTTATTAAGCTTGTAATGTATGGCTTAGGTAAAGGTAGGATGAAGGATAATATTTAGCTTAAAACTTTTCCCGAGCATAACATGTCAGGATTGAAAAAGATAATTCTATCATCACAATAATTACTTCCCAATTTGGGATTTATCATAACATACAATACTCTTTTTTTTTCTTTTTCTCTTTTTTTTTCAGTATCCCTTTTTTTTGGATATAACTTTAAATATTTACTAACAATTGTCAAATGTTAGTGAGATAAGAACAATAGGTATATCAACAAACATATACATATATTTCTTTAGATAGGCTTTTGAAATGAGAAAAATATATATATAAACTTTGAAGCTCAAAAGGGGTATACTATGGATAATGCATGTGAAGGTAGATAGAAAAGCTCAAACGATCCAAAGATGGCCTAAATCATTTTCTTAGTTAAATGTTATCTATAATTTCGCCTCGAGAGAAAATCAAACAAATTCTAAAAACTGTGACACCACAAAAATCAATCGAATTCCATACTCACATAAACCTTCTCTAAATTATCATAGCAACTCAAAAATCAAGACTAGTGCTCATGAATATTTATTCTTGTAAAAACGAAACATACGTAAAAATTATTCATCACTTAGACAATATTCAAATTTTTCAAAGAATTATGCATCATTTAAATACAAGAAATCAAAATAAATCACTATTCATAGCAAAATATCTTCAATCAACCAAACAAAAAAAAAATTTCACAAGCAATAACATCCAGAAAGTATTTCAATTAGGTTTAATATATCCACCACCCCCAAACTTAATATACACATTGTCCTCAATGTGTGAAAGTTAAAGAACATATGAGATGGGATTAAAGAAACTTCCTGGTTTGTTTGATTGGTTAAGCCAAAATTGATTCATTACCTCCAATTTGCACCTACGAAAAAAAAAACATAACATAATAAAAAGAGTAATAAATGCGAAAAATAAAAAACATAAATGTGAACACATGGGTTGCCTCCCAAGAAGCGCTTGATTTATAGTCTTCAGCTTGACTTCTCAATTTGTTTTTCTTTTGTAGGTTAAGATTTGTGTATAACAAAATCTCAACTTACGAGAAAATTGAAAAATAAATTAAGAAAACATAACCATAATTTTTTTTTCCTTTTTGTGAGTTAAGATTTGTGTTTAAACAAAATCTCAACTCACGAGAAAAATAAAAATAAAAATAAAATAAAACAAACAACCAACAATAAGAAAATAAAATTATTTTTTTTTTGTTTTTCTTTTCGTGTGTTAAGATTTGTGTGTCAAACAAAATCTCAACCCACAAGAAAATTGAAAAATAAAATAAACAAACAATAAATAAATAAATTTTTTTTTCTTTTTGTGAGTTAAGATTTGTGTGTCAAACAAAATCTCAACCCACGAGAAAATTGCATAATAAAATAAACAACAAACCATACGAAACAAATTTTATTTTTCTTTTTGTGAGGTAAGATTTGTGCGTAACAAAATCTCAACCCACGAGAAAATTGAAAAATAAAATAAAACAACAATAAGCAAATAAATTTTTTTTCTTTTTGTAAGTTAAGATTTGTGTGTCAAACAAAATCTCAACCCACGAGAAAATTGAAAAATAAAATAAAACAACAATAAGTAATTTTTTTTTTCTTTTTGTAAGTTAAGATTTGTGTGTCAAAACAAAATCTCACTTACGAGAAAATTTTTAAAATAAAATAAATAAGAACAATAAGCATAAAAAAATTTTATTTTTTAAATTTTATTTTTTGAATTAAAATGAGATTGATTGGTATTAATATCAACAATGAAAATAGTAAAACAAATCCCCGGCAACGGCGCCAAAAACTTGTTGCGTGTTTTTCAACACACGAATTCGTGCAAGCATACACGGTCACAAGTAATAAAGATTTGTAAGTAAAGATCGATCCCACGAGGATTTGTTATTATAGTTTGTCGAGTACTAAAATTGTATCTCTCTGATTTTATCCAAAATAATCGTTGGTTAATAAAAAAAGTAAAATAAGAAAATAAAAGAAATCTAGGATTGCAATTTTTCACCAAACTAATCCACTCAAATCATGTTATTTTCTTTTGATTTATATTTTTTTGTACATTTAATTTGTCAACCGAAAACTTCTTTTTTTATTATTCATACATCTCTTTCGAGCTCCGTATAAACACACCTCGTTAAGTTAATTTACTATATCTCTATGAAAATTAAATTTACCGAGATTCATTACGTTCTAAGTTTTCAAATGGCCACACATACAATTAGGGTATATTTCTATCCTTCATCATACATGTCATTCTATTTACGAGCAATACACACACAAATGCCTTTCTCAAGTTTATTCATGTGCCACATATCGTTTTGATAAGATTCGTAAATAATCAAAAAGCATTAAGCACAAAATAGAACGAACAAATCGAACGTCTTATAAGTCTAAGGAAAAATAATTAAAATTAAAGCTTCATAAATTTAGATTAAATGCAACCCTAGAAAAATTAAATTACTTCATAAAATTAAAATAAAAATTATAACAACTACAGAAAAATTAGAAGAAGCAGAAATAAAATTAAAACATCACTTAGGAAAAATATTTGGTACTCGCAGAACACAACAAAAGCCAAAAATGGCTTCTGCGTGTTCCGCAACCAACACACAAACACAATAAAAATTACAATCTGAAAAAACTAAAACACTCTAAAAACTTTCGAAAACTAAAACTAAATTATACTCCAAAAACTACTCCAACCAAACTTTTTCACAACTAAAAACTATCTCCTATTTATAGCAAAAAAATACATTAATAAAATATTAAATTAAAATCTATGCGGGGGACAAAAAGGTGTGGCGAAAATAATAAATTAAACGCGTGGGGGACAAAAATTGTATCGAAAATGGGATCGAGGGACGCTGCGCGTTTCTGTTTTAATTTTCTTCCATGCTGCCACGTGTCGCGTTCTGATTCGCGGACACAATTAGTGGGACACGTGGCAGCATATCATTCGTTGAGGGAAAACGGGCGCACGATGAATGGACGCACGGGAGCCAACGGCTACAACACGGGCTTGATCCAACGCGGTCACGCCCATTGTAATATGACACGTGTCGGAGTATCATTTGCTGAAAAATTGAGTGGGACACGTGTCATCTCTTTATTGGAGGAAAATCGGGTTGCACGCAGAGATCAGCGCACGGGATCAGAGGCGCGCGAACGTGGGGACGTCTGGCGCGGCGTCGACGGGTGGGTCCCACGCCGCACGCCGGCACAACTGCGGCGGTGGGCCACTCGAGCACCGAGCCGCGTGAAGGAATCTTCCCTGCATCCATTCGCTTTGGTCGGGTTTGATCTACACGCGCCAATCCTAGCCGTTTATGATTTGATCGGACGGTCCACGTTGCACGCGTGGATGATGACGCGTGTATTCTTCCCTCCTGCACGAATATTAAACTTTATTTAATTATATTTTGACTCACAAATTAAATTCAAATTACATTTTAAACTTTCTTTAATTACAGTTGACCCCTTTGCTAATATTAAATTAAATTTTTTAACTTTTAATAATTACGATTAAGCCCAAATTTAAATTTAATTTGTATTTTCAACTTTTATAAATTGTAATTAAGAACTCTAATTTTTGAAATTACATTTGTGGACAAAAATTTGAAATTAAGAACGTTTTCGATACAATTTATTTATTTTTCTTATAATATATAAAAAACAGTAAATACTAATTTATTAAACTAAAATTAACTAAAAATAAAAAAAATAACAATTATGATTAATAAAATAAGTGAAAATAATTATATTATATAAAATACAGTTATCAAGCCCCTCTCTCTCCGAGATTTCTGACACTGTTTTTGCTGATGCTTTCACGCCTCAAGAACTTGGTCAGGAAGTGGTTCATTATTAAGAGCAAAGCTGAGGACTTCTACGCAGACGGTGTCGTTTCTGGAGGTGATTGATTTATTTTGTAGTCAGTCTATATGATTTAGGCATCAAATTGGTACCCGGATTAGAATTCTTAGACTATTCATCAACCATCCAAACTGGGATTTCCTTCAAGAGCTCTCAACTAACTTATTTTTATCTTCTTCACAATCACAAAGTCCTTTTCTTTCACGTGAATAAGTTATTTCTCTTCGTTAGTGATGTTTAAATTTAAAGATGGGCCTTGCATTATATCGGTATAAAGACCTCACCTTTAGCAACTTCATGATTTTCTTTTCAGGTGGTGATGAAGAGCGGAGAAACAACAACACAGAAAGGGTGGCTTGCACTATCAAGAAAAGCAAAAGAGCTTCCGTATCGGATTGTATTGCAAAACTAGAAAGAGAAAAATGAAACAGACATCAAAGGCATTGATGCTTTTCAAGTTGCTATTTTTCTCAAGTTTTTTTTAATCCTTTTTCTAGATGAATAGAAGGGTTCAACAATAGGCAATCGGATAGAATCCGGAGAGGAGAAATCGACCTGGATGCCTCACAAGTTACAGATGTTCATAATTATCAGTATGTTCCTTGCTGATTGATTACACAATTTACACGTGATGAATTTCGAAGAAAGTTAACTTGACTTTGTGTTTTCACCATGTGGGATACAGTATCTTTGTAGTTGCATGGAATTAGGAATGGGTTCGGGATGTGCCGAAATTGTTAATCTAATAATCATTAATAATTAGTATTAATTTTGGATACATTAACCTAATAATTATTAGTTAAATTATATTTTTTATTTAAAAATATATTTAATTGAAAAAATATTAATTCTCATACTTCTTCATCGAATTCAATTCTCATCGAACTCAAGTGGGTTGCAACTGTGTTGAATTCATTGAGATATGAAACTATTGATGCGTCTTTTATCATCCACAAACTGAACAAACGTCTTATGTATTTTATTTGAAGCTGATGACTTCTCATACATATTAGAGAGAGTTATCATAAGACCCTTTGTAGTTTTTTTCTTTACTGTGTTAAAAGTAATATTATGGGATAATGTCAATTGAATAACTCCGAAACCTTCTCTATTTACAAGATTTCAATCTTTTTCCTTCATAATCTATGATTACTTTTCTGAGAGAGGTTGATAAATTTATTTAATACAGATAATCATTTATCTATATTTTTCAAAACCCAAAATCTGTATCATCAAATTTCTCGAGTTTTACATTTCATTCATCTGTGGCTATTGCTCTCACTTAAATCTGACTTCATTCAAATCGTTTTTGACTATTCTTACGAACCATTGTATATTAGAATACATCTGTCGACAAATCAATATCGTAGATAAAATTTTACTATTCACATAATTTAATATTCACTTGAATAGTAACTTTATAGAAAATTGACATAAATCACAACAAAATGTTATGATATCAGTTGTTGAAAAATTATACAAATTTTTGATAAGTCAAATTTATAATAAAGAAAAAATAGACAAAATAACACACAAATTTGATAACGAAGTTTAACCAATTTTGTCTACGTCTTAGAACCTATTGTAAATATTTTTACTAAAAAAATGAAGAAATTATACAAAGTGTTTGCAATACTCACAACTCATAACTCAATTACATCTAAGAAAATTGCTCCCAATCAATTACACCTAAGAAAATTGCCTTAAATTTTCTCTCATTAAATCTTTTTTTCTAAGCTTTTCTCTTAATCGAATTATACAAAATACCTATTTGGATGCTCTATTTATAGATGAAGAAATTCTCATTTTATATATTTTGTCAACTAATTCTTAATTGGCTTTCATTCTTTTTCAACAAAAAATACACATCGTTTATTTAATTTTTTTGTATTGTTGGCTTAACGATCACTATTTTATATTATTATCATTTATTATATTGTTTGATACATGTTAGTTTGACCAACAATATGTAAGTTTTCAAATGAAATACATATGTACTAGTTATTCGACTCCATAAGATAATACTAAAATGACATAAACTTATGGTAGTTCGAGTAAAATAAAAGTGGTTTTATTTGAGAGAATTGAAGTAAGATTGATGTAATTTTTTGTTTGAAAAAATAAATATTCGGGAAAAAAATAATATCATTATTAAAGAATATAATCAAATAATAACTACACGCAGTCTAAGGACACGAGTGCCTACATTGGCCGGAAACGGATTGAATCTATACCTTACGAATTAAGGGAAGGGAATCAATCTAGTGTAGAACCTAGGGGAATCGTAGTCAAGAAGATTGCTTTATGTCTCATGAGGCACTTACAATAAATTTTCAAAAAAAAATTGATGTTAGAAGCCCTTTTATAATATATTAATAGTAAAAATCAGATTGATATTATTTACAATAAATTATTATGTAATATGCTGTAGTTATTTATTAATTAAGGTAATCTGATTTATTTTTAAACATGTTATTATATAAACTAAATTATTATAAATAAACATTTTTATCAAACCCTTTATTCATCTTGGAGTGAAGGTTTGATGAAAAAAAAATCCTTCTAAAAGGGTAATTAATAAATAAATAAAGCTGTTTTATTTCATCCTGAAAATTAATACATTAATTATGAAAATAAAAGAAAACGAAGTTAACATGTCAAAAACTTCATAGATAAATACTACATGTTTCTCTTTAATTTGTAGTAAAATCACTTTTGTGCAGCGTCAATTAAGCATTTGGGTCGACATGTAGTTTCTCTGCAACCATACAATTTAATAATTAGCAACAATTAAATAAAATATAAAATAATTAGGATGATTAATACATTGAATCTAAAAAAAAAAAATAAAAAAAAATCAAGCACTCATCGTTCTAGTGATAAAAATAAATAAAAAAATTCATTCGGGGACATCTGGGAAAAAAACTTAAAAAGAGAGAGTAAAATTTGTAATTATTACCTGCAGCCTCTTTAACATTACAATCAGTGTCACACTTCATTTCACAGTAGGTATAACCATGACCTTTGGATTTGCACTCGTTCTCACAATTATTGAAGCACTCTTTATACTCGCTATCGGTAGCCTCAACGTTCTGAATATGCAATGTCGCTACTACAACAATGCACATTAGCATAATTGCAATGATCTTCTTGGCCATTTTAAAATTTGATTTATTTTTTATGATTTGGTTAAATTTTTTTTGGTAATTTAATTTAGCTTTTGCTATAGAGTTAATTGGAGGAAGATGACATTTATAGGCAAATGATTCCTAAAGTGTAGGACGAAATAGTCTACCAGTTAGCATCTTAATCTTTGTCTGCCACAACTATAAAATAAAAAAGGCCATATTCTACAGGCAAATGTCAAGCAAAAAGTGAATACATATTTTTTTCTTAAATCATCGTGAGCGGTGGATCTTGTGTTATATATCATAAGGGAACTGTATAAACATTAAAACAATAATAATATAAATATGAAACAATTACGAATGGACAGAGAGCGGCAGAAACGTTGCTAAAATCGAAGTGAAAAATACGTATTTAAAATTATATGAAAACTGTTAAGTTTGAAAATGATTTTTATCAATAGGTAATGGGATGAGTTATAAATAATACCTAAAATTAAACATATTTTTTTTAAACTCTTTAAAAAAGATTTAGTATAAAATTAATTAACAAAAAATAAGATGGATTAATAATATTGAATATTAATATATGAATAATATATTAAATGTTTGAATTATTAAAAAAATACTTTTTTTATTGATTTAATAAATATATAAATTAATTAGATAATATAATATATTAAGTATGAATAGGGACAAATATTAATATAATTGTACTCGTTCCGTAACTATTATTTTGTGATCAATTATTAATATAATTGATAAAAACCGAACCGATGATACAAATAACTATAAATACTTGAACCCGTAATTAAAATACTCATTCTTAGCAATAGTTCACGAGACATTGTAGTTATAGTACTTAAGTTTAATAATTTTTTTGATAGTTTAATCTAAAACTTCAAAACAAAAAGTAATACTATAAATCTAAATTATCAATTTTATATTTTTTAAAATTTTTATTTTTATTTTTTCAATTGTATTTAAAAAAATATTAACATAAATAATTATTGAAGAAAATAATTTTTTTATAAAATAGAAAAAAATTATGAATATAAAATGAATGGACATGGATGGATGGGAACGATTATGTTAATAACTATAATCACCCCGTACCAATTTTGGGTATATTTGGTCAATAACCATCGGTTATAAGTCAATAATAATTTACTCACAGTTGAACCACGTTTCTTATTTTTTAACATTTATTTAAAAATATATTTAGTTCAAAAAATTAAATATTAATTTAATTCTTAATTTACTATATTATTTAAAATATTGAAATTAATTTTCATTTTTTAACTATTTAGCACATGTTTTTAAGTAAAATAAAAAAAATATAAAGTAACAATAAATAAAATTCATTCTAATTATACAAAAGTATTATATGTTTTATTATTAAAATTGTATTTTTTTATATAATTATATGTATATAAAAATAATATTAATATGTGTTCGATTTTAGTTAACTACATTTTTGATATTACAATAATCATTTATGTCTCATGCTTCTTTGGTTAAGGTTATTTTCGGAAAAAAATCATCAAATTTTTATAAATAACCACGGACACAGTTAAAATACACGTATTTAAACAATATTAAACATTTGGATATGTAGTCAATTTTTTATAGTTAAATTGTCACAAAAATGAGTATTGGACTTATTTGGACCTAAGTATTCTATTTGAAAAATCAATGGATCTTTGTGATAATCCACCTATTACATATATGTAATATGACCATTTATACTAGTTACTACTTATTATAAAATGATGTATATGTATATTTGAATATATATTCAAACTAGTAAATGTAAGTGTTTTAAATTTTTTAATTATAAATATAATTTACTAATATTTGTGAAGGAAATAACATTTTATCAAACAATTTTGATATAAAGGAATGTATATTCATATTTACAATTAAAATTGAAAATAATACAATAAAATTATATTAGATCTAAAAAAATATAATATTTTCTCAAAAATATATTCTATGATTTTTTAAAATATAGATAAAGACATTTCAAAAAAATAAATAATGGTTCAACTTTAAAATACTAAATTTAATAAGAATGCATTAACATGTTTTCAAAACTTAAAAATGCAACCTTACAAAAAAGTTAGGACAACATATTATTTTTGAATCAATTATATCACAATATTTTTTAAGCGCGTATCGATATGGTATTTATAGAGATGTGTAAAAAATCCGATCATCTGATTAATCCGACCAATCCAATCTGTTAGTTTTTTGACGATTTCAATCCGACCATCAGATCGAGATCAGATGAAATTTTTTTCAATATATTAAGTCTGGATTGGATGACAAATTTCATTATATATCATCTGATCTAATCTGTCATTCGATCACATCCTATCCGACCAAAAATAATTAAATATATATTTAAATTTATACATTAGTCATTCCTATTTATATTATACATCACATCACACATTAACAAAATTAAAAACCCTAAAACATTTTTTAATAATTAGAAGACTATGTTTATCCTCTCTTCTTGTTCTTACTCTTCTCCATCTTCCTCGTCCTTCATCGGGTCTAAGGTTCCCTTTTCTTCCCCTTCAAGCTTCTTTGTTGTTTCCTTCAAATCTTCTACTCAGAGGAGGTTTGTTTGTCCTTGTTTATCTTATTCTTTGAAGGCACTAGCTATGACGTAACCTATCAATGACAACGATTCATCTTCGTCGTTTATTATCTCTACTAATGGTGTCTCTGCCATTGCTATGGATTCTGTAAGAGAAAGGAAATAAGCTGAGCACTCCCTCACGTTTCTCAATGTTAGTACATAACAAGGTAAT
The DNA here is from genome assembly GCA_030763125.1 of Hippophae gyantsensis. NCBI lineage: Eukaryota > Viridiplantae > Streptophyta > Magnoliopsida > Rosales > Elaeagnaceae > Hippophae > Hippophae gyantsensis. The sequence goes on from CM061032.1 coordinate 7,768,851, forward strand.
ATGATGTTTGATTTATGATAAAATGAGGAATGATATTGTACCTTGAAATTTTTATTGTTAGCTACTTTTTTTGAATTTGAATATAGTCGTGTTAATGTAATTGAAAGGTTTCTTTAATTTTTAATTTTTACTTTTTTAGAATTTGATTGTAATTTAATTTTGCTTCGAGTTTTTTTAAAAAATTATTTTCTCTTGCTTTGGTTGCTATAAAAAAATCTTTAATTTTTTTGTTGTCAAAAAAGTGTTTAATAAAGATAGAAACTATGGAAAGTTATAAAAATAAAAGAAGTTAATCGGATTAGTCGAATTGATTAAATTCAACCGATCCAATCTGAATAGATTACGGATCCGATTACATCGAATTTGAAAGATGATCGAATCGGTTACAGATTATGATGTTTCAATCCAATTAAAAGGTCAGATCAAATTGGATGAGTATAAAATCAATAGTTTTGATCCGATGCACACCCCTAGGTATTTATCTTTAGACTTCTTCTTAAACAATCTAGTTCATCTCATATATTAGTAGTGAAACCACCGCATCTTTTATCACAATATAGTCGTGACCAAACCACGATGATCACCATACTATTACACTTATGACATAGATCAATTATGAATGAGTATTATGGAAATTACATTCAATGTGACCTCATAAATGCCTATTTCCAACTGATCCTTCTTCAGTCTTTAGTGATATCAATTCAAAGTCATGATTACAATGCAAACATTGTACATATAAAACATAAATAAGCTCAAAAATATAAACATAAATCATCAACTTTATTATGTAGAAAACTAAACAATCCAATGTTTAAAGTAAAACACACATAACATAAAAATGACTCTTATTAAACCAAGATATTATCATAAATAACACTCATATGAACAATGTGTTCATGAAAGACCTTAGGTGTTAAACCCTTGGTTAATGGGTCTACTAGAGTATAATCTATTTCTATATATTCTATGAAAATCTACCAATCTTGAACTCTTTCTTTAACAACTAGTAATTTGATGTTGATAAACTTAGACTTCGTTAAGTTTCTATTGTTGTTGGAGTAAAGCATGGTCAAGTTCTTATCACAATAAATCTTCAATGGCTTGTCAATTACATCTATCATACGCAATTTAGTGACAAAACTTTATAGCCATATCATGTGGTTGAATGACTCATAATAAGCAATGAACTCTGTAGCCATGGTTGATGGAGCTATAAGAGTCTATTTAGCATACTTACATGAGATAACTATTCTAGCCAACATAAAAGATATAGCCTAATGTGGAACGTCTCCTATCTTGGCATCTCACAAAATTGAAGTTAGAGAACTTGATGACCTCTAAACTGTTTGATTTTTGATAAATGAGCATGTAATCTTTTGTTCTCCTTAAATAAAGCATCACACGTTTGGCTATCTTCTAGTGCTGCATACTTGGATCACTTAAATATCTATCTAAAACTCCCACTATAAATGCTATATTGAAATGAGCGCAAACTTGAGCATACATTAGACTTCCTATTGTTTAAGTATAGTGCATGTTATGCATCTCTTTCATTTCAATATCATTAGCACTATTTGAGACTAAACTTATTTCCTTTAACCACAGACGTGTCTCTTGGTTTACTATCTTTCATACCAAATCTACTTATAACCATATCAATATAGCTCTCTTATGACAACCCAACGATACCTCAAGAGTGATCTCTTAGTATCTGGATGCCTAATATAAAAAAGGCATCACCAAGATCTTTTATCTCAAATTCTTCATAAAAAAATTTCTTAATTTTGTGCAATAAACCTATATCGCTACTAGAGAATAGGATGTTGTCGACATATAATACTAGAAAAATATATTTACTCCCATTAAAATTGTGATATATACAGTCACCAATAATATTTCTATCAAAAACATATGAGGTAATGACTTGATGAAACTTGTGATACCATTATGGGAAGCCTTTTTGAGACCATAGATGGATTTCTTCATCTTGCAAGCCACCGACTTTAGATTTCCTAATAAAAAAATTATACATGTACCATATAAATCATTTCATCAATGTCTCTATTGAGAAACACAATCTTGATATCTATCTAATGTAGCTCTAGATCAAAATGAGTCACTAGTGCCATTATAGTTCTAAAAGAGTCTTTCGAAAATACTGGAGAGAAAGTCTGTTTGTAGTCTATATGCCTATCTTCTGAGTAAATCCTTTGGCAATTAGACATGCCCTATACCCTTTGAATCCCTTTTAGTTTTAAATACTCATTTACAACCAATAAGTTTCACACCTTTGGGTAACTTGATGAGATCCCAAACATCATTATCTTTCATAGACTTCATCTTATCCTTCATGGAATTAATCCACTTCTAAGAGTTAAAATTACACATGACTTGATAAAAGTTGATTGGATCATCCTCCATTAAACCAAAGGTATCCTCGTGTTCTTGGAGAAAGATGATATAATCATCTATATTTGTATTCCTCCTCTCTCTAGTTAATCTCTTTAATGACACTTCTTGAGGTTGCTAAGTTTGTTCTATAAGAGGTTCTTGAGTAAGAATCTCGTTGTTGTCTTGGTATGGAACAATGAAAAAATAGGAACTTGAACATTGTTATCTATTGTTGGATATGTGTCTTGAACATCGATAAGTATAGTCACTTGATCACTGTCAATAGTATATTCTTCTTTAAAGACAACATTTTTTATATTTTATTCCCCTTCTAAACTTAATATCCATAAGAAATCTCACATTTTTCGTTCCAAAGAAAGATTTTGTTTTAGGATTGTAAAACTTGTATCCCAAGTGTTTAGCATGACCAATAAAATAGTAATTAACTAAATCTTTAGGGTTGAGAAAAAAAATGAATTGAAATTTTCATGTATATAATTTTAACTAAAAAGTTCATTTTAAAATTACTTAAAATTAATGAATTTTTAATACACCCAAATTTTTAAAGACTTATATAAAATCATAATTAAATACGCCTGTTTTTTTATAGATTCTTTAAAATCCTAATTGAATACCTCAAAATTTTAAAAGTCCATTAAAATCTTTAAAATTTTTAATGAAGCATATCCTTTTAAAAATTCTCTTCAGTATATAAATGAATATTTAACTGGTTTTATTTGTGACCTCATTAAGTAAAAAAATATATTCATTTTTTTATAACATTAAAAAATATATGTTCATTTACCTTATAAGAAAAATGAATATATATATTTCTTAAATATTGATAAAAATAAAACTTCGTATCATTCAATCTTATTTTCATTAAATTTTTTTGCTAAACTAATTTTGTTAAAATATTTAGTAAATCTTATTTTGAATTGTTTCTCATTTGATATTCAATTAATTTGATATCCAATTAATGATGGATTTGATTTTTGTTGTGAACTAAATGTCAATTTACTCTCTCATTATGCTAAAAGAATTTTTTTTGCTAAACTAATTTTGTTAAAATATTTAACCAATCTTATTTTGAATTGTTTCTCATTTGATATCCAATTAATGATGGATTTGATTTTTGTTGTGAACTAAATGTCAATTTATTCTCTAATTAATGGTAAATAAAAAAAATTAGAAAAAAATTATTTATCATTCTTCAAAGAAATGATAATGTAGCTTTATAGAAAAATAAAAATATATTAATATAACTATTTAAAAACAAAATATAAGTATATAATACTTGATAAAAATGATAAGATATTGTAAAAATTTCTTACATTAGAAGATTTATGTCAATTAATCTCTTATATTATAAAAGACATCATTTATTCCATTATATTTTGTAAAACATAAATATATTTGACTATTTACTAAATATTTTAATAGTTTTAATGATAAATTTTTTACTATTTACTCAATATCATAATAATTTTTATGATATATAACATAATAAAAATTAATTTTTTCTCTAATTATTTATTAATAAAATAAATTATTGAAAAAATAATATTATTTTATTCAAAATATTAATAAAAATAAATTTTTAATTTTTTTTATAAAAATAAAGCATCAAATAACATATTTTTTCTATGGAATTAAATTATCTATTTAGCTTAATATAAGTTGTGATATTTTTTAATAAAAAATAATTATTATAATTGAAAAACAAAATAAGAAACAAATAAATAGGAATTTATTTGTAATAAATAATAACTTGTAAAGGAAAAACAAAATAAGAAGGAACAAATAGGAATATCCTTTTCCAAAGGAACTACGTGCGTGCGTGAATGTTATTAGGGTAAGCTTGGTCTGGGGTTAAGTTAGTAAAACACGCAAAAGAAGAGGCTATTCAATTCCATATCTGAATGTCTCATAGCGCTCAAAGAGAGAGTCGGCATTTTACTACATAAACCCAGAGCCTAACTCATACATATCGTTGTTTTGATTTTCTAACTCTCTACGTTTCCTATTTGCCTGTGAAAATTCATCGTCTCTTAGGTTTGGCCTTTCAATCGATATCCTCTGTCTGCTTCTAGAAATTTGAAAAACAAAGCCCCAAATCTTATACTCTTCACCTGTCATCTCTTTGAGGTACACCCATCCCTCTCTATCTCTCTCTTTCTCTCTGTATCGATACTTATACGATTGGATGTTTTTCATTAATCTATGACTGTGACTAGTAATAGATATCTGGAAGTTAGATTGAGTTTGGAAATTCTATATAACCCACTTCCCTCTTCTTGAATTTTCTGTGGATTATATTTTAAAGGTCGAGAATCTGTAGTGCTCTTGCTGTTTTGCTTTGGCTTTATATCTTTCTTTTTTTCATATTTCGTGGTTTGTGTGTGGATTTGTGAACGCATTTTATGTGATGCTTTGCGGATGGTTGGTTCTTAATAATTTGATTTCGTTTTTTTCTTCCATAAGTTCGAATGCATGTGAATGGAATCAATTTGGATGCTTGAGGCTTAGATCGTGTACAGATGTTGGAATTCTTTTGTCAATGTCATATTTGTATATTCTTCGATCTTCATGAGTTTTCAGTTTTGATTTCTTAATTGTAAAATTAAATCACATGGATCTCTTACAATACTGGTTTTACACTGATCGAAGCATATAGTTTATGTTTATGATTTTCTCCTCATGCCAGATAGTTCAGTATTTGATCGCCTCCAACTAAATGAGATGACATTCTTTTTTTCTCTGAAGTGAGGTGCCTTTCTTTGATGTTGTGACTTGCACTTGAGTTAAAGTTTGAATCCTTTTTGAAATCTCTTTCCTAGTCTTGAAACCTGAATTAATTTATTCCACTTGGAGCCTTCATAGTCAAAATTATCATTTAGGCCATGAGAGCCTGGTTCATTTCTTAGGCTAGTTGAAGATGAGTGGATGAGCAACAATTCATTTATGCATTCTAAAAATCTCCCTTAAGGGTGGCTCTATACACCCTGTAGATCAACACATGAAATTCAGCAATTGGGGTTCGACCATAAGACCATCTGTCCTATGGATATTAGAACTCCAAAAATGCTTTTTGGAGATGGGCCAATAATTCATTTATGCATTCTAATTTCTAACATGTTTTCTGGTAGAATATCAATTATTTTTAATGATATTCTCGTATCTGCAATTTTTTTATTGTATGGAAAGAGAACTCGTTTTAAGGAGAAACTACTCAGCTGTTCTATATCTTATTCTTTTGGATATAGTTTTTGTAATGTAAACTGGGATGTAGTTACAAACTTAGCAAAACTTAATCTGAAACTCAGGGCATGTGATTTTTTAACTATATATCCTATCTGATTAAATGTTCAAATTTAATCCAATAGTTGGAAGGAAACAATGACTTAGAAGGGAACTTTAGTGTTTTGTTAGCTAGTAATGAGAAGTTGTTGGAGCATCCTCTTTCGATGTGTTTGAGGTAAATTAACTATGAATCTGATCACTCCATGCTAAATGTTCTCATCTGTGTATTTTTTTTTAGAAAATATGTTGTCCAAGAAGATTATTTTCTTCGATATGCATTAGCTATAAGCAAAAGCTGATGCCTCTGTCATGTATACTTATGTCTTTATTGGTCATTCATGCTGTTTGAGTTTTTTATGCTGCATCTCTGTTTTTCTTTCCTTTTCTTTTCATTTATTTTCTTTACCAAAATATCTTCTTCCATGATGTTTAACTTACATATTTAATTTGTAATTTGAAGAAAACCTTTGAATTCTTGAATATCAAGGGATTTCAAATTCATATTATTAAATTAATAAGAAAAGGGAGTACTTATTCAACAATTGTACTCTGGAATTTTTTTAAAAATAAATCTTTGAAAGATGGGATGCATATGCATTATAAATTTACATGGGAGATAGAGTACTTGGGTTTTATCATTCTCTTTCTGTATTATGTTGAAAGTTGTTTGTTGAAGAAAAAAATATTACAATATGTAAGCTTATTTTTGAATTAGATTTCCCTTTCTAGGCAGCCTAAATAACAACATAAATTGTTATTTAGAATTTTTTTTCTCTCTTGTCTTTTATTATTTTAATTTTGCACATACACTGAAGTTAATTCAAGATACTCAAAAATATGACTTTTACCACTTGATTGAGGTTCCTGCGGCTTTATGAGATGTGCTTGAGATGTATAATATTTTTGATATTCTGAACCCTACAAGATTAAGAGTTTTCTCATTTCTAGTGAAATATTGGCAGTGCAATTTTATGGTTGGCAGAATTTGATTCCTAAAATCCATCAAACATTATGATTTAACAAAAATCATTGAGTAAATAGTTATTTCTACTACCTAACTTTGGGAGTTGTTATAAAAATACCATCAAACTTTTTTTGCTACTTCTAGACCATTTTGTTAATAATACAAAAATACCATTGATGTCAATCAGTTTACAAGAAGTTATACGTATGTCGATGATATTTTTATAACACTTATAAAGTTTAATGGTATGAAAGTAACAAAAAAAAGTTTAATTTTTTTTTGTAACATGTACAAAGTTTAATGGTATGATATAGAAGTAACAAAAAAAAACTCAGATGATAAAAAAATCTATTTACTCAATCATTTGAGAAACCAAGAATCTCTTAGGTGATGCTATTGCTATTCACTTGAACCCTGCTCATTTCTCAGGAACTATAGATGAAATTAAAACTCTAAAGTAAGATGAGATAAGAAGTTGAAGCAACTATTATGCTATCAGAATTGTTCATTTGCAGTTATTGTATTGGTTTCTTCTCTAGCAGATATTCAACTGGACATGTTTCTTTTGTAATTTCTTAACTGTGGTTGACTTTTAGATTTCTTGTACTTTGTGGATTTATATATATATATATATATAAGTAAGATTATAGAAGACAGTAACCTTGTTCTGATGATGGCAAGTTTTTTGAGCTATAACCATGTATTATGAGCTATTACATGTCCTCTGATGAAGATGTCGAAATGCTGCATCAGGTTGCATGGTTGCTTTTGCGAAATCTGTCTCCAATATTACCATAAATCACCCGAGAAGAATCGTCAATAAAGTATATGACTCTGATTACTATGTCTGAACTGATCGAAGGTCTTCCTGACGCTGTTGCTCTCAGGTGCCTTGCTCGGGTTCCTTTCTACTTCCATCCAACATTGGAACTTGTTTCTCGTTCCTGGCGAGCTGCCATTCGTAGCTCTGAACTGTTTAAAGCCCGAAAGGAGGTTGGCTCAACTGAGGATTTTATTTGTGCATGTGCTTTTGACCCAGAAAATTTGTGGCAGCTTTATGACCCTGTAAGGGACCTTTGGATTACCCTCCCTGTCCTCCCCTCCAAAATCAGGCACCTTTCTCATTTTGGTGCTGTCTCCGCTGCTGGTAAACTATTTGTGCTTGGCGGTGGTAGTGATGCTGTTGATCCACAGACGGGTGATCAACACGGGAGCTTTGCGACCAATGAAGTTTGGTCATATGATCCCATACTCAGGCAGTGGTCTCCACGTTCATCTATGCTTGTACCTCGTGCAATGTTTGCCTGCTGTGTTTTCGATGGAAAGATCATAGTTGCAGGTGGTTTTACCAGCTGCAGAAAATCAATATCTCAGGCAGAAATGTATGACCCCAATAAGGATGTTTGGGCTACCATACCTGATCTCCATCGGTCTCATAATTCAGCTTGTTCAGGAGTAGTAATTGGAGGAAAGGTGCATGTCTTGCATAAGGGTTTATCCACTGTTCAGGTCTTGGACAGCAAAAGACTGGGATGGACTGTCGAGGATTATGGATGGCTTCAAGGTCCAATGGCGATTTTTCAAGATTCACTTTATGTGATGAGCCATGGTCAAATATTTAAACATGACAGAGACTCAAGGAAAGTGGTTGTTTCAGCATATGACTTTCGCCGGAGAATAGGTTTTGCAATGATTGGACTGGGACAAGAGCTTTATGTGATTGGAGGGGTGATTGGTCCTGATCAGCTGAACTGGGAAATTGAGCCGATATCCGATGTTGATGTGGTGACGGTTAATGTTGAAAGACTAACTTGGCGGAAGGCAGCTCCAATGACAAGGTGTCGTGGAACGATTCTTGGTTGTACACAATTGACGATTTAGGGCTTTATTTGTTGTTGATGCTGTTTTGTCATAGAAATGTTCTTCTGTTGTTGCGGCTCTGGATTTCCTTCAATGGATGGAGTCTAGGAGATGGCCATGTATGCTGGCTAACCTGTTTATTTGTGAGCCGCAATTTATGGCCTAGATCATGTTAATTACTGTAGGAGTTTCCCTTCATATGGAAAATTTACAATCAAACTTGACCATTTCAAAGGGCAAACAAATTAATTATGTGAAGCTAATGTTTTATATAATTTTATTTATAAAGCTCTTCTCTCTGTGGATAGTTGAATCATAATCTGCATTTCCCATTTCCCAGGTCAGTGGTTATTATTCTTACTGGAAGCACCTAAGCTTTTTAATTGAGGACATAATTTTTCTGATAGGGCAAACATTTATTTTAATACATATAAGTGAAAATTTTCAATTTACTAATTTGTTATTGTTTGTTGTAATTGAGTACTTATGTTCTTAAAATCTCTTTCAATCAACTATCCTATTTTAAAAAAAAGTTTTGAAAAATTATTTTTCTTCTCTCTAATATAAGTAGTCAATTGCAACATAAATAACAAAAGTAGTAAATTGAATTTTTTTTTCATAATATGTATTAAAATAAACGTTTAGTCCTTTCTGATACTTCTCTTATATTGTTGTATCTCTGCCTGTAGCTCTTACAAAATCTTTCATGTACTCATAATTTGGTTTGTAATTTCTTTGACTTTGGCCTGACAGTTCTACAAAACATAGGCTTGAGTATACATGGATATAGGGTTAACTGCTTATCTTTTTTTTTTCTTTTTTTTTTTTAACTTCTCAGATCAATGATAAACCTAATTAGTCAGTACAAAGGTAAATTGGGACGTATAGTTTTCATCGTTACCAAATTTTGCTCTGCCAGAGTTTTTTGTTTTTTGCAAATTTCTCCATCATCTCCATCATTCTTCCTATCTTTATTGCTGATTTTTGCTCTGCTTCCATGGATACTCCATCTTAATCTCGTTATTTTTTCATTTTTCCGTGAGGTGCGAGCCTTTATTGGTTGAAATCATCTTAAGTCCAGCAAATCCATCTCAAATCATTGGCTCATCTCAGATTGATTTTGTGTTTGATTTTCTACGATTTGTCTCTTCTAGCCACTGATTATCTTTGCATTTTGTCTTTGGGCTATGGAGAGGATATGGATCCTTGCTTTCTATTAGGTTTTGCGATGTGAATCATAAGGATCGCAATTTCCTTTGCTCCCTTGCACTTTGCTTGAGACGCTTAGATAAGTGTTCTGTTTTCATTGTTGCTATCCGAGAGTTTAGCTTCTCTGGACTTCATGCTACAATCTTGGTATTGCTTTCCCTTCATTGTTGCTATTAGCTTCAAGCTACTTCTTTTCTTGTTTGGAATTGGTGTTTTTTCTATGAAATGGATGAAATGCTTAATGAAATGGATAATATAGATCTTACGATTGAATTTGAGGATTTAATCAAGGAAAAACAAGAATTACTCGATCTTGCAATTGTTTCATGTTGTTCTTGACAGCAATATGTGTCTTGATGCCTTGAGGAGGGTGTCTCGATGTATTTGGGCCAAGGAAGGAGGTCTTGACCTCAAGGCTCCTAATCGTGCTACATTCGTATTCTATCCTAAGGATGCTGAGGATATGGAATTAGATTTGAGGCATGCGCTTTGGAATTTCAATAACACCTTGTTGATTGTGAAGGTTGTTGGTTGTGACTAGTGCCAAGGGTTGTAATAGGGGGTGTTAGTGAGGTTTCTTTGACTTAGGGATGTTAGTTAATTGGCTTCAGGTTTATTTTTTATTTTTGTTTTAATTTATTATTATTATTATTATTAGAATACTAGTATGGTTGTGTTCCTTCTGCTTTGTTTTGTGGCATGGTGTTCAAATGCAAGCTGTCATGTTTTCATACTGTTTTGTTCGAAGAGTTCTGCTGGACAGCTGTGTTCTTTGAAACAGTATAGGGTGCTGGTGTAATCTCTCCTTTGAGTAACCACGTTATTTTGGATAGCGTATAGAGTTTTTTGTGCCTTCCTTGACCTCAACAAAATTGTTTGAGGTGTTTGTAATTGATGTTCTTGTTCTGTTAACAAAATCTTAATGGGAATTGGGGAACCGAGTCCAATTCTTTTATATCATGGTACTTTCCGCCTATTATAAATAGATTATAACACCTTTTAAAAAAATGTTTGCACTAAATACACTTGTGATTGACTTATGTGTTTGAAGGAATGTGAGACAAACATATGCAGACTTAAATTCATGCCCTCAATAATGGGGCATAATGACCTTATTATACTGTTATTGGGGTCATGATCGGTAGTGTTTTATCAACATAGATGAATTATTCATTCTTTATGAACTCAGTTATATATATACTCCCAACCAAATTATTGTTTTGACTTTATACATAAGTTATAACACACCTCAAGAAAGTGGTTGCATTAAATAAGTTTACCATTGATCTAAAATATTACATCATTTATACTTTTAAAATAATGAATAATTTTTTGTATTAATATAATAGTCTACTCATCCATCATTAAATATAATAATAATAGTTGACTATTCTCGTAATATCAAATTATATATATATAATAAGGATACATCATGTTAACGAACTTATGATTTAATGATATATAACTTACTTAAATATGTAGAAAGTGAACATTTGAGTCACAATTATAAATATGTGAGTCATGTAGTTGTTTTTTTAAATGAGTAAAGAAACTAATAAGATTTAGAACACACAAGTATACGCGATCATGTACAAGTGATAATTAATTTAAGAATAATAGTTATCGTATCCATAAAGATTGATAATAATATATGCTCTTGATTACTAATTAGTCGGTAAATTAGTTAAAATTAATGAAATGTGGATTTTTATTGTTTTTGAATAATATAAAATAATAAAATAAGTTGTACAAGAATATTAAGATATATGTAATCATGAAACTACTATCATTATTAGCTTATAATTATATTAATCATGTCGTGAATGTAAATTAGTTTCTTAAGTTTTAAATCACTTTCATAATAATTATTGAATTCTTAACTTTAATTTTAAAAGTTTAGGTTTGCTTGTTAACCAATTTAAATTTTAAACAAATTAGAAATATGTTTACTAGATTTAATTCATTCATTGTATTAAGATCTAAAACGATGATAATTAAATTAGACAAAATTAAAATAATCGTTTAACCTTTAGCGAATGTATTCAATCCTAATTGTGACAGCAGCTATAAGATACTACTTCAAATAAAAATATTAACAATTACGTATTAATATTTTAAACAAGATATAATCATATTCATGCAATAAACTAGTTAATTAATTTAATTCATACATACATAGTTTTGACATTCAATCAAAGAATTAAACACATCAAAAATTAAGAATTTAAATTTAAATTTAAATTATTATGATATTAAATTAATTAAATCATAATTTAGAGTTAAAAATTACCCACCATCACATTTAATATTTAACAAGATATAAAATTTATCAGATCCATAACAATAATTAAATATTCCATCAAAAAATAGAGAAATTGTAGAGAAAATAATTTGATATGGATAAATTATTGGAGCCAAAGGAAGTTAAGAAATTAAAAATATCAATATTAACTTGTTCTTGAATCTCCTTTGAAACTCTTGCAATATTGTACTGGATTTGAATTTTTTTTAATTTTTCTCTTAATTTTTGTTTTATGTGATATTGTTTTGTATTTATAAGACAAAGAAATTGAATCATGATATAAAAAAATTGTGGGAATCATAATGAAGAAAGAATAAGTGGGTGAAATGGTCAAAAATAAATCAAAACACTTTAGATTGTGCAAGATGTATCTGACATGGTAGAATTACATTAAAAGGTGCTCTACACATGCACGATATACAAGCAAGGGCGTGTGATTGGTAGGAAAAATGCGTGACAAGTTAGAGAAATACATGTCGATATATGGCTCATCTACAGGATGACATGTGATACATTATAGTTATGTATTTATTCAGATAGACCTTACAATAAATACAAAAAAATTCACTTTATATAAAAAAAATTAAAAATTTTACAAAAAGTTTAAAAATTTTAAAAAAATTATATTTTTTTAATAAATACAAAATAAATATTTTTATCTTATTATAATAAGAAAATATATGTAAATATAGAAGAATTGATATCTAAAAACATATATAAAAGACACTTATTAAAAACAACTACAAATTTTTCCTTTTTTTTGGAACGTTTAGAGTATTTGAAAAGTGTCAACTTTGTAAAAGAATATCTTTTTTTATTTTTATTAAAAATAAAATAATTTTTATGTCATTATACGTACTAACAACATAACTTTCATGATATAGTTACATAAACTTATCTTACTTGATAATAAAATTAATAATGAAAAAAATCTATTTTTTAATGTGTTTCAATGATATTATTTTTAAAGATTAATTTTATATATCACAATCACGAATGATATGATAATTTTTTTATTGAATATATTATGTGAATTTAAATATATTTATCAATAATATTGTGAAATATTATTTATGATAATTAATATTGTATATAATTAATGTAAAATTGTATTATGTACGCTTATTATTTAAAAAAAATATACATATAAAGTAGCCACCAAACTTAAATATAATTTCATATATATCCTTTCAAGATAAAATATTTTTTTATTTAAATGGCAGTTTATAATAATATAATCGTTTTTCTATTAAATTGTAAGCCACATTTGTGCTGCCGTGAGATTCACACAAATACAAGGCTAATAACATGTAGACATATTTGTTGAAATTTTCTTAATTTGAGATTTCTACCATTTTTACTAACTTAAACATGGATACATGTGCAATTTGTGGTGGATGTAAAAATATGAGAGCCATTCTAGCCACGCTCTAAATAAATTGGATACATACACTAACAAAAACTTGAAGTACCTATTCAAAGTATATAACCCCATTGATTTAATTGGTACGAGGGTATGTATTAAAAAATTACGTTGATGTATCCATAACTAATCTCAACTAAATGATTAATTAAGGTGTAGACAAATTATCACAATTTTCATAACAAATTGTTAATTTTATAAAAATATTTTATTAATAATAATGACAAAATAAAATATATATTTTTTATAATAATAATAAAAATTATTATGGTAATATTATTATGCATGTATTTGGAGGTTTTCGTGGAAGTAATTAGTATCTTAACGATAGAGGCCTCTCTCTCTGTTAGCATGTTTTATAGTCAAAGTCCGGACTTTCATAAGCCCAAAACTTAAAATTCTGTTACGCAAAACCCTGGAAACGAGAGCGCTAACTCGCGTAAGCCCTAAGACGCACGAAAGCGTTCATCGTCGTCACTGGTTCGGACTTCTGTAGCAAAAATGGAAGACGCTCCGTTGGAATTTGCAGAATCCAACAAGGATATTGAGGTGGCTCCTGCACTAATTTCTGTGCATCCGAATCAGAAATCCGTTTCCGTCGCAGTCGGGTCAGACCTCCGGGTCTTCGACATCCAGTAAGCTGTCACCTTCTTTTTTCCCGTTTTAATATATCACTGTTCACTTTGAAATTGTTAGAAGTTATTGGGAAGAAAGAACAACTATACTTTTATATATGTATCATTCCTTCCAAGTATTAGTTCTATGAAACATGGAGTCAAACACTTACAATTGTAATTGAGGTTTAAAGACAAGACTTTCAGCTCTGAGTAGTCTATTTGTCATCTGAATACTTATGGTTAAGAGAAAACTTGACTTTACCAAAATAAATAAACTTTAAGCTCCTTTTTCAAATAGTTAGTAAATAGGTCTGGATAATTAAGGATAAAGGTAAAAACTTACTGGTTTTCAGCTGAAAATTAGCAGTTTAACTCATATAAGCTTCGCGTGATAGTAAATTTTGATTGTTTTGTCAGAAAAAAAAAATCAAATACATTTTTAAAAAATTATTGCAAGTTGGTTGTGAATATGTGTGTGGACTGTGGATAAATGGTGGTAATGTATCGTGTTTTCATTATTTTAATTATTTAGTATGGGTATTGAACAATTTTATCATTTGATATTTATGGTTCTCGACTTCTATGACAGAGGGGGTTGTGCGGTTACTTTGCTAGATGATTCATCTGAAGGGCCTCTTCATAAGGATTCTATAAGAGCTATTCGTTATGGAGCAGATGGAAAGCTTTTTGTTTCTGCCGGTGATGATAAACATGTCAAGATATGGTCCACGGAGTCGTGGCACTGCATCACTACTGTGTGAGTCCCTAAAGCCTCAATGATTATTACCAACGTGAAAATAGATAAATCATAGTGTATTAATGTTACATTTTAAATGATGATTTGTCTAGAAAATACATGCGAGGCAAGACCTACTGGCACCTAGTTTAGTTTCAATTATCTCCAAGTGCTGCTGTGAAGTCCTTTGTCTCCTTTACTTGTTTCATATTGTATAGATTAAGTTAATACCAATAGAATGGCGTTCTCCTTGTTTCATGTCTCTTGAAGGTGTTCTCTTTATCAAATAGTATTTTACTCATTGTATTACAGGTATTCAGAAAAAAGAGTGAGTGCAGTTGCCATAAGTAATAATGGTTCATATGTTTGTTTTGCTGACAAATTTGGGGTTGTTTGGGTTGTGGATCTGGATGGGATGGATGGACCATTTTCTGTTAATAAGAAAGCAGTGCCGATGCTTTCTCACTATTGCAGCATCATCACCAGCCTGGTTAGTTATTTGCTAACTTTTTTTTGACATATCGACTATGTTCTATCTTGATTCTTAGGCGTTGAAAACGTTATTAATGGGAGTAAAAATGTTCTTTCATGCATATTGACTATGCTTAGTGCAGCCTGCCTACATGGTATTTGCAAGTGATCCAACTTATAGCTAAATAGTATATTGTATTTCCTTCAGGAGTTCTCTCCGAATGGGAAGTTTCTTGTTACTGCTGATCGGGATTTTAAAATTAGGGTAATCCAACTTCTTTTCATTTAATTTAGATGGTTTTTCCTTTTCTGGGTACTTCTTTCACATTATAAATTTGTATTGACAAATAACAGGTGACTGTGTTTCCCAAGAAGCCTCTTGATGGAGCTCATGTGATCCAAAGCTTTTGCCTCGGTCATACAGAGTGTGTTTTTATCTTTTTATTATATTTATCGTGTTAATGAGAATAAGTTTTGATGGTTGAAATCTTTGGAAAATTTGACGAGTGTGCTGGCTTTGCTGTCTAATTGAACTTTATGATGCTCGTCCTCAACCCCCACCCCCCATCCCAACCCAAAAAAAAAAGGAAAAAAATGTACACAATCTTCTCAGATGGATTGTCTTCATTAAAATGTGTGCAGAGAACTTTATAAATGCAAAACATAAACTTATGCATACTTTTTCTGCAAACACTGAAAGGTTTGTATCCTGCATTGCCTTTGCTTGTGCCCCGGAGTACCCTCAAGAGTTTCTTGTCTCTGGAAGTGGCGATTCGACAGTGAGTAGTTACAGTTAATTTCTTTAATGTGCATCCTATGGATTTTGGTGTTAAAGATAAATATTGTTGCTTTTGCAGGTTAGGTTATGGGATATATCTTCAGGATCTCTTCTTGACACTTGTCAAGTTGACGGAAAGGTATTTAACTTTTTAAGTCCCTCTCTTATTCCTGCTGAGCTTTTTCTGTGATCATAAATCAGTTACCATCCAATCCCGTTAATGCTTAAATCTAGGGATTGTCTGTTCTTCTAATTTGTCAATTCCTTTCCAAAATGTAAAAATGTGATATAGCACGATAGTTTGCACAGTGGCAGTGAAGATCTCTGTTCCCCATCTTAAAAAAGCGTAACTGATCACGCATTCAGGAACCAACATAACTTATTTACTTTATTTTGTATGCTTTCTGAAGGCAGGACTTTTAGAGTCGAATGGAAGAGAAGAAGAGAACTCTGCTGCTATTACTGATCTTTGCACCAACCCAGATGGTACAGTTGTTGCTGTGGCTGTTCAGAGGCAAGTTCCTGAGGATTCAACGGGTTTTTTTCCCCCTCACGTAATTTTGTTGATTCCTTTTGATACTGATTGAAATATTTGTGGCAGTTTGCAAGGGATAATATTATTGAAATGCAATCCTTCTGATCAAACCCTCTCACTTTTCAAGGTAAGGATTTCAGGCCATTCATTAACTATCAGAATCTCAATACTGTGAAGGACAAATTAGCATTTCAACGGACCCCTGTCAGATGCATTTTATCTGATACCACCATTAACGCATATCTGCTTTTAACATACATTAGTTTCCACTTTAGGAGGTCAATAAAAAAATTTAAATACGCCCATATGCCCTGCAGTGAGTTTCAGATTGCATTTTGATTTTGCAGACGCCTTATAAGTTCAAAGCTTGTATCTTAATTGTCACAAAAGTGTGTGATGTGTTCATTTTTTGAAAATTCTCAATTTCCTTCCTTCGGAAGCTTGGGAAGTTTTTGTTAATAGAGAAACACAGTGGCTTCTTTTCTTGATTTACCATTGATTGATTTTGGCAGGTGGTTTCAATTGCTGGAGATACTTTTATTCCTACCAGCCTTGGAGCTAGCTCTTCCACCGGATTATTATGGTTGGTAACTGGTGTTTCTAATCTTCCTGGTTCTGAGTATCTTTCTTTAGCCCGTGTCAGTGTTATATCTGCTTTTGAACGAAGCAATGTGAACTTGCTTCAACCTGAACCACGAGTCTTGGAGGATAATGAGATACCTGGAGGAAGTAATCTACTGGAGAAGCTGCAGGGACGTACATCCTTTAGTGGCAATGCTTTCTCAGCAGCAGCTGAAGCTGTGAGAACAGCAATGGGTAATTTGTTGAGAAAAAAACAATACTTTGTGGATAACCGAGAATTTAGAAAGAGAACCAGAAATGATAGAAAATTTAAACATTGATGAGAAAAAGATCCAAGCAACCATTTGACCTTTGTTACTTTATTTTGCAAAAATTGGTTTGACCTCTTGGGTATTCCCTTCAAGGTTTTTTTTTTTTGTAACACTAGTAATTTTTTTTATGTTAGAAAGCAATTTTGAATGGGTGATAAATTAACATTTACTGTTCTCAGTTGGAGAAGTAGATGTGTTTGAAGTTTGGAGTAGATTATTGAAGAAAGTAACACCAGAACAAGGTTGAATTCTTGATGTAGTAGCTGCCATAACATTTATAATTTTGTACTCCATAAGGATTTCCTTGTCGAGAGTTGGGACATGCAATTAGTACATAGAGGAATCACTTAGTATTTAGTTGCTTAGGACTAAGTTTAAATCCTGACACGAATAGGAACACGATTATGACATGATCGATATATGATTGGATTTGTTAAAAGGTTATGTATTTTTTATTATTATATATAATTTGTCAGTTTGATTTTTTATCGTGTAAATTAACCTACGGACACGATACAAACAAGACATATCCTTATTTATGCCTTCTATATGTTTTTATGGATTATTAGAACCTGAATAACTTGAAAATTATTCTAATTAAGGAGTTTGGTCTTAAGTTAATATTTTTGAAAACAGTGTGATCTTTAAAACAAAAAACTGAAAGCAACTTAGACTTGTTTTCAGTATTTTTTTAGAACAAGATGAGAACACAGAATATGCGTTCTTGAAGCGCGTATTTTAATATTCCCTAGTTTGATGTTTTCTACTTACACTTGACAGCAACCATTTTTTTTTTATTAATATTTTTCTTTCCTCGTGCTTCACATCTTGAAGCAATACTGGAATTTTTATTTCCTTTATAATTACAAAAATTAATATTTGTTTTATATTCATTTTATATACTTCTATTAAAAAAATATCAACCTAAAATTTTCAAATTAAATTTCACTTAGTTTTATACCATTCATTTATATATTTTTAAGCACGTAGTTTACAACTTTTTTTTTAACTTATATATTCACCGAACTTATTAGTTTTGATATTTCAACATTTTGAAGTTATCTAAATTATTATGATTTATATTAAATTTGAAAAGAGAAACAACAAACTTCAAAACAGTTTTTAAAAAACAAAGGCCAAATAAGCTTAATGTTTTTTTAAAATAACTGAATTTTTTTAATTATTACTTAAAAAGAATTTTAAAAACTAATTTTTAAATTAGACGTCAATCAGATTCTTATATTTTTCTATTTTAACTTTAAAATGTATAATTTTATGGCGTTAATTTATTTGTTCATTAAGCTCAAATTTGATAGTTTTGGGGAGACCGATGTGGGACTTATATATATATATATATACCTAATTATCTATGTCTACAATTAGCACATAATAACTAATTAATCTATATATCTCCCTTTAATCCATCGATATGGACATATGGTTCTCTGAATACTTTTGGGCTATTTAATAAATAGAACCACTAAATGACCCCATTATGTTGCAACGTGATTATGAATAGTGATCAAACTTCCATCGTGGTGATGCTTTCATTACTTATGTTTTTTCTTTCCCAACAAACAAGCATCTATTACATTTTCAAACACCATAAAGTTTATTATCAATGGAGTCGATGAAAGATTAAAAAATTATTTTTTATTTTTGAAATATGTAATAATTTGTTATTTTAATTTAATGAAATTTAAGAATAATATAACTTTTTTTTTTTTGAAAAAACAAATATCTGATACAAAATAAAAAGAAATTATTGCTCATTATGTGAGTATAAACATATTCCCTTGTAGATTAGTTAGGAAGGAGATTATTGCTTGATCTATCATCCAATACTGCTTATCCACGTAATGACAGAGACTTCCTTGATAGCTACACTAATGGAGATGACAAATGGTAGATTATTTCTTTATATATTTTAGCTGAATATTTAACAATATAGTTACTAATTCTCATATATAATTATTAGAATACAGAACTCAAAATGACCTACAAATTTGTGTAAAATATGTGTATCTTAACGCAATATATTTAAGTGTAAATGATTTGATTAACTAAAAAGCTAAATTCATCTCCTAATATTAGTTAACTCACTTAATTTATTAACAATTCATAGAACTCATTTAATAAAATATACATTTAATAAATTATTATAATGTCATTATTAAAAAATAAAAACACACTTTAAAAACATTTTTTTTCTTGTTTGCAAAATAAAATTAAAAGATCATATTTGTAGTAAAAAAAATTCATTGAACAAAATTATATAAATAGTTGATGTGTCCTCGCTATGAAATTAAATAATTTGAGTTATCAAAGTTTGGATATCTAAAATGTGACGAACCTCGTACGATGGTTTAAAATAGTGATAAAATTATGATATTTCAGGGAAATATTTAAATATAAAAAAATTTATAAATTTAACAAATAAAAATATACATATCTTTTAAATTAGACTATTTTTTTAATCTTTTAAATTAAAAATGATATTATTGAGTCCATTTTGATTATGAAAAAAAAATATTCAATTATAAATAAATTATATTATTTTAATAATTTTATAGTTAAATATTATTATTTTCTATGAAGTGATTACGATACGATTCAAATATGAATATTTAATAAAGATAAAATAAATTAATATCAAATTATTTAAGAAAAATCAACAATAATAATATTTACATAAAATTATTTAAATATATATTTTAAATTTTAATAATAATTAAAAATTAATAAATATTAAAAGTAAAATTTTGAGAATTTTTCTATTAATTATCATTTTATTATTATTAAAAATTCATATTTTAATTATGTTTAATCATTATATATAAAAATAAAAATATTTTAGAAAAATTCATTAAATTTTTTTTTTATAATTAATTAATTAAATAATATTATACAATATAATATTTAATTTAAATAACTTTTGTGAAGATATTCCAAATTTTAATATTTTTTAAATTAAAGTTTCAATACTTTAATTTTTTTTAATAATAAAATAGAAAAAATTTATTAAAAAAAAAACGAACGTAATTTATTTATCTTAAGTACAGAAATAAATTAAAAATTAATCAACAACTAACAAACATCAAGGTACCCCTTCACCTTCATCTTTTATCACTCAGATGGGTCCTACAAGCACTTAGACATACTTTAATCCGTCTACATATACCCTTCATCTTTTATCACTTGGGGTTCCTACAAGCACAGATCGCCATCATTTTTATTTTAAATTTGTAATGTGGCCCCACCTTCAATTATTTGAGAGAGGGTGAAATATTTTGGCCCACAAATCATAACTCACTATTCTTGCCTTCTTGGTGTATCATAGCCCATCAACTCCCTTGAAAATATAAATGATTAATTAAAATATTTAACATTATTATATATTATAATTGTATGATAATTTTTTATTAAATATAATTATATAAATTTAAATTTATTAATAGTATTATATACATTAATTATAAATTTAATAAACGATTTTAATATTTATAATTATATTATTAAAATAAATATAATATTTTTATTCTTATTTTTATTCTTATTAATACATTAAGGTTATTATTTGGTTATAATATAAGTTTGAAAATGAAGTTTTAGGTTTCCTTTCTACTCTGTCGACAAATTATTATGATTATGTGGTGGTATTTTGAAATATAAGATTAATATAATTTAAAAAAAACATAAATATTTATAAAATAAGCAATGGTAGTTAGTATAAATATAATTAAAGAATAATTAATAACAAACCCCAATCTGTCAATGTTAGTATGACGAGACATGACACTTTTACTCGATAGTTCTCCTTTTAATTGATAAAGTTGTTAATTTTTTTTTATTCATAATTTATAAATAAATTAATTACATTTGTTATTATTATATTAATTATTTTTTCTATTTTTATAATAAAATTAATCAATTATCTATAATATATTGAGTATCATTTTAAAAGTTTCTTAAATAATATTATCTTCCACGTTAGAGTTTAGAATATCATTCGTTCTAAACTTGTATGGGATAAATATGTTGATATTTTAATATTTTTTACGTTCATTGGTTATACACGGACCTCCTTTTTCCTATCTGGAGCTCACCTTACGAGAGAGCTAGTGCTCGTGTACTTTATACATAACTAATTTTTGTACGATATGAATGATTTGATAAATATATAATTATATTAATTATTAAGTATTAATTTTCATTGCTTTAATTTTTTTATTTTATTTTATAAAATAAAAAATTATTTTTATTATAATTAAAAAATTGATTTTAAAATATTTTATAAAATGATTTATAAAAATATTTTTAAAATAAATATTTAGTTTATTTATTACTTTATTTATGAATAAATAAGTAAAACTATTTTACAAACAATATAATATAAATACGAGTTATTTACCATTATATTAATAATAATTACATAATTTTATTTAACAAATATATAAATTTATTTAATTAATATTTTATTATTTAATGAGTTAATTATAACTAATTGAAAATAAATATTTTTGTTTAAAATAATTTATATTAACTTATTGTTTTTTTTAATTTATATGATGTATGATATAATATGATTGAACATTCACTAAATAGATAATTATTAATTATATTAATTTTTATCATTTATGTAATAAAAATGTTTGTATTATATAAAATAACTATTCATAAAAATATATATTTATTATCTTGATATTTAACAAAAATATGAAATGTTTACGAGTGAATTTATCAAATACTCATTAAATGTGCAATTAATAGCGATATGAATTATCAATCTTAATGTAATAAAAATAATTATATTATAAAAAATAATTATTCATAAAACTATATTTATTATATGAATGTTTTAATATTTTTAGTACAAAAATTTTTAAAAAAATATTTATTATATTGATATTTTGGTATTTATTAATGTAAAAATAACAAAAAGTAAAAAAACGATAATAGTCGACTAATAATGTATTTATTATATAAATAATTTAATATTTATTGATATAAAAAAAATTTAAAAAATATATTTATTATATTTATGTTTTGGTATTTGTTGATTTAAAAAAAATAAAAAATCATACTGATCGTGGACCAATATTGCCGCATTTTATATGTAAAGAAAGGAGGCAATCTCTCAGTCATTCTCCCTTTCAACTTATAGTCATTTAAAAACAAATGTTGGTTTTTGTCGTGTATGTGCGAAGATAACAGTACATTATAGTTATTTTACTTTTATAAACTAATCACATTAATTATATTTTTTAAATAAATTATTAAAATTTCTATAAATATAACAGTAAAAATATTAAAATATATTAATTTAAAATAAAAATAATTAATATATTTGATTTATAAAAATTATTAATAATAATTATTATTATTTTAAATTATTTATTTTATAATATTAAAAAAATGTAAGTTTTTACAATTTTTAAGTTACATTTATTATAATTAAAGAATTGATGTTAAGATAGTTTGCAAAAATATAATTAAAATAAATAATTTATTATTTTATTATTTTATTATTTTATTGATGAATAAATATAATATTAACTATTTTATAAACAATAAAATCTAAATACAATATTAACATAACGTTTTATCGTGATATTGATAATAATTACATAAATTTATTGAATAAATAAGTCAAAAATAACATAACAATATATAAATTTATTTAATTAATATTTTTATTATTTAAGAAATTAATCCTACATGAATAATAATATATTTTTTAAAAAAATAATTCACATTAGTTGAATATTTTTTTAATTGATATAAGATATATTATGATTTCAACGTGAAAACTATTAATTAAATAAAAATATAATTTACTCGTATGTGAATTGATCAAACACTTATTAAATAGATAATTATAAACCATATGAATTATCATATTCAATGTAATAAAAAAATTACATTATACAAAATAACTATTCATAAAAAATATATTTATTATATAAACATTTTGATATTTAATAGTTATATGAATTGTCACCCTTAATGTAATAAAAACAAATAACTATTCAAAAATATATATTTCTTATATGAATATTTTCATATTTATTGGTAAAAAATAAAAAATAAAAACTTATTCAATTTATATTTGTACTGTTTAAAAATTTAATTTCACGTAAATTATTGACATTTAATTTAACAAGTATTTAGTGTTTAAAAATTATTTATATTAGTTGAATATTTTTTTTTAATTGATACGAGATTATATGATATAGAAATAAAAATTATTAGTTTAATAAAAATATAATTTGCTCATAAGTGAATTGATTGAACACTTATTAATTAAGTAATCATTATTTGTATAAATTATCACTCTTAATATAATAAAAATAATAACATTATATAAAATAATTATACGTAAAATGTATTTATTATATAAATATTTTGATTTTTATTGGTATAAAAAATATAAAAATATATTTATTTTATTAATATTTTGATATTTATTAATATAAAAATTTAACTATTTAAAAAATGGCGTTTTAGTGGAAATGAAACTTAAGGCTTTTTATATATAAGATAGATTCGCATGGATATTAATAAAATAGTTTTATTTTAATAAAAAAAAATGTAGATAATATGTACAAATTCAGTGAAGGCTTTATGGGTAGGGAATGCGCGTTACAAGGGTGTAGGGAATGCGCGGGGTTTTTTTTCTTTCAAAAACTGATTAGTCACCTTGAGTACAATTTCAAAACAAATTTATACTTTTTTTTTTTTTAGATTAGTTATTCCGAATAAGTCTAAAATGAATATAAAAAAATTGCCTTATTAGGTTGATTAGAGGTATGAAAATTAAAAAATCTTTCAAAGTTGAGCTTTTAATACGAATTAATTTTTTAATTATTTTTATATATAAAAATATACTCTTTTTAAACCCAAAGTTCACTTTCATACTCATGTCTCACTCTCTATTTGGATGTGTTACTTATAAAAAAAAATTCAAAAAGTAATATCATTATATATATTATAGCTTTATATACACCTTAAATTTAATTGTTTAATTATAATAAACTCAATTTTATATATAATATATATAGTTATTTTAATATTTTAAAAATAATGATTTAACAATTTTGTCCCAATAACTATATAATTAAAATACTCTCTTTTACATCCTTTTAAGATTGAAAAAATATTATTGGTAAGGACTAAGAAGTGACGATATTAAAACTAAATTTTTACGTTATGTTTGTTTTCATATACAACGAGATATCTACTTTGGTAAAATATAAGGTTGATTTCACCGTTAAGTATGACATTGAAGTCATAATCAATTAAACTTTATATTATGATTATATGTTCAAAATTATTAAACAAATTTCTTTGAAATTGACTTAATAGGAAGGTTGGTTTTTCGAGAGTAATAAATCAATTAAGATTTAAAAAATTTCAAAAACGTCACGCAAAAACCAACCTATCTACTCCCATCCCAAATGGGTCGGGTAACTATAATCACTTTAAAATGTATTTGGATTATAATCGTGAATCATAGATAAGTAATAATTTTTTACAATTTAATCATTTTTTTTATTTTTTTTACATATATTTAAAAGTATATTTATTTTTTAAAAAATTAAATCTTAATATAATTCTTATTCTATTACATTATTTAAAACGTTGACATTAATTTTCATTTTTTAATAATCTCTCACATGTTTGTAACTAACAAATAAAAAATAAAAAAGTAAAAATAAATAAAATTACATTTTTTGAAATATTGCGTGTTTATTATTAAAATTTATTAAATTTTTCTAAGTATTATATGTTTTATTATTGTAATAATTTTTTTTATCGTAAGCTTTCTCAGTTATGGTTATTTTTTGAAAAAAAAAAATCGTTGAATTTTTATTAATAATCATAGTTTCAATTATCTGCATTTAAAATGTTCTTACTTAATGATGGGGTTCAAAATATACTAATTATAGTATTTGCACATAACATGGATTAACTATGTTTTATTCTTATAATGTATAGGGTGGTTTATAAAAATGTCTAAAAACATTTAAGTAGTTACAATTATGCCCATAAAATTACGCATAATGTTAAAAACATATCAAATTGATAATTAATGTTTAATTTTTTTATAAAAGTGTGTCACATATAATCCATGTGTAAATTGTTGTGGACATAATTGCCATTTTTTAGATAATCTTGTTAAAAAAATTATAATCTATATAATTGTTAATATTTTAGCCACTAATAATTTATCACTTAATTGATGAAAACTGACTTATTATAATTAACAAGATAAAATGATAATTCTTGTATTAATTAAGATAAATAATAATGTATAAAATAATATAAGTAGTTATAATCCTATAAATTATCAATAATTTATTTTTTAATTTATATTTCTTAATTAAAAAAATAAAATTTAAGATAATTAATCGAAAGACAATGATATTGTTTATATGATTTAAGATAATTTGTATAAAAATAAATAATTATAATCTAAAT
This sequence comes from Hippophae gyantsensis, assembly GCA_030763125.1. Classification (NCBI taxonomy): domain Eukaryota; kingdom Viridiplantae; phylum Streptophyta; class Magnoliopsida; order Rosales; family Elaeagnaceae; genus Hippophae; species Hippophae gyantsensis. The sequence goes on from CM061032.1 coordinate 7,794,817, forward strand.
AAATGTTATTATTTAAATACTAATAATTTATTATTTAATTAATAAAAAAATTTAAGATAATTAATTAAAGAAATAATTATTTATATTATTTTAAATAAATAATGTTGTATAAAAAATAAATAATTGTAATAAAGATAATTATCAATATTTTAATAATTAATATTTTATTGTTTAATTGATAAAAATATAAGAGTTAAAGTAATTAACTAAAAAATGATAATTATTTATATTAATTAAAATAATTAATCAAAAAATTATAATTATTTATGATACTTAAGATAAATAACTCGGTATTAAAAAAATAAATAATTATAATATAAAAGGATGTAATAATTACTAATAATTTATTACTTAATTTAATTATTTAATTGATAAAGTAAGACTTAACATAATTAACTAAAAATAATAATTATTTATGTTATTTAAAATAAATATCGGTATAAAAATAAATAATTATAACCAATATAATTATTAATATTTTATTTACTAATAATTTATTATTTAATTAATGAAAAAAGTGACAACATAATTAACCAAATAAAATGATATTTTTATGTTATTTAATATAAATAAAATTGTATAAAAAAATTAATCATACTCTAAAAGTATTCAATAATTCATATTATTTAACTAATAAAAATTAAAATTAAGATAATTAATCACCAAAAAATGATAATTATATATATTGGTTAAGATAATTTGTATAAAAAATAAATGATTGTAATTTAGATAATTATTAATATTTTAATTATTAATAATTTATTACTTAATTGATAAACAAAATTTAAGATAATTAATCAAAAAATATAATTGTTTATATTATTTCAAGATAAATAATCTTGTATAAAAAATAAATAGATAATGATAATCTAGATAAGTATAAATAATTTAACTACTAATATTTTATTATTTAATTGATGGAAAAAATATAAACTTTAATTAAATTATAAAATGACAAAAAGGTAATAATAACTATTTCTTAAAAATTTATAGGTATTTTATCCAAAAAATTATAATATTTGATTTAGACTTTTATATGTAATATTAATTTTGGACTCATGCAAGACACATGTTAATGTTGTATTTATGCATTGTGTAATTGAGACTCAATTTTTAAATTTTTAATATGTTAAAATGTGTTTTATGTCATTGAGTTACTAATAAATGGTGACATCTTTATTAAGAGAGTTTCAAAGCTATCTTCTTCTATAAAATTAAGAAAATAAAATATAATGTAAATGTATTATTTAAACTTTGAATAAATTAGTTAAAAAATATATTTTAAATCATAATTTTCACAAACCTAACAAAAAAAAATTCAAAATAGAAATAAAAAATAAAATATTAATTAATTTTAATTTTTAAATATTTAGTAACAATATATATTTTTTTAAATAACATATTTATTCATGCATCAATAAAATAATTATTAAAAAATATTAAAGTAGTTTTCAATAAATTGAGTACATAATTATTAGTGAGATTGAAGAAAGAATTCAATCAACAATATCTATTATAAACAAACAAAAATATTATCATTAATGCGATAGAATTAAAATAAATATATATGTAATTTAATTTAAATAAAGTATTAGCATATAAATTTTTATAAATATAATAAATTATTTTTTTAATATATAGATATAACTTTCAAGAAAAATAAATATAATAAATTATTTTTTTAATATCAAATAATAAACATAGTTCCATTTATATAATCTATACATAAATAAAAAAAATATAAACATAAAGAATTGTGTATATTATAATTGTAACAGATATATATTGTTTTAAATTCAAAGGAAAGGAAATAAGATGAAATATATTTTTATTTAAAATACAAGTCAAAATATCTCTAATATCAAATCATTACGAGCTTTAGAAAAAATTTAAATTAATATAAAATATTTTTTTATCACAACTTGATATACATAAATTCACATTATATAATTTAATTATTCAATTTAAGTAAGTGATTTACAATTATTTTATAATTTTATATTCAATTAATAATTAATATATAACTTGATATATATAATTTTATTTAATCCAATTCGATGGATATATAATTAATAAAGATAAAATATATAACTTGATATATATAATTCTATTTAATCCGATTTTATGAATATATAATTGATAAAAATAAAATATTTAAGTAAAATAACGTCTAAATATAAATATATATATATATATATATATATATATTTAAATAAATAAATAAATCAACTCTTCTTAATAAATGCAACCACTAACTCTATTTTATAAATACAACCACCAACTCTACTTATATATATATATATATATATAATTATCAAATAAATATCTATCCATCCACTCTTCTTCGTATACATAATTTCATGGTAATAGATATACTGTCCGGAGACTGCGGTCAAAGCAAATAATTCGCATAACAACTGCACAAGCGGTTTTTTAGTAGATTTTTTTATTTTATTTTTTTATTATCTTATATTTTATAATAATAATAATAATAATAATATTAAATATAAGTTAACAATAGAGCTCAACATCTTGTCAAAAACCATCGAGCTCAATATTAAATTAGATGTAACCAGTCAGAAGATTACTTAAATGATACTAACTAACCAATATTTAATGTGGATATTATATTTGTATATTTTTTTATATAATAAAATTACGTAAATTCATTGTAAACTTTTCTTTTATAAACATAAGTAAATTCATCATAGTTAGCAGGGTGTTATAAATGTTTTCTTTTTCCCTTATCCCTTAAAGCGAGTGGATCTTTTGTTGAAATTCTTTGCAATTATCTTCATTAAGGAATGATTTTTTATTTATTTTTATTTATAATAAAAAATAATATAAATCATTAATTTTAAAAAATGTGATCCGTAAGTGATAAATGATATGAGAAGCCAAAATACGAGGTTATTTCATGCTTATAAATAAAAAGTCTACTTAATAGAAAAAAGAATGTGATATATTTAAAAGTTAAAATTTAAATTTAAATAAAAATAGAAAGGTAAGGTGAATATTGAGGGGATATAATTATTTTAAAAATAATATTTATTTTTATATTTATTATATATAACGGTTTAATTTTATTATTATAAAAAAAATCATTATTTTTATGTTTTTAATTAATTTATTTTTTTTATTATTTCAGTTAAAATTTATTTAAATTAAAATAATTTGTAAAAAATATCAAAAATAAAATTAAAAATTTCACTTTTCAAAGTCGTGAACCTTTTTTTATTTTCGGTTCTCACTTTATCGATTCTCTTTGGCCAAATTGCAAACTCTTGGCGATTTTGCAGAATTGAAAACTCAATTAATAAATGGAAAATGACTGGGTGAAATTTGGTGGCATAAAACCATAAATAGAAACACCACTTACATAAAGTGTAGTTTACATATAAACAGAGAAAGAAGCAGAGCAAAGGCTGATCATATCATCTTTCATTTAATTGAGGGTCGTGATGGGCTAGTTTTCATATCAAGTAGCAAAATATTGATGCCTATTTTGCTGCGGGTCTTCTAGTTCATGATCTGAACATACAGATACAGTTGTGATTGTTGAGAATTCAGGCTTAGTTAAGAAACAATAGTTTCTGTCAGAAAACCTGCTTCCACAGCTTGTCTTTTAGGCTCTGAAATGGAGGCCACAGAGACTTAACAAGACTAGTACAGTTTTTAATTACTTCATTGTAAAAGAGAGACCTTTCTGTTTCTTGAAACTCGAAAGCTAGTGGTTTCTGGGTAATTCTGTTCTTGATCATTGAGGTATTTTTTTCAAACAATTTGTCATATTTAGTTATAGAACATTTTTCAAATAAGTGGTTTTTGAAAAGAAAAGAAAAAATCTTTAACATTTCGCTGTTCTTTCTATGCAGGAGTAGATTAATTAGTATTGGGAATGGAAAATTTCTTAGAAATATAGAATTATGCTGAGGAATAATAGATCAAGAGCTTTTACGAGCAAGCAGTCTCTGATGGCTGATCACAACTCTCAACCTTCATCTACCAAAAACCAAACAAAACCTGCTTCAACTTTCTTTGGTTCTTCAAGGTTTAAAGCTTTTTCAACAAAGCCTTTGTTTGAAACTGATGGATTGATAAGTCCAACTTCGATTCTTGATACCTATAGAACCTTCTCTGTTTTTAGAAGCCCATTTACCTATTTTGAAAAACTGCCTATATCTCCAAAGATTTTTGCAGGAAACAAACAACCTTTTGAAAAATCTGAGGCAAAAGGCATTGCAGTTGCTCTAAATGACTCGATGATTGTTAAATCTCATGACAGAAAGTTAATGTTTTCAAATAAGCTTAAAATTGAAATCCCTCAATTACCACAATCGATTCTTTCTCATACCCAGATTCCAAAATCTCCATCAGATTTCGGAATCAAAACAAGGAATTCTAACATATCAGCAAATGGGTATGAGAATTCGGGCATCCAAAACAAGGATTCACCTTCGGTTTACAGAGGATTGATTAGTGTGAGTGATGTGGCGAATTCAGAGGACTATACATGTGTGATTTATAGAGGACCTTCTCCAAGAACAACCCATATATTCGATAACTGCATTGTGGAAAACTACGACTGTTGTCTAAAATTAGCAAAAAAGTCGAAATCTTCAATGGACAATTTTCTAAGTGCGTGTTACACTTGCCGGAAAAATCTTGAACAGAAAAGTAGCGTTTACATTTACAGGTTTGATCTATCAAATTGAGGTTCTCCATCTTTTGAATTAACCTTTAAATTATGCTCTCATGTTTTTGGGACTAATGGATTGTTGTTTACACTTAAAATTGCAGAGGTGAGAAAGTCTTTTGTTGCCAGAAATGCCGATATCAAGAAATGATTTTGGATGGTTTTGCAAATACAAAATTTCATGACGATGATTATCATAAAACTTAATTAACCATTGTTCTTCAAATCTCTCTATTGATTGTTTTTTGAATTTACTATATTTTGACTGCTCGGTATCAGTTGTTGCTCATTTTTGATAATATTGTGATCCTTCAGCAAAACTAGATTGGCAAATACTGGTCCGCATTCTCTCCCTTGCAGATGGAGTTGTTGTTTTAGTTCAAAGAAATGCCTCTAGGCTTTATTACTTCTCGGCGTTTTGTGCAAATTTTGAATGGGAGTTAGTGATAATTTTGTATATATACAAATATGATTTTTATTACAATTTCATGCATATATTAATTTATATAATATCATTTAATAAGTATTTATTAGTAGGTGGTATCACAGTCAATTTATTAACTTAGTTACAACTTTACATCTAATTAATAATTTATATTATTATTTAATGCATACAATTAGAGGTATAAAAAAAAAAATCATCCAATAAACCAGATAAATCTAAACTAATATGTTAGGTGATTTCAATTCGATAATTGAATTGTATCGAATTAAAAAATTATACAATATGATAATTAAAATTAAATAAGTTTGTATGTTTTTCTTGTAAGATATTTATCACTTTTTATTGTACATTTTTATCAAATTACTTAATTTATGAAGTCGGTCAAAGATGTGGTTGAGTACTTCACGTTTATAATTTTGACTAAATTTTACATTTAATTTTTTATTTATAATAAGATTAAGATTGTAACATTATTAAAATGAACTATCTATTTTAATATTAATGAAAATATTAGAATAAATTGTTAAAAAATAACAAAAAGCATAAAAGATATTATAAATTAAATTATTCGATCCATTTAATTAATAAAAAAATCGAATAAAAACAATCAATCGAATCAAATTAGATAAAAATTCTATAATTTGAACAGATGATTGGATTTAATTTGATGAGTTTAAATTAAATTGAAAAAAATTAATAAATAATTAAAAGGTTAAAAAATTAGTTAGTTGGTTATTATCATTTAAAATAAAACGGTAGTATTTTTTTAAAATCTATAATAATTATATTTTATATTTATAATATATAAAATAATTTAAAAAATATTTATTTTATTATAATTATATTTATAATGTATGGTAAATATATATATAATTTTAAGCATAATTATCTCATTATTTATATATTATAAACATAATTATAACATTATAAATATATGTTATTAAACATAATTTTATCATTATATATTATAATAAAATAAATATTTTTATAAATTATTTATGTATTATAAAAATACAACGTAATAAACCTTAATAATTTTGACTTTAAATAGGAAAAATATTTAACAAAATATCAAACATTCCATCAGATAAAGAGAAATATAGTACATTAACATAAGTCAGAGCATATCATTCAATTTCCAAATTCCACGTAATATATCCAAATTATCGACAGTAACAACAGCTCCATGAAAATAGAATCCAGTCAAGAATTCGAGTAGTTAAGAATTCATAGGCCTTTGGACTGTGAGTTGATCCATCAATAAAAAATTTCAAAAAAATGATATTTATTTTTTATTTTTATAATCACACAAATAGTGAAGCCAATTAGAATTTTACTAGCAGATATTATAATTTTGGGCAAACTTGAGTTACCTACCTTAAAAATAACAAATTTTTTTTATCATATTATTTTTTAAAAAATAATAGATAAATGATAAAATCAATTTTTGAACATATTTTAGTTAAATTTATCATAAAGATTGTACATGACTTTACTAATAATGATTAAAATGATTATTTTAATCATTATTTTTACCTTTTCTACAATAACTTCAATAATTTAGTGTGTTATTTTTTAATCTTATTTTTGTTAGTTTTAATCTTTGTTTTATTTTCATCTAAATAATAATCTTTTAATCATATATGTTAAATAGTGATATTTTATTACCATTTGATTTTTTATCTTTTTATGTCTCATTTTGAAATAACACCGTAACAAAAAACTCTTTAAAATAATTAACGAATAACGAAAATAATTTACTTTAATCTTAAAATCAAACGAAATAATGAAAAGTTAAGAAAGAATATTAAAAAATCCTAAAGACATCGAATCATATTGAAGATTATAATTTTGCAAGAAAAATCATAAGAGAGATAGTTGATTTTGCAATAAAAAACTTAAAGCTTTTATTTGATATTAAAATATCTAAATAAATGAGAAAATCCAAGTTTCAAAACTTGAAACAAGAGGCATGTTCAAAAACGGTGAACCACTGATACTAACATGAACTCTAATTAAACATAGTATTCTAGTTATAACAATGCATGTAAGTTAAGAGTTCTAAAGATATTTAAATAATCTATAAGACTAAGAAATGTACATGAAAAATCACAAGAAGTAACAAATACATATAAAAAATGAGACAACATAAGTACTTAAGTTTAAAAAACACACCTTAATTTTCTCAAAAAAACATCTAAAGTAAAAGATGAAGAATATACAAAAGATAAATACTAAATATCATGAAACAAGTTAAGAACCAATGCAAAACATACTAGGGAAACAAGAGAATAACTTAGGACTTGTTTGATAAAGATTATAATTTATGTTCAAATAATTGGTTTTGTAATTTAGAATTTTTTTGTAAAAATAATCACTAATATATTTTGTAACAATTTTTACTTAGTGATAAAAATCAAAAATCATTTACAAGTTGTTTGATAATGTTTTACATTTTTCTTATTTTTTAAAAAATTTTAAAAATAAAGAATTTTTTGTTATTATTTACAAATTTAACGTTTTTTTTTCAAATACTTATAAATACAAAAATTGTAAGACTTATTTTATTCTTCAAAAAATATTTGGTGGAAATAAAAAAAATCTAATACAAAAATCTTATTTTTAAAGATTTATGAATCACCTCGTAAAAAAAATCTAATACAAAAATCTTATTCTTAAAAAAATGAAAATAAAAATACAAAATTGTTACCAAACATACATCTTTAATAAATCATTTAAAAAATATCAAACAAGTTCTTAATAATTTCGAAAAGAAGTAATCTATATGACATGAAAACATAACTACAAAAAGAATAATCATAATACTTTTGACACTAAATAATGTTTTCATGTGACATAATACTTACGTAAAATGTTATAGAAGAAATTACATGTTAAAGACTTAAAAGTGGTTTAATGGTGAGAAAAATTATATATAATACATGTTAAAATTTACAATTAAATCTTAATTTTGGACCACCTGTATATCTAAAATTAAATGTATAAACTATTAATATATTATTACAAAATATAAGTTCACATACATATCTTTTATTAAACATAAATATTATTAAGGTACTAAATCTTTTCAATAACATAATTATTTTTTATTTATATCACATGTTCATATGTGGTGAAATCTTCAATTTAAAATATAAAATTAAATTATTTATTTATTTTAAAATAAATAAAAAATTATTATTATATTAATTAAAAAATATGAATCTATATATAATCTTTTAATTAAGAATAAAGAATATTAATGAAAATTAACTTTGACAAAGTTTACAAATATCCGCTAACTTTGAATAGGATAATATAATTTCAAATATTATTAAAAATTTCATTAAAAATCTAAAACTTTAAAAAAATAATCAAAGATGAATTATACGAGTTAGTATGTGTTATTTTAAAAAAGATAATATTATTTTTAAATTTATATTTAATATTAATTGATTAAAAAAATAAGAATCACTGCGTCATCCTTATTCTCTCAAAAGATAAAATCATCATCTCAACTCCTCCATCTCGATTGTTCAATCGATTTTTAGTGAGCTTTTTTTTTCATTAAGGCCATATTGTCTTTTGGCAAAATAATACATAATAACTCATATAATCTTTCTTTGATAATTTTATAATTTTTGGACTTCTGAAACCTTTTTAATAGTTATTGAAATTCTAATAATTCACTTAAAAATTAATAATTTTTTATACACTTGCGTGAAATTTAGTGGATTATTCCTATCAATTTTTTCTTTAATTAAAATAGGTACCAAAACGCAAGCATGTATGTGATGTTATATTGTGTGCTCTCTGTGTTTGCTAATTGAGATGGAGAATCCAAATGGTCATCTTCAACACCTAACAGGTTAGGCAGAATTTTTATTTTTTACTTTGTATCATGGTTTAGTACACTTAATTTTTTTTTCTCTTTCAAAGTCAAATTTTAGAAACATTTGATCTCACAACTTTCAATATATAATTTAATAAATTAGAATATCAATTGAGTTATAAGCTGGTAGTTTTAGACTGAAAAACGTAAGAAAAGTTGCTAAAGTAACATTATAGTCATTGCTGGCTTATATTACGCATATGTATTAACTTTGATACAAAGTCTCAGTTTGGCCTCGTCCTTATCCTTTCTTTTATTTTTTCAAAATTAAAAAATTTAATTTTTAAAATATTATTTATATAATAGTATCAAGATTTTTAAATTTATATTGTAAATATAAAAATTAATTTTTTAAATATAATATATTTAATAATAATATCAATACTTGACTTTGTGATTAAATGTGAAATTATATACTTACTATTTGACTATAAAATTATGATTAAGATTTTTTATGTTAATAAATTTAATTTTTAAGATATTATTTATACATAATAATAATATCAATACACTTAAATTTATACCATAAATTTACAAAATTAAATTTTAAAATCTAATATGTATAATAATTATACAAGATTTGAACTTATGCTTTTAAAAATGAAATTCTAAATCTTTATTTAATTTGAATTAAATTACATCTAAATAATTTTTTTATTTATTGACAACCTAAATAAATTTTATTTTGATTATCTTTGTGATGTTCTTTTATTTATTTTTCTTTCTTACATATCCATATTTAATAAATAAATACATATAATAATAATAACAAAATTTAAATTTACATTTTATATAAAATATTTTACATGACTTGTAGGCTATTATAAAGTTATGATTATATTTTTTATCTAATTTATGTATGAATTAAATTTTAACTTAAATAAATTTTTTATTATCGTCATGGTATTTTAAAAAAAATATTCACAATAATAATATTAAGACTATTAAATTTATATTATAAATTTTAAAAAAAATTAAATTTTCAAATATATTGGCTCGAGATCTTCGTTGGCGTCCTTTTAAAAAAGTTAATTAATTTAAAAAATTAAAATTTTAAAGTATTATTTATTTATAATGATAATATATATATACTTAAATTTAGAGTATGAATTTTAAAATATAATGATAATATTAATATTTGTGGTTATGTTTTTTTGTGTAAATTATGTATGAATTGATTACATTTAATTTTTTTACAATATTATTATTTAAGATAGTAATTATTTTTATAGATCAGTAGTTTAAGTTTTTAGTATTTTATTGAATAAATAAATATTTTATATATATGTGCATATATTTTATATATAAATAAAAAAATTTAAATATATTTTAAGAAAAATTATTATGAGTTTTTTTCTGATTAATTATATATAATATTTTTTAAAATATTTATCAATTATATATTTTTTATTAAATAATTATCTTAAAATAATTAGTTTTAATGATGGAGTAAGTACATTGCAATTCCCCTTTTAACAACAAAATCACACTTTATTCTACATACGTCCACTTTTTACGATTGGAAAAAAGTGGAGCTTGTGAGGAAAATATTAAATCTGGCTCAAAAGTGACTACGTATGGACCATATGTTTTAAACACGCCGGAAGAGTGTTGGATTTCAAATCCCAATCTTCACGTTAATTATTCACACACAAAGAATGAATATTTTTCGATGAGATTTTAAAAACTATACGAAATAATGATATTCTCCGTTAACAAAGAATATATATTTAGTATAATAAATTTAAAATTATGTTTAATATATATTAAATGTCATGTAATGTATTTTTAATGTATACCTCACAAAAACATTCTCTTTATCAATGGAAATTTGTGAATTGATGATAAACCTTGATTTGAATTGCTACATTTTTTTGCTCTTTTTGATTCTCAATAAACACGTGTGAAAGTTTTAATTCACGTCTTATTACGTTGCCTATATAAACCAAAGGAATAATAGAAGATTGCTCTTTTTGTTGGACCAGTGAGAGTAACAAGAACTAATTCAAAAATCTCACCTTATAGAACACAACATATTTTTTCACCTTCACAGGATCACTAAGAGCTCACCCATTGAGTGCACCACCATAGAACTCAACACTAAGAAAAATCAGATATTCTCTTACCCACCCGAAAAATTTGACAGCACTACGGTGAATTTCTTTAGAGGGTAAAAGGGTCTCCCACTTCAATCTGAATTTAATCAGACGTCTAAGTAAATTTATTTCTTTAAGTTCAAACTTCAACAAAAGAAGACATATATTGATTGATGGCTTCGACACAAACCCCAAAATAAAATTAAAAAAATGATAAAAACACAGAACTTGAACATAATTTTATAATTTGTTTTTTAAAATAAATTCAGTATGGCCTGGATTGTTTTAAGATTGTAACTTAAAACAATGAGTTTTAAATCTTACCAAAAAAATCACTGGATGAACAATTAATGCTAATAGAAAAGGGTAATGCGACAATTTAAATATAACATAGCAACACGAAACGTAATTAGGTCCAACATTACAAATAGACTACCAAATACACGGATTCCTGGTTACAACATAACAGCTAGACATAATTCTAAAGCATTCCTAAACAATAGAAACTTTAATCAGGGACTGCATTTGGCTTCCTCTGAGGAACTATCGTATGAAATGGTAAAGGCCCCATTCAAAACATTTTCCACAAAGGAAGCAGCTCCTGAATATGTCTTCCATTGTTACTCCTGGTTCATACATATAAAGAAGAAATCAGAACCTAGAAAGGGTACATAGACATTTTACCTGGTGAATAACCTGGCATGATCAATGGCCTCCAAGGATCAAAGACGCGACGAGAACGAGCGAGTTACCTAAACTTTAAGAATAAAGGACCATAGAAAGCAATCTCAAAGACTCAAACTGGGACAAACTATGGGACAGAGCAACATTGGTCGGTACTACAACTGAAGCAACAGTAGCATAAGATGTATACTATATCACTAACCTTTCCCACTTTTCTTTCTCAAAAACCAGAAAAGATGGAGAAAGGGAAAAGACATCCTAGCAGAGTGTATAGTTAAAAAGAGAGAATTTTCTTACAGAAGGGAGGAAAGAAAAACATGTTGTGTGGAAGGTCCTTCGATGGTACCCTAGTCAGGCAACAGGACCAAACAAATAGGGATAAAGAAATTGCGCAACCTACAATTGGAATTTATAAGGGTTAATTCTAAACAAAAGGATTAGATTCATGTGCAAGAGAAGGACAAGTGAAAAGAATAAAACTGCAATAGTAAGTATATACAACTCACTGGAACGAGAACCTAACTAGGGACTAAGAAGGATTAGTAAAAACTAACAAATTCTCAAGGAGTTAATTCTGAGGAGCTCTAACAGGCTAATATCATAATTTCAGAATTCACATAAAGTTCTTTTCAGCATCAATCCGTTAAGATGTTAGAAATTCATCCCTTGCCACAGTGCAGGAAACCATTAGCTACAATGGTGTACACCTGCCACTGGGTTGCTTCTGCTTCCGGAAAACTCCAGGTCACTTCCATCCACATAGTATCCCATGTGATGCATTACTTGTCCATTTCACATCCATCTCCATTACCAACTCGAAATCAATCTCATTATTCAGTCCCAACCCCATATATTATTGAGCACCAGAACCATTCGCCAGCAGCATCAACTAAAAGCTAGATAAACTAAAACAGACACATACAACACCTACCATTTTATTCATGGTATGTACAATCTAAAACTAACCATCCAAAAAGGAACACTAATATACAGGAGCCTGGTGCCCCTGGCATTTCAATCATCATGGATATCAAGATTGAGAATGCGACGCAAAGTCTGGGTCGCAGAGGTGTCAAAAATATCTCTTGTAAAAGGACTATTCTCCCTTGTTGGAGATGGAGGAGCGGATTTGGCAACTGGGTGAAATTTAATTTCAGAGGAAGACCCAGGCAATTCTAGGGAAACAGTTCTCTTGGGTCTCACTGAAAACTTGGGTATAGGCAAAGAACTAGGAGGTGGTGAGTTTGAGTAGGCAGGGCCAGCCCAGAGTTCAGAGAATAACAAGCCTTCATTGGAGACTTCACTAAAGTCTTTGGCTTTCCTTGGAGCTTGGGCAATGATGGGAATTGGGAAACTGTTACCAATTGTTCTACTGCGTGTTTTAGCATCAGAAAGTGAGTTACCACATGGTGAAGGCGTTTTGGGAAAAGGGCATGCCCGTTTGGGTATAGGGGTACTACAAGCCTTCAAAGGGGTTAGCAGTGTACCTTCCGGGGATTGAAAACTCCGGCAGTTAAAGCCTCGAAAGTCTCTGGATGGTGATGACCCGAATCGTCCTGGACCTTGTGGTTTCACTCGGCTGTGATATTGATTTCTATGCTGCTCCACAAGAAGAAGAGTCTCCATGGTTAAATCAGATTAAGTTAAGAACTCGTCACAGGCACAGCTACGTCGGATTCTAAGTACGACCTACCAGATCCACACAATAAATTTAGCCACAGATTCGAAATCAAGGTTAAAAAAACCCAAAGATTAACTAATTTTAGGTTCCAAGTTACTGAAAAGCACTCAATCCTTCAGATCTGCTCCCTAACAGATCCAAACCCAACACCGACTTTTACTTCAACACTTGTTTGAGATTCAATACCGGGCCACCCAAACTCTTAACCACTGAAAGAAACAAGCAAAACGAAAAGGAAATAAAAATTCAGAAATGGTACCCACGAATATGGAACGATAATAAAAATAAAATTCAACAAACCAAACTTCAAAAATTTTCATGACGATTAGGAGAAACTAATGACAGTTAAAATTACCGAAAGATGTTACGAAGTTCACTGCGCTGAAGATCTGGGCATAGACAATTCTGTATAGATCTGTTAAATCAGATGAACAGAAACAGGAATTTCAGAGATGACTTCTTCTTTCAAACATTATTGAGCTCTGAAAATGGTTTAACAGTAGAAAAAGAAGGAAATGGGATTAAGTAGGTGATTCTTTGGAATGATAAAGACAAGTAAATTTGTTTGTGCCCCGTTTGAGGGTCGGAAGAAGAAGTTAGAAAATCAGAATCCACGGATCTCAAATGACTCTCACAATCCTATTTAAATGACGTACATGTCCTACATGATCCTTGTTGTTACTATATCATTACAAAGTGGACCTCCAGTTTACTTTATTTGCATTTTTTTATTATTACCTTTATTGATAGATAATTAATTAATAGCACGAATTTCAACCTTCAATTATATAATATCTTATAATCGTAATTTATATAATATTTTTTTATTAAATATAAATATATATATTTGAACATGTAAAAATTTGATCTTTGAGCAGCGTGAATAACAAAAATTATTTTAAAAAAATTATTTCATATAATTATTTTCCATAAAACTTGACATTATTAATTTACCAAATAGAACCTCCAATTTTATAAAACTCTTTCACTCAATTAATTTCATTTTTAAATGTTATAAAACTCATATACCCATTGCATCTTTTAATATACCTCAAATATATATATATATATATATATATATATGTGCATAGTATAGAGATTAGTTACTAAAGAAACTCTATTTATAAATAGAGATATAATGTGTAAGGGGTATAATTTTTGATATTACACTAATACTTTTTATGTATTTAGGTAATTAATGGGTCAACCTGTTTAAACAATACAACGAGTTGGGTTTTGTGCCAATTTTAGGTCTAACACTTTAGGCCCATTATTAAAGGAAAAAAAAAACGAAAAGAAACAATGTTCTACAACTACAGATGCATTATCATTCTTTCATGTAAGAGATGGCAACCAAAATCATTGAATTCTTGAACAATAAAGTAAGAAAAATATACTGTAAGTTTAACTTCGCATGTTTGCATGTAACAATGATTATTATTTTATATCTTTGAATAATATTTAATTCTATAATTTTTGGTTAGATTATAAAGTTTTTATTTAAAGTATTTAATTTTATTAACTATTAAATTTATTGTTATTATTATATTACTATAATTATTATATGATGTGATGGGTTATTTATATTTAACTTAATTAGAAATTAAATAGTCACATTCTTAACAAAATTTAAATTTTGGTTAGCATGTCGCACAATGGATAAAGTAATTAGTTACAGTATCTTAACAAATCACTGTGTTAATCTATCAATTATGTGGTATAATGTTGCGTTTGGGTTAATTATTATTAAGAGTCAATATTAAATTAATTTAAACATAACCCGTTTAACGCCTATGCCCTTTGCCTACTATGGGGGCATTATAATAATTATGCTCAAATCCACTAAAATCTCCTCTTTTTATGGGAAAAAGGATCATACGAAAATCATCGGAATTGTAGAATAAAGATAGTTGTCGAGAATTTGGCTATAGAGACGGAGACAAAAATCTGGATGATATTTCACTGATAGTTGTTAGGACTTAGGGCCCTACACGGAAAAAATTAAAAATATATGTACTATATTTTTTTTAGATAATAATATTTTTATTATTAATTAAATTTTAATGTTATTATTATTGTATAAAATTATTAAGATAAATTCACTATTCTTTTTTTAATTATTAATTCAGAATTAAAAAAGAAATTGAGAAGTAATTGAAATAAAAAGGAAGGAGAATGTTGTTATTTACTATTTTTTTTCTGAAATTTAAATAAACAGGTAATAGATTCATTATATATCAAAATAAATACACTAAATTGAAATGTACAAGAACAAAGCATTAACATTATCAAATTATCCATTTAAAATCAATCAAAATATTAAACATCATACTTTTTTCTTTTAGGAAAAAAAAACATCATAGTAAAATTATAATATTTATTAATATTATTTAAAAACATTACAAAGAATAGTTCATTATAAGGAATAACATTTAACAATATACCATCATCTTCAACTCTCACATTTTTTTATATTTTCATGCTCACTTTGGAAAAATAGTAGAAGAAATATTCCTACTATTTTGGATGCTTTGAAAAGTTTGAATGTGACTCTTGTCTTCAGCTCTCGTCTCTTAAGCTCGTGAAATGGGTTTATGCTAATTAGATTTATTAGAAATTCACATTTTATTCGGAAAAAAACCCAAATGGTGGTTATAAATTTGTAAATATTTAATGGTTTTTTCTCTTAAATTAAACGGAAATGCTTATTACAAATATAGTAAAAAATATTTCTATTATTAAATACAATATTTTAAATAATTAGATTGAGTATTCTTTATGTTTATATATACATTATTTTTTTCATTTTAATTAAAAATATATGATACATAATTAAATAATGAAAAATAATATCAATATTTTAAATAATTAGTATAATAAATATTATATTAATTTTTTTTAAATTAAATATAATTTTAAATAAATATTAAAAAATAAAAATAAAAAAATAATATATATTTATAATCGATAATTATTAATAAAAAATTATTAATCAAAATCATGGAAAATGAGTAGGAAAAAGTATTAGTTGTCCATCCCTAAGCTTTAGGCTTGAGCTTATCTTTATTACGGGTATCATGGAATTTTGTAAAATAAAAATGAGTAAATTTGTCATTAATCAAGGTGAGAAAAACTGAAACCAATAAAAGGGAGCAAAAAATTGCCACAAAGCTAAGAAACGAATTGCATTAATAATGGGAATCGTAACATTAATTAGGATTGCTTCTCACTCTTTTTCCAACAAATAAATAAAGTGAAGTAAACACCTTCACGTACAATCTTTATTGAACAACGCTATTTAACATTACTTTTTTTTTTAGCATGATTAATATGATTGAGAATAATTAATAAATTTTGAAAATATATATACTATTAATATCAACCAAATTATATTTTTTCATGAATTATGATAACAAGACTTGTACATCAAAATGACTCTGACTCACATTCCCTTTCCTAAACATGCACTTGTATTAAGTGATAAAATGTGACGGTAGATTTACATAACTGTAAAAATAAATTATGTAAAATAGAGTTAGATTATTAAGTGAAATTCATTTAAATTATATTTATGATAAAATTTATAAGAAAAAAATAACATCTTTAAAATCTAAGAACATAAAATAGCATGTTTTATATCCCGTTTATACATTTTTATTATTAAAAAAAATTTTACACATTATTTTATATTTAATATTGTTTAAATTAAATTATAATTAAATTCAATTAATTTTGAATAATATTTATATCTTATTTAATGTTATTTTTATTTTTATAAGTTTTAAAAGTATTATTTTTTATTATTTTACAAATTTTAATATAATAATAATCTCCATATTTAATATTTATCGGGCTTTTATGGATAAGTTTTAAGTTAATTATAAATAATATAATAATAGATATTTTTAGTAGATTTTTAATTATAAAAATTCTACAAATCTTAATAGGTTTTTAAATATTTTAATATATTTTTATTAAATTTTTAAATTTTTTACGCAAATTTGAATAGATTGATATGATTTTTTTCGTAAATTAATTTTTTAAAATTTAATATATTTTTAAAAAATTATCTCATTCACGTTTATTTTTTTACTTTAGTCTTAAATATTTTATAATTTCTTAATAAAACCTTTTAGAATTATCAAAAATACTTAATATTTTATTTAAAAATTTAATAAAATCTATATTCTACTTTAAGTTACGAAAATATCCAAAAATTTCACAAAAGTTATTAAAGTTCCATGAAATTTTTTATAAATATTTTATAACGTATCAAAATAATCAATTATTTATATTTTAAATTAATTTTTTATTTAATATATATATATATTTAAATATTTATATTGATTAATTAACAAAAATATCATAAAATAAAATATTTATTTTATAAATATGTATAGATAAATAGTTAAAATAGTCAAATAATTAATTAAAATATCTAATTACATTAATTATTATAAATAAATAAACATCAACGTTACGATTACAAGTTTTGTTTTTTATTTCAATCTACATTTTAGTTATATTTGTCCATATTTGATCGATATTCACAGTATTTATAATATTTTAAAATAATAAATAATTTTATTTTTAATAATTAAATAAAATTTAAAGAAATTATCTACGATTTAACCAAAAAAGTTTACTATTTTGATATTTTGATATTGAAAGGTTGACAATATTATGATATTGTAGACAAAAATCCCTGATTTTTTCAAACCTTGATCGTAGGTGATAGGTAATAATAAATGCATCCTCCTTATCTAGCTAGTAAAGTTAGCTATATTTAGGTTTACTTCTAGTATCAGATAAACCAAATCACTAATGAATGATTCTACGTCCCACCAACCATCCATCTCTTTTAATCTATTTAAAATTAAATTACAAATATTTATATAAAATATTTAAAATGGTCAGAGATTTCGTATAATCTTTACTAAGGTAAATATATTTTTTTTTATTATTATAAAAAGATTACTAAATTTTAAAATATTCTTAAAGTAACATTGTAAAAAAAAAATAATTAACCATTACAATATCTATGTAAAATACTCTATTTTTTAACAAATTTAATAACAATAATACTTGATTTTTTTTAATAAATTTAATGATAATAGTACTTTTGTAAGAACCATTGAAGTTTTGTAGTAGTTTATAATATATTAAAATTTAGTAATATTTTTGTAGAAGTTCAATGCTAAAAATATTTATTTGCATTGAAATAAAGATGTTATATTTTAATTGATATCTTAAATGTTATATAGTATAATAGAAATAAAAAAAAATTAACCTATAGTTACTAAAAGATCCTGCCATCTAAGATTTAAAATGACTCAAATTTAAGAAATACATCACTATTATCATAAAACTAGCACTAAATTGCCCTCTCTCTTTTTTGCAACTTAAATGGTTATTTTTATTTAGAAACACAAAAGAAAGATATTTGAGATAAGTAAAAGAAAATATAATGATTTATAAAAAAGATTAACATATAAATATTGCAGGAGAACAATTAAATAAAATTGCTTGCAAACATTTATTAACAAGACAATAGATACATGTATAATGAATATTAGAGAAAATTTATCTCTATATATTCTAAAAACAGTTATTTTTTTATTATATATTGTGTTAAGTGATTTATAATTCGAGTATAATAATATTTTTATATTTAATCCGGCCCCACTACCATTCATCCCTACATTTTCATCATTAGGCTGGGATACAAGTAATAGAAGTTCTAAAAACAATATTATCAATTATAAAATTACTTTTCTTAGAGGTAAAAGAATAGTAAAATTTTACTCATAATTTTTTTTCAAACAATCAATATTACAAAGTACCTATAGGAATTAGAAGATAATTTGATTAAAAAAAAATTAAAAAAACTCACAATGTAAACAAAATTTCACTTCAACCAAAGTTTTTACTATCCAAGAGTGATAACGTTGTTGTAATTTTTGGGATCCCGTCTTCAATATTAGTATCTTCATAATTCAAATAAAAATATTTAATTTATCATAATTAAAAATAAAGATTAAAAAAATAACAAAAGAAAAATAGGATCCGCTAAAAGTACTAAACACTCCTCAAAGGGCACTTTTACTTAATGTGATAAAAAAAATAAAATCATAAAGGTTCTTTACTTGGTGGATTGGAAAAGCGAAAAGGCTGTACTAGACTCTTTTATTCCACTTTATTTAGCACGCCGAAAGGAATGTCTCACAGAATTACGCGATTACCCTTCTAATAAAAGGATACATATTTTTTTTCTTTCGAAAATGAAGTAAATAAGAAAAAAGAAAAGGGTTGACTGCATTTTTTCTCCAGCCCGTGTAACTTTTTTCCCCTAATATTTTCGAAATTGCAATTTTATCTTCAATGTAGTTAAGTATGAGAAAGTAAAACCGGCTTTATTAGCTAGAAAGGCAAATAATTAAATAAATACAATCATTTGACAGCAATTCAATTAAAAATTATTAGGCTATAAAGTATTAATATTGGTGTAATTTAGATGAAAGGTATTGGATCGGAGATTTAGATTCTAAATCTTAATTAAGATTTTTAAATAATTAAGTTAATAATGTTATATATTTTTAAGTATATTTGTTTAATAACTATAGATTATAAATTAATAATAATTTTTTTTTATAATTTAAATATGTTTCTAATATTTTTTTAAAATATATTTAATTTTAAAAAAATATTAAAATATTTCTTACCCTATTACATTATTTAAAATATTATACATTAATTTTTATTTTTAACTATTTAACGTATATTTATATATAATAAAGTGAAATTTTTAGTAACTCTTGTTAGTTGAAGTTAACAAAATTACATGTTATTTATATTATGGGGATCAATTCATTAAATGGATAAACATGTTAGAATTGCTCTTATTATTATTCAAATAATAAATGTAAAGTGAATACATAATAAAAATACAAAAATAACTATTTGTAAGAAGTATAATTTGTTATAAAAATATTTTAATATATATTAATTTATAAGAAAAATGAACAAAAAAAGAATGAGAAGCAAAGGTTGTAATTTTTGTGTAAAATTATCAAAATAATTATTCATAAAAAGTATATTTGTAAGACAATTTGATATTTATTTATGTAAAAGAAGATGACAATAAAAGATTAATTAAATTCATATTTTATTAAAATATAATAATTTGTGACCGTAACATATAATTAAAAATGAATTATTTGAAATGATATTTATAAGATTTTCATAGCTTTATTTAATAAATAAATCAAATATAATAAAATAATAAAAGTAAAAATAAATTTGATAAAATAAATACGAAATGATCGAATTTAATAATATTAAAATTATTTTTATATATTATCGCAATCATTGAATTGAATAAATCATATATGGGTTAAATTTAACATGTATTATTTATTAACTTATTGGATCATAATGGAGTGGACTGATCATTATTGTATATAGTCTATGGACTCACCTCTCGAAAGCTTTCAGTTGGCCCATTAAACTAGCCTATTTAAAACCCAATTTACACTTTATAAAGAGACATATTCTTAGTATTTTTTAGTTTTTGGTCTTTTATACGAATGTTTTGTGGGGGGCTTGAAAATAGTGCGGGCTTAGAGCTCATGATATTCACAGCTTCAAGAGCAACAATGTTTTCCTTATCTACATCAATTACTCAGGATACATGTTAATAGATGATCATATTTTTAATTGCATCGACATATGTTATATCCAAACATATGTGTAAAGTAATTCTAATAAATAAGTATTTTTATAAACTTTTTTTAAATAATATATATTAATTAACTATTTTTTAATAGATATAAAATATGACATAATTTTAAGATAAAATTCATTATTAATTTAATACAAATATGATGTAGTCAATTAATAGAATCTGATATATTCATTAAATGAATAATTAATAAATATATAAATCATCCTTAATAATTAAAACAATTATAAAATGATAATAATATAAACTCTACGTGAAAAAAACTACAAAAATAAATATTCATACGTTTAAATATAGTAAACTTGGTTAAAGATAATCTAAAATCATTCGATAATTTAATTTCGGTTGAATTGTTGTAGGTTATTTGAAATGCATATTAAAGTAGGTAAGAACTTAAATGCATTAATTGATGATAAGAGTTAGAGTCGAGATTCGGATCGAAATTACTAGTCTTAAAATAATTCAAATTCGATACAATTCGAATTAAATTATAATTATATTGTAGGAATAAATAATCCCTTTCAATCGATCTACAATGTCATTGTAAAGAATATATCTGGATAATTCAAATGAAAGTAATTGGATGACTAAAACAAAATAAAAAGAAAATTAATATAATGATAATTATTTTTTAATTTTTTCCTTTAAAATTTCATAAATATGATTATCTAATTTATCATGTATAATACATGTTATCAATTTTGTTTAAGAAACATTATTCAAAATAATCAAAAATGACATCCATACTTTAATTGAAATATAAACATTAAAACTTTTAATTACGTGGATATAGCCAAGGATGGTAAAAAGATACATAAGATTGGAGCTATACGGATATTTATTCCATATAATCCACGCTAGCTTAAATTAAAATAAATCATTTTTTAAATTGAATCGAATCATGATCCATTTATAAGATTAACAGATCGGATCATGATAGATTAGGACAGATCGATCTGTGGATCGAGCCAGATCGAATCGATTTGTAGATTGAGTCAAATCTAAATTTTATTAAACTAAAATTATCACACATTTTTAACATATTTTTCTTATTTTTATAACTATTTATTTGAAAAAAAAATTATATTATAAATAATAATTTTTAAATTTTATCTCTCTTATATTCTTTATAAACGTAATTTTATCTCTTAAAATTTCATAAATCTATTTGTTACTCTTTAAAATTTATTAAACAAAAAATTAAATTTCATCATATCAATAATTATTTATTTATTTTTAAATTTATTGTAAATGATATTATTTTTTAATTTATCATAATTTGTTTAAAATAAATAAGAAAATTTCTAAAAAAAGTAAAAAAATATTTTTCTTTCGTATATAATGTTATTATTATTATTTTTAATTTATCGATTTGAAATATGTAATGCACTACAACAACCAATGTTTTAGTTTTTTTTAAAGGACAAAAAAAATAGAACGTATTTTTCTAATTTTTATAACTATTTATTTGAAAAAAAAGTATATTATGAATAATTATTCTAAATTTTTTTTCTCTTACATTTTTATAAATATAATTTTATTTCTCTTAAAATTTCATAAATTTATCTATTGTTGTTTAAAATTTGTTAAATAAAAATTCAAATCTCATAAATATTTATATATTTTTAAATTTATTATAAATGATATTATTTTTAAATTTATTATAATTTATTCAAAATAAATAAGAAAGTTTTCAAAAAAAAAAAGAGTAAGAAAGTATTTTCTTACAATATATAATACTTTCTTATTGTTTTAAATTATTAATTTAAAATATATAATAAATCACATAAAATAATATTTTAATTTTAAAGATTTAAATTAAACAATAAATATCTATTTATTCATAAAATCGAATTCTAATGCAATCTCTAGGTATAACAGCATCTATTATTAATTAGGTATCCATTACCAATTTTTTGTGTCTGATTGTGAAGCTAAACAAGTGTGTATTGATTTCACACGTGGTAAATTTTGGTTTATCTTGGTGGCATATACGTACCCAAGTGTCGTACAAGTCAAAAGTTAAACATGAAACTTGCTGCCACCTGAATCCTAATTCAAAATACCTCCTTCTTCTCCCACCACGTGTAAAACCAAAAAAGGCCCAATTGCTTTCCAATTTAAGCCTATTATACAGCATATAAAATCATTAACCTTAGATTAACAGATCACAAGCTGTTGTCATACAAATTTTTCATCAAAAAGCCAAAAGATGAGCCAAGAACAACCAAGAAGATCTCAAGCTGGACAACAACCTATAAAATACGGCGACGTTTTCAATGTCTCAGGCGAACTTGCTTCCAAACCCATCACTCCAAAAGACGCAGCTACGATGCAAAGCTTCGAAACCAAAACACTCGGTCACATCCAAAAGGGTGGCCCAGCCGCAGCAATGAAAGCGGCATCAGCAAAGAATGTGAAAGCTGGTCTCGTTGATTGAGACGCCACAAACATCTCAGAACACGACATTAACATATCTCCCGCTAATAATGTCGGTAACAATCACGTTATAAGAGAATCACTTAATGGACAAGTTGTGGCAGAATATATGAACCCAAACGAGGCACAAAGAGACCTACCTGCTAGAGCAGCGCGTGATCATCACCAAATGACAATTGGTGAAGCACTTGAAAGAAGTGGTGCTTTAGCTGGTGATAAGCCGATTGAACAATGCGACGCCGCGGCTATACAGTCAGCTGAGATGAGAGCCGTTGTGAGTAAGCAGACACCGATAACTATTGTAGGGAGAGCTGCCAAGAGTGCAGCTGATCTTAATGCTCAAGCCACTCGTGACGAATATAAGACTAAATTTTCTGATGTTGTAGAGGTGAATTACAATTTAATAATAAATTTTTAAATTATAAAATTTTAAATCACTATTAAATGACATGATTTAAACAATAATGTTTCAAACTAATAAATACTGCGTTTAGGTATTTTTTGAATTTGTTGAAAGTTTAGATAAGCATGTAATAATAATTATTACAGTTTATTTATTTATTAATGATTAATTGTAGGATGGTAGGGACAAGATAGTTAAGGACAAGGTAGTGACACAAGAAGATGCGGACAGAGCGTTGATAGCAGAGCTGAGGAACAATAGGGATCGTATGAATACGACTGGTGGTGGTGTAGCTGAAACTCTGCATGCTATCTGCTGCTAAGCATAATAAGAACGTCTAAATTACGTGTTATAAATTGTTATTTTACTCGTGACTGATCGGTTTATATGTACTAAGTGTGTGAAGTATAAATTTCGAGATAAAATTACCAGCTACTTATGTTTACACTATTTTATCTTTGAACAAGAATTAATTTGAAATTAAAAATTGAACCAACAATTTATTTACTAAGATATATAGATTCTGCATGTTATAACCAAATACTAGAAACAAAACAAAGATCCATTGGCTATCCAATTAGGGAACAATTCTAGCTAGGTAACGTTAAGCATTACACACACGACATGCAACCCCCCATCACACAATCAAACATAATTTTTTAATATTGTTTAATATTTTTTTTAAAAAAGATAAATTTAATATTATTTAATATTTATTGTTCATTTAAAGCATAATATTTTAATATATTTTAAGGAAAAATATCAATTTTCTAAAAGATGATATTAATACTTTAGATTATAAAATGTATCATTTTAGTTATTTTTTTTGTGAAAAAAATTAGTTAATGATTTTTGTTTTTTATAATAAATATTTTATTATTACTTTTAATAATAAAATAATATTAAAAAAATCAAATTTTCTTATTATTTTTTCATAACCAAAAAAATTAAAAATCATCTTTCATAACTTATATGAGTAAATGAAACTTATTGTCTAAGGAACGTGACCAACTTTGCTATTCACACTTTTGTTTTAATATTTTAATTTAATACTTTTTTAGTTTTATATTTTTATTTTTTAAATAATGATTGGGTTGCATATTATCCCATAGCTTAGAATTGTTAATGAATGTATATATCAAAGTGCATAATATGATTAAACAAAAAAATATGAAAAAATAACAATACTTTTACTTAAAACCACAAAAATATCACAATCTATATACAACCAATATATTTTTATTATTAATCGAAAATTCAGTTTATTAGTTTATATTAAATGTAATCTAATTGAACACTGAATTATAGTCATTTAAATTCGTTTAATATTATTAACACTTATTTTTTAATAAGTTTTAAGTGTGTCATTTTATATATTTTCTCAAAACATATTAATTTGACTAATATGTTTAGTTTTTAATAAATTTAAAAAATATTAAGTGTATATATAGTATAAAAAAATTGATTCAAAATTATGTCAACACATCTCTATATCATTCCTTCCGCCCTTGCATCACTCTCTTATTATAAAAGAAAGAATTTGAACTCGCAATGTCAACATGCCCTTTTCTCCCCCTACAATCTAACTACCTTAGAAACTTTCATTGTCATATTAAACCTTATTTTACAACAATCAAAACCAATTCCATCTTTAATCTAATAGCTACAATTTCTAGTTTTATGTGTCAAACAACCAAAAATATAATAAAATCTAGGCAATCTCTCATACTTTGTTTCAATTCATACAATCTTATGCATAGTTAATAGAATCCACATTTAAGAAAATAATGGTTTATTTAGTAGAAACTTCATTCTTACTATAATAACCTTAAAATAACCATTTTCAAATGAGAATATATCAATCTTCAATATGTTCTTAAATGTTTTCACAATTATACTCATAATAAGTATACAACGCCAATTCATGAGCATATCATGCAGTTGAATTCACGTTAACGTAGAAATAAATTGAAGAAAATATAGAGATATATTTGATTCCATTTCTTGGAACATAAGCATGCTATTTCGAAAGTACCATGGAGCATGGTGGAAAACATGCTCCAAATAATCCATCTCTCTAAAATAGAGGATTATAGTGTTACATTTAATAACTTTTAAGTTCAAACCACACACGAAGTTTAGTGACAACGATACACTCTAAGTAGAGTTTCAGGATTCAAAATTCCCATTTTCATAAAATGGACATCAAATGCAAGCTCAAGATTGCTCTCTATCTCATCAATTAAGTCCTCAAGCTATACAGTACAATCAAGGTCCTTCATAGCTTTCATCATTGCTTCTATCTCACTAACAAAAACAAGCAGATATCAAACCTTAGAATTCTCAATGAAAATACAAACCAAATTTCAAGAACAAGCATAAACAATAATATTAAATAAAGATTAAGAAAATCATAAAAAAATTTAAGGTGTAAGACAAATGATGATAACTGAAAAATCGAGAGAGAAACCTCCAAAAAGAGAGAGAGCACGCTCTAGAGAGAATAATTTAAACCTTAAGCAAATATGATAATGTTGGGTTTTATCTTTTAATTTATTGTTGAGTTTGATAAGTATAAGATCTATTATAGACATAAAACATGGAATATATACCAAAAATGAATAGATAGGATATTATGATATTAAAATTTGTTGGAATTCAATGCTATTCCAAAATGCACAAATAAAGTGCATTTTTTTTTCAAGGGAAAAAGGAAGAGAAGATGATAGAAAGACCCCTTAGTTCTGGCAAACGGATCACAATTACAGATATCTGGGAGCATACCGATGGATAAAAAAAGGAAACACTCTTTATACTTTTCCAACCTCACTTCTAAATGATTTATTAAAAAAACATTTCATGAGATGGATATTTTTAAAGAGTGCTTTCACTTTTAATCTTTTCATTATTTTTAAACATGTTAAAAAATATTTTCATTTTCACGTGCATTTAAAAGCATAAAAGTTATCAAAAATTTAACAACTCTAATGTCTAACGAGTTTTTAAACACTACAAATCATATTATACTCTAATAAAAATTTTAGATTGTAAATACTACCTTTTAACATGTATTTAAATGAGTTTCAATTTTAAATCTAAATTAATTAAAGGTTAAAAATTAAAGTTAATAAATGCGTGCTCAAAAAGAAAAATTATTCTTCATTAATTTCTGTAATAACCTTTTCAATCCTTAATAAAATATGTATGTGACAATCAATGGAAAATATACATGTTGTATGATGAAGTCCAATTTGGTACGAATATAATTAATCTAAAAAAAGAGGTTCATCGTTATGATGTTTTTGTTGGATCTTGTACTAAATTAGATGGCCAGTAACTTGGGCCAAAATGGGCCCTAATGTTCGGTGAGAAGCCTGATTTAAGTTCTAGACAACCTGACCTTTAGTCCCTATCTTTTTTAATTAAAAAAAACGTGTTAAATTTTTTAACAATAAAATATTGATAAAACTACGTTACCAGAGTTAAATTAAATAATTTTTAATATTGAATTGATTTAAATGATTCTAATTCAATTTAAATATTATTTAATATAAAATTATGTATTAAATTTTTTTTAATAGTTATAATATATAACATAAAATAAAATGAAATTATTTTTATAGTTAAAACTTATAAATTTTAAAATTATTATTATTTTTAATTTATTTTCCATAATTCTATACTTCTAGTGATCTATTTATTGATTTTCTAGTTGATTGCATTGGTTCGTTTGCTAACATAAAACTATAAACATTTTATTTGTTATAACTTTTTAAGACGGGTGGATTAAAGTTTTATTATTTTTACAATTTATTTATAGTTAAATTTTAAAAATTATCAAAAACATCCATAATAAATTTAAATTAGCTTATAATAAATATATTAAAACAAAATAATATTTTTAATAATTTTTAAATTTAACAACAAATAAATTATAAAAATAATAAAATAAAGTGTGACAATAAATTTATCATTTTAAGACTTGTAACAAAGATATTTTAAATTTTTATTATTGCAAAGAAGTATAGCTTCGATAAATAAATGAAGTTGCAGGAATGTACAAAAAGAGAGATCGAAACTTTGTAACTTGTAAAGTTGTTAATGACCATAAATGAAAATGATTGTTGAACGTTATTTTTTCTGTCTTTTGGTTTAAAAGGTAAATTGTATAATATATATAAATGAATGTGAACTAAAAGGAATCTCTGTTGCTGCTGTGAGTTGTTTGAAAGATATGTTTCTTTGAAACTCAGATATACTCGTACACTTAAAGCATTATTGTTGACATCTTGGTCGTTTAATTTGCTTTTATTGGAAAAGCATAACAATATTTTTTACATTAAACATATTTACCAGGAACATTAATTTAACCACATCAAATTATAATAAATTACTTTTTAAGAAAATGACATATTCGTTATATTAAATAAATTTCAAGACATCCAAACTATATATATATATATATAAATATTTAAAATATTTTTCAATATATAAATATATACATACTTTTATTCCGTTTTATATATAAATTTTACTATATTAATTAATTAATTAATTGATATGATAACTAATTATTTGACATAACATACTGAATTAGTATTTATTAAGTAACGTAAAAATATTTATTTATAAATAAAATAAAAGTATAAATATATTTGAGTAGAGAATTTTTTAAAATATATTTGTATAAAACAGGTTAAAATTTATATACATGAATGGAACTAGATTTGTATCACACTAAATATATATGAAATCTTGATATTTAAAAAGATGAATAAGTTTCTATCAGATAAATAATGAAAAAAATTATTTATTTAAACTTTGTTATAGAGGATATATAAAATTATTTTTCATAATTTTTTATATTATTATTTTTAACTTAAAATTAATAATTTATTATATATATATTTTTTAAATCTCAACTATTTAAATATAATGATTATTATCAATAATATGATCCCTTGTTATAAATATTAAACGAGGTGAAATATTATTTAGTATACTCCAATTCATTAATAGCAAATAAATTTTTAAGTATATTAATATTTTACATGTTAAAATAATTTAAAAGTTAATAAATTTTTATTTTTTTTTAAAATAAAAATAACACGTATAGTGTAATTAGTATAAATATAAACGTGAATCAAAATTTATGTTTATTTAATTTTGTCAATGAAATGATATATAACCGGTTCTAGTTTGAATGGGGGTAAAAGTACGGAATATAATTATAGAAATAGGCAATGAGGGTCATCTGAAAGTGCTCAGTTTGATGTTGATTTCTCACAAACACGTTTTCTTCTCTGGTATTTAAAATTGTCCTCTCTCTCTCTCTCTCTTGATATTAAAGCAACTATATAAATCTATTGCCTTCCTTTTCACTACTTTGAATTTGGATCTTATCATTTGGAACTGATTCCCAATATCTGTTGTATATGGCTATACTCTGTTATTTCATCAGAGCTAGTTTGCTTGTATGCATCAATGGATATGATGTATAACAAAATATGGATGGTTTCGAATTTTGGGAAAACTGAACTCTCAAGCTAAATTTTACATGGGTATTATTTGCTTAGTACTTGTGTCGGTAATACTAAGCTCACCCCGGCCATCACGTGCAATTCCGTCAGGTGCTTTGTTTTTTTTTTTTTACGATTTGATTACTCGGTTTCTACTTCGTTACCAAAAAGTTTATTTATTTGTATTAATTAGTTATAGATTAAAAAATACAATAAAATTTATTATTTTAATTAATAATTATATGTGTTAGAAACATAACTTCACCTCAAAACTTAAGTTATGAAATAAATGATCGTTAAAGATTATATGTTCAGTAGAAATTTAACTCCTAATCACTTATGTTTCTTAACATTCTCCTTCTACGTCGATAAGAATGAAGGAACGGAGATAATATCCTGAGTGTCGATGTAGTGAACTTCAAGAGTGTTCAAAAACTAGATACCAACTCTAATAACATGTTATATTTGAAACTAATTTCATTTCAAAACATAAACCCAAGTTTAACATCTTATCAAAACTAGTGATCTAGTTGATGCATCTATTCGTTGATTTAGATTTTTCTTTAACAGTTTTAACATGTCTCAAATCATAAGACCACCTCACCTGCCTATATATCATATCAATTATAATATTGTCTTTTTTTCTGCATCGTCAAAATGAAAAAAAGAGAATAACTAAAAGGAAGAATTTCACATTTTTACCCTTCAATTTTTACTAAATAATGAAAAAATAATATTTATAATACATCTTAAAACTTCCTATAATTCAAAACTTAAAAACAGTTATTGAATTCTGTTTATTCATCATCATCATCGAAACTACAACCAAGAGAGTTACTTATACAGCGCAATACATGAAGTATCTTATAACAAACTATACATGTGTAGAATCACTCTAACTAATGCTCTAGGCTATCACCATCTGCACACAAGCTCACCATTGCATACATACATCATTATCTCAAATTATAAAAATAATATTTTTATGTTCAATATATATAATATTTTTATCGTAAAAAAGAGAGTTTAATTCAAACATTAAACATTAAATAAAAATTAATTAGA
Organism: Hippophae gyantsensis; assembly: GCA_030763125.1. Classification (NCBI taxonomy): domain Eukaryota; kingdom Viridiplantae; phylum Streptophyta; class Magnoliopsida; order Rosales; family Elaeagnaceae; genus Hippophae; species Hippophae gyantsensis. Next base: position 7,825,478 of record CM061032.1, read on the forward strand.
TATTATTTAAATTAAGTTTCTACTAATTAGATATGTTTAAAATTAAAATTGAAATTGAAATTACATTCAATGCTATGATAATATTATTTATTATTAAATAAGATGTTTTTTAAAATTAAAAAGTTAATCATTATATTACTATATTTTGTGAGTATTCACTACTAGATTAGTAAAAACTTGAATAAGTTAATTAATTGATTAATATTTGATTTGATTTATTTTATTTTTTAATTATATATTAGGTAATAATTTTTTATTTTAATTTTTACATTTTTAAAAAACCATTCATAAAATAAGAAATTATTCATATAAATATTTAAAATATGATTTTTAACCAAATTTTAGATTTTTTTCACAAATATTTTTCTTGAATAATAATCAAAATCTTATGACTTTTATATGCATAAATATTGAAAGAATTAAAATAATTAAAAAATATATTATTTTTGAAAATTATAAAATTGAAATTGTTATGAAATAGATTAGTAATTATTTAATACTAAATAAAAAACCAGAAAATTAATCATGTAATGAGAAATCATAAATAATAAGAATTATAAGGCAAGATATCTTAGAGAGGAAATAGCTTTGTAGATCTTGAAAGCTTTGGGACCTTGCAACAGTGACAGGTCGTAATTCATATATATATATATATTAATTGTGGATCTTAGCTTGTTTAAAGTGATTTTTGTAGATGGGATAATCTTTCTCTGTCCTGATCCATCACTTTCTTATGATAGATATAAGCAGTACTGTTTTAATCCAATTATAGCGAGTCCTACATTAATTAATTAAGAACCCTACTAAAACATAATATTTATTTTTTAATTATAAAATAAAATGACATTGGTATATATGCATTGTCAAAAATAATAATTAAGATACCTTGGGTCTCTCCTCTTCTTTTATTTATTATTAATCACTATTATAAAAAATATATTCTTTAATTCATATGTGACGTACATTTTTTATTAAATATCATATGTGATATATTCGTTTGAATGTTTGTTCATTTATTCTTGAAAAAAAAAACATTTGTTGATTTAGTATAGTTTTTGAATCCTGTAAATGCATAATAATATAATTATTTCAACAAAAAAATAAATTATGAGTAAAGGACGTCAAGATTTCTGTAACTTATAAAAAAGTTATTTCTTAGAATCACATAAATCTTGTTAATTTTATAAAATTAATTCTAAAATTTTAATTTTAAAGTTGATTTATGTTATCTTATATTTTATATGATAATATTTTTTTGTTACGTTTTTTTTTCAAATTTATTTTAAGATGAAAAGATTTGTTGTAATAAGTTTTGAATTTTTTTTCACAATTTTATCCCTAAATTATTATTATGAGACATTAAAAATTTGATCAAAAATAATATCGAGAGAATCAATATATTTTAAGAATAAATATGTTTTAAATTAAAATAAATTTGTTTCTCTTATAAAATAATTTTTTAGAATAAAACTTTTAATTTTTAAAGATAAATATATTGTCTCTGAGATATTTTTCCAACGAGGTACCGTGGGACAAAAATGTTGTCTTAAAATCTATAACATTAATTTTGTCATAGCAGACTTTTTTTAACAAAAAAAAAAAAATGGCGATTTCTTTTTCCTCCCTTAATTCACATATGCGACAAAATCTTGATTTTCTTTTCAAAAGTGCTTATCCCAATAAACTAATTTTCTTGTAATGAATTAAGAAAAAGAAAAATTAATTACGAATTTAACATACGTCTTTGGTCCAATCCAGCATTATATAAGGGCACAAGTCTTCGCTTAAATTTCCTCTTGCTCACTCTCTGTTTCTCTCAATTTTCATTTTATATACTTCACCGAGTGGCATTAGCTAATAAGAATGCCAATCACATTAGGAAAAAACCTAAATATGTGTTTCACAAAAATCAAATTACCATTAAGTACTTCTCCACCATCACCTTCAATGAGCCCAACCAATAGTATTAGTAGTAGTACTTCACAAACCCAAGATGCCCAAAACTACCCTTCAACATTAATGCCCACCATTAACAGTACAACTTGCTCACCATCACCAATCTTAATCAAAAACTTCAACTCTCTCTATGAATCCAACTCAAAATCCCTCAACAACTCTCCCTCATTCTCAACTCTTTCCAACTTGTCTGAAGCAGCCATAGTTGCTGACTTATCCACAGTTCTTGCCTCCCAACGCTTCTTCTTCTCTTCTCCAGGTCAGTCCAACTCCATTATTCAATCCACATCCACATCTACATCTACGTCCACGTCCACTACAACTAAACATGAGCAAACCCTCCTTATGAAAAGCATTGCTGTGCCCACTTTCTCGCCGGACCCTTATACCGACTTTCGACGATCAATGCAGGAGATGGTGGAGGCGCGTGAGTTGTTGGATATAAAGAAATTATCATTTTGGGAGTTCTTGCATGAGCTATTGTTGTGTTACCTTGCCCTCAACCCTAAGACTACTCATAAATTCATCATTAGTGCCTTTTCTGATCTTATTGTTAGTCTCTTGCCGGAAACTCAACTTTCCGGGTGTCACGGTAATGCATGTAATTAATTAATTATTACATAAGTAATAATATTTGTGGGATTATTTATTGGTTAGATTCTCTAATTTTGTTTAGTTAATTTATATAAAATTATAAATATTCATATATTATCATATTATAGATTTAGTCATTCGGTTCATTTCTATAAGAGTAATGTAATTATTATCCTTAGTCAAATTTCTGTCTATATATGTTCTTTCTTAATATGTGAATATGTGTACTTTTTTCAAAAGATAAAAACAAAGAGTGTATTTGTTTTTTTTGGGAAAATTTAGCTACAATAATATAATATAAAACAACTTAATAAGAGTGTCGTTAAACATGTGATTTTTGATATTGTTTAGTTGGGGAGTAAAATATATATATATATATATATATATATATATATATATATATATATTTGTATTCGTTTCGATTATAAATAATTTATACTAATAATATTGATAAATTATACCATTGAAGTTATTTAAATATATAAATATTAATAAATGTATAAAATTAAATTAATTAATAATTTTTAAAATAAAAAAAATACTTAATACATATATAAATATATATACTATTAAATTATATTTATTAAAAATTCAAAATAATTTGTCTAAATTATATGTATTAAGTATATATATGGGATAATATCCCCGACTACAAATATTAAGTTTTCATATATGAACGGTTTAGATTTACAAGAAAATCAAGAGAGAAAATGACTTTAATAAATTTAAAGTCTTAATACACGAGTATAAAATATTAATTAATATTTTAAACGTTGATAGTACAAATAATTTTGAGGGTTTGTGGGAGAAAATAGTTGTGGCATGGCCTATTTTTATTTTTAGTTTTATCCGAACACAGCCTATCGCTTAACTAGCAAAGGAAATTAACCTCTTGGCTATTAGTCTGTTACTGCACATGTTGTGTCGGAGTATCATTATCGACATTCTGGGTCTATCGTTTATATATAATACTCCGTGTTTTATAGAAGTGCTTGACTTTTGAGGTACGTACCTCAATTACATCAAGTAATTGTTTCCCCAAAAAAATATAGTAACGAATCCTATTGATATATGCATTTAGGAAAAAAATTGAGAAAATTATATAAATAGTGACTATCAACTTTAAGCAATAAAAATAATAGCATATGAATCGGGAGCTATATGAACTATTGGGATAGATGTTGTGTTTTTGTTAGGTTAAATTTATTATTTTACTAAAAGAAATTAGTTTAGTATGATAAATATATAAAAATAATATCTATACTTTTTACAAAAGTTTAAAGTTTTAAAAAAATTGATTTTTTAACAATTTTTAACATGATATCCGAATTATATGACCTATGTTTAATATTTAACAATTTTAATTGTTGAATAGTAAGTGTTTGATTTTTATAGATTTAACATTTATGGAGAGTGATATCTACATTATACCAACATAAGCTTTTAAAAAAATTAAATTTTTAATAACTTTTAACATTATAAAAAATTAACTTTTTGATTAAAGTTATATAAACTTCAACTATGAGAATATTCATCATTTTTATTTTTATTAATTTATTATTTATCATTTTTCATCTTTATTAATTTATTCAATGATATATTTACATACACAAAACAAAATACTGTAATTTAATAGTTCAATGTTATAGTAGAAGGAAAAGAAAACAACAACAAGTTCAATGTTAAATTTGAATAGTTAATGAGAGAAAAAAACCTCCAAAATATTTGAAATTTTTGTCGCCATGTTATAGTAGGACTGTAATACAATAAGAAATGCCATGGAATTATTATTTGTTTCATACCATAAATGTTGGAAAAAGATGAAATTTATAAAAAAAAAAAATTATTGAGAAATGTGCCTTTGTCCCACATTGCTTTTTTACATTATTTTAAAGAGGTATAAATAGTGAAGAGTTGGCTATTGGGATCGACGTACGCAGACCCACTTTTGTGGAAGAAAGCGACTGCAGCAAATGTGACACCACACGCCACACAAGCCGCCTTATCCGATCGAATGGCCGTTACGCTCTTAATTCCCAGACATTACTGTTTTATTCATAATTGTCACACGGTTTTTAAAATCTATAAAAGAAGGGCTTCAGCTCTCATTTGAAAAATAACAATCAGCAATCATCTCCTTACGAAAAAAAAAAATTCTCTCTACAATTTCTAAGTTCTTTTTTTTAGCTTTCTGAGCAACAAATTTTCAGGTGTAGTATTCTAGTCTTCATCATGAAAAGTCAAGCTTCCGGTACGAGAGATTAAGATTCTGTTTATCCTGACGACGAGGCAATGTGTTGTTGCACAATTGACAGAGTCGCTAAACGTCTTAAAGAGAATCACGCAATCACACCAACCCAAGCAGTTACTTTCAAGTTATCGGTAATATTGTTCCTACACTGTTTTTATAAACTTGCTTCAACAATAAATTATGATAAAATCTTATAATTAATGAAATAGATAATTATTTATTAAAACAGTAAATTTTATTTTTATACATACATTATAATAATATTAAAACTTATAATAAATAAAATTTTCTCATAAAATATCAAAATTATCTGCTTGTACATGTGTAAGAGACTCATTTAAATAAATTCCAATTATATCTGTATTCTAATTCAATCCGACATCAAGACGATTGTACATCGTAACTAGTATGTGATTTTGTCGTTTGTAGGGAAATTAAAAAAAAAAACAATCCATGGCCGGAAGCTTCCCTCACGTGAAGATAGTATCACAACCCGATTTAAAGCATCGTTGGCTAATTTTGTTATCTTGTGATGCTTTATTATTTTCTCTTCATCTCACTTCCGGTTTTAAATTAATTGAATTCGCTAGTAGAATCGTAATATCATATTAATTTTACATAACGAACGTATGAATATATATATACAAAAAACTGTATATAATATATATATAATATGTAAAAATCAATTAAATTATTATTTTGAGATGTATAGTTATTTTTTTAGCTTAATACTTATAACTTGAGAATGAAAAAAAAAACCTTAAAAACAAGTATTTATAGTTAAAAGTAAACAAATAATTCAATTAATCTATTTAACTTTATAAATAGGATTTAAATTCGATTAAATTAAAAAAATTATAATTAGAATCAATTGGGATTGAAAAGTATAAAATATGTTTTTAATTTGAATTAGATTTGAATTGATAAATTTTATAATACGCTATATCTAATCCAAATCGAATTACTATTAAATTATAAAAAAATATATTTTATTTTATAATATGTTATATTTAAATATTATACATATTCGAATTAAATTATATTGCTATTTTAACTTAAAAAATAAATATATATTTATAATAATTTAATAATTACACAGATACACTAATTTAAAATTTAAATATTGTGTATGTTATGTTTTATATGTAATAATAATTCATAAATAAATTTTAATATGAATATAACTTTATTCAATCCAAAAAAAATTGATTTGTTTATATTGATTACATCATCGGATCAGATTCAAATTGACTAAAACATATAATTTTGATCTACTACTTACCTCTACCCACCATTATAAAGATTTTTGGTGTGACATTCTAACATTAAATGTAAAATTTAATATAAATTTTAATTATTTTTATTAATAATTTATTCATTATTTTTAGAGTATATGATGACATGGTTTTACACGTTAAAATTAGTATGATTTAAAAAAAAACACCTAAGTAGAAAAAAATGAATGTGAGTAGTACATTTAAAAAATAATAAATAATACCTCAAGAAGATAATTAATTTGTGGCGATTTTTTTATGTAATGTTGTTAGGTGTGAAGATAAATAAATTGTAATTTGGGAGCAAGTGGGGGACCATACCACAAACTTATAGAGACAATTTAGTTTGCTTCAACGAACAATCAACACCATATCAATTCTCTGAATTACACCAAATTCAACTTGAAGCAAACTAATGTCATTTTCCATTCACTTGTTTTTCAAGTGCCCATTTGCTTAGGAAGTTTTTTTTTTCCATCCTTCTTCCTTCATTTAAAGATTGGCATTACTTAATTTTGTAGTGGTTATTTTCTCTCGAGCTTAGCACTCTTGGATTATTATCGTGTTAATTTCTAATGGACATTTTAAGTTATTTTTATCGATAGTGATTATTTTGGAGTCCTTGACAAGCCTAAAATGAAAAAAACATTTATTAACATAATCGCAAACAAATCCTAAATTTTATTGAATTTATTTCATTTACTTAATATTTTTAAAACTTTTTCTTTATAATTATTGATATTTCATCTATTCTTGTTTTTGTGGTGTTTGCCTTGATCTAATTATACTTCATGCATAGGCTTTACCATAAATATTTGCCCATATTACTTTGTCTATTGGATCATTGCAAGTGCAATTATATTTGGTATAACATTATACTTTCATCATTTTACTTTAATAAATTAAATATATTATCATTTTTTTAAATTGATATATTTTATTTAACTTACATATTGTTACATTTTTAAACACTTTAATAATTTTTTATTAATTTGAACTTTTTGAGATAATTTTTGAGATAAAAAAATAAATTAGGTCAAATTAAATTTTACTAATAGGGGATCATAGATGTTTTAAAAAAAATCTCAAAAAATTAAATAAAAAAATTATAAAATTAATCTAAAATGATTAATGTTTCTACGAATATAATTATAAAAATAATAAAAATTTATTAATTTAAATTAAAATGATAAATATATTTAATTGATAAAAAATAAAATGATTCTAAATATACATTTTTTCTTATATTTATAAATAAGTTAAAATATACCAATTATCTTAACTTTAAACAAAATTTACACATATGATCTTAAATTTTTAAAACGTATGATTTAGTCTCAAATTTTTAAAATTTAATACATAAATTTTTAAATTCTATAATTTAGTCTCCAATTATTTAAAATTTTATACATATGTTCTAGTTAGTAAAATATATATTTATAAATAAAAAAATTATGATATGTATATAATAAATTATATAATTTAAAAGTTTAAATATCTATGAATAAAAGTTTAAAAGTTTAAAAATTAAATTAGATATACTAAAAATTTATATTCTTAGTTAAACCTTATACGTATAAATCTTTCATTCTACGTTTTTTATTAAGAACTAATATTATTTTTTTCGTACAATTTAAAACACTAACTTGTAACCAGCGCCCATTGTTTCAGATACTATCTGGCTCAAAGTACTATTAAATTCAGCGCATCATTATTAAGGAAAAAAAAATCAGCTCATCATAATTAATTAGACGATGCAGTAATTTATGGGAAGTGGGTTCTGAATGTCTGACAAATTTCTTTATATCTGACTGATTGTCTGATAATTGATAGTAGATAAATATAATTTATAATATCTTATATCTATTAAGTTATTGTTTATATTAATATATAAGTTATTGGTTTAATATAAAATTAAAAATATTATATGATAAAATAATAAGGAAATATTTGCTAAGATTAGTCACTCAAATTGTTATATGTAGAATACGAAGGTGTGAGATCTTTATAAGTCATTATTATATAGTTTATGAGTATGATGAGGGATAATATTAATAATATCTTAAATTTTAAAATAATATCATATATAATTTTAAGATTTTAAAAATATAATAAATACTTTTAATTTAACAAAATTAAATGGTAATCTTTTATATATAAAAAATTAAAAAATAATAAAAATTAAAATATAAGATATATTATGATATTTTTCATGAAAAATAATAATTAATAAAAAATTTAAAAAATATAAAAAAATATTAAATTTTAAGAAATTAGATAGATTCAAAGATTCATCATTCTCAAAATAAAGAAAATATTTTAAAAGAAAGATATAGTTTATAATAGAATAAGTAATAAAAAATAAATATTAATATTATAGACGAGAGAAAATATAATAAATCATTATTAATAAATTATTAAAAATTCTTTATAAGGATGAAAAAAATTGAATACATTAAGAGAAATTTAAATATTAATAGAAACTTCGTTTTAGAGAAAGAACTGATACACTAATAAAATTAACACTCTTAAACAAAAAAATAATATATAGAAAATATGTTTTATTAGAAATGATCTATGTAAACTTAATATATCATAAATTAAATAATAATAAAAACTTAAACAAAATATTAAGTTTAACTTATAAATTTCAAAAAAAAAAAAGATTTAATAAAAGAATAAAATAATTCATTTTTAATATACTACATAGTAGAATATTTATTAATAAATAGCTATAACAGTTTAATATATAGACAAAATAAATTCATGGAAATGGATAAAACATTAGAAGAAATTGGACAAATAATAAATTCATAAATATTAATAGTTTGAAATATCTGAAGAATAAAACTTTGATTTTAAAGAAAAATATCTAATATCAAGAAGAAAAAGTAATGTAGGAAAAAAAGTTAATGTATCATGAATTGAATTTACAAATAATCAAACAAAAATAAGTAAACAAGAATAAAAACAACATAAAGAAATAAAAGAATTAAAACAAGAAATTAAAGAAGTCTAAAATTGTATCCATAAAGTAATATAGGTCAATAGCAAGAAAAATGATAAATATAAAGTAAAAATCTATTAGAAATGTCAAAAGATAGATCACAAAAAATAAAATCAGAAAATAATGGTACCCTAATAAGTATATAAAATAAAAAAGCTATAAAAAAAACCTTAACTCTTTTAGAGGAAAAATAGAATCTTTATACAATGTAAATAAAATCTAAGAAGAAATCCTTAAAGAAATAAGAAAAAATAGTTATGATAAAATATTACAATTAGAAATTCTAAAAAGAGTTGTATTAGAAAGATTAAAAAAAGAACCTCCAAAAATGTGTGATGAAATGGTTTCTCATGATGAAAAAGAAAAAAATGAAGAAAAATCTATAATAGATAAAATAAGATTAAAAAAACAACCAAAACTAACAAGATAAGCGAGTTAAATGAGAAAATTAGATCTAAAAATGAATAAAAACAATTGAGGATAAAAAAGTAAACTTCAAAGCTCCATATAAAGTGGTAGTGTTATTTAATACAAATATGTATTATTCTCTATTATGTTACTATTTCAAGTAATTAATACATGTTCAACATCCTTAAATATTTGTATCATATGACATGCTAACTTATTTAACACATCCAAAAAGATATGTTTGGTTATGAAAACTTTCATGAATACATCTAAAATAATTCTTTAAATCTATCACAAATAGATTATAAGATACTTCAATTAAGTTTTTAGGAGCAAATAATTAGAGTTTCCTTTTCCTCGGTTAATGATTGAACATTTTTTTCTTTTTAAACACCTTATTTTGTAGATTATTGTATATAAAGAGGTTGTAAGTTTACTTGAAAATTAGCAAGTGAAACACAACATCCAGACAATGCAATTACTTAGCATCAAGCAGTGCATTCACAAAATCAACTAATAACCATTATATTGCAATAAGAATAAAATAGGGAACAAAAGACTAACAAGTAAAAGATTAATAAGACAATAGTGAACTAAAGCACACCAACGAATAGAACAAAGAAAACCCACATAATAAGACCATTTTTGGTAGTAAGAGAGGTAAAAAGCAACACCTCATGGTTAGGTTCAGAAACAAAGAACGAGTTCAAAGAGAAAAAAACATGTCTCGTATAGGTTAATAAAATGAACATTGCGCACAAAAATAGACTCAGCATAATAACTAGCACTAAAAAGGAGATCAAGCAATCAATAATGATGAGAAAATTTGAACTAATAGCCAACATCAAAGATGAGAAAAATGCAAACAATTCTAGCCTAACTTGCTTGAAGAGGAAGATCTGAGATCACGTCTACTTCACTTTCAACATCAACTTTTTACACACAATTTCACTTCTTCGATTTTCATTGCAACAAAAGATTTGGTGCCTCTCGAATATAATAAAATCAATCAATTACAAATCTCTTTCTCTTACTATCTTGTGCTTCTGATTCCCTCTGGCTTCAACAAAGCTTAATTGGAAGTTTAATCGTAACGATCTCCAAACTGGTAATGGCGGGCGGGGGTGTTGGTGTGTGTTGTGGTGCATGCTGTAACAGTGGTAGACACCAATGTTTAGTGGAACAAAACATGGAACATACAATAATATTAGTAGAGCCATAAAACATGGATGTGCAGTTATTAGGGTTATTGTTTAATTTATGTTTTCATTGTATACATATAATTAAACTCTTGTATAGAAACAGAATAGAAATAATAAATGAAATATATATGGTAATTATCAGAGAAACACAATATTTTGACATAGTATCAGAGCAAGTTATTGCTAACTAATGGAATTACCGATTATACTAATTTATGTTCTTTTATCATTTTAATTTCTGGTATGGTTGTTGATTTTTGATTTCTGGTTTATATTTTTCCTCGAAGTTGATTTCTATTTTATTCGTTGAAACCGATGTGCTCCAGAAGAGAATAAATACAAAGAACATTGTTGTAAGGCTTAACCACAGAGGTTGAAACCTGAGGGAATGGGTAGACAGTGAAACCTCACCAGTACTGCGACCATCTAGTATCCGTCTACTTCACTTTCAACATATGAGATCACGTCTACTTCACCTTCAACATCAACTTTTTACACACAATTTCACTTCTTCGATTTTGAAATCTTGCTCTCGCATATCATAAATTTTTTATTTCATTGCAACAAAAGATCTGGTGCCTCTCGAATATAATAAAATCAATCAATTACAAATCTCTTTCTCTTACTGTCTTGTGCTTCTGATTCCCTCTGGCTTCAACGAAGCTTAATTGGAAGTTTAATCGTAACGATCTCCAAACTGGTAATGACGGGTACGTAGGAGATGAAGACGGAGAGCTTTGATCACAAATGAAACTGAAGATTAAGCTTGTCAATATTGATGGCCATTAATCGACGATGGCAAGATTGGGAGAATTGAGTGTTCACGACGGTTAGAGCTTGAAGGTTTGTTGCTCTACGAGTTTATTGCTTTGCTCACGAATCTTTTCGTAGTATATCCTCTTGATGATGGTACGTACTGATGGAGAAATGGACAATAGTTATTGTCGGCAATGACAATGATCGAGTAATAGTAGAGAAAAGCTTAAACAATGGAAATCGTTGGTAGAGAATACCACATGTTGAAGAAGCTCATGAGCGACATAGCCAACAATTTCTCTCCAAGTAAGCCATGAACTATCTATCTTGCTACTGCATGTGAGGATTCTATGCCAACTATGACAGTGAGACAGTGATGGAAATAGACTTTTAATTCCAAGCCAGTGAGACAGTGATGGAGACAGATTTTTAATTCAAAGCTAGTAGACGAGGCACTTTCGTTGATACGAGCATGGAGGCGCTTTTTTTTTCTTTTTTCTTTCTAGATTTTCTAAAGGATTAATCCAAAGGAATTTGATTTTGGAAAAAAAGAAGTCTTTTTCCATTAGGTGACGTTAATGCTATAAATTAGAATAATTTTTGGATTTAATGGTGTGATATAATCCCCATTATATACAAATTTTATTTTAATCTAAAAAATATTTATTTATTTTTTTACGAAATAAATATATATATATTTTAATATTATATAAAAATCAATATATATTTTTGTTATTAAAAGAATTAAAAATAAAATTATATTAAATAATTATGTTATTTATGCATAAAAATATTTATGTTTTTGAGAGAATTAATAATACTGATATGCTGCACCAAGCAAACGAGTTATGCCAAACGATGATAAGAGCATCCTGAGTCACTCTGCTTAATTACTGGGATCACTTAGTTCAATGGCAAATGTGAACGTTAATCATAGTGAAGTGAGATACGACGAGGGTAACTTTCTTTTCTATTAATCTATATAAAGAGACAATAATCAATTTTTCCTCTAAATAAACAATATTCACTTTAACTTCTAAAAGCTTGAAGAATAAATTCATACGAAATAGACTGTTAGGACATGCATCAAGATTGATAATTAAAATTATGATTATTTATAAAAATTAATTTTTTTTATAAAAATAACAATAATTGATAAAATGTAGGATGAGATAATTATTACAATAATAAAATTATAATTAATTAAAATAAATCATGTTTGATATTAAATATGTAGTAGGTATACGACCTAATAAATGTTGTTATTCCATTATGCTACAACAAGGTTATAGAGATGACTTAACAATAACCCGTACTTAACAAGCTCGATAAAACATACAACGTAGTTAACTAGAGCATCTCGCTATTGTACCACGAGGTCTTAGAGATCAAGATCTAGTAAAATTATAAGGTTTCAAAGCGATTCCAATCCTCATCCTATGATTGACGACCTGAGAAATCTACTTGAAAACTTGGAGTGATTTGTATGTAGCGACTTACATATATAAAAAGCTTATGACGACTTATTTTCTATTTATTAGTTTATATGTAATGTTTATCAAATCGTGTAATTACTATGTATCCATCCACTACATACTTAAAATGTTATATATGTACCCCTTCAATGAGAAAAATATAAAATCTAATTTAGATATCTAATTTCTCAATTTTCTTCAAAATAATTAAAAAATTTAACATAAAAATTCTCTCCACATAGATCATATACTAATATTATTATTTTATTTACATATAATTATATTTTAAAAAACTTTTAATAATAAAGTACACAATACTTACAATAATTAGATTAAATGTTATTTATTCTTATTTTTATATATTTTTTATTTTATTTAGAAACATGTAATAAATAGTTAAAAAATATGAAAATTAATTTCAATATTTTAAATAATGTATTAGAGTAAGAATTATATCTACATTTATTTTTTAAACTAAAAATATTTTTAAGTAAATGTTAAAAAAAATAAAAAAACATGATTAAATAGTAAAAAAATTAATATTTATTTATAATCTACTGTTATTATTCAAATATATCAAAAATTGATGTAAATATTTATGATTATAAGTATAACCGTTTACTTTGTTCCTATCCCATTCATAATGACCGAACAATAGGTTCACTTTTTCAACTCATAATTATAATATGTCTTAAAACTAAAATTATGAATTGATATAAATATTATTTAAAATCAAAATTAAAATGAATAACAATAGAGATTTAATAATTAAATGATGCATTTTAAACAAAAAAAAATTAACTTATAATAATATCATTTTATTGTTGGTTGAATCTTAAATCTTAAATTTATTAGATTTAAAGTTTATTTTAATCTTTTTAATACATACATATATTTTTATTTTTTAAAATTATGAATTTTAATTATAAAATATATCATTTTTAAATTTTTTATTAAATATATTATTTTTATTATTAGGTATAAGTGTTTTATTCCTTAAAACTAGCCAAGATAAATATCTCATAACTTAAATAAAAAATGTCAAAACCGACTTAGATCAAAAATAGGCCCTCATAAAAAAATCAAAAAATAAAGATCAAAAGTAACCTTTGGTCGTTTTTTAAACATGTGTACTTTATTTTTGTTGTCAGAATTTGAATTTTTTTTTATTAAATAGAAGAATTAAGAGACAAAAAAGTGCTTCTCTCTCACAATTACATTCCACACAATATAAGGATGAGAACCTATCCTATTCACTCCATACACATGATCCCTTGCAAACTTTGCAATGCCATCAACCACTTGATTTGCATCTCTACTAATCATTGCACCACACAGTGGTTAAAAGAGATTAAGCTAAACATGTGTTTTTTTTCAATTCATTATACACATATAAGTCTAAATCACGTTTATAATAATTTTGTATAATAGTACTCTGATATTTTAAGTCTGTTTGTGACATATTAACCTCATGCATTTATTTATAACTATATAATTAGCTATGTTAGTATTAAAATTATAAATAATAATAAAATCAATTAGTATATGATACCTAACTATTTATTATTATTAGTAATAAAAAATAATTTTATTTATGATAATATGTTTTTGTTATAATATTTTAAATAAATTTTGAAAATAATTATTAATTTTATAAATACATAATAAATAGTTTACTTTTAATAGTGATATTTTATTACTCTAAAAATAACACTATAAAAGACAAACACAATAAACAAATAAGATATTTTTCATGATCAATGTTTACAAATAACATATAAAATATGTAACATATATACGAAAAAAATTAAAAAGTACACATAAGTTGTAAAAGTATAAAATTTGTAATCATTAAAAATATTGTGAAACAAGTGAAAATTTAATCATAACTAATTTAATAATTTCTTTTTTTTATATAAGATTAAAAGTTATACATTATAAAGTAAATAAAAAATAATTTAATAAAAAATTTGGGCTCAAAAATTCCTATCACTCTTCACACATTTTGTATTCTTATATTATCAAATAAAATTTCAATCCCTTTTCAAGCCATAGATTTGAATCATATTAAATATTATTTGATATAAAAATCATCAAATAATCTTATAATAAATTTGAGAAAATAAAAAATAATTATCATATTGTCTAGTAAACAAGATATATAATAATTATTAGTGTTAGATTGGGAGTATCAAATATATATCAAAATAACTATGTGATCTCTAACTATTTTAATTTTATAAAAAAAATTAAAAAAATGTGATTAAATAATCAAAACTAAAATTTTTTGTGATTCTAATTCTTCATTTTTAACTAAGTAATTATGAAATAACAATATCCAATGTGTAATTATTTTGATTTTATATAAAAGAATTTTATGAAATCGTGATTATTAATTCAAACAAGTCTTTTAAAATTCTTGTTTTTAATGATTGTTATTTATTATTTCAAAAATAATTAATTTTAATTAAAAACATACATTTTTTAAATAAGTATAATTAAAATAATTATATGTAATCTATAAATGTTAATATTTTATAAAAAGAGTGATTAAATCATCATAATTAAAGTATTTTGAAATTCTAGTTTTTAATTCATAATTAAGTTATTATGTATATTATTGATTTTACTAAAAAATTATTTTTAATTAAAAATATTTAAAAATAGATTTATAAAGGGTTGATTAAATAATTCAAACAGAAACTTTCAAAATTTTATTTTTGATTTATAACTAAGTCATTTTTATTATTATTTATTATTTTAAAAAATAATTAATTTTTATTAAAAAATATTAAAATTATGAATAAAATAATAAAAATAATTATATACAATATTTAATTTCTTAAATTTTATAAGAAAAAGATTAAGAATGGGGATTAAATAATTTTATAATTGAACACTTTTAAAATTGTAGTTTTAAAATTCTAATTAAGTCTTTATAATTGATTATTTTAAAAATAATTAATTAACATTAAAAATATTAAAATTTTGAAGAATATCAAATGATATGATATATTTAATACATATATAATTATATATAATTAGATAAAGTTATATGCTAAAATGTATTAATACTTATAAAAAAATTTATTAATTAAAATGTGATATGTTACTTTTATGGTTAATATAGTCATTTTCTTATGAAGGTACAAACTTGTTTCTTTATTATTATTATTATTATTATTATTATTATTATTATTATTATTATTAGATTTGCTAATAAATCATAGAAGTAACTTCTTTTAAACTTAAATCATACATGTTTTTCCTATTTATAATCAAGTATATCAGTCTCAAAAATATAATTAGAGAATGGATTGCAATAGGTATCTTAATTAACTATATATTATTAGCTAATATATAATGTAGATGGATTTTTAGGAAAACATAATAATAAATGGCTTATAAGTGATGCACTTAAATTAATAGAAAAAATATATACTATTATTATTTTTAAGAATATATTATTATTATTACGATCTATTTTTTTATTGATATCATTTAATTTAAATTAATTATAATATTTTTCTATAACTTAAGGTAGATAAATAATTTTTTAATGTCAAGCTAATTAACAATCTTAAGTGATGTCTTATAAATGAAATAGAAAACTAACTCTAAAATTTTATTATAATTTTTTTCAGAAGAATATTATTTTATGTGTTTGTTATTATTTAGACATCAGTTACATGATTTTAACGATTTGAGATAACTTGTTATAATAAGGTTAATTCATGCATAATCATTAAAAAATAGTTAAAAAATGTATCTAAAAATTAAGAAACTATGATAAAGACTAATCTAAGTAAAAATAGATACATTTTATATGTTTGGTATAATATATATCAAAATTAGAGACGGTACATATAATTAGAAAAAAAAATGATTATATATGATGTATCATATTAATCACTAGTAAGATTACACATACACGCCCACGTACCTTTTAGTTGATGAGTACGTAGTTTGGAGAGCGCACTACGATTCTATGAGCCAAGTATAAGAGACTGATAGTGAATAAAAGAAGGGCAAAAAGGAAATCTCTTTATTTATCATTTTTTAATCTAAAAGGAATATATAATCTGAAAGTGTTAGTTAATTTAAATAATATTTTAAAAATATAATATATTAATAATTATAAGTTTATCATGTGTGTTGTTGGATATAAAAAAAAAGTTAAGATAAAAAGTCAAAGAAAAACAATGATCGAAAAAAATAAGGAGATAATCAAAATCAAAGTGGAAATTGTAAGTTGTAAACTCAATCAAATAGCAATAGCAGGGGAGTGTGACTTGCATTGGAATTCTTACTAGATACGGATTTTTTTTCTTCCTTATAATGTAATCATCAATAATTGTATTTGATTCGAATTATGAATGATTTTTTAAGGATGAGATATTGACAAGTTATTGCCACAATATATAATTTTTATTAATTAGTAATATATAACTAAATATAAGAGTAGAAAAGTTTAGTAAAAAAAATGTAAAAGTATAATAGATAATTAATATATTTTTTATTATTGTATTAACAAAAATTATGTTGTAATATCATTTGACATTTTAATCTATATTATATACATATATTCAAATCACAACTATAATAATTTTGAACAAAAATTTGCTCATAGTTTAAAGTAATAAAATTTATTACCCTTTATATATATATTTTTAAAAAGTTAAAGAACCTTTTAATAAACATAATAATTTTGAACAAAAATTTCCTTATAGTTTAAAGTAATAACATTTATTATCCTTTATATATATATTTTTTAAAAGTTAAGAACCTTTTAATAAACATACTTTTATAATACTAAGGATTGTACTTTTGAGTTTCATGTTTGCTTAAAACATTTTATACTCATGTTAAACATAATTTAAAAACATAAAAAGTTTAATTAACAATCATATGCATTTTCCATAAACACTTAAATTTTTGGATAAATATTTTTAATAATAATAGATCCCTGATTGATTCAAAAATATATGTTTCATAATAAATTTATTTTAACAATTAATTTAAAATATTAAAAAATTTAATTTTTTATTTCGAAATTATTGTAAAAATTAACCAAAAAAATACAATTAATGCATAAAATACGTATTTCTTACTAGTTTATTTAAAAATTTAAAAGGTATGCTATAAGGCAATAAAACATCCATGGTCCAACACGTATGTTTCGTATTCGGGGTGTGAAATGAACTCAAAATAGTAGTAAAAAAATGAATTAGAGCAAGAAAAGGCCGAAAACGCACATATTTTTATCATACTTGCTTAGCATTTAAAACTTGTAACTTGAGTCACAAATTCATAGAGCCAAGGCTAAACATTACTTGTAATTTAACGAAGCAAAACGAAAAAGTAATTTCGTAAACGCTTTCTCAAGTGATTTTCTAACTACATTTAAAAATAAAAAAGATTTCCTAACTACTCAGAAATCAGAACCAACAAAACTCAACAAGTGTAACGCCCTCAAGAGTATTATTGAGAACAAAAAGGCTTTAAAACTAATTTTCTATATGTATAAAACTGAAGGGTTTATATCCATTCATTCTTAATTTACAACAGTTACTTTAATAGGTGTTAGCTTGTCAAATATCACTGATCAAAAAAGCAATATTTCGTCTAAGAAAATCTGGATTCATCTCGTATCCTTGTACTTCAAGTCTTCAATAAACCGTCCTGGCTAGGAGGAATTGAGTGACTATCCTGGGTGACATAAAGATTGCAGCAACTTGAAAGAGCATTATGCTGACTTATCTGTGTATAAGGGGTAAGGGAAATGGATCCATTATAAAGAAATGAGAAACGGTATGCATAACCGGAGTATGAATCCGTTAATTTACAAAAATCATGGGGATGCCAAAATACAGAAAACCTCGTAGCTATGCTTCTTCAAGACTATTTAACTAATCATGTTTTTAAAACTCTCTTTGAAAGGGAAAGAAGTACTTTACCCTAAACACCGCTACGAATGAATTAAGGATCCCCAAAATTCCTCCTCCATGACCCGACTGTTTATCCCCTTCCTGCCAGATAATGAAGGATCACAATTGTACTAACAAAATCAACTGATCATGCACTGTCAGAATAATACTCTTCTTCCGTCAAACCTTCCAACATGGCCTTTCTACTTCAATACCCACCCCAAAAAAGAAAAAAAACAAAAAGATAATGATGCCTCCTACTTTACGTTTATCAATAAGAATTCAAGTTCATCTAGCCTGGTTTGACAGGACTATCACCTCAGGAGTACTGCATGATTTATCCCCATTCGAAGCACAAATAAGAGCAACACCAGATGTGTTACTTGAGATGTGCAAAGACTCAGGGTCAGACTGTGTGGCAGTCACCTGCTCAACCTGAGAATCTACTTGAAATTCCCTCAAGGAATTGACATTTTCAAGAGACTCTTGAGGCATTGAATTCAAATCTGTGCAATGAAACCCAACTTGTGAATCTGCAGAAGCACCTTCTCTGCTCTTAGTTTTATCCATATTGGCCTCAATACGACTGGAGGATCTGACATCCTTGGATTCAAAAAGCTTATTTATCTCAATAGAATCCCCCAAATGAGAACCAAAGGAAAATGCAGCAGGAACATCTACCTCATTGATTTTATCCCCATTGTCCTGAAAACTCCCGTAACTACAGTCAACAGGCAATGATTTACAACCTCCTTTAGGGTCCTCTTCTGCTTCACGGTGTGATCTTGGTAGAACTGAATCAACATAATTGTTGCCACTTTCAGGCAGGACCCAAGACTCATTCTGATCATCCGTACAAGTATATTCTACTTCACAATTGCCACTCAACTTTTCTCTGGAAAAATGTTCAGAATCATAACACTTGAACTCCTTACCATAATTAGATATCTGACTTTTAGTCTCCAAATCATGACAAAAAATATTGTCAGCAGAAACTTCTAACTGATGCAGAGAAACCTTTTCCTGAACTTCAGTAGTACTTGTTTCTTCAGTGAAGTTGTGACCCAATCCCCCGTGAGGAGAGTTGAGATCGAATGTAGCAGTTCTACCTGCTGCTACTTTTGCATCGCAAGTAGCTCTTTCATCACCATTCCCAGAGGAGAAAATGGGTATCCCAGAATCAACAGCTCTAGATTCAATGCAAGGTAGCGGTCTACTTTTTTCTTCAGAAACACTATTCTGGTTTAGCTGACAGTCCAAATTGTTAGCCCCATCATGGCCGACTACTATGATTGAAGTAGATGGGCAATTCTGACCACAAAGTGGATCTTGAGAATTCATGGTTGGGCTCATACATTCTAAACTACCTTGATACATATCAAACTGAAGCAGACAATTTTTACCAGCATAGCTTTTTGCACGGATGACATTGTCACTGGTCATACCAAATGTTTCATCCAAGGAACCATCATGGAGCTGCAAATTGGATTCAACAGTACGTTCATCCTTTATCTTATCTTCATCTAGTGCAGTCACTTCACTAGAAGGATTCAAAGCAGACCTACCCAAATAACCTTCACTGTTTCTACATAATACCTCCTGCATGTTTTGGCACTCATTAAGTTTCATTGGTAGTGAACCTGCAAAAACATGGTATGATACATCAGTCAATTGACACAGATTCATAGCTAAAAATTGAAAAATAAATAAATACAAGAAATAGGAAAGAAGAGGCTGTGTAGTGTGCATAAAGTTCAAAGAATAACAATAACCTTCCACACTTATCAAAAGAAGAAACGAAAATACCTTCCATGATATTAATATTTTTGTTGGCCTTCTGAAGATTCAAAAGTGGTTTCTCCAACATGTCTATTCCAGGAAAAACCAAAATATTTATGTTTTTCATTCTCTGTTTATCAGATAATTCAAGAGGCTTGAAACCAAAAGCTGAAATCCATGTTTCCCTCATTTCAGAGATGGCAGGTATTACCAATTTCTTAACATCAAGAGAAGACAGAGCCTGATAGGTTTCCACCGAAGTGATTGAAAAAGAAAATGCAAGTTTGAAGTCAGCAACTTTTATATAAGACTCAACAAAATAGGTTTTATCAACAAGACACAAAAAGCACCCTCCAAATTTAACATACATAACATTTAAATTTGCACATTAAACTGGTTCAATTTTTTGACGATAACTGATATTTGGAACCAAAGTGCATTGGTCAGCTAATCTAAAGATGTTGGTTTCAATATATGCAAATCTCTTGAGAAATAAATAATCAAACACATATTGTAGGGTACTCCCTGTAAACTACGTGCGTAATGGGCAGAGTAATAAACACACTTTCATAATTTCTTCCATAAAATACAGATGTTTAAGTTTTACGTGCAATTTTGATGTAATGTGATTAAGCTCAATGCGGAACTCTGAGGATACTTACTATATACATACAACGAACTACCCATGCACCACAAAGAAGACCTAACATAAGTCATTTACGATCAACACTGGGATGCAAAGGTGAGAAACTATCAGAACTCTTCATTGGGAAGTTTAATCAAACCTTGTATAACATAGCAGAGCTACTTAGGAATACTCAAAGAAACCAAATATTTGGTGGGGGGGAAGGGGGGGAGGAACCATAAATAAAATCATAATTGGACAATGCTCCATTGATGCGCATCATATAGAAGTAAAAGCAAAGATATCAAGGACATACAGATTCAATTGCATTTAAAAGCCGGCGACAAAACCCTTGACGCCTGTATAAATAGCGGGTCCCAATAAACGGCATCTCTGCTAAATGGTTCCCGTGGATCCTGTTTGACAAATTAGTATAAACAAAATAACTGAACATGAAAATGAGTACATCGTGCAAGCAATGAAAAAGGGTCATTCTACTTCTGGCCTGGAATACGAAATTTCAGAGGTCAGAAATATAAACATAACATCCTATCTACCCATGGGGAATTAGAAA
This sequence comes from Hippophae gyantsensis, assembly GCA_030763125.1. Classification (NCBI taxonomy): domain Eukaryota; kingdom Viridiplantae; phylum Streptophyta; class Magnoliopsida; order Rosales; family Elaeagnaceae; genus Hippophae; species Hippophae gyantsensis. Next base: position 7,847,306 of record CM061032.1, read on the forward strand.
TTAAGCACTGATTTAATTGCTGCACAGAATTCATGCTTGAAGGAAGCACCACCAGACATACCGAATTGAAGCTGCTACAACAATATCATCACCTCTCTCCAGGATTGCAGTGAAAAACCCACTATAGTTAAGACGGTTGAAGTTTGAGCTGTTAAGGGGCAATAACAAATTAGTCTTTGAAAAGGGAAAAAAAGGGAAATAGAGAGGGAGAGACTTGCTTAATAAAAACCTATGAGGGAAAAAATCCATAACCAATGAGTTATGCTTCAATATCAGTTTCATAGGAAATACACAATAGCAAAAAAGAAAATATTCAGAAATATGCAAAATCTAGAACAAGGTGCTAGGAAAAAAATTAACCAGGGTCCAACTGCTTAGTTTCACAATCATATGGGTCTAATTGGATCCTTTTTTAAGCATAGATGGGGGTCAGCTACAAATTGTCTTTTTTTGCTATGAACTATAAATTTGTCAAACTTCCCTATTAATCTTTTCTCCTGTATCACAGATTCGGATGGCACACACTAAATGACACACATTAAGATTATGACAATCAAAAGAAATAGTAATGATAATGGAAATACAAGGAGCAAGTGCCATACCCACGGTTATATACAACATTATGAATCAAATTTACTCCACTTCTGTGATCAACATTAGGCAAAAAGCATTCATCCATTATAAACATTGCAACTGCAAGCTTGGAATTGCATTCTACTAACTTTGAACTGCATTGAACTGTGACAGATGTATCACTCAGAATGTCACAGCCAACATCAGTGCGGCGAAGAAGAGACCACGAATATCCTTCTTCCAGTTCATGCTTGACCCCAAGAAGCATCAGTAATTTCTCAAATAGCTGATGGAACAGAAACACTAAAAATCAGTAACTAAGCAGAACACACAATTTAAGATGGTTTTAAGAAGAGAATGTACTTTGTTGATGAAACAAAACAAAACATACCCTCCAAATAAAATTCAATATAAATACATGCATGCCAATGCCCCTGCTATGTGGACAATTTTTCAATCAAACACAAATAGTTAAAATAATAGGCTTGGGCATGCTCCGGATGAAGGAGTGTTTATGTTGAAATTTTTTATAGTTTTCTGAACAGGGAACTGCTATGTCAATATGATCAAGGGCTTTTGGAGAAAAAGATAACTACAGAAATCACATACATAAGGTAAAAATGAATAAAATGATACCTTTTTACATTTCTTGCCACAGAAAGAGGGACAGCTCGAAGCATCATTAAGGACATCATCTGCCTGATTACAGTGTTCATGATCTACAATAGACCGTACTTGTTAATGTTTCTGCCAGAAGTAATTGTGTAATATCATACAAATGAAGTATCCAAATAAGACAGAGATAATACATTTTTCCTCGCACATATGGCATGTCTGTAATGATGAGGTGGGTAAATGATCACTGTTGTCCTTTTGACATGCGCTCTCAACAACCACACCACAAAATTTGCATGAACAATATACACAGTGCCAGTCTCCCGAAGGGAATTTCTACCCAAAAATAAAAGGAAACCACTCCATCAGTACAAATGTATCATGGTAATAAATACCTTAGGGATGTAAATAGCTAAAAGAATTAAAACATATGGTTATAACATTGTCATTTGAGAATAAATATTATGTCCAAATCAAAGTCAACAGATAAGTTATAGGTCAATTGATACACTTCCAGTTTTAACTAGGCCTTGCTCTCAAATTGGAATGAATTAAATTAAAATAAAAAGTTCCAGAACTTAGCACATCATGAAGTAAAGCAAAAGTATCAGGTTTATGGCATGTAATAAGCATAATATAAAAAAGAGGAGATTCTTGCTTACTTTTATTTCTAAACAAGTTTGATGGAAGGTTGATGGGCAACCATCGCAACAGATCAAATTTCCACCATCACCACAGATACCACATGTATCATCATTTTGGTCTTCACCATTGACATCTACGAGATGACAATCCTTGAGTTCAGATTCTGGTTGGCTATTCCAAGAGTCTAGCAGGCATTGCAACAGCGACGTTCCAGATTCTAGGTGTATATTTTGAAATGGTTCACAAACTGTACTTCCTGCATGAATTTCAAAGTCTGAAATTGTCATGATTTTACCACAGCATTCACAATGAATGCCATCTCTAGTAATCAACCCCTGAAGCAATGCCTTTGTCTGGTTCATGTATTTCACCTTCATGTTGAGTGAAACTGTTCCTGCGTCAATCATCCACGCAAGCAGCGTTCTCTTTCCATCATACGGAATGAAACCATCAACACCAACATCTTCCCCTTCCATTGCGTTGCGTACCAACAAGGTGCATCTTTTCCTATTATGTGTTTTCTTGCGAATATGATTTCGAACCAATAGTGATTCTCTCTTTTTCAGCTTATTAGATGAAGTTTCCTGACTATAATATGAAAATTTCCTTTTTGATTTACCTGTAAGGGAGCTAGTGACCAGTTTTTTCTTGTGCTTCTTGTTAACAACTATATTTGTGGAATTTCCACACTCTCCCTCCTCCTTCACTTTCTTTTTCCCCACCCTTTTCTTAACCATTACTTTTGTTAGTATGTTAAATTCCTCATCTAGTATAGGTGTAAAAATAAAGCCACTCTTATAAAATTTACCTTCACCATCACCCTCTTCATAATGCATTTTAAGCATTTTGTAAGCTAAAGTGACCGACCAATGAGTCTTTCCATTTAAACTCACATACACAGCATCCTTGTAATCTTTGTCATTCCTAGGCCTATATTCAACCGTCCAGCCTGCAGCAAATAGCAACTGAGATATTTTTTCTCGCACCAACTGCCTAGCCGTGTTTTTAACTGGTTCAACTTCTCTCTCCTTGTTTTTCTCTTTGTCCTTTCCAAGACCTTTTTTATCCTCGATGCCAGGAGTAGTTACCATCTTGGAGCTTTTCATTGATGAGGTTTCTTGATCCTCTGTTGCCAAACTTACCCCACCTATGTCCTTCTTGACTGATAACATTCCATCCATTTCCATACTCGATTCGTTCCCATTATACTTTTGTATACCATGCAACTTCAAACCAACTTTACACACTTTTCCCATCTTTTCCTTCAAAACTCCATTGGTGCCAAGCAACTTTGGAGGCCTTCCACGCTTAAGTCCCAAAGTCTTTCTATACCCATCATAGGATGGTTCATCCTCTTCCTTTTTCACCTTGCAAGGCCTGCCACGCTTACCTTTCAACTTCTTACTCAACCTACCATTAGACATATCATCATCTTCCTTTTCTACCCTGCATGGTCTACCACGTTTGCCTCCCTTCTTCTTCTTCTTTTTCTTCTTCGATCCAGGGGATGTAGAAGTGGTCTCTGTCTTCGGTATCTTGGGAGGTCTTCCACGCTTTCGCTTTAACTCTGTACATGGCTCACTAACCAGCTCAATTTTCTCCTCTTTAACTTTAACCTGTATCTTCTCACACCCATTATTTTCTCTACTTTCCTTTACCAGAGAACCTTCACTCCCAGCGCTATCAACATCAACATTTTGCACATACCTTGACCTCAGAACCCTTCCACTAACCTGCACTTTACCACTCGACTCTTCTTCCAAATTGATTTCCTCGATATTCTCACCAACATCACCCGTCTTCCTCTTCTTCTTCTTCTTCTTATCCTTTCCATTATCAGATAGTTCAACATTTTCACTCTCAATCTTATCACCATCTACTCCGCCTTCCACATCGCCGAGCTTCTTAGTCTTTTTCTCGACTTCAATTTCTATTGGCTCTCTCTCAATCTCAGAACCGGTCAAAACAAGGTGGTTAACATTGTCAACTCCTGAATCAGTTCCTTTTTGCTCCTCATCATCTCCACTCTTCTCAGCAACTATTTGGTCCCCATTAACCTCACGTATGTACGATTTCGCAAACAACTTCCCAGATCTTAGTCGCCCTTCCATCTCTTATCAAACCGCGAAAAACCCTAAACCAAAAAAAAAACCCAGATTTCAGCCAAGGATAACTCGAGCGAGCAAAATCAAACCCATGAATCACATTGGATTATCAAAACGCTTCAGCTAATCGTTTAAACCCGCAGCTAAAACAGCTTGATTTAAAAAAAAATGAAATTAAGCCTCACCTGAAATTAAACAAAAGAATAGAAAATTTAGTTCAAAAGGGAAAATGATAAACAGAGACCAGATCAAAGGCGAACAAGGATGACGGATCTCACACAATGTACGATAATCAGCGAAATATGACGATTCTACGACGCCATAAGCGAAACAAGAAAGAGAAGAGGGAGAAAAGGTCTGATATTTAGCATTTGGTTTCTTGGTTTTCTTTGGTTTTGGTTTTAGGGGAGCTTTCAATTTGGGTTTGAGACATGTAGAATCGTAGAGACTACACAGTAAAGGGAGTAAAGATAGAGACAATATGGAAAGGATTTAGGGGTAGGGTGGGCGGAGGGGGTAGAGATTAATAGTCAATTCCTCTTTCTCTATATATTTTTTTTTAGTTTACAATTTCCTCATCCTTATTTCCCTCCATTTTTGCATTTTTCTCAAGAATTATATACATGTCTTCGTATAACTTTTAAGTACTTTATTATTATTATTATTATTATTATTATTATTTAAGGTAACTAGATACTCAGATGTATACAATCTCATTATCTTCTCTACAAAGCGTTTCTGGGAAAATATTTCAGTACATAAGTTATATTGAAGGTAGAGAAATATTATACAGTAGAATGCTTTATTAAAAGAAAGAATTAGGTGATTAATTAAAAAATAATAATCTTGTTAATTTGTAGAACGAGTCATGTTTAGTTTATTCAGATTCACTTAAGTTAATTAAATCAAACATTGAAGTTCTGATAGTAAAACATTTTATGAATTTTGAAGAGAAAAATTAAAATGTGCAAATAACTCATAATCTTTTAAAAAAAGATGTCAAAACAATTCATAATACTCTCGTTTAGCGTTTAGTAAGAAAGAGATAGATTACTTTGAAGGTTTGAATCGAAAAAGATTTAATTGATACAGTATAAATATAAATTAGTTTTTAGGCAGCTTCTCTTTTCACTTGAATATAAAAAGTAATACAATGATATCTCAGTTCATCAAGCACTTCTTTTTTCACTTGAATGAGCAGGTAAATAATAGCTTTGAAGCTTAAAATTTCTAGGTGGTTTGTTAGAATTTTTTTTTTAATATCTTAGATATGTATGAATTTTTAAATTGTAATTGATACACATGCTTGATAGTTGGGTTATATCTTTTAATGTTTTGTGAACTTTTGTAATATGTATTTTACATTAATGAAAATTATTACTTAATTATTGTCGGAAAATCATACAATTTTTAAAGAATATTATAGTTATCATTTTTATTAAATAAAAGAAATATTATAGAATGAGATTTTAGAGTATAGATTCATATTATCTAAATTATAAGTTAAAATAATAGTTATCTAATACTCTTATAAATCAAATGTTTTGGAAAAATCATGCAATTTTTTACGCAACTTTAATAGTTGAGTTTTATACACATGTTTTAGTGTTAAAAAGGAAAAAAAGAAGTGAGATGCATATAAATTTAGACATTATATTTATGTTACACATTTATTTTGAAAAATAAAATCCTGTATTTAAAAAAAATACTTCATAATATATTATAATTACTAACTTAGGTGTTGTTTGGTCTAAAAAAAAACTGTTATATCTTCTTTTAGTTATGAAAAATGTGTGAGATGGATAATAAAATTTTAATCTTACATTTAATTTTCTATTATATATAATAAATTATTTTTATTTAACACATGTAATTATATTTTTCATTATATATATTTATAATTAATCAAATTCTAATTAAAAAACAAAAGTTACCCGAAGATCAAAGTTCCTCTAAAATTTTAATTAAAAAGAAAACTATAGTACAGATTTATCACATTTATCTGTCTATTCTATTTTCTTGAATAAATTAAGATAAAAAAAAACATAAATTACTTTTAGATCGTGAATAAGTTACTAAAAAAATGAAATACTAATACAATAACACTGACTAAAATAAATTTCTCTTTTATTAAACTTAAAACAAAATGTTCATTGATTGATATCTCCATTTTATTATAAATGAAGGTTTAGATTGTGTTTACTGATTGATAAAATTCTTTAGCATATGTCTTGGCAATAAACAAGGCATATTTGTTTCTTTCTTGATTTGAAAAAAAAAATCAAATAATAGAGCTGATGAAACTTACAACTTGAAAATGAACTATCACATACTTTCCTTGAAACTATTCTTTTTTGGTATAATTAATGTGTTATCTAATTTTTTTTAAGATCGTGACTTCAAAATCTTACCACAAGTTAGTGTGGAGACAATTAATTTAACATTTTTTTATAACACAAGTTATAAAATAACTATCATAGATAATTATTTACTAGAATATGCTTTTTATCTATTAGTTATCACATCAGTAGACTTTTTATTATTTTAAGTATGAAAGGTCAATCAAAACCGTGCCGGTACATTTCACTTATTACAGTAATAACCAATAATTCCTTGTAGTTCACATAGCACTTTGACACAAATGTTCTCTTCAAAGTCACTTTTGAATCACCAAGTACAATATCGTCTTTCAAAAAATCAATAATCAATAATTTCTCGGCTAATGAAGTTAAATATAACATATAATTGAGGTGCACGAAAAAGAACCCACAAGAGATCCACATTTAATGACATGGAGGAGTAACAACAAAAGTAAATATGAGTTGTCAATGAGCTATGATAAAATGAAAATACCTTCTATCCTAACTACACTACTCAATATTACTTAGGTCTCAAAATCTCATAAATTCTCCTTGTTATATTAACCCCACTCCACATCTTGATTATATACCTAAGTGTGAAAGCATCCTCATTAGTGTTATATAGCACTACTCGTGATAAAATGACACATCTCAAAATGATCAAAAACAAATGGCACATCTCATCGTTTCTTACGAATAAGTACTTCTAACCATTACCAGGCAACTAAAAAGTACTACAAGTTACTTCGGTTCAGTACACCCAAATGGCTGAAATTATCAGGATATACAAATAAAACCACTGGTTTTGATTAGAGCCAAACATGTACAATTTGCAAGTTAAACCATACAAGAATATGTTCTGTCAGAGTCTCTATCCACAAACCTGTCAATTTAACAAAAAAGACCAAACTGCCCATTCTGTTAGTTGTCAGCATCAAAACAGAATTGAAAGAACTATGTATAGCAAAAATACTCAAAACCATAATAAAATTAAATGACTTTCACCAACAAAAAGTATAAATGTGTAAATTCAAGTAATAGTGATGCAAAATCAAGCTTAAGGAGCTAGATGGCGACAATATATTTGACAAATTTAATGTAAAATTTTCACTTCCGAATCAAGCAGACAAAAATTAGAAAGCACTCCTCCATTGGCAATGTATGTGCACACAGTGCCTGAAACTACATAAAGGAATGAACATGCTCACCTTAATCCAAGGTTTAAATCTTGAACCTTCAGGCATCCGTGAGATCTTACCACTACCACAGCAACATGATTCTACCTGAAAATGATAAAAGAAGATTATTAAACAGAAATACTAAAATGTTAACACACAGAATATGTTCAGAGAAACAGATGAATGACTCCCTACCTTCTGTATAGAAGATTGACATCTTCCCCTAGTATTGAGCTTTCCAAGAACTCATCACCACACTCTTTTATATCAATAGTATCCACTTCAAAATCGTTATAACCACAACGTTCATTCCATTCAAACCACATTTTCGAAATCAATTCCTTCTTGAAACAAGTATGGTGATCTTCCTCTTCAGGTGTGTCAGAAGCTATCAATCTGTATACAAATACCTTTTTGTTTTGGCCAGGTCGGAAAGCACGGCCGACTGCTTGACGGGTCACAGATGGATTCATAGGAACATCCAACACTATGATTCTGGATGCCCCCACCAAAGAAATACCCTCTCCACATGCCTTAATTGAGCCAAAGAAAACCTTAGCAGAAGACGAATTGTTAAAGCGATCCATGGACCACTCCCGATGCTCAGCACTTGATTCACCCGATATCATAAAAATTTCTCTTCCAGGACTCCAACCCTTCATATTCGCTGCCAATCTCTCCAAAAATTTTAAAGGTAGGAGATATTGACTAAAAACCAGAAGCTTCTCACAAGTTGTTTCACACAAGCTCAGCATGTTAAGGAAAAATTTTGCCTTCACTCCATCTTTCACGTTTAAGTTTACCAGCATATCATCTATCTTATCATCGGTAATGGTACAGTTCTCAGGAAATGAGCTCAGCTTTGGGTGCAAATAAACAGCACTACCAGCACAACTAATCTTGAACTTTCTTCCCATCCTTGTAAACTCTCCCAATTTTTTCAACTTCTCAGTTTCATGCTTCTGTATGGAGCTGAGATTTAGTAAGACAGTGAAATCAACCAATCCAGGAAGGTCGTCCAAGAAATCTCCTTTATAATAGTGAAGGACTTTGCTGGTCATTTCACGCAATTCATGTATTACCATCGTTTTCCTTTTAAAATCTTTATCTTTTTGCAAGGTATGCTCCACTAAATCATAAAAGGCAGTTTCAGCAGTAGATTTAAATTGCTTCCTAATGCCTGGAATCTCTACTCTACTCATGATGCGCTTTACAATAGATCGGGAAGTATCCATCCTCAGAAACTTCGGACGCACAAGGTTCAGAATATTGAAAACTTCTTTCACATGATTTTGATAGAGGGTTCCTGAAAGAATGACCTTCCGTGGTGTCTGCACCTTGGCAAGGGATTGCAACACATCAGTGCACTCATTTCTCGGGGTGTGTCCTTCATCCATGATAAGGAGCGAGGGTGCCTCAAGCAAGATCTCTCTACAAGAAATTGATGCCTTCTCACCTTTACTATCACATATAACAGTTGAAAATTGTTTGTACCCCAAAAAGAGAACACTCTTCTGTTCAACCCACCGTTTCAAGATCTCTAGTTGTAGATGTCGTTTATCTGCTTTCACTGAGTAAAAGTCATACAGGGGAATATCTTCTACTTGCCAGTTCTTAAACTCCTTTTGCCATGTAGACAAGATTCCTTTAGGAAGAACTACCAATGGTCTGGCATTTGGATATTTGGCAAGGAAACTTTGCATGAAACTAATCAGCATAAAAGTTTTCCCTGATCCTGGTGCATGCGCCAAAATGCAACCACCAGGACTATCACCCACCAAGTTGCGAACGAGAAAATTGAAACCCTCTATTTGATGAGGTTTCATTTGCTTCATATGTCGAGGGTGGGCATATATTTCAGTTGCACACAAATCATCTGCGGAAAACTTAACTAAGCCAATTGACTCTACCTCTTTTCCATTGCGAGACTCGGATGCATACGTGCGTGTACTTCTTTTGACCTGAAATTAGAAAAAGAAATATAATCACATACATTTCACTTACAGAAACAGAAGCTTAACTAAAAACACATGAAGACTCTCTAAATGACACTAAGCAGACCCCTCTGCTGATGACTATCTTTTCCATCTTTCTGTTATTATTATTATTTTTAATTTCCTTCATCCCTGTCTCACTTATGTTGAAACTTTTAAATGAATTGCAGCAGAGAACATTAGGACAAACTTACAAGCTAGCATTCACTAATACAATTATGCATCTTAAAAGGAAACATGTCAGGATGTAAAGTAAACACTAATGCAGAATAGAGCACCAAATTCAGCAACTTTATGCTATGCCTACACTGCAAAGGCACAGACAATAATTTCCCTTTCTCTGGATTCAATAGTTCATGACAGTGGATATTAATAGGTTAAAGCAACACCTACAAGCTCAAAAATATTGCTGCTCTAGTTTCTACTTTCTGGTATCATCTACTCCCTAAACAATGTCATTCACTTTCTCATGCTGATCCTAAAATTACATGCTCAAGATATACACTTCAAATGGACAACAGGAATGCTGGTGTAACACATGCATGCCAGCAGGAATGTTGGTGTAACAAATGATATTCGTGCCAAATCCATAATTTAATAAAAAATAATAAATCAACTGCTTCAAAGTTTACATCTTTAATCATCAAAGAGCCTTTCTCTTTTTTCTAGAATGTTTGTCCCTCAGAGTTACTTAGGTCTGCTCAGATTTTGTTTCTCAATTTTGTACATAGGGTGGAAGGCCAATTTGGTCCCTTTACTAATACAAAAAATGTCATTTAATCTCTTAAGTTAGAGAATGTATCATTTAGTAAGGTGCCAAGAAAAGAAATTTAATAATTTTAAAATTATTTTAAGAAAGAAAATTATCAGGGGTATCCTCGTCATTTCACTGTTCAATAATACCATCAACATTATTTCTTTAAAACAATTTATCAATAAAATATTGATTAATATTAATAAAAATCCTTGTGTTGCTTCTTTTTTATAAGAAAAAGGGTTATTTAGCACATTTTTTTATAAGTAAAAAGACTAATGAGCATCTTCTTAATTTAGATGACTAAACAACACTTTTATTCAAAGAAAAGAGATCCCTAAGGTATTTATCCCTAAATTATAAGTATCTCATAAAGGTTGAGAAAAAGTACTAAATTCTTGTTACTGGACAAGATTCTGTAATTTGGAATGATATTCCCAGTTCGTAGACCTCCAGTCAACATGAACAACAAGCAATATGGAAAATATGAAAGTAGAAAAAGAAATCTCACCTTGCCAAACTGAAACTCAAATATGGTGTCAATGGCTCTGTCGACAACCCCACAAACGCGGCAAACATAACCAATATCATCCTTTAAAATGAAAGAATGATCACAGTCCTCTAGACCTTCTCTCGTTTGTTCTTCACGAGAAGGATTTGGGGCAACATCCTGGAAGTAGCAGCATGTAGTGAAAAAATACACATTATATCTGTTATGTATAGTAGATGACCAAGTAGTTTAGGAATGCCCCAACAAAATTAGAACCCTAATATAAGTGAATGCTTTTAATTCTTCCTTAATTAGCTTCCTTTTAGATTGAGTGAAAAAAAAGAGAAATTATTCTTCAGAATTAATTTGATTTTATAAGTTTTCATAATTTGAAATAGATACAGTGGTCTCATATCTTCTGTGAGTAATTTGCACAGTCAAATACAAGCTAATACAACCCTTCTGCTAGCGATACTATACTTTCAAAATGTCTCTCTTTATAGACATTTTGAAAATGATAATTATTTAAGCAGTCCTAGCAAATGATAATTATTTTCCAAAACCTAAAACTGATTGTTCTTAGCTGTCAACATCTAATTGAGAAATACCAAAAGGTCCAAAATTTGAAAATGATAATTATTTAAGCAGCCCTAGCAAATGATAATTATTTTCCAAAACCTAAAACTGATTGTTCTTAGCTGTCAACATCTAATTGAGAAATACCAAAAGGTCCAAAAGTTATTTCCCAAACATTTAAAAGACCAGTAAGCAAATACATATAGTATACTTGACAAAGTTTATAAAAAGGAAAAGACAAACAATAGAAAAAAAGGAAGAAAAAAAAGAATAAAGGACTCTTCCCACTTTAAGATATATAACAAAAAAAGTACGACAAGGAAAGAAAGCCTTGATCACATTGCAATAGATGCATGTTACCTTGGACGTTTCTAATGCAAATGACATTTCCTTCCAAATATCATCTAAACCGTCATCCTCAATGTCACTCTCAGCATCGCATTCATCATCTACACCAACATAAAGTCCTTTATCTTTAATGACATCAATTTCACTAGAAGGTCTTGCATATTCTATACGAGCTTTGCTATCTGCAAGACCCTTGACCTGTGCATGGTAATTTTCCCAATCTTAATGTAGCAATAAGTATCATACTGAGGTAACAAAATATATTAAGTTATGGAGTTTCGAAAGCAATAAATGTAAAGTCAAGTGATCAAAAATAATACAACTTCTCACATGGTATTAATCAGCATTTGGTTGTACAGCAATACCAGTTAATTAAAATGAAACTATCCGATCTAGAATAAATGAAATATATGCAAAGAATTGCAAAGAGGATAATCTTGTAAGGTAAAATAGGTTTTGTGCCATATTTGTGGAATGGAAAAGGAAAGAAGAAAAATAGATTGCTCAAGTAAAATTTTGAATATCAAAAGGAATCTTTAGAGTGCTGTAATATGTGAACTACATCAAGATGCACACACACAGTTCAGTTAGAGCAAATGTTAAACATGAGAATTATACAGCTCAGAAGGAAGAGTAGCTCCTATTAATAGGCATAAAAAAAAGAACACTTCTATGTATCACAACTATATTATAATCATAACTGACATGACAATTTTTCATTGGATCCAGCTACATGGACCAGACTGTAATTACCAATAACACTGCACCATATCAGTTATAATTTATCACAAACTTGTGATAAATAGACTTTTCCTTAAAAAAAATAGACAGTCATGTTCAATACAACATGCTAACATAAGAATTTTTGGTTTGAGATAGTGAGGGTATCAGCATTATCACTGAACCAGCTTCACTTTTGTAAGCATAACTACTGTTGTGGGAAACCATCTAAAATATCACAGAAGAGACTATTAAGAGGTATTTCTCCATACACAATAAACAATATAATTTTTTTCAGTTATCAAAACATATCCTGCATCATAGCATAAGGCAATTGCAATGAAAACTTACTGGTATGTCCCTCATGAAAAATTGTCCAGGTGGGCAATTCAAGACGATATTCTGAAAGGGATAAGATGGCCTTGTATCCCTCGTGTCTTCGTCGTCTGAATCAATGATTACAACAGGTGATTTTGTTAAGGTCTTGTCTGCAGTCAAGACAGTCTGCTGATCTACCAATGCTGCAGCATTTTTAGTCTGATTGTATTCTACATCCAAGAATACATTCTTAAGAGTTGGATACTTATCAAAATAAGGGCCCAAAATTTGCATCTTGAGAGCATGAAGAGCCTCAATGTCTTCTGTAACACTTCCATATTTTCTATAGTCTAGACTTTGCAGCATGTTAGATACAGCAGATGGATCAGAAAAGTCAACAACGTTTGGAGTGGTTTTTGGTTTCTTCAGCACGTTATCATAATGCATAATTGATCCTAAGGCAACGGTATCACTATTTTCCCCATCAGAGGATAACTTAATTCTTTTACACTCACTGGAACGAACCCCTGATATTAAAATGAAAATTGGCAAGTTCATTAACAGTAGAACAATCAAAACATATTCCCTGCTAAGAGAAATATGTTCATTAAAATATGTTAAGAGAAATTAATAATTCAGCAAATCAAAAGGTGAGAAAAAATCAAGTGTGTTGGAGTACATCAAAACATATTCACAGAAAGAAGAGGGTGCATGAGTCAGGGAAATTAGAAGTACTTCCTGCTTCACTAAGATAAAATAAAATGAAAATAGTTAGTATTTGAACATCAATGATGACATAATACAAGGCTAAAAAATGATTGAAAATTGACATGATCATGATTCTTTGATACATTTTATATTGATTCTCTTTTTTTCCTATAAAGTTCACTTCAGGGCTGTTCCTATTTCCAATATATCATTCCAAAACTACTGATTTCTGCAGCAAGTGTCAAAGCCCTCCTTGGAAATAGAACTTGTTAATGTATCCATGAACCATGTCTCATATTGGCTAGACTTACGTGATTTATGGATAAATATGGGTTTGATTATTCACGTAAAAGGTTAAACATTTTTGGTTGAAATACCAAGCCCCTACAAATGATATCAGAGCTAGTCCCAAATTTAAACATTGTGTGTAACTAAGTGAATCTCCCAACGAAGGTTGTATACCTCTGTGTGTGAACCCAATGCTCAACTTGAGCTCTCGTCGTTCTATGTAAATCCCTAGGCTTAACGTGAGCAAAAAGACGGTGGATATTTTCATCTGAGGAAGGAGTTGAGGCACAATATGAGCACAAAGATAATGCATTTGAAAGGGACTTGAATCATGTGTTGCTTAGTTTGAAGGGTATATTATTGGATATGTACGAGCAAAAGTCAAATATTGGCTTATTGGATAGACTTGGTGATTTATGGGTTAATAAGGGTCTAACTTACTCCTCATAAATGTCAACTTTTTAGTTGTAACCCAAGTCCTCACATAACCAACTTGAATGAGAGGTAAGGCTTCTATTTTTCCTTTTTTGAATATGAAAGAAAATAACTTATCATTATCGATAATGAGGAGCAAAATTAAAAAAAAAACAGTAAAATGAGCAAGCACATGACAAGGAAATCTTTCCAAACTGAACAAGATAGAAAAGAAAAACCTTATAAAGACATGTCTATAAGTTATTTAGTCTTTACATCTTTTAGTAAGGGTAATTTGAAAGTCAAATTGTTTATATCATTCAGCAACATAATACCAGTCACAGGAACCCTTTGATTGCTAAATTATGGATTATGCATAGCCCCATTATACTTAACAAAACCTACAAGCATCACCAGAACAAATCAGCATATGTTCGACCTATCCAGTGAACCATGCAACTAATCTACAGTAAGTGTAAACATACCAACAAAACTTTAAGATTGTCCAAAGGTGAGAATTGCGACTTAACCATAGAACCAAAAGTGGATAAATAAAATACTTATGAGAGAAAATCCATAATAGCTTACATGAATGAGTGTTTCAAGGTTTCATATTGGTGATAGCGAAAAATTCCAAATGTCACACGCAATTATTATAACAGCTGAAGAGAATAAATCCATATCCACAATAACTTACATTTCTCAAGCCAAATTATTATTGTAATCAACAAACCATACGGAACCAAAAAATTACGAAATGCGCTTGAAAGAATCTCAGAAAATTAATATAAAAAAATTCAAGGCATAATACTCATAGAAGTAAATGTTCAGAGACGAAGAGAGTAGTGAGAGAGTAAACCATCGGAAATGGCGCAATAGTTTCGCAATTGATCCACAGCTGGCTCCATGGTTGACCAACGAGTGAAGAGACAAACAGTGACCAAAACAAAGGGAAAAGAAAGTACGAAACTTAGAAAATGTGCTTGAGAAACTTCTACTATGGAGCAATGAAGTCAAATTATTGAATAAAATCCACATACAGACTCAGAATGTAAAGCCTAAGCCGAATCAATGTAATTGAATGTCATAAGCTAGAAGGTCACTGATCTGCTAGGTTTCTGAACGTTTGGTTTCAGGTATGAATATAGCGCGTGACACGGATACCAAAGAATGCGTTCAACACTGTGGGTGGTGGGTCACGATGCCACGTCATTTTCATGTGCCAAGTTGGACAGGGGGTCCAGATTATCTTGGGCCAGGCTCAAGTTTTTGTGCTGGGTTTGTATTTAGATCATAGACTATATTCATCCTCTGAATTTTATAAGCATCCACGCTTATTTAATTTATAAAAAATCTTCTGAAACAAGTAAATTTCATTCATCAAATAGTATTAGATTAAATAATAAGTTATTTAGGAGAAAAATTGATATACAAATTCTGGAAAACCATGAAAATTTTCCCAAAAAAAAATAAATAAAAAATAAATAAATAAGGAAGGAAGGAAGTCTTACCAAAATTGTAAAACTATATGTAGTAAGATTTGCATCTCCCACAATTAAATTCAATTGGATATAATTTTTAGTTCATTTTTTTAAAAAAATCAAGTAGAATTTATATAATTAGACTTTAATTGAAGATTGAATAAAACAAATTGCATTGAGAGAATCATTTTTCAACATAACAGATTGTACATCCATCTAAAAAGCTAATTTACCAAAATATTTCATCACTATTTCAATATAATTTATAATTACATTTGTGAATTAAATTATGATATTTGTTAGGAAAAATTATCGGGTCGAAGCTAACATACAATTAAAGTGAAATTGAGAATAATGAAAATAAGATAGATACAAATATTTTACGTGGAAAAATCCCCGAATAAATTGGGGTAAAAAAAATCACGGGCAAGTGTAAGAGGATTTCACTATTGTAAGATAGGGATTACAATACCTTCTCTCTAGTTATAATGAGATAACAATTCTAATCTCTATTATAATAGGAGAAATAACTCTTTCACAAAGTGGTAAAATATTACTTACAAAGAATGAACAAATTTTCCTTTCTAAGTAATAACTCACAAGATAACTCTCATAAAGACTTTTACTATCTTTGTTATGGATACTCTCTAATTCATTTGCTCTTATATTTTGCACAAATGAAACAAGTTATTTATAGGCAACATCCGTGAAGAACTTGTGGTAGCAAACATTCTATGTTCATCTCCACTTTGAATGGACAAGAAATTAGTGCTCCACATTAAATGAACAAGAAATTAGTCCTTCACGTTGAATGCACAAGAAATTAGTACTCTACATTGAATGCACAAGAAATTAGTGCTCCAATAACACCCTTAATTAAATGTCTTCCATGTTTCCTACTACATCCATTAGCAAAATATAACATTAAACCAAGTAAGTGGTTTTACCACTAAACAAGGCCATTAATTATCACATTCTTCCACTTAAAGTAACTTACGTAATCCTTCCATTCTTCCTCACTTGCCAAATCCATGCTTGCTTATGTTTCTGCTAGACCACATGAGGATCTATACCATTTAAACTTGTCAGTGTTGATTGGCTTAGTCATAACATCTGATAGGTTTTTATCAGTGTGAATCTCCTACGTATCCACACTACCTTCTTCCACTACTTCTCGAAAAAAGTGATACTGAACCCTTATGTGTTTTGTCCGTGAATGAAAAGATGGATTCCTTGCAATGTACAAAACACTATGATTGCCACAAAACAGAACAATCTTATCTTGCTTGTACCTGAGCTCCTCTAATAATCTCTGTATCCAAACTGCTTCCTTGCAAGCTTGTGTAGCCACCATGTATTCTACTTCTGTTGTAGATAAAGCTATAAATGCTTACAGTTTAGATACCCAATTACAGTTCCTTCTGCAAGTGTAAACACATAACCTGTAGTAGACTTGCTTTTATTGAGATCCCTTGTAAAATCTGAATCAACATAGCCTCTGATAATAAAATTTGATCCTTCATAACATAATGCATCATTTTAGGTTCCTCTGATGTATCTTAGAACCCTCTTCACAGTATTCCAATACTTCCCTCCAGAATTTGCCATAATCGACCAACTACTCTCACTACTTGTGCAATGTCTGATCTTGTACATATCATGGCAAACATTAAACTTCCCACTGTTGATGCATACGGTACTCAAGACATCTCTCTCCTATCTACTTCATTGCTATGACACATACTTGAGGATAACTTGAAATTAATAAGAATTGGAGTAAAAATTGGTATCATGGCAAACATTAAACTTCCCACTACTGATGCATACGGTACTCGAGACATCTCTCTCCTATCTACTTCATTGCTAGGACACATACTTGAGGATAACTTGAAATTAATAAGAAGTGGAGTAAAAATTGGCTTACTATCTTGCATGTTGAAGCGTCGCAAGATCTTGTTGAAATAGTTCTTCTAAGAAAGCCAAATCTTCCTGTTATTTCTGTCTCGGTGAATCTACATCCCTAGAATCTTATTTGTTGGTCCTAAGTCCTTCATATCAAACTCCCTAACCAACTGTGCCTTCAATTCTTGGATTTGATCTCTGTTGGGACATGCTACCAATATTTCATTCACATACAACAACAAAATAATAAAACTATTATCACCATCAAACCTTTTGAAGTGCGTACAATGGTCTAAACTCAATCTTTTGTATCCAAGGTTAATAATGAAAGAATCAAATCTCTTGTATCAACACCTTGGCGCTTGTTTGAGACCGTATAGAGATTTGTTCAACCTGCAAACCAAGTTCTCTTTTTTTGTTTCAACAAAACCTTCTGGTTTAAGCATATAGATTTCTTCTTCAAGTTCTCCATGAAGAAATGTAGTTTTTACATCCAATTTCTCCAAATGTAGGTCAAATGTAGCACACATAGCCAGGACTATTCTGATTGTTGTAAGTCAAACTACTGGGGAAAATATCTCGTTGAAATCAATCTTTCTTTCTAAGCGAATCCTTTTGCCACCAATCTTGCACGAAACCGTTCCACTTGATCATTGTTATCTCGTTTGATCTTGTAGACCCATTTGTTACCTATGGTTTTTTTCCCATGTGGCAATGGTACCAGTTCCTAAGTCTTGTTCTTATGTAGAGCTTCAATTTCTTCCTACATTGCTGCCATCCATAAAGACACATATGAGCTACTTGTAGCTTCTTGAAAAGTTGAGGGCTCTCTGTCCTCCGTTAAAAGACAGTATGCAACATTACTCTTCGTAACATACTCTGAATGCCAAGATGGCAACCTTCTCTCATGAGTTGACCGAGGAACTTTTGAAGACTCAGACTCAACTGGTTCTTGTACCTCGTGCTTTGGTGTTGCTTCAATAGAAATTGGAGTTTCTTGTACTGAATTATTTTCCACTTGTATTGTTATAGTCTATGAAACCTCTTTCGATGTGCTATCGTGTCCATCTGTTTGTAGTAGTTGATCTTCTACAAAGATCACATCCCTACTGATAATAACCTTGCGGGTAGTGGGATCCCACAGGTGATACCCCTTCACTCTGTCAGCATACCCCAAGAATATACACCTCCTAGATTTCAGATTTAACTTTGTTCTTTCTTGGGCATTGTACATCACATACGCAGGACATCCAAAAGAATGTAAAGTAGAGTAGTTTGTTGGCTTACCAGTCCACATCTCCATCGGTGTCTTTAAATCAATTATTGTTAATGGCGACCGATTTATCACATAACAAGCGGTTTTGGTTGTTTCTGCCCAGAAAGAGTTGGATTGACTTGTAGTCCTGAGCATAGCTCTCATCCTTTCTATAAGAGTTCTATTCATCCGCTCTGCCACTCCATTTTGTTAAGGCGTGTATGTGACTATGAACTGTCGTTTAATACCTTCCTGCTTGCAAAAAGTAAGAAACTCACCGTTTGTGTACTTGTTGTGTGGTTTTCAACACACAAACTCGTGCAAGTATACACAATCACAAGTAATATGATTTGTAAGTAAAGATCGATCCCACGGAGATTTGTTACTATAGTTTGTTGAGTACTAAAATTGTATCTCTCTGATTTTATCCAAAATAATCGTTGATTAATAAAAAAGTAACATAAGAAAATAAAAGAAATCTAGGATTGCAATTTTTCACTAAACTAATTCACTCAAATCATGTTATTTTCTTTTGATTTATATTTTTTAGTACATTTAATTTGTCAACCGAAAACTTCTTTTTTATTATTCATACATCTCTTCCGAGCTCCGTATAAACACACCTCGTTAAATTAATTCACTATATCTCTATGAGAATTAAATTTAATAAGATTCATTAAGTTTTAAGTTTTCAAATGGCCACACATACAATTAGGGTATATTTATATCCTTCATCATACATGTCATTCTATTTACGAGCAATACACACACAAATGCCTTTCTCAAGTTTATTTATGTGCCACGGATCGTTTTGATAAGATTCGTAAATAATCAAAAAGCATTAAGCACAAAATAGAACGAACAAATCGAACGTCTTATAAATCTACAAAAAAAAAAAAATTAAAATTAAAGCTTCATAAATTTAGATCAAATGCAACCCTAGAAAAATTAAATTACTTCATAAATTAGAAATTAAAATTACAACAACTACAGAAAAATAAGATGAAGTAGAAATAAAATTAAAACATCTCAATAAGAAAATATTTGGCACACGTAAAACACAACAAAAGCCAAAATATGGCTTTGCATGTTTTGCCGTCCAAAACCGAGCAACACACGAAAATTAAACTCTACCCAAAACTCCAAAACCTCAACTAAATAAAAACTCCTACTCTCTAAAAACTATCTCCTATTTATAACTAAAAAATACATCCAAAATAATACATTTTTTTAACACGCGTAAAATATTTGTATCGAAACTAAAACCAGACATTTTTCTTAAATTCCGCGTACACGCTTACGAATTGGAATATTGTATTTTTATACGCGTGCACGACAGAAACAGAGGGAGCCGTTCTCACTTTTTTTAATTTCAAAGTGCATGCCACGTGTCATGCATCTGATTCGCTGCAAGAAAATGGTGGGACACATGGCAGCATATAACAGGATGGAAAGGACGGGCTCACGGAGAATTGCCGCACCGGATTGCGGCGCGAGAAACGTGGGAGATAGCTCCTGAGACGCGTCCGGGATTCCGCGCTTTTATGTTCACCGAAACATGCCACGTGTCCTAAAATGATTGGCTGATAGATTAAGCTGAAACGTGGCGTGATCCCGGGTCAGGAAAACCGGCACACGTGGAGATCAGCCAGACGGATCGTAGCGCGCTGCAGTTTTAGGGCCGCAACGCTGTTGCAGACACGCGGTCCCACTCTGCACGCCGCCGCGCTGGCCGGGCCCCACTCTGTACCAAGCAAATGTGGAAAAATCGAGACCCGCACCCACTCTCTTTGGTCGGGTGTGATAAGGACGCGCGAATCTCACCGTTTCTTATCCGATCGGACGGTCCACGACTACAGTAGATTGGCGCGTAGATTCTTCTCCCTTGCGCAAAAAATTAAACTTTATTAATTCCATTTTGACCCACAAATATATTTCAAATTACATTTTAAACTTTCTTTAATTACAGTTAAGCCTTTTGCTAATTTTAAATTAAATTTTTAAACTTTTAATAATTAAAATGAAACCCAAATTTAATTTAAATTATATTTTCGATTTTTGTAAATTGTAATTAAGAACTATATTATTTGAAATTATATTTGTGGACATAAATTTGACATTAAGTACATTTTTGATACAAATTATTTACTTTTATTAAAATATATAAAAAACAGTAAATACTAATTTATTAATCAAAAATTAACTAAAAACATTAAGAACATAGCAATTATAATTAATAAAATAGGTGAAAATAACTATATAAAATACAGTTATCAGTACTCTCTTCCATTATCTGTTCTCAAGCACTTGATCTTTTTCCCAAATTCAAGTTCCACTCGTACTTTGAAGTATTTGAATATCGAAAATACATCTGACTTCTTCTTGATTAGATACACCCAACATCTCTTGGAATAATCATCAATAAAAGACACAAAATACTTTGCTCCTCCTAGGGACATTTTTGGTGACTCTCATACATCATAATGAATCAAGTCTAGAAAACATTTACTCTTATCATCAGATCTGTTAAACTTCAATCTATACTGCTTACTTGTAACACAATGCTCACAGAAAGGTAGATTTACCAATTTGAGCCCTAGAAGTAGCTTTTTATCGAAGAGAATCTGCAAACCTCATTCTAAAATGTGACCTAGTTTGAGATGCCACATCTTTGTCGACTCTTATCCCTTGTTGATTGACGCGACACACACATCAGCTTCCTTCAGTGTTTCTCCTTTTAGCATGAATATATTTGTCTCGATCTTTTCTGCCTTCATAACCACAAGTGTGCCTTTAACAATTTTCATGAAACCATTTTCAATATGGGTCTTGCATCCAAGATTATCCATTTGACCCAAAGATAATAGATTCTTCCTCAGGCCTTTCACATGTCATACCTCCTGAATAGTGCGAATTGTACCATCAAACATCTTTCTCTTAATAGTACCAATACCAACGATCTCTAAAGCATGATCATTGCCCATGTGTACAGAACCTTCTAAGATTGGTTCATATTTGTGAAATCATTCTCTCTGAGATGTCATGTGTCATGTTGCTCTTGAGTTTAACAACCAGATATCAACGAACTGTTTTTTGCCTCCAATTGTCATTGTTGCCTCGTTGTATAGAACTTCACCATCATCTGAGGCATTTGTCACATTCCCTTGAGAATTTGATGACTCAAGGACTCCACTATTCTTTTTGAACCAACAATCCTTCTTGACATACCCTTTCTTGCCACAGTTGTAGCACTTGAAATTCTTCTTATTTCTTGATTTTGATTTACCATGATTTTGACTCCCACTAGGGCCACGTTCTGTTGATCTTCCCCTCATCATCATCAAAGCTTCTACTTGCTGCGAACCTACCTGACTGTTTTCCTTGTTTTTACGCCTAGTTTCTTTTTCCAAAACAGCGGCAGTAATTTCGTTGAAGACTAGATAGTCCGTGAGGATGTTGTTTGTCGGGTTGATGATGAGTTAATCATATGAGTTAGGTAGACTTTGTAATAGAAGCTCCGCACATTCAGATGTCTCTATTGTGTAACCCATTGATGTAAGTTGTAAAAATAGAGTATTCAAAATGTTGATATGGTTGGTCACCGATGTGGATTTTGACATTCGAAGAGTGTACAATCTCCTCTTTAAGAAGATCTTATTGTGTAGTGACTTCACCTTGTACAGTCTTGTTAGAGTATCCCAAATCTCCTTTGTAGTTTTCTTTCCTACCACACTAGATAACACTCCATCGGATAGTGCTAAGTGTAGATCGGCAATTGCATTGTCGTCCATCTCGTTCCACTTGCTGTCATCAGTGATCTCTACGAACCTTTCTCCAATTGTTGCCAAACAATTATCTTTCCTTAAAATTGCCTTTATTTTCATTTTTTACAACGAGAAATTACTCCCGATGAACTTCTCAACATCGAACTTTGTCGTAGTCGACATCTCGTTCACAACAATCTGTTTCACACCCCTCAACCAATTGCTCTGATACTACTGTTAGGAAAAATTACCGGGTTGAAGCTAACACATAACTAAAAGTGAAATTAAGAACAATGAAAATAAGATTTACACAAATATTTTACGTGAAAAAACCCTCGAACAAATTGGGGTAAAAAAACCACGGGCAAATGTAGGAGGATTTTACTATTATAAGATAGGGATTACAACACCTTCTCTCTAGTTACAATGAGATAACAATTCTAATATCTATTGTAATATGAGAAATAACTCTCTCACAAAGTAGGAAAAATATTACTTATAAAGAAGGAACAAATTTTCTTTTCTAAGCAGTAACTCACAAGATAACTCTCACGATGACTTTTACTATCTTTGTTATGGATGCTCTCTAATTCATTTGCTCTTTTATT
Organism: Hippophae gyantsensis; assembly: GCA_030763125.1. Lineage (NCBI taxonomy): Eukaryota > Viridiplantae > Streptophyta > Magnoliopsida > Rosales > Elaeagnaceae > Hippophae > Hippophae gyantsensis. Next base: position 7,870,402 of record CM061032.1, read on the forward strand.
TTACACAAATGAAACAAGCTATTTATAGGCAACATCCTCGAAAAACTTGTGGTAGTAAAGACTCCATATTCATTTTCATTTTGAATAGACAAGAAATTAGTGCTCCACATTTAATGCACAAGAAATTAGTGCTCCACATTTAATGCACAAAAAATTAGTACTCCACATTGAATGCACAAGAAATTAGTACTCTAATAGCATCCTTAATTAAATGTCAAGAAATTAGTAATCCACATTGAATGCACAAGAAATTAGTACTCTAATAGCATCCTTAATTAAATGTCTTTTATGTTTCCTACTTCATCCATTAACAAAATACAACATTAAATCAAATAAGGTCATCAATTATCACAATATTATTTTACTCAATCATTCACACATTGTTGAAAATCTCCACTCATAAAAATACATATTTTTTCTTTTTGAGTATTTCATTTTTTATTGAATTTTGGAGTGTTCATTATGTGTATTATCTAAAAAAATCATTATTATAAAATTTACACATTTGGATTTCAGAGTTATGAACCCAGGGAGAAAATCCCAAACCTATAAGCATAGTTACGAATTTTGTGTGATGACCCAAACATAGTAACATGAATGTAAAATAATTTTTTCAGTTGTTATTATTGGTTTAAAACCTTTGAAATCAGGTGACACATTTCGAGAACCGGTAAAAGAAAAGTCAGTTGAATTCTATTATTCAACAATTAAAGCATATAAGATACCATTAAAAAAGATGAGAATTTTTTTTTTCACTTATCGTAAAAATAGCATATTTAAAATTAAAAAATTTAAAATTTAAAGTCGATTTAACCGCATGAATCTATAAGTTTAAATTTTGATAATATTTTAATTTTTTACTATATTATTCTAAATTATTACAAATTTTAACTTGAAAATTTTAAATATCTAAATTTTAATAAGTAGTATCTTTTAAGCTAGATTTGGATACTGAAAAGTCCCATTTAAGAATTGGGATTATTTGGGTACTCCAAAGTCCAAACTACAAAACCTTAAGTTAATAAATCATAAATTCATCAAGCTGCTCAAAAAAAGTAGAAAAAGAGAATAGGCAAACCAAGGCGGAGAGTTATTTATAACTGCAAAACCATCTACAAAGGAGGTAAAAATATTATATGCTCAACTTTTTTTTTTTTTTGAAACGCTTTACGTACAAGGGAGATGAAATTAATGGAAGACTTTGATAAATCATGATGATATTTTTTGCTGAGAAGCTGCACCTGACTCCACCAAAATAGACCAAAGAGTTTGAACATCTTCGCATTGACAGGATTTCACATCCTTGTACAATATATATAGCCCCGTTCCTGAAAAATTATATAAACTATCAAATTCATGAAAATAATATATGGAAAATATATCCTTGTAAATTTTATGATATGTAAAAAATTTGAGAGCGAAGAATACCAGCTTTCAATTAGAATACTTTAATTTAATAATTTTCAAAAATTTGTATTTTAGTTTCAAAAAAATTACACATAATTTTTATAATTTTAAATTTTATGATTAAAGTGTATATTTTTTTAAAATTATGCAATTAAAACATTTAAATTGAAAGAAACGAAATTAAAACAATTATTTTATAAAATATTGAAACCTCGTGTACCTTCACCCAAAATTAAAACCGACTAGATACAATTAATTATGTCATGTATACTCGTGATTATTTTACTATAAAACTCATCTCATAATTTTAAATCACATGTTAAACTTTATATCAAATATTATTTAACTTAAAATAATCTATATACAAACGTAATTGAACTTTTCCTGAATGCTAATATATAAGCTAAAAGGCTGAGAAGAACATATTAAATCAAGTAATACAACGTTGTATATTTTTATTTATCAGCAATTATTGAAAATTAACATAACATCTTTTATGTTAAAAAAACAAATTCTGTGCCTCTATTAACGTTTTTCCTACTAAAATTACTTCTAACAAAAGCATAAAGAGACATGACAGTTGTTTAATGTATCGACATCAAGAAATACGACCTATCATGATACGTAATTGATATCTTTTGTTAAATTCAACATATCTTTTGTGTAAATGTTAAGGTTAGGTAAATGTTATGTAATAAAGATATGCAGCTTGTGAGTGATTGTATGAACTAATTATTGGTTTAAAAAGTATTCTCAAGTTTGATATTTATGCATGGAGAATTTCAAGAAATATAGTCTATTAAGATATACAGTTAAATTAATTTATTTTTAAGCCAATATACCTTTTGTATAATTGTCAAGGATAATAATGTTTAGTTAACTAACATATTTTAATATCGTTAGTTTTAACAAAAAAATGTTAGTTATTATTTATGTTATTATCTTTCCTTCTATTTCATTTTATAAAAAAGATAATTAATTTATCTTTTAAATGAAATTTTATTTATTTGAAGTTATTTGTTTGATATTTATTTATAAAATTAAAATAAATATATTGGGTGGTCCATAATTTGACCACGTTGATAACTTACTTTAATTATTATTTTTATAAATATAAATATAAATAAAATGTTATTTATTTTATATAATTTTTTGTTTCATGTTTATAGGAAAAAAATACATAAAAAGATAAAGATCACGTGCCTAACACTTCTAAACTTGTTCTTTATCTTGTTTTAGAATATATTTTTTAAATAAAATTATTTTTGTTAATACACTATGTAAAATGATTTTTTAACTTTACGTTTAATTATATTTTAGTAACATTATTATTTAAATAAAAAACAGTAATATTAATAATAATTTAAAATCTATAGAATATCTCCACGATTATATGAATTTATTATTAAGTAATTCTTATATCAATATTTTTTTACTATCAAAAAAATTAAATTAAATATTATTTAAATTAAATATTTAAAAATTGGTGTGGACATGTTAGCTTATATTTGTATTATTTTTTTTACTCTTTATGTTATTCTAAATTCTTCGATCTACTTCTTATCAACAAATTTGCATCTCAATTACAAGAAAGTAATTTAAACATATAAAATTTATAAAATTCAAGTTGTATAATAAATATGAAAATTTGAATTATATAAAAAAAATGTAAAGGACGCAAGTGCACCAAAATGAATATTCACAAAGTAATGAAATGAATAACATGTTATTGAAATTTATTATTTAAACATATAATTTTTTATTATCCAGAATTTAAAAATCACATTAATTCCGAGAAAAATAAAATCTGTTTTTTTTTTAACAAATGAGTTAATGATGTAATTCCATAAATAAAATGAAAATAAAACTTAAAGGTATTAAGTATACACATAGCTGCATTAGCTATGAGATGATGACGATCAGTTAATTAAATATGATTTGTAATAGAGAATCATGTAAACAAAGAATGTACATCAAAATACAATTGTAACAAAGGAGAGAAATATTGAAATTAAGGAGATAAGAAAAGGCATTGGAAATTACGTTTTTTATGTGTAGAGTGGAGACGAACCCAGAGCTTCTTCAATGGAGAAATAATGAGAGACTGAAGCCAGCCCATTAAGTCAAGGAAGTAGCTAGCTTGAGTTGAAGGTAGGTGAAAGGTGTTTAGAAAGGAATTAAATATGAGAAGAGTTTAAAAGCCTTCCTCATGGGCTTGCTTGCAAAAGGGTCACTTGCATATTACTATTCCCACTCATTTTCCTTCCTTTTTTTGGTTTTTGACATTCCCTTTTATCATGTTAATCATTCAAGAAAAACACTTCACTCTTGGTGCTATGTCTTTGTCATTATTACTATTTTTTTTGGTGGAAGGTTCTCGTCCCAAATTATAGGGTAATTTCAATGTTTATCATTATAAATAAATAATCTGATAAATTTATTTAAATTATAAAAGTTGATCGAATTTGAAAAATCAAGTTGATTTTGAAGTTATATATATGAATATATAATTAGTTTTGATTAAATTTGAATTCGTATTAAAATATGTTATAGTATCTTGTAATCAAAACAGGATAAAATTAATATTATTATTTTTTAAAGTAAATATGTTTTTTTATTTTATAATATATTATATTTAAATATTATATATCAAAATTATGTATCATAAAAAAATAATATAAAATCTAAAAGTTTAGAATAATTTAATAAGTCTCTATGCATACTTTCTATTTTTATGCATAATGATTATTTTAATTATAATTGTGTTTATAAATATTAAATTTTGTTATAAATGTATATATATTATATTGTTATATATATTATGGTAATTAATAATTTAATATAGTAATATATGAGTTACAGCTTTGGACTTTAACTGGCACCAAAACAATCTTGATTTTAGATTACTTCAGATTAATACTTAATGAAATTGATTTCTGTAAAAGCCTTCTATATATTAAGATTAATTCAAATTTGAATTGGTTAAAGTATTAAATTATAAAACATTAAAAGAAGAAGAAATGGAGAATGAAACCTAATACTTCTCCGATTTATTCAATTAATTGAGGTGCACTGCTTTATATATATCAGATACACACAGGTACATCATGATAGATTACCACATAGACAATTATGTTAGAATAGCACATGGGTACGTAGAATTCAATTAGTATAGCTACTAGCTAGACACTAATCTAACATCCCCCTCGAGCCAATGACCTAGGAAGAAAAGTGAGCTTGCTTTTTAAATCTATGAAGTGACTTGTAGGTAGAGCCTCCTTGAAAACATTTGTAACCCTTTTTTTTTTTTGTATAGGTGTACATGTAATTGATCATAACTTTTTTAACGAATAAAGCGAAAATTATATTTAGTGTAAGTATATAGTATACGATTACGAGCTTATTAAAATGATTTGTACTTGAACCAGCTGAAACATTATTACAGGAAATGATTTTCACTTGAACCAGCTAAAACATTATGACAGAAAATTATTTGCACTTTATTGTGTGAAACACTTAACTCCTTAAGCAAACGTTGAATCCATACCACTTTAGACACTGCATGGACTAAGGCACGAAATTCTGACTCAATAAAAGATCTGGAAACAATTGTGTGCTTGTCAGAACCCCAAGACATGAAGCAATTTCTAACATAAACACAATGCCTACATGTACTACGTCGATCATCAACATAGGGTGCTCAATTAGCATCTGTGCAAGTAACAATATCATGACAGTCTGAAGATTCAAACTATAGTCTATGACATATTATTTCCTTAAGGTATTTAAGAACTTGTTTAACAGTTTGTCAGTGAATTGTAGTGGGAGAATGATGAGTGTTAGTGCAGTATTGAACCGCACTCACACTACTACAAAAATAGGTATTTAAGTCGATACGTAAAATCGATTCGGTGTAGAACCGACGCTATCCACGTAGGATGTAGCGTCGGTTGATGTGTCGAACCGACGCTATGCGTGGACGTAGTGTCGGTTCATCACGTCAACCGATGCTATGCTACGTGGATGGCGTCGGTTCCAGGTGTCAAACGACGCTATCCACGTAGCGTAGCGCAGTAGAGTCGGTTGACGTAGCGAACCGACGCTACACACGTGGATAAATTCTTTTTTCTTTTTTCTTCCCAGACAAAAACTATTTTCAACGTTGCAAAACTCTAAAAAACCGAAAACCTCCTCCACTTCTCCTCCACTCTTTCTCATTTTCCGGCCACCTATGACTACCATTTCCAGCACCAATTAGTGAGTTTTCTTCCTCTTTAACTAATATTTTAGATCCCCTATTATTCATTTTTTTTCTCTGTTATTATGTGTATAAATTTTTGTATTATATATGTAAGTTTGTATTATAACATAAGAAAAAAAATATGACGATCTTGAATAAAATAGAACAAAACCATGGTAATTTTTCTACTATTAATTAATATTTTATTTTTTAAATATTTGTATTATTTGAACTATTTGCTAAACTGATTTTGGTTTTTTTTCCTGCTCGAATACAGGTTTTTATTTGAGTATAATAGAAAATGAATAAATTTAAAAATAAAAAAAAATTAAAGTCAGTTCATCTCGTGAACCGACTTTAAACGTAAAGTCGATTCATCCCGTGAACCGACTTTAAACGTAAAGTCGGTTCATGCCTTGAACTGACTTTAAACTTTAAATTGGTTTAAAGTCGGTTTTTAACCGACTTTAATGCCCCTTTTTGTAGTAGTGCCACAAGTGTTTTATATATGCTTGGATCATCAAGTAATTCACCTCTATATTTGAACAATTTCACATCAAAGGCAATAAAAGTAGTGACATGTTTTGAATCATGCAATTTAGCCTTATCAAGAAGTTGAGTGATGTATTTTTGTTGGTTGAGGTGAAGACTATGTATGGGCAAATTTGTGACTTTAACTCCTAAAAGGAAATTGAGAATTCTTAGATCCTTAAGAGCAAACTGAGCATGGAGTTTAGTAACAAAACTTTAAATCAAGCTAGACTTGTTTCTTATGACAAAGAATGTCATCAAAATAAATGAGGAAGATGACAATGTCTCCCCATTACTGGTGAAGCATCATAGAAGTATTTGAGTTGCTATATATAAATCACCATCCACAAAGACAGTTTGCAAACAAATTAAGTGTGGATGATGAGGATCAATTGTTAGAAAATTTGGATCAAATGATATAATCACAAATTTTCCTTCCCAAGATCCTCCTTAGCAGAATATCAAATAACATAGAAATAGATAATACACAATACAAGAATTATAGTGGAAACTTCAAATTAGAGAAAAACCACTTTCGTTGTTAAAAGACAACCAGAGAAAAATTCACTATGTGAAAAATTGTTACAACCACACTCTCAGTAATTTTCTCACACCCAAAAGACAAGAGCAATTACAAGCCCAAGAGAATTTTCCCACAAAATTCTCTCACTCAAGAACTTCTCATATAAACTTTTCTCTATTTTTGTGATTATTAACAATGAAGAAATGAAGCCATATTTATAGCCTTCAAGTTCTCATTTCATATGCCAAACATTTCTTCATTCAACAAAATTAGGCTACCTAATTTTCCTATTCTTTATTCAAACAAGGTTAGACACCTCCATCTTTGACAATATGTTAAGCCACCTTTCATGATGTTTGCTAACTGCAGCAAAATTTTGTAGTTCAGGTAAAATCTCAACCATAAAAAATTACACTAAAAGCTTTTGGTTTAGTAATACCATTTTTTTCTGAGTCATCATGGGAGGAGTATTAAGAGGATCACATGGTGATTGAGGTTAAGCAAAAGGTTGAATATTATGAATATTAGGAGAAGATGTGAGAAAGGTAAAGAACAAGAAGGAACAAAAGAGTTACAAGGTAAAATAGGTGAAGAATAGTTGGAAGATGAAAAGGAATATCTAAATAATACTTCATTATTTCAGTTACTTGAGGTGCAGTGCTTTATAAATAGAAGATACACACTAGGCACATCATGATAGAAATGCCATATAGACGATTTTGTTAAAGTAGTACATGGCACATGGAATCCTTTAATTAGAGATGATTATACCCAAAATTTTAAAAACACTTTAATTAGAGATGATCAAACATCATTAACTAACATTTTACTTATATTTGTATTAAAAATAACTTTGTATATAAACAGTTTCAAATTAACAGAGCACTTTTAAGAAGAAACATATTGTGTGTACTTTTGAGTCACAAAATGTATTTTTTAAGCATAAAATATACTATAATAATTTTGTATTTGGTATTAAAACGTTTTTTATTATATAAACAAACGCTTTTACATAACTAAAAAAACAAATATACCTTAAAAACGTTATATTCCATTTGAAATGAAGTACTTTTAGCTCAAAAGTGAAATAAATAAGCAGTTCAAAGGAAGCTTTTCTCGGTCAATCTTTTACCATACACTTCCAAAAACGTCCTTTATGCCTCGACAAATATCACTTGTGTTTCAAGCGTCATTGTTATCTGATCCAAGCTAGAAATATATTCACCACTTTTTTTCTTTTATTTTTTTATTTTTATTTTTTTGGGTGGAAATTAAAAGTGTAGAAAATGGAAATTTTCATTATATTTGTCGTGGATTTCGTTGTGATGTGGGTTTCTAGTTTCTACCTTTTGGATAATGTACTAACTCTGCAAGCAAGATCCATTAGTTCTTCCTCTTGAAGGCTCAAGTTAGATGATCAATAAGTTTGAACAAATATAATTATTGATTAATAAGTTTTAACAAATTCAAATATTTAAGCATTTATTTCTACGAGTTTGCCATTTGAAAAACAAACTTATTTTAATTTTTTTTATAATTTGGGTTACAATATTACCATAATATAATTATTATTTTTGAATAATTTTATCTAATAAAAATGTCACTGTTATATCATTAATTATGTAAATAAATAAAGAAATTTATATTTTTTTATGAGAATAAAAAAATGATTGTATCAATAATTATATTTAATTTTGTCATTGGATAGAATCTCTTTTGTAATTGTAATTTTGTATTCTGTTATAACCAATTTAATTATAATGCTCACGTTTTTATTGTTTATGAAAATTAAAATGACCCGGATGGCACATGTTAATTTATATGTGTGTTTTGTTTGTGTAATTGTTAGTTAAAAAATTGTATCAAGTGTGATGATATTAATCAAATTTTTATTATTTTTTTATAAAAAAAATTATAAAAAATTTACCAATTAATAATAATATTTAAATAAATTATATAAATATAATTGATAATTAATTTATTTTTTATCATAATAATAAAAATAATTATAAAATTATAAAAAATAACATATATAAAATTTATAATAATATTAAATATGATATAATTAAAAGATATTTAATATTAAATAATTTTAAATAATAATAATTTAATTGAAATGATATGATATGATATTTAATATAAAATTAAATGTTAAATAGTAAAAATATATAAAACTAAGGTAAATAATTTTATTTTGGTGGCTACGGTTTGTTATTATTTTCATAAAATAACTTTATTTACACATATTGTATACTAACACAACCAAACAATAAAAGAAGCCGATCTAGGTGCTCATCCACCCCTGGAAGATTAACGGAGTACGGAGCTAGTTAGTTGCCTTCGGTTTCTTCCACCTTTAACTGGTTTTTTCTTCAAATTATTTCCAGGTTAAGTATATTTCACTTTCCCGATTATTAATTGCCCTCGAAATTTGATTAATTTTAGGTTATACTTGTTTAGCTTTGAAGATTAAGAGAGGAGATATGCCCACTACCTGTTTGCGATAATGCTCCTCTGAAAAGGCTCTGAGTAATTTGCTAATGTATGATTTCTTGTTGCAAAATCTGGCTGATAGTTTATCCAATATATGCTAATGCCATTGGATAGTGGGTTGTTGGAATTAGATGAATTTTCATAGGAAGTTGTATGTTATGTCGGTTCTTGAACTTCACCACGGTTTATATAGACTATAGAGCGATCGATGTTATTAAAGAAAGGAAAACGAAAATGATGGAAACCGTTACCGTTTATTAACCAGCCCGAAAGGAAAATATTTGAATCTAAAGAATTTTCTACGTTCGAAGGGGTTTTGTCTTTCCCTTATTTATCTCAGCTCTTTAGTTTTGTTGCAGCAACGTGAGAGTGAGCGAGGGAGTCAGATGACGACGATTCGCAGATTTTGCTGCAATGATCTTCTTCGCTTTGCTTCCGTCAATCTTGATCATCTAACTGAAACTGTAAGATAGTTTCTTTGTCTTTGTTATTTTTTCTCCTAAATACTTCTAAAAACTCACAAATTTTTAGGAAATGTTTTGCATACAGAGTAAAACTGATCTAGGAGCTTTTTGTGCTGATGGTTTATTGATATTTCCATGACAGTTTAATATGTCATTCTATATGACATATTTAGCAAGATGGCCTGATTATTTTCATGTTGCCGAAGGCCCGGGGAACAGGATTATGGGTTACAGTAAGTGCTTTACCCTTTGAAAATTTTTTATTTTTACTTTATAATGATAGAAAACATATTTCCTTCTCATCTTCGTCTGGCCTATGATTCTTACTTGAAGGTGTACTGCAGTTTTAGGTCTCCTTATAGGCTGCATATCTTTTAGATAGATTGCATGGATGACATTTGAATATTAGAAGAAATCAGTTGATTGGTGCTTGTTGTATGTTTTGTGGGAGATGAAGATAACATATTGTTTGGAACGAGCAAACATGTTGACCTGAATGGTTTTCTATATCACTTTATTAAAACTATGGAATTTATGCGTATTGTTAGTTGTACTAAGTACTGAGTACTACAACTTATCTGAAAATGTACATGTGTTTCATAAAGAAACAGTAAATAGATTTTGCTTCCTTTTAGGACCAAGAATTACCACTCCTGAAGTTTGGCCAGCTATGTATGATTTTCATGTGAACTAGCTTTCAGAGTTAGTTAGCCAGTTTGATGTTTGCTTTGGGTTTTCATTTTGTTCTTCATGAAATCTTATCTATTATTCTGTGGTTTCAGTCATGGGAAAAGTTGAAGGTCAAGGAGAATCTTGGCATGGTCATGTAACTGCAGTTACTGTTGCTCCAGAATACCGCAGGCAACAATTAGCTAAGAAACTCATGAACTTGCTTGAAGATATCAGCGACAAAATGTAAGAGTGGCATATATTGATTAAGATGGACCATCTCTGCACTTTTGTAGTATTACTGCTTGATTTTTTAGGATCTGAGCTAATCTTGTAATTTCCAGCTTTGTTGTGCATAATATTCTACTCATGCTAAGCTTGGAGGGTAAATATAAATTATGAACATGTATTTGTTGAATTTTAGGTTATCCTTGTGTCTTAGACAGTTCTAATATTCTTGATTTTCACTTGGACACATCCATGCCTCTCTTAAGACACGCAAGAAAGCTCTTAGTTTTGAAGTAACCTGCATATGTTGTAAATAGTCCTTTGATGTGGAAGCACAACAATGTCTTCTATTGTTATCTCAGCTGACACATCCAAACATATTTAATGAACCAAGATATGGAAATACATCAAGCATTCTTCTTGGCATATACAACAGGCTTAAGGATAATCATTGGCTGTATTTGTTTTATTTTTAATTTGTATCTATCTTTTATGATTTCTTATTCCATGGCCCTTTGCTAGTTTGGTCAAATTTGAGATTTTTCTGTTCATGCTGTAGATTGTGTTTGAAGCTTTTTGGTTTACTTTTATTGTGTGCTTAATTTACTATCTTTTTCATGAATTGTGTGCTTTATTTGTGTAGGTTGCATCTTTAACTTAGCACTGCAGGAGAGAGGTTGTGAAACATCTGTGGGTTTCTAGTGCATTCGATATTTTATCTTATTAGCGACTTTCTTTTTTGTAGTGACAAGGCTTATTTTGTGGATCTTTTTGTGAGGGCATCAAACACTCCTGCTATAAAGATGTATGAAAAGGTAACATATGGGTTACTTCTCAACAAGGTCATTCTTGGTATACATTTTCTTGTTATATCCTCACCAATTTTTAAGTTATAAAATATCTGCATGACATCAGGCATTACACATTTAGCAACTCTCTTTTTTTAACCCCTTTTTATGCTGATGTTGTGGTAATGTTTGGCTATTTGGTAATTCAACGTTCTAACCTTTTTGTGAAGAGATTAAATGTTAAGATTTTGACCAGTCTCAGTTATTTCTTTGGTACCTTTTGATCATCGCAAGATGGTTTCTTTTTGTTATGAAAAGTGAGATATGTGTATCTGTAGCTATATGATGGGTGAGTCGATGACTCTGTTGGGCTGCTCGTACTCGAAAATGTTAACATGGAACAGAAGACATTTTTGTTTTATACCAATTGAGATAATTTGATGCTTATTATGTCTTTTTCCAACTCAGCTTGGATATGTGATCTACAGACGGGTCCTACGTTACTATTCGGGGGAGGAAGATGGGTTAGGTGGGTGCCTAAATTGGAGTATAACTACTGCTTCTACACACACGCACATACAACCACACATAGACAAATAAATAACCATATATTGTATTTTTTTCAGACATGAGGAAAGCATTATCCCGTGATGTTGAGAAGAAGTCAATAATTCCTCTCAAAAGGCCAGTCACACCAGATGAATTAGAGTATGACTAAATATACTCTCCTCAAATATCTGCCTACTATGTTTGATGACGTTGTGATGGTATGTGCTTTTTTACTTGTACCGATACTTAGAAATAATATAATGTTCTGCGAAACTGTTTCTATAGTTTAGCGCTCCTTTATTAATTTGATGAAACCTAAACTATGATATGATTAGAATAGACTGATAGAGAAGTGCTTTTATGTATAACCTTTACTTCATTAATGCTTATGAACCAGCAACAATAGACTGATAGAGAAGTGCTTTTAATGGATTTGAATGTTACTTTTCACCAGTTGCAATATTGTTTCTTTTCCTTTTATGCTCTGAACTGGAGTGATCTACTCCTTTTAATGCCCATTCATCAATATTGGCTCCAAAGCATGTCGCTTAAACTTCTCTAGTTTTTTGGATTTTATTGAAGCTAGCCAGTAGCCAGTTCTATGTAGATGGAATATACATACAGGTATTTTATGTGCTTGCATTCTAGTCTACTAATAAGTTTATGCTGTTAATTGTAGGCTTTCTGGTTCTTTTGTTGTTTCTTTCATTTTCTCAGCCTTATGGTGCTGTAGTTGTTGCCATTTCATAGTCAAGTGAAATGTAATCCCTCACACTGCACAGATGACATTCTCTTGATCAATTCGGATATAAATAATACATAAAAACAATGAAATGGACTGAAATATTAAAACGAAAGATGGTGGGATATTTTCCTCTTGATGATATAACCTTAGAATGGATGTCCCGACCATTGTTTGAGCTCATTCATCCGAAGAGATGAAGAGGATCAAGATAAAACGTAGGTTGGATCATATAAAAGACTTGTTCCATGCTTTCTCAACATGGACGTGGTGGGTTTGATGTGAAATTCTCTAACCTATTGATAATTTCGGTTATAGAATTCAATGTGGTTGAGCTTGTGAAGCCATGTGAGTTTAATAGAGAATTATTGGGAAAATAAAGCAAACAAGTCATGAGTTAATAAAATGCCAAAGAGAACTCATAGCACTATGAAAGCCCATGGAAGATTCCAACAGGTTCTAAAATGCTCTACACCTTTACACTAACTAGAATTGTGCAGATCAGTGTATATGTATCTCATCCTGGTTAGATATAACATCTTTTAGGTAATGATAATCATTCTTTTGGCGACTTCTATTTGCTCCTTATCATGACAGTTATTCTGGTTGGTTCTCTTTTCTGCTGGAATAACTGTCTGGTTGCATTGTGTTCATAATCTTTAGAATTTTAGCTACTATAGAGCTTGAGGGTATAGTAGTAGAGTAGTTTAATGACTTTTCGATCTCATTTATGAAATACATGTTATTTTATTTTTCTTTTTTAAAGGAATTTTATTAAATAAAGTAAACATTGGATTCGAATTTTGGTTGGGGTAGGAAGTCATACTACTTGGACCACAAACCAATCCCAAACCAATCCCATGAAAGAGATTAATGATATATCAAAAACTAGCAAACAAAGGATTATTTCAACATGAAAGTGATAACTTAGAACCAATGTCAGGCCAGTTGTTGAAATCTAGTGGGCACTGTAAAGCTAAATAAAGAAGATAAATTGGAACATATTTTGTTGGATTAATGCTACTCAGTTGTGGCCAGTCTTTTTTAATTCAAGAGTTTGCAATAATTAATTTTGCTAAATATTTTCATCTGGTTAACTTATTGCAGGTGTTCAAATGATGTTATTGGATTGTTCGATCATTTGTTACGTTGGTTGTCTCCTATTTTGCTTTCTGCCCTTTTTCTTATGTGTTTGTATAAAGATTATGCACATGGTTTATTTGTCTACCAATAACTTCACTTAGGTAATTCACATTTGAGTAGGATTAAAAAATAATAATTCACATTTGCACTGTTCTCCTTTTGGCTTTGAATTTTAAAGTAATTTTTATTTTGCTTTGTTATACTGTAGCTACCATTATGTACCTGAAACATAACACAGGAAGTAGCAAAGATCAGAAACACTGATATTACGCAATAAGTCTAGTTTTATTAGATCAGACAGTGGGAAAAGGTAATATTCGACTTGGTTAAAAAAAAAAACTTGAAGAATATGCGAGCGTTGCTTTGTTTGTTTGTCCTGACTCTGAAAGTTTTACCGTTTTTGAGAAGTTGAAGTAAATTTTTATTATTTATTTATTGAATATTAAAGAAAATAGCATCTTAAAATTTATATCAATAAAAATAATGTTTAATAACATCTTTAAGAGAAAGTATTTTAATTTTTCTCTTGTTATATTTTTGAATATTTTAGTCAATATATTTCAATTTTGTTAATTTTAATTACTTAAATATTTTACTTTTTTTAACTTCTTCCAACTTTTTTTTATTGAATATCTACCAAATTCTTATTAATATGGTTTAAAAAAACCAAATAAGCAACAATAAGGAGTAAAATGTAAAAATGTGATAAATGTACTAATATTAATTAAAACCAAAATATTGTTATTACTATTATGTAAACAAATTGAGAATACATTGTGTTAATATTTAAATAGCTTTTAAAATAACTGCAACGTTTTAATAACTTATTACTTAATTAATAAAAAACAAAAATCTTAAATAAATTATACAATATGACTTAAAAAATACATGTAATTTTATCAAAAAGTTTATAAAATATGATTTAAACTTATAATATATAGTTTATTTTATTTATTTTTGTTAAGTAAACTTTATATATATATATATATATATATATATATATATATATATATTTGTTGAGGTAAAGGTTTGACGAGTCTTCATATTATATAAAAAATACACTTTAGTCCCGTAATTTATGAATAGATACAAATGGTCCCATTATTTATGAAAATAATACATTTTGGTGTAAAAAGTGTATTTTAGTTTTAAGATATTAGTACATGATTTTAAATTATTATAAGACGAAAATGTTATTTTTAATAATTATATAGAGTCACTCACAAAGAATTTATAGGTTTCGCATTAACAATCAAACCAAAAATTGTAAAGTATGGAGTACAAAAAAGTTAGAAGTATTGATCTCATTTGATTAAAATTTCAAATGCTTACCGAGTTCTAACTCCTAAGTTTTGCCATGTTCATTGCTATTGGCATCTTTTGACAAAACAACAATAATAGGTACCGCCTTAACTACTCTATATGTCCTAACAGCTGATTCGGGCTAGGCCTCATTCCCAATATCAATAGAAGTCTAAATTTTTCCTACATATGGGATCTCATTCATCTCAACATCTAAGCTTCCATCATATTCACCATACTCAATTATAACATGTGTAATTCAACAAGTTTCATGGGAAAGAATTAAGTTTGGATAGACTTTTGTAAACCTTCTCTTTGCATACTCATAGCCGTGAGCCCAAGCAACTTTAGCATCAGCCTTGAAATCTTCTCAATCAAGGTAGTAATCCACTACTTCTTCGACTACAACTTCAAGATGTTGAGTCAATGTATGTATCTTGGCACCTAAATCCTCTATTTGAGAATTCTTTATGGCCAACTCTACTTGAAATTGACCATTGGCAATCTCAAAAGCTCTCTCTACAAAAGCTCTTTCTACAGCCACACGAGCCTTCTCTAAAGTTACAAGAGCTTTCTCTATAGCTTTTTAAACTTGCTTTGCTTCCTTCAATGCATTGGAATCCCGTTGGTTATCCTCGTAGGCCTATTCAAGTGAATATAAGGCCCAATCTCTCTCAACAATGACGACATAAACAATCGCTTTCATGGGATCAAAGGAAGCCTAGGCCTCATAAATGAACTTCTAAATAGCAGATTGTATCTTTGTAGAATTCTTTGACAACCTCACAACTCTATGTCTAGTTGTCTTAGCCATCCTAACTCCTAGAACTCAGGAAAAATAAGTGGATAAGGTGCATGAAAAGGATGTGTATGCGGACCCTATCCTCCATGGCAAAATCCTTAACTAGAGGAGAAACTAGGGCTTCATCTGTCACCTCAACCTCTACGCTCACCTTGACCTAACGAGTGGTAGCTTGGTGTGTTGTTTTCTTCCCAAGCATATGTCCACCCTCTGTGTCTCCCTTGTTCCTCTAAGAACTGATTCATGAATTCAAAATTGGTAAGACAGTCTTTCCATAAAGAACTGTGCTACCATCAAAAGTCTCAGGAATAGATGAAGTAAGCTGCAGATCCTATTGTGCAATCCTCTCTGTAATGATCAATCTCTCACAACTTCACTCTCTATAAGGTAGAGCAAATAATTAATCAATGAATTCCTACCTCTCATGAGCAAATTTGACTCTTTTCCAACATACTACACTAGAGAGAGAAAAAGTTAACAAAAAGAAAACAAAACAATAAAGTGTTCGGAGAAGCATAAGCTACATTCACATGGACAATTCACCAATAGGTACAAAGTCTGTAAGTGTAGCATCAAGCTCAAGACAAGTAACATCATAAGCACCAGTTGCAATGAACCATGAAAGACGCCAATTCATGTTGGACTTTAGAAGTCTTCAATAAATTTTTGATTGTCATACACCCTGAGGAACCAACCACCACTCTTAAAAATAAATAACATTAATTAGTTAACTCAAAATTAGCAGTTAAAAAGATATATTATAAAATATCTAAGAATATTTAATCTCTTAATTTTCTAAACATATGAATCACTAAAATCTCTCTAATATAATTACTAATCAATTACATAATTAATTAAATTTAACTTAACATGTATTCCTTTCTAAAATAAACTACACATCATATAGTATTAACCTAATCACATTCTCAAGTTAATTAAATTTAATAATATAAAAATTATATTAAATAATATAATTAACTTTAAATCATATTTGAAGTAAAATATTAAATCATCGCACATAGAATATTAGGTTCATAAGACACCTAGATTAATAAATTAGTTAGACATAATTTTGTTTATAAAGCTTATATTTTTCATAAAAAAATTATAAAAAATGATAAAGAAAAGAGGAGAAGAAGAAAAAAAAACACAATCAATCTCTTAAATTGTAGCACCAATCTCCTCTTGAATCTCCACCAAAATTGTATCTTATTTTGAATTTTAATATATTTTTCTCTTTTTGGCTCCAAAAATTGATAAAAAAAATTAATATTTTTTGACTTATTAAGATTTATAGGATAATTAAGATTTAAATTAAGCTCGGATAACACTTATATAAAAGTACTTGTTTCACTCACAAAGAATTACACATGAAAATTGAACTCGACTAACTTATTAAAACTAAAATTTCTAAGATATTGTTTAATAAAACAAAATTTGTTAATTTTGTTTTTAAATTTTTAAAACTTCATAGACTATAAATTTTAATTCACAAATGTATTTTAGTAGTTAAGTTTAGACTTATGTGTAAATTTTTAAAAATTTATAAACTATATTATAAAATTTAAAAATTTATGATCTATATATAAAGTTTTAAATATTTGAAGATTAAATTGTATGCTTCCAAAGATTAAAGATGTACTTATAAATTTAGTAAAAAATTAAAGATAAATAGAGTCTTTAAATCTAAAACAAAAATCAAAGATAATAGTATTATTTTAAATAAACTTTTATTTATTTTTATTAGAATTATGTATATTTTTTTAAATAACTACGTTATTAATACTCACTCATTTATAATTAAGATTTGAATTTCAAACCTTTTAGACAATCACATGAGTTTTATGCCGTTTAACTAGCTACAACACATTGTTACAAGGGTTAGTCATTTTGATTAAACACAACTTAAAACATAATTAATTTATTTTAATTTTAAATTTAAATTGTAAACATTTTATCAATTTTTTTTGGAAAATAACTACATTATTTACGTAATCATAATTGAAAATTAAACCTTAGATATTTTATATCTAAATAGACTTCATATTCTTAAGTCACAACTTGTTAACAACATTTTATGATATTGAAGAATTAAATTTTAATTTTTAAATAGTTAAGTTTTTGCTCTTACAATTATGCAAAAGAATATTTTTTTATACTTTTAGGTGACTTTATGTTTACTTACTCTCTAAAATTCCTCATTTTTACGATGCACTTCTAATAATATATTAATTGAAATTTAATATTTATCAATTATCTTATTTATCTAGTAAGTAAGCTTTAATTTATCGTATAATTATTTTAGTTATTTTTTTAATTTTATTAATTAATTTATATTTATATTTTAATTAAAATAACATTTAAATTATGTAATTATTTTGTAATTATTTAATCATATGAAAAAATGATTGTACAAAGATAATGATAATTTTTTTATTTTTATTTTTTATTAAATAGTAACTATTATAACTTAAATAAAATGTAAATGAAAGAATTGAAAAAAATAAAACATAAAACATAAAAAATTAGTTATTTTTTCTAATGCAATCACTTTTCATAACAATAAGATAAAAATATTACAAAAAATAAATACAAAATTTAAATATTATTTTTAAAATAAATATAAAACCTTTCTATTTTTTTCAATAGATTTTAGTAAAGATTTTCTACTTAGAGAGATTTTTTTCTATAGATTTTTCCAAATGCCTAATGTATAAATTAAATTGTATCAATAGAGGGAGAGAAAAAAACTACCAACTGAATTATTTTTTTAAGAAAATAAAAAAAAATAATATATTTAAAAATTCAATTATAAAAATATCACACTTTATATCCATTTGATATAATTTTATTATTAAAAATTTTTGTTATATCATTTCATATAAAATATTGATTAAATTAAACTACGAATTTTTAGATCAATTTTATATAAATCGCTTTGGAATTATATGTAATTTAATATAATTAAAATGTAATTTTTATTCTAAATTTTAAATATTTTATTTTTCATTGTATTATATGATTAGATTATTTTATTTTAATAAAAAATAAAATTTAATAAAAAATATTATATTAATATTTTTATATTTCATACACCAAACTTAACTAAATTATAATTAATTAAAAAACTAGAGTATCTATCTCCGACTATAAATAATGCAAAGGGTCAACTTCTGCCTACTTTCATTTTTATATCAATGGAAAAAATTAATAAATTAGCTCTCCTTAATTTGGATTTGTTTTAATAAATAAATAATAATAACCAAAAACCAAAAAAGAATCTGAAACGTGGATTTCCTCGTAGGTGAAAAAATGAAAGGGATTTAATGCGAAGATACTTGGGAAATATAGAGAGCATTTCTTATTGACTTCCAGTCTCCTTCCTTAATGTGTTATCTAATTCCAAATTGCAAATATTTTCAAATACTAACAATAAAATAGTGGCAACAGTGAGGGAGTCAAAGGTGAGTAAACGAGCTCGTCCAAATAAGAATAAAAATAAAAGAAGTAAACCAGAGATAGCTAGCTAGCTAGCCAGCCAGCGAGAGCAAAGCCGGCTATAAAGCCGGGTTTCGCTCTTCCCATAACTCAATAACAACACGCGTATTGTCACGTGCAAAACAGCTTAAAATTATTAAAATAATAAAATTAATTATTATGAAAATTATTCTAATTAAAAATATATTATTATTATTATTATATAAAAATAATAAACGTATACTTATTATACATTATTTAAGACAATTCTATTAGTACTGTAAATATTAATTTATTATTTAATTTATAAAAATAAAATTTTAAATAAATTATACAATAATTAAAAAATTAAAATACTAAGTCATAATTTAAAATATGTAGATAATTTTGTCAAAAAAATTTATAAATTTTGATTTAGATTTTTGTACATAATCGAGTAAACCTACAACAATATTATCGAATTATTGTGTGTGTTTTATTTATACTATCAAACTATTTCTCATTATGTTTATACCACTAAACTCACAAAAAATTTCATTTATATCAATCCGTTTGGTTTTTGTTTGAAAGCACTATATGTCGTTGATAGATTTAAAATAACTTATATATTTAAGTAATATATTTAGAATAATAATCTGTTTTGTGACGTTTAATTCTATTAGATGAAAATTAATAGAATAATACAAATGAAACTTTTACGAATTAAGTGATATAGATAAAATAAAAAATAATTCAACAATATAATCTGCGTAAATATTATAGTTTAATAGTATTTTTTGTAGTTTTGAATTATGAATATGAATATAAATATAAATATCATTTATTTTTATAAATTTAACACATGTTGAATGTATTCATAAAATAATGAATAATATTCACAAAGTTATAAAAGAATGAACAAATCTTTAATGCATGTAAATCGAGTTCAAAATTAAAGAGAAAATATATGATAATGGTGTTTTATTTATTGTAAAAATAATATTTATATTGTGTATTAAATTTTTGTGATAATTTAATCTTATTATTATAAAAAAGATAATTTCATAAAAATAAAGTTAATTTTTTAATTTTATTTTTTTATAGAAACTATTTTAACTTGAATAAATTATTATAGAAAGAATTAAAAAATAAATAAATAAAATATAAAAATCGTTATTTGTATTTTTAAAATCATATTTTAATAATAATATAATTAAAATATTATAAATATATATATATATATATAACTAAAGTATAACTTTTACAAAATATACACTTCTATTGTAACATTTCAAAAATTAAAATCTAATCATCAGATGTTATGAACTTAAATCAATATTTTATTAGAAAAACAAAATTGATATTATTATATATAATAAATATATTAAAATATAAATAATATGATAATTTTTTTATTAAATATAATTATTTAAGTATTATATATATTTAAAAATATTTATTAATAATATTATATTATATAATTTGTTGTTTATTTCTTTTGTTTAAAAAAATATTTTTTAAATTTTTTGTGAAAAATGTATCATTAAATCTCTTTTATTTGTAAAAAAATATAGAATATAAAGTTTATTTTTCATCTAATTTTTTGTTAAATATAATTGGTTAACAAATATATCACATATATATATTTATATTTTTTATATGTATATACTTAAAAATTATTTAAATTTTTTAAAAAAAATTGTCTATTAAAATTTGTAATGAATTTTAAACAAAATTTTTATTATCTAATATTGAAAATTTAATTTAAAAAATTAATTTATTATATATATATATATATAATTAAAAAATTTTATTGTATAACTTTCTAATTAAAAATTAATTCATTATATATATATATATATAAACATATATGTTTTCTAATTATATATATATATATATATATATATATATATATATATAAAACATATTTGTTTTCTAATTTTATTAGATTATATAAATATAAAAAATAAAATAAAAAGATGAACACGAGTATATATAACTGCATCTACATCTGCTTCAAAGCTTACTCTCTCTTTCAGTTCCGTCCTTCCTTTCTTTAACTCTCAACTACCCAGAGAGTGCACGCACACAAAGTGTGTTCCTCCACGTGAGAGCATAGCAATTTCATCCATTAGTATCACTCAGCAACAAAGCGTGAAAATTGAAAGCCCTATTTCTCCATTAATTATTGTTCTTCGATCAATCAAAATCTCTGTTTTTGAACAATAAATTATTAACCTCATTCATACAAGTGGAGGAATTAGAAAGAAAACAAAATGGAACTGAGTAAAGTAACGCTAGAGATATTTTCCAAGTTGGAGCAAAAATGGTTGTCTCACTGCGAAAACACTAAAAAGACTCGGATTCTTAGCATTGACGGGGGTGGAACTACCGGCATTATCTCCGGGGCTGCTTTAGTCCATCTCGAGGATCAGATCCGACTCAAGACTGGAGATCCACATGCTCAAATCGCTGATTTCTTTGATCTTATTGCTGGAAACGGCATTGGAGCTATCCTAGCCGCCATGCTTGCTGCCGACGATGGTTCCGGTCGTCCTCTGTTCACTGCTAGAGACGCAGTGAACGCTATTGCTGAAAAGAACACCGAATTGTTCAAGTTCGGAGGATTTTTTAGCCGGCGCAGGAGATGCTCCGGTAAGAGCATGGATAATGTGCTTAAAGAGTTGTTTAGGAGCGAGGATGGTAAGGACTTAACGCTCAAAGATACTTGTAAGCCACTTCTCGTTCCTTGCTTCGACTTGAAAAGCTCTGCTCCATTCGTTTTCTCACGAGCCGACGCGTCTGAATCACCGAGTTTCAACTTCGAACTATGGAAGGTTTGTCGTGCCACTTCTGCGACGCCGAATCTCTTCAAGGCATTTAACTTTAGTTCTGTGGACGGAAGTACATCGTGTTCCGCCATTGACGGTGGTCTGGTGATGAACAATCCAACAGCCTCAGCCGTAACGCACGTGCTGCATAACAAGCGTGATTTCCCGTCTGTTAACGGCATTGAGGATCTTTTAGTATTGTCGCTTGGAAACGGACCCCAGAGCGGAAGAAAACTGCTCCGTCCAAATGGAGAGTGTTCCACGTCTTCAGTCATTGACATTGTGTTTGACGGAGTTTCCGAGACCATTGACCAGATGTTAGGGAATGCTTTCTGTTGGAACCGTACGGACTACGTCAGAATTCAGGTATATACAATTTTTTTTCCTAACTCTTTTCAATATTTATTATTTAGTTTATTTATTTATTTATATATTTGTTGCTTATAAAAACAGTAACCGTAGTAACATTTGATTTCTATGGTAGATTTTGGTAACGAAGTAAATAACGACGTTGTGAATTTTGTAGGCAAATGGATTGGTTGTTGAAGGGACAATGGGACCGAGAACGAAAGGAAATGAAGCCAATGTAAAGGTGTTGGAAGAGAGAGGGGTAGAATCGTTAACGTTTGGCGGGAAGAGGTTATTGACGGAGACTAACGGTCAGAGAATCGAAAACTTTGTGCAACAACTTGTTGCTTCTGGAAAGACCAGTCTGCCACCCAGTCCCTGCAAAGAATCCGCCGTTAGCCCCTTGCTAACGGACGGTAGTAAGTTTTAGTTTTAGTTTTTTTTTTGTGACCCTTTTTCCTTTCTCTCCAAATTTTCTCTTATTAGCTGTAACTTCAGTTCACTTGTTATCTGTCTCTGTTTCCGTGTAAAATAGGTGATAATAATAATAATAATAACTTATCCAGATCTTTTATGATTTATGATTTTGTCTAATTTTATTTATTATTTTTTAACTATAATTCTTATTAATCATATTATTTTATCTCACTGCTTCTTATTTCATATTTTTTTTTTATAAAAATTAATATTAATCTTAAATTTTATTAATTTAAAATATCACTTTATCACATTTTTTACTTTCAAAAATGATAAATGTATATTAATTTATATGCCATGATTTTATCTAATTATATATATATATATGTCTAAGTTATATCTCATGATTTTTTAAAAAATAAATAATTTAATTACTTTTAAATTTATATTATTATATGATATATTATAATTTATGTGATTATAAATGTATATAATTTTTTGTCCATGCAATTTTATACGTATATTATAAGATTTAATTTGTCAAACAAACATAATCAGAAGTAAAGGTAACTCTTGATAAATTTTATATGAATTAGTTTCATAAATTACAAAAAAAAATTGGTAAAAATTAATAACATATTCTTAAAATTATAAATCGTATTACATAATCATAATCATGTATCTAATTGATAAAAAAACAATTTCCATTATCAAATGCACAAATAAAAATTGATATATTAATCAAATTTACTCTTTCAATAAGTGTATCCTCTCAATGAAAAAAACCACACAAAAACATTAAAAAAATCTCCTTTGATTACGTTTGGTTCACATAATAAAAAAATAATAAAAATAATTTGATAACAAAAATAAATATAAAAGAAATTGTATTATTATCGTAGTGCTTGTTTGACCATTGAAATTAAAAAAAATCAGTATTATAGTATTTGATTTACAATTTTAATGAAATTAAAAACATTATATATTACATTAATACTTTTATATTCATTAAAATTTAAATAATGTAATTTAATTTTTATTTTTTTTGCGTAAAAATATATTATTAAAAATCATTTTTTAAAATGATTATTACTTAAAAATACTACTTAATCTTAAAAAAATTAAAAACAAAAAAAATATTTTTGATAATTTTTTCTTCTATATTATTTATAAAATAACATTCAAGTATTAATATATGACAGTGAAATCATATTATTAATCTACTATATCAACATCGAATATTACATAATTAAAATATAAAAAATTAAGTTTTAAGGTTTAGGATTTAGGGTTTAAAATTTAAAATTTAAAATTTTGGGTTTCACCTTTAGAGTTTAGAGTTTAAAGTTTTAGTTTTTAAGATTTTGAATTTTGGGTTTTGGTGTTGGGGATAGGTATTATTGTTTAAGGTTTTAGACTTTATGTTTAGGGTTTATATTTTAAGATTTGAGAGTAAAATTTAAATAATGTTTTTATACAATGGGTATGGCCTTGAGAGTGAGCAAATAATCTTATCAATCTGCTTAAATTGAGAAATTTGATATGAATTATTGAATTCAAATCGGATTGGATTGGATTGGATTGATGAGATTTAGATTGAAAAT
Organism: Hippophae gyantsensis; assembly: GCA_030763125.1. NCBI lineage: Eukaryota > Viridiplantae > Streptophyta > Magnoliopsida > Rosales > Elaeagnaceae > Hippophae > Hippophae gyantsensis. The sequence goes on from CM061032.1 coordinate 7,894,939, forward strand.
TATACAATGTGTTCGGATTCAGATGGATAGCAAACTTACTATTAAATTATAAATAAATACATATTTTATTTTATAATTTTTTATATTTAAATATTGTAAATATTATGATTATATTAAATTACTATCTTAACTTAAAAATAATTATAAATATTTATAATCACTTAATAGTTGTACAAACACGCTTTTTATTCTTTTGATTTTCTTAGTTTTAAATATAAAAGATAAATTTTGGTATAAATACACCAATATAAAATTTAATTGTTGTGTACATTGTGTTTTATATATAACAATAATTCATAAATAAATTTCAATAACAATATGATCTTATCTAATTGAAAAACTCGATTCATTAGATTGGATTTGTATTGAAAATTTTCATATTTCATTGAGATCGAATTGACAAAAAATAAATAGTTTTGATCTGTTTTAGAAATAATTCTATTTTCAATTATGCTTTTATCGATTAAATTTTGATCACCAAACACTATTATAATCTTAAATTTATTAAGAAATACAATGATATATGATCTTATCTAATCGAAAAACTTGATTCATTAAATTGGATTTGGATTGAAAATTTGAGATTGAATTGACAAAAAAAAATAATTTTAATCTGAGGTAGAAATAATTCTATTTTCAATTCCGTTTTTATGATAAAAGTTTGATCACCAAATACCACTTTAAATTTATCAGGAAATACAATGATATAGCTTTTTCATGAAATCAGATTTAATTAAAAATTTTGATCTAACATAATTTTGTTATATGAAAATTATTTGTTGATAGTTGACTAAATTAATAAGGTGATTCAGATGAAAGCAACATAAGAAAGATATCTAATTAATAAGAGATTTAAAATATAAAATTATACATTCTGTTTCTACCTACCTCAAACCATTTTTTTCTTAGACCTCAAACACCAACTTGATACAGAACGAATAAACATATTCTATTAATATCATTTTATAATTATTTCTTTTAATACATCGATGCAGTTTGACCACATCGCATGAATTTGACAAAGATAAAAGATGGGCATCCATTTATCCATATAAATATTAATTATTGCGTAATATAGAAAAGAAAAGAAAAAAATAAATAAGGAATTTAACTTTTTTTATTTTTATTTTTGAAAAATAAAGAAATTTAACTTTGTGTATGAAGTTAAAGGACATAGTACTTCGTTGAAAATGAGAGGTATGTGATCGAGTAATTCCTGCGAGCTCTTTTGCAAAATCTGTTAGTAGCAGAATGGTACAGTCACATGGAGAAGGGAAAAAAAATAAAAGGAATCAAATCTACTCAGCAGTTGAGAAAGAGATATATCTGCTGTAACAAACATCTTTCATGAGATCATATGAACTTTCTTCCCTTTTTTTTCTTTCTAAAAATTTTAAATCCAGAAACAAAATCACTTTTTATATCTATCTATCATTTATAGCATGCATATTTAAATTGTCGATGTTGTACTTTGTGTAGGTAACTTTGTTGAATAAAGGGTGCAATGGTACTTAATTTCTCTACTGATTTTATGATTTTATGATTTTTAACCTAAGTTAAAGGACAAATGACATAGAATTGTCTTTATTGATACTTGAGGGCGGGTCGGTTATAAGCTGATCTTTATAACGATTTTCCAAAATTCAAACCTTCCTAGACTTACCCGCTTATAACGGGATAATATCATTAATATATTAAAATTTAAATATTAAAAAAGAAAAATACATGATAATATATCATTAAATAATAAATAAATTATTATATATAAATTATAAAAAATCACAATAATAAAAGAAAATTTTGATACATCATAAATTAAAATTCACAACATATTACTATTAATATTAAATGTTAAAAACTTAAACTAAATATTAAGTTTAATTTATGAATTTGAAATAGTAGATTTAATAAAAGAAAAAATTATTCATTTTCAATACACTATGTAATAAAATATTCATTAACAAACATTCATAATAGTTTAATATATAGTCAAAATGAATTCAAAAATATATATAAAACGTTTCAAGAAATTGAAAAAATAATAAAACAAAAAATATTAACAAACTTTGAAATACTTAAAAAATGAAACATAGATATTAAAGAAAAACCTTTGATATCAGGAAGAAAATGTAATATATCAAGGTTTATGTTTATAGATTTTCAAGAATAAACTTCTAACAAAGAAAGAGATATGACAGAACTAAAACAAAAAGTTAAACAAATAAAAGATTCAATTCATGACGTAATATTGGAAAGAAAATAATATCACTATTATCCCAATAATGTTCAAAGATAAATTCTATGATATAGAATTAGATTGAAATGAAAATTTTAATTTTTTTTAGCATAAGAAATAGTTATAGTACAAAAATCAAATATCAAGTTCTTAAAATAAATAAATGAAACACAAAAAGAACTTGATTTTTTTTAAAAAAATAACACTTTAAAACTTATAACAATAAAAATAAAACCCCAATAATATCGAAAGAGATCCAATTAGATGGGGTTCAAAATGAAATTATATACTAGACTTTTTTTAATAAGGAAAATATATAAGGTAAACGTAAGTGGTGATATTTTTGTTGTTACAGGTTTTAAAGATGTTATTTTTATTTTTTTCCCAAATTTTTTTTGAAAAAAATGAGAAAATATGGTTATGATAAGAAATTATAACAAGACACACAAAGAATTTATAAAATTAAGAAGAAATGTAAATAACATACCTAAACACAATGAAATTATAGGTTATAAGTTTGAATTATTTGTATAATTAAAAGAAAAACACTTAGAAGATCAAATGCATTCATATTTAAGAATGAGAAAAGAAAGAATGAGAAAAAAATTTAAAGATAAAAGAAGAAGCTACAATCTCAACTTATTAAAATATATAAAAGAATTAGAATAAACAATGTATAAATATTGAAACTAGGGTCATAGGAAAAATAGTTGACCTATTACCTCTCTAACAGATGAAGAATTAGAAAAATATTATGATGAAATTTTTTGTACAAATAAAAAAAAAGACGATATGATAATAATTACGGAATCTGATTCTGAAGTAGAAAATATAAACCTAAAAAATATAAAAAACCTATTACATTATCCATCTCGTATTAAGAAAGAATATTTGAACCATATAGAAAAGAAAAAATAAAAAAAGACTAGAAGAAACTAACATTTTTTATAGAAGAAAACAACTTAAAATAGAAACTACTTTCTCGTAGATGATATGATGGAAAAGGTTACTTGTAAGTAGATTACTTGTGGACTTTATTTTAGTGGGTAATATAACACATAATTTTGTAATTTGATCTTATTTTTCATAATGGATAATTGGGTGTTTCGGTGAACTGATGGTTTTCTTATTAGGTCATTGGTGTGACTTAGATTGTTTTCACTTAAAAAATTTGTATGTTTATTTATATTTTTGTATTATTTTATATATGCATGATTGCATAACTGGTTGTTTATAAAAAATTTAATTTATTTTAATTCTGTTAATTATCTATTTATCTTCTCCAGTTAACTAAGTCTATAACTAAAACATAAACTTTCAATTTTTCTTTAAGAATCACGTATAACAATACATAAAACTATAGCATAAGGATGCAATATAATGAATAAAGAAATATACAAGATACTCTAGAAGAAATAATAAAAACATTAAGAAGTATATAGTCATTAAATATCAAGAAAGAAAATAATATAAACAAATATGTAAAACTATAAAATCTATTGTAATACAAGAGATATTAGGATACTAGAATAATATGAATGTAACATGAAATCTTATAAATACAAGTATAAAAAATATAAAAAAATTAAAAGATATAAATTTAGAAAACAAGAATTTCAAAAATATAAAAAAAAAGATAACTAAGAATCTTATAAAAAAAAGACATTGTAGGAGAATATAAATCATCTAAATTTATAAAGCTAAATAAATGTTTTGATAAACAACTTAAGAGTTTACCTTTAATTAATAATCTATAAGAAATAATAGATAGTGTTTCAAAATAACTAGCTAAAAAATGGTATCAAAGTAATATGAAAGAAAATATATCATTAAATAGAAAACTTAATGCTATTAGCTTTTTAAGAGTATCTTGATATTAAAAGTAAACCATGAAAATATTAAAGATATTTTATAAAAATTAGGTACATGTGAACCTATGCTAAAAGTCACATACATGAGTAATAATTTCCTATCTATAACCCGAAAAAATCAATCTTTAAGCATATATTAAGTAGGTTTGAAGGCGTCGGGTTGATGGCTTTTAACCGGATTAATAATCGAAAGGATACATAAGTTTACTAAAATTATACTTTAGTAAAATAATTTTTTAGTTAAGTAGAATATAAAAGTTTTAAATAAGTTCAAAAATTCATATTTACATGCCGTATGTTTTAAGATAGTTTTGACATTTTAAAATTTTTGAGTTGAAAAAAAAATCAAAAACAAAAAACTTAACCCAAATTTATATGTTTAATTAGAAAAAAACATGACTATAAATTTTAAAACATATTTATCATTTAACCTCTTATTAGAATAAAATATTTCAGACTAACAAACACAATTTTTTTGAAACAATCAATACATAAACTACGGAAAGTCTTAAACATATAAATCATTTGCATTTTTTCATCATTACATTACTAATTTTATCAGAACTTCCCATATTAAACATTTAATCAAAATTAGTGCTACGGTGCTATTAATTTTTACCACCGGATGGATAACCGTTGTATTAATTCAAATCTTTTACCTCGATTGAAAAAATACTTCGTAGATTGGGTTAGTTGATTATATTTCTATCTCGTTAAATTCTAGAATCAAAATTTCTTATATATTAAATTATGAACTTAATCATTTTTAATTAAAAATTAAATTTATTATCATTATATAAAGTATTTCATTAAAAATAATTTATTTTAATTATTGAACAATTATTAAAATAAATAATTTAATTATATGTATGATTTGTGCATTAAATATAATATCTATTAAAGATATTTTCAACTTTATTTTATTTTTTCAATGTTTTGTTAATTTAAAATAAAATATATAATTAAACATATCTTTTGTAGTTAGTAGGGAATATCAATTCCCACGAATTATAAGAGACTTTGGTGAAGAGCACTCACCCTAGCTACCCCAAAAATATATTATGGTAGGGATGGGATGTCAACTCCGCCCATCCTGCTGATTGACAACACTAATCAAAATTAAAAAAAAAAAGTTTAACATAATTGAAAGTTTGAAAATAAAATAAATTATAATAGTAATAAATATGTATAATATTATAAATATAATATACTAGTGAATTGTTGGTAATCAAACTACCTTGCATTTGTATGTTACTCGTCATATTTGGAAAATAGTTATTTAATTAATAAATTTTTAAATAATTTTATCAAGCGATATAGATTAGTTTAAAGAGATCAAAACATTGATGAAACAATGTTCATCGATCTTAAAAAGATACTGTTATTATTTTATGATTCAATCATGCGATTTGTAAAGAATAAGTGATAAGTTTAGTATTCTAATTTTTAAATAATTCAGTTATTTATATAGTTTAAGTTATAATTTTATTTTAAAAAATATTTTTTTAAAAAACGTGTATATTATTTTTAAATATATAAAAAATGTGTGTATATATATAGCATTATAAACATGTAAAAAACATGTTTTTACGTTATAAAATAATATATACATACGTAAGAAATTAAAAATGAACGTGAATAAGCTTATGATATACATGCAGTAATTAGTTAAAACCAAAAACTAACTGTTTTATAATGGTTTTAGGCTCTTGAGTGTTGACCAAATTGGTAGATAGGAATCTCTGTGGGCGTCAAAACGGGAATATAGAATCCAATGGTTTTTCATTTTAAAGTATATTATGCATGAGTCACCCTTGGTTTCATAGTAACTTGTTTTAGAGGTGGTGGGGCTTTCATTTGGAGGATCTCGTGAATTATTTTACTGTGGATTTTTGTGGAAGTGATTCACCTTTTTTTTTATATTTCATATAAGGCTTCACACGGTTGAGGAGGGGACCTCATCCATTTCCTACTAGTATCTTTCAATTTGTTATGTTTTTACATTATGTTTCAAGAATATGATATATTAATTTTTGTTTTTACTCATTAAATCTATATCATATATTATTATTAATATTTATTAAATCTAGTAAATATATTATTAATCTAGCTATATCATACATTATTAATATAAGATTATGTATGATTCTCACAGTAAAAATATAATAAAAATGGTGATATTTATTTCAAAATTTAATTGTAATTTTTTAAATAAAATTTATACCTACATACCCATACATATGTATACCGGTACCTTCCAACCCATGCCCTTATTTGTATTTATGTTTGAATAGGATTAATGTCATAATTTACTACACAATTTTTTACAACCATATATCTTAATATTTGAGATTTATTAGAGTGTAGACAGATAACATTCCTTCTTTTAACTCTAAACCATTGGTAGCTAGATTTAATATTTTTACTCTTAGGAGGCAATATATAAATAGTAAAAAATATACTATTACTTGCTTCTTAGTTACTATGTGTTTTTTATTGAAAAATGTTCTATATATATTATTTAAATATAAAAATATTTAAATTATTGAATTTATGGTGAATTTTTAAGTAGTAAGGACATAAAAATTAAAATTAATGGAAAATATGGTTTCATTTTATACAATTAATTTGTTTATAAAATTATAATTATTACAATTAAAATTCTATGTGTAAAGAATTGAGACGATGCACATCTCCCTTTTAAGCCCCGTGTATATCTACACTTGATCTAAAACATTGAGATAATTGAGACGGAAAAAAATATGTAATATTTTATAGTTGTAATATCTCTTTATGTCTATTGTTTTTTGTTTTCTTAGCAATTGATATCATAATAGTTAATAGTATTTATTATGAGGTGTAATATTATATAATGTATATGATAATTAATTATAAGTTAAAAATTAAAAATATATATTATTATTTTATTTATAATTATTTAACATATCAATTATAATTATATGTTTTGTTAGAAAGAAGAATTAAAAATAATTGTTTTTTAATTTCTTGTTATTTTCGGCTATTTTTTTTTAAATGTGCATCGGATGCTATAAATAATCACATGCAACAAGCTGTGTCCAAATCCATCAATTATGTGACTTTATCAGTGGATCTGAATACAATGCCAAACATATCCATAAATATATGTATTAAACTTTCCCAAAAATCATACATTAATCTTCAAATTAATGAGGCATATATATATGAAAATATGATGCTCATATATTTTTTTGAGTTCAATAATTTTGGAATATGTTCACAACATCAAAATTGACATCCCACAAATTTTGGATCTATATTGAATTACCCATCATGATCGCTGAACAGAGGATTTGTTTCCACTAAATAATATAAAAATATATACGAATATCATGACTATCCAATTTCTTTAGATTTGTTAAGCACTTATAATTTTCGAAACCGCAATTTTAGGACTCTTCGTTTAGATATGCACGAATCAAAAACAAGTAAATCATAAAAATATCATTTTTTTTCTTCATCTCGTACAATTTAATATTTAAAAAAATATTATATATTATTTTATTTTAAATTCCATTTAAATTAAAATATTATTATTTAAATTCATTTAATATTAAATTATATCTAATTACATCATATTCAAAAAATTTAAGAACTATTTTTATTCTTATAAATGGTAAGATTACATGCATTGATTATCCCATGTTAATAAAAAAAAATATCCCTTCTCATTTTTTACACAAAATCATAAAAATGTTCTTAATTTTTATTGATAAATTATGAATTAATTTTAATTAGATATTTATCAAATTTAATCGATCATAATTAAACAGTTATTTCACTATAAAGAATTTGATTGATCGATAACTTCACTTATCAAAATGAAGTTGAATACATGTCTAATTAAATTGGACAATTGTCCAATTAATTTGAGTGCATTCAATCAGTAATTATAATTAAATAAGATAATTTTCTAACTTATTGGATTTTAATCGGATGGTGATTTACGCATCGAAAATAAATTGGACACATGTCATCAAAATAAGATCTTTAATTTTTAGTTTAAATTGTGTATTCATTAAAAGTATAATAAAAATATTAATAAAATTATAAGTTTAAACACGATATAAAATAAAAATAAATAAAGAGGATTATATAATTAAGCATGTTTTTTTCATTTTAAGGTATTTCCCCTATGAGAGTAAAATGTTCCTGCCTATACTCATATCCTAGTTGATGATTTTTTTTCCTTGAAATGAATAACATGCAAACATAATGATTATGTTAATTTTTGTATTACTTTCAATTAACTCGTGTCCCTGGTCCTACTACGACAAATTAATCAATTTTACATGTAAATTAATGTGTCCGGTAAATGGGGAATCCATTTGTTTTGAGCTTTAATTTTTATTTAAACACGTACCAAAATTCCTTCTTCTTTTTTAATCTTGAAATTGGGTAGATAATTTTTATATGCACTGAAAAATAAAAATAAAAATAAAAAATTGATATTTTTAGTGTCTGTTTGTTTTAACCTAATATGTTTTCTAGGACTAAAAAGTACATATTTTCTTTGCCTTTATGTACATTTTCAAGATCTAATAAGTGACTTATTGTGCATCGTTAAAGAATAAAAACACAAAATTCACCTTTTTAAAAAATAAAAAGATTTGTAGAGAGTTTTTGTCATAAATTATATATCCCCTCAACAATAATATATATAAACGGTAAAGACATATAGGAAAATATATTAGTAGAAAGAATGTGAAAATTGGACTCTATGATTTTTCGTTCTTTCTGTGTTTAACTAATTCACCCAATTGTACAATACGTATAATAGGTGAACGTATGCATAAAAAGAGATCATCTTGGTGTAATAACATGAGTATATAAGTCAATCACTCAAAGAGTATTACAAAGTAACACTTAAAATAACTATTTATCTTAAGTTTAAAATAATTATTTATTAATATATATATAACACGTTATTATTGATGATTATATAACGGTTCATTATCAATACAATTAATCTTAAAAATTATTACATCAATTATAATTTTATAATATATTTGTTATATATATATATAAGGTTAGAGGGGAACAACACTTATATGTCTTAGACGGCCTTTTTTTCCCTTCTAAAAATGGCTTAGACGGCTCGAAGCATGGCGGCTGTAATTTTTTTATTTGACTGATTTATAAATTTCTTTTGGCTAGGTTATGATATTTGATATTTTCTTTGCCAACTATGTATCTAATAAGAAGTGAAAAGAAAAATAAAACTGATAGGTGAAAAATATATTTTAAAAATAATTAATAACATTTATTTATTAAGAGATTACGAGGGTTACGTGTTCTTTTATTTTTTCATATTAAATTTTTTTAAATATAATATTTAAAAAATTATAAACAAATTTATATATGTAATAAAAATTTCCCTTTAGATGGTAAGTTTTGGGTTCCTATCGTACGAATTAGTTGAAAATGGGAGAATCTTAAGGTTTTGTTTGATTCGAAATAGAAATAGAATGGAAAGGAAATAATGTTGTTTGGTTTGACTATTAGAATCAAAAAAAGGAATCAGTATTATAGTGTTTGGTTTGTCACTAGAATAGAATAAAAAAAATTATAAGTTACCTTAATATTCTCATATTCAGTAAAGTTTAAATAATATCATTTAATTATTATTTTTTTATCAGACAAAATACATTATTGAAATCATTATTTTTCTAAATAATTACTACTTAAAAAGAAAATATATTATTAAAATTATTATTTTTCTAAATAGGGTTTAGGGTTTTGAGGTTTAGGATTTAGGAATTTAAGGTTTAGGGATCTGGAATTTAGGATTATATTTGTAAGTTAAGGTTTAGGGTTAAAATTATTATTTTTCTAAATAGGGTTTAGGGTTTTAGGATTTGAGATTTAAGGTTTAGGGTTTAGGGTTTTGGGTTTTGGGTTTTAGGTTTTGGGATTTGGGATTTGGGATTTGGGATTTGGGATTTGGGGTTTGGGGTTTAGGGTTTTGGGTTTTGGGGTTTATGGTTTGGGACTTACGGTTTTGGGATTTGAGATTTGGGGTCTAGGATTTGGATTTAGGGTTTTAGGTTTTGGGATTTAGGGTTTAAGATTTAAGGATTTGGGGTTTAGTGTTTTGGGATTTGGGGTTTATGATTTTGGGATTTAAGATTTAAGATTTTGGGTTTTGGGATTTGAGATTTAAATTTAGAGTTATATTTAAGATGGAGTAAAATTAAAAAAAATTGAGATAAAAATGAAATAATGATTTCTAAAAGGAAATAATGAATTGTAATTCCTTTTATTTCAAGAATCGATTCCATTTATGACTACTTTTTTAGCCCAATCAAACACACCATAAGTGAAATAGAATATAGTTTGGTGGTATATTCTTTACAACCATACACATTAGGAGTACATTATTAGTACTATATTGTATAAGATTTTCTCATAAAAAAATTTACTGTAAAAATTATAATATAGGTGGCTCATCTTCATTAATTTGTTTTTACTTAGATTAATTTAAACCACAAATAATATATATTTAATTTTTATTGATTCTTTAATATGTCATTATTCGTAAAATTATATATATCTTCGTTATTATTTAATTTTTATTTTATTTTTATTTAAAAATAAAATAAATATTTTATTTATTAACGTAAGTTCTAATTGATTTAATAACATATTTTATTTATAATAATAAATAAATATATCGATATTAATGCAATCCCATCATACGTACATATAGAACTATGCAATTTAATATGGTGGCAAATTATCTTAATTAAAAGCGTAAGTTGAAGTCTTTTAAGCACCTGTTTTTTGTGATTTAATTATTTGACTTTATTTTTAATTATTTTAAAAACATGTTATTTTCATTAAAAATATATGTACTCTGTATTTTTAAAATACTAAAAACATTTTTTTTACATTATTAAAAAAGTATATGTGGATTGTATAAAAAATAGATTAAAAATCAAATTTAATCAATAAAAAAATATACAATGAAATTAAATTATTTATGTGTAACAATATATTTTAAAAATAATATGAAGCAACCTCTTAAACTTTAAAAAAAATAAAATAAAAATTGATATGTAATAGAGCAAAGTGCCATCCTTATTGGGTTTTCCACCTACCTATATTGTTTGAAGTCTCTTGGTTTCTTATGATCTATGCATCCTAGTCCATAACAGAAAGTCAGAAGCTAGTCAACATTCCCGTGGAAAAAAGAAAAGGCCTTTATATTATTTAATTTTTTTTATATATAATGATATTTGATGTAATTTTATTTAAAAAGAGAATGTTAGTAACCAAAATAAATATATTTTTATACCATTAAATTTTAAAATTATTATAAAAATATTATCAATTTTTTTTTAATTTTATACTGTTAAATTTTACAAATGTTATAAAAATATCATCAAAATCAATCAATTAATGAAAGTTAATAAGAAATTTCATTTAAGTAAATAATATTTTTATAAAATTTGTAAAGTTTAATTATATGAAAGTAAAAAAAATTAATGATATTTTTAAAATATTTATAAAATTTAATAATATGAAAAAAAATAAAAATAAAAATTTGATGATATTTTTGTAACTTCAAAAATTTAGTGATAAAAAAAATATTTATTTTAAGATTAATAATAAACACTAAATAAATCACATTATATTATCTAATTTAAGTGCATGAATAAAAGTGAAATAAGAATATATATATATATATATTATTATTAAGCGTGTATAATGGGGTAAAGTAAGATTCAACGTCTTAAAGATGTTACAAAACTTTTTATTGTATGTTATCTAACTTGCTTTTAGTAATGGTTAAAAAGTTTTTTTTTTTTTTAATTTTGTGATAGGAATCTTTTGTAAAGAACAGGCTTTCCCCAGAGTTATTGGTTTCTTATCAAAGGCTTATCTTTCAAGGCAAAAGCTAAATTGTTTCTTCTTTTTGGTAAAAGTAGATTCTAGCTAAGCTAGGCCCTTAATCTATTGCTGCAGTCCCAATAAAGAAGAATATATATAATGAGTTTGTGTTAACTATGTCATAATGTATTTATTTGGCTATTGATAACCCATTTGATTAATGATAGCATCTCCACGTCATAATAAGATACGAGCATACAACAGAGGTTTTATCTTCAAAGTGATTGGTTTTGTCATTTGTAAATTATAAGTTGAGTTATTATACATGTTATTTATTTGATTTAATCTTTTAAATTTACAATATTAACATTAGATTTCTTAGTTATTAAAAATAATAATTTAAAGATAAAATTATATTATTTTAATAATTTTATTATTAAAATATTATTATATTCTATGATTAAAATTTGATTAAAATATAAATATTTAATAAAGATAAAAGTTAAATTTAATATAAAATTAATAATAACAATTTTTAATTAAAAATTTATTTAAATATATTTTTTAATTTTTAATAAAAATTATAAATCAATAAAATATTAAAACAAAACTATGGTGATTAAAAAAATATTACGATGAATATTTTGTGATTTTTTTATATTAATTTTTATTTTATTATAATTAAATATTCATATTTTAATTGTATTTAATCACTTAATAAAAAAATAAATATATTTTAATAGAAAATTTTATTAAAATAAAATAATTTATCCTTAATTAACTACTCTTTCATAATTAATTAAGAGATTAAATAATATTATTATAATGTAAAAACAAACTGAAATAATTGACATAATCTAATAAATTTGTATGATATTTTTTAAAAATTATAAAATCAATATTTGATATTGTGTCTCCTTACTAAAATATAGGGATCGTAGCTCTTGTTGTAAGTCTCATGTTATGTTTGTTTGTTTGTTTTCTTAAATTTATAGTATTATGAAAAATTAAATTTTTTAATCAACTTATTTATTTTATCATTAGGAAAATTTAATATATTTATAAATATTAAAAATTATTAGTTAATTTTAAATAAAAATAGATTTGTAACATCATGTTTGAACTTTATCACAAAATGAAACTCTTATGAAAAGATCATCATATTCATTATTATAAAATAATTGCATTCGTAATAAAATTAGAGAGGAAAAAAAGTTGAGTGTAGTTATGTTAATGAAGTTTTCTTGAAAAAAAAAATAAAAAGGTTATGTTAATGAAGTGGTATGGTTGCCTTTCCTGTGCATCGATCAATTTGATGATGATCACGTAATCATTGGAGTTCATTTGATGGGATCCGTTAGCCCAAAGAAAATGATAGATTTAAAGAGATAAATGGTACGTATAAGATTAAAGTAAAGAAAAATGTTAATATTATTAAGATAGATTAAAAATAATATTAGATTTATTAGTTAAAATAGAAGGTAATTAATTTAGAAGAAAATTTATGCAATGTGGTTTATCATATTGTCAAAGATGAAAGTATCTAACCTTGTTTGAATAAAACATAAAAAAATTAGTTAGTTTTATTTTGTTGAATAAATAAATGTTTGTCATATAAAATGAAAATTTGAAGGCTATAAATATGATTTTTATTTCTTCATTGTTAATCATCCTAAAAATAGAGAAAAATTTATATGAGAAGTTTTTGAGTAAAAGAATTTTGTGGAAAAATTCCCTTGAGCTTGTAATTGTTATTGTCTATCGGGTGTATGAGAAAATCATTGAGAGTTTGGTTGTAACAATTTTCACATAATAAATTTTGTTTTCTGGTTGTCTTTTGACAACGTAAGTGATTTTTCTCCAATTTGGAGTTTTTATTATAATTTTTGTGTTGTGTATTCTCTATTTCTTTATTATTTAATATTTTGCTAAGAAGGATCTTGGGAGAAGGAATTTTTTATTATACCATTTGATCCAAATTTCCTAACAACCGGTATCAGAGCCAATTTCAAAGAAAGAAGGAGAAATATCAAGAGTCAAGATTGATATTGAGAAATTTGATAGGAAAATCAATTTTGGCTTATGGCAAGTACAAGTCAAAGATTTATTGATCCAATACGGGTTACATAAGGCGTTAAAGGGGAAATCAGCCCTTGTTACTGGTATTGAGTCTAGTAAAAATAACATAAGTGATAGAGATTGGAAAGATCTTGATCTAAGAGCTACGAGTGCAATTCGGCTTTGTTTGGCCAAAAATATTCTTACAAATGTGTATGGAATGTTTATGGCCAAAGAACTCTGGGAAAAGCTTGAAAAATTGTATCAGGCAAAAGGCGTTTCAAATCGGGTGTATCTGAAAGAACAGTTTTATACTTTGCGTATGAATGAAAGAACTATTATGTCTAACCATCTCAATGTTCTCGATGGTATTGTCTCTAAACTAGAAATCATTGGAGTTAAACTTGACGATGAAGATATAGCTTTAAGGCTCATTTGGTCTCTTCCATTTTCTTATGATCATATGAAACCTATCTTGATTCATGGAAAAGAGAAAATAATTTTTTTAGAAGTTACTAGCAAGTTGTTTTCTAAAGAAAAAAGGCTGAGTGGTGGAAAAAATATTTTCGTGTGAAAACTCAACATTAGTAGCTGACAACTGAAAGAAAAACAATTTCATGAAAAATAAGATAGTGTGTTGGAGGTGTGGACAATCTGGGCACCTCAAAATAAATTGTTCGAAAGGTGGAGTTGATTCGGCAAAAAACTCAAATACCGATGGTGACGTTAACAGTATGTCTGTTTTCAAAGACTATAGTGATGCTCTTTGAAAAGGGCGTGTACATCCTCATGACATACCGCTAGTCTCTAAATATTGTCATGAATGAGAGTGTGTTATTGGTAGCGGGTCCACAAGTTTGCACACGAGCATTGGCTTTGTATAAATGCACGGTGTGTGGTGGAAAGGATGTCGATGACTAATGAACTCTCAGGAAAACCAAGTGTGAGAGTTGCATCATAAATTTCAATAAGTTTTTTTTCAACATGAGCCGATGTGAAATTCTTAGAATTGGTGATTAATTCTAAATGGGTGTACTCTTTATGGTATAGTATGATAATTCTCAGTGTAGAGAATTATGACTGTTGAAGTAAACAGTGTTGTAGTGATAACTATGTTTATTTTTAATCAAGGTAGAGATTGTTGTGATTGATTAAAAATAATATTAGGTTTTTTAATCAAAATAGGAGGTGTCTAATTTAGAAGAAAATTTATGGAAGGTGGCTTACCATATTATCAAAGATGGAGGTGACTAACCTTATTTGAATAAAGAACAGGAAAATTAGGTAGCCTAATTTTATTGAATGAAGAAATGTTTGGCATATGAAATGAGAACTTGAAGGCTATAAATATGACTTCATTTCTTTATTGTTAATCATCACAAAAATAGAGAAAAACTTATATGAGAAGTTTTTGAGTGAGAAAATCATTGAGAGTGTGGTTGTAACAATTTTTTACATAATAAATTTCTGTCTCTAATTGTCTTTTGACAACGTAAGTGGTTTTTCTTCAATTTAGAGCTTCCACTATAATTTTTGTGTTGTATATTCTCTATTTCTTTATTATTTGATATTATGTTAAGGAGAATCTTGAGAGGAAAAAATTTTTGTTATACCATTTGATCCAAATTTCTTAACAAATATGATGCAACACTAAATATAAGAACCGATTTTTTCATTAAGACCTAAGTTTATACAGGTAACAGAAAAAAATATTATAATGTACAAATATAAAATTATTGTATAAAGTTATAAATATTAATTTTGATATATTTTTTTCTTTTGTATCGTGAAACAAATATATGATTTTTAAATATACTATTATAAGCTCGTAATGCACACATAGTTACAGAAAATATTATCTTCAAATAATATATTTTTCATTTAAATAATATTTTTAAGTCAGTAAGAATTTAATTGAAAATTTATATTTTTATACATTTAAGTACTAAAATATCCTTGTTATGTAAATTTAATAAAATAAAAAATAAGATTAAATTTCACAATATATTTTGTTACAATTGTTAAGACCCACAAGAGGTTCAACAATCCAAAAGAGCTTTGACAATCTTTAGCGACGATACACCAAATGTAACATATTACATTCATTATATGTAACATATTTCTTACATATGTATATTTATATATAACATGTTATATTTATCTGAATTTTTTAAACCTTTTAATTACATCCAAATATATGCTTGTAAATAACATGTTACATCCCCTTTTACAAATTGATTGATTCAATTCCAATATACGATTTATAAATCCAACTATACATTTCTATATAATATGTTATATCTACCTTTACATGTTGATGTAATACGTTGTATCTATCGATAGGATCGTTGGAGATCTAATGAAGATGTAACATATTACATCTAATTGTAACATGTTACATCCACCTTCGATGAGATCACCGAAACTTTGAGAGATCATCGATAGGACTACTAGAGCTTCTGTGAGATTGTAAATAGAATGGTTGAAGTTTTGATAAGATCATCGGAGAAATAGTTAGGTCTTATAACGATGTTATTTTATTGAAATATAAAATAAGCATATTTTTATATATTATTGGATAACTTAATATAAAATTGTAAATTTTAAGATAAATTATTAGTAGTAAAAAAAATTTGATTAATTTATCAAAAATAATGATATTTAGGTAAAAAAAAGAATGATTGATTACAAGCTTACATATTTATAGGCTAGTAAAACTTAGAAGCCAAGCAAAATATATATATATTTTTTAAAAAATATGCTTAGTTTCTAAGATAATTACTTGCTGTACGTTGATTTTACTTACTCTCCATAAGTAGAATTTTGGAATATCCTAAACTTAAGTTATAAAAATATAACATTAAATAAAATTAAAAACTAAGAAATCTAATTTCTAAAAATATTAAAATATTTTTATTATTTGAGAGAATCATTCTGCTTTCTCGAAAAAATTCATCCCCAAGTTTGTGTTGAGCGTCAAGAATTTCTATGATTACATGCACTTCTAAAGTACTTATTGTAAAATGTTCTCCAAATTTATTTGATTTATTCATATGCTTTGTGTTGGCAAAACCAAATTGAGAAAATTCAAACAATACATGTTGGGTAAATCATTATTATTAGGTGATAAAAAAACAAAGTGAATACACTTGATGACGCAATCAATATTTTGAACCTCCATGTTGGGACGACTTCATCATGTATTAATTGATCCACCAATGTCAAATATTATAAATTTGGAGTTATTAAAGTATTGGTCAAGTACTTGTGCATCGTCAAATAAAAGTGGACTTGAGTCATCAAGACCCAATTGATGATCCCTTTTTCATGCATGAATATGTATTAGTCCACATCATTCTTGCTCTTTATCAAAAATGGTATCAAATGCCAAAGTCATCGTACGTCAATTAATATATATTAGAGTTAAATTCTACCTGTGTTAGTTAGTATCGCAAGTATTTATTTATAAATATTGAATATGTGCCACTAAAACGTGCACAATAAATAATATACAAAAGTAGAATTTAAATTTGACTAAAGAATAGTTACGGGCAAAACAATTTAACAAGTATTTAATGTATAAGTATCAAGCCTTCTTTATTCTAATTAATAAAAACCATATGATATAAAAAATAATATATAAATAAATAAATAAAACCACTTTTCTTAAAACTCCTTCTAAAATAAGCACATCTAAACTTACCTTCTAAGTAATCCTTTTGAGATAAATAGTTTAAAATGTATGATATTTACTTAAATTAATTACTAAAATACAACTCTTAATCACTTTTAACAAACTTATGCCAAACATCTTAATAATTTTCTTTAAATCATTTTTTAAAATTATAATTATATCCACAATATAAGAACAATGATGTAATTATATTTAAAATTGAGCATTTTTTTAATAATTATAACAAAGTAAAAATTATGTGATTTTTTTTTGTAAATCATCTTATACGTTGTTGGCATAAAACGTAATTAACTCATTTTTTAAATTATAAAATTTTGAAAATTAAATTATATAATTTAAAATTTTAAAAAAAATTAAAAATTTATGGTATATTTTAAAAATATATGTATAAATATAATTAAAAATTATGGTTAAATAATATTGTGTAGGAACACTTATATTAACTCGTAGTTTGATAGTTACCAATGAATTTCACTAATTATTTAGCTAAGTTTGTTATATTACTTTGTGAGGGCTTTATGTGACAATAGGTCACATTGGTCAATAGAGATTTTGGATAATATTTAGAGAAATAATTGGAATAAATATTTTTATATTAATATTTATATCTATATTATTTATATCGTTACTTTAAAAAAAAATTGTTATTTTATTTTAAAAAGAGTGTAAATTTGCATCATCATAACATTAATCTAATCTTAATGAATCCTTTTTAAGTAGAGTAGTCGATCAGTCGACCTTAAAACAGAGTAATGGGTACACAGGCAAAGCATATGTTGGAAATCTCTCTCTTTATTTCCGTATATTGATTTTAGAAGAACTTTGCTAAAATCCACGACATGTTTATTGGTGCATTGTCAGAGTCTGTGTTTATTTCTTTTGTCAACTTACAAGGCGAACATTGCTCTAATTAGTACTTGCATGAAACAATTGTTAAAAAATAAAATTATTAGTCTACTATCTCATTTAAAAAATTGTTATTTAATTCCCTAAAAATATATTATTTTAATTTTATCTTCAAATTTAAAATTCTAAATCTTAAATACTAAATCCTAAAACACTAAATATGACATAGATTTTAGAGATCAATAATAAAATTTCACTACCATATGTTAATAATAATTAGATATTATTTTGTAAATAATATTAAAAAAATTATCAAAAATATTTTTTATTGAATTTAAATTTTTAATATTAAATAATATTTTTAAATAATAAGTATGTAAAAAAAATTTTAATAACGTGTTATGTATAACTTAGAAAATAATAATTAAATTATATTATTTAAAATTCATTGTATATTATCTTAATAATATTAATTCATTCTATTTCAATTATATATCAAATAATATAATATTGATATTTTTTTATTTTAGTAGTGCATCAAACAATATAATAATAATATTATTTTATTTATATTTAATTCCACTACTAATACTATTTTCATTATTTTTTCATTATACAAACCAAACATGACCTAAATGAATGGAATTAAGATAATTTTCTTAAATTTAATTCACCTAAACCAAGTTATAACTCAACTAATTAATTTAATTTAAATTATATATAATTGTTAATCTAATTTATTTTTAAATAAATTTGGTTAAAATTTATGAGTTAGGTTATTTATATTTTTAAAAATAAAATAAAATAAAAAATATTTGTAATTTTGTTTAAAATTAATAAACAGAAAAGTATTATATTAATCTTTAAATTATGCTTGAAACTTATTTTATTAATCTTTAAATTATGCTTGAAAATGCACTTAAATTTTTAAAATTGTTGTCTTAGTCCTTAAAGTTTTATTATTCTTTAATACAATGGTGACCTATTAATGATTAAAGTTTGTGATAACTAAAAGACTTTGTATTCTTAAAATTGATTTTTTTATAATCCTAACTAACAAACAAATTAAATAAAGTAAAAGGGGTATTAACAAAAAAATGTAATAGAATATATGGTAAACCATAATTTTCTTATGTGTCCAAAAAATTTATGATTTTTTTGACCATTTAATTGTATTAAAATATCTTAAGTTCAATAACATATTCATAACATACCATATTTTAAAAAAATTGATATATATTAAATTATTTTAAAAACTCAGCATAATAAGTTTGAATTTTAGAGCTAAATTATACCAAATAAACCATTGAAAAATCTTAAAAGAGCAACAACCTTTTTCATCTCACATATATCATTTGAGAAGAATGCCACATACTTATTACACGTTCTTAATTATTAGTTTTTTTAATAATATTTAAGAAATATGACCAACTTTGTCTCTTCTTATTATAAATTATGAGAATTAAGATGCAAAAATCACAATTTTTGGACAAAACTACTTTTCATGATCATGCACCTAAAATAAAAATGTTAGCATATAATATATTTTTGTAAATCAAGAAAAAAAAGTATCTTTTAAATGAGTTTTTTATATTGAAGGTATCATAAGGCTTATTATGGAAGACTGCTCTCCAAGAAATCTACAACTGAACAAACTGTTAAGACCTTAGATCATCTTGTGGGATGGTAGTATTCGATCTTACGATACTTAAGTCAGTAATTGTAAAATTTAGGGTAAATAAGATCTCACTATAGTAATTATATAAAAAGAGAGTGATCAGTCGTGATTCTTTGTTGTAAGATGTAAGATATTTTGATATCATGTTATGTTATGTATATGTGACTATATATAAGAAAAAGAATAAACTTACTAGTTTATCCTTGTCAGATTATGACTAATTGTTGTGTCTTTATATATAATTATATGTTTTATATAGTTTTCTAATGTAGACATTTATCTTTGATTATCTGCTAAATAATATTTTAATATGATCAAAGAATAATTTTTAATTCTATATTTCTTTAAGATAATCAAAAGACAATTATTGGGTCTATATCATCTTAGATAATTATTTACATTCACATTTATATAATAATTAGACACTAATTATCCTTGGTTTATAAAGTTGTTTGTGATTGAGATCACTCTTTGATTATCACGTGGGATGTACCAAAATTATCCCAGTCGTTTTTATCATAAAATTATTAAAATATTGAGTAAATAATGATAAAAATTATTAAAATATTGAGTGAATAGTAAAATCTATCATTCTTTAATACATTTTATAACATGAAATTGATTAAATAACATATTTTATAATATAAAAGATTAATTGATACAAATCTCATAATATAAAGGACTTTTATGTAATTTTACCCTTTAAAATAACTATGAAATCATTTATTACTAATAATATGATACTTTAGTATTAAGCCAAGGTAGCAAAATAAAGAGGTTTATTTTTGACATTTAAGATTATTTCCTTGTAAAAAAAAAGATTCATAATAAAAAAAATTATTTTTTTTCTTCTTATTTTTAAATAACAGTTATACACTCACACATACATATAGTGATGGATTTGAACCCACACCCTGTGCCTACAAGAATTATATGTCATATTTTAATAATGATTGTTTAAATTCAAAATAATATTTTTTACTTATCTTTAAAATAAAAACTATATTAATTCATAAACTTTTATGAATTGTTTCATATCTAGAAATCTAATTTTTAATCAATTTTATGGTTTGTAATTCAATTTTTCTATATGTTCATTTTAGTAATAATTATCCAAATTAAGTACAACATTGTTGACTTATTTTTGAAATATAAACTATACTATCTCATAAAATATTAAAAATCATTTCATATATCTTTAGAAAATTCTATAAATCTAGTTTCTAAAAAAATCATGGTTTGTAATTTTGAAATTTTTATAGAAGGTTATACTCAATTAAACTCAACACAACTCACTTTAAAAGTTTACAAATTGAAAATTAGGAAGAATTTATCAAAAAAATAATATCTAATTTTTAATTTTTATTTCACAAAATTGAAATTAGAAATTAGCTATCAAATAATTATTTTCTAAAATATTTTGAAATTAAAAATTTAATTCTAAAACTCAAGAATTAGAATTTTAAAATTAAATTTTTTAATAAACACGACGTAAATATTTAAATAATTTAAATAAATTAAATAAAAAATTAAATTAACACAAATCAATTTATATATTAAAGAAATAAATTCAATTTATTTAAAAATCAGATAAATTAAATAATAATTTACTTAAAATAAACTGAAATTACTCCATTTATTTAACAACAAACCAAGGGTGTCTCGAGAAAACAAATTATTTGACTCCAAAGGTATATCTTGAGATTGCTGAAGAAAACTGGATGAAATTTCTCGGCACTCTGATTCTGAAGCCAGCTACCCGAATTCTATGCATATATGTTTAGGTTGGGTCTTAATTTGGTTGTGATATCCAAGATTCTGATTCTAAAAGAAATTAACACTTGGCAAACATGCTCAGTCTTCCATCTTCAAATATTCTGATCTATCACGTTTGAAATAGTTAAAAAACTAAATATATCAAAATTTTAATTAGTAGAAAACTGATTTTAAGTAATTGAGTAACATATAAAAAATTCATTAAATTGCAACTAGTATAATCACTGTCAATTCTTGTTTGGTATAAATAACACCAAGGCTATATATGCAGTTCCACTTCACTCGAGGGATCTAATTGGATTTTTCTTTCATAGGTGTTTACTACGAAATAAATTACATTTTTATTTTATTTTATTTTCAATGGAAGAAACCTCACCGATATAGGTGATAAGTATATTATCTTAAATCATATGTTAATATATACGAGATTAAATATTAAATACATCAAATTTAATATAACTATCTTTGTTTTAACGTATGGAAAAGATTAAATACTATCATATATAAAATACACATGTAACAACCCTCGTACATATTAGGCACCAACTTCACTAACCCACTTTTTTTTATATGTCAAACCATTAATTAAATAACATGTGTAACAACCATATATTATTATATATATACCTAGTACGTACCATGTTAGTACTCTGGGTCATCTAATTAGTAATACTAATCAGGTCACGGAACATGTGATGTAGCACGTGCCAACTTGCCAAACTTTCTTTCGGGTTTGGCCTAACTTATAGACAACTAGTCTAGCTTACACTACTGTGGACCTCGTGAAGATATTTTCTTTTTTTTTTGTGTTTTTTTTTATATCTATTATTGATATTGCTAGGTTTAATAATTCGATACTAATATTGTTCTTATAGTTAGTTATAAAAAACGGAGATCACAGAGTAGACTGGCAACGAAGAGCATCGATCATAGATTGACTAGCTTGTCGTTTATGGGTTGGAGGAGAAAGGCTAGAGATTAAAATGGAGGACGAAATGGGAGAATCTTGATCGAGCAGTTAAAAATGGCTGCAAGTGCGCCGTGAAAGAGATTCTTAAGGAAAATGTTAGGTTATGTCACTTGGCTTGGGAAACCCACTTGAAGTTCCTTCACTCACTTGTGTTTGGAACACGTTTCTATTTAATGATCTATATAATATATAGTTGATACTTATAAATTTAAACGAATAATTTAAGATATTATCAAATGAGACCAAGTGACCAACGCATCCTTTGATTCAATAAAAAAAAATTTAATACCCTCCCTTCAATACCTAAAAGCAAATTATTCTATCAATATTTAACGATAATATCAATTAAAAATAAATTTATAACATAAAATATATTAAAAAAATGATAGTTAAATTATGTTATCTTTAATGAAAATATATTTTAATCTTATATCTATTAAATAGAATTACACGAATCCAAAAAAGATTACATAAATCTATTATATTTATAAAAAAAGTAGCACAAGTTTATTGAACTTAATAATATAAACTTATAAAACTCTTTTTTGTAAAAATGGTTGAATTATGTTATCTCACTTAATAAGTATTAGTATAAAATATATTTTCGTTAAATATAATAGAATTTATAATTTTTCATCCAAATATCAAATTGATAAGTTAAAACTAAATATGAAATTAAATATTTGCTATATGTGTTTATGGTGACTAGTTATGAGAAAAATTGCATTATATGTGTCAAAATTAGAGGTATAAATTAAGATGATATGTTAATCAGATTTATAAAATAATTCATTAATTTTTAAAAATCATCTTATTTTGTCTTACTTAATTTTTAATGAGATAAGATAGTAATGAAATGATATTAATTGAGACATCTAATTTATCTCTAATGTGTCCAAATGAGATAAATAAAAATATAAAAATATTATAAATTATAGATTATAATTTAAGTTTAATAAGAAAAAATGTTATAATATATATTTAAATAATATTTAAATAAAATAAGATAATATTATATTATAAACATATTATATATAATAAATAAGATATGAGATTAGATGAAATAATTTATTTTATATATTTAATAAAAAAGACATATTTTTTTAGCCAAGTGATATAAATTAAAAAGAGTATTTTTTAAATATATATAAAAATTATAAAGTGTTTCAATATATTAAAATAATTACTTGCAAATATACATTATAACTCAACCAAGTAAAATTTATTTAAAATATATAAAAATTATAGATTCGGGTTTCAATTATGGTTTTATAAGTAAGTAATATAATTATTTAAAAAATAGTTATACGTGAAAATTTTGTCAGTTAGTTCTCTCAAGTGTTGAGCAGTCAACTAGTGACCAGACCCAATAATAGCTAGTACCTATTACGTAGGTGATGTAAATCATACTTTTAACACGAGGTATGAAAGCTTTAAGGCTTAATCATTATACTGTGCAACCTTTAATTTACAACATGAGGCTATAATTTAAATTTTTTAAAGCATTGTCTTGAATTGACCATCAAAATAGCCTGCCGACAGTAATCAATATTTCTACACTTTAAATGCTCTACTTTAATTATTTATTTTTACTTCCATATTTTACTTATAGACAATATTACTCATCTTAAGCGGGAGCATCGATCATATTTCTGGACATATAATAGATAGTTAATAAACTTTTGAGGAAAAAAAAAAGGATGATTTTATATGTATATAATATGATTGCATCCTTATTAATATGTCTAAATTTTATTAGTAATAAGATTCGTTATTAAATTAGTTACATATACTGTAATTAATAATGAAAAAATTATTTTTGAATAAATATATAGTGATAATGAGATAATAATGATGATACAAATGAGTCGAATGACTACTTTAGAAGTACTTATTTTGAGTGCATCTATCAAAACCCATATATATATTATTAAAGGGTATTCAAAATTAACAGTATCTTTCTTGGATGTTTTGATGAATGTGAACAGAAGTAGCCCATCTTAATTCATACTTGATACGTATCCAAGCATGGCCCAATTTACGAACAGTTGGGTTAGATCATTAACGGCTGCAGTATCTCATTGGGAAATTTTACTTACATCCCACAAAATCCCCTAAATGCATAACTCTAAGGCATATATCTACAATAATTTTATACAATGGGTTATGTATTTAGAGACTTGATGTAATTAGAATCATCCTAAATTGTTTTTAAAGTTTAATAAAATTATATTAGATAATATATTTTTTTGGTTTTGATTTTAAGATAATACTTTAAATTATTATCCTTAAGATTTTATTTGTTCTTATCAATTTCAATTTTCAAAGTATGTTGATCGATCATGATTATTAGATTCATGAAGAGTCATAGTGGTTGATTTATGGTCTTTATATTTGATGAATTATTATGATAGTTAATCATAACCATTCATCAATGCTAACTTGTGTTGATTGATGGTTGATCCATTTTAACTCGCATTGACTAAGGATTGATCACATTTATCAAAGTTTTTGAATTAAGATCTTGATCTTTGATTGATAATAAAATATAACTTTTATGAAATATAATTTTATTACTTGAGATTTTATCATTTGATTGTTATAGGCTGTTTTCATCCATGCATACTTCATACACAAAAAACTTCATTATATTTTGGAGATTTATTTGTTGAACTTTAATGTATCACCCTATTAATAAGAACAAATAACTTTTTAAAGATAATAATATTATATCATGTTTTGAAATTTTTATTAAATTTTATAAAGTCTAACAACAAGTTTTTATAAGTTTATTATTTTTTCCAATAAGGAGTACTCGCCACAACAAAATTTCAAATGAAAAAAATACTATTATTTGTTTTTTAAGCTATTGAAACCCTCTCATGGCTAGGGCTAGGTTATTATTAATTAAAAAAAATCTTAGAATTTTGATCACTCTCCGAAATTATATTTCCCAATGACAATAATTGACAATATGAAAAACGACTGATAATCTCTATATTATATGTCAGTCGTTTTTACCGATAGATATTTAGTGGTTGTATATTCTTGCTCGTTCTTTCCTCCATAAAGTGTATTGATTTTTCTAGTTATATATTATTCTTCTTACATTTTCCAATGAAAAGATGTGACTCTGATTCTCTATTTGCATAATAATCTCTTAACCATGCATTTCATATTTCTTTAATCATCACGGTCGTTGTTCATAAAAGATGTATAGTTATAGAGTAATTAAATTGCAAAAGTAAAAGTATATCAATTATTTATTATATTTTTTTAATTAATTGATATTATTATTTAGTAAAATTATCTATATAAAAATAACTTGTAAACTTTGATTATTTTAAACATATTCAACTTTGATGAGTACTAAGTGTTATATTTTAATAGATTGATATTTTAGGAAGCTCATCCTATGAAAAAATTGATAAAATAATCCGTTTGTTTAGTGTTTTAGTGTAATTTAATCTATTTGTTTAAATATATATCATTTAAATATTTTAAACATATAATTGGTGTTGATTAAAGATAAATTAATATATTTTATACCTTGTTTGTGATATATATTAGGTAATTTTCTAATTCATCATAAAACTTATATTATCTTTTTCTTTGTCAAAATTGCTTTTTGATTTTTGGGTTTTTGTTTATGACTATTATTTAATGTGTGTTTTGTCGTAAAAGGAAAAAAATTCTTTTTTGTTCTGTCAACAAGACAGAGCTATTCTCTACAGAGACTGTGATGTTCCGATTCACACAGCTAAAGAACATGCCTAGGAGCTTTTCATGTTTTGATTCAAAACGAAGAGTTAGATTTAGCTTAGATTAGGAATTAACGAGAGGATGTATTAAATTGACAAAAATCTCCCTACAAATAAATTCTAAAATGCATTTATTCTCATAAAATATTAAAATAATAATTAAATAATGAAATTTGTCATTCTCTAACTCTTCTGTGTACAATCAAAATAACTAATTGACACAACTGGCACACCTAACTTAAAAACAAAAGATCAAAACGGCACTTTATCATTAAATTTAGGTGAGTTTTGGGTTAATAAGGGTTTGGTTTACTTCACTGAAAAAATCAAAATGAGTTCCAAACTTGGTGTAAAAACCGCCAAAAATATATGCCTTCAAAGTTAAAAATACTTTTTTTCCCTAGAAACAAAAATACTAATTTCAAAATTTAATGTATTTTTTCACAAATAACAACTTAGTATACAAGAAGATAAATATGATTTGTAGATGTCAATATCAACTATCGAAAAGCAAGTATGAAGAAGATTAACAGGCTATAGTTGTAAGGCTCGTTGTACTTGTATTTGTGTAAAATTGATTAATACGTATCAATAATTTACATGCGTATATAGTTATGTACACTTTTGAGTATGTTTATACATACCACGAAGATAGTTTTCATAGTATGTATGTTAAGTTGAAAGTGTTGGTTTTCGATGAGCGAAGCGACGTTGTCACTTTTGTTTGGTTTGTTTCAAGTGTAGGTATTTATTAACTCTATTCAATAATTTTTAGGAATGAAAAAAATGTGATTTTTTAACACCTCACTAATAAACTTACCACTACCTTTAGTGAGTTTATTGGCGAGGTGGCCAACAAGGTGCCAAATATAAGCCCTATAAATATTCTATTCATTCTTCTCTAATCTACTCCTTGTTCAAAAGTTGAAATTATGTTAAAATACACATTGATATTTATATCTTATTTTGAAATTATTTTGGAGAGTAATTTGTTTTTGTGAGTTTAATAATCAAATCGTAATCTATGTGAATACATGGTTTGAATGTGTGTATTTTGTACGCAATTTGATATTAACAATGGACTATGTGTCTCGTGAGATTGTAAGTTGATACACTTACTATTATAGATCATTGGCTTTCAATCACATCAGATTAGGTGGTGTTAACTATGGAAGACATCAGCGTTCGAGTGTTGAAGCAAATAGTTAAGAAATCATAAAATAAAGAACAATAATAGGCGGTTTGGATGGAGATCTTAACTGATAGGTAATATTGATTTTACTACCTATTAGTAATATAAAGTATTTAATGTGTAGTGAATTATTTATTGTTGAGTGATTGTCTTAAGCAATCCGATGATGTTACCATATATATATACAGTCTCTATATGAGTTTACCTCATTATATCGAATATTTTACATGATCTAAGTTTGTATTAGTACAATTCAAGTATAAAGTGTGTATGTTTTAACATACCATTAGCTCATAGTTTGATTAGAAATGATTTATTATTTACCTATTTTCTGTTTGACATATAGTATATGTTATTAAAGTTTTGTGTTTTTGATATTATATTGTTTGTGTTTTTGCTACATGAATTGTATAAGTATTGTACTGTTCTTTTCTTTACGAGTTATAGATGAATTCTTTAAGAATTTGTATCTTCTTATTCTGATTGTATATTGAGTTGTAGACTCTTTCAATTTATATCAAAATTAGTACACCATTTTAGGTTTTAACCACAAGTGAAAGGACATAATGGAATAAATCAAATATGAGAGAGAAGGGGATAAAACATAAAGAAAAATCTATAGCAGTAAAATTGAAATGTTACATAACAATAAGATAAAATAATTATAAAAAAATAAAAATGTAAAATCTTACATCGAAAACACGATCGGATCACGAGAAAAGGAAAAAGTAGTTTTGGACCTAAAAGGTACTATTGAAATTGTTGGAACTCCGTTGTAATTTTTTTATTAGAATATTTTTCTTATTATTATTAAATAAAAAAATATATTGGGTCACTAATTTTTTCTAATAAAATTTATTTTTTTAAATAATAAAAATAAAATTTAGTAAATTGTATAATTTAAAATAATAAATTTTTATTATTAAAAAATTAAATTTATTATTTCACATCGTTAAATTAAATTATATTTGTTTAATATTAAACGTCATTCGATTGCATATCTTTAATATTATTGTTCAATAAAGCATGTGTTATTGATATCATTTATTATCAATCCTACGTCATATTATATATAAAAATATATAATTTTATAATATACATATCTAATTTCAATAAAATATTAAAAGATATAAAAATTAACATAATATTAATAATTTTTTTATATAATATTATATTAATGACAGTCACAATCTATGTATCTGTGTATAATATTTATGATAAATAATAATTTATCAAAATAAAAGAGAAATAATTATAATCCCAATACATAAATTTCCATACTTGGATTATTAATAATTTATTATTTAATTATACAAAATTAACATAAATCATTATAAACAACATAGGTATTTATACTATTTAAGATAAATAATTATAATTTAAGTTATTATTTATATTTTAACTATTAATAATCTATACAAAAGAAAATTTCAAAAAATTACATAATATATAATTGTAGTAATTACTTTAAAATATGCTAGCAATTTTATTTTAAAATTTATGAAGTGTGAAAAATTTGGTGGTTAAAAAATAAGATTTTATTTTCATGTTACATTTTATTTGAACTTTCTATTATCAGTGATGTTAAGGGTGTCAAAAAACTAGGCCGAATCGAATTAAACCAGAAAATTAAACCATTTCGAACAATTTTATAAATTAAAAGATTTGGTCCGATTTGTATTAACTAAAATATTTTTTCAAATGATCCGATCCGATTATATTAATTTTTAAATCAGTGAGAACGAATCTGACCGATTTTAATAATATATTAAATTTCCTATATCATTTCTCACAAACCGTTGATTAAATTTCTCATATTTTAATCAAAGATATATAATTAGATGTATAATATTTATGCATTATTAACCAGACTAAATCATTAAAAATTGTTAACAAAACCGTCAAAATTGTTTAGTTATAATATTTTTAATAACCAAACGATTCGGTTAATTTTTTTTATTCAAAACTGGACCATAGATACTCCTAAGTGATATTACTTAAAAAATCAATAAATTTAAACACATTATCTCAGAGTATTCTCATACTCCTCAATTGGTGGATACATAGAATTTTAAAACTAGACTATGGACATCCATAAGTGATATTAGATATATAGGATTTTACTATTATGCATACACAAGTGCAAAATCTACCTTTAGATATTACAAGTTTAATTTTGATACCACTTGTCATGATAGATTGTTAACAATAAGTTTCATCATAGTTGATTATTATAGGTGATTATGTTATGCTTAGACAAATTATTTGATAGCTCATTCGGTGAAATTTGTTAAGGAATAACTTTTTTTACCACAATTCAATACACTATTAATATGTAGAAGGAGATAACAAAAATATTATTGATGTTTTAAACCATCAATAACATGAACACTATTATTTATAAGTTATGGATATAATTCAATTCACTTAATTGTTATTTTATCATTTCTTAATAATCTCTCTCAGGTAGATTTTGTGTTAAAATAATGAAATAAACTCATAAATTAATATATGAGTATCGTTTATTTCAATCTATAGAAAAAATCAAACCGGATGAATTAACTATTAATATTTGAAATGGTTACCAAAAAGAATATCAAGACTTATGTCTTATTTTGTAAAAAAAAACTTTTATATATAGTATATATTTATATAAATTAAGTATTATTTTTATAATTATAAGTGTTAGGATGTTATTTTATATAATATTTTTAAATAGAAGAATTATATCGTTGATCTTTAAAATTTATTAGATATAATATTTTGATATCTTAATTTTTTTGTAATATGACATATATTATATTTTTAAATTTAATAATTTAAATTTAAATTTAAAAATAATAAATTAAATACATTAAATTTTAAAAGTTACAGAATAAAAAATGAAATTTTTTTTATAACACTTTAATTCTTATTGTTATAATAAAATTTAGTTTAATTTTTAAAATTAAACTAAGTGTATTGAATTTAAAAAAAATAGTTGATGTAATACTATGAAAAAATTTAATAAATCAAAATCTTAAATTTGACAGGGACCAACAATATGGTTCATACTTTATAAATATAAAATTGAAAAATTAACTAAAATAACATAATTAAATTTATAACAATAAATTGAATCGGAAGATATATGAATTAATGTTAGGATATTATTTTTATTAATAATAAATTTTAAAAGTATTAATTTTGTAATTTTTCTTCCAAAATTTAGCTCGAAATCCAAAATTTCAGCAAAAACGCGCAATTGCTAGCAATTCAGTTTAATTCATAAATTCAAATGGCGGGAAAGTAAACTAAAGAAATTAAAGGCGGCAACAAGATCCAACTATGGCTTTAGATATCAAAACTCAGAACCTCACCTCACAAACAAACGAACTAATTTCCTTTCCCTGTTTTTCTAAACCACAAATACTCGTTCGTTTTACGGCAACTATGGATCACCAGGAGAATCCAATTTCCACCGCTAGAAGAAGCTTAAAGAGGAAGCTACATCTAGAACTCCAAGAAGAACAACAATCTCTTCCCAAGGTTCTGATTCTTGACCCCGACGAAGCACATCGAGATCTGCCAGCTGAGATTCGCGCTTATGTGCGTGTCCTCGAGTCCACCTTTTCTTTCTCCGAATTTAATCGCGCCGCTGCTAAACGAGCCACGCACGCCCTCTGTGACCTCGCCAAGGATGGTAAAAGCAAAATTGATTTCCGATAAAATTGTTTTTGTATCTGTTAATTCATTACTCTTTGCGTTCGTTGATCTTCGACCGTATTTTTTTAAATATCTGAAATGTCATTGATCTGAACGCCAGAGTTCCTAGCGTTGTTAATATGACGTGTTATTTGGTAACTGCTCGAACTGTTTCTGCAGAGGATATGGTGGATTTTATAGTGGAATGTGGAGCAATACCGGCCCTTGTTAAACATTTGCAGTCACCGCCACTGCCAAGTAATGTTGACGGTGGTTCCGTTCCTTTTGAGCACGAAGTAGAGAAAGGAAGTGCTTCCGTACTTGGGCTTCTTGCTGTTAAGGTGATCCGATTCCTTCTTCTAGACTACATTTTATGACCTACTTTTTGGAAATTTTGATCTTCTTTTATTGGAATATTTTTTTCTTCTAAAACATTCAAAAATTGAAATATCTACGGGTTATGTACTAAATTGTTATGCTCTGATTTGAAACATATTGCTCACCTGTTAGTTGTTACATATTTAATGGTACTGAGATATTACAATTTAAACATATGAAGCATTTTTAGTGGGGGATTTTTTTTCTCCCCATCTGATTCTGATGTGAACAAAATAACTGTTGAAAGACATCAATATTGATAGCTAAGATTTCATTGCTCAGTTTATGTAGTCAAATATTTTATTTTCAACAGGTCGTTCATTTTCTACATGATTAATAATGCTGTGCATGATTTTGGAACGGCCATAAGTGTGATATATAGGGTGCTCTCAAATCTCAATTGGTCGCTGTTTCTGAGTTTTATTTATTGGCTTTGCTTTTTCTTTTACAAAGGTTGCATATTCATCGATGAATTGTCTGTTTGCTTTACTTTAAACAGTCAGAGCATCAAAACCTTATAGTTGATGCTGGAGCATTATCACATCTTGTGGACCTTCTAAAGAGGCACAATAGTGGCTGCAATGCTCGGGCAGTCAATGGTCTCATTAGGAGAGCAGCTGATGCAATTACTAACCTTGCTCACGAAAATAGCAGAATCAAAACTCTTGTCAGGTTTGTTTCTATTTGTCTGAGTTTATGAAAGCCACACTCTTGATGAAGGCATTGTATAAACTTCTGATTTTGTTTTCAGAATTGAAGGTGGTATTCCCTCACTTGTTGAACTGCTCGAGTCCTTTGACACAAAGGTACAAAGAGCAGCTGCTGGTGCCCTGCGAACCCTTGCATTTAAAAATGACGAAAACAAAAGTCAGGTAAAATGAGTTTTACATGTTCTAATAATTGTTTTTTATTGCTTTCACTTAAGCGGTTAAATTTCCAAGTTTCAGATCATCGAATGCAATGCATTACCTACCCTTATACTAATGCTTCAATATGAGGATGCTGCTATACATTATGAAGCGGTATGCTCTACTGACTGAACTATTGTGTTGCCTTTAATTTTATCATTAGAGGTTTATTTCTCCTCTTGCCTCCATACGCAGCCTTATTAATGTAGTTTGGCAGGTTGGTGTGATAGGTAACCTCGTTCACTCATCTCCAAACATTAAGAAAGAAGTTCTTCAAGCTGGTGCTTTACAACCTATTATCAAACTACTTAGGTAATAATGAACTTTGTATTTTGTTAATCATCAGACTTTTTTCTTCTTTAAAGACAACAATTTGTTTTTTAAATTGATGATTATATTTTAGATGATTTCACAATAAAATTCTTTTAGTTTCAAGTTATTTTATTTAATCAAACCTTATTGTTGTTACATTAACTGCCTAGAGTAGATCTCCATGTTTAGAGAGCCAAAGAGAAGCAGCTTTATTACTTGGTCAATTTGCTGCTGCTGATTCAGATTGCAAGGTAGAACTTAATCTCACTCTAGTGTTAAAGAAACAAACTTTTCTTGGAAAGGAACACCATTCCTATTCCAAGTAGGTAAAATTTATTTACTATAAATTTTGTGACATTGATGGGGTTTTGCACAGGTGCATATTGCTCAAAGGGGAGCTGTGCGGCCATTGATTGAGATGCTTCAATCTTCTGATGTACAGCTCAGCGAGATGTCAACTTTTGCACTGGGGAGGTTGGCACAGGTATGATTTCTTTGATCCTTTATTTTCTTTACATTTACACAGACATAATGAAGAAGCTATAGATATAAGCTTTTTGCCTTGCCTTTCCCGATAGAGTTAAAATTTGCCTTCAAAAACCATTGGCATTATATGTTTAGTATGCGTTCTGAAAGTTTATTTTTATTTTTGGCATTCTCATATATTTTAAAAGAAATAAAAGATTAACTTAACCTACGAATCTAGCTATTGCATTTGTGTTAATTGCCGTAAAAATAGTCATATTTGGGCAGACAGGCCTCCTTAAACTGCCATGCCTTTTGGCCTTTTTATTCCCTTTTTAAACCTTGCGTTTTTGCTTACAACTGGATTTTATTTTCTATACATTTGTTTAAACATACAAGATTTGAGTTCCTAGCTTGCTATATATTCCTCAGGATACCCATAGTCAAGCTGGCATTGCTCATGAAGGTGGTATACCTTCTCTATTGATGCTTATTGATTCAAAACATGAATCGTTGAAACATAATGCTGCATTTGCTCTATATGGTCTAGCAGATAATGAGGTAAGTTTCTCATTTTAAATTCAATATGCAACATGTTGATCTTTATTAAACATTTGATGATCAATTAATGACACTTTGATTTTAGTAAAAGAAACCAAAATACTAATTTGGATATATTCTCCAGGATAATGTTGCTGACCTCATCCAAGCAGGAGCTGTTCAAAAACTCAAACATGGGGAATTCATTGCCCAAGTACTTTTTTAAAATTGGTTTTATTTGTTACTTGTAGCCTTGAAATTTGTTCAATTTTTTTTAATCATTCGTAAAATTTGTTGTTTTTTAATATCTAATATGCAAAAATTGCAGCAAACTAAAGATTGTGTGGCTAATACAATAATAAGATTAGAAGAGAAGATTCATGGACGAGTATGTTTCCTCCCCTACAATTTTGTCGTTTTAGCTAGACAATACTTGAATTTTGATTTGCAAACCACGCAATATAGCTATGTTAGTTTTGGATATATATATTTTTAATTCCATTAATATTTATTTTGATAGGTATTAAACCATTTGTTATATTTGATGCGGGTCTCCGAGAAGATGATTCAAAAACATGTTGCTTTGGCACTTGCCCATCTTTGCACTCCTGGAAATCTGAAAACCATTTTCATCGATAAAAATGGTAAAAAATTTGGAACTGTAAACATTTGCTGGTATTCTTAAATTATTGCTTCAATATTTGATTACAAAGGAGAAAAATGAAGCAACATAAAACTCGTTGTGATTTTTTTTCCATATATTTTAATTCGATAACCAACAAATACTTGATAGAGAATTTTCTTTTAAGTTTTAAAAGAATGTAATTTATTTGTTAAATGGAGTTATATGGACAAATCTTTCTGAATTTTGCTATCTCGTACCACTATATTCCCTTCTCGACAACCTCAAACATCAACATGCTTTATATCAATCATTGCGTCCTATTATAGGTTTCTTAGTATAGCTATTTCAGCTAAATGTGTTATATCAATCAATGAAGCCTATTATATAATCTTGAGTATAACTCTTTTAGCTCCGTACACTCGTTTGGGCAGGTATAGACTTGCTGTTGGGGCTTCTTGAGTCTACTAGTCTGAATCAAAGGCGGGATGGTTCTTTGGCCTTACATATGTTGGCTACAAAAGCTAATTCTCTCTCTCCTGTTGATGGAGGTCCTGCATCACCACGTATCCAGGTTTTTATTCAGTCTTATAAGTTTGACTAATCTCTACCTAAACACGGAGTAGTTAACTTGCCAATGGCCAGTGCTCTCTAGAGGTCAAATGAACTGTATTACTCTATTTGGGATTCGATGGATGGCTGATAGCTATTTAAACGGCTCAGCTCCATGTTCCCTTCAAAAACAGCAGAGGATATGGTATTTTGGCACTCTTGTCAAGTTCTCCAAATGATTGACTAAGTGTTGCTTGTAAATTGAAGTTTGTATAGGTTTTGGTTATTTCAATTTGTTGTAATGGTGGTGTTTAAATTGTACTTGTGCGTTTAGTACCCATAATATTATTGTAATTTTAAAATTTCTCTTTCCTTAGGTTTACTTGGGTGAGCAATACGTAAACAATCCCACTCTTGCTGATGCCACATTCTTAGTTGAAGGTGGGAACTATTCTTGCGTAAAATGCTTCTTAAATTGTTAATTTATTAAGAAATAATAATATTGTTACTATTATATTTTATTGCAGCTGATGTGTTTTGGATTTTGCTGTGTAACTAAGTGTCATTTTTTAAAATGTTATCTTTTATCAGGTAAACGGTTTTATGCGCACAGAATTTGTCTGCTTGCTTCTTCCGATGCATTTAGAGCGATGTTTGATGGTGGTTATAGGGTAGGTTCTGCTATATCTCACTCTATAAAATGTCCCTCTTGGAGGTGCTTTTAATCGTTCTCTCTATAAAATCCTTCACTTTTACTAAGAAGCATTGGATTGTGAGATCCAAACTCTGTATTAGCAGTTTTGCACAAACTTTGTATTTGCTATACATGTCCCATTACATTATTGAGTAGTGTCCATAAACTTATTTGATAAACCGTTTTGCAGGAGAGAAACGCTGAAGACATTGTGATTCCCAACATAAGATGGGATGTATTTGAGTTGATGATGAGGTAAAATTCTTATCCTTCAAACTCTTTAATATCAAATTTCTCTGCTTCTTGCAGATAATTGATCTTTTTTTATCCTCTAGATTCATATACACGGGTTCCGTAGATGTCAGTTTACATATGGCTCAGGATCTTCTCAGAGCTGCTGATCAGTATCTTGTAGATGGTCTAAAACGTCTTTGCGAATATACCATTGCTCAGGTAGGGTTTGATAATTGGTCTTCTTTTTATCCTTTGGGTTTGATAGACTTTCATAATTTGACTCACTATTAACAACTTTATCATTTACTTTCTGAAGGATATTTCCGTTGAAAATGTCTCACTTATCTACGAGGTATCAGAGGCTTATAATGCTTCGTCACTTAGGCAGGCTTGTATTATCTTCATATTGGCGCAGTATGATCAATTGAGCACCAAGCCATGGTATCCAATGTTTCTTTAACTACCTTTTCTTGCTCTACCTTATGCGTGTTAATATTTGAGCTTTCATGAACCAAATATTACATAATAGCTTACATGAAGATCAATATTCAGGTACACCCGCTTGATTCAACGTATCATACCAGAGATTCGCAGAGTTTTTGATAATGCACTTATCATGTCCATTCAAAATGATATGCGGCACTCGTAGATTCTCCGGCCAGAGTTTCGATTTTTTGACTAGTATGTATATAACTTTAAAGGTAGATTGTTTGGTATTTGTTTAGGTTTAGTTTCCGATTCTTGCTATGTGATAATCCCTTGTAATTGTTAGAAATGCTAAATACATTCAAGTTGTCATTCACATTAATTAATTATAATGTGTTATTTGACAATTTTTTTTTATCTTGTGTTTTCATACAAGTGGTGTTTATTGCGTATAAAAGTGTCAAATGAGTTAAATTTTTTAGTTTGGGTAAGTTTAGAATTATAGTTTAATTTATCTAAGTTTCATGTCATTATATTTATTTTTAAATGAGAATGAGTTGGATTAGTTAGATTATAATTTGTTTTATTCATATTTTTTTAACATAAATAAAAAATAAAAATATTATAATTTTGTATAAAGAATAAACTTTTTAATATAAATATTATATTTTTATAAAATAAAAAATTAATATAAATAATATATTTAAAGTGTGTTTTTTATAATGAAATTATAGTAATTATCTTTGGACAATTATTTTTTTGATGAATTCTAGGGTTGGTTAGGAGTTAATTGAGTTGAGTTTTTAATTTATTAAATTAATCTTAAATGATTTGAATCAAACAAGTTCTTTATTTTGTACCACTAATTATATATAATGATGGTTATTCCCTAATCCACAACTACAAAAATAGGCTGACGAGGTAGTATGATGCGATCGCCTTCCTCAAGCACCTTATCCCCTAAAGAAACAAAGTTCAATCCCTTTGCTTTTTCATGGTTAATGGAATAGACTTTAAATTATAACCTCATATTGTGCCTGATTACGAAATCCACTACGGGCCTGTTTGGACTTTTGGATGCATAATATGGCTTCTCCCTTAAAAGTACAAACTATTAGTAATTACTTTAAGTGATTTGATTTACTTGAAATCATTTTTAAACAAAAAAAAAAACAGATTCGAAAAGCACATTTGAAAGTGCTTGAAACCATTTTTAATTTGAACCATTCATAGCATAATTACACCACGTAATACCACTTATAGTCTATCAACCTAAGTAGTATTATTGGCCCATAGTGCTATACAGAATTCCTAAGCACACATCTTCACACAAATTGTCATTAACTAACCTATGTTTCAAACAGTACAAACAATCAGGTATCCTAACTACATTGTATTTTTGAAAATTGTGTCATGATACACTGAGATGATTCTACATCTTCATCTTTGTTGGACCAACCCTCTTTGATCCCACATGCTTGGATTGGCCTTTCAATTTGCAATTGTTCCTTGGTTTCGTTGTCTAACTTCCAACAATATCTTCCAAATGTGTCCTCGCTTACTTGAAGCCTGAAATCAATAGTAAACAAAAACTTCATCTCCAACTTGTTCAACTCTCCTGTGCTTACTCCTCCAACTTTGGCATAGTATGCATTGTTGAAGAATCTGTGCAACAATGCAGAAATCTGTCTTATAAGTTTCGTGCTAAAATGGAAAACAATTAATAACACATTACAACTATGCAATTAAAGGGCACCCATTATGGAAGCTATGTCATTGCCCTACTAATTCATCAAATATAATCATCTGAATCAACTCTCTCTTTGTAATGAAGTATTGAAAATTTTCTGTCGACCAAGCACAATGTCCAGCTCTATAAGTCAAATGCAAATAACATTCTTTATGGATAAGAAATCAAACCTTGGGTTACTAAGATAGTTGGATCAAGCATAGAAGAGATTCAAAATTTCAAACACCATAGATCTACTCTTCTAAGCGTTTCTTTGCTTGTGTTTATATTAAACATGGTTTTAGTTATAACGTACTTCTTTCAGCAAGTACAAAATGTGCGTTATGAGCCTTGAATGCACTTTTGATAATTTTTTTG
This sequence comes from Hippophae gyantsensis, assembly GCA_030763125.1. Lineage (NCBI taxonomy): Eukaryota > Viridiplantae > Streptophyta > Magnoliopsida > Rosales > Elaeagnaceae > Hippophae > Hippophae gyantsensis. The sequence continues at coordinate 7,933,815 of CM061032.1, forward strand.
TTTGGTTCTGAAGCATTTTTTACTGTCGTCAAAAGCTAAGTAAAAGCAAACAGACCCTAACAACTTCAATTCTGCTATTTTATAAAATCTTGGGTGCAACTGAGGCAGGGACCTTTGAATGTTAGGTTAAAATGCTCCACAAAATTAAAAGAAACCATTCAAATAAACTATCTAGTTTGACTATATCTCATGCAAATATGCAATCTATTTATAAAAAAGCACTTACGCATCATCCATAAACTTTGCAGCTAGCATCACACTTGTTATTATTAGCCGGTGAACATTAAGAGAAGTTAAATGAACCTCTGTGCACTGAATATATCTATCCAGATAGACATGTGCGGCAACAAAGCATGACGGACTACACCCCGAGTACTTGAAGATGCGCTCAACATATTGTCGAATGCTCAAACAAGGAGCTCTTAAACCATGAAATATAGTAATAGCATTCGTAATCTGTGTTGCCTCCAATAGCATCTCATTTCTATGAACATATCTTTCAAGAAGTGAAGAGAGAAGTGATAAAACTCGCGGAAATTTCTTGACCTTTTTTCCCAATTCCTTGAGCCCCAAAGAGATGTAAACATCTGAGAAATCATTCTCGATGTCAGCTGCTACAGTTCCCATAGCAGATCTGCAAAAAAAAAAAAAAAAAAAAAACACACTGATGTAAACAATATGATATATTTCCAAGTAACTAGATCTTATGTAAAAACTAGTCTATTTGAAGTAACATGGAAAAGATTGCATAATCTGCGAAAATAACTACATAGTTATACAATAATTTCATCATTTTTAAGAGCAGAGAATGCCCATTTGTTAAAAGCTATGTTACTTACATGGAGTGTTTACAATTTCTCTTTTATTAAATTGGCACAAAAAATATCCTATTGTTATCAAATCAAGCTGAGACTTCAGCCTGTCATCGAGATTACCAAATAGAAGTGTTCCATCTCAATAATCAAGTAGACGAATCAACTAATAGAAACACAGAATTGATTAATTTTATATCAACCAAACACTGTATTAAGGCAAATTAGGCAGTAAATTGATAGAAACCCAGAAGAGTAAATTATAGAACAAGACATTATTCTGGTTTGCCCAAACCTAATAATTACTTACCCACAAAGAGGAATTACTTAAAATACAACAAACTAACAAAACAAACCAGATTCTGGAGGTAAACATACAAGTGATAAAAACCCAGAAGAGTAAATCCAGAAATTCAAAGAAACAAGCAAACCCACCTAGAATTTAGTTTATTTCGTCAAATCCCTATGAGATCTAAGTGAATGTGGTTGTCAATGAAGAAGATTCAGAAGAAAAATGAAGAACTTACAGAGATTATTGAAGAAAGTAACTCTATATACAGAAGAAGTAGCTTGTTCAGCATAGAGTTACAAATAAGCGCGAAGAAGATGGAAGTGAAAGATAGAAATAGAACTGCGTTGTTTTTGTTTTGTTTAACAGAGTGAGAATGGGCTTAGTTTTTATCTTTGACCCATCTCTCTCTTCTGATCTTTTTTGCCGCACAAATAAATTTGCTTTCTTTTAGTAATACCCATTCTCTTTTTCTCTGTCTGTCTCTTTTTCGCCAATTCACATGGAATGAAGCTCTTTTGTTTCTTTTGTAACAACCAAGTGACCAACAACTCACAGGGTGTTCTATTTCTCTCTCTCTGATTCACGTAAAATAGAAGGGTTGTATTAATGTACTATGGTCTTCCGGTAGTGGAATCTACCTAGAAAATTTACCGGTTGGCAGGACTTTCTTAATCCATAACTCTTAATCTCAACTTTTTCCATCAAAATTCAAGTGGCTAGATATCATTTGAATTCTTTGATTTTTTTGGGTTCTAATAAACCCATTTTTGCTATTATTTATTTTAACTAAACAGATATATTTAACTTAATAAATAATCTAATAAATTAGTTTAAATTAATATATCTAATCTAATTCAACGAATTTGTATAGAATTATATTAATATATTTAATAATCAGATTGAATTTATATTAAAAATTATTAAAATATATTTAAATTTAAATATAGATAAATTTACGGATTATATAACACGTTGTAATTTAATTCAGAACGAATTATTATTAAAATTATAAATAAATATATGTTTTATTTTATAATTTTTTATATTTAAAAATTATATATATCATAATTTTTTAAATTAAAAATAAATATAAATGTTAAATTTTTATAATAATTTAATAATTGTTCAAATATCTTTATTATTTTTTCTTAGTTGAAGTTATAAATAATATATTTTAGTAAAGATATATAAGTTAAAATTTAAATGTTATGTATATTATGTTTTATATATAATAATAATTTATAAATAAATTTTAATATCGATATGATATGAAAAAATTTGAACTATTTGAATTCAAATTAATTTAATTTAATTATATTATAGATTAAATTTATATTGAAAATCTTTAAAATTAATTTGAATAATTTAAATTCATAGGTAAAAAACAAACTATTTCAACGTTTAGAAGAAGCATTTATCCTTTTAATTAGATTAAGTATTTTAAAGGATATTTTGCAATATTTTAAATTTTTTTTAAAATTTTTAATAATTATTATTTTAATTTTAAGATAAATAAGTAGTATTTATTTTTGAGAGAAATAGTTTTGAATAGAGGCTCTCATCCTAAAATAATTGGCATAATAATATTAAAAATTATGTTTAACATTTTCATCATATCTTAAAATCATTTCACTTCAAATCAAATCATTTTATTTTACACAAAAAAAAATTTTAAAACCAATTATAAGATAAATACATCCATACATGTTCATTCTTTTTCCAAGTACTGGTTCATGTAGCTTACGTTAAACTCAAAACTTGAGTATGTGAGCAAAGTTTTGATAACTTGGGTTCTTAAATTTTTATTTTTCATTATGTTTGATTCATAATATATTTTTTTTTAACATGTTTGTTAATATTTGAAGTTACCCTTAAACTTTAATTATAAATGATCAAAAATCATTAAATTTTGATCATAAATTTACTAAAAAATATTGCATGCAAATATGATCAAATGTGTTAAACTTTGTCTTATAAAGAAGGGATTTATCTTTGGAGTACCCCCAAATTACTCTAGTTTTACTTAGGACTTCTCGTATTCCGGAATTTTAATTTATGTTAACTTTTGAGCTAAATTAAAAGATATTTTTAATTAATTAACAATTGATAAAAATAAAGGAGTATTTTTGTCTACTCATGTATATATTTTATTACTTTTTAAAAAATATTTTTTATTTAATTTAAGATATCCCAGCGAGCCGCTCACCTAGGTGATGAGCTGGTTAAATTTGGATATTTTTAGCTCATATGTCATATTTTTTTAATTGTATTTTTTAAAAGGATAATATGTTAATTTTTTTTAAATCAAAGTTAAGTTTCGAAATTTATTTTTTAAAATTATTAATTTATTGAATAAATCTTAAAATATATTTCCTATATTATTAGGCATTATATGTGTTTTAGAGTTTCTAACATCTATACACATTAACCATAATAATATCAACAAAATGTTGATATTTATAAAAGATTAATACAATATTAATTAATAATATAAATATTATTATAAATTTTTGAGTAATATTGATAAAATATTATTTATAATTATTATTTTAAATAATTTTACTACATGTTTATAATTTTTGATTTATTTATCAATATTATATGTAATAAATAAAAAGATTAATTTAAAATTATAAAATTTATAAAATTATTTATAATTTTTTTAGTAAATTTTTTACTCAAATTTTTCTAAAATGATCGACAATAATGATTATATTATACAAAATTTACGTTCACGATATTTTAACCTACAAGTTGTTTACAAGCAGCCTATTTAATTTCGGTACCTCATGAAAAAGAGACAACATTATATATTGTTATAATTAAATTTGTTATTATCGTAATAATTTTTTATTAACAATAATAAAAATTATTATGATAATATTATTATTTTATTTTTATTATCTTAATTAATTAAGCTTATTTTTGTGTATTACGCCATTAGTGCGATGTTCTGTTAGCTTCTTCATCTACTACTGATTGAATCATACCAACTCATCTATCCATTTATTTAATTACCTCTATTCTTAGTTTCATATATTGATTCTTGATCCCCATTTTTCTACTCTCTTTTTGTTCGAACATCATTTCTCTAATTATTTGTGGACCATTCAGCATAATGATATTATATTATGATGCCACTTCCTGAACCAAAGTATATCCAAGTAAAACTTTATATATTTAGCAATCCAAAATATAAATTATATTTTATTTAAAACTAATTATAAATTCAAAAAAATAATAATAAAAATGATATTTTTATATCTAATTTATATATTTTATTATTAAAAAAATTTATTATATTATTTTACATTGAATATTATTAAATTAAACTATAATGATTTTGATACGTTAAATATTAAAAATTGTTTAATTAAATTTCATTTAATATTATTTTTATTATTAAAAATTTTAAAAATATTATTTTTTTATATTTATAAAAACTTAGAAATATATAACATAATTCACCGACGTACTCACCATGTATACCTCCTTCACCTAACTGGTGTGATAGAAGCTAATGTGGCTGGTGGTGCAAGGAGTATTGAGTTATTGCAAGATCAAATTTATCTTCTTCAATTTGTTTAAAATTAAAGAAAACTTATTGTCTTTAAGGAAAAAAACAAAAACTTATTGAAAATGATAAAAAATAATATTATTAAAATTTATAATAATAAAAATAATATTTTATTAGTATTAAAATAAATCTAATTAAACGAATTTAAACGATTATAATTCAATTAAAATAATATTTAATTAGATAATGTTTAAAATAAAATAATTTATTAGATATTTTTAATAATAAAAAATATATGAAATGAATATAAAAATTATTATTTTTATATTATACTATATATAAATATATATCATATTTTATAAATTTTTAAATAAAAATACCTTTATATTTTAAATTAATAATTATTATTACCCTTAATTATTATATAGTTTATTTTGTCAATTATTTTTTATCAATAACTAATAAAATTTTAATATTTAATATATTTATATTGTATTTAAAATATCATTTTATAATGTTTATTTTTTAAGATAATACTTTAAATACTATAATGTTAATTAGAGTAACATTTAGTATTACATTATTTCTAAAATTTTAATAAATCACATGCCAAAAAATGCTAAATTTTTCAAAATAATAGTAAAACTATTATAGCTTTAATTATAAAAAATTTTGAGAAACTACAAAAAATTATCCCTCCTCACTCCCATAATATTGAATATTAAATAATATTTAATTAAATAAGTATTACAATAATAATTTTTTAAAAATAATTTTTTAAAATTTAATTAACTATTAAATTTATATCTATATTATAATATTATTGCTTCTCCAAACGCTTTGCTCATTATTGTTGACAAATAAGGCAATGACCACCTCTTTGATTGATCCTCTGTACCGTACGTGGCGGTGGAAACTCTCAATTTTAATATGAAATTAATCAGACAGCTGGCCAACGTGTCGGTTTTAATAATCCAAGTCAAAATTGTTTTTATCCCAAAATAAACAAATCCAAAGAAAACAAAATTCAATAATTATTTTTTAAAATAGTTATAGTACTTATTATTTATATAATGAATAATTAATATAATAATTATTTTTATTAAATATGATTATATTATAATTATTCATAATATTATATTAAATTGTTTATAATAAAAAGAATTTCTAATATTGAGATTTGCAACCAAACTTTATCTTTTACGACTTTTTGGCCAATTATACGTATCCGGGCACAAAATTCGATTGTTACACAGTAAAAGATACAAAGTAAAATATAATTTAAAATATTTCATCAATTAAAAAAAAACCATATTCATAATTTAAAATCAGAGCTTACTTCTAAAGAGAAAAAAACAAAATTAGAAAAGAAAAGTAATTGCTGTAATTTAGTAGCATTTAACACCTCACCAATCTGCAACTGCAATTCTTATGAAAGCACATTCAGTTTCATCTAAAGATTCAAAGTTTGTCTTCATTTCCTTCACTTACAAATTTAAATCATATTCGATTATAATACTGTTTCTTTTTCCCTGCAAAATTGATTTAATATTACTTTATTTTTAAAAATATTTAATGTTTGAATTCATTGTGATTTTAATATTTTTGAAGCATTAAGAGTGCTTTTACTATTTATTTTCGATGCCTTGAAAATATTTCTATTTTTTAATTGATCTGGCATTTGTTTAAGTTCAAAGTATAACTAACGTGATAAAAAAAGATATTTAACGCGATGCATTTAAAGTTTTTAAATTAATAATTATATATTTACACACGTAATCATTGATGAGTTGGAGTTTATATTTTTACTGTTCATATCTATCTTTATTATGTAAAATTTTGAATGGTATATAAGATAGAAATTATCAATGACAAATTGTAAAGCAGTGAATATTTTATTTAAAAAGTAAACTAATGCTTTAAAAAGGATTATATTTAATGACACAAATTAATGTAAATATAACTTATTATATATATTAAAAAGTGTATGTAACATTTAACGTATAAATGTAAAAGTAAATACGTTAATTATTAATAATAATAAGATAATTCATTATTTTTATAAAAAAAATTAATAAATAATTATAATTAAAAAATAATTCATATTATATTGTGTTGTTATTTGATAGTACTTAGTTATCTTTAAATTTAATAAATCTTTAGAATTATAATGAATGTAACGGATTATATATAAAAATATGTATAAAAATGCACATGAATATAACTTATTATATTTAATGAGTTGTTAAAATAAAAATAATCTTTATATATTATATATAAAAATATTATTAATGTTAAAAAAAAAGCATAAAGTAAATATTATTTATAATATAAGACTTAAATTAATACTATAATATGCTTTGATAGAAATGTGTACTTATTATAATCATCATATTTTCCACTACTAGAACAAATAGTGGGTTGCAAAGCATTGCAGTTAAATCCAGCGCAGCCAGCCCAATTATTATGGGAATCACCATTAGTAATGTTGTATTTACAATGACCGAGTGTGTTCCAGAGCTTGACACAATCACGAGAGGCTGGAATGATATGACGGTTGTCAATCGAGAAGAGAACACATGTTGTATTTGGTTAGAAAATATGAAAACATGAAGTAATCATAATTCCTAATTCCTCTTTAATAACTATGATTACATTTTCATTTTAATTGTTTTTTTTTCCAATTTTATCTTATTTTAAATATAACCTTAAACTAAAATCTTAAAATCCTAAACCTTAAACACTAAACCCTAAATCTCAAAACCATAAACCAAAATCGCAAAACACTAAACCCTAAATCCTAAACTTCAAAACCCTAAACCTCAAATTTCAAATTCTAAAACCCTAGACCCTAAATCAAAAATCTTGAAACTCTAAACCCTGTTTAGAAAAATAATAATTTTAACTCTAAACCTTAACTCACAAATATAACCCTAAACCCCAAATCTCAAATCTCAAAACCCTAAACGCTATTTAGAAAAATAATAATTTTAATAATATATTTTCTTTTTAAGTAATAGTTATTTAAAAAAATAATGATTTCAATAATGTATTTTGTTTGACGAAAAAATAATAATTAAATGATATTATTTAAACTTTATTAAATATAAGGACATTAAGGTAATTTACAATTTTTTTCATTTCATTCTAGTGACAAACTAAACAATGTAATATTGATTATTTCTTTGATTCCAATAGTCAAACCAAGCAACATTATTTTCTTTTCATTCTATTTCATTCTCATTCCGATTCTGATTTCAATTTCATTATGTGAACCAAACGACACCTAATGGTTAAGTACCGAAGACGAAGCTGAACATCCTGTGAGCTGGAAAGAGAGAACTTAAAAATTCTCACTGCATTCTAGAATGATAAGACTAGAAAAAGATAAAAGGTTAAAATGTAAATTTGCTTCATCAAAATGTGATACTACCATGTGAAAGGAAAAATGGCTAATAATTGAAAAAACTGCTATAATAAGGGCGATTAGTTCCCAAAACTTCTCAACAGTAGGAGAGTTCCTAAGCTTTGTGTTTGTGGCTCTTTCAAAGTTCGGTCCATATAGGCCCAAGCCCATAATGACACTACAAAGCCCAACCCACTATTTGACTAAAGGATCGAAATAAGGACCTAAAATAGGCACCCTTTTAATATTTTTACATTTTACTCTATTTTGTTTTACGAAATCATTTTTATCGATGATTTTGATATTTTTACCTTTTTTATTCTTATATAATTTGTCCTAAGGTTGAGTTTCAATGCTATACTTATAGCAACTATCATCACCCTTAAATTATATTGTTACGAACATTCTTCTTATCCAAACTTAAATGATTTAGTATTATTTTTATATTTTTCTTTTATTATAAAAATAAATTATTAAAATAAACGATTCTACTACTACGTGACAATATATTCAATGTTTTATGAAAAGATTATTTTTTAATATATATATATATAATTTATTTTGAATTTTTTGTTTTATTTTTATTTGTCACATAACAAATAATATGCATAAATATGAACATAATTACTTGAACAAAATGAATAAAATAATAGAAAATTGACTTAAGTCATAAACGTATTAAAATTTTATTATTGACATATATAATAACACACATAAAATAAAATTGTGGGTAAACTTAACTATTTTTTTGTGATAAATTCTATTAGGATTACAACCCTATGTTGTTCTTTACATAGCTCGGTCCTTAGGTGCATAAGATGCATAGCTTTTATAAAATGAGCGTTTGATTCTATTATTTTAACTAGAGAGCTTTAATTATGTAACAATAAAAAATGTACACTTTAGTCATAAAAGTCCAAAACTATAGGACATATATGTACTTTACTCTTAAAAGTCCAAAACTATAGGACATGTGTGCATCATTTTTAGAAATAAAGTGTATTTTTTTAAAGTTACGAGTTTAGTCGAAAGCTATCGAAAGCTATAAGACTAATACACTTATTTAATTAAAATTATAGGATCATTGATACCCTTATTGGTTTAAATAAAATATTATCTATTAAGTAACTATAATTATTGAGTTTAAGGATAGAATACTTTTATATCACAACTACGTCACAATTATAACTAATGTATTAATTTGTTATTGAATATAGTTATATAAAATCAAATGTATTTATTAATAATTTTATATTGTATCATTTATAATTTATTACAAATTTTTGATGAATATATTATTTTTTTAGATATGAGATTGTTGAAATCAATCGAACAAGATCTCCTGTATAATTTTTGTAAAAATATTGAATTCATGTGATAGAAATTTTTGTAAAATTTATATTTATTTTTTAAAATTTAAATTATCTAAGAAAATTTCTTATATTAATAAAAAATATATGGATATTTATTTAATCTAAGCTTAAAATAATAAGAAGAGAGGAAGAAGAAGGAAAAAAAGTAAACAAATATATTCTAATATTACTCGTATCGAAAAGGAAGTAATAGTAGCATTGAGAACAATCCAAGTTGCTTAAAACATCTTAACGACAATAATTGACTTTGACGTGCTATCACTAATCTTGAATTTATAACAATCCATGTATTTATTTTTTTTAAATAAAAATTTATAATAATCTTGAATTTTATAACTTAAATAACATTTCGTCAAATACTCGAATCAGAATCAATAATTCCTCAAACCTAAAAAAAGAATCTTGAAAGCAGTGGAATAGAACCACTCCTCTCAGATAGTTTTAAGAACGTTAGAGACTAATCGGCGCTTCTATTTAAATGTCCTAGTCCCATTATTATTATCATCATCTTCTTTCAAACTAGCCGTTACTCCTCACCCTCTCGATCTTTCTCTCTCTAATGGCAGCTTCAGTGGAGACGCCATCACCTACCCATCTCAACAAGGTTTCTTAATTCTTCATCGTCATTTTAAATTCTGATCTAATTCCACTTTATTATCTAAGCTGGGCAATTTCCCTTACAAATTTGAAATTTCTACTATATCTTTACAGGAATCAACGAGCTTCTCAGTGGGTTCTTCTCCTCTGTTTAGTCCATCTTCTGATAAGCGATTCTGGAGCACTCTTCGTAGTCGTGTTGACATGCTTCTTGAGGATCAAAGCTCCAAAATCCCAACTGGGCAATGCCCAGTTTCTGATTCTTCAATGCCCACCCAAACCGTGAGTGTTCATATCTTACATTTTTAATTCATTTTTCTCTGAATAGTTTTGGGATCTTTGATAGGTAAGAAAACTAATGATCCTGGGTTGTTTTCTATTTTAATGATCTGACTGTTACTTCAGAAGTTGGGGAAGTCTGAACGTGCGAAACGATTGAAGGAAGACTCGTTGCTCTTGATAAGAGGTTTTGACTCCATTGCTCATACTCTGTCTCAACTATCGAATAATTTGGAAGGTGCTCTTCAGGTACAATTTCAGCTTTACACTTTCCTGTTTATATTACTTAATGACTTAACGGGCAGTTTCTGTTTGGCTTGTGATAGTTTGAGTTATGTTCTGCTCCAACTTTTGGCATACTGATTAAAGATGACATTTACTTTGGCTTTTGCTTCTTTGAACATGAGCTACTGGAGAAGACTAGATCACATTTTAACTTACAAAGTTCCTTTTGCTGTATAAATAGGGAGCTACTGATCTAGCTAAACAGCCCACATTAACAGAAATATTCCAGAATGGCCTCAATAACTCAGAAAAAGAAGAGCAATCAGGAAAACAGGAGAATAATGAAGCGGAGCCCAATATAGGATCGAAGAGAAAGTTTGATTGCAGTCATTGCTTAGACGATCCAGAAGATGAATCAAAGAACAAAGATGAGCAAGACCCAAAGGATGGGAAGATGAAAAAAGCCAAAAATGTTAGTCTCCTATGTCCAACGTGTTGCTAAATCTGAAAAGTTTGAGGCTTTTTGTTCGTTTGTTTTAAGAACCAAGTGATGGGAAGCTGCAAAAAGCCAAAGCCCAAAAGTTTGAGATTTCTTTTAATTGTTCATTTTCGTGCAGCTTGCAGTTTCAATGGCAGCAAAAGCAACTGCACTTGCAAGGGAGCTAAAGTCAATAAAATCTGGTTTAAGTTTTACACAAGAGCGATGTGCTTTATTGGAAGAAGAAAACAGAAGGCTTCGAGATGGGTTTGCTAAAGGGATAAGACCAGAGGAAGATGATCTGGTAAGAAACTATGGGTTTGTTTGGTTGTGCTTAAAAGTGTTTCAGTCTGAATTGCTTTTAGGATGGTTATCTTTTTGTGCGTCTTTGAAGTTTTTCATACTAGTCATGTGGCATAAAACTAACAACATTTTTTTTTTTTGGGTAGGTGAGGCTACAATTGGAGGCACTACTGGCAGAAAAGTCAAGGCTTGCAAATGAAAATGCAAATTTGATTAGGGAAAACCAATGTCTTCATCAACTGGTTGAGTATCACCAGCTTACTAATTCCCAAGACTTATCATCTCCTTCTTATGAACAAGTTATACAGGGAATGTGTTTAGACTTCTCGTCTCCACCACCACTCCCTTACATAGTTGAAGATGATGCAACTGATGAGCCTCATGATGTTGAAGATGATGCAACTGATGAGCCTCATGATGTTGCTGATGGAGAATTACCTCTAACGCCTAAAACTAGTCCTTTTGGTAACTTAAGCTCAACGAGTGTTCTCAAGAGGAGTAACTGGTTTTAATTAAAATGTTCTCAAGAGGAGTAACTGGTTTTAATTAAAATGCTATCTTTTTTTATATGTAGTAATGAAATGTAGCCTGATTTTGCTACATTTTTGCTCTGTAAATTTTGCTGCATTTTAGTTAGTCGATTCTCTTCAATAAAACGACAATAGGAGTTTAAAGTTTAGATCCAATTGTAGTTCATTAATGGACAATAGCTGATTATCTTTTATAACACTTTATTACATTTTTTCTTAATTTTATAAATATAGACTTTGGTCCAAATTCTCACTCTTCCCTTTGAACATAAACATTATCATATATATGTATGTGTGTTTTAAAAAAAATATTTTTATTAATTTACCAAAAAAGAGGAGACACTTGCTCAAATTCTTTAATTACCTATCATTTTTCCGTTCTTACCATTATTATTAATCAGTTTTTGCTTTCTTTATTCAATATCAGGGAATGACTCAAGAAACTCCCTCACTTCTTCAAGTCCTGAAACAAAAAATAGAAGTGAAACATGAATAAAAAATGCCATGGAAGTGATTTCAACTTGAAATAAAGAAAGCAAAAACTGATTAATTGTAAGCGGGAAAATGGTGTGTGATAAAGGAATTGGAGCTTGTTATTTTTGGTAAATTAACATAAATTAACACATGTTACTTACGTTATGTTTTAGCCAAAAAGTGAACATATGTTACTTATTTTATGTTTCAAACAAAAGAGTGAACACATGTTATTTTTGTTATGTTTCAAACAAAGGAGTGAAAATTTGGACTAAAATGTCTATTTTATAATTAAAAGGGATTGAAGTGTTTTTTTTTAATAAAAAAATTAAAGTATTAATTTTATAATCAAAATGGACTAAAGTATCTCCTCACACTCATTATTTATTATCTTTGGAGTAACGGATTTGTCAAATTATTAAATACACAACTTCATATTATTTTTTAAATACAATTTAAATTATTAAATTATGTGTGACTCATAAGCATTCAAGTAGCATGTATTTTATTTTTAATGGTGATACATAAATGAGAAACAATTATCTTTGTGCCTATACTTTTTATAATATAATATTGTTAAAATTATTTTAAAATTTGAAGAATTAAATTCATTTTTCTATATAATATTGATATATGTCATAATATATCAATATGGGAACAAAATTGAATATAAATTTATATACCTTTAATATTTTTCTTACAAAAAATCAACTTTTTATTGCATTTACATTAAAGTGATATAGATGAAGGTAATAAATATCGTTAAGTCTAGTACCTTAGTGGACAGACATTATACAAATATAAAATCCTCACCGTATATTTACAAGACTTACAACGAAGTTTTGGTGCAAATGAGCTATTATAGCTTCTAATATAGCTGGAGACTTGAAGTAAATGAGGCACAGAAATAAATATAATTTTTATTCTAGTCTACCCATCGTATTTGTGCATTAATAGATTAACTCTGGGTACTGATTTTAAAGAAAATTACTTATAACAATTGGCATACAAATAGCTGAAAAACTAGATAAAATAAAATAAAACAAATTGTTTGAAACTTTAAATTACTTGTATTAAAACTTATCAAACTTTTTTTATTTTCGTTAATATCTAAATACTAGATTTTATTCCTAAAATATTGATAACTCTAATAATGATTCATTATAATATTCCTCTTAAAAAAGAGATAAACAACTCATTATATCTCATAACAAGGTAGATAATCCCTACCGCTAATGCATACAAAAAGTATTAAGACATTAGTCAAAAGTATAAATAGATTTTTCAAAGTATCTATTTGTTAAAAGGACAATCCAACCAACATCAATATGTTATGTTATAAACACTGCCTTTCACAATTACCATATACCAAATACAATCTTAGCTAAAACCTCAAAAGGGTCGTGCAACGTATCAGTAAGATGTATTAACCATTGGAAGCTCCATTTAAGGGTTTTAGATTCCATATTTAACAACAAAACAAGGCGACATAATGCACATAAAACTTATGAAAAAACTAAATATTCAAATAATAAGTGTATAATAGTCTTTTTGCAAACGCCACATAATAGGCAATTAGTTTTCCTCATGGGTCGTCTTATTCATCTTTCTATAACATCTTGAGTTGCCATCACCTTAGGCATACATCGTTATAAGAAGTATTTAAGCTTTGGTGGGACAATTAACTTTCAAATAATCCTCCACAAACATGCATAAGCTTGTGCATGACTACTTTCCATAGTAAAGGAATTACTCATTCTATCAACTTTTAGATTAGCAAGTCTCACTTGATATTCTATTTTGACAATATAATACCTATGTGGTGTAGGAAGCCAAACCAACTTATCTCCCTCGCTTGAGTTGTTAAGCTTAGTTGAAAAAATAATTTGGGCATCAATATTATTAAAGCATTCACCTATCATATTAGCATTGTGTTGTGATCATAACGTTATGTTATCAACCTAAATATAATAGTACTAACTAATCATGACGGGTCCCAAATACTCAAGGATGACTAATGGCCCATCGAACCCCCTTATTAAGTAGCTTGAGTTACAATAAAATCTCGCTAAGCTCATGTAATTGAACAACCAAGGCCATTGTCAAAAGAGGAATTCTAATAAAAGCATATACTCTTAAACACCTTTGACAATAGATAATTTGGATTTAAAACAATTCTTTGCCACCATTCAACATTAAAAACGTGGATATCTTTGAATTCTAACCTACTTTCAACACGATTCTTAGTGAATCTATTCTAAGATAACCAATGTATATTCCTTTTCTCATTTATTGAACCTCATAAGAAATGATGACAACACTTCTCAAGTTCCTCACAAAGTATCAAAGGTAATACAAAATATTGTACGGTGTAATTGTTTCTTTTTTGATCTATACATAAGAGTTGAAAGACTTAAATATTTATTAAAATCATTTACAAATCCCATATCTAATATTTAAAATTGACTGAATGACATGTCTAACTCCTTAATTTATATTGGAACTCAAGAACAAGGAAGACTTAGTAAAATTTATCATTTGTCCTAAAACTTTTTCGTACAATACCAAAACTTATTTAATCCGTGTAACTTTTTTAATTGTACCTTAAAAAAGATTAAGAAATCATCTGCAAAGAAAACATCTGAAATTAGGGGTGCATTACGGCACATTTTAAACCCATGGATTTGTTGTTGCTACTTCTCTACCTTTAAAAGGCACAAGAGCCCTTCAGTACATAACAAGAACAAAAATGGAGATAAGGGATTACCTTATCATAATCCTCTTTCAGGTTTAAAGTATCTCGTAGTAACCTTTGACAATACATGAATATGAGATAGATGTGACATACATTATTATCTTTTGGATCCACAAGGGATGAAATCCCAATTTGCCCAGCTCATGGAAAGCTCTATTAAACTCTATCATAAGCTTTACTCATGTTAGGTTCTAAGGCCATAATATAAACTCTATCATTCCTCTTTGTTTTTAAGGTGTGCAGAAGCTCATAAAGCACTTTGGTTTTCACAAATAACAGATGACATGACATTACACATTCGATCGGTTAATATCTTTGCAATTATCTTTGTACGACTGCACCTTTATCTAATACATGTAAGGAATTTGTCAAAATTAGAGAATTCGAATGGATTTAAAACACATTATTATCTAAAATTTTAACAATATAAATAAGAGTATCTAGCAGTACACTAGAGACATAAGCTATAAAAATAGTAAACCTTGTAATAGATTTTCAAAGAACCAGCTTACCTTTGTAAAATATTACTCTATTTTAATAGCAGCTTGCCTTTATGATAATATAAGGTCCACAATATAAGAAATGCTATAAAAGCATAGTAGACTATTATAAAAATGTAATGGAAATTTTTTGTACGATTGCACATTTATCTAACACACACAAAGAATCTTTCAAAACTAGAGAATTTAGATGGATTTGAAACCCATTGAAATCCAAAATTTTAACTTTATAAATAAGAGTCTCTATCTAGAGTTATAAGCCATAAAAATAAAATACTTTGTAATAGATTTTCAAAGAACCAAGCATAGCTTACCTTTAACGACTTGCCTTCGTAATAATATAAGGTTCATAGTATAATAAATGCTATGAAAGTATAATGGATTACGACAAAAAGTGGTATAAAATATTTAAAGAATTGCATTTTTATTGAACACATGTAAAGAATCTGTCAAAATTACAAAAATTGGACGAATTTAAAACCTATTCAAATCCAAAATTTTAAATCTATAAATAGAAATCTTGAACAATACATTAGATACATAAGCAATAAAAATAGAATCTTTAGTAATAGATTTTCCAAAAATCAAGCATAACTTTTCTTTGTTAAATACCATTCTAATAACTTTTCTTTGTAAAATATTATTCTTTTAATTTTTCTTTGTAAAATACTATTCTATTAATTTTTCTTTGTAAAATACTATATTATTGTAAGATTTTCAAAAAACCAAATATAACTTCTCTTTATAAAATATTACTCCATTATAATAATATTTTGCTTTCATAATAAAGAAATTTGATCTTTTAAGTTAAATCAAATAATTTTATTTACTAAGCTCAATTAAACATCTATTTATGATTATAATAAATCTTTTATTTTTTCATATAAAATTACTAAAGGTTACATAAATGTCTATTTTTTATCTAAATAAATTTGCAATTAAGATATACATTAGACCTATATAAAATATTTAATTTATAGATATATATTTTTTTATCTTTGCTCCTTTTTTTTGTCAAATAATTGTATTTTAATTGTATCATTTTTTGTACATTTAACATTAGGGTTTTTAACAAATTCTTCAAAAAATTTTGTTGAGAGAATTTTGAATTTTAACGTAACAAACACCATTTAATGATAACACCTAAAATGTAATACCATTTAATGATAACACCTAAAATGTAATACCATTTAATGATAACACCTAAAATGTAATACCATTTAATGATAATTGGTGAATTAGATGTACATGCATCAGTGATGGTGTGAATTATTATATCAGATCGGATGTAGTTAGAATTTTGTTAACAAGTAAATGAAGGAAAACTATTTCGCACGAAACCACTGACAAGTAAGTTATTTTAAAAAAAGAAGAGAATTTGTATATTTAGAATACATTTATTCTTGTTTTATTTATATTTTTAATTAAAATTTATAAAATATTGGGATATATATTTTGATAAATTTTAATAATAGTTTGAATGAATTAAAATAGTTCAAAGATATTATTCCTCTTAAAATAAAATTGATAAAAATATATACCAATAATCTAAATATAAATATTTTATATATTTTAATTAAAAATAAGAATTAAAAAAATATTAAAATATGATATTCTAAATATATCAACCCACCCATAAAAATAGTGACAAGTAAAGAACTAAGAATCCTTCTAAATCATAATTAACTTCAAATGGTGTTTTTTTTCAAGAAATTTTAAAAAAATATATAAATTTGATTTTAAATAAAAGAGAAAAACATAATAATTAAGAATTAAAATGAAAAATCAAGAAAAGTTTCTTTTTATAAAACGTAGAAGACCAAAAAAAGTTAAATTTTGGAAAAAAAAATCGGTGTATACTTTTCCTCAAATGTTTTTTTTTCAAATATAAATTCCTTTATTAATTTGTATTTTTAAATTTAGAAAATTAAATGACTCTAAGTTTGACCAAAAAGAAATTTACTTGGCCCAAGAGTTACAGAGCTCTTTGGCCCAAGAGTTCTTTATTTATATATGTTTTTTTAAACTTAATAAAAAAATAAAGAAAAAACATTATTTCATATTCTGGTGTCAAATTTTCAACTCTTGTGGGGCAAATCTCAACGCTTCGGAGTTGGACGAACATGTTGCTTCTGAGATGTCGAAGTGCTGTAAACCTTCTTGGACACTACGACGTCGTTTTAGCGTTTAGCCCACGCCTATTGCACAACGGACCGGACACCATCGAGGAACTTCTTGACCGACACGTAGTGAAGAAAGATAAGCCCCTCGACGACGATGAGGACGAATTGCAGAATCGGCGGCGACTCACCAGCACTCGGCGCGAGGCACTGAGTCTCTATCGAGACATCTTCAGAGCTACCCGATTCTTCATGTGGACCGATTCTCGGGGCTTTCTTTGGCGAGACATCCTCAGAGAGAACGCCCGCAAGGAGTTCGAGGAGGCCCGTTTCGAAACCGATCCGGAAATCGTGACCCGATTGATAATTGGTGGTCGTGACGCTGTTCAATCGGCTATTGAGAAGCTTGCCGAGAAGCAGAAGCAAGAGATTGCCAAGGAACGAGGAAGATCAAGCGGTGGAGATTCGTAAAGGTGATTACTCTGGGCATATTTTGATCTTATTACATATCGTAGTTTGTATATGTTGGTGTCTTGTAGATTAGTATTGAAATCGAAATTGCGGAAAGGAATGAATAATCATTTTAGTGTAGAATTTTGTGCTTGGAATGAGGAAGTGTGAACTACTCTTTTGCTTCATTCATTTTATCATTTTTGTCACTTTGTTTTCTTAATAAAATCTTCCTAACTTTTTCGTCCAAGTATTTTTCATATTTAATACATTTAAATTAAAAAATTAAATTATATTATAATAATCAAAATTAACGTAAAAAAACTTTTTCATATTCTACTCTCAGCTTTTAAAATTTTATATATTTAATCTTATATTTAAATTTAAATTTAAATTATTAAATAGAAAAAATAAGTGAACGAAAAATTCAAAAAAATTATTAAGAAATTAAATTGTTAAAAAATGATAAAATTAATGTACAGAAAATATAGTTAACCCTATAAAAAAATTATTATTTATTATCTAATGGGCAAGAGTTTGAAGATTAATTAAAATGAAGAGAAAAGGAACTGGGTTCTTCAAGTAACCATGTAAGGCATCAGTTTGGGGCATTTTTCAATTGGATTGAAACTCATTTATTTCTAAAAATATATGGATGTTACCAATGGATAGTTTCTTTATTTTGTTTTGAGCATAAGTTAGTGAGACTTTACTTTTGGCTACTGATTATCGTCATCTATGATTCTACATTCCACCATTTCACCTAGCAACAACGTTTGTATTGCTATTCCTCTCCCACATCTGGCTACTAAGATGTTTCAATTTGTCAGATTATCTCTTACTTGCCTATGGATTCAACAACTGCTTTTGTTTTCTTTTTCTCTAGTTCCCATGAATTTAGTAACAGTTTGAAATT
The DNA here is from genome assembly GCA_030763125.1 of Hippophae gyantsensis. Classification (NCBI taxonomy): domain Eukaryota; kingdom Viridiplantae; phylum Streptophyta; class Magnoliopsida; order Rosales; family Elaeagnaceae; genus Hippophae; species Hippophae gyantsensis. The sequence goes on from CM061032.1 coordinate 7,952,842, forward strand.
CTGAATTTGTTAGTCATTTTGAATGTTTGACCCAAAAAAGAGTTTTTTGTCTTCCAAAACTTCGTAGTTCACACAAACTATTAGTATCTATTTTAAATATAAAAATTTAGATTTTCTAATTTAAATCTTGGATCTTGGTCAAAAACGTTCAATTTAATGTGGTCTTACAATTAGACAAACATTTCACATCAGCCTAACAATTAATATGATAATGCTAATACCACACTTCTCAAAAAGAGGAGTGCCATAGTGATTAGTTGATAAAACTATAACCCATTTATCATACCTTCGTAAATGCTTATTATCATAACTTAATCCATGCATAGTTCACTACTTTTGTATAAAAGGGATTTTTCTAATGTTTGTTTTCATCTAAAATCCATGAATGAATGGGATGTGAACTATCGAATTTCACATATCGTAAAAATTAATGAGCAGAGCAATAAAAGTCTTAAATTAAGCAATAAATATTATTAAGTCCATTTGTTTATAACAAGCATTTTTTAAAACTTTTTTTTTTCAGAGTGCCAAATGAAAACGAATAATACCATGAAGGTAATATTTTAATATTGTTATTTTTGTCACTTTCTTATTCTCCCTTTAGTAATTATATTTTTTTGACTTATATTTTAAAATAATAATAATAATTTATCATTAATTAACACATTTTATAAAATTAAAGACACTAAACGACATCAATTACCCTAAAAAAAAACATACTACTAAACTATCCTAAAGGACCTTAATGACACTTTTCTCTAAAGAATAAACCAATATAATCTACAATCTACAAGCCAATCAAGTAGCAAACATGGGGACTAATAACTTACAAAAGCAAGCTGAAGAAAAAACTTGGATTATGATTGATATTAACAAGCAGTTTTGGATCTTAATCAAAGAGTAAACAGTTTGGCTTATGAAACTTCATGGCACAAATTTATGCAGATTTTCTTGCATGACTACACCCTCACTTTTCATCAATTAGAAGGAAAGCAAATTCACCATGCTAGCAAAACAGAAAACAAATCGTTACCCAGCATGAAATTTGTTTCTAGTAATTATTGAATACTAATTGTTTTATGTTCTAAAAGTCTTGATCTTCACAACTACAATAAAAAGTCCTAAAAAAAAGCCTTATTTTTTTCATGTGACAACCGACACAGTAATCATGATAATATGCTAGCACAACACGAACCCATTAATAACACACCCAATCTAAGGGATCTCTGTGTCATATAAGGGAAATCAAACTGAAAGGAAACAGAACTGACCTACAACATAACTGCTTTAACGTACCTATGCATTACAGCAATCGAACAGTTCAAAATATTATAAGTCTTCATAAACTACTTGGTTAACCACTCACAGCTGACTAAAATATTATAACCCTAAACCCTGAATGAAGCCAGTTTAAAATAAACAAAACACACAGCAAAAGCTTTTTCCTCACCATATATATCACTGGGATCATTCATTCAATTTCAGTTCTTTAATTTTAAGGGGCCTTTCTTTCTCTTAGCTGCAGTCCCAGTCTCACAACCAGCATCTTCAGATGAAAAAGCATTGCGCACGGCTTGAGATGACACATTCACTGCTGCTTCAGTAGCTTTAGTAAGCTGTTGGATGAAGATAATTTCCTTCAACTTCTGTATTTCAGATAAACCTGGAATTCCTTTCTCATACTACAAACAAGTTCAAGAAAAATTTAAGATTTGATTGTGCAAGAAAACCATTTATTTATTTTTGCTCTGAATGATTCCAAAAATGTTCCATTCACTGATTTACATGTCCCATAATGTAACTCACAAATTAAACAAGACTGCGAGGGGTTGTAACTGAAAAACAAAAATGCACTAATAAACACATACTCAGCACTACTGAAACAGAGTGAATCTCAGTGCGAGCCTTAGATTCTGTCAAATGGCAATGCTGCATATACAACTCTACTTTCACTATCACTAGTGATTCCCGTCACAATTACTCAAACTACTATTATATATATATATAACGTGGGGACAAGGTGTGAATACAGGGACAGAGTCATTGAGGCTAGGAGGGGTTGTAGCCCTGTAAAAATTAGGGGTAAAAGTCTGACAAGGTACCATAACTCATTGAAAAGGTACAAATTAGTACGAAAATTATATAGAGATATACTATTAGTACATTACTTTATAAAGGGGTTACTTTATAAAGAGGTACATCATTAGTCTTTTTTTGAAAAAAAGGAGTAAAATAAAATACACGTGAGAATTAGCAATAACAAAATAATAAGTTTATCATTTTTTTTTAAAAACTTATTCATTAATGTTTTACATTAGTCAAACTTGTATTTTTATGATATTTTGGACTCAACTGTACTTATTTAAAAACAATAGTACTTTTGTATATCTTTCTTAAAGCTATGGTATCACTCGGTATCCACCCCCTAAAAATTAGCTAATATTAAATTCAATTTATATAATTATAAAATAATACTTATTAATTAGATTGAGTGATCAATCTAATACTCTAATTTGATCAATTTTGTACCAAATTCCTCTAATTTAACATCTTAAAAATATCTGGATTGATCAAATTAAATACTATTGTTTAAATTAGTGAGAGATTCCTGAAAATTTATATTATCAAGTTTAAGCAAGAATAATAATAGAATATATAACCTGTAGATATAACAACTACAAATAAATTTTAAATAGCATAACTATAAGCGTATATGATCATTCTGGTTTCTTATATATTGCAAGGTGTTAGTTATTTTGATAAAACAAAAGCTGTTTCATTTACAAAAGTTAATGTCAAACTACTAACTATAATAAAATTGATTAGGATATCTGTAGAAGTATGGATATGACGATGCATTTTACGTTAAATTATGTAAATCTATAAATTTGGATCAAATATACCAATAATTTTAAAATTTTGAATCAAGTTGACTGAACTGAAATGTTAAGGAATAAAATGACAAATGTTTCTAAAAGGTGACAAATTTACTAATCACTCAGTATAATAGCTATAAAGTAGTTCAGCCCTATGGGAAAAAATTTCTGAGTCCGCCCCTGTGTGATGACCAGTTAGTATAATAAGGTTAAAAGAAACGAAGTGCCAATTTCTAAACAAACTGCAGAATCTTGATTAAGGATCTGTTTGGATTCTCTTAAAAGGTTTTAATAGAAGTGGTTTGATTAAAAGTGGTTTCGAAAGAAAGATTTAGGTATTTGACATAAAATACTAAATGCCTTCTAGTGGTAAAGGGTTCATACTTTCCCCAATTATTAAAATAAATAGTTTTTTAATGTTTTTTTAAGATATTAGCATATATCCAAAACTACTTCCTTTAAAAGCACAACTAGTGCTTTTCAAATTTTTGAAGACCCTTCTCTTATGCCAAACATTTTTAAGAATGTTTTAAACCATTTGAAAGAACTTTTAGCTAAAAGGAAAAGCAATTTCAAACAGGCCCTAAGACCAACAACTAAGGCAATAATAAATTGTCTATTTGAACATTAAAAATTGAGAAAATTACCCATATAGCTATTTTTAATACAAAAACTAATTCTTTTTCTTATATACCCAGTTGTAGAACATTTAATATACTTTAGTTGTAGAGTTGTAAATTGTACAACTGGATATAAAATGGGCATATAAGGAAAAGCTAATGTTTCACTAAAAATGGGGTATATAAATGAAACACAAAAAGATTAAACACAAAATCTAGAGGTTCAACAAAAATATCACAAATCTAAGAATTGCCAAAGGGCATACCGCTTCAAGTTTTCCGAGAGCATTTTCCAACTTCAAAGCAAGCTCATTTTTCTCTTTTGTTAAAGCCTCCACCTGCAAGTTCAAAAAAGAAAATAAGAAAAAATATATATGAAACTCAAAAGAGAATGAAATCAAGCTGTCCACAATCTATACAAGAATAATATAAGTTACCTTCTTTTGAGAATCTATGTATAAGCTTTTGTACCTTAGATCTGCACCATTACTCGGGAATGAACTTTTTTTCAACTAGTATAACATCCACGCAATGATGAAGGGGTCACATATCAAATATCTCGTAAGATACAGGGTAATAAAAATAAAAGATGATCATCACATCAGAAGTCAGTTCAATATATCACACTCAATACCTTCAACTTAACTATTTCTGTGGTCTTTTCGCGGGCTTCTAGTAGCTGTGTAATGTGGTCAATTTTTTCTACCAATGTTTTCCCCCGGGAGGTTGGTGCTGCCAGTTCTTCCTCCTCAGAATCGTTGTGCTCAAATACATTTTCCTCCTCAGAAGCATTTTGTTCATGTACATTCTTTTCCTTAAATACATATTTAATAGGTACATTTTCCTCTGCATGAGGTTGTCGCTCCTGTTCCTTATCACTATCACTATCAGCAATCTCTTCAAACACAGGCTCTATATCTCGGTTTGAAGCAGGAATGATGGTATTTTGTACACGTTGTGAACGTCGTACAGGAAACTTTTGATACTCTGCTTTTTTCCTTGATAAGGATAACTGGGCAGGCATTTCACCCTTGGTAGATGCTGAGCTCCTTTTTTCCCTTTGAGGGCTTACACATTGAAGGTGTTGCTCGATGTGATTCAGAGAATGGTCAGTACCTTCAGGCTTTGATTAGAATTAACATTGTCAATACTTATTTTATTCTTTTGCAAACTTAGTAAACTAATTAAGGTTCAAATTTAACTCAACCAAGTTTCTTGATAACAAAATCCACTTAAAAATTGCACATGACAATATAAGGAACATCACAAAAGAATAGGCATTAAAATCAAATGAAAACATATACAAAACCGGAAAGTGAGGAGAGAATTATAAGGATAAATAAACACTACTACTACATTACTCAAAATCGTTTAGAAACGGTAACCTATAATTAGTAATTACTCACAAATTCACACTGCATTCTTTCAATTTAAAGTAAAATTAAAGTATAACCAAGAATCACATTAATAATTCAGGAAGAAACTCAGTAGAATCACATTAAAGTCTATAAGAAAAATGTGTCCATTGTATAAAAGCATCCTCTATGTTAAGCTCTGCACTGTGCTACCGTTTAAATGGATGCATTGACTTGTATTACATTCTACTTATCTCCCAAGAGTAATAAAGACAAAATGCTTAAAGCAAAGTCAAGCCTATGAGAATCCCACAACATCAAATATGATTACCATGACAAAAAGCCTATTAAATAAACAATTTTACAGCTAATGTGCAATTTTCAATAGGGGTCCAAAACATTTTTAACAAAAGCCACCCCACTACTACTACTACTACTACATTGTTTTGCAGTCTAGAAGGCCTCAAATAAGTTTGAGGACATTGTTCAGAGCAAAATAATTTATGTTAAGCCTTCCAGACCCGACTTCTCTTGCCTTTTGCCTGATTTTGAATTTCACTACATATAATTTGAATTACACTAGAATACCTTACAAAACTTCAGTGAGAACATTTATAGAACATCCCATGGCACCGGTAGTACTTTGTAGGTGCGAGGAGGGACAATGGCCTCCTCTCAACTTTTGATGCGTGTATTTTAGGTGTAATATTTATGAAATTAAAAACAAATTACATACATAAAATATGTTTGTATCCCCTCTAAAGCTTCATTTTTAAGATTTTATCACTTAAAAACACACAAAATAATTTGAACTTATTTATACTCAAATGAGATATATATAACATTTTTGATAAAAAACAAATAGTAACTAAGAAACAAGTAATATTATTTTTTACTATTTATATGGTACCTCTGAACTAAATTTCTGGATCCGCCGGTGTCCCATGGATCTTGAACTTTCGAAAAAATTATTAAATATGTGAAATTTTCAGACCACATGTTCACCCGTCTATTTAGCTAAAAAACTATACTAATTTAATATATTTCTTGAAAAACACTAATGAATAGGAGGGCGGGGGGAATCAAGATCGTCTCTTTAACTTGCATGAGAAGTTAGGATGAGAGCGCATGTTCTTAAAAACACAATCACAGTCTTCGTATGGCTAATGATATTTTCCCAAAATATAAAATAAATTTTGGAAAATATAGTTAAATCTGACAAACCCTAAACACAAAACAATAAACAAATAAAGTCCGAAAAAAAACCCTAAAAACGTCATTCTATAACCCAGGACATAACAATAAAACAAAAAGGTAGAAGAAAGGGACATAATTGCTTCTACAATAAATATTTAAAAAAAAAAACTAATCCAAAGGCTTCCTAAAATATTAGAACAACATTTAAAAAGAATAAATAACAAAGCAAAGGACCACGTGATGATCAAAGAAAAGTAAGCAAAATTAGAACTTTACCATCCTAGAGATATTTTCTTCATGTTTTTGATATTTTGGTCTCCTCCCCATCTCGTCTCCTTTCTCAATAAGACAGCTGCTACAATCTCTCTTACTTTCTCTCCTATTTCTCCAGCGAGCTTCGTTAAATATAAACAAATAGAAGAGGGGAGTTTTAAAAAATCACATTGGGTCACTCAAGGCACTAACCCAGCTCCGTGACCGATTAATCACAGTATTTTTGCTTATTTATGTAATCTGAATATTTAAGGAAAATATACTTATATAACCTTAGTAATAACATCAAAAATATTTCCAAATTTTAAAATATTTTCAAAATAATTTTTAAAGATTTTAAAAAATTTTAAAATATCCTTCAAAAATAATAAAAAATTGAATTTAACGGAAATAAGTAATAAAATTTTATAAATAATAGAGAACCAAAAAATAATAAAATAAAAAATAAAAAACATCTCAAATTATTTTTCAAAAAAAAGGTAATAATTAAAAGTTTGAAAAACTTTAAAAAATTAAATTAAATCTTAAATTATTTCAAAAAAATACATATTTTATTATGAAATAATTAATAAAGAAATGAATATTAATATTATATATGTAAAATTGATTTACAATATATAATTAATTAATAAAGAAACTATATTAAATAAATTATCTAAAATTTTAAATATTAATACAAGCTCGTGTCAAAGAAGAAATAAATACATAAAATAATATTCATAGATAAAATAATAATATATATAAAAAATGTTTTCTTAAGAATGATTTATGATAATTTGAGATATTAGAAGCTAAAATTTACAGCATATCATAGATTTGTTATAAATATTCATGATAATTTAAGTTTAACTTATAAATTTAAAATAGAAGATTCAATAAAAGAAAGAAATTATTTATTTTTAATATACTACATAGTATGATATTCATTAACAAATAATCATAATTGTTTAATATATATACAAAATGAATTTATAGAAATAGATAAAACATTTCAAGAATTTTGAAAAATAATAAAATGAGAGAGATTAATGGACTTTGAAATACCAGAAGAATGATACTTAAATATCAAGAAAAAACCTCTCATACTTATATATTAAAATAAATAGTAATTTTTTTACTTTTTTTGTAGTAGATACACGTCTGTCTTATTTATTTTTGGAATAATGCTAAAGACCAACAATTAGACTAAATTAGCCAACGTAAGATTTTGATACATGTTTTTCCCTTGTATTAAAAGATATATAAAATAACTTGTTTTTATTATTTAAAGAAAAAATGTAACTAACTATAGTTTTGTTCATTTTGAACATAAGGTATTAAAATAAATTATTAATCAAAAAAGTGTTCAACCAAAAAAATATGTTTAGTCAAAAAAATTTCAAATAAGTAAATGAGTTATGATTTTTTAGCTCACAAGTTCATTGAGTCAAGTTGAGTTGGACTGAATAGCTTATTGACATCTCTACTCTCTATCCACATGGTTGGATGATTTCTTATCCTTAAATCCAAGCAGGAACAAGAAACGACCAAGAGCTCGGGTTACTTGTGAAGACATATGTAAAGAGTTATGTATTTTTATTCCTTTCAACCCTCATCTGACACCATCCAATGTGTATCCTTATTTAAATGATACATGTGCATGTAATTGTTGAGTAAAATTTAGAATACATAACTCAAAATTTATTAATATTAGATCCAAACAAGTAAACAAACTACTTGTATTATACCCACTATAACACCTTTTAAAGAAAACTCATAAATATAAGAAAAATACAAACACTCAAAGAGAAAATTCTAAACTCACACTCAAACTAGGAATACAAAGACTTATTTGTTTTTGATGGAATGATTAAACCAAATGCAAGGTAGGCTATTTATAGTCCTCACCATGCAATCTACACTTCACAGATATAAAACTAAGAAATAATTCTAGTTACACAAATATTATCTACACACTTCTCTTTTCTACAACCTTCAACCACCTTATTTATTCATCCTTCAACCACTCCATTTATTTTTCTACATTCTTCAACTACTTCATTTATTAGGTTGGTGTTGATTTTCAACACTCCTCCTCAACACTAACTCTCTATGAAGAAAAATGTTCTTCACATTCATCTGTCACTTTACATATGATTCCCTCCAACTATTGGGTGTGCCTTCTAATTCCACTTGTTATTTTAACCCACTCTCCACTGCTTGTTTCTTGAGGTGCAACCTAATGAAAGATGAACGATTTGCTTACCAATTATCGTTCCATTCAGACTCTCAATTGTATCTTCACCAAATTGGCTAAATACTTGTTTTAGCACGTCATCACTGACATTTGGATCTAAATGATCAATTAACTCATTAAGTAGTTCAAAGAAATGTCACTTGCTAGGTCCTCCACCTGTAATAATTTTAGCCTTCTCACTCTTATACTTTTTCTTCACAGTATCAATTTGATTCTTACATTGAATATCAGTCTTAGGATTCGTTGAATAATAGTCTCTACTATTCATAATATCAATAACCTCTTTCCAATGCTTTTGCTTGAGATTTCCTCTACTCGGTTCCACATACCTTTCACCTCAAGCATTGATCAACACTGTCGTAGCACCTTCACTCCAAGCAGTATTGGTAGGGCTAGGGCTAGGGTTAGGTTGTTCTTATTCGTTTGTTGTTTTGAAGATGCCGCTGATGCCACCGTCACCATTATCAAATAGTTTGACCTAGGAAATGACTCTAGAGATCTACTTTTCGATGAAGGATGCGACGGGATCTCATCGTCTTCCTCCCATGGAATCTCATAATTAAATAACATCGTCCATTGCAACATCAAATCTTGTGCTATCATAACCTAACCTCCTTATTGATCTATCTGATTTTTTGTCACCATCAGACTTTGTAGAAGGGGTGCCTTGTTCACAATTGGAACCCCTATTACCCGGGTCTGTCCACTGGTCAGATGGAACACGACGCCCTTCTTCAAAGTGTTTCGTGTTTGAATTTTCTATCCAACGGTCCATCCTCTGGTTGTCACCAAGCTCTTTATCTCCATCTTTCCAATGATTTTTACGCAAAGAAGAATTGGTGTCTCTTTCCTCATCACACCACCAATCATGACTAGTTTTTATATCCAACACGAATGGCCTGAACACATCCTTTTTCTTCTGAATATCATGAACCATCTCACTATTTACTGATAACTTCGTGATGTCTAAACGATTTCCAAATGAAGGATTTGAGCTATGAAGGTTTCCCACAATTGTCTTTTTATCCCATTCAACAGACAGATCATGATTTGTACTTTTCTCAAGAGTAGTGTTTCTAGCATTTTCCACAATTACAATTATGAAAGATGATTCTTCTTCTTCTATAGCGAATAATGCTTCAACATCTCAACCATCTTCGCTATTCTCCTTAGAATTGGAAGTAGCTATATTACTTTCAACATGTTTTTTCTTACTCCAATAATATTTTGCCATGTGACCCATCTTCCCGTAGTTGTAACATTTACCATCAAATTTTCTATTGTTACTATGATTCTTCCAAGCTCCCCCTGGACAAAAGCCTACATTTCCTTGAGAAATTTTTCCCTTGTCTCCATCCTTGTTAGATCCACTACTATTGTACCGCTTGAAAGTGCATCTGTTTTTGTTGGTGTAGAGTGTTTCTTCTTCACCCTTCAGCGAGACTCCTCCCATTTGCTTAGCCATAGCTTCTTGATCGGCCAAAAAATTCTCAAACTCAATAAGAGATGGTTGTGTCGGCCATCCTTGTATAGCGGTAACACACCTTCAATATTTGGGTCTCAAACCATGGATAATTATTCTTTTTATCATAGTTTTCCCAATAGGAGTTTTCGGATCTAACTTTGAAATTTTGCGGCATAACAACTTTACCTTGTGAAAGTATTGGAAAATCGTCATGTCATATTGTGTCATCGATAGCAACCCGTTCTCTAGAAGTTGCAATCTTGTATCATTCTTCTTTGAAAAGAGTGTAACAAGAGTTTCTCATGCTTCCTTTGGTGTTTTGGCATCCCGAATGTGCTCTAACATTTCTTCTTCAACTGTGGTCTTCAAAGCAAACATTGCTTCGCCTGCTTTAATTTTCCATTTCCGCAAGATGCCGCTTGCATCTTCCACTATTGGTTGTGTAACTTCGTCACTACTAACAACCTCCCACAAGTCTTGACCTTGTAGGTAATATTTCATACATGTTGCCCATGTGTTATAGTTTTTCTTGTTGAGCTTTTTGATTTCTCCAACTACTTGAAGATCATCCATCATGCCGACAAGACTTCGACTATGTCGAACAAGCTTGACTAATAAACTTGCAAAGTACCAAACTCCTCACAACTCAAGATAGCTCCACTAAGAACGATCTTTGACTGTCCCGCTCTAATACCAATTGTTGAGCAAAATTTAGAATACACAACTCTAAATTTACTAATATTAGATCTAAACAAGTAAACAAACTATTTGTATTATACCCACTATAACACCTTTCGAAGGCAACCTACAAATTGAAGAGAAATACATACACTCAAAGAGAAAGCTCTCAACTCACACTCAAACTAGGAATACAAAGACTTATTTGTTTTTGATGGAATGATTAAATCAAATGCAAGGTAGGCTATTTATAGTCCTCACCATGTAATCTACACAACACAAATATAAAACTAAGAAATAATTCTAACCACACAAATATTATCTTCATACTTCTCTTTTCTACAACCTTTAACCACCTTATTTATTCATCCTTCAATCAATCCATCTATTTCTCTACATCCTTCAACCACCCCATTTATTTTTCTACATTCTTCAACTACTTCATTTATTGGATTGATGTTGATTTTCAAAAGTAATGTCTTATATATAAGTAATAAAAAGTACGAAAAACACATCAACTACTACAAAAAAGGTATTAAAGTCGGTTCAGCGAACCGACTTTAAGTGAAATGACTTCAAATTTAAAGTCGGTTCAACGCGTGAATCGACTTTATTTTTTTTTTTACAAAATTTACTTATTTTCTATTATACTCAAATTAAAACTTGTATTCAATAGCAGGAAAAAATCTGTTTAATAAATAGTTTAAATAATATAAATAATTGAAAAATAAAATATTAATTAATAATATAAAAATTACCATCATGTTGTTCTATGTTATTCAAGATCATCATATTCTTCTCCTGATATTATAATACAAACCTACATATATAATACAAAAATTTATGTATATAAATAATAACACATAATAAGAGAAAAAAATATGAATAATAAGTGCGTATGATTAATAGAAATACTTATAAGAGTAAATGAAGTGACAAAATGAAGAAAATGAAGAAAAAATGTGTTTTGTAAGTAAGAAATGAGTATTAAAAATTTGAGTATTTTGCTCAAAAAAATAGGGGATCTAAAAGATTAGTTAGAAAGAAAGAAAACCCACTAACCGATCTTGAAATTGTTGGTCGTATGTGGCTTGAAAATGAGAAAAAGTGAAGGAGGTTTTGGGTTTTTGAGAGTTATGCAGCGTTTGGAATAGTTTCTGTCTGGGAAGAAAGAAGAGAAAAGAATTTATCCATGTGTGTAGCGTCGGTTGACGTGTTGAACTGACGCTACACGTGGACGTAGCGTAGGTTCCAGGTGTCAACCGATGCTATGTCCACGTGTGTCGTCGGTTCAACACGTCAATCGATGCTACGTCCTATGTGAATAGCGTCGGTTCTACACCGATACACCGAACCGACTTTAAATTCATTATAAGTCGGTTTTGAAAAAAAATCGACTTTATATATCGACTTAGTTCAAAAACCGATTTTACATATCGACTTAAATATCCATTTTTGTAATAGTGATAATTAATCATCTCTCTTATTTATTGCTTCTTTTTTTACTTTTTGAATCAACCCCAACATATACTATCATGGTCATGATGTTCTCTTAGTTGCCGATGGCTTGATGTTGATATGGATAGTAGTGAACACAAGTGTTAGAGCAGAAAATGGAATAAATTAGAAAGTTACAAAATATAGAGCCTTGTCGTTTTATTCTGCACATCTTGCTTACTAATAAGTGCTTAAATGCTTTAAATTTTATCCTTAATTAGTCCGTTTAGGACTCCATTACAAATGGGAGTATTTTTTATTAAAAATAATACTTAAGTTTCTTGAAGCAGATGAACATTGTTGACACACCAGTAACAAATGTGATTCTCCAGAGACAACAAAGGTTTACAGAAGAATTTATGCCCGTGTTGATTTGATTATTTTTGCTTGTAACGTGCATTTTTTTTTTAATGTGGATATTTTCTTTATGAATAAAGAAGTAATTAATTATAGGGGTGACAAACACCTTTTTATGAAAATATGTATAGCAACAGAATTATGAATACAGGGTTTCCTGTAAAATATTTGAATCATTATCTATTTCTTTAATCAGTTAACAATAAATGTACACAAGTTATGCTGAATAATTAAACCAAGGTAACATTGGTTTAAGTCTTATTATCAAACGCTGATAGTTTTGACAGTTAAACCACTTAAAGCTTAACAACTGGTGCAATCTTTCCAGGTTGCGTCTCTTCCTTGTATTCAGCAGCAGAAGAAGAAAGTTGTATTTGTTTTGAAAAATCTGACCTTTATCAGAATGCACATGAATGATCTGTTTGGGCTTCTTGGCTAATTATGTTTATATTTTCTTATGATTTACTGCAGATTGAGGAAGCTACATATTTCATCAAAGATACTACACAGAAGTTGCTAAATGCCGAACATGTGACACTGTATCTGCACAATCTGCTCTTGAAGCAAAATTCTCTGTTTCGTCTGAGTTTGTGAAGGAATACGGAGAATTGTCATTATAGTAATTCTCATTTGAAAATATGCAGTTTTGATGAACTTGAGAGGTTCTTGTAGCATGGGAATGAAAGAATGAAACTTAAACTTGAAACACCTATTCGAATTGCAGAAAGGCTTCCTCTCTTCTTCTGAAACCCTTGTAAGACATGAGTGCCAATATGCCGAATAGGACTTGGCATCAATAAAAATATAATTAGTAGTGTAAAAGAGTACGCGATGAAAATGGAAAGGGAGAGCATATCTTGGAGAAGGAAAACTTTGTCATTGGAACGAATTACTAGGATGTTCTTATTCTCTGTTAAATTACATATACAAATAATACATGTGTTTGACATTGCTGATTGATACTACAAAGTCACGTGTAATGGAGCTCATAGAAGCTAATATCAACTCTTGATCTTGTTGCTGCTTTATTTTTCGAAGGGGAAAAATCTGTCACCCTGTGAGCCACCAAGACAGTTCAAAATAGTGTCATTGGTCCCTCACTTTTAGATGCACAAGTCACTGAGTCTTAACAATTTTGCAACCTTATGTAGAATTTATTTATTTTTATTTCTTTGTCTCTGTTGCTCTGGATAAGTGTTAGAAATGCCCTAATTATAGTAAATACATATAAAAAATCCGTTTATTCGATTAATTGTAAAAAATTTCTGCATACTTGAAATTGTGGATCGATTCTATTCTATGGTTGTATTGGATCGAATGACTCTTTTTATAATCTGTATGATGTAAATAGGATTATGGATTTTCGTTTTAAAATCTAATAGAATCCGATTCGATCGACATATTAAATGTAGAATATTTTTATACATGTGTAAATTTTCTATAAGTTTTTATTAGTTTTAAAACAATTTTAATCATATTCAGTCACAATTATTTAAAATGATTATTTTTATTATTCTAAATTTTCATTATACAATACACAATTATTTATTTTAAAATAATAAAACTTTTTAATTAAAACGAATGAAATTAAAAATGTTGTAAAATTTCCTAAAAGCATATTGTGCAGGTTCATCCGATTCAATCCGTAGTACAATGGAATGAATTGTATAGGATTAGCATGATGTGTGGATCGAATGCAGATGCGGATGAAAAAATTCATAATCTTCACAGCATAATTCTTTTTTCTGCTAGTAAGCTTTTCATGCTAATGCATCATATTTTCTCCACTGACTTTTGCTCTTGGAATTATAGTGTAATTCCTTTTGCCAGAAGCTTCTTGGAGAATATGTGACATGGATTCAGTCAAGCAATGTTCTTGAAGGGTGCTTGTATAAGGAATATTTCGAAAGAGGGTGGCCTTCATTTGTTAATACAAGTGTGGTGCAATTGGAAAGTTTTGAGTGCTGAGAAAAGTGAATGAAAGTAGCGTTCAAGTGATGCAAAACTTCAGTGGTATTGCTGCTTCCAAAGTGTTTGATCAAGAAATTAGAGAAGTGGTGAGTTGACTTTGTGTTAATACAACATCTACTATAAATATTTTGATGTTCAATTTTCAAATTTGATTAGTTCAAGCTGATAATTCTTTATTTAGTTCCTGGGGGACATTTGGTGGGCATGGAGCAGTTGGTTTATCAACTTCACTACTGATATATGTGCTACCCACCATATTGGAAGATCTACTTGCTCATTTCACTTCGGCTGGCGGGGAATTTGGCTTGGTCATTTTGGCTATTTTTTTCCTTCTATTTTTGTGATATTTTCATTAATTATAATTTGCACACTTTCAACTATTATAGTTATTATGTGCTAACCCTTTTGTGAGTAGTTTCGTGAATATATCCGATAGGTGATGAGTTAATTATAAGGTTGGTCAAGATACGTATACGTTATCCTTGGAGACAAAATAGAACAGAGATTCGTAAAATATATTGAAGTTATTTTCTCTATCATTGTTGTAATTGATGTTGTTTTCTTTTAAAAGACTATTTTAATTTTTGCACCCACCGTTTATTCTTTATTAATTGTTGTAATTTTTATTTAACTATTGAATTTAAAATTATTAATTGTGATAATTGATGGCCTTGTTTAGCGGTAAAGTTACTTACTTGTTTTAATGTTATATTTTGCTAATGGATGAAGTAGGAAACATGGAAGACATTTAATTAAGGATGCTATTGGAGCACTAATTTCTTATGCATTTAATGTGGAGCCCTAATTTCTTATGCATTCAATGTGGAGCACTAATTTCTTGTACATTTAAAGTGGAGCACTAATTTCTTGTACATTCAAAGTGGAGATAAACATGGAGTCTTTGTTACCACAAGTTCTTCAAAGATGTTGCCTATAAATAACTTGTTTCATTTGTGCAAAACATAAGAGCAAATAAATTAGAGAGCATCCATAAAAAAAATAGTAAAAGTCTTTGTGAGAGAGTTATTTCTCCTTATAATAGAAATTAGAATTGTTATCTCATTATAACTAGAGATAAGTTGTTGTAATTCCTATTTTACAATAGTGAAATCCTCCTACACTTGCCCGTGGTTTTTTACCCCAATTTGTTCGGGGGGTTTTCCACGTAAAATATTTGTGTCCATTTTATTTTCATTATTCTCAATTTCACTTTAGTTGTGTTTTAGCTTCAACCCGTAATTTTTCCTAACAGTGGTATCAGAGCAATTGGTTGAGGGGTGTGAAGCAGATCGTTGTGAACGAGAAGTCGACTACGACAAAGTTCGATGTTGAGAAGTTCAACGGGAGTAATTTCTCGTTGTGGAAAATGAAAATTAAGGCAATCTTAAGGAAAGACAATTGTTTGGTAGCAATTGGAGAAAGGCCCGCAGAGATCACTGATGATAGCAAGTGGAACGAGATAGATGGCAATGCAATTGCCGATCTGCACTTAGCACTAGCTGATGAAGTGTTATCTAGTGTGGCAGAAAAGAAGACTGTAAAGGAGATTTGGGATACTCTAACAAGACTGTACGAAGCCAAGTCACTACACAATAAGATCTTCTTAAAGAGGAGATTGTACACTCTTCGAATGATGGAATCCACATCGGTGATCGACCATATCAACATTTTGAATAATCTATTTTCGCAACTTACATCAATGGGTTACACAATAGAGACATTTGAATGTGCAGAGCTTCTATTACAAAGTCTACTTGACTCGTATGATCAACTCATCATCAACTTGACGAACAACATCCTCACGTACTATCTAGTCTTCAACGAAATTATTGCCTCTATTTTGGAAGAAGAGACCAGGCGTAAAAATAAGGAAGACAGACAGGTAGGTTCGTAGCAAGTGGAAGCTTTGACTATAACGAGAGGAAGATCAATAGAACGTGGCCCCAGTGGGAGTCAGAATCATGATAGATCGAAATCAAGAAACAAGAAGAATTTCAAGTGCTACAACTGTGGCAAGAAATGGCATGTCAAGAAGGATTATTGGTTCAAAAAGAAGAGTGAAGTCCCTAAGTCATCAAATGCTCAAGGGAATGTGGCGAGTGCCTCAGATGATGGTGAAGTTCTATACAACGAGGCAACAACAACAATTGGAGGTAAAAAATAGTTCGTTGATATCTGGTTATTAGACTCAGGAGCAACATAGCATATGACATCTCGAAGAGAATGGTTTCACAAATATGAACCAATCTTAGGAGGTTCTGTACACATAGGCGATGATCATGCTTTAGAGATCGCTAGTATTGGTACTATCAAGATAAAGATGTTTGATGGTACAATTCACACTATTTAGGAGGTACGACACATGAAAGGCCTGAGGAAGAATCTATTATCTTTGGGTCAAATGGATAGTATTGGATGCAAGGCCCATATTGAAAATGGGCTCATGAAAATTGTCAAAGGTGCACTTGTGGTTATGAAGGCAGAAAAGATTGAGACGAATATATTCATGCTAAAAGGAGAAACACTGGAGGAAGGTGATGTGTGTGCTGCATCAATCAACAAGAGAGAAGAGTCGACGAAGATTTGGCATCTCAAACTAGGTCACATGTCAAAATGAGGTTTGAATATTCTTTTCGACAGAAAGCTACCTCTAGGGCTAAAATCGGTAAATCTACCTTTTTGTGAGCATTGTTTTACAAGTAAGCAGCATAGATTGAAGTTTAACAGATCTAATGCCAAGAGTAAATTTATTCTAGACTTGATTCATTCTGATGTGTGGGAGTCACCATAAATTTCCCTAGGAGGAGCAAAGTATTTTGTGTCTTTTATTGATGATTATTCTAGGAGATGTTGGGTGTATCCAATCAAGAAGAAGTCAGATGTATTTCCAATATTCAAAGACTTCAAAGCATGGGTAGAACTTGAATCTGGGAAAAAGATCAAGTGCTTGAGAACAAATAATGGAAGAGAGTACACAGACAACGAGTTTCTTACTTTTTGCAAGCAGGAAAGTATTAAACAACAGTTCATAGTCACATACACACCTCAACAAAATGGAGTGGCAGAGCGGATAAATAGAACTCTTACAGAAAGGATGAGAGCTATGTTGAGGACTACAAGTCAATCCAACTCTTTTTGGGCAGAAGCAGCCAAAACCGCTTGTTATGTGATAAATCGGTCACCATCAAAAGCAATTGATTTAAAGACATTGATGGAGATGTGGACTGGTAAGCCAGCAGACTACTCTACTTTACATTCTTTTGGATGTCATGCGTATATGATGTACAATGCCCAAGAAAGAACAAAGTTGAATCTGAAATCTAGGAAGTGTATATTCTTGGGGTATGTTGAAGGAGTGAAGGGGTATCGCCTGTGGGATCCCACTACCCGTAAGGTTATTGTCAGCAGGGATGTGATCTTTACAGAAGATCAACTACTACAAATAGACGGACACGATAGTACATCGAAAGAGGTTTCAAAGACTACAACAATACAAGTGGAAAATAATCTGGTACAAGAAAATCCAGTTTCTACTGAAGCAACACCAGAGCACAAGGTACAAGAACCAGTTAAGTCTGAGTATTCAGAAGTTCGTAGGTTAACTCGTGAGAGAAGGCTGCCATCTTGGCATTCAGAGTATGTTACAGAGAGCAATGTTGCATACTATCTTTTAACGGAGGACGAGGAGCCCTCAACTTTCCAAGAAGCTACAAGTAGCTCAAATGTGTCTTTATTGATGGTAGCAATGCAGGAAGAAATTGAAGCTCTACACAAGAACAAGACTTGGGAACTAGTACCGTTGCCACATGGGAGAAAATCCATAGGTAACAAATGGGTCTACAAGATCAAACGCGATAGCAATGATCGAATGGAATGGTTTCGTGCAAGATTGGTGGTAAAAGGATTCACTCAGAAAGAAGGTATTGATTTCAACGAGATATTTTCCCCGATAGTTCGACTTATAACAATCAGAATAGTTCTGGCTATGTGTGCTATGTTTGACTTACATCTGGAGCAATTGGATGTAAAAACTACATTTCTTCATGGAGAACTTGAAGAAGAAATCTATATCTCCAACCAGAAGATTTTACTAAAACAAGAAAGGAAAACTTGGTTTGTAAGTTGAACAAATCTCTATACGGTCTCAAACAGGCACTTAGGTGTTGGTACAAGAGATTTGATTCCTTCATTATTAGCCTGGATACAACAGACTCAGGTCAGACCATTGTACGTACTTCAAAAGGTTTAATGGTGATAATAGTTTTATTATCTTGTTGTTGTATATGGATGACATGTTGGTAGCAGGTCCCAACAGAGATCAAATCCAAGAATTGAAGGCACAGTTGGCTAGGGAGTTTGATATGAAGGACTTAGGATCATCAAACAAGATTCTAGGGATGTAGATTCATCGAGACAGAAATAACAGGAAGATTTAGCTTTCTCAGAAGAACTATTTCAACAAGATCTTGCGATGCTTCAACATGCAAGATAGTAAGCCAATTTCTACCCCACTTCCTATTAATTTCAAGTTATCCTCAAGTATGTGTCCTAGCAATGAAGTAGAGAGAAGAGAAATGTCTCGAGTACCGTATGCATCAGCAGTGGGAATTTTAATGTTTTTCATGATATGTATAAGACCAGACATTACACAAGCAGTGGGAGTAGTTAGTCGGTTTATGGCAAATCCTGGAGGAGAGCATTGGAATACTGTGAAGAGGGTTCTGAGATACACCAGAGGAACCTCAAATGCTCTATTATGTTACGAATGATCAAATTTTATTGTCAGAGGCTATGTTGATTTAGATTTTGCAAGGAATCTCAATAAAAGCAAGTATACTAGAGGTTATGTGTTTACACTTACAGAAGGAGCTGTAAGCTGGGTATCTAAACTGCAATAAGTTTTAGCTCTATCTACAACGGAAGTAGAATACATGGCGGCTACACAAGCTTGCAAGGAAGCAGTTTGGATACAGAGATTATTGGATGAGCTTGGGCACAAGCAGAAGAAGATTATTATGTTTTGTGATAGTCAAAGTGCTTTGCACATTGCAAGGAATCCAACTTTTCATTCACGGACAAAGCACATAAGTTGTTTAATATCACTTTGTTCGAGAAGTAGTGGAAGAAGGTAGTGTGGATATATAGAAGATTCACACCGACGAGAACCTAGCAGATGTTATGACCAAGCCAATCAACACTGACAAGTTTAAATGGTGTAGATCCTCATGTGGTCTAGCGGAAACATAAGCAAGCATGGATTTGGCAAGTGAGGAAGGATGGAAGGATTACGTAAGTGACTTTAAGTGGGAGAATGTGATAATTGATGGCCTTGTTTAGTGGTAAAGCCACTTACTTGGTTTAATGTTATATTTTGCTAATGGATGAAGTAGGAAACATGGAAGACATTTAATTAAGGATGCTATTGGAGCACTAATTTCTTATGCATTCAATGTGAAACACTAATTTCTTGTTCATTCAATATGGAACACTAATTTCTTGTCCATTCAAAGTGGAGATGAACATGGAGTCTTTGTTACCACAAGTTCTTCAAGGATGTTGCCTATAAATAACTTGTTTCATTTGTGCAAAACATAAGAGCAAATGAATTAGAGAGCATCCATAAGAAAGATAATAAAAGTCTTTGTGAGAGAGTTATTTCTCCTATTACAATAGAGATTAAAATTGTTATCTCATTGTAACTAGAGAAAATGTGTTATAATCCCTATTTTACAATAGTGAAATCCTCCTACACTTCCCGTGATTTTTTACCTCAATTTGTTCGGGGGATTTTTCACGTAAAATATTTATGTTCATTATTCTCGATTTCACTTTAGTTGTGTTTTAACTTCAACCCGGTAATTTTTCTTAACATTAATCTTTAAAAATAATCTATTTTTATCCCTCTAGTTTTATTGGTTATATCGTTAACTTTGACATTTGTTAAAATTGTATGAAACAGTGCTTCTTGTATCATAATATCAAGGCATTCTTCATAAATGATTGCATGATAGACTTGTTTGTTTGTGATAATTGACTGATAATTTTGTTTTTGTCTGATGGGATTTTAGTAGTTTCAAACTTCCCAGTTCGTAGGAGGGATGATGGATAGAGAACTTTGTGAAACATATCGCCGAGCCTTACCGAGTTGTGGCGCGGTAAAAACTAGAAAAATTGCTAGCAATTCAAGATGAATTATCCAGTGTTATGAATACTTAGAAACTCAGGCCTAACTCTGAACCCAAAAGCCAGCTTGTGAGTTAGAGGATTACCTAGACTTATAAGGAGCATTGTTGCCTTACTCTTAGCCAATGTGGGACTTAACATCCCCTTTCCATATCGGCTAGAGTTCGGATTTACGGCACGGTCCGGATTTACGGCACGAGGGCCAATGGGAGTACGAGGAAGCTAAGAGCCTAGCTCTGATACCAACTTAGAAACCCAAGCCTAACTCTGAACTCAAAAGCCAGCTTGTGAGTTAGAGGATTGCCTAGACTTATAAGGAGCATTGTTGCCTTACTCTTAACCAATGTGGGACTTAACATGAATGAACTTCAAACTCTACAAGTGGACATTCAAAATCTTCATGTTTCATGATATAATTTAAATCTTGTAAAGTCAGGTATGACACCTTATATAATTCAAGATTTTAGAACAAGTGCATTCGATAGTCTTGGGCTTGCTATATTATGGCTTTCTTTCTTTTTACCACATGTTCAAAAAACATTTTATCTTTATATATACATTCAAAAATAAGAATTTAATTGGAGCTCTGGTAACCCAATGAAAAAAGGTCGTTGAATGACTGTAATATTATGTTGTCTTAAAGAATAAAGGTTGGAGTATAAATACTATTGTTGAATATATATATATATATATATATATATATATATATATATATTTAAATTTTCTTTATTTTTTAACATCATTATAGATGAAAGATGTAAAATGATAAAAAAGTATGAAGGGTTGTCCAAATTCGTTATTTTTAATGAAAATGTACTATAAATTCGTACTTAATAAGTTTGATGGTATAAATTTATTATATTTACAAAAAAATCATAAAAATGTTTGTGTTGTTTTATTTTCTCTTATAAAAGTAAACTTTTATGATATTTTTTGGACTTATAATGTTTTATGTAATAGGTACTAAACTAACCCACGTTTTCTTTAAATTTAGTGGACTTGAGTTACTCTTTTTCTTTAAAAATGATTAAAAATAAAATAAAAATTGTTATAGGTAAAAATCCATAATACTATAAAGAAACTTCTAAGAACTCATAATCTAATAGGGTAACAAGAAATAGCGAAGCAACTGTTTTTGGTGGGACTAATAGCTGGGATTTTAAGTAATGAGAAGTTACTATTAGAAAAGTTTATCTTACAAATTATGAGTTTTTTAATTTTTGTACCTTCCATGAAGATCACCGTGGGATCAATTCTACAAAATGAATTAGTTGTTGGAAAATTATACAAATCTTCGATAAGTTAGATTTATGAGAAAATAAAAATAAAAAAATAACACACAAATTTGATAACGGAGTTCGGTCAAGTTTGTTTACGTCTTCGGACCTGCTGTAGATCTTTTTATTGAAAGAGGAGAAATTATACAAAATGTTTACAACACTCACAACTCATAACTCACAACTCACAACTCACAACTCACAACCCAATTACACCTAAGAAAATTACTCTCAATTTTCTCTCACAAAAACTTTTCTCAATTAGAATGAATACTTTATTGTTTAATTCATTACAATTATACATCTATTTATAGAAAAATTCACTTATTAAATTATTTTTTAAATTAATGGTTCTTTGAATTGCTCCATATTTTGTTTCATATTTTACTCCTTAATTTGCTCATTAAATTAAGGAGTTTTATAACAATCTTTAATATTAGTCATATTTTTTAACAAATTAAGGAGTTTTATAACAATTTTTAATATTAATTATATTTTTTAATCAATGAATAATCAATCTAACAATTATTGACATATAAATAGGTGTTCATAATTTGAATAATAAAAAAAACCTCTCTTTATTTCTGAATTTTCCAAGTGGTATGACTAAAGGCAAGGAAAAAGAACGTAATGAAGTGGTGAAAAAGCAAATAAAAAAGTGCTTCTCGTTGACATTTTAAGACAAACCATGAAATTTTTTCCCACTTTCTTCGGAAAAGTTATGTCATTACTAGGAACAGTAGCACGTTTTCTTTTCAATTTTTTTCAATAAAGTTTTCTTTTCAATTAAGTACCCATATTTAAAATCCTTTTAACTCATTTGAGGTAGTTATTAAATGACAAGTTTTATACATACGTGTCTTTCAATCCTGTAAAAAATAAGCTCGCTCTGCCTCATTTCTCGTTTTGTTTTGTTTTGGACGGAATAGTCTCCTTTTTTATGAGCTTTTTCTTAGATATTTTAAATTACAACTTTGTTTATAAATAATATAATATTAACCACACTTTTGGTTTGTGATTATAAATCTAATCATATGAAATTCATATCTTATTAGATACTTAAATAAATATCACATTAAAAAAATTAATAATAAATTAGATATATAATTGAAATGATTTAGTTTTTATGTGTTAACTTATAGGTTAGAATCCCAAACTTAATAAATGATATCAAAACTAAGATATAATTTGTATCGTGTAGATGCACACAAAATTGTTGACCCTCAAGATAAAAATGGATTCTTATAGGGCAATACATGTACCCGAAATCAAAACAAATGATGACCCTTATGTTGAATCACGATGAAAATTATGCGATATTATTTTAAACTAATGTAAATACTCGAAGTTTGATTAAGTTATTATTTTTTGTTTATTTCTTAACACATATATAAACTTGATGAAATATGTATATTCGTTTGAAAGATGTAACTAAACGATTGAAACTTGTATTGGAACATGATTGAAGTCTAAGAACACAATATATTCTTATTTGAAAGAAGATTATTAGATATACAAATAAGTCTCGTATTAAAAAAAATAAGTAACAAATTAGATTTATAATTGTGATGAATGAGTCATCTTAATAGCATTTTTTAGCTTGAAATCTCCAACCCAATAAAATCTAATTTGTTTTTTGTGTTTTGTTATTGAGTTTATTGGTTCTGCAAGATCATCTCTTGCCTAAGATTTATCACGATGTTAACTCAAAAAGTCACGCTTGAAATTAAAAGAAAAGTTCGAAAAGCTACAAAAATAACAGTTTACCATCCATTTTTTTCACGAACTAAATGCCTTTAAATGATTTTTTTTGTTTGTGTATGTGTACCATCCAATTGTGGACTACTTTTTGTATTTAACAAAAATGGGATATTTTATTAAAAAAAAAAGTTTGAATTTTCTATCATAGGGTATTTTTTTTTTACCCCAGCGTCGGACCTAAAGTTAGGCTCAATTCATTTCAGTTGTGATGGGTAAAAAAAAAAGTGTTTTGTATGTTCTTAAATGATTGTTTAATTTTATATTTCAATTAAATTCAAAGTCATCTTCTCCTTAAAAAAATAAAGGTGTTCCTCATAACATCTACGCAATACAATTGTTATAGTCTATGCATACTTTTGTTATTTTCTACTAATCTTTTATTAATTTATTAATTCAATAATATTTAGATTGTAACTAAGGACAATATTCATTATGTTCCTAAGTGGGCATACTTTTCAAAATTTTATAACTAAAATTTCTTCATGTAACATATATGCATATTTTAACTACTTATTTTACAACTTTTAGTAAAAAAAAACTTATTCTATACAATTATTTGATTAATTAATTAACTTATTAATCAAAATAAATATTCATAAATATTTAAAAATGTATATTAAATAAAAAAATTAGTTTAAAATTTATGCATCTGATTGTTTTGATATTTTATCAAATTTCATAAAAAAAATTACAATTTTCATAAATTTCCTCCAAACAATATACTGAACTTAAAAAAAATCTAGATGGACATTTTAAGCCTAGCAGATAAGAGACAAAAAGAAGGATTGCATCAATTGGACATAATAAATTGACAACTTTATCATATTATATTTACCAAAAAAAATAAAAAAAATAAACTAGGCCTAATCTTCTTTACTCCTAGGTTTCAACCCAAAGGGAAGGAATACATGTATGAATCTATGATACAAGGAGTCCCTTTCCCACGTTCTACAAGGGTCTTAAATTATTGTTGTTGTTGTTGTTGTTGTTGTTGTTATTTATTATTATTATTATTATCATTATTATTATTATTATTATCATCATTATTATTATTTTGTGTAGGCCAACCAAAAACAAAAGCAGATGATGATCTAAAGCTAGCAAAATTTAATGGCTATGGCTAGAGAATGTGAAAGAGGCACATATTCTTGTCATTCTTTCTATGATTTAAAAGAATGATTACTCTTTTTGGATTAGCAGCACCTTATAGTACCATTAAAGACGCTCAATTAGGTTTTGTCACTTTAATGTATATAAGTGACATTGCTTTAAGTCCACACACGTAAGAAATGCCCCCATCTCCTCTTTAGCTATAGTTTCCAAATATGCATGAAACACATAATTGATAAGGCACCACAACTCCATAATCGATACGAGTGTAGTGCGCCAGTCATAGGACATAGGTTCGAATAGTGTGTGTAAGTTTAGTCATTTTGCTTTGATTTTTGTCTTGAACTAAAAAAAAAAAGACACCATCCATAAGATAAAGAAAAAGAAGAGTTGTTTGTCACACCAATTTTTTTTTCTTTTACAACAAATTTACATAAAATATTTCTTTTATTTAATATTAATGATTTAAAGGTATTTTTCATCTAGGGATTAAATAATTAAATTATATATATATATATATATATATATTTGGGTATGAAAAAAAGAACAAATGCGACAATATTGCCACTAAAAAAACTCTTGTGTTATTTACATATCACCTCAGCTACTTAATTAATTAGTGGATTGAAATTTTCAAGTTATTAATTCAAAGTAAGCGCCTCATTCTTTTACATTTTTTTCACAGAATTCCTTACACTCTATGAATATTAAAAATCAATAACATCTTAATTCAAATCACAATATATATGTTCTTTATGCAAATAGCTCACACGTTTATAAAATATGAGTATTAAATTAGGTATTTAATTGAGATGAGTTAATTTTTTTAATAGGTTAACTTTTTTGGATTGAAACCTTATAGTTAACAAGTGGTATCAACGTTATGACTTAATTTGTATTATGTTGACGCACACAAGGTAGATCTCTAAGATGAAATTGGATCCGTGTAGTCGACACACGTGATCCAAGTTTAAAAGAATGGTGGCTCCTATTGGATTGTAACGAGAATTGTACGATATTATTATAGACTCATTTGGATTCTCGACACCTGATTAAATTATCTCAAGTTTTTTGACTATTTCTTACCATGCATGTAAATTCGATGAAATATGAATGCTCGTTTAGAGGATATGGCTATATGATTGATCCTTGGTATTGGGACATAGTCAAAATCTAAGAGGTAATATGTTCTCGTTCAGTAAAGATTGTTAAGTATACGAACAAGTCTCATATTATATAAAAAAAATATGAATAACAAATTGAGTATATAGTTAGGATGTGTTATTACTCTTAATAAATTAACCTTTTGAATTACAATTTTAGACCTAACAATATACCAAATTTTTAATATGATAACTACTAAGTTTCCCCAACTTCTCAAAAAAATTTCAAGCTTCTATAATTTAAAAGGTTGGTTTTCTCCTACTCCCATGGCCAGAGTGAATATCACTAAAGGTTTGTCCAAATAATAAAAAAGTTACAATTTTAGAAATAATATGAACAAAGCCAAGTAATTAAGAACTTTTGGATTTCATCAGGTTAATCTTAACCATTATATTTTTATTTAAAAATAAAATGTTTAATTAAATAACTACCCAATAAAAACCTGGGTAGTGGTAGATGTGACTCACAGAATTTGTATTAACTTAGAATTTTTCTCAAATCAATTAGGAATTGGTTTTAATGTAATTTCAGATAGCATGTGGAATGCAACTTTGTGATTTTTCATGGACCGTGAAATTTTCATGTAAACATAGTAGTATACATGAAGATTTTTCTATTGAGAAGATTTTTAATGTGCATAGTGTACATGAAGATTTTTCTATTGTCATGAACCATGTTTTTCTATTGAGAAAAAAAAAAGGCAAAAGAAAATGAAGATTTTGCTTTAAGTTAGAAGATTTTTTTATTTTAGCCTTTACTGGATGACTGGTTGGGAGATGAACAGCAGGAAGAATATGAGTGCACTTTGTTTCCTTTACTTTGGCTTATATTGCATATTTTTTTGTTTGTTTATTATTTCATTTAAAAGTTATAGTTTTAAGTTCTTCTAATTAAAAATCTTTTATTTTTGGCATTTTATTTACAATATTTTTCTTCTCTAATAACCTAGGATATTTTGAAATTAAGTAATACTTTAGGTAGTTGCTTGATATAAAATAACATCTGAGACTTATATGATATATTTAGACAACCCTTGAGCGTATAAGTGATATATATTCTATACTTATCAATCACACATGTTTGGTTTTTACATGAAAAAAGCTTTTTGTTTAATTGCTATATTAGATGGATTTTTATTTTTAACTCATTACATTTACTATACTTTTTTTTGTGTAAAGTAAAAATATATGTTTTTTAAGTAGTGTATATTTTTTTCACAATATAAATAAAATATATATTTTTAAAAGATTTAAAAGTAATATCAGTTAAATAATTAAATAATTTAAAAATGTTAGTAAAAAAAAAACTCAATGTACGTAAAAGAAAGTATATGTTTGCCTAACTACAAATATACTATGAATTAAACCATACAGTACAGATAGTGATGTTTATGTAAATACTTTAATCAAAGAATTGAATTGGAGCAAAACTCAATGAAATGTTTGCAGTAAGAATAGAAAGTTCAGAGAAAAAGAGAAAGCAATCATAAAAGATGGGGTAATGGGCTGTGTTTCCATTAGTAGAAGTGATTCTATGTGTGCATGTGAGTTCAATGAAGGTTCTTAGCTTTCCTAACTCTAACTAGCCTATTGTTCTTTGATACTTTTTTAACAATTCTGTATTAATAAATAAATTAATTAATTAATTAATTTTTTAGTTATTACACTATTAAAAAAACTAATAAGATATTGAAATTTTAATTAAACTTCCTTAGTGCGTGTATCATTTTTTAAATAAGTGGACAATTTTTTTAATACATTCCATTATAGCAATTTATTCAATTGGTTTCACTTATGGTATTAATGTTTAAAAAAACTTATATGAATTATAATTTTAAATATACATTAAATATATATTTTTTACTTTACAAAATATATGTGATCCGCTTGAATGGGATTAAAATGAAAATTTATTTTTAAAAAAAATATACACATAGTTAAATATTTTTTTTAATTCTCATATGATATTGTTTCATAAATACAAAAAATATACTGTTATATTTCCTATAATTTTGATTTCTTGGGTTGGTTCAATTTTTGCATCTTTTATAAATACTTATTAATTTTTAGATCATAGTTATTTCAACTCGGAAAATAGAAAGAGAATTTTTGAAGTTACTAGTAGAATCATATAGTGAGACAAATTACAAATAATATTCTAAATGAACTTGAACCCAATCGACTACACTCCTTTTACCCTCTCAAGTGAGTGATTGGGGAAAATCTTTTATGCTTTCACAAGCACTCATGTATCTTAAATTTATATAAATTTTTATTAAATTAAAATATCGAATAAATATATTTATATATGTATCATATCATATCATTTAGACACTAATACTTATAAAAATTAAAAAACCTAGGTAAGTTAGCTTTTTATTCACAAATGATTTTTTTTTTTTTTTGTGTATAGAAATTCACAAATGAACTTGAAAAGCTCTGACTGTCTGATATAATTGCCAGCTCCACTGCCTTTATTTATTTACATTGGAGAGTGAACTTCTTCAAGGGCCAAAACACACTATTTTTCAGTTTGATAACCAGAAAAATACACCATTCTTCAACTTGCCTGTGTTGCCAACAGATATTTGCTTACCAGTTTTGTACTATAGTTTCAACATTCATGTGAATGAGAGGCATATTATTAGCTACCAGGTTTCTTAATGTAGCTAAGAAACAGAGAACAACAAAAACAAGTGTGTTGCTCCCCGCCTTGCTTCATTGTGTTCATGAAATCAATATTCTTATCTAATACTAGAGTAAAAAATTTGAGTCCAAAAATAATTGAAGAAACCTAGGTTGGTTTGTATCGGTTAATTTTCACAATTTAATTTGAATTAGTTTTATTTCATAATATATTTTGGTAATATTTATTTTACCTTTCATTTATAACGTGTTATAAGTCTATGTAAAATTTTCATGTGATAATTCTACATATTTACTAATTTTTTGAAAATTTTATACAATCAAATTTTGTATTAAAAAATTCACTTAACACACGTTCATAAAATTGGACAATAAATAAAGTAATTTCAGAAAATAGTATATCACAATAGTGTACAATAATTTTATATACATGTGTAAAAACTACACATTAATTAATTTATGTATATAGTATATGACTTCTATATAACATTACAACCTATGATACCAATTAATAACTTATATATGCTATTTAAATCCGAATTAAAAAAAAATATGAATTGTCTTTGCTATTTAAAGAGCTTAAAACAAATTACCAAACCAAACCAAAGCTTCAATATTTCAAAGCAAAATTAATAAACATGTCCGTACAGTTTTAGTATTTTCATCTGAAAATAACTTGGCCCAATAACAAGTATCTCAATTGGATTGAGAAAAAAAAAGCGAATTATTTTTAAACAAGTAGTTATTGTTGTACTACAGTTGGAACAAATAACTCTTTTTCTATTTTTGAGCCGGCACTCTCCATTTATTTTCTTCCGACTTTTTTATCTTTTATTCTCTTATCATTTCCACCACCAAATCTCTCTAATATTATTTTTTATATAATTTCTTTAATTTAAATATTTTTTATAACTAAATACTGAGATAATTATAATATAATAAAATATTTTAACTTTTTATGTTACACAAGTGTTGATCTTAACGTCTCTATCAAACTTCTACATCTTTCATTTAGGATATTAATTCAACAAATATTATCTAAAATAAACTCGATATAAATAAAGTTATCAATCAAGAAAACTAAAAAACTATTAACTAAGTTATATTTTTTCCTATCATTGATCCATCCAATCATTTTTCTATTCATACTTTAGATTATCCAAGTATGGTTCTTGTGTCAAAAGTTCTTACGGGAACTAACTATACCATGTGGAGACATTCTATGTTGATAAGTCTTAGTGTTAAAAATAAACTGTTATTTATTCAAGTAGTTATATAAGGAATAATATTATTTTATCGTTATAATAGTGAGATTATAGTCGAGATCTTCTCAGTAAAGATAATTTCTCAAATTGTAATAAATTAAATCTTAACACTTCAACTTTAATTGGAGTATGTATGTCTAAAATATTTAACTTGCTGATTAACTTCTTAAAGACGTTGCCTCTTAAAGTTTTAGTAAAATTATTAGTTAATTAAAGATGTGATGGAACAAATTTTGTAATAATCTATCTTACCAAGTGGTTTTTTTGCTCCAATCACAAGTGTTATTTATGCACATATCACACAAAATTTGCATGTCCAGGATGTTCTTTGTGCACCTTCTTTTCATATGAATATTCTTTTTGTTAATAAGCTCATATCTTCCCTTAATTGTTCCATTCACTTATTTCCTATTTTTTGTCTACTATGGGACCTTACTATGAAAAGGATGATAGACTTGGGGAAGCATAGTAAAGGGTTGTACTATCTCATGCCACAATCAAAGTTACATGCAGCCTCTTCAACCTCCTATCAAGTATCTCTATCATCATTAGCTATTTAGTATCCATCTAAATTTCCCTTTCAATATCTGTCAAAAACAATTGCATCTTTCATTTGTTTACTATGGGACCTTACTATGAAAAGGATGATAGGCTTGGGGAAGCATAGTAAGGGATTGTACTATCTCATGCCACAATCAGAGTTACTTGTAGTCTTTTCAACCTCCTATCAAGTGTCTTTATCATCAGAAGCTATTTGACATCCATCTAAATTACCCTCTCAATTTCTGTCAAAAATAATTGCATCTTTCGTTTGTGATTCAAAACAAATCTTATATATTGTGATATTTGAGGACCACGTAAAATTGAAAATCATTATGATATACACTATTTTTTTTAACTATTGTGTATGATTATACTCGTTTTATTTGGATTTTTTCTTATGAAATTCAAATTTGAAACACAAGGTTTGTTAAAAAGTTTCGTTACTTTTGTTAATACATAGTTTAATTGTCAAATTAAAAGCATTCACAATTGTAATGGTCTAGAATTTACCCTTTTAAAACCATATATATCCATCCCTAGAATTCTATTTCAAAGTTTATGTCTATATACACCCTAACAAAACATTTTTATGGAATGAAAATATAAACACCTTCTAAATGTTGGTTGTGCTTTGAGATTTTAAGCTAATTTTTCATTGGAGTTATGGGGTGATATCCTTCTTACTTCCACTCATCTCATAAATCGATTTCTTATCCCAATTTTGTATCACAAATCACCTTATGAAATATTATCTACTAAGACTCCATCCTACATAAATTTATGAGTTTTTGGCTATCTTTGTTATGCTATAGACTTGCAACCTTTAGTCGAGTTTTCAGTACAAGCTCATTGATGTATTTTTGTTGGATATTCCTTTAATCAAAAGGATTATCGAGTTTATGATCTTACCACTCATTAATTTTTTTAGTTGGGATTATTTTAGATGAAAACACATTCTCATTTTCAATTTCTACTTTATCAAATCCTTCACCAACAAATCTTCTTCATAATGTTTCTTTTGATTTCAGTGATATACCAATGATAACCCCATCATCTATTCCTATCTCCTTACCAGAAACATCTTCTCACCTGTCTTCCATTTTTCACGACCTTTTAACTTCGCCATCAAGACCATTACCTTCCTCACCACTTTATCCTTCTTTTCTAAACCTTGACATATATACTCCAATTCTTCATCAAAGTGATATAACTCGTTATCAATCTGCTCTTCCCTTTGACTTTGATTGTGGTCAAGTTAGTATGTTGTGTTCCTTTATTCTTGTAAGCTAGTCAAACTCTTCTCGAAAAGGTACCAAATATTATATGTTCAAATTTAGTTTTTACAAATCATTACCTTCGTCCCATCAAATATTTATTAACACAATTTCCTTAACACTTTTAGGCATATTACCTATGACCAAACCATCCTTGATCCAAAGTGGTATAAAGCCATCAAGGTTGAACTTAATGCCCTTGAAAATCAAAAGATATGGTCTCTATTTCCACTACCTATTAGTCATCGTCCCATAGGAAGCAAATGGGTCTTACGAATCAAGTATAAATTTGATGCGTCTATGGAATGGTACAAAGCTCGCTTAGTAGCTAAGAGATTCATTCAAAAAGAAGGCTTGGACTATGATGAGACCTTTGTTTCGGTTACTAAGTTAACAATAATACATTGTCTTCTTGCCTTGGAAGTTGTTCAAAATTGGTCACTCTTTCAAATGGACGTCAACAATGTTTTTCTTTATAGTGATTTGCATGAAGAAATATATATAATTTCACCACCAGGACTTTGTTGATAGGGGGAGAAACTAGTATATCAACTTCATAAATCTCATTATGGACTTAGGCAGGCACTTATGAATTGGTTCTCTAAGTTCTCAAAAGCCATTAAAATGGATGATTATTCTCAATCACACTCTTGACCACTCTTTTTTTGTGCAAGAGAATGACTCTATTATAATCATGAAGCTTATCTATATGGATAATATGATCATCATATGAAACAATGATAAAGTTATTCAAGATCTTAAGCTTTCCTCCACAAGTAGTTTCACATGAAAGATCTTGATAATTTAAAGTATTTTCTTAGTTTAGAAGTAGCAAGATCAAAAGTTGAGATTGTCATAACGTAACGAAAATACACACTCAAATTTATTGATAATGTTAGATTTCTTGGAGCTTAACTAGTTAATTTTCACATGGAGAAAAATCTAAGGCTTATAATTGATCAAGGTGAATTGTTAATTGATGCTTTCGACTATAGGAAATTAGCGAGATGATTGATCAATCTCATAATTATGAGACCAAACATCATGTACTATGTGAACATTTCGAGTCAATTTATGCATGCATTAAGGAGAAATCATTGGGATGTTGCCCTTAGTGTTGTGAGATACTTAAAAGATAACCCATGACTTGATTTATTGTTCTATTCCAATAATTCACTGCAATTAAGAGATTATTGTGATGCAAATTGGGAAAATTGTCCAATGACAAGAAAATCTACATCGAGTTATTATGTTTTTTAAAGACTCTAATTTCATAGAAGACAAGAAAATAAAAAACAATCTCAAGATCATGTGCAGGAGGTGAATATAGGTCAATGGCTGCAACAACAATTTGCGAACTCACGTGGCTTAGATACCTATTTAAAGATTTGAAAGTTAATCTAAAACCAATTACACTATTTTGTGATAATCAATCAACACTCTATATTACCACGAATACTATTTCTCACGAACGCACAAAACACATCGAGTTTGATTGTCATGTTGTTAGAGAAAAAATTCAATCAAGATATATTGTTACAAAATTTGTTCAATCACATCTTCAGCTAGCTGATGTTTTCACTAAAGCTTTAGGAGACAAATCTTTAAGAAGTTAATTAACAAGTTGAACATTTTAGATATACATGCTCTAAATTGAAAGAGAGTGTTAATATTTGATTTGCCATGATTTAAAGAGTTATATTTGCTTAGAAGATCTTGAATATAATTGTACTATTATAATGACAAAATAATATTATTCCTTATATAGTTTTTTTAGTTTAGGAATTTGATTTTTGTAAACATTATATATATGTATATATTATCTCTTTGTAAATACATACTGAGATAATAATGATAATATAATTTCTTAACTTTTCAAGGAGTTCCTCCCTTAGGCTTTCTCTTTAGTAGTTTTATTTTTTTTATTTCTTCTTTCATTTATTTCTTTTTAGTATTTCTATTATTGGTAGTTTGATTATTTTTTGTGCTCGAAATTATATACTTAATATCACTTTCAAGTCTTTTACTTTATGCTCCCTGTGTTTGATGAAAATTCTAAGAAAATATGTTGTGTCATGCATTGTTTGAGTTATTGTGTTAGTGTTTTGTGTGTTGTTGTTATATTTTGATGTGTGAGAGATGTTTGGCATCGTAAAATACTTGAAAGATTTTAAATTGATGTCGATGGATGAAAATTCTAAGAAAATATGTTGTGTCATGCATTGTTTGAGTTATTGTGTTAGTGTTTTGTGTGTTGTTGTTATATTTTGATGTGTGAGAGATGTTTGGCATCGTAAAATACTTGAAAGATTTTAAATTGATGTCGATGGGTTATAATAACACTCAATTATTTATCAATAGATAATTTTTCTTATGTCTTTTAAATTAATATTTAGTTTGAGTCTTGTTATTATATTGTCTCTTTTTGATTGTTTGATTTTATTGTATAAAAGAAATATTTTTATGTTATTTTATAATTATGTATCGTATTTAATATTATATTTTATTTTTTTATATTATAAGATTTATTATGTTACTAATTTAAATAGATTAAGTTGTATATGATTTCACTTTTAATTAGATGTTATTGAAATATTTTCATTCTAATTAGAAAAAAAAGTTAAAATGATGGATAATGGACCTTACAACGAAGTCCCGTAAATAAGAGTACTATTTTAAGTGTGTGCATACTATGCTTCATAATTTTGAAACCAAAAGAAGTGGGGAGGCCTCTTGCCTTAGAAGACAGTAAAGGCATGCAGTTTTTATATCTTTTGTTTAAAAGTATTTTCCAATGAGTACAAATATATCATTAAAAAAAATTAGATTTTTAATTATAAAAATAATGTTATTTTGTATTTATCTTATATACTTTTATTATTAAAAAAATATGATATATTATTTTATTTTAAATACTATTTAATTAGATATTTTTAAATTAAATTAAATTTATTTACATTCGTTGAAAAAAATATTATTATTATTATAAATTAATTTAAATTGGAAAAATTAATATTGCCGTCAAACCAGTCACAACTGCCATACATATCATTTGGTCGGTTAAAATTAAAAATAGTTTCTGCAGATTTCAACTCTCATAATTAACATATTTTATTATTTATGGTTCGCTCCTTTTTGGGACAAACTCATGGAACATAGATTTGTAAGCAACACTTCCAATCGATACAATCATTAAAATAATTCCCGGGAAAATAGAGCATTTTCAACCTTTAATATTATTTTATATAAAAAATTATATTAAGTTTTTACTTCTCTTTAATCTACGATATAAAATATTACATTAAAAAATATATTCTTTTATAAAATAAAATATTCATTTTATTACACTAAAAATTGGATCAAATATTATAACAAAAATTTTATTTATAATAATTTTTACTAATTTTTTATCGTATACTTAATTTTAATTTATTATATATAAAAAAATTAATTTTTTAAAAATAGCACATTATGAATAATATTGATATGATTAATACTCTCTGTCACACCAAATTTGAAGTAAGTTAGAACAATTCTACGTTATATTTTGCACTAAATTTAATGTTTTGGTGTAAGGTTGAAAATGTCTTAAGAATACTGTTTTCAAACTACTTAGAAAGTACATAATTTTTATTATTTTTATTTTTAAAAATATTAATTTTTTTATTAAATAAAAAAAATATTACATAATTATATTTGAATTTAGACTCATGATGATAATAAGAGTGTAAAATCATACCACATGAAATACAAACTAATTTCAACTAAAAAAATTAAAATTACTAGAAAAATATTAAATTTAATAACTGTTATGTTAATACCATTTCCAAATTGCATAATACGGCATTTCTTAAGGGGTTATTATTCCTAAATTTGTCTAAATTTTAGAAAAAAAGTATTCTAATCCTCTCTTCTAAGAATCAACTAATAACCAAGGATTAAAATATCGATAATACGTTAATATTATCGTAATATTGTTTTTTTTACACATTTTTACATTAAAAATTGATATTTATATCTTTTAATTAAAATGTTGAGAAATCATTTTTTTGTCAAAAATATCATGAATATTATAAATATTGTTACGAAATTGTTGAAAAATATCGTTTCATATTAATTTTTTATTTTTTAAATGATTTAGCTTTAAATTTATCTATTTATATATTTTTATCTTCAATTAAAATATTTTTTATTTATACCTCATTTTTACATTTAATTTACTATTTTTACTTATATAACTCTTTATTTTCATAATTTGAATTCTATTATGTACTATCGAAGTTTATCAATTTATAATAATATTAAAAATTATTATCTAAATAATTATTTTAAATTTTAACTCGTTATTCTGCAATATTTTGAATAATTATTTGATTTATTAATCAAATTTAATACTATAAATTTTATAAATATATGTATTAAATAAAACATTATTCTAAAAATATAAGTAATTGATTGGTTTGATATTTTATATAGTTTTATAAACAAATTCTATAATTTTAGTAGAGTTTTCATAATTTTCTTAAAAAATTTCAAAATTTTCATCGACAGTGATAATATCTTCGATATTTTTGTAAAATTTAAGTTTTAATATTTAGATTACATCAATAATTTAAACATTGATGATAACAACCGGATTATAATTTTATTTTTTAAAATAATTAATTTTACGTGTTTATATTTAACCGGATTGAATTCTCATATCTTGTTAGTGTTAAAAGCTAATTCTTGTTGTAGTTTATACAACCGGGTACCTTAGTAATTATTTTTATCAAAAATTATAATTTAATTTATGTTTTGGTTATAAGGTCAGTGATTTTGATAAATTATACCAAAAATAATAAACAAATGAATAAATTAATAAATCATTTTTATAGCATTTATTAAAACATGTATCTTACATTTTCATATTTTAAAGTTAAGGATTAAAATACAAGCTTTTAAAAAACTAGTCATTCTAATTAAATTAGGTAAATATATTTTCTTATCATAAAACTTGACTTTGATTGTAAAAATACTAATAAAGTTAAAACTGTTACAAAAATATTAAATTTAATAGT
Source organism: Hippophae gyantsensis (assembly GCA_030763125.1). Taxonomy (NCBI): domain Eukaryota; kingdom Viridiplantae; phylum Streptophyta; class Magnoliopsida; order Rosales; family Elaeagnaceae; genus Hippophae; species Hippophae gyantsensis. Next base: position 7,989,649 of record CM061032.1, read on the forward strand.
TATTACGGTAATATCATAATATCATTTCCATCAGCTCCGTTACAAATACTATGAAAAAAAGGCACATGAAAGGCAAGAAATCGTTGAATTTGACGTTAAAATATGTCATATTTATAATTAAGACAACGAAAACGGTATGATTATCAACATTTAAGAAGATTTCTATTTATATAACAATTTTGAATTTAGTGATATTTTTATAACCATTGTTAAAATTAGATGACAAAAAAATTATTTACCCTTCTAAACTATGTTGGAAGAATTACCATTCACACATTTTTCGTTCCTCATGTTATGCAATTTATTTCAAGAAAACCAAATTAGCTTAATGAATTTATTCATTTTTATATAGAAAATAAAGGGTTATTTATGTGAATGATAAATGTTAAAAAACTGCTTATAATAAGTTTACTGATCAATTGGTAAATTGGTTATTTGTGACGAATTTATGTTTTTTTTTAAAAAGAAAATTGTGGTTCGAGTTATAAGAGATGCAATAGTTCCCATAATGAGTTGCTGTAAATCTCTATATACGAACTACGAGTACATGCCTTTCTATCAACGCTTGATTGGTAACCTAAAAAATAGCCTATGATTAATGAATATGTTTTTTTTTCTTACCAAAAGATTTGAGATTCTTTGTTTTTTTACATGAAAAAATATATAGGAGCACGATTTTTAGAGTCATATTATGTGTCATGTCTATTAGGATTATTGATTTTAATATTTCTTTTACTTTTTTTATTGTATTTGAGATTGTTATAATGATTTCATTGACAAGATTTTATTGTTTTGATAACATAGAAAGTATCAATTGTTGTAAAAATTTAAGCTTGTGTAATTGAGCCTAATATTTCATTTATATATTTTAGGAAGCAAGATGTAAATGTCCCTTATATTGATACCGTTTAATTCTTTAGATTAAAAAAAATATTAGTTAGTTTTATTTATTTAAAAAAAATAGATTAATTAAAAATAAAATATATTATTTTAATAATTTTTTAATAAAATATTAACTAAATTAAAATAATATTAATAATCTAAATAATTAAATGATATAAATAAATTAATATAATAAATATTAATTAAACTTTTATAAGTTTTTTAAACCAATGTCTTTTTCTGGGTTTCCATGTTTTGATTCGTAGTACTCTAGGAGCTAAGGCACCATATACCTAAGTATAACAAGGTGATTCTTTGCTTTCTAGTCACTTTGTTTGGTTTTCTTTTGCAAGCAAATGATAATGTTTCTATAAAACACCATGTTCCTCTTCTAGGTTAGGTTTTTATTACTTTTATTTTTAATGTATTATTATAAAAAAAAGTATTAAAATCAGTTAAAAATCGACTTTAAACTAATTTAAAATTGATTTGCTGAATCGACTTAAAATGAAATGAATTAAAATTTAAAGTCGGTTTAACGCGTGAACCGACTTTAATTTTTTTTTTACAAAATTTACTCATTTTCTATTATACTTAAATTAAAACATGTATTCGATCACTAAATAACAGCAGAAAAAAATCTATTTAACAAATAGTTTAAATAATACAAATAATTAAAAAATAAAATATTAATTAATAGCAGAAAAATTACCATGGTGTATTCTTTTCCTGATGTTATAATACAAACATACATATATAATACAAAAATTTATACACATAAATAACAACACATAATAACAAAAAAAATATGAATAATAAGTGCGTATAATTAATAGAAATACTTACAAGAGTAAATGAAGTGACAAAATGAAAAAAATGAAGAAAAAATAGTATTTTGTAAGTGAGAAATGGGTATAATTTTTTTGAATATTTTGCTTAAAAAAATAAGAGATCTAAAAGATTAGTTAGAGAGGAAGAAAACTCATTAACCGACGTTAGAAATGGTGGTCGTAGGTGACTAGAAAATGAGAAAGGGTGGAGGAGAAGTGGAGAAAGTTTTGGATTTTTGAGAGTTATATAGCGCTTGGAATAATTTCTGTCTGGAGAAGAAAGAAAAGAAAAGAATTTATCTACGTGTGTAGCATCTGTTCTACGTGTCAACCGATACTATCCACGTGTGTAACGTTGGTTCCAGGTGTCAATCGACGCTATGTTACGTGGATAGCGTCGGTTTCATGTGTCAACCGACGCTATCCACGTAACGTAGCGTCGGTTCACCATATCAACCGATGATACGTCCACGTGTAGCATCGATTCGACACGTCAACCGACGCTACATCCTATATGAATATCTTCGATTTTACACCGAATCAAATTTAAATTTATTATAAGTTAATTTTTTTAAAAAATCGACTTTATATATCAATTTAAATATTCTTTCTTGTAGTAGTGATGATTAGTTTGCTTTGTATAATCCAATTTATAACAATTTTATTGTTAATGATACCAAAATATATACCTTGGAATCATTTTAGTACTTCGCTTTTCTTTAGTCAGCTTTGAAAGTTGAAATCAATTTCAGTGTATTTTTACATAGCCACACCGGCACAACAAACTATTTTTATGAAGTTGAAAATTTCATTTAATCATAGAAAAAAAAAGTATAGAAGATATTAAAAATCATACTTTTAAATACAATAAAAATTTAATTAAAAAATCAAAGATTAATAACATTATACTACATGATCTATAATAAAACACTTTTTATCCTTTCTTTATTTGCTATATATTTTTCTTCGTCTTAATATTTAATTGATTAAATCAATTCTTTCACAAAATATGAAATTATTATATCTACGGAAATTTTTTTACATAATAAAAAAATCTTGTATGTCTTATAATTTATTAATAGTAAACATTAATTTTTTACTAGTTCATCTAAGTTGATGTGTCAACTTTATTGTTGTTTGCGTCAATCACATATTTATGATAGGTATTAAATAAAGTGAGCGTTAACTCACCCAACCAAAAGTTGTATCTTTCATCATTTGTATCATTATTAGAATCATTTTTTGAATCTCCATTAAAAACATCCATAAAAGCTATATTCAAGATGAAAGCATTAAAATGAGGTTTCGAATATATTAAGAAATATTATAAACAAAAAGAGGATGATAAAATTGAAAATAATATGAGAAATAAAAAACCAAAATTTTTAAGATTGTACTACTTGAAAGCCTTCATGCAAGGGGGAAAAAAATAGCCATTATTGCTGCAATTTTTTCTCAATTTCTTTTTTGTCTAGAGAAAAGAGAGAGACAGAGGCAGTATTTAATTATTTCTCATCATCATTAATTTGACTAAAATATAAAAGGCAGTTGGTTTTGCAGCACATAAATGAGATTGAGGGATATAATGATGCATGCATGCTTAGTGTTTTCCCCAATTCAAAGGTCCCATAAAAACAATAACCTTTTTTTATTTTATTTTTTAAAATAATTAATTTCATTAGTGTTTATATTTAACCGGATTGGATTCTCATATCTTCAAACAAAAAACTTTAATTATTATTACAATTATTTTATTTTCACTTAAAAATAAATTAAATTATTTATTAATTAATTATATATGTTGATCTAATTACAATAAAAAAACTAATATATCCAAAAATTTAATCTTTTTATCTCAAATAGAAATTTTCTATTTATCTCCCTAGTTATCCATTTTAACTAAATATATGGTACTATAAAACTTGTATAATTATCTGGCCAAAAAAGTATCCGTACTATTATACCATGCAACTTATGCCACTTATGCCTAGGGCATACAAACCTATCTCTATCTATGTTTTTCACTATAAATAACACCCACTCCTCCAAATTCTATTTCATGCTCACTTCTTAATTTACTCTTCCCATCTATTTGTTCCCTTCAATCTTCTCACTCTAAAAAAAAAAAAGACAAATTTTCCATCTTCGTTTTCTCTCAATCCAAACAAAGTTTTCTTTTTTAATCTTAAAACCTTCACTTTCAAACAATTTCCTCACAAAAGACCAACTTCCCCTAGCTGTTTCTATATCTACTCTGTTTTTTTCACATTAATTTATTAAAGTCAACATGTCTTCAATTAAGTGTCAACCTTGTCTCGTTGAACCGTGTACTTGGAATTTAACGCTAACTCCCTCTAAGCCTTCTGATAATTCAGACACTGACCCAGGAGAAAAATCTCAAGTTCAAGAAAACAACTTTAATTCATTTTCCACATCCACAAATAACAAAGATATTGAAAAGGATAGTTGGAGTTTCCTTCTAGCTCTTGACAATAAATCTGAGAGGACCCAGAAAACTGAAACAGAGAAAGTCTATGTACATCCACTTGCAAAGCGATCTTCTTCAATGCCAAGTCAAAAAAGCTTAGAAATGTGCACTGAGAACTTGGGTAGTGAGACAGGTTGTGAAATGAGTATAACCGAAAGCTACAATAATGACATTGCTCTGTTTTTCGAAGAAACAGAGAAGTTACCCACCAAACTAAAGAGTAATGAAAATTGGGTTTCAAAGAGACAGAAGCGTAGTGTTAGCAATTTTCCACCTCCATTGTCATCAATTAGTAGCTCAAGTAGTCTTCAAATGAGGGCTTATAGAGAAGATGGTCGGTTAGTTTTGACTGCAATACCTGGGTGTTTTAGCTATTTTGAAGCTGAACGTTCTAATGGTAGGCTTAAGCTTACGTTGTTTGATACTTTTTCTTCAAACTGTGACAATGAAGCTGAAACAGAGGAAGAACAAGAAGAATTAGAGGAAGTACTAGAAGAAGAAAACCCAGAAGAAATTAGAGAAAATGAAAAGTTGTTAGATGAAGAAGATGAGCAGGTAGAAATTACTGAAGGAGAAGAAAACAGAGGTGAGGACAAGGAAGTAAATAGTGACTTAGAGGAGGGTGAAATGGGAGTTGTGAAGCGTAATAACCAAATCTGCAGGTGTAAAGAGGGTGGATGTGGGAACAAACAGGCGATGATGTACTGGGAGCAGTTTTGGGTGGCTACTTAGAATTGTTTTTTTTTTTTTTTAATTTCGACTATTATTATTATTGTTGTTGTTGGTTGATACTACTGAACGTTCAAGCTTCTTATTGTTTTTTTTTTCTTTCTAATTAATTATTGTATAAAGATTCCATGGAATTTCATAGCATGGAAGTGTCAGTTATTATGGTTATGTGTTACTGTCTTTATCAATATATGAACAGTGGGTATTATGGAAAAGATAAATATATTTACATAATTAATTATTGTAAATTAAAAAATATTAAATATAATCAATAATTATTCATCATATTTCTTATAATTATAAGATAATTCGTAATAATTATTCATCATATTTGGTATATGTAACATCCTAGGTCTATTATGTATGTGCAATAAATTATTTAAGTATATTCTGTATATTATAGTTTTTAACTATTTTATTGAATTAATACATATTAAGTTTTCTTTTTCTTTTTTATTTTTAAAAAACAGCTCTACTATTACGTACCGGAGACACTTTCTATGCTTCCGTTATTTTACTCTTTCACTCACGTAATTATTTGTAGTTCTCACTTTGTCACATGTGGTCCACCTTAATGTATGAGGTGAATGCATGTGTTTTCCTTAACATATGCAGCAGGGACATACATCACTAGCTTATGTGTATTTATCTCACTTGTCACATGTGGTCCACCTTAATGCATGTATATGGGGAATGCATGTGCTTTTCTTATCATATGCAGTAGGGACATACATCACTAGCTTATATGTATTTATTATTATAAGTTTTTGAGTAAATCATTAAAATATACAAATTATTTAAAAGTTATTTATTTGGTTAAAAACATAGTGATATTTGAGATATTTTACTTTATTTTTACTTCTTCTCTTTTTCTTTTTCTTATCCTCATTTAAAGATTAAGAATTTAAAATTTAATGTTTATGATTATGATTAAATTTTAGATTTTAATGTTTAGAATTTAAGGTTTAATATTTAGTGAAAAATAAATAAAAAAAACTTTATATAAATAGATAAATATGTGAGAAAGATACGAAAGATGTTGAAGAAAAAAAAATAAAAACAGAAGTAAAAAATTAATAAAAAATTAAATAATTAAATTGTCCTTTATTGTATTTTGAAAATAATGATGCTTTAAAGATTATATTGAAAAAATTGATTAATAACAAATGTTAAAAATAATAACATGGATATTAATAAAAATCTAACTTGTTATTATTAATTAAAATGATATATATATATATATATATATATATATATATTTCATATATATAAAAAATAAATATAACATAAAGTTTAATTACATATATTCATTCAAACATATATTTAATAACGTACATAAATATCACATGAGTTTTTAAAATATAATTGGTGACAAAATAACAATAAGCGGTTTTTCTTACATCTAAATTAGCAATACCAATTACCTTGTATTTTGATGATATATGAACGTGAGTTTTGAATTAAAGTATGTTTGTGAATATGTAAGTATGCAATATTGTAATTATTATTTAAAATAATAATTTTATAATAAATGCAACGTTATCCATTTCATTTTATCTTAAAATGAGATGGATAGCATTATAATTTTGGTTTGTGTAGTTATAAAGACAAAGAAGGATCTTTATTAATTAAACAATCATAACAAAACTCACTTTTAAAATTTATGGATAGAAATCAAGAGTAAAGAAGAAGAAGAAGAAGAAGAAGAATGAGAATAAATTATGGATAGAAAACCCGTCATACTCAAAATCAGATTTGGAAAAAGTGTGAAATTGTATGAATACCACAATTTTAAAGCATGAACTGGTCCCTAAAGTATCTTTAATCAACGGGCACATAACTTTCATGTTTAGCTATCTTTTTTGGACAGCATTTCTCATAAACTAATTACTACACGGCGTATTAAAAAAATCACGTTCCAAATTCTTTATTATTAAGATTCGGAGAAGGAAAGAAAATTCTTTATCATAAGATGTTTTTTAGTTACAAGTCTAGAAAGTTTGATTCATGTTATATTTAAGATTCAGCACACATTGTAATAAATAACCAAACTTAAAAGGTTTTTTTTAATGAAAGTTTTATTTCTCAATTAAGTATAATTAATTTGGTAAAAAACAAACTACATAACTTATGCTTGTAATTGTAGGATTTTTAAGTGTTGATTGTTTTTGTATATTTATAAACATTTATCTATAAATATATTTTTATGTTCATTTTTAAGTCTATTAAGAAAAGCAGAAGAAATTTCATAGTTTCACGTAGTCAATCTTCAGATATATATTTTTATAATTATTACACATAGTATTATATTAATACATTTACCAGTATTTATTCACCACACTTAAAATTATTTTTTGTACGCAAGTTATCGTTAATCGATCGATCGAGCTCAATAATTTTTTTAAAAATATCTATTTAAACTCGAACCAACTTATTAAATTATCAATTATCCTTTTCTTTAATGTACTTTAATGTTTTAAAAATATATCTTTAAATATAGGCTAAGATATAGAATAAGTTATAGGTAAAAATATATGATAAGATATATGTTAAAACTATATGATAAGATATAGCCTAAAACATAGGCTAAATTATAGCCTAAAATTTCAATAAAACTACTTCAAAAAGAACTATTTTTCAAATAGGAGTTTTCTTGATTAATTAATATTACTAATTTTATTTGTAATAGAAAACATATTTATCAATTATATATGATTAAAATTTTAATTTTTTTATAAATAAAACTCATTGCTCATTGTTTTAAATCAACATAAAACATATAATTCTTAAGAGCACAAATCTATATGCTTTCAATTTATTTTTTCTCTAAATACTTCGTGATTATATGGCCTTTTTTCCTTAGGACTTTCTATTACTTGCATTAATTCTTTATATATGTGGTCATACTTTATTGAGTTGATTAGTTAGGTTAATAGAAGTTACGCTTATTGATCATATTCTTAAATTATTGTTCTAGGGTTGTAATAGTTTTTCATCCATTGAAGTATTTCTTCAATCTATTAGCTTAGGGTTTATTCATTATTGAAATCTATCTAAAACACACACGGATACTAATATTTTTGTGATAACTATTTTGTAGGTGAATATGTGGATGTGCCTAATTGTGAGGAATTAATTGGAATGTTGATGTAGATACCGTCCACGTTAATATTGAAAATTATGAAAATAGAGCAGGAGTTTGTAAGTTAGGTATATTATGGTTGTATCTTGGGGAGTATAGCTTGATTGAGTTTGTATTTGAATATTTTCTTTTTATAGTAAAAAGTTAGATAATTCGATGGATCGGTGATTTTCTTCTTAAGTCTTGGTTGTAACCTAGGTTATTTCTACCTAAAAATATCGTGTTACTTTTATTTTTCACAGTTTACTTTACACATGATTACACATCTGGTCACTTTATTTAGGTTACGAAATTATAATATAATAAAATTTAAAATAACATATTCACTTTCACTCAAGGATTATTTGGTCCTAATGTGCACTTTAATTTTATTATTAACTAAGCATGACATTTTTAGTTACATAATTATTAAAAATAAGATGTTTTTTATCCTATAATTATAAGAGGGAAAATGTCATAAGAGATCATCTTTTTTAATAAATGTGTTGTTTAGTTATCTAACTTTAAAAATATATTTATTAGTCATTTTACTTATAAAAAATGAGCAACAAAAAAGACTTTTATTGATAAAAAAATTATAAACATATATTAGTGAAAGTATTTTCATCATTTTAACTCACCCTATCAATAAAAAAATAAATTACAAATATAGCTAGTGACGGTATTATTGTTTTTTTATCTCCACTTATGATTGTAATATCCTTGATAAATTTTTTTTTTTAAATAAATTTAAAATTATTAAATATTTTTTTAACACTATTTTTATAATCAAAGAGATTAAATATCATCTTTTCAAAATTAAAAGATTAAATAATATTTTTTGTATAAGTAAAATAACCAATATGATTTTCTATCTTTGTGATATTTTTAATCTCTTAGTTTATGAGACCGTGGTATTTTTATTAATAATTTATAGTTAAAAATGATTAAAATATTTATTTTTAATAATTATAGAATTAAGATAATGTGTATGATATTTAATTAATTATTTAAAAAATTATTTTTTAATAACTATCAACCCTAAACCCGAGGAGCTTGGATTCTTATGATATTCAGTTCAATCATGAGAAGTGCCATTTTAAAAAGAGGACTAGATTCTCTACTAATTTTTTTTATTGATTTTTATTGAGTATTAAATTCTAATCTTTAAATGATTCAAATCATTTTATACTATTAAATAAAAATTTTACTTTAAAAAAATTGAAAAGAAAAAATAATTAATCTTTGATAAAGATTAATAGAAAAAAATATCAACAGAAGATCCATTACATTTAAAAGGATAAAATTAACACGTTTATTGAGATAATGATAAATTTACTGTACTTGTTATACTCTATCTATATTTGAGGAATTAATTGGGACCAAAAGGTGAAAAGCTAAACATGGGATGACCTCAACATCGAGTTTCATCCATGTGTGGCATTTTACTCTTATAATATATATCCTTCCTGGCCAACACACTATATGTATATATATATATAGATGTTAATCATGTCAAAATGTCAAAATGTCATCAATAACTTCCTAAATGATCTCTCAATTCTTTAGTTAGTCTCGCAATAACGACCTCCACATTCCCTATGTATATTGCCACTGCTAAAATACATAAATGTTTCAAAATCATCGGGTAAGGTACGAAGTAAATTGATAATCGGTAGAATTATTAGGTATTATTTAAAATAAAGAATAATAAATCCACTAGGTTAAGTTATTAACCAAATGAATAACTTTATGGTTTATTATAAATAAATTATAAAGATGAGTTATACGTTTTATTTTAAATTATTAATTAAAAATATGGATATTATACCTGAATTGTTATATATAAGTAAACTATAAATATAGAATATAAGTTTTACTTTAAATTATTGGTTAAAAATATGAATATTATCATGAATTGTTATATATATATATATTCATTTAGTTTCATTTTAATAATATAAAAAGTAATTTAGGCACAAATTTTTGGAATCGTGCTTAACATATGCATAATTTTTTTCATTTAAGTTCGGAAAGATAGGTATCTATTATTGGTTAATATTATATAAATATATTTATTTAAGATATCTAGCTTAAATTTTTTATAAAATTTAAAATAAAATATCAAGTATAAAATATATGTTATTATTTTAAAATATTAAAACATTTTTATTTAAAATTATTTTATGTATAATTGAAATATATATGTTTACTTAAATTAGTACGAGAGAAATCACTAAGTATATTAAGAGTCAAGTCCTTTGCTAAAGCAATTAACTAATTTATCTCTCCCACGAGACATTAGGTAAATGAAGTGGTCTAAGTAAAGTAATTAATATATATGCAAATAAATTAATTTCCTTGGATATTCTATTTTTTTTAATATTATCATAAATAATATATAAAACTTATAATAATAAAAATAATATTTTAATAACATTTAAATAAAAATTTAATATTGAACAAGATTTATTTGATTGAAATTAAACTTCAATGGTATTTAGCTTGTCAACATTCAATGTAGAATATTTAGACTGTAATTTTTTTTTCTAGTAAAAATATAAAAATTAGATGTAAGATGTATTATTTTTTATATTTAAAAAATTTAAAGAATATTATAAATAGTTTTAAATATTTTTATTATAAATGTTGCACTAAAAAAATTATCATAATATATATGTAAACATGTAAAATAAAATAGTAGAGACGATAATTTGACGAAACAAAATAGTTCAAGTACGTGAGTTTAATAACTAGAAATAACTAATCCATTTGTCATTAAAAACAAATATTTTTAATATAAAACTTTTTGTTGCTCTTTCAATGTTTTTCGACAGTTTTTTCTCTTGTTTTGGTATAATTTGTCTCTAAGAATTGGAATCGATTGTGTTGATACTTTAAGATAATTTCATTGAAAAATGATATTTTTAATTTTTGACAACATGATAGATTATGAATATGCTATTAAAATTAAAACATTTTAATATAATTGAATGGTAAAAAAATGTAAGGAATTTTAGGATTCTATTTCCTTTTTCTTTTTGCTATTTTTTTGTTAATCTTTTTTTATTTAATTTATTAGATAGATATGATTATAAAAAATTATTGTTGGGTACAAAGACATAAAATCTCTTTAATTAACTCACGTTTTAATCATCCATGGGTTACTATTATAATTAAGAAAATAAACTAACATGCTAGTATCTTGGAACTAATTTGTTATACTAAAAATAATAATAGGAATTATAATACTTAAGACATTAATTTCAAAACTTAAATATATTTTCAACTAAAATTCAAATAATCCAACAAATTTCCCTTTATTAATTTATGAGATAAGAAAATAATTTGAACTTAAACCTATAAGTTCAATAATAACTTATGTTGATTCCAATTTTTGTATATATCAAGTGGAAATTGTTCTCCGTATAATTTATAAGATGAACAAATTATTAAGATTTTTTGGAATATCTTAATGGGGTGATCTTACACTCTATAAACCTTAAGTCAATAGTTGTAAGATGTAGAGTAAAAGAGATCTTAATTTCGTTATAGTAATTTTATGAAGAAAAAAAAGAGTGTTTAACTGTGATTCTATATTATGAGAAATATAATACTATGATATTGATTCTAAGATATCAAATTATGTTATGCATATGTAATTATATATAAGGGAAATAATAAACTTGATAGCTTTATCCATGTTTGATTAAGATTAAGTTATTGGAGTATTATTAGTAGTTATCTATTATAGATAATTATTTGTTGTAAAGATCCATTAATTGTAGACATCTCTCGTTTATTATCTATTAGATTATCCCTCCAAATAGATAAAGATAATCTTTGAACATTTATTTTTTTAAGATAACTGAAGGATAATTACTAAATTCTTATCTCTTAGGATAATTATATTGCTTTCACACTTGTATAATGATTAAGAAGACTCTTTGATTGCCACGTGAGATGTACAAAATTATCTCCAATATCAAGCCCCTAGACTTATTGGCCCTTGGGCTAAAAGGTATGATTGTAATTTCTATCCATTCTTAAGTTTTTTTAATTTTGTTGACGATTTTGAGCTTAGACTTGAGTTATTTTTGACCCACCCAAGTAGAAAATTTTACACCATGTCTAGCCACTCAAAATGTGTACAACAACATTCTAATGCTAATGATATCTTTGGATTTTCAATCAAAAAAGTTATATTGAAGTCGATGTTTTCATCAAGGAAGTCAAATCTTCACTTATTTTCGTAGAAATCTTAATATTCAAATCCTAAGTTTAATTCTTATAGGATTAGCTCAATGATCTTAGCCCTTGAATTGTCTTCATTCATTGCTTTTCATTTAGTGTAGGATAATTATTTTTTTATCACCCAAATACTTTCCACCCCATGACATTCATACCATACTTTCCTTTGCATGAAGTGATGGAAAATAGGTCCAGAAATGTACAAGATCTAGTCTAACCATCACAAACACGTATTGATAAGGTCGAAGATCGATATAGGCAATGAATTTTGATGGACGGATGAAAACCAAACGAAATCATGGTCGATCCACCTCTGATCAGTTCCACCCTGGTTAGCTTCACCTTAGTTGGTACTACTATGGTTGGAACCACCATGGCCAATGGTGCCTTAGCTAGTGGTGGTTTGGGTGGCAAGTCATTGGGTAGTCTTCCTATATTGGTACTTTTTTGGTCAACGATGGTCAGATGGCAACCCTTCAAACTAGCGATCTTCTAGGTGACAGCCCTCTAGTTGATAGCTCCTTAGTTGGCAACCCCCTTGGGTAGTAGTTTTGGCCAAACAAGTTCAGGCTATCGAAGTTCTAGACAATCAAGTCTTAGCTAATGAAGTTCTAGCCAACCAAATCCTAGCCAACTAAGTTCTTACCAAACAGGTCTTGTCCACCAAAGTTTTGGCTAATCAAGTCTTGGCTGGTGATGTCCTAACCAGTGATATGTTGGCCCATGATATCTTGGGTGGTGATATTCTGGTTGGCTCATTCCTTACTGGTCCATTCTCGACCAATAGTATTTTAGCTAGTGATGTTCCAAATAAGAGGTCCAAATTGATTGGTGGGTTTGGTTCTTCTAATCAATGCAATCTTTTTTGGCTATATCTATGAAGATAATTCTAGGATCCTGGCAGGATCCGTCAATGAGAAAACCTCCTTATTTCCAGAAGGATTTGCATAAATGTAAGGGTCCTTTATATTGTTCTCGTGTGCACCCTTACTCTCTAACACTTAAACTATTCTTTATAACCTTTTTTCTCAACTCATGTACTCCCATTTTTTTTATTAGAATGAAGTAACATAAAGACGTAGAAGGTAAGGAACCTTTAGAAAGTCTAAGAAGTAGGGATCATATTTTGACCACTTCAAACCTGGTAGGACCAGTATCATAGTATATTTTAATTACATTTATCCTTGGCTTGTGTTTGGACTTTGTCCATAATGTAAATAGGTAATTGAACCCTTAATAAGGTACTTGAGAAAGAATGATGCGCTGAGATGTGTCCCAATGGGTGTATATTCCCTAGGATAACACATATTATGACAACCTGATTGTCACCCTATATCTTTGAGAAGTTATCAACATTTGAGTTGACATACGAGTGTAGGTAGATGCACTGGCTTATAACGAAATATAGATCCTACACTCAAGATGCACAAAGAAAAGAAACAATTTTTTAACCATGGCTCAACCTAGTCTAGCCAAATGAATACACATGCCTCCCACTGGTTGACCAAAACCTAGTCGATCAACCACACTCTTAGCTGGCCATTTTTTGGTCGATGGTGACACTTTTGACAAGCTACTTCCTTATCAATGGTGATACTTATGGCCGACCACTTCTTGGCTATGGTGACATTTTTGGCTGGTCATTCTCCTAAACGACCACCATTCTAGTTGGTCAATCATGTTCTTGTTGGTCTCCTAATCCTAGCCTATCTAGTCAAGTGGTGGTTTGCTATATGGACCACTTGTTGGCTTCATTGGTAGATTGGTGGCTTTAAAGTTTGGGTGACATTTAACTTGTACCATTGGCCTTACTTTTCTGTTATAAACTTATTATGTATATTTGAAAATTTTCTAAGTTGATGATGACTTATTGATCCAAGTATTGCTTAGTTAATCCCCTAGATCTATTAGCCCTCTACTTGGAGCACTTGAACTTGTTCAAGTGGTCCAAGCATGAGATAGTTCTCAACTTAAGAAATTTTTAGCTACCAGTTTATTGGAAACTTATCATCTCGCTCATTGAAGCATTGTAGGCCTAAGTATGGTGTATGAATTTAAATATAACTCTAGGACTTGAGGTGGTGTGGCTTATAAGCCATAGCTCTTTTTTAGGATCTATGGCTAACTTTAGGATGATAGGAAACCTAATAGGCCATTCTTGGTGCTACGTATGGCCTGGACCACGTGGAATACATGTTGATCTTCTAAAAACAATTTTATGGTATAGCCCTAAACACACATAGCTCACATGTTAGGATAACTCTTATTCACTGTCTTGGGATGGGTGTATGCCCTAGTTGGATACTGAGGCTTTTATTACACTCAGTTCTACTTTGTAATAGTATGGGCACTGGGGTAAGAAACTTGTATGTATGCTTCTTCATATTATCTTTGACCCGAATGGAATTTCCTTTGATCAGGGTGCGTCCTTTTAGGTTACTAAATATTTTCAAATTTCATTGATATTCTAGTGGTCTAGACCCTAAGACACAATACTCACCTATGTTGCATTGATGTTTTGGTCTCTAAAATTTTAGAGATAGCTTAGGTCCATTCGTATATTTGTTTCTTATTCACTGGCTATGGTAGAGGTACATTCCCAACAAGATATTGAGGGCTACTTAGTTCCAGGTGGCACGACTCTTAAACCACAGTCCTACTTTTTAAGGTTTAAGGCCGATTAAATGACCATTAGATCAAGTTAAGTTTTTTTCCATGTAAACTTAGATCCAGATGTAACTACTTGGGAGTATGGAATGCCCTTCAAGGTTACTTACTAACACCTAGTTTCTATAGTCCTTTTGGTGTTATGGGAATTAAGGCACAATACTTACCTATATGTTACTTCTTATTCACTACCCATGGTAATAATGCAAGCATTGGTTGGATATAGGGCACTGAGGACTTTGGAATTTTTTTGGCCTAGGCTACTCAAGCCTACTCTTCATCTTATGGTGTACTCTTTGTCCTATTGAATTTTCTAAGTATGTCCACAGTGGCCTAGGTACCTATAAACAAAATTTTATTAGAAGAATTATTGGTGAAGTATTGTCTATCCTTTTGTTATAGTAGGGCATTATTTCTAGTCCATGCAGATTCTTCATATAATAGGGCATTATTTCTACCATTATATTTGGAGCCTTAGCATGATGTAATATATTGAGGGGAAAACCATGGCCATGTATATAAATAACCTTTTTGAACTTTTGTTATAGGGATTTCTTGACCCATGTTCATTTCTTGGGTATATGCTTTTTGGGATTTTGTGAATTTTCATAGCCTAAGAAGAGTTGGAACTCATTTTGGACTTATGGGGGTTTTGTGAATCTCAATGGCCTAAGAGAAATCAAAAAACATCTTGTACTTGATATATCTTCCTTACCCAAATGCTCTTATAAGGGACTTGGGTATATCTCTAGAATACGCTCCCAAGATACTTTCACATACATCTTTTGGAAATATTTCTTAGGGGTGTGTGCACCCTTGGATAATATATTATAGTTAGCATCTTCTAGCATGTCACAATTCAATTTGTGGGATGATACTCTCATATAGAGTTACAGACTTTAGACATATAAACATATATATCATTTGCCTTGATTTAGGAACTTTATTACAAAAGCTACACTGACAACTTTTTTTTAGGCTGTCTGATATAAGATGAGGACATCACATAGTTATGAACTAACCTGCAGCTATAGATAACTCAAATACATATGTAACTCTTCAAATTATTTCTCACAAATTTGATCCAACTAAAAATTAGATTTTTCATATAACACTTTGAAGAAAGGTACATACTTATTAGTTGTCTATGTGATGAAACGATTAAAAACAACCACTCTGTCTGTTAATCTCTTAACTTCCTTAATAGTCTAGGGAGGTTTCATATCTATCAATGTTTTTATTTTCTTAGGGTTGGCCTCAATTACTCTTAGGTTGAATATGAACCCCAAGAACTTTCTTGAACCTACTACGAACATACACTTCTTTGAGTTTAGCTTTATTTCATTTTTTTATACGTGGTACCATCATTTTCAAACCAAAGGGTGTAATTTTTTAACAAAAAAGCCTCTAATAGGTCATGAAACTTGTCTTTTCTTGATCAAGGCCATACATCTGGATTTGATTGTACTAGAGTAATCATTCATGAAGAAGAGGGCAAACTCTCTTGCAGTGGCATCCACAATATGGTTTATGCATGGCCATGGAAAGCTACCTTTTAAACAAGCCTTATTTAGGTGAGTGAAATCTATACACATTCTCCATTGTCCATTAGCTTTTTTTACCATGACCACATTGGCTAGCCAATCATGATAGTACACTTCTATTATATATCCAACTTTCAAGAGTTTTTAAACTTCTACTTTCATGGCAGAGTATTTTTCTTTATTATATGATCTTTTCTTTTACCTAACAAGTTTAAATTTCAAGTTCACATTAAAATGGTGTGCTATAATTTATGGATCTATGCCAGACATATTCTTATGGGACCATACGATCACATCTTTACTTTTTCTTTTAAACTCATCTTACCTTTACTATTCATTTGGGGGTAATGATGTACCCACGTAGAAGGTCTTATAAGGCTCATCTTCAGATAGGACCAAGAGATGTATTTGTTCTGTTGGTTAAAATATGGGAACGTGACCTTAGCGAGGGTCAAGTTCCTGGTTAAGTATAATGGTGGATGGCATATCGTGAGATAAGAACAACTCGGGTTCACTTAGCACAATTATCTACTGTAGAGATATATTTTCTATAGACATTTATCCTTTATTATCTACTAGATTATCCCTCCAAATAAATAATGATAATCTTTGAGCCTTTATTCTTTTAGGATAACTAAAGTAAAATTAATGGACTCTTATCTCTTAAGATAATTATATTTCTTGCACATTTGTATAACGGTTAAGACAACTCTTTAATTGCCATGTAGAATGTACGAATAATCCCTTATTCTTTAGTTTACATATAAGATGTATAAAACCCCCATCCTCAAAAAAGACAACCTAACTTCGTTGAAAGACACATAAAATGAAGATAAACACCCTTTTTAATTAAACTTTTGATTGAAAAAATCAATTGGACTTCACCTCTTCATAGATCGAACTTTCAATAGACTTAATATCATCCTATTCAAAAAATAAGAATTAAAGCGCCATTTTTCAATAGTAATAATTGGACTATTTTGGTCTCTCTTCTAATTATTTTATTTATTCAAAACTCTTACTATTAAAAGTTAAAAAATATAAAGAAATTAAATTAAATTATTTTTTGAATAATGATATTTGTCGCAATTTGATACATACAATTATCTACATATCATAATCTAATTGATCATACAATTATTTTATCATACCACATCCTATCTTAATATTGGGAACAATGTAAGTGCAAACCAACAAAAGTAACAAAAGTGAATACAAAAACAAAAAAAATCACCAAAAAAATAAGTACATAAGAAATTAACATGGTCAACAAATTAGCTTAGTTTATACTCACGATAACAAATAAATTCATTAATATCAATTCTTTATACAAAAGTCTTAACCCAATATATATAATGCATAGAAAACCTTTTAAACTTTTTTATTTTCATATAGCCAAATACACATTTAAGACAAGTATTATCTCTATACATATCCATCATTTAACTTCCCACTAACATTAATATCCAATATTTATAATAGCCTTTTGGCTTTCCAACTTCATAGGTTATAGTCAACTAACAGACCAAACGTTATAATTTTTTTAATGCTATTTTATTCCAACAATCTCCACCTTTGCTTTAAAAAAATATCAGCATCAATTATCAATTACACAATGCCCTTACACACCCTCATTGCACCCCATTTATGATGAAGGTTCACCCACAACTTCATTTTCAATCGAAGACAATCTTACTCGAACTTTCTCTGTGATCAATACTTGAAAAACACTCATATTCTGTGATTTTACGATGCTTAGTTGTTTGATTACATCATTTTATTTTATCATTTATATAAATCTGTATGTTCGTAATTAAGAATATATTTTGTTGTATTTTTGGTGTTTTAGCTTCAAAAAAGATAAATAATGTCAACACTCGATGACACAATACTTGGAGCACTTAAGCTTCCTATGAGCTAAAAAGACTAAGGTATATAAGTCTTAAAGAACCAACCAATGTGTGAGAGGCATAACAAATTCAATAAAATTGATGCATACCACAATGAAGAATTAAGTCTGCCACGACGAACATCTCTCGAGAAAAATACTATGCATTTTAAACATTTTGAGCTGTGACGTGATAAAAAATGTGTTGTGACCTGGTTCTCTTGGGTTGATTTATGCGAGTAATTTTCAACTTTGTGTCGTGGCATGTGATGTTATTTTATGATTCCAAAGGTTTGTACATAATTTTTCTTATAAATAGACATGTATAGTTTTTTAGGTCATGAGCTTTACATAATATATTTTCACAATAGTTCTTAGAGTATTTTTATATTATTTCATAAACATAATATAAATTAGACTCATAACATATGAGGCAATTCTTGAGAGTTTTTTCAGATCAAAGAAAAGAAGAGAAGATTTTTAAAGATTCAAAGAACACTTTGCAGATAAGATTATAATTTTTGAGCATGAAACATCATTAATCCTTTATTGGTATTTAACACTAATTAGTAGTATTTTATGTCCAGATATAATATTTTTATATTATTTTAATGAATGTTAGTTTTAAATCAGTCATCATAATTTTAATTTAAATATCTCACTAAATTTAACAATGAGAATTTAGTTTTGTTGCTATGTTTTTATAGATTATTTAAGTAAAGTTTTTATAAGAAATTAAATAAAGATTATTTCTTGATTTAAGATTTGTTAAAGGTTTATATATAAATAATTTAATTGTCATTTATTCTTCATAATATACTAAAAGTTTTAGAATTAGGTTTCGGATACATTATTTAGATCTAATTTCAATAACTTGAATAAGAGTTTAAATTGGTAACTTGATCGAGAACATTGAAGTAAATTTTTCAGATCAAAGAAAAGAAGAGAAGATTTTTAAAGATTCAAAGAACACTTTGCAGATCAAGATTATAATTTTTGAGCATGAAACATCATTAATCCTTTATTGGCATTTAACACTGATTAGTAGTATTTTATGTTCAGATATAATATTTTTATATTTTTTTAATGAATGTTAGTTTTAAATCAATCATCATAATTTTAATTTAAATATATCTCGCTAAATTTAACAATGAGAATTTAGTTTTGTTGCTATGTTTTTATAGATTATTTAAGTGAAGTTTCTATAAGAAATTAAATAAAGATTATTTCTTAATTTAAGATTTGTTAAAGGTTTATATATAAATAATTTAATTGTCATTTATTCTTCATAATATATTGAAAATTTTAGAATTAGGTTTCAGATACATTATTTAGATCTAATTTCAATAACTTGAATAAGAGTTTAAATTGGTAACTTGATCGAGAGCATTGAGGTAAATTTTTCAGATCAAAGAAAAGAAGAGAAGATTTTTAAAGATTCAAAGAACACTTTGCAGATCAAGATTATAATTTTTGAGCATGAAACATCATTTATCCTTTATTGGCATTTAACACTGATTAGTAGTATTTTATGTTCAGATATAATATTTTTATATATTTTTTAATGAATGTTAGTTTTAAATCAATCATCATAATTTTAATTTAAATATATCTCGCTAAATTTAACAATGAGAATTTAGTTTTGTTGCTATGTTTTTATAGATTATTTAAGTGAAGTTTTTATAAGAAATTAAATAAAGATTATTTCTTGATTTAAGATTGTTAAAGGTTTATATATAAATAATTTAATTATCATTTATTCTTCATAATATATTGAAAATTTTAGAATTAAGTTTCAGATACATTATTTAGATCTAATTCCAATAACTTGAATAAGAGTTTAGATTGGTAACTTGATCGAGAGCATTGAGGTAAATGATTTACTATTTTCTTAGACATAATTTAATCAATTAGATCATAGGCCATTAATTGATTTAGTTAACAAAGAAAATGATCTGAATCAAAAGACTTTTCTTGTTTAAAAGAAAAAATCAATAATTCGAGTTTATAATTTAAATAATTTAAATATTTTTAAGCAAACATGATTAATTAGCTAAATTTTTCATAAATTTATAATTATAATCTGTCTTGATTTTGTTTTGAGTCGAGTCTATATTTAATTATTTAATTATTATTTTATTAGTTTAGGATTTTCAAAACCCAACCCCTGTGACGGAATGTTTAAGTTTTATTTTCCTTAGTAGTTTATTAAAATTTTTAAGAAAAATGAAAAATTATCTAAAATCACTGTAATTTTTTAATAAATCAACTTTTTGAATATATGTATCGTTTCTTATAAGTGATTTATACACTCACGAGCTTTATTATCAAATTTTTTGCATCAACTCATCTTGATAGAAACCTTTAATGTCATACTTACCACCAAAAAATGTAACCTTTTCATTGAAGATGACATGTTTCACTTATCTCACCCTATCATCACATCAAAAACAACCCAATATAAATAATGCATAAAACCTTTTAGGCTTCTTCTCTTCCTATGGTTAATACACATTCAAGACTCAAATATTAACTTCGTACACATTCAATATTTATAATAATTTTTTTGCTTTCTAACTTCATAGGTTATAGCTAACTTACAAACCTAACATTCTAATTTTTTTAATACCATGTTACTCCAAGACTTAATTATTTTAAATTAATAATTGATACATCTCTTGATACACATAACATTTATGCTTATAACCCTCCTTATTTTAATGTGCGAAAAATTTGGAACAATTGCCAAGTAAGAGAAAGAGATAGAGAGAAAAACGTGTAAAGTGAAATTATACAATGGTCTTGGAGCATTATTGATGTGATGTTTCGAGTTAATAAAATTAAAGATAAATGTAATAATTTTTATTGAAAAACACAACTGTACACTATTTTCCTTAAGCAACAACCAATAAAATTAATAAAAAGTATCATATTATTTACTTTTAAATTAATGTATAATTTCTCACATGTAAATATGAGACTATGGATGAATGGTAACATATTTGAAAAAAGGGAAGAGAATGCCCGACTAAGGTTACAAGAGTAGTTTGATAGTGATGCAAAATTGTCACCATTAACCATATTCACATGCATGATTTTTAAAACATGATTGATTGATGTGACTTATTTATTGGATATAATTATTTATATTTGATTATATATACTAAAAATATTATATCATATTATTTAAAATTTATACAAATTGATGATATAATTTTTTTTCATATATATTAATTATTACTAAAATGTGGGTAAGTTATGCTGCCCGAAAATTACGCAACATATATTTACTAACTCGTATGGTAGCAAAACACATATATGTATGAGTAAGTTGATGGAAGAAATTGAGGACAAAAAATTGGTACAAGAAAATTGTATATATTAGACTAAAGGTATCGTTGTTTCGCATATTAAATTATTTAGTTTTATATATTAAAAATAAAAGGTTTCGTTGTTTCAGATTATATCATTTAAATCATTTAATTTTATATATTAAAACTAATTTTTTTCATCACGTTGCTTTTAAGAAAACGATTATCTATTGCTTTTAATAAAATAGATATTAAATAACAAAATCCATATTTTAACATTATTTTAATTAAATTGATTATATGAAAATTACATGCATTCATTAAATTAGCTTTATTTGACATTTTACATATACTTTCTACCAAAAAAGAAATGGTCCCTTAGATTTTACGTCATTCTGTGTTCTTTCAACAGAAGCCATATATAGCAATTTCCTCTTCTTCTCCCTAATGTCTTGTCACTAACACTCCTTGTTCTTTGTTTTTTTTTTTTTTGTGCTGCCCACCATATATAGTAATTCCTTGTCCAACTTTCTTTCATTGAGAATGATGGATTCAATAGGGGTTGTGGGATTTGATTAAGTTTACCATTTATTTTCTATCTTGACTTCTCTATCATGTCTCTCAATCTCTCGTTTAAAAACTAATATTCTCATTTTACCCTTAAATATATAATATTATTTTAAGTAATACTTTGAAATATTAATAGGAAAGTTTTCATTAAGATCCCTATTTTTTAAATAAAAATATTATTTAATTTATTAATTTAAAAAAAATTTAATTAATTCTTTTACTTATAAAAAAATGTTTTCATTATTCATTTTACTCGTAAAAAATGTGATTATTAGTTATTTTACTTATAAAAAAACCATAAAAAAATTTTATTGATAATTTTTTGTAATAAATATTGATGAGTATATTTTCATTATTTATCTCACGTTATTAAATCAAAAAATTACGAACATAATAGATGAATATATTATCGTTTTTTTTTTCATTCTATGATTAAAATACTTTGATATTTTTATATATTTTTAAATAATTTTAAAATTATTAAATATTTTTTATATTGTTTTTATAAATAAAAAAAATTAAATGGTACATTTTTAAAATTAGTTTATTGAAGAACATATTTTATATAAATAAAATGATAAAATTAAACTTCAATCTTATTATTTTATTATAAAAGGTAGGATTTTATTGTAAAAATGATTCTTTGATCATATTTTCAAAGGCAAAAAAAACTAATTTATTATTTTAAATAATTAATAATAATTTAAATTTCTTCTTATAAGATTTTAATAATCATTTTTCCTATATATTATTTATTGTATAACTCTCATTTAGTAATAATAGTTACTGATTTTCTTTTATTATTATAAAAAATAAAAGTAAGAAATTTATTCGAAGTGTCACGTTATATGATATATAGACTTGTTAAATTGTCGGTAAACTTGTCATTGGCTAATTGTATTTTTTCTTCCTTTTTTTATTTTTTATTTTTCTAGGCTAATTAATGTTTATAAAAAGACTAGGGACACTCGGATGTTAAAATAGCTGGTACATGTGGCATTGTTCTAAAAAGTATCTCTCAGTTTAATAGGAAAAAAATAAATAAGAATCTCTTATTGGGCGGCATAAGCTGTCCACCTATAATCATGAGTTTGGTTCTTACGTACGCTATAGATTCTCACATCCTATTTTCAACGTCCACATGCGACACCACACAAATCTTGCTGCGATTAGCTTGTCGCATGAAAGTTCAATACCTCCTTGGCTTTCAGCATAGGATAAATTATTTATTATTTTTAAAATATATAATAATATAATATTTTAATTTAATTTAATATTTTTTTGTTAAAAAATAAATATTTAATATTTAATAAAAATAATATAATTAATTAAATATATATTTTAAAAATAATACATACAACATAGTATTCCTTTCGCCAAGTCTAGTCGACCAACGACAACGCCCTAACAAATTATAAAGATTAGTGTACTATTGTGGACCTATGAACAATGTTTATATAAACAACCGTACTAATTGATTTTATTTTTATCATATAAAAATAATATACTTTTTAAATTATTAAAATATATAAATTATTAAAAATATATATATATATATATATATATATTATAATAATAAAAAGTAAGCACATATAATTAAAGAGTATCAAATTATATGAGATGATTATTTTAAATTAATTCAATCTTAATTTAAATTGAATTTAATTTGTATTATAAATTATCAACTTTAATTAAAAAAAATCACACAGATTCAAACTACTTCAAATTGGGTGAAATTTTTATTTATATGTATTAACTAAATTTTTTTATATTTTTATTTATATGTATTAATTAAATTTTTTTATTTTATTTTACTTTACAGTGACTTAAAATTTTATAATTTTTAATTTAATTAAAATAATCAAACCTTTGAATTAAATTAAATTCATTTTAATTTAATGTAACAGATTCTTTTTTAAAATATAATTCAAAAATATTCATATAATTAATAATTTTTATTATTAATTAAATAATATATAATTTTTTTAATAAATGAATAATTAATATGTAAAGATAAAAAAATTACAATAAATATATATATATATATATAACAAATTTTTCATGCCACAAATTAACAAATTCAACGTATAAAAAAATTAATATTAATAATTATAACAATAATTATAATTATTTTTAATTTTATTTTATCAAGTTGATTTTAAAATAACTCTAATTTAATTTTAATTTTTTTATATTAATATATTAAATTAAATTGAACTTAAATTTAATTAAATTTAATTAAATTTATATTCTATATGTATTTTTTTATTCATATTTAATTTAATTAATTAAATTATAGTATAATTACCAACCCTAACACTGCATAGAGAGGCACCTAAAAATTAAACTCTTACTTATAAATAAAGATTATTCTACAATTAAGCCTAGATATTTTTTGGTGGCTTAATTTGAACTTGCCTCATTAGGGTTCTTAGACCCTGCCCTGCGTACCACTCCATGACTACGAATCGCTAAACTTGGCACAATAATTGAAAAAATAAATAAATTTAACAGGACAGCTAAAGTGGCTGCTAGACTGTTGGTTGTTTCTAATTTATTAAAAGCTATTGATTGGACTTGTCTGGATCAAATATCGGGGCACTAAAAATCAGGTGTTGATAATTATAAT
This sequence comes from Hippophae gyantsensis, assembly GCA_030763125.1. NCBI lineage: Eukaryota > Viridiplantae > Streptophyta > Magnoliopsida > Rosales > Elaeagnaceae > Hippophae > Hippophae gyantsensis. The sequence goes on from CM061032.1 coordinate 8,014,559, forward strand.
TGAAATATATTTCTTGTTAATTAATTTTTTTATTTTTTAAAAATATTTATTATCGATTAAATTATTTTTTCTTTAACTTATACAAAATATTTACTTTTAAAAAAATTATAATAATATTAAATTTTTTTAACTTAAAATATCATATAATCGTTAATCTAGATGCAATAAATAATCTTTTTATTAAAAAATATTTTTTAATTCATTTATTTTATTAAATAAAGATGTTATAAAATATATTTAAATTATTAAATTTATAATAAATTTATAAACATTTAAAATTTAATAAATTATAATTATATTTTATATGTAAATTTATTATCATATAATATATTATACTTAATTAATTTTTTATTAAAATGAGAGAGATGAATTATCTCTATGTAATAAAATGAGAGAGATAGTTCATCTCTCTATAATAAGTTTACATGTAGGACTAACCAATAAAAAAAATATAAGGTAACATTTGGTTTACGGAATAAAATCAAAGTAATAATAGAAATAAGAAAGGAACTAAACGAAAAAGAAACAATTTTGTTTGATTTATTCATTGAAATCAAAAAATAAATCAATATTATAGTATTTGGTTTACAATTAAAATAAAATGAAAAACATTATATATTACCTTAATATTCTTATATTCATTAAAGTTTAAATAATATCATTTAATTATTATTTTTTCGTTAAACAAAATACATTATTAAAATCATTATTTTTCTAAATAATTATTACTTAAAAATAAAATATATTATTAAAATTATTATTTTTCTAAATAGGGTTTAAGGTTTTGAGGTTTGGGATTTAAGATTTAGAGATTTAGGGTTTAGGGTTTTGAAATTTGGGATTTAGGGTTATATTTATGGCTTAAGGTTTATGGTTAACATTATTATTTTTCTAAATAAGATTTAGGGTTATATTTATGGCTTAAGGTTTATGATTAACATTATTATTTTTCTAAATAAGGTAGGGTTTTGGGATTTAAGGTTATATTTGGGGTTAAGGTTTAGGGTTAAAATTATTATTTTTCTAAATAGGGTTTTAGGTTTTAGGATTTATGGTTTATGGTTATATTTATGGGTTAAGGTTTAGGGTTAAAATTATTATTTTTCTAAATAGTGTTTAGGGTTTTGGGATTTGGGGTTTAATGTTATATTTATGGGTTAAGATTTAGGGTTAAAATTATTATTTTTCTAAATAAGGTTTAAGGTTTTGGGATTTATAGTTTAAAATTTAGGGTTATATTTGTGGGTTAAGGTTTAGGGTTAAAATTATTATTTTTCTAAATAAAATTTGGGATTTAGGATTATATTTGTGGATTAAGATTTAGAGTTAAAATTATTATTTTTCTAAATAGAATTTAAGGTTATATTTGAAATTAGGATAAAATTGAAAAAAAAATGAAAATAGAATCATGATTTTTCTATTTTAAGAATCGATTTCATTCTAATCTAACTTTCTAATCCAATTAAATATAAAATAAAATAAATCAATCCTCTTTGCATTTATTTTAATAAAACAAACATTCACTGATAATAATAGACACAAAGTTACACATTTTCTCCCGTTAGTTTCTAATTTATAAAAAACAAACATTCACTGATAATAATAGACACAAAGTTACACATTTTCTCCCGTTAGTTTCTAATTTATGAAAAGCTATTGATTGGACTTACCGAATCTAGGATTAAACATCGGGACACTAAAAATTAGGTGTTAATAATTATTATTGAAATATATTTTTTTACTTTTAATTATTTTATTACACCACTTCGAATAAAATATTGTTTTTAAACAAAATATTTTAAATATTTTAAATTTTATTAACCTAAAATATTATATTATCATTAATTTAAATAAATAAATAATTTTTTTACTAAAAGGTATTAAATATATTTCTTAATTTATTTGTTTTATTAAATAAAGATGTTATAAAATATATTTAAAGTATTAAATTTATAATAAATTTTTAAATATTAAAAATTCAATATTTAAACTCAAATGAGTTATAATTATATTTTATGGTAAAGTTATCATCATATAATATATTATGCTTAATTTATTTTTTAAAATGAGAGTTCATCTCCCTGTAATAAGATTACGTGTAGGAACATTCAACAAAAGAAAATATAAAAGCGATAGAAACAAAGTTACACATTATTTATATATATATATATATATATATATATTAATTAGGTTTTTCATTTTTAAATTTAATAATAATAAATATAAAGGTAATTATTAATGATTATTCTTATATTAAGTCCAAATATAAGTGAAGTTTTAATAAATTGGTTCGATTACATTCTCTTCATTTTGAAATATTTTCAAAAATAACTATCATATCATGAAAAAGCAAGAGGAAGGTGTTTGGATCAAAACTAAACCTGACATATATAGCTAGTAACGATATTTGGATAAAAATATAGTATAAGTTAATTTATATTTTTCAATCACGTATAAGTTAATTTATATTTTTCAATCACGTATAAGTTTTTACCAATTTTTTTTAATACAAATAGAAGTTTTTGAAAATAGCTTAAAGTATATAAGACGTACCCGAGTCACTTTAAAATGGCACTAAGGAGATGAATATTTGGGATAAACACAAAAATTATCATTGATAATTATCCTTAAATATAGATCTGTGTATGTTTGATTTTGTATGAAAATTTTTATTAAACATACACAGATTTATATTTATAATTTACCATATATTTTTATTTTGAAAACTACGATATCATAAACTTATATTACAAGAAAATACAAGATTAATCTACTTATATGCATCCTTGATTAATTCAGAACAAATCGCAGAGGGCAGATCAATAAAATTGAAATAGCATTGGTCAAGAGAAAATTTATAAGTGATTCCAATTTCCAAACAAATTTAATATTAGTTGTTTTTTTTATTATTTATTAATATATTTTATTTTAATAAAATATGTTTAAATTATCAAATTTTTTGAGATATTTAATGTTAAAAATTTAAAATTTAAAATTTAAATAAAAAATAATTTATTTTATACATATAATTTATTTAAAATTTTATAAATATTATATTTAAAATTTTATTTAATCTACTTACGTTAACCTCTTACATTTGTACGTGGATGAAAAGTAGCCAATATATTTGTATGGCACCTAAGAAATGCTAACGCAAAAAGTCACCACATAACACACGTACCAAAGTGAGAAAAAGGGTAAAGAAAGAATAAATCTACTAAGAACCGGTTGAGAGAGATATCCGGAAGTATCTCATCTTATTTTATTTAATATTTTTAATAAATATATAATATAATATTATTTTATTTTATTTAAATAGTATATTATATCATTTCATATCTTTTAAATTATTATTCGAATAAATTCATCTTTAAACATATATTAATCATCTTTATTATTTTTATATTCTTATTTATTTTATATGAATTCATTAAATAAAAATGAGATATTTTGATTAATACCATTTTATTATTATCTTATCTAATTAAAAATTAAATTAGATAAAATAAAATAAATTTTAAAATTTAATAAATTATATTATAAATTTCATTAAAATTTTATATCAATTTCTATTTTCATTCCCTATTAATAGATAAGAAGAGAATTGGTTAAGAGACATATGACCTAGTAAAAATGGGAAAAAAATTGCGGATTTGATTATCCTCATTGTCGGTTCAGTTTTTATCCGATAAATTTTGGAAACAAATACTCTTATATTAATAACCGTATCCACCTGTATCGAAAATTAATTATATTTATTTAATTAATTTATATATTTATTAAATTAAATTATATATTAATTAATAATTATGATTTATTAATAAATTTTTAAAAAAGTCTAAAAATATAATTTTTTTATATTATTTAATAACTGTCCCAAACCGTTATCCACGGGTAAAAAACCGTCTACAAATCGAAAGAATTTTTGAGTATAAATTTTATAATTTAATTCGATAAAAGTTATATCAATAACCGTACATAAACGTACCATTGCTATGACCCAATGGCTTCACGTCTATATCAAAAATTATTCATTCGTCGTGAACAATAGTGAAGTAAGGATTAAAACTCACTAGAAACACTGCAAAAACAAAGAATAACTCTACTAGTACATAGGAGGAGACCCGATTGAAGACGTATGGCCCAGTGGCTCCAAGTCTATATGAAAGATTATTCAGTCGTCAGGAGCAATAGTAAACTTAGGATTAAAATTCAGTAGAAACATTATAAAATATAGGAGAATATAAGGGTAATTATTTCTCAGTTTTACTTTTTATTAAATATCTATACTATCAATTTACCTTATAAAAAACTTGATACAATTAAAAGCATCTAAATATAGATGATGATTTATAAGTAATAAGTAATTTTCAAAAAATATGGTTATCATACCCTATTAGTTAGTAAATAAATTAGTTAATATTAATAAAATTAGGTTTTGGATAATTTTTTGAAAAATAACATAAAATAATAAAAATAAATTATATAATGTCTTAAAAAATATATGACAATGAGACTATCCTTATCATTAACTTATAATTTTATTAACCATTAGCCTATAATTTTATTAATAATATCATGAATAAAAATTAGTTTATTAGATTTTAAATCACTTTTATAATTTAAAACCCTTATTGAATTTTTAATTGTAACTTTAAAAATCTAGATATATATACTTAAGACTTCTCATATTTTCTTATCGTGTAATTGATTAAATATTCGCTAGCTTATTATCCATCCTAAATCTTGAACAATCTAGTGATACACTTACTAGATTTAATTAATTCAATGCATTAATTAAGATATAAAAAGTTGATAATTAAACTAAACAAGATTAGAATAATCGTTCAATTTTTAACGTGAGTACTTAATCCTACTTGTGATAACAGTCATAAGATACCATTTCAAATAAAAATATTAACCATTATGTACTAATATCTTAGACTATTTATAAACATATTTATGCAATAAACTAGTTAATTACTCTAATTCATATATGTATAATTTTGACATTTGAACGTATAATTAAATACATTATGAATTAAGAATTGAAATTATAATTATTCATGACATTAATTTAATTAACTTATGGTCTAGGAATGAAATTGTCCATAATCACATTAGACGTTAAGTTAGACATGGATTCTAATCATAATCATGAAAACTATGAAGAGAATAAATAAAAAAAATTAAGAATTATAGATGATAAAGTTACAATAACCTCACTCTCTAATTTTCAATCTTTTTTTTTTCAAATCTTCTTTAAAAGTTTGTCTTATGTGTGCTCTTGGTAAGTCGTGTTCCTTGTAGCAATTGTGTTTCGAAGACCCATTGGGTTACTTATATAGTATAACTTTGAGTCTAATCCGAATTAGATTAGAATTTGATTGATCTAATGATTAGTGTTGAAAAAAACCTCAAGTTTGTGTGTTGATTGGTTGTCTTGGATTGGTCGAACCTTACTTTTCGTTCTTCCTTTAACTTATCGATCGAAGTTAGATCAATCGAATGCTCTATTTTTGTTTTAAATACATGTTTTTCTTCTTTTTGCTCATTTTGTCTCTAAACACTTATATAACACTTAAAACGTGTAAGATTATAATTTATTTTAAATATGTGAGAATTGATACATAAATATATGTATAAAATGGTATTGATCATTGATTTTTCAAAAACTGTCAAATTTTAATTATTTTATCATAGTTTTTAATAAACCGGTGAAATATAAGTGATAAAATAATTTATAATTGCAAGTTTAATTGGTCATGGACATGATTTGACAATTCAATAGGACCTCACAGTTATGTTTTTAGTGAGAAATCTAAAATTACGTCATGTCATTTAGAGAGTATTCACATCTAAAGCACATAACCAATTAAATTTTTAAACAATACGAGACATGTGCAAACACATTACATCAATTTTTATTTTTATCTTAATTAATTATCAATTTAGTATTTTTAAGTCAGATGTGCTTAAAACTAACTCATAAAAATTTAACCTACTTGATTAAAATGTTGTTAGTTTTAATTAATATATGAGTATTATGTGATGTAAATTAAATTAAATTTACTCCTTGTCTTTATCATAGCGATTGTAAATTATTAGAAGGTAGTGTGACCGTATCCCTTAGTCCATAATATATGTACGTGGACGAAAAGTAGCCAATATATTTATATGGCACCCGAGAAATGCTAATGCATGCAGACACGGAGGCACCACATAACACACGTACTAAAGTGGGGAAAAAAAAGGCAACGAAGAATGAGGAGGACCGCTTAAGAGACATATGGCCCAGTGGCTATGAAAAATTATTCATTCGTGATGAGCAATGGTGAATTTAATATTAAAAATAAGATAAACATTATAAAAATAAGAAAATATACCTATATTTATTTCTCTTTAGCATTTATTTTTCGTTTACGAGTATCTTATTTAACTAATTTAAATGTAAATATATTTAAATTATTTAATTTATAATAAATTTTTAAGAGATAAAAATTTAAATTTAAATCTAACTATATATATTAAATTTTATCCATCAATTTATTTATAATTTTATACATATTAAAGAAGTATATAAAAAAAATAAGAAGAGATACTTTAATAGGTCAACTCTAGTCAGGTCCTAAAATGATATGTTCAATGTCTCTATGTGAATAAAAATATATGATAAAATTTCACGAGAAATATAAAGATAGAATATAAAGAAAGAAAATCCCATAATACTTTTTGCACGTATTATTAATCTAAATCATCGTATCTTTATATTATATATATGAGATAGAAACAGTAGTTATCAATGAATAATTCCTTTTAAGTTTATACGAGATAGAAACAGTAGTTATCATAATTTCTTTAATGTTTTACACTTTCATTTAATATATATATAATTAGTGGTTGTAATAAATTCTCTAATATTTAACACTTTCATATAATGTAACAGTTAAGATTTAATTAAATTATTTTTTTCTATTATTTCCTCTATAAATTTGAATAACTGAAAAAACAAACTATTAAATATTAAATAACATATTATAACCAATGATTCTATCCATATATATCATAGCAGCCACTCATCGTGACAACGCTAAACGAACATATACTAATTGGTCTCTATTATATTTACATAATATAAAAAAATAAATTATACATATACTAACTAGGAATAGTATTAGCATCCAACAAAAAAATGTGTGGTCTTCTGCTCACTTAATATATTTATTGATACGTCTCTCTCCTCTCTCCTACTTGTTCAACTTTATTTCCCTCTACAATTCCACGTGTATCCAAAATATGTACACCCACACATGTATAGTTATTGGGATTCCGGGATGTACAAACCTATTGTTTTTAACTCTTTAGTGAATAAATTGAAATTTTTTACATTTATTAGGAATAAAAAATGTTATATTTTAGGTTATAAATAAATTCTTTCTTCGTAATTTGTAAACATTTCAAAATTTGTAAAATTTTATTTCTTTTGTAAGGATATTTAATTAGCTTAATTTTACTTAATTAATTGTAATTTTAGAATTCATTCATTTAGATATAGTAAAAGTGATCAACGATACTCGAGGACTTAGGTAATATTTATATCGAACCTCGCTAAATTTATTGTGTTTTTATTTGTTTTTGTTTTAATATTTCTACTGTAGTTTATTTTATCATTATATTTCCAATAACATTATTTTGTTTGTTTAATTTGAGTTCTATTCATTTAAATCATAAGTGAATAGTAACTACTTAGAAAATGAAAAATATACCTAATTTTTCTAACAATTGGTATCAAAGCCGAAGGTTTCTTTCTAAGCATTTGTTTGTATTTTGTTTGTTTGCTATTGGAATATAGTTACTAGTTGTTGTAAGGTTCAAGGTGGAGAAGTTTGATGAAATCGATCATTTCAGCATGTGGCAAGGCAAAGTTCTAGATGCTCGGTTTCAACAAGGTCTAGACATCTCCATTGAAGAAGAGAAACGAAATGGAACAGATGAATTCAAGTGGAAAAATATCAACCGATTAACATGTGGTATAATCCGTTCGTGTCTCTTAAGAGAACAAAAGTACACATTCATGAAGGAGACATCCACAAGTAAGTTTTTTAAAGCGTTGGAGAACAAGTTTATGAAGAAGAGCAGACATAATCAACTCTATTTGAAGAAGAAGTTGTTCCATTTTGAATACCTTCATGTTCCATAATAAACGACCACATTACTGTTTTTAATCGATTAGTAGCAGATTTGTTAAATATGGATGAAATTTTTAAATATGAAGATTTAGCCTTGATGTTATTAACTTCCCTTTCTGATGAGTTTGATCACCTTATTATGAGCTTACTCATTGGGAAGGATAAATTGTTTTTTGAGGAAGTTTACACTGTTTTGTATAGTTATGAAATTAGAAATAAGGATAAAAAAGAAAGCAGGAATAAAGCAATAGATGCACTGTCTATAAGAGGACGTCCACAAATACAACAGAAAGGAAAGAGAGATAGATTTCTGTCAAAAGGAAGGCTTGGTAAAGATGAATGTACCTTTTGTCATGACAAAGGCCATTGGAAGAAAAACTATTTGAAGTTGTAGAAGAAAGGAAAAGTTATGCCGTCTGATGCATGTGTAGCTGAAAGCAATTCAAATTCAGATTTTGCATTGGTTGGTTCATCAACAGCATCCCATCCTGGTGATTGGATTTTTGATTCAGTGTGTACCTTCCATATGTCTCCTAATAAGGAATGGTTCTTTGACTTTGAAGAACTAGACAATGGAGTTGTTTTCATGGGTAATGATTATCCATGCAAAGTTTCGGGGATCAGTACAATTTTTTTGAAGAATCAAGATACTTCAATCAGGGTCTTGACGGATGTTCATTAAGTTCTAGATATGAAAGAGAATCGCATTGCTGTGGGAGCCTTAGAATAAAAAAGCTTCACTATGATCATACAAAATGAGGTATTAAATGTTAATTCTGGAGCACTTGTGGCGATGAAAAGTGTTCAGAAGAATAACTTGTACTACTACTTTGGTAGTATGGTTATTAGGATAACATCAGTAGTAGTTTCAGAGAAATAAAGAGATTCAGAAACTAACAAGCTATTGCATATGCGTTTGGGACATGCTAGTGAAAAAGCTTTACAAATTATGGTAAAGCAAGACATGTTAAAAGGTGCGAGAATCGGCAAGTTAGAATTTTGTGAGCATTGTGTATTGGGGAAGCAGAAAAGTGTAAGCTTTGGCACTACTCTCCATAATACAAGGGCATTTTTCATTACATCTATACTGATGTATGAGGGCCAATAAGAACTCCATCCATGAGTGGCAAACATTATTATGTCACTTTTGTTGATGACTTTTCTAGAAGAGTTTGGGTCTATCTCATGGAGAATAAGGATGAAGTGCTGGGAATTTTTCTCAAGTGGAAGAAGATGATCGAGACTCTGTTTGGTAGAAAGATCAAGTGTCTGAGGTCTAATAATGGCACTAAGTACACAAACGTTCCATTTATGAACGTTTATAAAGAAGAATGGATAGTGTGACACTTCACTTTTTGAAAAACACCACAACAGAATGAAGTTACAAAATGTATGGACCAAACTTTGCTGGAGAAGGTTCAATATGTGTTGTCAAATGCTTGGTTAGGCAAGTAGTATTGGGTTGAGGCTGTGACATATCATGTCATCTCGTCAACCGTCTACCATCATCTACTCTTGAAGGAAAAACTTCTATGAAGGTATGGTCTGAAAAACCTACTAGAGATTACAATTTTTTACATGTGTTTGGTTGTATTGCATACTACCATGTAACAGAATCAAAGTTGGATATAAGAGCCAAGAAAGTTATTTTTTGGGGATCTTTTCTAGTTCTAAGGGATATCGACTATGGTGCCTTGAAACGAAAGAAAGATAATATTTAGCATAGATGTTATCTTTGATGAATCTGCCTTATTAAGAAAGGCAACTGGGAAGATTGATGGCACTTTGGAGCAGGTCGAGCAAACTCTGAAGTAGATGGAGCAAACTCTAAAACAAGTGGAGTTTGAAAGTAGAATTGTTAATCTAGTTAGTGAAGATAAGACAGAAGCTAATCCTTCATTGATAGAAAATGTCAAGGTGTTTGCTTGATACAAATATTTTGAAGACCTACCTGCTCAGTTTAAGAATACGGTGACCTGTGCATTTTCAATTGTGCTTAATAATGTTCTTTCCATATATAAAGAAGCAATCATAAGCCCTAAATTTGAAATATGGAAGGAAGTAATGGATGAATAACTTATGCCCCTTTAGAAGAATAAGATATGGAAGTTGACACAACTACCTAATGGCAAGAAGGCAATTGGCTACAAATAGATGTTTGCAAAGAAAGAAGGATTTCCTAACAAAGATGGTGTTCACTATAAGGTAAGGTTGGTGGCTAAGGGCTACGTTTAGAAGGAGGGAATCGATTATTATGAAGTATTTTCTCCAATTGTAAAACATTCCTTCATTAGAATTTTGTTGGCCTTGATAGCATAGTTGAATTTGGAACTAGTTCAACTTGATGTGAAAACCACATTTCTACACGGTGACTTGGAAGAGGAAATCTATATGTCTCAGCCATAAAGGTTTAATGTTACTGGTAAAGAGAATTGGGTTTACAAACTGAACAAATCATTGTATGGATTGAAGCAATCTTTGAGAAAGTGGTACAAACGATTTGATTATATTATGTTACATCATAAGTATACTAGAAGTACACATGATCATTGTGTGTATTTTCGCAAGTTACAAGATAAGTATTTCATCTATCTTCTATTGTATGTTGATGATATGTTGATTACATCAAAGAGCCAAGCAAAAATTGAGAAGTTGAAGGCTCAACTAAATCAGGAGTTTGAGATGAAAGATTTGGGAGAAGCCAAGAAGATTCTTGGTATGAAGATAAGCAAAGACAGAAAGAAGAGGAAGCTTAGTTTGACCGAGAGTCAACATTTGAAAAAGGTATTACAATGTTTTGGTATGAATAAACAGACAAAAATTGTAAGTACTCCATTTGTTCCTCATTTCAAGATTAGTGCTCAATTATCTCCTAAGAATGATACAGAACGAGAATACATAGCAAAAGTATTGTATGCAAATACAGTTGGTAGCTTGTTGTATGCAATGGTGTGTAAAAGACCTGACATTTCACATGCAATTGGTGCTGTAAGCAGGTACATGCATGATCATGGTAAATGACATTGGTTGGCAGTGAAATGGATTATATGGTATAATCTAAATACTATAGATGTTGGTTTAGTATTTCAGCAGGATAATATCGTTAGTAAATGTGCAGTCGAATATTGTGATTCTGACTATACAGGAGATTTAGATAAGCGTCCGTCAACTACTGATTATGTGTTTACTCTTGCTAGAGCTCCAGTTAGTTGGAAGTCTACCTTGCAGTCCAGAGTTGCTTTGTCTACTAGAGAGGTAGAGTATATGGAAGTTACAAGGGTTGTGAAAGAAGCTATTTGATAACGAGGTTTTCTTAAAGACTTAAGAGTTGGTCAAAAACATATTAAGGTGCATTGTGACAGTCAGAGTACTATTTATTTAGCAAAGAACCAAGTCTACCATGCACGTACAAAGCACATTGACGTTCCTTATCATTTCGTGCAAAATATTATTAAAGAAGGTGGAATACTAGTTCAGAAGATCAGTACTACAGAGAATCCTACAGATATGATGACCAAAGTGGTAACAACAATCAAGTTCAAACATTGTCTGGACTTAATTAACATCGTACAAATCTGATTTGGCTTTGACATTGCTGATCTAGTGATTAAAGAAATAATTTGAGAATCACTAAGTCGTTAAGGTGAAGATTTGTTGTATAGCTCCTTAGTGAGTAAATTAGAAAAGTCTCATATTGGTTAGGAATGAAGATAAATGTTGTATTTTGGGCTATAAATAAAACCCTTCTCTACCATTTGTAAACATCCCAAAATATGTAAATATTTCTCTCTTTTATAAAGGTAATTGATTAGCTCAATTTTGCACAATTAGTTATAATTTTAGAGTTAATCTATTTAGAGATAGTAGAAGTGGTCAACGACGCCCGAGGACCTAGGTAACATTCATAGAATATGTACTTAAGGGTAGGTCACAGGTTCGAAACTGGATAGGAGGGAAAGAAATGTGTGCAACTTGGTGCGGTGTCGATAATCCCACTCACCAGGGGTCCACACGTAGATATCCTGAGATGTTTTGTACCTTCTATTGAGCTAGACGCGGTACAAAACAAGAGCATAAATGTTTGTATCTTTCTCTCTTATGATCTCTATCTGTTTATATCCTATAGAATATCGTTTTCTTGACATTATGAAATCAAAAAGTTTACAATTGTATAATTTTAAATGGTCTCCCTTTGTACGTATTTGCAATAATAATAAATAATAATAATTGAAATTGGAGACTCGTTGAAGAATAATAGTTACTCAATGTCTTATTTGACTTCTTTGGAAAGTAACTAGTGCAAAGGGTTTCCATCAAAGCAGCCAATTCTCTTTTCTTTTCTTTTCTCTTTTTTTTTTGAGAGAAAGCTAATGGTAGATCAGTTCAAGCTCTTCATTCTCTATTATTTTGACTGTGTTCATAAACGAATATGGACATGACTAATATTTCATTTCATAGAGATTGTTCCCTGCTGAGGAACTGGCTTTGTACAATGGAACTGACGGCCGAGAGCTGCCAATTCTTTTGGGCATTCTTGGATAGTTTCTCTAAGAGGTCGTGATGTCATACAAAATTTAATAATAATTGATCAAAAAAATTTATATGTCATTAAATATATTTTTGTTTTTTAATATTATAAATAAATAACAAGAAAAAATTTATTTTTATGTGTAACTTAATATATAGATACTGTACAAACATGACACGAAGGTCACCCCTAATTTCCCTTTTCTCTTTTCATGTGTATTCTTTTTAAGATATGTAATTTGTGTTTATATGTGTTTGTAACGTGGAAGTACATATTATGGTGTCGGAGTCTATTCAAAGTAATCCTTACATTTCATAAAAGAAAAAATATGTATGCATTATTTATATATTATTTCAAAAATATAAATATAATGCTCAAATATTTTCTAAAAAATATGCATGTGGTGCTTACATTTTTTTTTAAATATATATATAAGCATTACATATCTCATATAAATTACCTTATGTAAGGGCTTACATATTATTGTTGTGGCTGAACATTGGAATTTCAATGTTAATCAATTTTTAACGTTTTATATATTGTAAATATTATATGAATTTTGGATTCACTCAAATTGTTTTCTCTGGTTTCATTTAGAACTTATGATTATTTCAAAATATGTATATAAACTTTATATATTCTTCCAAAATTATTATATATAATGCCTTACATAATTTTTCAAAAAAAATATAAACAAGACATTATTTGCAAGGCTTGTCAAAATTCCAACAAGGTCACTGACTGGGCTCGTCGGTAGAGAATTAAATAATTGGTCTTTTTAATATAGGACAAATGATTATTTAATTTTGTTATTTTTAACAAAAATATATTTTATACTCGTATTTATTAAGTAAGGTATGCAAAAATTTATTTTGTAAAGATAATAGATTTATATTACTCTATTTTTTATAAAGATAATAAACTTCTATTATCTTTTTTAAACTTGTAATGTACAAAAATAAAATACATTTGTATATGGTATGTTAAAATTATGGGTGAGTAGCAGATCGAAACTATCTGTTTTTGGTTTATTTGAATATGATTCAATCCGAATAGATTTTAAGATTTTTAATTTGAATTTGATCTAGTGATATAATTAATCTAAATTTAAACAAATCGAATTTTTTTCGGATTGAAAAGAGACATATTAATATTAAAATTTATTTATGAATTATTATTATATATAAAACATGACATATACAAATTTATATTTTTGTAATAAATATTATTTTTTAGTTATAACTAAAAAAATAAAAAAATAAAAAATATGTATGTATAGTTATTAAATTATTATAAATATTTATATTTATTTTTAAGTTAAAATAATAATCTAATATAATTATGATATACATAATATTTAAATATAATATAATATAATATAATATAAAATATATATTTATTTATAATTTAATAATAATTCAGTTCGATTTAGATACAACGGATCATAAAATCTATAAATCTAAATCTGATCTAAATTTAAAAATATTATATAATTTTTTAATCTGAATTTGATTTAATCTTATCCGAATTTGATGAATCAGATCAAATTTTTCAATTTAAGCATATTAATCTAATTATTTTGCTAATCCATAGTTAAAAACGTAAATTTTATTCTTTATTTTCACTACGGGGATAAAATTTATGCCTTTAAGAAATTCATTTTATTTAGGTAAATGCTGAACTAGATATTATTGTAGGCGTCTAAAAGTTTTTATTTTCATTGATGCAATCATTCCCGGAAAATATGAAAGAGAACACAATCTATTAGATTTAAAACATCATTGTGCATGAGAACACCAGCTTGTGAACCTTTTGAAAGGGCCCTGAAGCTGTTTCCCTTAAACCAAGGCCACCAGACGCTCTTGTTCCTATCCCTCAACTCTAGAGTCATAACTAAATACAAAACAAAAACAATTGTTTATGACAAATTAATACATATAATTATTTACATGTTTATATTAAATAAGTAGGTTAATATTAATTTATCATATATCTAATTTTACATTTAATTAATAACTAACATAATTAATAATTCACTTAGAATAATGCTACGATAACATAAATTTTTACAACTATATCATTTATGTAATATCATATGGTAGAATTATCTAGAAAAATGAATAATTTTTTTATTTTTTTTAAATAATCCATATACATGTCACTATGTAAGTGATACAATTACAGATATATATATATATAAATGTGTGTTCTTAAAATTTCTTATATACATAGTAAATTAATACATATAATATTGTTTGTTGTAAATTAATTACTTAATTAGAGATTAGTTTCATTGGTCCCTCCTTTGATCAAAATAAAATGATCGAATTGAAGATTTTTTTCATTTATTAATGGAGGATATAATGTTGGGCTCAATAGCTGTAATGAATAAATCAGACATGAATGAAAAAAAAAATTAATTAATCAATTTTTTTAACTTATGATCTAATTTAAATTTATAATTTTAACAGGAAGATTGTAACTTGGCAAGTGAATCAAATAACCATGGCCTTTATAAAAAAAATAATCACCAATGACTTTTAGATATAGGACTTTAACAACGTATCAAAATGATATCTTAATTTGAATTTAAATTTAATCTAGTCTAAATAGATTAGAAGATTTTTAATCATAATTTAATTCGATAATATAATTAATTTAAATTAATCTAAATATGAACATATTAAATTTTTTTTAAATTAAATAAAGTCAATTTAATTTGAAAACGATATTTATATTTATTTTTAAATTAAAATAATAATTTAATATAATTATGATATGTATAATATTTAAATATAATATATTATAAAATAAAATATATATTTATTTATAATTTAATAATAATTTGATCTCGATTGAGTATAATAAATTATAAAATTTATTTATATAATCAATATCATACAATAAATTAAATTAAATTTTTTAATTTAAACGAATTAAATGAACATTTTCTCGTATCAATAGGCAGGTACGCTGACAACATGAGCTTTTTATATCACGGTGGAAAAAGAAACATGTGTGTGGATTGAGAAAAGGAAATATAACTTTGGATTTAGAAGATCCACAGAGATTAAAAGGGGCCCACAATTTTATTTATACAACTAATTTAGATTCGGTATCTGTTTCTTTATGCTGTTTGTAATCATGAGATTCCCTGTCTCGTAATTTTTTCTTCTTTTTTATCTTGCATCATTTGCGTGTAAATTGAAAAGTGTACATTGAATCATTTTACATAATAAAAACAATTTAACTTATAATTTTATATTATTATCAAAAATATCCTTAAATTTTAAGGTATTTTTAAAAATATTATTAAAATTTTAAAAAATTTAACAATATATCTCAAATATAATAAAAATTAATATTAACGTTCCTATAAAAAAACAAATATTAAGTCTAACATATGAATTTAAAAGATAAAATTTAATTAAAAAAGAGAGTCATCAATTTTTAATACATTATCTAGTAACATATTCTTTAACAAATAATTATAATAACATCATATATAAATATAATAAATTTATAAAAATAAATAAAATATTTAAAAAACTTGGAAAAATAATAAAATTATAAATATTATCAAACTTTAAAATACTAAAAAACTAACACTTAGATATCAAGGAAAATCCTATGATAATAGGAAAAAAATAATGTTGTTAAAAACAATAATATGTTTAGATTTACTTTTATAGATGAAGAATAAGAAATCTCTAACTAGGAAGAAGTTAAAGAACTAAAAAATGAAATCAAAATAATAAAGACATTAATTCATGAGATTATATTAAGAAAATAATAATGTTTAGAGAAAAAAATATATAATTAGAAATAAATGAAAGTTTAGTAGGCTTAGTAAAAAATAAAACAATATTATTTAAAATTTCAAAACTTTAAACAGAGGAAATGAATTTAGCTTAAGAATCAAACATAAAATACCTACGTGATATAATTAAAACACATAAAGAATTATTAAAAGAAATAAAAGAATATGATTATAATAAACTACGACAAAACATACACATGAATTTTATAGAATTAAGAAAAATATATATAATATACATAAAAATAATAATATTATTGGTCATAAATATAATCTCTTAGAAGGACTAAAAGAAGAACCACCTAATAGATTAGATGTCTTGATTCCTAAAAATGAGAAAAGAGAATGAAGAACAATATAATAAAAAAGATATAATTTTAATTTAATAGAATATAGAAAAAAATTAGAGAAAAAAATTCATGAACTTTGAAAATAGGAATATAAAAATAAAAAAAAACATTATGATGAAAAACTTTGTATAAACAAAGAAGAATATGATATAACAGTAATCAGTGAAACTGATTCTAAACCAGAAATTATGATCCCAAAAGGTCATATGAAATCAATTTCATTACCAGTTCCTTATCAATAAGAAATATCAAACTCCCATAAGGGAGAAAGAAATAGGCAAAAGACAGAACAACCTAACGCCACAGATGAGGGATGGTTTGTATTGGGGAACTAGAGGTAGTATCTTATCAAAATTCAAACTTCATAACAATTATAAGTATGATATTTTAGATGTAGACTATATAAGAGATAGGAAAAAACCTTAGATGAATGAGATAGTGGTATAGTGTACTCATACAAACCTTTCAATTTGTAAGGTATTAGTAGCTCATAAAATGACAGAAAATGTTAAAGTTTGGTTTTCAAATTCAACAGATCAACAATATTTATTAACACAAGGGAATGCTCCTATAAGAAGAGAATACTTAGATATAGTAATAAATGAAATATACAAAAAGTTTTTTGGAGAAGATAAAAGAAAAACTATCACTGATTATAGTGAAAATGAAATCAATGAAACTAAATAGAATTTAACAAATATGAAAATTTGTGACATGTGTTACATAGATTATTTTATTTATGAATATAAAATGTGTTATCATAAATTACCACCATCTATGGAAACAACTTATAAAAAAATGTTTTCCCAATAATTACCTCGAACACTACATAAGACCTTAACAAAAAGTTAAGAATAGAGAAATAGGGAAACTATATCTAATACCTTAGAAGGAAAAATAAGAAGCCTTAAAAGTTGGATAATTATTAAATTTCAAGAAAGAAATAAATATAAACAAATAACAGGAAAATGATAAAATCTGTTGTGATACAAGAGATTTTAGAATATCAAAAAAATATGAATGCAATATAAAACCTTACATTAAAAAATATAAAAGATTTAAAAGATATAAATTCAGAAAATAAGATTTCTAAAAATATAGGAGAAGATTTAATAGAAAAACCTATAAGAAAATATATTTTAGACGAAAGAGGCATAAACCTCCTGAAAGCAGGAATTATTATCCTTTAGGAAAAAAGGCAGATGTTGAATCTGTAATGAAATAAGATATTATGCGAATGAATGTCCATGCATGCTTCAACATAAGAAATAATTTAAAAAAGAATTTCCACAAAAAGTAAAAATATTAGAGAAAGTTTTCAAAATTAAATTAGAACCAATTGAGGAATTTGATATAGATGATACTTATAGTATTTATCTATTAGAAGAAATTGAAGAAAAAATAACTGACTCAAAATATGAATACTCAAATTATGAGTACTCTTCATTAGAAAATGAATGAATTGTATTGTATTACAAATCCAAATAGTGCCTACATTAAAGTAAGACTAAATTTTAAAGACTATGCCAATTATCATTTACATGCATATATAGATACACGAGCTAATATGTGTGTAGCAAGTAAATAAGTATTTTTAAAAGAACATTGGAAATAAGCACCAAAAGATTTAATTGTAAGAATTATTAATAATATTACAATAAATATTAATAAAGTATTAAAAGATACATATATAATGATAGGAGGAGAAAGTTTCACATTCTTACCATATATCATTGGATATAGAAGAAAAATAAAACTCTTTTCTTAATGAAATACATAAAGATAAAACCCTAACAGGCATCAGAAAACTATTAAAAATAGTCAGTTCAGAAAATTCTTTGGATTCAAAGATAAGTAAATCTAAAACAATTATCAACATAAAATTAAGAGACCCTAACAAGGTTATAAGGGTAAAACCAATGATTTATACTCTATAAAATAGAATTGAATTTGAAAAACAAACTCAAGAAATTTTAGAATTGAAAGTCATAATACTAAATAATTCACCTCACTCTAGTCCAACATTCATAATCGAAAAAGAAGTTGAGAAAAGAAGAAGAAAAAAGAGAATGATAATAAACTTTAAAGCATTAAATAAAGAAATCATTGATGATGTTTAGTTCATTCCAAATAAGGACAAATTTTATCATTAATAAAAGGAAAGCAATATTTCTCTAGTTTTGATTGTAAAAGTGGATTCTAGAAAATAAAATTGGATAAAGAATCTCAAAAATTAATGTCATTTGGTTGCCCTCAAGAACAATTCCAGTGGACTATTGTACCATTGTGACTAAAACAAGCTCCATGTATCTTTCAAAGATATATGGATGACATCTTCAAGAAATTACAAAATATTTACTATGTTTATATAGATAATATTTTGATTTTCAGTAATTAACTAAATAAACATTATTTAGATATTATTAATATTCTATAAGAATGTAGAAAAAAATGCATTATACTATATGAAAAGAAAGCAATACTTACTCAACAAAAATTAAGTATTTAGGGTTGGAAATTGAAGATGAAAAACATAATCTACAACCCTATATACTAAATAACATTTAAGGTTTTTCTAGTTAATTAAAAGACAAAATTCAATTACAAAGATTTTTAGGATGTTTGACATATACAAAAGTATATATCAAGAAACTTATAGAAATACGAAAACCTTTACAAACAAAATTGAAAAAAGATCATATATGAAAATGGACAGAAGAAGATACTCTGTATATGGATAAAGTAAAAACAAAGGTAAAAAAATTTCCAACGTACCATCCAGGGTCAGATGATAAAATGATAATTAAATAGATGTTTCACAAAAATATTAAGGAGCAATTCGAAAAGAAAAAGTAGATGACAAAGATAAATATCTTTATAGATATACATCATGATCTTTCCAAGGTTAAATTACCATAGTAATGAAAAAAGGATATCTAGTTGTTAAAAGTGCTATTAAAAAATTCACAATATATGTTATAAGTTCTAGATTCATTGCTAGAACAGATAACAATAATTTTGGTTACTTCTTAACTAATATTGCAGGTGATTACAAATAAGAAAGATAATTCTGGTGGCAACAATGCTTCAACCATTACAATTTTAATGTTTAACATCTTCTAAGACATAAGAATAGCTTAACAGATGCTCTTATTAGAGAATTAACACCTCTAACTATTTTTATGCTTTTAGGAATGGAACATCTTGACATCAAGATCAGGATAAAAGAAAAGGAGATAAAAATCCTACATGAACAACTCAAAGATGTTATACCTCGAGAAATCTCTTATGGAGACAGAAAATAAACAAGAAAAACTTAATTGTTCAAAACAACCTCTAGAGTCCAAAATCTCAAAAGAAGAATCTTCATTAAAAATTCAATCTAAAGAAGGTGAAACTTCTAAAGAAAGAATTCAAAATGAAAATGAAGAACCTAATAGTTCAAAAGAAAGAAAAATTCTGAAACCAAAAAGCTCTATTGACAGATAAGGTAGAAAAAGAATAATAGAAAAAGGTTTATGTTGTCTATAATGGCCCAAGACCAAGAATCTATAACAACGGGATAGAAGCTAGCAAATCTATTTTAGGAATTAGTGGAGTAACTCATAGAGCCTTCACTAACATAATAGAAGCAAAAGGTAGGTATGCCAACTACAAAACACCAAAACTAATAACTCCAAAATGAGATAATAAGAAATTATTCTGCACAATTACAACAACAACCAACAGCTCCAAGAAAATTGACAAATCTAGAAAAAATAGCAAGGCTTCCAGTGCTATTTAGAGAAATATATCTCTTATAGACATCAAAGATAGTAAAACATTCGGTGTTATTCAAGGAAACATCCCCCATAAATTCTCCAATCATTGAAGATGAGAAGGACCAATATAGAAACCTCAATAAACCACAATTGTTGATTCTCTATAGTTTGGCCAAAAAATCTATCTAGGAACATATTAATGATATGAAGATCTATACCACATATAAGAAATTTTCTGCATGAAGTAAATTCAATATCTTGGAAGGAATTGGTCCAATATTTTTTTTATAAAACTTTCCATGCAGGACTAATAGAAAATATATATCCAAGAATTAATTTAAGTGAATTAAATTATTTTTCAGAAAATTTTAAAAAAGCAATCAAGAACTTTAGAAAGAAGATTAAAGCATGTGACAAACCTATTTATCTCAAATTTTTCAGTTCACTAATAGACTAGAATGAGGAAGGATGTATCAATCCCTACCACTTCATTAAGATATGGTTTTCCAATACAAACAGAGAATTTTTCAAACCAAGGACACTTCTAGAAAAGGAGATCAAAGTAAATTAGTCAACTAATAAAGTCATCATCATTTCCTATAACACCATGGCTCTATCAGAAGAAGATGGTGAAAAAATTTCCAATTACAGATGCATTCATTGCATCAAAGATCGAGAAACAAGATTATCGGCAGAAAACGACAAAGAAGAATAAAGAAAGAATCTGTCAACAGAATACGACAAATGAAATAAAGATGTCGACCCTATATCTTAGTCGGTAACATGTGCTAAGGAAAAAAGCAATGATTATCATTTAAAGTAAAAAAAATATGATAAATTATTGAAGTAAGGAAAAAATAGGAATTTTATTCTCTTAAAGAGAGATTTCTTGTGCTATAAAAGGAACCCTTATTTTCATTTCAAGGGACATAGAAAAACAGAACACTTTACTTTGAAAAACACATAAACTCTAGCATAGAAATCCATTCTATCTAGAAATCTCAAACCAGTTGTAATGGTATACGTAGTAAGTATGAGTGACTAAGAATCCCTTCAAGGTTCTTAATTAATCTTAAGTTTATAATAATTATTATATTATGAATAAAATTAAGTTCAATTACTCTTCTCTAGTAAGTCAAATATTGGACATCATCTATGTACGGATGCAGAAGGTTTACCATTTTCAAGAGGGCGTTGAGATTTGAGCAAAGTTGAGACATAACAGGTGTAACAAAAGGATATGAACATAAGGAAAGACCGTAGTGTACCTATTAAATTTAGGTATAATAATTATAAATTTAAACCAGTTAAGAATCTTAAATGTTCAAATATTTGCTTATATCAAGTTATAATACTGATAAATAGAAAATGAAAACTATTTTTAATAAACAACTAGTTTCAAAAGACATTAAAATAAAAAATAAAAATCTAATTCTATTAAAAAAGTTTGATGAAGGCTATCTTGTAGCTTTAAATAAATATTTTAAAGATGAGGATTGTGAAACTTGTCTTGAAAATTTTAAGAGATTTTAACACATTGTTGGACACATATATATATTATATTAAAGCTATCACAAGCATCATAGACCATCTTATTTCAAGGATATTAAGAGATTATTTTAATAAAAAATATGTAAGAATAGAAGAAGAAGAATTCAATAATTTAATGTTTGGATATTACTTCTTTGAAGATTATAAAGTAACGGTATGTCCACAACAAAAATATGTTTGTATACTACAAATAAGACAAAATAATGTGCATTCACCACATATGACTTATTAAGGTAATAACTTAGCTAGCACATTAAGATCAAATTGATTAATATTCTACCATAACAATCTCTGGCAATCAAAACCTCCCAAAATTGATATCAGAGTCAAAAGAAAAAATATGAATAGTAATAAATAAAAAAGTTAACACTATTAAATTTTAAGGATATTAATAATATTAACTATAAAATCTAAAAACATTCTAGATATTTTTATAAACCTTAAAGGTATAAATGAAAATATAATACACCTCATGAACATTTGAGATAATATCCTTATTATTTTTGCAAAACTAATATCCTAGGGATTGAATAATAAAATTCGGCTCATTCATAAAAGATTCGCTTTTATTGTTCTTGGTTCAGATAGCATGGAGAAATCTATTTTTGTTCAAAATAATATGAAGAAATTGACCCAACGAAGATATAACATTAAGGATATGTTTAACACGAAAGAAAGGGAATTGAGGGAGTGGAAGTCATTCACATCCTTTTTGTTTACTTCTTAAAAATCGGTAAAAAGAAAACAAAGATATCATAAATTTAAGAATCATTTTTATTCCTTATTTTTTTACTTCTTTTATATTAATTTTTTTAAAATTTATAAGATGTAATTACAAAATTATACTATATTTTAATAATTTCTTTTATTTATATTTTTTGTTATTATATTTAAAATAATATTTAAATAAATTAATATTTTTATTTATGTTTACAATTTTTTAATAAACACAAAAAATAACAAGTTTTACACTCTTTTTGCTCTCTATTACTATTCATATTTATTCTCATTTTAATTTATTTTCATTGTGAATTAGTAAACACAATTTAAATTTATGTTCGGAGTGAACATACTTAATGTTAAATAAAATAATGAGTAGTGACTTTCAAAATTATTTTATGCTTGACTCCCAAGTAATCTTAATCTTAATTATAAAAAAAGAGAGAGACCCATGTAATTAAGAAACATGTCCTAACAAACTAAGGTCATAAGACGCAATAGAAACATAAACAAGACCATAATCGCATTCCCAAATAAGAGGAGAAACACAATTTATGTTAGAACAATTTATGTTAGAGCTATCATAAGAAAATATATATCGTAGGATTAATTATGATATGTATGTACGTCAAATGGACCAGATAGCATTCAGTAGACGCATTTCGAAGTGTAATTTTAGAGGGCAAATCTCATTCCAGGATTTCTTTGTTTTTTTTAGAGACAGAACAGTCAAACATTTTGTTTTGCTCTTGCGAAGAAGTAACGTACGACTCCCCTAGCAAAAAGAAGCAATAAGTCCATTGAGTACTCCCGAAATTTTAAGACCAAAAAGTGGAAGAAAAAAAAAATAGAGACTATAGACAGTACTCGGTAGATACAATCTGATGTTGAGAGTTCGAATGCTAACATGAGCAATGCTCCGTGGAGTTCTGGCTATGTGCATGTGGCAGTGTTTTTTTTTTTTGGGGTAAGAATTAATTTATTGAGAGAAATAATCTATCTAAATATATATTCAATTTATTATTCATATTTTTTAATTTATAACTTATTTTCATACCTAATAATCCTATTAATAAAACAAAAATTCATACTCCATTGAGTTCACAACACACCTGATAATAAATGATCAAAGAATTAATACTAATTTAATCAAACCTCAAAAATTTAAATAAATTTAGAACAATATCATATGATTTTCATAATAATTTAACAAAATTTCACAATTTGTCTAAATTTACACTAGGCGGATGGCCTATATCGAGTGACTTTCACTTCTATCCTCATCGAAAATAAAAATTAAATTGGACTCCAATATAACTTATTAGGTTTAAAGTTTTAACTCAAAAATTTAATATATAATATATTTTAATTATATAATTAATTTATTACTCATATAATTTTAATGTAAAATTTATTCGCATGCAAAAGGTTAAGGTGCTTAGTTTATTGGCTGGCAATTTTATATGGCAATCCTTGTGAAAATGATCTGACAGTCAGATTGAGTGTGTGACTAGGCAATATGGACGTGCAGGATGGTGTTCAAGATTGACTACTTAAACGAAGAGTCTAGTACAAGTCAAAGTTTGTTTTTTTTTCCTTTTGTGAGTTGACATTTTCTTTTGTAACATAATGTTAAAGTCGAGTGGTATAAAGTACACAATTCTTTTACTTGAATTCATCCTTGTAAAATTAGCAGTTAAATTTAATTTAATTTATTTTAAATTTATTTATTAAATTTATAAATTATAAAAATTTATTTCATTTAACTTATAAATTTAAATGAATAATTCATTTTTATTAACTCATTTAATAAAAACATATTGAATTAAAAAGACTAATAAATAATAGAAAATAAAATAAAAATATATATAATTATTAATTATTATTACAAAATTTAAAAAAATACTAATATTAGTTAAGTTAATAAATAGAAAAAATAATGACTAATTTTTTAAAATTAAAATAAATTTATATTAAAATATTTCAATAAATATAAAATTTCAAAACAAACATTGACTTAAAAACATACATAATAATAATTGAAATTAAAGAGATAATCATTAATTTAATTTTAAAATTTAAATTATATTAATTTATAATAATTCATAACTAAATCTATATATCATTTGAGAATACAAATAGTTTATTTTATAAGAATTGATACATTTTAAAATTTTGAGCTTTTTAGATAAATTATGCTCATTTTATTAAATATTATTAAAATAAAAATTATACTAATTAACAAAATATTATTATTCATTTCATATAGTATTAAAAATATTTAGAAATATATTACCTATAAAATTTTAAGATTTATGATTTCGATTTTTATATAGAAAATTATGTATATTTTTCTAATGAATGACCAGATTCAAAAGAACAATTTTTACTTACTTTTAAAATGTAAACTTTATTAATTTATAAAATTTTATGTATCAATTTATATATCATTAGAGATTTTTAAAAAGTCTAGTTTTTAATAAACTTTATGGTATGTGATTTTGAATTTTCTATAAAAAGTTATACACATTGTATTAATGATTATTCATATTCATAATAATATGTTTTACTCATTTTTAAAACATAAGTTGCACTAATTTACAAAATTTTATGAATAATTTTATGTACCATTGGAAAGTTTTAAAAGTCTAGTTTCTATTAAATTTTACAATTTATAATTTCGAGTTTTTTATAGTAAGTTATTCGCGTTTTACTACTGATTATTTAGAGTTATAACATTTTTTACTCTTTTTTAAAATATAAACTGCACTAACTCATAAAATTTTATCAATCATTTCATATACTAATAAAAAGTTCTAAAAGTCTAGTTTAAAGGAAATTTTACAATTTTTAATTTCGAGTTTTTTTTATAAAAAATTATGTCGATTTTATTAATGATTATTCAGATTTTGTATAGTATTATTGACTCATTTTTAAAATCTAAAATGTACTATCTCACAAAATATTATGAATCATTTTATATATCATTTAAAATTTCTAGAATTCTAATTTCTAAAAAAATTTACAATTTATGATTTTAATTTTTTTTTATAAAATTGTGCTAAACCCATGCATTACATCACATCTAAGGTTAAAAATTAAAAAAATAGGAATTAGTTGTAAAATAAACAATATCTAATTTTCAAAATTTAAACTAAAAATTTGTTATCAAATAGTTTTTTTTTCAAAATATTTTAAAATTGAAAATTTAATTCTAAAATTGAAGAAATAAAAATTAATAAAATTAAAATTGTTATGAAACTTGACCTAAATGTTTAAAAATAATTTAAATGAGTTTAATAAAAAAATTAAATAAACTATTCAACTTGTGAACACATAAATATTTAAAAATTAGATAAATTAAACTAATTTACATTATAGTTAAGATTAACAATGTTTCAACGATTTAAACCAACCCACTTGATTTGATACATATATTCATTCTATGTATCATCTTGTTACAACTGAAAAAAGAATTCTCTCTTCTCAGTTTGAATTTTTCTTTCTCTTCTTCCTTGTTTTCTCAACAAGCAAACATTTCATAACTTGATTTTTCTCCGTTGTACACACATATGGATGGCCAAAGTTTTTTTTTGCTAATAATATCTAATTATTGTAAGGAATACCAAAAAGACGTTTTATTTTACGTCAAGTGTAATCTCCCACATCGAAAGGGTGCTTATCATTTATATTATACTAAAAAAAGTGGGAGAAAAAGGGTGCTTATCGATTATATTATACTAAAAAAAAGTGGGAGGAAAATAATTGTTTAGTACATCCTGAATTTCTTACATGCCAGTTCAAAAAACAAAAATCAATTTCATAAATGCACTAAAATTTAAATCAAATAAACTTTCTAAAAAAATTACATTTACCTGCAGGATTCCGAGTACAATTGTCGTCGAATACCACCTTTAATAAAATGATAATTGATGAACCCAATCCTACTTTCAAAGGAGAAATTGAGATGTAAAATCAAAGTAATTAAGGTATACTTTTAGCATTCACATGTTTTATTGCAAAACTGAGCAAGATAGGCAAAAACCCAAAACACGTTACCTAACTGCTTCGTAAGTTCGTATATAGATCCTTTTAAGTTTCAAGTCCTCCAGAAGCTTTATCATTGTTACAATAGAAAGCAGTCCTTGATTTCCATTCATGACCTGGCACCTACCCAGAAGTGTTTCTCCTTGCTGCATAAACACGATAAGCTGCGACTCCAGCAGTGGCTGCATAAACAAGAATGAATACATACACCCTCTACACATACAGAGAGAGAGAGACGCACCGGAAACGCAGACAAGAGATCGGCTAATAAGCTGTTGATGATACTTCCATCTTTTCGCAATCTCAGTTTCAGGTACGCTAAAATGAGGGCACTCAGCTTCACTTACGATTCTATTAATTACATTATTCATAGCACTGAAAGAAATGGGACAACAAACCTAAAAACAGAAGTAAAATTGCAATGGTAATTAGTAAACAGTTGGATTTATTGAAGATAAAGTAATTTAAGTAATAAATTAAGGATTCTCAATTCCTTTATTTAAAGAATAAATTAAAGAATAAATAAAAAAATTGTTAAAAATTAATTTAACTATAAAAATAAGAAATATTTAATTCAAAGAATAAAATAAAAAATCTTTAATTTAAATAATGAATCTCCTCGTATATAATTATAAAATTATAACGAAAATATGAAAAAAATAATATAATTTTAAAAAAACTTGTTTTATTTAAAAAGACATTTAAGTCTTGTCATTTTTAACACCAATTTTCAATAAGATTATATAATAATATAGTAGAAATTGAAAATGAATATGTGATTTTAGAAGCGAAAATTGAAATGAGATGTTAATTAGATTAACGAGATTAATGAGATAATTTATTAATTTTTATTTTCTTGTCTCACTTGATTTTTAATTAAATGGAATGGTAATAAAATAATTAAAATATCTCATTTATTCTTACTGCAAATGAAAATTTATAATCTAAATTTAATAAAAAAATGTTACAACATATATTTAAAATTAGTTACATTTAGATTATAATCTAAATAAAATTAAATGATATTTAAATAAATTAATTTTTTAAAGAATAAATGATTGAGAAGAAAGTGAACTTAAAATACTCTTATTGTATCTTGAACTCCCGTAGGATGTGGATCCAGATCATCATTGGTGGCAATAAGAAGGGAAGGTACACCGTAGCCACTTTCCTCTCCTCGTCTAGCAACCTCGTAAAGCAGATCCTTTGATTTCTTCCATGAATTCTCATCTGAACTGCAGAAACAAAAGCCAGTTTTTACCCTATTTTCTATTGGAAAAAGTTTCGAAAAGACAGAAAGAGCACCAAATTCACACATGACAGAAAGAACCATAGCTCAAGACTGCCAAAACGAATTTAGGTGCAGAACAGCAAAAATCATCGTACAGAAAAAACTTGGGAAACTACCATTGGAATTCTCATTATGTGTATGCATAGTTAAACTGAAGTGAATTTGAAGCCAAAAAACAAAAAAAAAATGCGGGGGTTGCAGCCATTAATTCCAAGTATGGACATACAAAGTGAATAATAAACAACCCTAGAATACACATTTTTCAACACAAACTTCCACACACACTCACACAAGTGCTTTTTTTGGGGGGGGGGAGGGGGGGGGTTTGCTTTTTTTTTTTGGCGGGTGTAGGGTGGGGTGGGGAGAGAGAGAGAAGCAAAAACAACAATGATACAGAGATATTATTAGACAGCATGAACGAGAGGCATCAAGTATGCAAGACAAAGTATAACACCTTTAAGTATCTTTTTTAATTCATTCTTATACTATTTCCATATTTGCCAAGTTAATGACTTGTACTGATAAAAAATAATGCAGAAAAAACCCTACTTTTTCTTATTTAAACAATTGGGTCATTAGAGTCCCTTACTTACCAAAGAGTATTACAAGATTACAATTATTTTGACATAAGGGTCACCACAAAACATTTAGGGCGGTTTGGCATAATATATTAGATTGAACTAAATTATAACGTTATAAACTGTATTAATTAAAATATTAAAATAATATTGTGTTTCATACAATAATATACTAGGAAGTCGGACAAACTTAAATAATGTTTTTTATTTATTAAAATTGTAATAAAATTATGACAATTTTTAAAAAAGTTATCAGTTATAAACCCATCCTCACACGGGATTTATTTCATAACTTTAAATGGTTTGTACTAGAAGCAAGATTAATTGGATTATACCCAACACCTGGATAAAATTTATACTATCATGACACATTATACGGTGTACCAACTATGCAACTTGCTCCAAGAAATAGAAGTTACATAATCCAAAAGAAATAAAACTTGATCACATGTAAAGTTATGTAATTTTGCCTCTAACTAAACGAATGTCCTTAAATTTGTCTTATGATGACCGTTTTGTTAAAACAATGGGACAATAATCATAGCTTCAAAGATAAGGACTCTAATGACCCTCTTCACCTACATGTCCAGCCCTCCTCTCTAATATAATAAGATAATCATGTAATCGTCATGTAAAGACGCAGCAAACTAGCTTACCCTGTAAATCAAAGTGGTGCAACGTTAGTGAACCGTGGTGACGATTCGGTTTCGTCGGAACCGTATGTCGGTTCCGAAACCGAACAAAGTTCTTGATGGAAGAATCTTAATAAAGTCTCGGATCCTCTCACTATTAACTGCATAACAATTCAGATACACCATCAATACGCAGAGAATAAGTGTGAGAAAGAAAGATCGAGCACGTAAAATCCATTGGAATTCCTGTGTAAGTGCTGAAAATTGATCAATGGCAGGAGGTATGTTTTCAATCCAATTTTGTTTCCGCTGCATTTAAATTATGAGTTCATATGGTTTTATGAACGTTTCTGGATTGAATTGAGACTCTAACATACCCATCATAGAGGAAGACAGCAACGTCACAAGCCGCCAGAAACTGCTTACCAGACAGATACTTCCTAACTCTATCTTCTGGTATCTCCCTCAATATTAGAGTCTTCTTAGTTCCCTATAAGTACAATATGCAGAGCAAACATATCATCTACAACAGCTTAATATCAAAGAATATTTACCTCAGAGGTATGAACAAGCAGACAGACTAAAGAACAGCATGACAAATTCTTTTATTATTATTATTTAGCTAAACAACACCTATAGTCCCTTAATTTTTACCAATTTTAATTTTTGGACCCTTAATTTGTTTCTTTACATTTGGTCCAGTAAGTTTTTAATTTCATAAATTTGATCAAAAAGTGATTAAATGTGTTAAATTTGAAAAGTTAAAAACAGAAATTATAAAAAAAAAATGTAATTTTAACGTATTAAATCTAATTAATACCGTAAAAATTTCTATATTTGAAACAAATTTGTAAAAATTAAAACTTAGTGGACCAAATCTAACCAAAAAAGTTAATATACCACAATGTAAAATTTGTAAAAGTTATGTTACTGTTAATTGAGTTTTAAGTGATGAAATCTATACTATGGTAATATAAACAATATAATTATAAGATAAATATGAAAGATGAATAATAGTGCTTAGAATTTCATGGAAAATTCCAAAGAATTTAATCGGGTAAAATATTTATCAAGTATTATAACTCTTTGTAAAGGTATAAATTAGTATCAAAATTATATAGGGATACACTATTAGTAACTTACTTTATAAAGAAATATACTATTAATCTTTTTTTGTTGATGTCATAAAAAAAAATTTAAAAAATATGAAATGAAATGTAGATGAGAATTGACAATGACAAAATAGTAAGTTTACTATTAAAAAAAGAAAAGAAGAAAAAACCTTACTCATTAATAGTTTACATTGGTTAAATTTGATCAAACTTAATTAAATTTGTTTTTTTATCGTAATTACTTATCTGAAAACTATAATTTTTACTGTATATCCCCTATAAAATATAATATTTTTGTTTACCTTTTCTTAAAGTTATGTTAATACTTAGTACCCAACCCCAAATTTAATCAGGATCTCTTGTGCTGGTAGTACTCACCACAAGCTGCTCAATAATATTTGCTGAATAATGTTCAACAGTTCTCAAAGAATTTGTACTTTTTTTGAAAGGCCTGCACTAGATATAGACAATTAGTAAAAAGGAAGTAATTATAATAATCCATAAGAATCCCCAACATAATAAAAAAAAAATTGTACATGACATAGTGGGAAAACACATGTGAAACTACAGAGAATACATACATACTGATTAAGCACCGCTGAGGAAATTTTTAAACAGGCAGTACCTTCCTATTAATGAATTCAAAAGCGCATATTTTCCTGCACTTTTAGGGCTAAAGACAAAGCACTGAAAAACATTTCTTTCTGTTTTTTTCTTTTTACGATCTATTGTTCTTCTTCTAGTCACACGGAGAGCAGATGAAGAATCGCCACTATATCCAATGTATATCAGATTAACCAAACTCTTTCGTGGATCCAATAGTGTCATTAAAGCCCACTGCAACATTATAGTCCGTTATGTGCGATTAGAAATGGCTTAAAAGATTAAGATGACACTCTCAATATTACATCCAAAATTCAGATAGAAGTTGGAAGTAATAGAAAATTGATAAATACTAACAATCATAAATACTTTTGGTAGTAAAAAAAAAACTAAAATTGT
This sequence comes from Hippophae gyantsensis, assembly GCA_030763125.1. Classification (NCBI taxonomy): domain Eukaryota; kingdom Viridiplantae; phylum Streptophyta; class Magnoliopsida; order Rosales; family Elaeagnaceae; genus Hippophae; species Hippophae gyantsensis. The sequence goes on from CM061032.1 coordinate 8,046,137, forward strand.
AAACTAGAAGCTAAGAGAAATACAACAACTTAATGCAATACTGATAAAAGCTAAAAAGTAAGCTTATGAACAAGTGACCAGATCAAAGAGGAGAACATTCTAGAGGCTACTCTTATGGTACTACTAAATTAACTTGTCTAGCACTTAAGGTCAGTTTGTTCGAATTATGTGTCATTTATTTGTCAAGGTAACTCGTTCTAGTCTCTCTTCTCCCTCAGTGTATCAGATCACAACATACTAAATAAAAGCAAAAGCTCTCTTGAACAAGAGCATGCATCACATATTTCAACTTTCTTTCCAAAATATCAAGTTCAATCTAGCCTTTTATAACAAAAATAGGAAAACCATTGTATTCTCACAAAATGATATAATAAAAGAGACAAAAAGTTTTTTAGATGATCAACAAGAGCAAATTGAAACATCACCACTGTTACAGAATCATGGTTTTCAACATCTCACATTTACATGTTTATCCGAAAATAGCGCACTTGTCCAACTTCACAATTTAATTGCATGTTGCATTTATAATAACTTAATAAACTAATAGGAACCTTCATAACCATGGCAAGTAAAACAAATCAAATGATAGTATAAGGCATACTTGTCCAACTTCATAATTATTATCATATTGCTTATTAATCACCTAATAAACAAGTAGGAACCTTCGTAACCATGCCAAGTAAAAAAAAATCAAATGAAAGTAGAAGGCATACAGACCTCAGATAGAAATCCATTAAAAGATAAATTACCCAGAGTTGTTTTCTCTGCTGCACCTTCATAAGGAGGTTCATCCCAAGGACTGAAATTAGACACATTAAAAATCTATGCTGAGTTATCAAAGAATGTCACTGACGTCAATGTTTAGATATAGTCAATGTACTACAAATTACAAGTGAAAAGCAAAAAGTAAAAGATATAGTTTGTGATAAAAAGTTGGTAACAGACTATTATTAGATCTTAAGTTATTTAACTCAAGCATTATTGTAATGTTCCTGTTAAGGTAGTTATTTTTGTATGTTCTTGCTCTTATCTCAAAATATTAGAGATTAGAATTTGAATCTATCTAAGTTGTTGACCACGTTTTTAGGAATAAATAACGTAAAGTTTGTTGTTCTGTTTGCTTCGTAAAAGGCTTATAAATAGCCTATGATTTATTAAATAAATTTGTGGGTTCTTTCTCTGAAAACTTGTATAACAAATATTGCAGAAACTCATCCTAATTTCTTTTTTTAGTCATTTATTGCTCAATACTGTGAGTGAGCCAACAAGTGGTATCAGAGCCACCATCTCTGGATCTGATTTCATTTTTGTTTGTTTCTTCTTAATAGTTGAAACGAAGGAGTGAGAATAGAGAAAACAAAAAAAAGGAGAGAAGAAAGTTAGGGATTTATGGCAACGGAGAACAACAGTTTTGTTCAGCCGACGATTCCAAGATTTGATGGTCATTACGACCACTGGGCTATGCTCATGGAGAATTTTCTTAGATCGAAAGAGTATTGGGATCTGATAGAAAATGAAATACCTGTAGTAGCAGAAGGAGCAACAGAGGAACAACGAAAAACCTTCGCAAGTCTCAAATTGAAGGATCTAAAGGTCAAAAACTATCTATTCCAAGTTATAGATAGAACCATTATTGAAACCATTCTTAACAAAGAGACAACAAAGGCTATTTGGGACTCGATGAGACAAAAATATCAAGGTTATACGAAGGTGAAACAAGCTCAATTATAGGCTTTGAGAAGGGAGTTTGAGATTCTTGGCATGAAAGAAGGTGAAAAAGTGAATGAATATTTCACAAGAACACTGACCATTGCAAATAAGATGAAGACATATGGAGAAAAAATGGAGCAGAATGTGATTATTGAGAAAATCTTGAGATCAATGACTCTCAAGTTCAATTATGTTGTGTGCTCAATTGAAGAATCTAATGATCTCTCTATTATGACCATTGATGAACTCCAGAGCAGTTTGTTAGTTCACGAGCAGTGAATGTATGGACAGAAAGAGGAAGAGTAGCTCTTACACATTATCGATACAGAAAGGGATAGAAGAAGGGATGATTACAAATTTGAAGGGAGAGGAGGAGCTCGTGGAAACTTTAGAGGAAAAGGTAGAGGTAGGGGAAGGAACCACTTCAATAAAGCTCTTGTAGAATGCTTTAATTGCCACAAATTAGGTCATTTTCAATATGAATGTCCCAGTTTGAGGAATGATGCAAACTATGTTGAGCTGGAAGGAGACGAGGAGATGCTACTAATGTCATATGTCAAGATGAATCAATCAACAACAGAAAATGTGTGGTTCCTAGATTCTGGGTGTAGCAACCACATGTGTGGTTCCAAGGATTTTTTCTCAAACCTTGATGAAAGATTCAGGCAATCTGTGAGGCTTGGAGACAATTCAAAGATGATGGTCATGGGGAAGGGAAATATCAGACTTCAAGTGGGTAACACAACTCAAGTAATTACTAATGTTTACTTTGCGCCTGAGTTAAAAAATAATCTCTTGAGTGTTGGTTAACTACAAGAAAAGGGACTCGCTATTCTAATTCAAAATGGGATATGCAATATCTATCATCCAAGAAGAGGATTAATCATGCAATCTAGAATGTCAGCAAATAGGATGTTTATTATATTGGCTTCAGTAATGCCCCAAACCACAACATGTTTTCAAACTGTGGCTGAAGATAATACACATATGTGGTACTGTAGGTTTGGACATCTCAGTTTCGAAGGACTAAGAACTCTTATCAATAAGAAAATGGTAAGAGGACTACCAACTCTCATAGCACCATCAAAGGTGTGCTCTAATTGTATGGTAGGAAAACAACATCGAGAAGTAATTCCCAAAATAAGCACGTGGAGAGCCACACAACGTCTTCAATTGATTCATGCTGATATTTGTGGACCTATTAAGCCTGAATCACACAGTCACAAAAGGTATTTGATCAACTTCATGGATGATTATAGTAGGAAGACTTGGGTTTATTTCCTGTCAGAAAAATCTGAGGCATTTGATGCATTTAAAAGGTTCAAAGCATCAGTTGAAAGGGAAACTGGTAATACTATCTGCTGTCTACGCACTGACAGAGGTGGAGAATTCATCTCCCTAGAATTTAACCAGTTTTGTAGCACAAATGGAATAACTAGGCAGCTCACCACTGCTTATACACCCCAACAAAATAGGGTGGCAGAAAGGAAAAATCGCACAATCATGAATATGGTACGCAATATGCTATCAGAGAAACAAATCCCTAAGGAATTCTGGCCTGAAGCTATCAAATGGGCGATACATATATTAAATCGGAGTCCAACTTCAGTTATGAGGGAGGTAACACCTGAAGAAGCCTGGACTGGTAACAAACCCACGGTGCATTACTTCAGAATATTTGGATGTATAGCTTATGTTCATATTCTAGACAAACAAAGATCAAAACTAGATGATAAGAGTGAGAGATGTGTCCTGTTGGGTGTAAGTGAGGAATCGAAAGCCTATAGACTATACAACCCAGTTTCAAAAAAGGTAGTAACTAGTAGGGATGTGGTGTTTGCTGAAGATGAAAAATGGGATTGGGGAAGAAGCATTGATGAGATGAAAGCAGATGTGCTAGAGTGGAGAGATGAGGAAGAAATCAGGAATCAAGAAAACCAAATTGAAGGAGACGAAGGCATCAATTCACCACCTGGTGAATCACCCAAAGAAGGTTCTTTAAATTCATCTGATGAAGAAGGTTCTGTGAGTCCAGTTCAAGGGAGGAATATAAGAGAACCTTCATGGATGCAAGATTATGTGACAGGTGAAGGATTATCAGAAGAAGATGACATTGCAAACTTGATAATTTTCACTGCCTCTGAAGATCCAGTATTCTTTGAGGAAGTTGTTAAGAGCCAGAGGTGGATAAAAGCCATGAAATTAGATATCAAAGCTATTGAAGATAATGAGATCTGGATCTTAACTACATTATCTGAAGGCGCAAAGAAAATAGGGGTGAAATGGGTGTACAAAACCAAGTTTAATGAGAAGGGTGAGGTTGAAAAATTTAAAGCTCGTCTAGTGGAAAAGGGCTACTCACAATAGCATGGTATTGACTACAATGAGGTGTTCGCACCTGTGGCCAGATGGGATACTATTAGAGTAATTCTTGCACTTGCAGCACAAAAGGGGTGATGCGTATATCAAATGGATGTGAAAAGTGCGTTCCTGCATGGAGAACTAAATAAAGCTGTGTTTATAGATCAACCACAAGGGTTTGAAAGAAAAGGTGAAGAACACAAAGTTTACAAACTTAAAAGAGCCTTATACGGACTCAAGCAAGCTCCCCGAGCTTGGTATAGCAAAATTGAAGGGTACTTCATTAGAGAAGGTTTTGAGAAATGCTATTGTGAGCACACATTGTTTGTAAAGACTGAAGAAGAAGGTAAGATCCTCATTGTAAGTCTTTACGTAGATGATTTGATATTCACTGGAAACAATGAGAATATGTTCGTGAAATTTAAGGAATCAATGAGGAAAGAATTTGACATGACTGATCTTGGAAAAATGAAGTATTTCCTTGGTATAGAAGTCATACAAAATCAGCATAGAATATTTATTAATCAGAAGAAGTATGCGTATGAAGTATTGGAAAGGTTTGGGATGCTGAATAACAACTCAGTAAAGAATCCAATTGTTCCAGGGTTTAGAGTATCAAAGAATCAAGGAGAAGCTGCTATAGACACAACCATGTATAAGCAAATGATAGGTAGTCTCATGTACCTAACTGCTACAAGGCCGGACCTGATGTATTCTATTTGTTTGATCAGTAGATATATGGAAAGCCCTACTGAATTGCATTTGCAAGCTGCAAAAAGGGTCCTAAGATATCTAAAAGGATCAACTGAATTAGGAATTACCTATAGAAGGGGTGGAACAGAAGAATTGGTGGGGTTTGCTGATAGTGATTATGCAGGAGACATTGACGATAGGAAAAGTACTTCTGGATACATGTTCATGCTTGGAACTGGAGTAGTTTCATGGTCTTCAAAAAAACAACCAGTTGTAACTCTATCCACTACAGAGGCAAAATTCATTTCAGCAGCATACTGTGCATGTCAAGGAATTTGGTTGAGAAGAGTTCTTGAGAAACTAGGACATACTCAAGCTAAATGTACAACAATTTACTGTGATAACAGCTCAGCCATAAAACTTTCAAAGAATCCAGTTATGCATGGGAGGAGCAAACATATAGATGTAAGATTTCATTTTTTACGTGACTTGACAAAAGAGGGAACTGTAGAACTAGTGCACTGTAGCTCACAAGAACAACTTTCTGACATTATGACAAAGCCTCTCAAATTGGAGGTGTTCTTGAAACTGCGTGATAAGCTTGGTATGTGCTCAAAGTTAGAATAAACTGATTGCATTATTGCAATTCAGTTTAAGGGAGGATATGTTAAGGTAGTTATTTTTGTATGTTCTTGTTCTTATCTCAAAATATTAGGGATTAGAATTTGAATCTGTCTAAATTGTTGACCACGTTTTTAGGAATAAATAACGTAGAATTTATTGTTCTGTTTGCTTTGTAAAAGGCTTATAAATAGCCTATAATTTATTAAATAAATTTGTGGGTTCTTTCTCTGAAAACTTGTATCGTAAATCTTGCATAGACTCATCCTAATTTCTTTTTTTTAGTCATTTATTGCTCAATACTGTGAGTGAGCCAACAGTTCCCGATTAACTTGTTCATTTAGCAATTGGGATTGTAGGTGGAAGGGAAATTGAACATATAGAGGACGGACAGCAAGGGGAGAGAGAGAGAGAGAGAGAGAGAAGAAAGCATGTCATCGAATTAATATTGATTTAAAAGTCGTGAGATTGAGTTGTCACCCATGACAAATAAAGCCTTCTACGTGCATTTCCTTCAGATGTTGAAACGAATCACAAAATTACCATATCAGAGTCATCTGAAAAAAATGAGTTAAAGGTTCACTATTTGCAATTACAGGTTAGGTATACCCATTATAGAGTTTGAAACCCAAAATTAGTTGATAACAATTTTTTTTACTGAGCTCGTGGACCCGCCCCGTAAGATTGCACAGACATATATGTGTAGCAGCATATTAAATATAAATTACCATTGACATCAAAACAAATACAGTTCATTGCACTAAGCAGGCACAAGCAAAGCAAAATTTACAGACAATTACCAGACTAATGCTTCCATTGCATGATTAAGGAAGAGAATAACTCATGCAGTTAGTGGTCCTAAAAACAAGCAGACAATGCTATTCGGGACATTCTGAAATAAGAAAGTATCACAACACAGAGAAGATCTAATAGTTTTGTTCAACTTTCTGGCTCGGTAGAAAATAGCTTATTAAGTTCTGATTGTCGTAGGGATCCATCCTGAATGTTTCCAAGGTGCATATAGAGTTAAGTGGAGGTATGCTAGCAGCAAGACTAAAAAAAATATGAAAGCATAAACCATGTAGCAGTGAAATGTAAGAAGGAAATGAAATATGTGATGGGGGCAACAGAACATACATGCTCTGTGTCAAACAATCGAAAAATCCTTCTCAAAAACTCCATGGTCTCAGTTGATAACTCCACACTCTAGAAGAAGACATTTGGATGAATATTTATGATCCCAAAGAAAAAAATTGTTAAAATATTAATATTAGAGACAAAACCTTTAACAATCAGGTGATAAACTGATGATAGGAATAAAAAAAAAATCATAATTGCATTAATATCTGCTAGATAATCAATTGGGAGTTCAATCACGAGATGATTGGGAGTTCTATTATGCAGATCATAAGAATGGTATACCAAGACAATTCTCGTATTAAAACCATCACGAGAAACAAATAGCAGATCAATTTGTCTACTATTTGAACTTGTTCCTCTTTCACCACCTGCTTTGCATGCTAGCATGTTAAACTTGTTGAGCTTCTGTTGACAACAAAACATGGCCAAGTTGAAGAAAATCAAATAATACATGCTTATGAAAGTTTAACCTCGAAAATGTCATTGAATAATGTTTATAAAACTTCAACATACACACAATACACATGCATATTTAGTGGGATTGTCTCACAAGCTTAATAATTAATAACTGAGCAGAAATAGAAAAATCAGAAGACAAAAGTAAACTCCAAACATCAGGCTCAGAGGGTTATCCCCTTTCCAATTATAATGAACTGTCCAGAATATAATGTATATATGCATGCTGTAGACACAGCTGATGATAGCACAAATAGTAGAACTTCAGTAACTTCCAAAAATCCCACCCAACCTTCTCAGGGGAAGAAAAGGAAGAAAGAGAGTGGGGTGGGGTTCATTCAGTCATTCAGTAAGAATAGTGAAAGTTGATCAAAATTTTAAATTAGTATCAGAAAGGTAGCGAATTTAAGGAGCCACGTAAGCCAACTGGTATTCCATGGTTCTTATGTTCTTACCGGCTATAGCTAAATATTTACAACCCTATATGTCCCTCCACATGTAAGAGGAAGAAAATAAAAATGGTCGGTGCAATCATATATGTTAGGTGCAATCACATTTAACAAATACATCCAATATTTTTGTGGCTAAAATTTAGTTAGCTATGTGGCCAATTTATGGTCACATAAAGGATAAGCAATTTTGTCTATAAATAGACAATGTCTTTGTCTTAAAAATACACCAACACACAAAAAAAAAAAAAAAAGCAAAGTTAAAGGAATAATTTCCTTTGAAGAAAAATAGTTTTATATGTGTAAGAGAGTGGGAGAGAATATTTTAGAAAAAATATTGGGATATTTTCCTAAAAGAGGAGTGACAAAATAGTGAGTTTGGGAAACAATCGTGTGATACTATTTTGAATTTATCTCAATTTATTGTATTGTCTCTCACTTGGTACCCATTAATTTTATTAGTGGAAGAAATATTTTTCGGAGTTTATCCCGTGGACTTAGTCCAAATTAAAGGATGAACCACGTTAAATTATCGATATTATTATTTTACTCTATTGAATTTATTTTATTTTTACCCGCTATACCCAACAACTGGTATTAAAGCCGGTCTAGTAAAATTCCTAATATGCTCTGTGGTTGCAGCATAGACTGATCTGCCACATCAACAAAAAAAATTATTAAGTCCAAAGCATATTTATTTGTAGAAAAGAAACACAAAAAAAATGTTAAGCCAAAAAGTAGATATTGAGATAGATGAGATTACAACTAGTACAATCCATCTAAATTTCTCTAATAGTGTCTTGCGAAATATTAAATCAAAAAATTGTAAGACTGTAAAAGAAACATAGGAGACTCTAGAAAACGTGTACATGTCAAAGAACCTTGCCAATAAATTTTATTTGTGGAAGAAGCTATATCAGATAAGGAAGGAAGATAACATAAGCATGATGCATCACATTAACGATTTCAACAGCAAGCTTTCTCACTTAGCAAGATTCAGTATGAGTTTTGGTGATGAAGAGAAAGCTGTGATGTTGCTGGCATCACTGCTCTTATCATATAATCATCTCACAACAACTCTGACTTATGCAAAAGACAAGATAGAGTTTGAAGTTGTTGTAGAAGCCCTATTGTCATATGAGAAACAGAACAAGGAAAGAGATTCAGAAGCACAAGCCCTTATCACAGAGTCTAGAGGAAGAAGATAGTATAGAGAACGGAAACCCAGAGGAAAGAATAGAGGAAAATCAAACCAATTTGCCAAAGTTGAATACCATCACTGTAATTGGATGGGTCACATCAAGAAATTTTTCTGGGTGTTCAGGAAACGAACAAAGGTAAAGTAGTGAAGAAAGACGATAACAGTGATGATAAGCAAACAAATACCATAAACGAGTTCAATATTGTTTATGTTGAAGATTTTGTCAATCTTGTATCACACGAGACCAGTTGGGTGATTAATAGTGGTGTTACAATTCACGCTATATCGCGTAGAGAATTTTTCTCATCATACACACCTGGAAGTTTTGGTGTTGTTAAAGGTTGTTGGCAAAAGAGATGCTTGCTTAGAAACAGAGAATAGAACCAGACTATTTCTTAAGGATGTCAGGCATATTCCAGATATGCACCTGAATTTGATCTTTGTACGCAAACTTACAAATGAAAGATATTATAGCTTCTTCATTTATGACAAATGGAAACTTATAAAAGGATCCTTAGTAGTGGCTAAAGGTGAGAAGCATACAACTTTATATATAATGCAAGTGAAGCTCTCCACCGACACAGTAAATGTCGTGGAGAAAGACAGAACAGTTGAATTATGGTATAAGAACTTAGTCATATAGGTGAAAAAGGTATGACAAGTCTAGCTAGGAAAAAGATACTACACGGAATGGATGAAATACATTTGGAAAAATGTGTTGTTTGTCTAGCAGGAAAATAAAACAAAATTTCTTTCAAGAGTTTCCCTCCTTCCTGAATGAATAATATTTTAGATCTGATTCATTCATATTTGTATGGACCAATGTCAAAGTCACTTGGTGATGCTCAACACTTTGTGACTTTCATTGATGATTATTCAAGGAAGACGTGGGTATATCTTCTAAAGACAAAGAATCAGGTGCTAGATGTCTTCAAAGAATTTCATGCATCAGTTGAGAAATAGACTAGGAAGAAGCTGAAGTGTATCTGAATAGATAATGGTGGAGAATACATGGACCATTTCATGCTTACTGTAAAAAGCATGGTATTCGGCATCAAATGATACCTTTAAAGACACCGTAGTTGAATAACTTAGCTGAAAGGATGAACAGAACTTTGATGGAGAGAGTTAGATGTCTACTCTCACATGCAAAGTTGCTTAAAACTTTCTAGGATGAAGCCATACTCACAGTTGTACATGTGTTGAATCTTTCACCCTGTACTTCTCTCAAGATGCATGTTCCAGATAATGTTCCAGATAATGTTCCAGATAAAGTATGGTCAGAAAAGGATGTTTCCTATGATTATCTGTAGGTGTTTGTCTACAAAGCATTTATTCATATCCTCAAGGATGAGAGATCCATACTTGATGCTAAGACAAGATAGTGTATTTTTATTGGCTATGGTTAAGATCAATTTGGTTATAAATTTTATAATTCAGTTGCAAAGAGACTTGTCAGAAGCCGTGATGTTGTATTTGTTAAAGATGAGACCATTGTAAATGTTGTCAAAATGAAGAAATATGTTCCTAATTCCAATGGTGACTCATCAGATTTGGAATTAATTCTTCCAACATCAGTTCCAAGACAAGTTGGAGATAAAGACTAGGTTTATCCACCTGATGAAGATGATGCTCCCATAGAAGTTGGTTCTGAAGATGAGGGGAATGATGATGTTCATTATCCAGCACCAATACCTACGGCTTCTCCTATTCCACTGAGAAGAAGTGGTAGACCGAGATAACTCTCTACCACATATCCTCCAGATGAGTATGAAACTTTCATAGATGGAAGAGAACCTAGGAGTTATGAAGAAGCCATGGATGATGAATCTAAAAAAAATGGATTGAAGTCATGCAAGATGAGATGAAGTCCTTGCATGAGAACAAAGCTTTTGAGCTAATGAAGTTGTCCAAAAGGGAAAAGATCTTTGAAAAATAAATGGGTGTTCAGGGTGAAGCATGAAGAACACAACTCCAATCCGCGATTCCAAGCTAGACTGGATGTCAAGGGATTCGGCAAAAAAGGAGTTAATTTGGACAAGATTCTCTCACCAGTTGTGAAAATAACATCCATCCGTACTATGTTAAGGTTAGCAGCAAGTCTTGACTTGGTGAGCAAATGGATGTCAAAACTGCCTTCCTACATGGTGACTTGGAAAAAGAGATATACATGGACCAGTTAAAGGGTTTCAAGCAAAAGGGAAAAGAGGATTATGTTTGCAAATTGAAGAAAAGCCTTTACGACTTAAAATAGACACCGAGACAATGGTATAAGAAGTTTAAGTATGTTATGGGAGAGCAAGATTACAAAAAGACTACTTCAAACCATTGTGTTTTTGTGCAGAAATTCTCTGATGATAATTTCATTATTCTTTTACTATATGTGGATGATATGTTGATTGTTGGTTGGAATATTTCTAGAATCAACAACTTGAAAAAGTAATTGAGTAAGTCTTTTTCCATGAAATACTTAGGACCAACAAAGTAGATTCTTAGCATTAGTATTATTAAAAAGAGAGGAGCCAAGAAATTATGATTGTTACAAAAAAAGTACATAGAGAAAGTACTTCAGAGATTTCATGTAGATAAGACTAAAGTGATTAGTTATCATCTTGCTAAACACTTTAAGCTAAGTTCTAAGCAGAGCCCTTCAACAAACAAAGAGAAGGAAGAGATGGAAAATATTTCATATGCTTTAGTAGTTGAAAGTCTGATGTATACCAGGGTTTGTACACGGCTAGATATCGCTTATGTAGTAAGAATTATAAGTAGATTCTTTTCAAATCCTGGAAAGGAACATTGGGCTGCAGTGAAATGAATTTCTAGGTATCTTCGAGGTTCTTCCGAAATATACTTATGTTTTGAAAATGACAAACTTGTGTTAATTGGATACACAGATGCAAATATGGCTGGCGATGTGGATTCTAGAAAATTCACTTCGGGTTACTTGATTATATTTGTAGGGGGAGCTATGTCATAGCAGTCAAAGTTACAAAAATGTGTTGCACTGTCCACTATAGAAGCATAGTTTATAGCAACAACGGAAGCATGTAAAGAGTTACTATGGATGAAAAAGTTCTTGAAAGAACTTGAGTTTCAACAAGACAGTTACAAGTTATTCTGTGATAGTCAAAGTGCTATTCATCTTAGAAAGAATGCCTCTTTTCATTTGAGATCAAAACAGATTGATGTAAGATATCACTAAGGATGTAATGGAGAAGAAACTACTACAACTTAAGAAGATCCATATAGAAAAAAATGAATCAAATATGTTGACGAAAAATCTTCTAAGATAGAATTTTGAATACTGTCGTTTAACTATTGGATTGGTGGAGCCCTCCATGTAGTCGGGAGGGAGAGATTTATAGGTCCTTCTCACATGGAAGAAGAAGAAAATAAAAATGTTAAGTGCAACTAATATTAGGTGCAATCACATTTGACAAATGTATCTAATATTTTTGTGGCTAAAATTTGGTTAGGTCACACGAGGGATAGACAATTTTGCCTATGAATATGCAATGTCTTTGCCTTAGAGATATACCAATACATCAAAAGGAAGAAAAGCAAAGCAAAACTAAAGGAATAATTTCCTTTGAAAAAAAATAATGTTGTGTGTGTATGAGAGAAAGAGTATATTTTAAAAAATATATTGGGATATTTTTCTAAAAAGAAAATGATAAAATAGTAAGTTTGGAAAACAATTATGTGATATTATTTTTGTTTTATCTCAATTTGTCGTATTGTTTATCACTTTGTACTCATTAATTTTATTAGTGAAAAAAATATTTTTCGGAATTTGTCCCGTAAACTTAACCCAAATAAGAGAAAGAATCACGTTAAATTACCAATATCGTTATTTTATTCTATTGAATTTATTTTATTTTTAACTATTGTATCCCAACACACAACTCAAAAGAATAAAATCAGCGTTGCCATAATCAAACATTATGAATTAAAATCCTAGGTAAAATACCTGATCAGGAGCACACTTGAATGGAGCTGGCAGAAAATCATCTCTGAACTTCAAATCGTCATCATAGCCAAATTTTCTCAGCACAGCCCAAGTTGTTTCAAGACGTCCTCTTTCTATGAAAAGAGCATGAAGATAAAGGAACCCTGTGAGCGTAAGGCCAAGGTGGTTGACCCCAGCTGGTAGGTTCTCTTGAACCACCCGTTTAACACCCAAAATTTCATCGAGTTGTATTGGAGCATTAAAACATTTAACCTGTTTACAGTAATTGATTTTTAAATGATTTTTACAAAATCACAAAAAATATAAAATAAAAAGGATGACAAACTAGCAGGTGGATAAGAAACCTGAAACTCATTTAGCTCTGCATCATTGAGAGCACCATCCATGTCACGATCACATAGTATAAAAATCCTTCTCAATGCTCTGACATATCCAGGTTGTAAAGCATGCTGTTCTTGATCAAACAATGGGGCTGTTGGATGAAGTACTGCTTTTTGTGAAAAATAGAAAACATCTGCTACCTTTAATGGGGTAAGCACAAGGTTTAAATTCAAGCCACTAGAAAAATATAAGATAAGAAAAAATATAATAACTACCAAAAACTTAAAACGATGAAAGATGTGTCATCTTACTTTATAACATCTAATACTAAGCTCTAACAAAGTGTTAGGCCCATTACTTGAAATTCAAAATTGGGTTAAAAAGTTGAAACTTAGAATCTTTTGCTTTGATAGCATATGAAATTTTGTGGAGAATTAAGCACGATATACTAGCATGATCTCAAAAGAGGTTAACTTAATTGATGATTGACTATAATACTTATAGATATTATTTTAGAAAGAATTTTTTTATTTTGATATTCCCTTAAAGACTAGGTTACTTTGCCTTTGTAAAATCCTCTCAATTTTTTTTTCTTCTATTTTATCGATGGTTAACTCTTTGTAAAGCAAATCATCATGATTCTTTTTACTAAAGTGTGGTTTACTTGTCTTTTTTATTTTATTATTTTTTTAATTGGGACCCACATGTTCCATCACATGGATGTGTGCTCTAATGTCATGTTAGATTAAGTTATTTATCATATCTCCCACAAATTAAGTTGAGCTAATGACAGAGGGGCAAGCATATCTTACATTTTCTAACGTTATTGTTACTAAAGATGCTCATATTCCTACAAAGAATAATATTGCTCGTACAACAGAACCTCACAGTCACAGGCTATGCATTGAAACCAACAAATGTTGCTACAGTCACTATTCACGCTGCAAAAAGAAAGCCTGAGGCCCTGAACTAAACGATTTTTCTCCATCTTTAGCAGCTCAACACAATATGCGGACTTATGCATCACAAAACAATAAATTACCCCTGGATTTATTTCAAGAGGAAAAATAAATAAATAAAACAACATGAATCTCAAGCATATTTGCTCCACGGTGTTTGCTGAGCATTCTATACAGATCTCAACTGTTTTGAACTGTTGCATTATGGGTAACATGATTTCTTCTATATTGAATAATTCATATAAGTCTAGTAAATCTAATTTGCAACCAAACATAATAACAGTTACTTTTACCTATTCATTTAAGTGTATTGACATAATAAACACAAAAAAATTTTAATTAATTATCTAAAAATAAGTATATTAAATTATTAAAAAATAAAAACAATATTAAGTATATATAAGTGTGTCAAATAAGTAACTAGATCAGTTAAATCTTAAATACCCATTTTATTTAAATCATGAATTTAAATTAGTTAGTTCACTTAGATCAATCTCATTTAAAAAATGACTTTTTTAGTAATAATATTTTTATAATTACGATAATATTATTATATAATATCACAATCAGAAAATATTATTTTTATTATTTTTTTGTTTTATAAAAATATGATATTTTTTGTTTTATTTTGTAAAAAAATAAATAAACTAATTCATAAACTATTAATTTAACTTTATTTAAAAATAAGTTAACATAAACTTGATCGACATAAATTTAAATAAATAAAGTTAAGTTATAATATATCTAAAGTTAACTAAATTTAATTAACTTAATTCATTTAAAAACTTTAGGGGTGCACACATTCCAACCACATTTGCACCGAATCCAACCATTGTATGTCACATTGCACAAATTAATCATAACTATCTTTAAATACGGTGTAAATATACAATAATTGGCTTTTGTGTAAATGTGAATTGGGAGTTGCTAGCATTCTTATAAAAGAAAAAAAAACAACTAATATGATTGCAATGCAACAGAAACCTCTAACCGACGCAGTTCAGGGAGCAAGTAAATACGCAGACGAGTAAGCGTCGCTGGTTGGTCGCAAGCGTATGTTAACACAACAGCATCAGCTCGCTCCAATTCTTCATTCCGCTTAAATTTACTATCGGGGCTAATATTGCATAGAGCAGCAGAAGATAATCAAGCATGGATGATATATACCAAGAAGTTAATAATAATAATAATAATATTAAAACTTTTTTTTCTATGAAAAAAAATATTAAAACTTTTAACATAAAAATAACATGTAAAATATTATTATTAAAAAATATTTAATTTCATATCAAACGTGTGATGATTTTAACCCATTCAGTGATCATTGTTCTTATAATTTTTGAGATATTAATTTTTTTAAAATTTTTAAAATTAAATTGACTCATCAACAAATTTTATATATGTCCTCTTTATTTTGATAAAAGTCAGAAAAATATTAAGTATTTTAGATTCATTTTGTTTGTATTATTTAAATATTTTAATTACTTTGATTTTATGGTGAACACTTAAGTCACTTTACGTAAAAAAAATGTAATATTTTAATCAATTTTTACACAGTAAAATATTATTTTATTAATAAAAATTTTAAAATTAAATTTAATTATAACAAAATTATCACTTTATTTAAATAATTTAAGATTGAATTTAAATAATATAATATTTTTATATATTTTAAGATATTTTTATTAGATATTGTGTTTTGACAAAAAACACTGAACATAAAAGTGTTAAAAAAATATAAAATAAAATTTTATAATAAAAAATAAAAGAAAATATGTTACCTTTTTAAATTCATTTTAAACTATTAAAATAAAATAATAATTTTATATTTATTAAATTTATTTTTAAATTTTTTAGAACAGTTTCCATCAACCTCGAAAGAAAACCAAAGCTTTTCCATCAATATAAGAACAAAATCAGGGAAATAAGTTGCTGAAAGATTTTAGAAGAAATCGAAAATTCGACAACCAACGCTTTACGTCGATTCGGATCCTCAATCAATCATTCAGATATTTGCATTAAAAACAGGTACGTGTTAATTGTTTGATGATGAGCGAACTAATTACAAAAACTTAAAAGAAAAAAATTAAGATTAGACATTGAAGAGGTATCAATAATGGTGATATGGAAAAGTATTTGGAATATTATGGATCAAAATTTTTAAAATTTAAGAACATTCAAGAACATTGAAGACCAATTTTCCAAAAACACTAAAAAATTCTCAAATTTTTGTTTCTGATTTTTTTAACTTAATTATTACATTGTTATTAAGAGATATTTATATAAACAATTAATAAATCTAAGTCATACAATATAAACCTACTAAAATAATCTAAACCATATATTTATCTTCTTATCTAACCTATTGATTTTCTTCTTCCCACCAACCATGAGTTATATCCTTATCAATCCAGATCATCACCATAGAAGCTTCCATGAGCTGGACTTCAAATGGGCTAGAATTTTTCAAAGTTTATTTTTTATTTCTTTGGGCTTGTAAACAAGTTTACAAACCAACACCCCCCCTTAAACTTATTTTATGATGCCGAGCAAATTTCTCAATTTGACAAAATCTTCTTGCTTGAGCGGTTTCGTGAAGATGTCGGCAATTTGATCTTGTGATTTTACATACTCGAGTTGTACATCCTTTCTTGTGATGCACTCCCTGATGTAATGATATCGAGTATCTATGTGTTTGCTTTGATCATGGAAAACAGGATTTTTGGCTAAGGCAATGGTTGACTTATTGTCGACACATATTTTGGTTGGCTCTTCTTGTGTCATACTTAGCTCCTTTAACAAGTTTCTTAGCCAAATTGCATGACAAACACATGAGGTAGCTGCTACATATTCTGCTTCACAACTAGACAAAGTGACAATTGGTTGTTTTTTCGACATCCATGTAAAAGCAGTATCTCCCATGAAAAATACAAATTCGGAAGTACTTTTTCGATCGTCTATATCTCCACCAAAATTGCTATCACTATATCCAACAAACTTGTAATCATTGGAAGTTGAATAGAACAAGCTAAAATTAATTGTACCTTTTAGATAGCGTAAGATTCTTTTTGCAACTTTGAAATGGATGATTGTCGGTTTCTCCATATAACGGCTAATCAATCCAACAACATACATGATGTCAGGCCTTGTGCACATGAGATAACACAGACTTCCAACTAAACTTTTGAAAAATGTTGGATCCACACTTTCACCATCTTCATGCTTAGATAGTTTGATTCCATATTCCACTGGTGTGTTGATCGGCTTGCAATCGTTAATCTTGAACTTCTTTAGTATCTCCCTTGCATAACTTTCTTGAGAGATGAAGATGCCTTCTTCCTTTTGCTTCACTTCAATTCCAAGATAGTATGCCATTAGCCCGATATCTGTCATTTCAAACTCTCGGGTCATCACCTTCTTAAAATCTTCAAATAGCTTCGGATTACTTCCGATGAAGATGAGATCATCTACGTATAAAAAAAAGATTAGAATATCACCATCTTCAATCTTGATGTAGAGTGAATGTTCATAGGGACACTTGGTGAAGTTGTTTTCCAGAAAGTACTTGTCAATGCGGTTATTCCATGCTCTTGGTGCTTGCTTTAACCCATAAAGAGCTTTTTTTAACTTCAACACCTTGTCTTTGTGACCTTTTGCTTCATAGCTTGGTGGTTGCTTAATGTAGACTTCTTCTTCAAGGAATTCATTTAGAAAAGCAGATTTTACATCCATTTGATGTATCTTCCACTTATTTTGAGCTGCCAAAGAAATGATTAGTCTTATAGTTTCTAACCGAGCAACAGGAGCAAATACCTCATCATAGTCAATTCCAGCCTTTTGACTATATCCTTTTGCTACTAGCCTCACCTTATGCCTTTAAATCTCTCCCTTATCATTCCTCTTTGTCTTGTACACCCATTTGACACCTATTTCTTTATGCCCTTTGGGAAGTGAAACAGGTTCCCATGTGTCGTTCTTCTCAATTGCATTGATTTCTTCGTCCATCGCATCTCTCCACTTCTTCTCTTGTACAGCTTTTTGAAAGCTCACTGGTTTACAATCAGCAAAGAGACAGAATAAGGTAAGATTATCTTGTCGTTCTGTTACCTCATAAAGATCTTGGAGATTTCATGTACGTGTCACAACTCTTTCACTTCCACTCGAAGATGATGAAGGTGATGGGTCTTCATGAGTGGTTGGTATTGGTGAAGTAGGTGGAGTCGTTGGCTCTTGTTGAATTTCTACAGATTGCTCCCTCATTGTCTGCTCATCTTCTTTAAACTGAGGAAAAAAATTGAAGTTATCTGCATGAGAGTTAAAATCCCATTCTCTTTCTTCGTCGAATACTACATATCGACTAATCACAATCTTCTTATTGTGTGGGTTATACAACTTATAACCCTTTGAATTAGCATCATAACCGATGAAGATAAATCTCTTGCTTTTATCATCAAGCTTTTTTCTTCTCTCATCTGGTACATGAACATGGGCTATACTTCCCAAGACTCTTAGGTGGGAAATACCAGGCTTTCTTCCATTCCATACCTCTTGCGGTGTCTTTCCTCATACACTTCTTGTTGGAGATCGGTTTGACAAGTAAATTGCACATGCTACTGCTTCTGCCCAAAACTCTTTGGGTAGTTTCTTGCTTTTGAGCATGCTTCGTACCATGTTGAGAATTGTTTGGTTCTTTCTTTCAGCTATACCATTCTGTTGGGGGGATTTTGGCACTGTTAAAGATCTATGAATTCCATTTGCTTCACAGAACTCTTGAAACTCCTTGGATGTAAATTCTCCACCTCGGTCTGATCTCATGGCTTTGATTTTTCTACCACTTTCTTTCTCCACTATAGCTTTGAACCTTTTGAATACTTCAAAAACTTCTAATTTCAGTTTCAAGAAATATACCCAAGTTTTTCTTAAAAAATCATCAATAAAAAGAAGAAAATAGTTACTGTTACCGAGAGAGCTAGCCTTGATCGGTCCGCACACATCAGTATGGATTAGCTCTAGTGGCTTCTTGGCTCTTGATTTTGACTTTTTTGGAAAGCTTTTTTGGAATTGCTTTCCGAGTAGGCACCTTTCACAAAGTTGATCAGGATGGTTAATGCAAGGTAGTCCCTTCACCATCTCCTTCTTAGACAACAACTCCAATCCTCCAAAATTAAGATGCCCGAATTGAAGATGCCATAGCCACGATGCATCTTTATAACAGGTTTTCAGACACTTTGCAATGTCATTTTGTATATTGATCAAGAACATTCTATTCTTTGACATCGGCACATTAGCAATGAGGTTATTCTTATCATCTTTTATAAAAAGATTACAATCCTTCATATGAATATCATAACCTTTCTCTAACAATTGTCCTAAACTTAAGATGTTATTTTTCATATTTGGGACATAGTAAACATTGGAAATAAATTGATGTTGCCCATCTTTCAATCGAATAAGAATGTTACCTCCTCCTTTCACTGCTACGTTTGAATCATCTCCAAATGAGACATTTCCACTTATTGACTCATCTAGTTCCACGAACATGTCTTTCCTTCCACACATATGGTTGCTTGCACCGTTGTCAAGATACCAGGCATTTGGTTGACTATTATCACCCTCCTTCCGTGCTAGAAAAAAGAGTTTCTTTCTCATCGGTCTTCTCCTCTATGTAGTTGATTTTCTCATCTACTCTATTATTGGGAGCTCTACATTCTGAAACATAATGTCCAAATTTTTGACAATTATAGCATTGAACTTGAGATTTTCCATACCTTGAGTTCATATTACCTCTTCCATGAATTTGTGTTGAGCTTTCTGCTCTCTTAAAGTTGTTGGAATTGTTGTTGTAATTCCAACCTCGTCCACAGCCTTTACCTCTACCTCGGCCACGTTGGTTTCTGTCATTACCTTGGCTTTCATGCTTATCCTTGAATTGCATCTTGATGAGTTGCCCAATGATCCCTTGCTTCTTCTTATGCTTTTCTTCATATGCTTGTAATGACCCATTGAGTTCATCAATGGTCATTTCTTCCAGATCCTTTGTTTCCTCAATCGTCACGACGATGTGTTCAAATTTAGAATCTAATGAACGAAGTATCTTTTTCATTATTCTAACATCTCTCAACATCTCACCGTTTCTTTTTAGTTGATTAGAAACAATTGCGACTCTCGAGAAATAGTCTGAAATAGATTCAGAAGCTTTCATATGTAGAGATTCAAACTCACCTCTTAGTGTTTAGAGACGAACCTTCTTCACTTTCTCGGCTCCTTTGAAAGAAATTTGAAGCTTATTCCACACTGCTTTGGAAGATGTTGCATCTGAAATCTTCTCAAACCCATCATCATTTAAGGCTTGATAGATAAGAAAAAGGGTTTTCTTGTCTCTCTTTCTCAAATCCTTCAAATATTCTTTTTGCACTTACGTTAGAGTAGCTTCATCGTCTAGCTCACTTAAACCTTTCTCTACGACTTCTCATACATCATGCGCACCTAAAAGAGCCTTCATCTTGATACTCCAATTATCATAGTTGTCGTTGTTGAGTGTTGGGACTTGAAACGATGACATACCTCTACTTGACATAACTCTCAATATAGTGATAATTTGTAAATTCTGATCGCACAGATGGATTCAGAACGTCAAAAAACCTTAGGAGGAACTCCGAGGAAAAAATCTGATTTTTTGGTCAATTGTCTCGCGGCTCGGTCAAACAGCTTTATGGCTCGGTCAAACGGCTTGGTGGCTCGGTCAGCATCTCGGTCAATAGGCTTCACGACTCGGTCAACTCGGCCGACTTGGTGAGTTAACTCACTTTCTAGCAGAATCTTCCGGAGGATCGTGGTGACGCGTCCGAACTCTGATCGGGATGATTCTTGCGGCGTCAGATTTGTCTCGTTGAGAGCTTCAATTTGATATACAATAGTGTATATTTATATTTCCAACTACAGCTCTGATACCACTTTGTTGGAATATTATGGATCAAAACTCAAGAACAATTTTCCAGAAACACTCAAAAATTCTCAAATTTTTGTTTCTGATTTCTTTAACTTAATTATTACATTGCTATTGAGAGGTATTTATATAAACAACTAATAAATCTAATAAATCTAAACCATACAATATAAACCTACCAAAACAATCTAAACCATACACTTATCTTCTTACCTAACCCATTGATTTTTTTCTTCCCACCAACCATGAGTTGTATCCTTATCAATCCAGATCATCACCATAGAAGCTTCCATGAGCTGGACTTCAAATGGGCTAGAATTTTTCAAAGTTTATTTTTTATTTTTTTGGGCTTGTAAACAAGTTTACAAACCAACAACAAGATCTAGGAAGCAATCGGCTGAGAGGCGAGTAAGGGGAAGTACGGGGGCAACCTTCTCTAGAAAAGCTTCGTTAAAGATGGCAGCAATCAAGCTCGACTTGCTAGTACCATGGTCACCAGTGACGAAAACTCGGATGCCAGTACAGATTCTGGAGCCAGAATTTCTTATGGAACCCCTAACCATTGAATATTGGAGATGAAATTGTAAAGAAAATGTGGGATTATTGAGATGTCAAAATCATGATTTATTGTTATTGTTTGTCATCTGTTTTTCTTCTTTATATTGAAGTCCTTATCAACGTCGTTCTAATTGATTTATCAAGAGGTAATTGCAGGGATCATAAGCTACGCTTCTCAATGGTTTTCAGGATTAATTATTTTTTCCAATATCTTGGCAAAATTATTTGCGAAAAGAACGGATATAACTAAGGGTTTTCATAAATCGGACCGGATCGATTTAAATCAAAAAATCGGTATGGACCAAACTGAACAGTTTCATAATTGAAACGGTCTGATCTGGTCTGCAATAAGTAAAACCAATTTTCAAATGGTCCAATCCGGTTATAAAAATTATAAACCTGTCGGACTGGATCGATTTTCATAAATAATTAATTTTTTTAATTAACTGTTATCGTGTATATATATATATATATTAAGAAATCGTGTTAAGCTCCCTAACCTTAATTCATTTTTAGTGGTCATTTGCGTTTGCTTCTTTCCGAGAGCAAAACTCAAAAAAACCCTAACCTAAGTCAGTCGTCGTCGCCTCCAACAATACTCAACCATCCTCGTGTCACCTCCACCACCAACCAATCACCTCTCCTCCTACCCTGTAATTCATGGACGAAATAGGTATGTGGTGAGCTGATTGATATATGTTTGAGTTTATGGATGAACTGTTTCGTGTACGAGACATTGTTTGTATTTTGGTTGATTGTCAAGCCTTTTTTGTTTCTAATAAGGTTATTTTGAGTTAATGATAGGGTTTTTTTGAGTTTCTGAAAAGTTTTCTCAAATGAGTTTCTGAAATGCTTACTCAAATGAGTTTCTGATAAGATTTTTTTTTGTTTATGATACGATTTTTTTTTTGAATTTCTGATAAGATTTTATTTGAGTTTCTGAAATGCTTACTCAAATGAGTTTCTGATAGGATTTTTTTTAGTTTATTATACGGTTTTTGGACACTCCTAAATTCTGTTTCTCTCCTTCACTAGCCGTGTGTGCCAAAATTATCATTACATCATGTTTTTATGTTTTTGATATTGCTATGAATTATTAGTTTCAATCATTTTATTAAAAATGATAATAAATATTATTTTCAGTTTCAATGTAAATTACATATTCTCAACATTACTAATATTTTATTTATTCTTTAAGCCTCAATCGTGATTGTGATTAAAATAACATGTTTTTTCATGTTTTTTCCCCTGATTTCTAATAAAATATCAAGCAAAAAATATCATGTGATTTCTAATTTCAGCCAGTATTGACATACATGTTCTTTACTAACAGAAAATATAATGTGTTATTTAAGCTATAAAATTACATATAATTACATTTGTTTCGATCTATTTATAATGAAATGGATAATATTTTGTCCTGTTTATATCAGAATCAAGTTTTAGCACAGAAGGGCGCATTCTTGATCCATTTAGGAGTTCTTTGAATCCTAAAATGGTAGAGACATTAGTATGTAGTCAAAATTGGTTTCGTTCCTCCATTAATGACTATGTCGCCTTATCAAAATACAATGATGATCTAGAGATTTATGAAGATGTTGATTTAGGTAATTGCAAGACTTAAAAATTATTTCTAATTTTATTTTTTAAATATTATTATCTAATAATATATGATTGTATTTTATTGTAGATTTCATTAAAAATACTACATTGATCATTGATGATTAATAATGGGTAAGAATTATGTGTAAATGAGATATTGGGACTTCATTTCTTCATGTCTAATATGTTTTACTTTTGGATTTTAATAACAGTTTGTGTATTTATTTATGTATTTAACAATAATATCTATTTATGTATGATGATTGATGAGCATCACATTTGACTTTATCCTATGAGACTGTATCGTATTTATGTATTATTAACCGTTCCAAACTGTTAATCAAACCAGACCAAACTGTTCTGTTACAACATTTTGGATAGCCAAATGGTCCCATCCGGTCCAGTTTGAGCAATATGAACGGTGAGATTTGGTTAAATTTTTTTTACTCAAAATCAGACCGGATCGGACCGCGGACACCCCTAGTTATAACTATTAAATTTTATAACTACTAAAATAAGAAAAAATGTCATAGATGCCCGTGATCCTCGGTACATTTTCACGTATATTTTTGAATTTTATAAAAATAGTTTTAATATTTTTTTGTTTTTATAGTTAATATTACTAATATCTTAAATAATTAATGGTATTAATTTTCTATCAAATACTATATTTTATTTTCAATAACTTTGATACTAAATAATTTTTTAGTCTAATTAATTTTTTTTATTTAAAAATTTTGAGCAAATAAATATTAATTAATTTTTTAGTTTTAAGATTTTGAACAAATAAATATTTTAACAAACATAATTTAGAATTGTATTCAATCTTATCTTGTTTTGATAAATATGGGTCTATCTTCGTCTTTGCTACTTTATATCTGATATTTAATTATCTTTTTAGAAGCATCATCGTATAGATTAAGAGTAAAGACTTTCTGCCTTTAACTAATGATAGAATCTGTACTTCTATTTGAAATATAAGAAATATACAGGATTTTTTGTGAAAATAGAATTTATATTCATTAAAGAAGTAAAACCATTACAATCCTAGTTTATTGCTAATTTACTTCATTAGAGTTTGTTTACCCATTTTATAAGAAGATAGGGATATTTGGGTTCTATCGTTGGAACTTAATATGCCCTTTTATCTTATACAAGAACCATTTAGACATAAAAGCAATTTTTTTTATATATCTAACCTAAAAACACGTGGAAATATAAGAATTATATCTTATTTTTATTCATTCATTCATTTTCTAACATAAAGACACGTGGAATGATAAGAATTATATTTTATCATATCACTTCTTTCCTTTTAAAATTTATGTCAATACTTATTTAATAAAAATCATTTATCGACATACTTTGTCTCAAAATTACATATGTGGATTCATCTTCATCCTTTATACAATAAAGGCATTTGTGATATTTAGTTTGCTTTTTAACAAGTTGACAAAATGCTTATTTGGTTCCTTCAGTCACGTTTAACTCATTACAATTGAATAGTGTTTCATAATTGATAAATTTTTTAATATCTTCTTGAATTATATTCAAGCTATTGTGTGATATCATTATAACCTTACTTGTGGAATAATTTATTCTCATTTAAGAGGATATTCTTGTTTTTCTAGTTTATGTTATATTTGACTTAGCATTACTACTCGTTCTTGATTAAGAGCTTCTTCATCAAACTCTTCTTCTAATTGAACCTTGAGCTTGTCTATTATTCTTACTGATGATGAAATTCTTATTTTAATAAAATAATCAGGGTTGATAGGCTTTATTTCATACTAATCTATTATGGAAATAAAAAATCTTGAAAATAATGAACTGAAAAATAGTTTTGCTTTTTTTTCTAAAAATTTTAATGGCCTTTTAAGATTTTCATTAAAATAATTTAATTCTATTAAACTGTTGATTGAGTAAATATTTTTAATCAACCTATAATAAAATAATTGGTAAATACAATTTATATCTATTCATTCAATAATATTGAATATGGTGCATATGATTGGTTTTATTCCTTATGTAGACTTTTTCTGTAGTGAAAATTATTACTATTATAACATATTTTAAAATTTCATTTAGCATAATTATATTAACTTTTTCTTTAACATTATAAAATTATCCAAACTTTTAATTCTTTTATTATTCTATCTAAAGTATTAGATAATTATATTTCTCCAATTTTCTTCAATAGTTTTATATAGAGTTTTTGGTAAATTTTTAATAAAATATTTCCTTAAATTTGTTGTATTTTAGATATATTATCGTAATACATTTCATATTCACATGTAAAAGAATCTATGTAGCACATATCACATATTTTCATATTTACTAAATGTCATTTATTCTCATTTATTTATAGTTCACTTGTTTCATTAATGTGATTTTTTTATTCTCTTATAAACTCTTTATATATTTCATTTACTACTTTATTTAAATATTATCTTCTTGTTGTAGAATCTCCTTGCATCCTAAGATGTATATCATTTGATGGATTACTAAACCATATTTTAAAATTTCTAGTCATTTTATGGTTTAATAATACTCTACAGATTGATGGGTATATATTAGTTATTTTAAATGTATTCTAAATGTTTGTATTAGTATGCTCATTGTATTAACTCATCTATCTAATGTATTTTTTCTATCTCTAATACAATCTAGGTCTAGATACTCAATCTTATTATTATTTTAATGAAGTCTGAATTATAGTGGTATAGATCATCTAGTAATCTTTCTTTTATTTTTAGTTGTTACCTTCTCATCAAGTTCATTTGGTCTTTGCATATTTCTTTTATTTATATGAGAATCAAAAGTTTCTCTTTGAATTATAGGAGAATTGATGTGTTTCTTCTCACCATAATTTTGAAATTTTCTAGTTCAAAATCTATTTTATTGATTACTATCATATCATCTTACTCTTTTTTAAAGCATATTTTTTCATTATTAGGTATTTTAAAGTATGTTAATATTTTTTATTTCATTATTTGTCTATTTTCTTGAAATTTTTTTATCTATTTGTATAAATTTATTTGGTCAATATATTAATTTATTATGATTATTTTTTAATGAACATCTTTCTATATAGTGTACTAAAAATAGATGATTTTCTTATTTCATTTAATATCATCACTCAAATTCATAAACTAAACTTAATATTTGGTTTAAGTTTTTATCATTAATATTAATGACATACTTAGAGTACGTTGTGAATTTTAATTTCTAGTATCTTAGGTTACTATGGATCTTTTTAATATAGCATATTTTTTATTTATTACTTTATTGTTTAGAAGTGCTAATTTTATTAGTAAATTAACTCTTTAAAATGTGTTTTTATTAATATTTGTATTCTTTATATATGGATGTATCCAATTTTTCTTTTATCTTTTTAGGAAATTTTTGATAGTTTATCTACATTATTTCTTTATTAATTAGTGATATGTTATATATTATTTTTACGTCGTAAGATTTCATCTTGCTTTTTATATTTCTTAATTTGTTTTTGCTAATTACCATTCTTGCGAGAAACATCCCGTAATTTCTTGTATTTTTATTTCTATTATTTCTTGACTTTCTGTTATTTCTATTATTTTTTATATATAAAAGATTACTTTTCACTTACATTAACGTTAACTTCCATTAAGTTTGGGATATTTATGATATTTTTAAAATTTTATAAGTATTTATGATTTTACTTCAAATGTCTTATAATGATTTTAATGTAAAGTTAAATTTTTTTTACTACAAATAAAAAATTTAATTCGACTATTAAACATTAAATGTCAACTATTTATATTTTGTTCAAGTTAAATTAATATTCCTTTGAGTCATTTAATATTGACTTTATATCAATTAGGTTTCATTTAATTTTATTAATATATTATTTTTATTGTTATAAATTTTCAATACGTTTAACTTTTATGCTATATTTTGAGTCATATTTTAATCTATATTTTAAGTAATATCTTAACTTATATTTTAGCCAATATTTTAGTAACAATAATTTGAATAATACAAATAATTATAATGTTGTGTAATGTGCTCATATATATATATGAATGTAATTTTAAGTATGATAATATAAAGATTATAAATGAAATGGAACTATTCAAAACTCGGGTGTTTCTTCGACTTTACTTGAAGGACGTGATAGCAATAGTAGAAGATAATTTTTAAATAAATATGTTCTCTACAAAAATAGATAATACTCATAATACCTTATAAACTCTTCATTTTCATTTTTGTGTGACAAATCAATCTCTCAATATGAGACACTCATAGAAATATAAAGTGTTACATTGATTAAATTTAATAATAAAACTATCCTATGATCCAATAAAGTCAAATTCGATGTAATTTTAAAAGTTTATATGTAATTGAAATCATAAAAAATACAAATTTAAAAACCTCATTGTTTATTAGTTCAATTAACATTAGAAGAGTAATTAGTAAAATATGAGAATATGAGAAGCATTCTTTCCTTGTATGCATAAATTGATCATGTGTGCATATGGATGTGAAACACTTTTGTAAATTGCTAAATTGTAAAATATTGCCTAAAATCTCATATTTTGGGCGCAAATTGCGAGTCATTATTTTCCTAGGAATGATTTGAATTGAAAAAAATTATATTTCAATAAAGCTTATAGCCCATTAAATCATATTTACAACTCGTATTAGTTCACCTTAATTAGATATTGGATTAGAAAGATATGATAATAATAATAATAATAATAGCTGCTTGATGAGTAATACTAATTTTATTTAGAATATAATCGCCTTTCTACAATGATCTAGAATTAGGACATTAATTTTTCTTTTAAATAAAGATATTTCTCATCACTCTAACATACCACATAACTCACAAACATATAAAAATTATATGCTTTTATTTTCCATGAATTTTATAATTTTTTCATTAATTTTTATAATTATATAGCTTCTTTCTAGGATTCTTTCATGGTTGCATTAATTCATCATATGTACGATTCTGATTTATTGAATTAATTGTAAAGATTTAAAGAACTTATTTTCATTAATCTTGATCTACATTTTTTATTTTAGGTTTGCTATAGATTTTCTTTGATTGATTTATTAGTTGAATCTACTAACTTATAAGTTATTTGTTATTAATATCCATCTAGAACACATATAAACACTTGTGTTTATGTATTAATCATTTTACTGGTTATTATGTGAACATGTCTAATTGATGAATATCTAATTAGAATACTAATTAGGATTTTCCCATGCTAATCTTAAAGGCTATAAAAATAGAGCATGACCTTGTAAATAAAGTATATTTGGGCATTATCCTATAATAGTAGTATAAAACTAATTTTATACTTGAACATTTTATTTTTATAGTGGATAGATTAAGTGATCTAGTGATCCAATGTACCGATGATTTTTCTCTTAGGTCATTATTGTTTCCTAGGTTATTTTCACTTGAAAATTTTGTGTTAATATTTTACCATCCACATTTAATTTTGATATACGATTGAATGTCTAGCTATTATGATTAGTTTATTTTGGAATTAATAATTTTTAAAATAACCTATTCATCCTTTCTATATTGTTATATCCATAAATTGTGAACTTTCAGTTGCCTTAGAAGTTTGAAGAATTAGATAGTAATCAAACACAATCCATACAATCACACACAAAACTTGTGGGAACGAAGCCATCCTCACTCTTCTTAAAGAAAATGCACTTTAGTTGCATGACAACATTTTGATATCAGTTTCGAGCCATCCAAAAATAAAATAAAAAAGAGTAATTTACAAATATTGCTCTAAGGATAATATCTATAATGATAGTGGCACAAGTCATCTTCTTAAGCATATCACTTCATGCTCTAAGAGGTAATTTAGTTTAGTTATACAAAAAATCATTACGCATGACTTTAGATATAACTAATTAAAAATGAGAGAAGTTTTTCTTGTTATATGGCTAGTGATAAGAAGCCATTCACTTTTATAGATGACTTATATATGAGCAATTTATGAAAACATGTATCCAACCTGAATGGAGTCGTGTCTCAAGAAACACGACTTGAAGTTACATTTTGAAACAATATGAATGGATGAAAGATGAACTAATTAGAAATCTGATTAGTCTTACGAATCGTTTTTTTTTGTTGTGACTTCTAACATTTGGACTAGTTATAATAATCATAGCTATATATATGTAATTGTTTATTTTATTGATTCACATTGAAAATTGCAAAAACAAGAATATTTGTATTTAAAATGACAAAATATCTCATATAATATCATAAATTTTAACATGATAAGATATATATTTAATAAAAATGGCATAGGTGATGGGATCTCTTGTATTAATTTAGATTATATTACTGTGAATAAAAGTGTTTATAATAATTTGAAAAATTGTACAATTTTATCGTTACATGGTAATCGTGGCTTATTTTTTTCATGTGTCAAATTATAAATTTAGTTGCAATCTACATATTGCTTGAAGAAGAAAAAAACCAAAAAATTGACATTTATAATAGTTATAATTCTATATATCTCATGTTACAATTTTTAGTGGGATATTTTCAATCTATTAATACATTTTATGATGGTAAAAAGTGTTAGATTTTCTCGTACTAATCAACATGATTGAAATGTATCATTTATATGTATTAACTTTTTAGAAATGCTCTACAATGCAACTAGATTTATTTAAAATATGTTATCCTATAACTCATCTTGCATTATCAAACTTGTTTATGTTAGACACTACTATAAAAATAAGTATTTAAGTCGATATGTAAAGTCGGTTTTTGGAAAAAAATGACTTATAATAAATTTAAAGTCGGTTTGGTGTAGAACTGACGCTATCCACGTAGGATGTAGCGTCGGTTGACGTGTCGAACCGACGCTATGCATGGACGTAGCGTCGGTTCTAGGTGTCAACTGACGCTATGCTACGTGGATAGCGTCGGTTGACACCTGGAACCGATCCTATCCACGTAGCATACCGCCGGTTGACAAGTGGAATCGATGCTACACACATGGATAAATTCTTTTCTCTTCTTTCTTCCCCAAATAGAAATTATTTCAAGCGTTGCATAACTCTCAAAAACCCAAAACCTCCTTCACTTTTTCTCATTTTCCGGTCACCTACGACTACCAATTCCAACGCCGGTTAGTGGGTTTTCTTCCTCTCTAACTAATCTTTTAGATCTCCTATTTTTTTGAGCAAAATACTCAAATTTTTTATACTCATTTCTCACTTACAAAACACTATTTTTTCTTCCTTTCCTTCATTTTGTCACTTTATTTACTTTTGTAAGTATTTCTATTAATTTTACGCACTTATTATTCTTTTTTTTCTTCTGTTATTATGTGTTATTATTTGTGTGTATAAATTTTTATATTATATATGTAGGTTTGTATTATAACATCATGAGAAGAATATGATGATCTTGAATAAAATAGAACAAAATCATGATAATTTTTCTACTATTAATTAATATTTTATTTTTTAAATATTTATATTATTTGAACTATTTGCTAAACTGATTTTGGTTTTTTTTTCTGTTCGAATGCAGGTTTTTATTTGAGTATAATAAAAAATGAGTAAATTTTTTTTAAAAACAAAAAAAAAATTAAAGCTGGTTCACTGCGTGAACCAACTTTAAACGTAAAGTCAGTTCATCGTGTGAACCGACTTTATATTTTAAGTCATTTCATTTAAAGTCGATTTAGTGAACCGACTTTAAAACCCTTTTTTTATAATAATGAGATTTTTTTTATAACCTATAAGTATAAATTATTATTTGCTATTACTCTTATTTTCATTTTGAGTACATGTTTGGATTCAAGACTCAAACTATTATTGTATCTAAAATTGAAACATTTTATCAAAATTTTCAAATTCAATTCATTTGAACTTATGATAAAATTATCAAATTATTATCTCGTAGTTATAAAATTTATCAATTCAAGTTTCAATCTAATATATGTTCAAATAATTTCACTTATTTTGTCAATTTTGTACGCTTATAAAATTTGAAAACAAAAATATATCTGTGTAACCTCGAGTTAGTAATTAATTTGATTTAATTATATATACTTGTCTAGTTAACGTGCTTATTGAAAATGATCCAAATGTAAGGAAAAAGAAAAGAAGAAGATTTCGTCGTTCGAAATCAGACTGATCCAACCAATATCTTAAATGTTCCAGGGTAAGCCTTTCACTCCAATAATATAGGACTTTTGTTAATATGTCAAGCCGGGTTGACCCGAGACATTTTATAAATCAAAATTATTATAACTTTTCACAAAAAGTAAAAACTATCATATAATGCAAAAATATTTTCTTCTTAGACCTATTTCTTTATTACTGATAGGTCAATTATTGTCCTTAAGCGTGATGATTATGGTAAATGCTAACAAATGCTATTAAATTACTATCGAAATTATTTTCTTCTTATTATCCTTCAACCTGAGAATTGTTGAAGATACAAATAACAAACCATAACCTTTTTTTTAATTTATTGCTTGGAAAAAGTTAATTATTAATTCTAAGTAATATTAATTGAAAATCGTACTATCGAAAATTTCCATGTATGCATATTAACCTATTGACTAATTATACAGTATACGCCTAGTATATAAAGTTTGTATATTAAGAAAAATTTGTATTTAATTGTTAACAAACAATGCATATGAAAAATGAATTGTTATATTTTTTTAATTTTTACTTTAATTGCTTTTAGAATAGTTGTAGTATAAAAAATGTAAAAGAAGATTTATATCATTATTTTAAAATATAAAAACAAATTTATACAAAAATAAAATAAAATTTAGTTCAACAAAATTTGATTAACAAAAAATAGTGGATAATAGATATAAATTTTCGTTGAACAATTTGTTAATTACGGGAAAAAAATTTAACATACATATATTATTCATGTTTATTGGATATTCGTAGTAAATTAAATTATATTTATAAACAAAATCTATAGAAAATAATAACTTTAAGTGTTAATGTGACTGTGTAGTATGTTTGAGTTTAAATTTAAATTATAGGTACGAAAGTAGTGACGAAATTATTTATAAAAAATGCAATAATTTGTAAGTTATATTTGAAGAATATGTTTGGTTAAATACTATATTATGTTGGGTAGAAACACAGTAATATCTCATTAAATAAATTTTTAAATATAATATTTATGAAATTATAAATAAATTATATGTATAAAATAAAATTATGTTTTGTTTGAATTTTAAATTTTAAACTTTTAATACTCAATATATCGATAAAATTTAATATTTTGAATATATTTTTTACCAAAATGAGATACATATAATATTTTTTTTAAATAAATAATAACTAACACTACTTTTTATTAAGTATATGGTGCCCTACCTGAATATAAATACTAAATCTATTACTGTGATTATGCACAATTATTTTTAAGAGAAATTATGAACATATTATTTTTTAAAAAATAATAATTTTTTTCTATTTTTATATGACTTAATTATTCAATTAATTTGACTTTAATTACATTAAATATATATATATATATATATATTATGTTATTAAAAAACGTGATAAATAAAAAAAATTATATTATACAATTAAATTAATAAATATTTGTTATATATTTATTTTTATCGTAAATCATGTACATAATAATCCACATTTTAATCAACAAATATTTACATTTTCAATTACTTTTTAATACGTATTTGTCATACCAAAAGGTAACGAGGAGGATATTGGACTCATTTTTCGTTTACCTGTCAAGCCTGATAGTGCCTTTGTAAGTGGCAGTTGGCCTAAGTTGGTCTGAATTTGATCAATAAAAGAACAAAAACTTTGCAATAGGATAAGAAATCGACATACATCTAATTTTTAATTAGATGTGATCTCCATTGTTGACCTAATGACCTATATTATACTACGATAGGATTTGGTTATGACTGGTGAAGAGGTTTGAGGTTTGCTAGATATACTTGTAGAGGTCAACTAGATTGGTAGTCAAAGATCAACAATAAGGCTATGTTCTGTTTTGAAAAGCAAACACTAGAAAACAGAAGAAATAAAAGGCTTCGCTTTAATGTCTCAAACTAATATAACGTAACATATCATCAAACTCGCATAGTAAATCATCCAATAAAATTTTTATTTATAAATTTTTGATTTAAAATGTTAAAAATTATTAGAAAACTTATTCTCTTAAGAACTTAAACTATTGAGAGAAATACCGACAAAGTTTTTATATATTTATTATTCTCTCATAAATATTGTTCAGTACAACTTGTAGTTTAAATACTTACAATTTAATAATTGAAATTATAAGAATTCTATCTCTGATATCATGTTATAAATTATTTAAAAATAAATCTCACAAAAATTTAACTTTTATGATAAGAATAAACATAATTTTTATATATTTATCGCAAAAAAATAATAAAATACATTGTCTGCGTACTAAAAAAAATCATTAAATGCACTATTTTTTTAATGTAAATTGTGTGACTAATGACCCACCTTCCTAAACCAAACATTTGAAGGTGATCGATGGAATGGTTGGTACGGTCGTTGAGAAGAAGAAGCTCAAACTGCTTAAATTGTATATGTATTTAATTCGTTTGGATTTGCTTGTTTCGGAACTTGATTCAATAGAAAACAATAAATTATTATAAGTAATTTTGAGGGATAATTTTGTATTTATTTTAAAATAAAAGCATGCATAGATTGGGGCACATGCGATCAAAGGAACATGATCATCTATTAGTGCTTATTTTTGCTTACCAAATTTGAGTCGTATACTATGTGTTAAATAATGCATAAATATTTCAAACAACACTTTTATAATAGTCTTGAATTCGTCTATGCAATAGATACATATTTCTTATTCAAAAAAAAAAAGTATTACTGGATATTCTTAAAATTAAAAGGTGCAAAAAATATTCATATATACATTTTGGCAGGATTTGATTATGTGACTTCAAAAATACATCGGTAACAAATATTTTTTTAACTATTTGTTTGTTAAGCTGTAATTTTAAAGCACTTTAAAATTTGTCAAATATATTAAAAATATTTTCAATCAAAAATAAAAATAAAAAATAAAAAATAACAAAAATAACGCTCTTAAAATTTATAACCATACAAATAACTTCCCTTATGCTTACCTCACATTTTTTCTATTAAAAAATAACACATAATTTTATTTTTAACACAATTTAAATTAAACTACGATTATTTAGATCTATTTAATATTGAATGATGTTAAATTAAAAACCGTTGAATATTATTAGGACATCATTTTTATTATTATAAGTTTTAATAATTTTATTTTTTTATAATTTCTCGATAAAAAACAGTTACAAGCTAACCATCAATAATGAAAATATTGACGACATCATAAATATTGTCGCAACAATATTACTATTTTACATATTTTGACATCAAAACATGATATTCATATCTCTTTGTTAAATTATAACGAAAATATAATTATCGTTAAATTGTCATTTAAATGTATTTTTTGCCTAAAATATTTTAGTTATTGTGGATATTGTCGCTTAAATGTTGTTAAAATATTGACAGAAATAAAAATAATATAAAAAATATGAATAAAGTTTCTTTTTATGGTTTCGAGATTTATTTATTTATAATAATTAATACAATTAAATAATATATTTATTTATTTCAAATATTTTAATTACTTATTTTATAATATTTTACAAAAAATAATATATATTTTATTATATAATATTTTAATTAATTGATAAATTATTAATTAATATAAATATTATGTATTTGAAATATATATATTAAATAAAAAATAATTTTAAATATAAATAATTGATTGTTTTAATCTTTTATAAAATTTTATAAAAAATTCTATATTTTTAATAAAGTTTCTATAATTTTGGTAATTTTTTTTTAAATTTTTATTAACAACACAGAAGAGCATTAGGCAGTGAGTTCTATCTAACTTATAGCTATTTAAAAAATAAAAAAATGATCAAAATTAATAAAACATAAGCACTAGAAAATGAATTTAAATTTTAAATTGACGAAGGAAAAAAAAGGACAGGTTATGGTGCTAGCATCAGAACGTTACGTGAAAAATAACTGCAACAACCAAAGAGGGAGAGAGGTTTACCGAATCCCAACCCAACCCACCACGTCCACATCCACATCCACGTCCATGTATGATATACATATGGCTAACATACTCCAAATGACCAATATGTCCTTATCCTCTTAAAAGTTTACTTTTTTTTTAATGATTGAACTTTTGGTCTATGAAAAGTTACACTCGTGCTTGATAAGATATTAAGATATCAACAGGGTATCAGGTTATCAGTGAATTAATAATTCATATAGTGTTTTTTTTTATTAATGTAGCTTTAAAATTATAAAATCGAGGCTTGATAAAAATATATGTAACTTTTATCAAGTAAAATAATTATGGTAACGGAGTTACAAAACAATCAAAACCTAATATTAATTTTCCAAATTAATGATAACATTATTATTGTTTTATTGAAAATATTATTTCTAATATTTTCACAATATTTGTGAAGTTTTTTTAACTGTATGTTTACGCAGCTAAAAAAAAAAAACTAAATGTCAAATATATTTTTAGGTGATGTTGGGAAAGGGATTTTAACTTCATGAGTTGTTTGGAGGATACTATATCCTCACAAAGATATCTTAATTTTTTATACAATTTATTACATTATTTTATCTTTATAATTAAGATTTAAAGAATTAATAATATTATCTTTTCACTATTTTATAAATATCAATCGTTCAGATATAAAAATATATTACATTGTTTAAAATAAAAAAAAACGGGAGTTATTGATCTTGTCCTTTGATTATATATTATTTGTGAAGCATTTCTTTTAAATATATCTATAAGCAAAAAAATGTCAAATATTTACTCTACCACTAAGAATCACTCAAGTGTATAATTTTTTTTTGTTGATCATATTAATTTTATTTTATTTAATAATCTAACACATTCACACCAAAGTAATTTAATTTGTAACAGAGTATTTTTTTAAACGGTATTGCTAAAGTTTTTAAAATTATTTTTATTTATGATTTAATTTTTTTTTTTTAAAATACAAATGTTAGGAGACAGATAATTTGGGACCGAATATCAGATTTATTTCGTATGGCAACTAATAGCTATATTTTTTAAATATATATATACTGCTAATAAGGAAAAGATTGAGGACTAAAATGGAAAATAAACGAATAAGGGAAAAATTTTGAGATATTTGAAAATCAGACTTTTCACTGTTAATAATTTATTTAGAGATTACAGGGACAAATTAGTCATTACGGATACATAAGTCGCAAATCAACGTCATTTAGAGCATTTAATCTGTACAATACAAGAATCCCTGTGATACTTTCAGGACAAAAACGGTGACAACACGCGAGATAAAAACGGCGTCGTGTTTTTACACTACCAGATAAACTTAAAACTCACGCGCTTTTCCAAGATTAAGAGTAGTTTAATTGTGCTATGAGCCTATGATACGAGCTCCTTGTAGTTTCTACATGTGGTCTCTCATGGGAGTTAACTATTTAATTAGTTGTGTGGCAGTTCAGAAGTTAGGAACTCGTAATCTCCATTCCCCTCTCTCTACTCTAAAACAAGAAACAAAACTCTCTCTATCTCTCTCTCTCTCTCTCACTCGCATGGCTTCTGAAGAAGGAGAGGTTGTTTTTGATGAAGTAAAGTTATGGTTACCTTCTCAAGTTCTAGATGAAGCCTACGGTACAAATAAGGTATATCTTATATTATATACTATTTTTTGTTTTTGTTTTGATTAAACATCTCTTGTTTGTTCGGTTTTGATTTTGAACTCGATTTCTTGCTATATATTTAGGAACATTCAAGATCGTTCCAACAGAACAATCACCACAGCCGTCACCGTCTTCAATTTCCGGCCCAACAACTTCCACCGGTAATTAAATTTCATCTGAATTTTTAATTTTCTTTATTTCGTTAGGACTTTAGTCGCATTTTTAAAAAAAATTGTATCACACCTTTTTATAACCAACTTTATTGTTTAGTATTGTTTTATTGAGAAATCGAATAGACTCAGTTTCGAAGAACATAATTTCATATTAGCCAAAATTACAATTTATAATAAAAAAAATAAAATTTAGAAAATAATTATATTTTAATTTAAACGATGGTTAAAAAAAATTTAATAATAAAAATATATAAACATTAAAGTATATAATGTTATTTTTATTATTATAAATTTTAAAGATATTATTTTTAAAAAGAATGTTTTGGTAATTTTGTTAGCTCGAAACGTGTATTTACATGAAACTTTAGAATACCCATTGGCTGCATTCAATAAGCTACTGTTTATAGAATAATATTAGGTGTACATAGACTCTTTTAACTTGGGATTGTGTTAATTGCACAATAAGGGCCGTGATAATGGCTGGTTGCTTAATTAAGTAAATTATTAATTTAATTTCTCAAAACCACAATAAGCCTATACATACATATATATATATATATATACGATGCTTGGAGTCTCGGACAATATTGCAATATTGTTATATATGTATTGTTTTTTTACGGTAAATATTGTTCTACTTTTACGTTTTCTTTTTGGGTTTAAGGCATTTTTTTCTTTGATTTTTATTCAGAAATTTTTTTATACTTGTTTTTTATTCCTAATTTAAATTATATGTATTTGATGTAAGAGAAAAAAAATAGAAAAAAGAATATACAAAATGAGTCATATGATAGATGAATGAGGATTAATAATATAGACAAATAAGAAATAACATAGGGGAGAAATTAATATTATAATTCATGAATTCATTCTAATTTAAAGTTTTTTATAAAATAGGATGATAAGTATTATTTATATGATTGAAATAATAAATTAAATAAATATAAATTATTTAATAAAATCTTAAATAATAAATACAAATTTAAAAATATACAAATAATATTTTAAGGATAATAATCACATTCTATATAAACTTAATTTATTTATTATCTCTTTATTTACTCACAAAAACTCAACTCCTCAAAGGTTAGACTCATACAGTAATAATATGAATTTAAGAAAGGATAGCAGATTCTTATTTAAATTTACCATGAACTGGATCAACAATAAGTAGATATGAAATTACCAATGTCATAATGATTAAACAAGATCCTATGGGTACCTAGAATTATTAGTATTACTAGACATAAACACTTTTAGTACTCGAGATTTCTATAACATTAGAACTATAACCGTATGTAGACATGCAATATAAAAGTTGGAACCTACAAAATTCAACAAATCATCAATAAATTAAAAAAAAATGCTGAAAACTTATAAGTAAATTTTTTTTATCACGTAAGTTAAATTTATTTTAATTTGAGACAAATAATATTGCTTTTTATTTTTTATTTTATATATCATAGCAAAAATATTATATTGTGTTGCCCTTGTATATTTGTTGTTCTTTTGCTTTCTTTTTTTCATTTTTGTTTGAAAAATGATCTTTTGCTATTTTTGATAACTTATAGATAATGATGAATATTTAAATTATAAATAATTGAAACTGTATTTATTTATAAAAATTTGATGAATTTTTTCAAAAATAATCGAAAAAATATAAAATGAGAATGGTTATTGTAATATTGAAATTGTAGTTACCTAAAATTAAATATATATTAATATTATTATTTATATATATATATATATAATTACATAAAAGAATATAATTTTAATAATAAAATATATAATATTTTTTTTAATTAGATTAAATTTCATTTATTCTTACTTTATATTTTTTTATTTTATTTAAAAACATGCGTTAAATAGTTAAAAAAATAAAAATTAATGTCAATATTTTAAATAATATAGTAAAATAAGAATTAGATTAATATTTAATTATTTTAGATTAAATATATTTTTAAATTAATGTTAAAAAATAAAAATAAAAAAGTGATTAAACTGTTGAGAAACTAATATTAGTTAATAATTAATATTTATTAAATAAATATACTTAAAATTGATAAGAGATAATTATGATTGTCGATATAACTGTCCCACGTCAATTTATAACGATGGATCAATGTAAAACTGCTTGAAGATTAAACTATTCAAGGTTTGTAAACTTATTATATATACATATTTTTTTATCTCATATCTTAATATTTGACCAAAAAATAATAATAATAAGAATTTTCTAAAAGCTTGCATACAATTGCATAACACTATTTTTGTCAAGTTATTTTCCATTTGCTTCTATGATTTTTTTATATATTCTTTTTTATATATGGAACGAATTTATATGTTCTATCGGTGCCGTGTCATTATTTTTGAAGAATTGAAAGCATCAATTTTATACTATTCTTAACATGTTATATTATCAAAAAAAGTTTATTTAAAAAATATATATAGGAATTTTTAATTAATAAATAATTATCATAATATTTTATTATTATAATGCAACTTGATATTGATCTAATGTATTAAATTAAGATACATACTACATATAATTTAAATGGGACAAATAAATTTATCCCTAATGAAAATTTCCCGCTACGGCTCTACCTAGACCACCCACGCTTAACCGTTTATTTCTTTTGCTGTAATGCTTAACCGTTCATTGATGTGTAATTATATAATTTGAAAATTCTATAAATTAAAATGTAATTAGTTTTTTTTTAAGAAACAACACATACTTTATATTGGATGAAATTCAAACCCACATTAAAAGATAATTAGTAAATTGGTCCCTAAAAATAGCCAAGCTGTTTGTTAAATTACAAATTTAGATTAATTAATATATTATATAGAAAATGATTTACATGCCCTATTTCTAATAAATATTGAAAACGTAAATATATATATGTTAATATGTATGTGTTGTTGGTTTTTTTTTTTTTTACTTTTACTTTTCGGTAGGAATATGCATATTCCTTAATATAAGGAATTAATAGCTCATTCTTTTGATTACAAAATAAGAAACATTTAAATTTAGTAACATGTATAAAACAAGTAAATTTTAATTTTTAAGCTAAACGCAACTTAAGTTCGGTAGAGAGAATAGCAATATAGGTTCCTTAATTTACTTAAAAAATGTGCATTTTAACCTTAACTTTTTTAATCCCATTATTAGTTAAGACATGCAGTTTAGTTCTGAATTTTTAAAAATAACAACATATTAATCACTTTGTTATCTAAAAGGTATTCTTCAAACCCAAATTCTTATAAACTACACCTTTTAAATAGCAAATAGATTAATATCGCACTTTTAAAAAAATTATGATATTTTAAAAAGCAAAGGAATTCAAGACTAAGGTACAAATTTTTAGAAATAAAGAAATCTATATATTGTGCATCGGTATATATGTGTGTTTTTAATTAGAAATTTGGAACAAAATTTTCTAGCTACAAGTATTTTTACACGCATCAATGGAGTTCAACAACTATATTAATCATTTTGTATTCTATTATTTAAACGAAAACTTCTTAAACTTGATCTATCTCTTTGCATGCGTGAAATTGATCTCATATCTCCATTTATATTGTTTTATCCTTACTTGTTACTCTATATTTATATATTGTTATTCAAAACTAATTAAATCACACTTTTGTCTCTTAGTGTGCTTGTACAATATATTTATTAATTTAGACCAAATTTATTATTATATATCTTATGTGATATATATGAACTTAAAGACATTCTTGTTTAGCAAAATAAAAATAAAAGTAATGGAAGGACATTTTTTTAAAAATTAATAATATTTATACACTCATACACACGCATGATATACACCGAGCAAGTTTGAACTCACACTATCATAATGCCTATAACAAGCATATTCCACTGCTGATTGCACTGTAAGTAATTGGTAATAATGAAAGGATATTTTGAAAATCAACATTTATTTGATTAAAATGGCTTATATTTATAACAGGATTCAAGAAGATCCAGCCCTAGACCACAGCATAGAATGAAATCTATCCAAAATAGGACAGCTGGAGGGTTAGGCATGCAAGCTATTTTTCTAGATTCTGGCCCAAAAGCTGGTGGCACTGGCGTCTTTCTACCACAACGAGCAGGCACAAATTCTCATCCAAGCAAGAAGCCAGGTAATTACACATCCATCTTCCTAGTATTAAGACTAGTTGGTTATTGTGGTTCGAACCTTGGTGATCATATAGTTGTTTGTGATAGTCTTCCTTCTTTGGCACGCTTGTCCGAAAACTATACTTCTAAATTCCACATTAAGATTTTTCAGTTTCGATGCCCTAGATTTTTATAATATGTTTTGGTGTTCTATTTATTGTTTTTTGTTGTTGCAAATTTTACCTAATGTCACATTAAACTCATGTTAACATTTTTTACATTTATATGTAACCAAATAGAGTTGGTTGCAAGTGTGTCAAAAGATTTTACATCAGTGTATAAATTTGTTTGTTTTTTCTTACATGCGTCACGTTTGCTCTCCTCAAACTTTACTAAGTTTATATTGTGAATTTTTTTAACTTAAAATAAATTGTGAATAAATAACATTCTTGAGCATAATTAAGGTGATTTTTGAAGAAAACGAAGAAAGAGGGGAAAAAAGAACTACGAAACATGCCTTGCATGATTTATGCACAATATGTACATAGGTTGTAACGGCAAGTTTTGGACTTTTTAGATATCAACTCCAAAAATAGGAGATTCATGGCACGAATTGATTTTCTCTCTTAATAAAGATGAAATTTGTAGACTAATAAACCCAATGGATACGTATGGCACACCAAATCAACTGTATCAATATTGATTTTTTGTTTTTTTTAATGAAGCTTTAATGTTTGGTTGAGGGGAAACTTGTTGGCACTAATATTATTTACAAATACGAAGCCAAGTAATCAAGTGAGCTATATGCAGCTTATTAACTAAAATCTCA
Source organism: Hippophae gyantsensis (assembly GCA_030763125.1). NCBI lineage: Eukaryota > Viridiplantae > Streptophyta > Magnoliopsida > Rosales > Elaeagnaceae > Hippophae > Hippophae gyantsensis. The sequence continues at coordinate 8,088,067 of CM061032.1, forward strand.
TTTGTTGTTTAATTGGAATATTAAAACAACAATAATCTACCAATTTTAGAATTTCTAACTAATTATAATTTGCACACTTGTAAAATTTACAGGATTGTGAAGAGAGCCATTTTGAGAGTTGACTCTCTCTCTCTCTCTCTCTGTTTTAGGGTTTCAAACCTGTTTTCCTCTTGTTCATTGCTCAGTCGCCTTCTTCCTCTCTTACCTTCTCATTCCTTACCTTCTATCTTCGTTCAACCACCTTTCTCTTTTGTCTAGTTACAGTTTTCAATAAGGTCTTCAAGCTTTTTTTTAGTTTTTCGCCATTTACTTTGCCTGCTCCAGCCATCACTCAGTTTTTGTGGTCCTTCACGATGGTTTGTCTTACTCGACGTTGCTGAGGGCCGTTTCCTAGGGGTGGTGTTTTTCCGACATCTGGTAGTTGACTTTACGTTGCTCTAGGGCTGCTTAGTTGTGGTGCTTTTGGTTTTTAGAGGTGGTTTCGTGTTCTTGAGCTGCTTAGTGGTAGTGATTTTTCGTGTTTTTTTGTATTTGGTACTATGCAGTTTTTGCTTTGTTTAAAAACTTGTATATATTATGTTTTTCTTTCATTAAAATCAGATTATTTATTGTTTTGTTTGTTTAAATGCTTTTAAAAGAGTTTTTTATTTATCTTGTCAATCATTGAAGTAAGTTTCAATGTCTACTACTTTCAAAGATTCATTATTTTGGTTATTATAATCAAACGTAAATTGTAATATATAACTGTTGAAGACACTTATATATTCGTCCATAAAAATATTGATTTTTGCATATATGATGGATTTGGTAGTTTAAATATTAGTTATTATCAAAAAGAAAAAAAATATTATAATTTACTCACTTGCAGCTTGTGCTCCTGTTCTCTTACCCTCTCGTGTGGTTCAAGCTCTCAACCTCAATGTCCAAGCAATAGGCCTGCAGGTTTCACCTCGACAAGGTTTTTGCTTTGAATATGACATAATTTTATATTCACCTTCATATTTTTATTAATTCTATATCATAAATATATTTTTCAACTATTGAATTTTACTATGCTGCAAAATATAATATACTTTATAATCACTAAATCATGAGTTGATTAAGTAGTTTGGCATCATATTAGAAATTACGTTCGATTGAAGATAAAAATATCTTTACCGAAACTTATAATTTTTTATAAATATATATACCAAAATATAAATTTCTTGCAAAATAATTAACAAAATTTTATACTTTTTGTCATTTCTAATTTGTGTTACAGATCTCAATAAAAATAATAGTCGAAAAGGGGAAGACAAGATTTCAGTACTACTCAAGAATAAAAAGGGCAAAGATGTTACACCCCAACAATGCTGCGTAATTCCTCAAAACCGAAACACTTCGCCAGAGTTGTATCTTCCAAAGGAATGGACTTACTAGCTATATATATATATAGCTTCTCAAAGGGCAATTTATAAATTGGTACAGTTAATATAGCCAAATATTCATACATGCAAAAGATGGGATATATAAAATTATGAGTTCTTACATATATAGCTGATAATAATCTTGATGAGTGTAATCGCCAATAAATAATATAGTCATCAGATTATCTCTTTATCTCTGTTATGTATTTTTTTAAAACAATAAAATACAGAATTTTATTTAGGAACATTCAAAATTTTTGAGTTAACATGAGTACAGTAAAATATACAAATCTTACAAAAATTAAAATAAAAAACAATAATGAACATAACCAATAACAAACTATAAATCAACTATGTTAACCAAAAACTAAGATAAATGTAAGAAGATTATTCCTAACCATCCATGTCATTTATCAATAATAAGCAAGTAATTTGCTTAATTAATTAATTATTTAATAAGAATTCAAAATTCTTTTGCATTATATATATATATATATATATATATATATATATATATATATATATATATATATATATATTGTTTAGGGTTGATCCGATTTAGATATTTAGTTGAATGTGTAGATTCTATAAGAAATTCCTCTATTTATAAGACATTATACGTACAAGTGTTAATTACACAATGCGTATATATATATAAGTTTCAAAGGGATATAATCGATATAAAAATACAATATTTTATGTATAAAACTTGATCTTAGGCCAAGTTGGTGGTTGATCCTATAGGAGAAGCATCCTCTAGGATAAATCTCCTACTTTATTGATGCATTTAAAATGTACATAGTTAGATACGTCATTTAAGGTATTCTTTCTCGTGACTAGGTCATCTTCCATAAGTTTGATCTAATGACACAAGCTCAGTAGGTAAGTCCTTAGTCTCGAGTTGGACTACAAGTCTTAGTCCTTCGTCTCAGACCAGGTTACAAGTCAATCCATATGTTCAAACATATATATATATTTTAAAGAGAGAAACATTACATTACTAGTAGGTATATAATACACCACTCTTAAATAAAAACCTACAAAAATATATCATCATAAACTTATAATATTTTCTGAACTAGATTGATTCAAAATCGAGATCACTTAAAGATATAGGCATAAAAGAACTAAAGTCAAAAACATATATCTTTAAAAATCTACTATCCAAGAAGATTTGCTCAATAGAGAGACAAGAACTTGACTAAAAAAAATGAGGAGGAATACTCCCCCTTACAAACCAAACAAACTAAAAACAAATAGCAAATTAAATCCATATACAACTCATTCACATTAACACCAATTAAAACCTAACATAAGCTATATGGAAGCTTACTATGAGAAATTAGGTTTATAATGTCTAATTGTTTTGTAGCAAAATTTATTTCGCTACAAAATGGTACTTTTTTGATAAAATTTAAAGTTTTGTTATTAATTTATTAGCAATAAACTTTATTTTTTGTGACAAAATTTAATGTTAATAGTGGTAAAAGTTTTGCCACAAATATGCAGAATTAGTAGTGAAAGTAATCTTTACCTCTAAAATAATGACAAGAATTTATAAAATAGAGAAAAGAGTGGCGCCACATTTTTAGTACATTTCATGACGAAATTTTAATCTAACCCAACAAAAAATATTGCCACTAAAATATATAATTTGTGGTGAAATATTGACATCAAAGTTTTATCTTCAAGAAAAATAAAAATAAAAAAACTTTAACCAACCATTGACAAATGGCAAGTTCATAAATATTTTGGATTTTTCTAATTTCATTTCTCCAATCACGACATCATCGTAACCTCGTGTTCGACGGCCACCAAGTGATCGAAAGCCACCACATTAGGTCAAAAAAGACTTTTAAAGGATGGTTGAATGTTTTTTTTGTTTGAAATCTAACCATTATAAAAAAATATGCAAGTTAAGTTACAATAACTATCAAAAATTACAATTTTTTATGATAACAATTTCATTTTTATTTACTTGTTCTTTTTTATGTGCATGCTTATAGATGAGTGAATGTTTTACCTTTTTTGTGATGCTTATTTCTCGCAGTAAGTCGCTCATTAAAATAATGAAGACTCGAATCAATGTGATATGGAGAAAGACAAATGTAACTAATTTTTTTTTGAGGAAATATATTATCTATCTCTTTTCTAATGGTCTTAACATGAATCCTTATGGAGGGCAATTGATGATTTTTTTCTCACTTTTTTTGGTTGTTTTTCTTTTATTACTTACGATTAATCAATTTTCTGATTTTGAGCTAAAGGATTTCTAATGCAGTATTGAAAATAGTTGTAGCTTGTATTTGCTAGTGCTTTTGTAATTGTGTTTTTAGTTTAAAGTGGTTTTAGAAAAACCAATTTCAAGGAAAACACATTATTTGTGCTTTAATCATGAAACATATCCCTGAATTGATGTTTTTTTCTCAAAAGTAGAAGTAAATTTTTAATATCGTTGTAATATGGTTAGAATAATTTTTTTTCCATTTATGTAAATAAGTCGTTCACAATCTCTGCTATTTTTTGATATATTTGTCATCTTTATCAGAGGTTGAACCTAAATAAGTTATTATTTTTGTTTCATTTTGTTGTAACTGGATGAGTTCTATTGGTTGAGATGACTGCTTCTTCTAGTTATGATTTTTTTCGAGCATGTTGTGATGTGGCATTGAAGCATCTCTCAGTCATATAGAAGCAGAGGTATGAATATGAGTTGCTGTGATTTTTCCCTTTTAGTTTACTTATATAGTTGTTTATCTTTTGCCTTAATTTTTCAGTTGTTAAGCTTTTCTTAGCTTTCAATTTACTTCATTATAGTCCAACAATGATGTTGGAGATTGTTATAAAGCTTCTTAATTTAAGGAGTAAAACATAGAGCAAAATAAGAAGCTTAATTCAAGAAACAATTCAAGGAACCATTAATTTAAAGAGTAATTCAAGGAATGAATTTTCCTATAAACAGATTTATAATTATAATGAATTAATAAGAGAGAAAAGCTTAAAGAGAAAATTGAGAGTAATTTTCTTAGGTGTAATTGTGTTATGAGTTGTGAGTGTTGTAAACATCTTGTATAATTTCTTCTCCTTTCAGTAAAAATATCTACAACAGATTCGAAGACGTAAACAAGATTGACCAAACTCAGTTATCAAATTTGTGTATTATTTTTTCTATTTTTGCTTTCTCATAAATCTAGCTTATCGGGAATTTGCATAATTTTCTAACAACTGGTATCAGAGCTTTTGGTGGTGATTTCTGTCATTTTCTTGCAAGGATACTATTCACATGGTGGTTTGCAGAAATAGTCAGAAACGATCTAAAGGAAGTCATATTTGAATGGGAATAATGGTCGTAGATGAAAATGTGAAACTCTAGAAATTCGATGACATAGATTTTAGATTTTGGAAAATCCAGATAGAAGATTATATGTATCAAAAAAATCTGTATCAACCTCTCTTAGGGAAGAAGCCAGAGGCTATGAAGGAAGAAGATTGGAATATTCTAGACAGACAAGCTCTCAGAGTTATTCGATTGACGTTGTCCCGCAATGTTGCTTTCAACATAGCAAAGGAAAAGACAATGTCGAGTCTTATGGCAACTCTCTCTAATATGTATGAGAAGCCTTTGGCCTCAAACAAAGTGCATTTGATAAGGCGTTTGTTCAATTTGCGGATGACAGAAGGTGCATCGGTAGCTCCACATCTCAATGAACTGAACATAGTCACAGACCAGTTGAGTTCAGTTGAAATTGAATTCGATGAAGTATGAGTATTAATACTTTTGTCTTCTTTACCAGAAAGCTGGAATGCTACTGTCACGACTGTGAGTAGCTCGTCAGGAAGCAATAAGTTGAAATTTGACGATGTTCGTGATCTGGTTCTCAGTGAAGAAATCTGACGTAAAGAGTCGGGTGAATCGTCAACCCCTTTAGTTTTACATACAGAGTCAAGAGGAAGAAATTCAACCAAAGGGAATGGACATAGTAGAACAGACTACCGAGGTAGATTTAAGGATAAGAGGTCCAAATCCAGGAATCCTAATAATTCCCATAGCTCAAAGACTATCGAGTGTTAAAATTGTAGAAGAATCGGACACTACAAAAATCAGTGCAAGAGTGCACCGAAGGACCAACAAGTGAAGGAAGAGGAAAATATTACTTCCACCTCAAGAGGAAATGATGCATTGATATGCTCTTTGGAGAGCAACAAAGAATCTTGGGTGTTAGACTCTAGAGCATCGTTCCATATTACTTCATAGAAAGAATTCTTCAAGAAATATGTCCCCATAAACCTTGGAAAGGTATATATTGGTGATGATCAACTGTGTGCTATTATTGGCAAAAGTGTAGTAAAGATTAAGTTGAACGGGTTTGTTTGGGAGTTGAATAATGTCAGGCATACTACCGACCTAAGAAAGAACTTAATATCAGTAGGATAGTTGGCTAGTGAAGGCTACACTACGATCTTTCATGGTGATGATTGGAAGATTTCAAAAGATGCAATGATGGTTGCTCGAGGCAAGAAGAGTGACATTTTTTACATGACAGTAGGGACATATTGTTCAATCGTAGTTGTAGTAGGTAATGAAACACGAAATATGTGGCACTAGAGACTAGGCCGCATGGGTGAGAAAAGGATGAATATTATGCACTCAAAGGGAAAACTTCTAGGTCTATAGTCAGTAGAGATAGACATGTGCAAAGATTGCATACTTGAAAAGCAAAAGAGAGTCCACTTTCAGACAAATGGCAGAACCTCAAAGAAGGAAAAGCTAGAGCTTATCCATTCTGATGTTTGGGGACCAACAACCATCTCATCCATTGGTGGGAAACACTACTTTGTGACTTTTATCGATGATCACTCTCGGAAGGTATGAGTTTACTTTCTAAAGCATAAGTCTGAAGTATTCGAGGCTTGCAAAAGATGGAAAGCTATGGTTGAAAAAAAGACATGTTTGAAGATAAAAAAGCTTAGAACTGACAATGGTGGTGAATATGAAGATACCAGATTCAAAAAATCCTACTATGAGCACAAGATCATAATAGAAAGAACTATTCCAGGCATGCCTCAACACAATGGTGTAGCTGAGCGTATGAACCGAACGTTGACAGAAAGAGCCAGAAGCATTCGTATACAATCAGGTCTACCGAAGTAGTTCTGGGCAGAAGCAATCAACATGACATCTTATTTGATCAACCGAGGTCCATCTGTTCCATTGGAGTATAGAATACCAGAGGAGGTATGAAGTAGAAAAGAGGTAAAACTATCACATCTAAAAGTTTTCAGTTGTGTAGCATTTTTGCATATTAGTGATCAAGGCATGAATAAGCTTGATCCCAAATCTAAGAAATGTACCTTTATCGGCTATGGTGAGGATGAGTTTGGCTACCGCATTTGGGATGACCAAAATAAGAAAGTGATCCGTAGTAGAGATGTGATTTTCAATGAAAGAATGATGTATAAGGACATACATAAAATAGACACCAATGGCTCAAAGTAGAATGAGTCAGTATTTGTAGATGCAGATGATGTCCCAGATAGTTCCATGAAGGAACCAATTGTAGCAAGTCCTCATCCAGAGGAACTCGTTGGACATAGCAGTATGTAGTAGTCCGACACACCAAAGCCTCATACTATAGCTCCTATATTAATAAGGTTTTATCGACCTCATGTACCTAACAGGAGATACATAAACTATATGTTGCTAACTAATGGAGGGGAACCTTAATGTTATGATGAAGCTTGTCAGACTCGAGATGCCAGCAAGTGGAAGCTTGCCATAAAACTGAAGTTTTGCTCAACTTCAGTTGGTTTTCTAGAGTAACAAGACTAGAAAAATTGTTGCATTAATCGAGGTGTGAAGATAGATTGAAATCAGTCTTTAAGTGGGAGATTGTTATAAAGCTCATTAATTTAAGGAGCAAATTAATGAGCAAAACATGAAGCAAAACAAGGAGCAAAACATGGAGGAAAACAAAGAGCTTAATTCAAGGAACCATTAATTTAAGGAGTAATTTAAGGAGTGAATTTTCCTATAAATAGATGTGTAATTGTAATAAATTAATAAACCAAGTGTTCATTTCAATTGAGAGAAAAAATTTTATGAGAGAAAATTGAGAGTAATTTTCTTGGGTGTAATTGGGTTGTGAAATTTCTCCTCCTTTCAGTAAAAAGATCTGCAGTAGGTCCGTAGGAGTAAGCAAGATTGGTCGAACTCTGTTATCAAATTTATGTGTTATTTTTTTTATTCTTACTTTCTCATAAATCTTACTTATTAGAAATTTGCATAATTTCTCAACAAATGATTACTAAATTCTTTATACCTATCCCTTCTTTTCTCTACCTTTTTCGTGTTGCAACTTATGAAATACTTTCTATCTTATTTTCAAGGAAAAATATACATCCAAATTTAATTTGAAAAACTTGCAAAGGAGCAAGCTTGTCCAACCACAACAATTTATCCAATTAATCCTTTTACATGTGCTCATATGCATGGAATTTTACCATGTTATTGTGCATGCTTTTTGATTCTCATTATTTTATTATCTTTCATATTGATTGATAATGATTGTTTATATACTAACGAGTGTTGATATATTATAATTATTTCTTGATAATATATTGCATGAACTATGATGAAGGAGCCATCCAAGAGTTTGTTCATGTATTAATTATTTCTATGATAAATGTGTATGAAAGATGTTTTGATTCAACAAGGAGTTGCAAGGCCATTGCAAGGCTAAGAGAAAAATTAAGTTGGCATGATAGATGAAGCATTGAATGAGGTTTGTCAAAAGAAAGCATGTGCAATTCGTTATGAACTCTCAGGTGAGTTAGTTCATAATACTTTTGATCAAAAAACTGCTTACAACTTATGTAAAACTTTAGAGCAGCTTTATGGCCAAAAATAAGACAAATAAATTATTTTTGAAGAAAGAGTTGTATACTCTTTATATGCCTAAGAATTGCTTAAAAACAATAATAGCTTCAATAGGTTGATTTTTAAACTTGCTCAATTAGGGGCAACTTTTAATGACGAAGATAAAAATATATTGTTATTGTGTTCTCTGTCATTATTTATGATCATTTGGTTAACATCTTATTATAAGAAAAAAATACTATTAGTTGCAAATAGTTCCATCGAATTAAAGAATTGGAGTTGTATAAGATTCGTTGGTAACCAAAGGATACACACAGAAAGAAGGAGTTGAGTATAATGAACCTATTATGAACCACACTTCCATTAGAGTAGTTCTTGCATAGGTATATTTGTATGACCTGGAATTGGACTAATTAGATTTCAAAATTACTTTTCTACACGGAGATTTGGACAATAAGATTTACATGCAATAGCCATAGGGGTCATTGAATTCGATGAAATAGCCATTGTATATGATGAAGCAATTACCTTGTTAATAATATAAAAGATTTGACTCTTTCATTTTTTTCTCATGTTTATTGTCATTATAAGTACGAATGTTGTGTTTATTTTAAGATTTGATGATGGATCATTGATATTGTTTATTTTATACATTGGTGATATATTGATTGTCACTCAAAGTAAGAAAAAGACAAATGCTTTAAAGAATTTTCTATAGAGTAAATTTGAAATGAATGATCTAGGTATCGCTCGAAGGATCCTTAGAATTGAGAATCATTGTGACAAAAAAACTGAGAAACTTTGTTTATTCCAGAAAAGATACAGGGAGAAGATTATGTAAAAGTTTAGCATGATGAATGCTAAGCCAGTGAGAACACCTCTTTCAGGTCATTCAAATTGTTAAGAGTGTTGTTTTAGTACAAAGGATGAGGTGGAATGCATGGCTAAGGTTTCTTATACCAATGCAGTTAGTTATCTAATGTATTTAATGATTTGCACCAGACTTGATATTTTTCAAACAGTTGGTGTTGTAAGTGGATATATGAAAAATCTAGGTAAAAGGCAATGGAATGTTGTGAAATAGATTTTTATATATTTGGTTGGAACACATGATTATGGCATCATGTTTGACAAAAATAGTGTTTTTATAACAGGTTATATTTTTACTTTTGGTGGTTATTGCCTTAGCTTAAAGACAAATTTGAAAGATACAGTTACATTGTCTATGATAAAAGTCGAGTATATGGTTATGATTAAGGTAGTAAATGAAGACATATAACCTATGAAACTATTAGAAATACTTGTTATTTTCAAATAAATTAGTGTACATTTTCTATGTGATAGTCATTCACTTAATTAAGAATTAGGACAAGGGAAATTAGCGCGAGATATCACAAAATTAGAGAACATATAAAACTAGGTAAAACATTCTTATCGAGTAATCATACACTTCCCAATTTGGAATATACTAAATGGCTAGGTGATAAATTTTGATTGAAATACACTTTCTAATGTTGGATCATATACACGAAGTATAGAGACAATTTATAGTAGGGCTTATGTTTTGAGATTAAAAAAATATTTTCTTTGTTTTTTTACTGTATTTAGTCCCTAGAATTCAAACAATTAGGACCTGTTTGACTAATAATAATAAAAACGTTAATGTTAATAATTCAGGATATTCTTATGTTTTGTTTGATTATTAATATTGAATGAAATGTAAAATATTTTAATAATAATAGGATTGTTCATTTCCCCACACCCTTCGAGAATGCATTAAAATGCTATATTTTTCACATATTTATATAATTATTTATAAATTTATAATTTTGATTTTAATATTTATCATTATTATTATTCCACTATTCAAACAAATATATTAATAATAATACTATTTTTATATAAATTTAATTTACATTATCATTTTTATTTTCATTATGTTTTTATCATATAAACCAATCATGACCCTAATATGAATACTTGTTTGCGGTGCTAATTAAATGGTTGTGCTTTCTTATCAAAACCCATAACTTTGGTCTAGAATTAATTACATTTTCAACAAATTTATATTTATTTTTGTTGCTTTCTTTTAATACTTTTTAGTAGGTGTGACATAATAGTCGATAAACTAGTTTTTTGGCTTGGATCGAGCCTTATATTTTATAGGTTTAAATATGTTAATTTTGGTTTTAAAAATGCAAAAATAGACTTGTGTTGATCAATTAAGATTTTAAAATTTACAATTGACACTTAATCAAACTGACATATATATTACTAATACACCTATTTGATTTTTTTAATTTTATATATTTATAATATATATCATACATGTTTATATGTTTATAATTATTTAATTTTAATTAAATATTTTCAATTGAGAAAGTGAAGAACCTTATATTCTTCTTCTTTTATGTTCATTTGTAAAAAAATACATCTAATGAAAAATCTAAATTACTTTTTGTTCTCAAATTCTTTATAATTATTAATTTTCAAATCTTCTTCTCTACTTAAAAATTAATGCAAAATTTTAGTTTAAATTAATAGGTAATTTTTTAAATTAAATTATTGATCAAATAATAAATCTTATTTATTAATTTAACATTAACATAAAGACAAAATAATTTAAATTTACTTACAAAATAAAGAGGTATAAATTTCAAATTCAACCTATCTAACCTACATAAATACCATAATGTTCTCTGATCAATATTTTATAAACTAATTTTGATTTTTGATCTAATAAATTGATATATGTTAATTCATTTAATATTTTAAATAAAAATTGATTATAATATCTCCACCCGTACTTTAAGATAGAAAAGGTAGACACATAACACAATTACAAATATTTTGTTCTTTTTTAATTTTTATTTTGCTTGTACTCAATGAACTCAACAATCCAGACTATTATATATAAAAAAACTAAACATTTTAAACTTCTTTCATTTTTTAAACTAAATAGTTTTATTTTTAATAAATAAATTAAATTTTTTAATTAACTATAACTTATAACAAAACTCACAGTTTTATGTCAAATTATATAATAAAAATATCAAAAGACCCTCATATCATAATTTTAATAAAATAATATAAAAATCACACACACTATATCTCTAACGGTCACTATTAACGTTTTATTAGAGCTTCGATAGATGTAATATGTTACTTAAAGAGATACATGTGGATGTTATTGATTATATCCGATCGGTCACTAGAAGTAAGATGGATGTAGTAGTTTACACACAAAGATACACATACACAAAGATACACATATATGTAAAATGTTATATCTAGTAAATCGTTGGAACTATAGTAGATATAACATATTACATATAAAGATATATATAAATATAACATATTAAATTTAGTGAGTCATCGAAACTCCGATGAGTCATTGAAGATAATTAACTTTTTTAGTGATACCTTGCAAAGATAGTATAAAATTTAATCTTATTTTTATTTTATCAAATTGTATTATAATAGTAACTTTATATTTATTAATATAATGAGTTTTGAGATAAAGTTTTCTTAGTTTAAAATAATTAATTATGTCAGTATTCTTAGTCTTAAGGGTGTAAAGAGGATTGAATCCATACAATTTTATTTAATATGTAATCCTATTTAATCCGTTTGGTATATGAATTTTATAATTTGTAATTAATTTACACATTACAATCATCTTGTCTAATTATGTATTGATTCAGAATAATATGTAAAATTTGTTAAATGATATTTTTCATCGCCATAATTTTTTAATAAAAAATTATGTAAACTACAAATTCACACAAATCAAAATTGAAAATTATAATATGTTATATATGAATTATCAATTAACTTTAAAAAATAACCAATAACTTTGACAATGAAAAATAAAAGACTTATACATACTTTATATACATATTTTATTATTATTTGTATAATAGAACGTAAATTTTGATTAAATATAGTAAATTTATACATAAATATAAAAATATTATATTTTAATATATATGAATTGGATCCCATTTATATGCATTTGAAAATGTTAATCATTATTTAATCCATACTTCGTGGATTATGAAAATTTCTCATTAAGTCAATCCGACCATAGCATAAAAATCCTCTACAATTCTTATTTTGGAGATAGATTAGAGGAACAGATGTTTTGTACACCCTTATTTAAACTTCCAGTCAGTTGTAGAAGGGACGCTCCTGAGCATTGTGGGAGGCCCAAATTTTCAGTATGGGCTGATCTGAACCGTTATGGCCCATATTCGACAGATAATCGGCCCTTAAACTCAGCGTTTATATCGCTGAACAGATAACAAAGCTTGATCTCACTCTATGTAGGAGTGATGGAGGGACAAGGAGATTCAAAAATAGACTGCACTGAGATTGTGACCAACGCAGACTCTCTGAACAGTTCTGTAATTTTCCATGCCATCAATGACATCTCAGGTTTCGTGCTTTTTATGCACCAGCAAATCCCTTCGTAAGTAACTAACATACTCGTCAGTTTTCTCAACTTTCTGTTTGATTTCCGAGAAACTGCGATGAAATACAGCATTATTTCAATCTTCAAATTCCAGACACCTATTATCTTCTCTGTTTAGGATGTATTTGTTGTGATCTAAATATTTAACGATTGTTTTTTTTTTTTGAATTCTCCGACTTCAAATTGTTTGGAATCTGATGTTGATACTTTGTAATAGAATGTTGCAGGATATCAGCTTTGAATTCGATAGACTATGTTCTGAGCGCGAGGACTTGGTACGTTAGTGAAACCATGGCTTGTTCTATTTTGATCGATTTGTTTTAAATTGTTTTGTCCTAAAGAATGTTAAGTTTTCAGAGAGCGGATATTACAGAAAAAGTGAAACCCTCTATGCGAAGAAAGAATGCTACTAAATTGAGGGAGGTGAAGCAGGGAATTAGGAAATTCGAGAAGTTGGTGAATGCGGTTTCTGAGTTCAGAACTGCAGTTGAGATGGTGATCAGTCAAGTTCCTAATATCCAAGGTGCCATTTTGGTTCTGGGTCCTAATCCAATACGACCTCAACATGTTTACGAGTTGCACTTTTCACATGGAAAGTGTATATCAGAAGGGCCTCCTGATTTCTCCAAAAGCAAAGCTTCAGAAGCACTTTCAAGAAAGGTCCCTTCCTTATTACTTCTGCTTCCAACTTATTTGGCAATCTTATTTTCTGTGATATGTGAAATTTCGTCTACTTTTTATTCGACAGGCTATTCGAGCACTGATCTCAGATGGTGCTGGTTCCGGCTCTTACCTAGGTAGATTCATGGAACTTCTTTCGGATTGTTAACATTGGTCAAGGCTCAAAAAGTTGATTTTTTCTATCACTCTATCTCTCAGTATCTTTTTCATTGTAGTTATACTAACCTGTGAAATTTTCCCTTTTTCTTCCGAGGCAACCTTTTCAGGTCCTTCTAAGTTGTTTCTGTTGATTAAAGCTCCTGCTTCATTTTGTCTGCCGGTTCATTTTCTTCCCAAACGCGATTTCAAATATAGCAAAAAGGTAATAACAAATCTAACGAATGATGTTGGTTACCTTTCCACACATCTACCTCTCAGAGTTATGCCTTCTTTTTTCAGAATTAGGGAGGCTTATATAGAACTTGCAATTAAAGTTTTTCGAGTGAATACATTTCTTTTCTTAACTTTTTTGATACATATGTAGGATTCAAAAAATGTCCATTTTTCTCAATTTTATGCAAATTACCACCAAACCGGAGTGTCATGTTCCACACTTATGTCCATGTCTTATCGTTTTGATATGGATACTTCACAAAAAAATTATAGGATACACTACAATGTCCTCAATATGCTAAATCTTTCAATTCGTCTGTATCAACCATGTAAGAGAAATGGAACAAGTAATTTTAGATGTCTCTTTCAACTTGTTGGAATGATCCTGTTTAGCATATAGATGATTGATTGTGCATATTTGTTAAAAGCCATAAATAATCAGCTTCAGTATGTCTATTATCTCGTAGTGTCAACCAGTACAATCTCTTGATTTTTTTGGGAGGGGGAACTGCTATGCATCAAGGCAGATTCAACAGAATCCTTTCTTTCTCCATATTCAATCAAAAGATGCATTAATTTGCATTTATACTCTCTATCCACAATTTCCCATAAAATCTTCTATCACATTGTGTGGGATCACCCGTCACTAATTTCTTACCTTCATTCATTTGACTATTTATTCAATTTTTTAGATTGCTTAACTTTGTGTCAAGCTGGGGAGCATACAGGGAGCTTATATAAGATTGCTTATTTATACACATATAGGGAGCATATATGTGTATTTCTGTTTTCATAATTCATCATCAAGATTATGCTTGATATTACCATCACATTTTTCTCTTGCAGATTGTGCCTTTTAGACTACGTTTCAAATGCAAGACCAAAACTCAACAAGACATTAATGCTCCTGATTTTGAGTCTCTAATTGGCAATTCCACAGATTTTGTGGAGTCTTCTCCAAATGAATATATCTGGTAGTTGGAAAACATTTATATAAACCTATTTACACTTTTCGTGCTTGATATTACTCCCATTTGCCAGTTGCACAAGACATATGCTTTGTTAACTGTTTTAATGTCTTTATACAGCTTGATTTAGGACTTGGATGTTTTAAGTTTTAGCCATCATTTCCTCGAGATTAGCCGAACAAATTATATACCAGACTTTTTCGTTTTTGTTTTCTTGTTCTATACAATTCTATAGCTTCGCTTTCTGAGCTTCTCTAGTTTTTTGCTACAGGTTCCAATGTCGACATGTAATCAAGGGCTTGGAATGCAATGTACAACCAGAAGAATGATAATGGCTTTCCTTTGTGAATATCTTTTGATGTTTGCCATCAACTTTGTATCTGTGTGCCCTATGGCCCTCATGTATGATAGGTAGAGCATTATGTTATACTAACTACAAACATGGAACTCAGGCAAATTGCATACAATAGTATCTTTGTCGACGTAAAATGTACTTCCAGCATTCTATTAATTCAAATGCTAACAAACTAGAAATAGAGGTGGTTGTTTTTAACTAAGATGTCATTGAATATACCAAACCATACTTTATTTCTTAATTTAATTCCATCGTATTAACATAACGGCTATTTATAGCGT
This sequence comes from Hippophae gyantsensis, assembly GCA_030763125.1. Lineage (NCBI taxonomy): Eukaryota > Viridiplantae > Streptophyta > Magnoliopsida > Rosales > Elaeagnaceae > Hippophae > Hippophae gyantsensis. The sequence goes on from CM061032.1 coordinate 8,103,481, forward strand.
TGATCAGATTTTGTTCGGGGTTTTATTTTCAATTTTCTTGATCTAATAGATGTCAATATTACCCGTGGGAAGAGCTGTGGAAAACCTCAGTTTTGGCAATTGGCACCGTTCAGAAATGACTCTTGGGGAAAGGATCGAGTTCGGAGGAAAAATATAATAAATACATTTATAATTTGTCTTCATATCAAACAAGTTTCAATTTTTTTTCATTCTGTCATCTGCATACCTTGATGTTTAAGCTAGTTAAAAAAATTAGATAATATTACTATTTAAACTTAACAGAGATACCTATCTAAATTTAAAATTAAAATTAAGTAGGAAATGTGAAGGGATGAAAATTCAAAGGTATTCTTTTTTCTTACTTTACAAAAGTAGTTTTAGATAATCAATAATAAAATGAGGTAATATTTATTAAAATAAAGAGTTATATATAGATCAAATATAAATATTGTTTATATTTTATTCAATTTGATTTAGACTATGTTTAATCATGTAAAGTATAATCTACCAAATTGGAATTTTTTCAATACGATCATCAATTTGCGTTATGAATAAGTTGATTTATTCAATAAATAGTTCAACATTATCCACTAAAAATTTAGTACAGTATGTTACAATAAGTATAAAAGAGTCGTATGGCATGATTTGTGACTGCGGCTTGTTAAAAGCAGAGCATGGACTACATGTGAGATAATATTTTAAAAATTTAAATTTAGTGAAAATAGTGTATAAATATATAAATCATGGTGTGGTTTGTATTGTAAATGTGGCTGGGTGGGGTGGGTTAACATCCTCATCTCCTCACATTAAATGTTTCCGTTGTAGGTTTGAGAATTCTTCTTTGAAGTTTCGGAGAATTTAGGGTGGGTTAACATCCTCATCTTCTCACACTAAATGTTTCCGTTGTAGGTTTGAGGATTCTTCTTTGAAGTTTCGGAAAATTTGTGAGTATCAGATATTCTAATGTTAATTGATTATAATATTTAAATTTAAAGATTTTAGATTTCAATCACTATATTAAATTTAAGTAATTAAAATTTGAAAATTTAAAAATTAAAATATAATTCTAAATATATTAGAAAATAAAAAAAATTAACAAATGTTATTAATAATTTATTATTCATCTCAGTTAAAAAATATATTTAAAAATAAGACAAATTGGTAATAAAAATAATAATAACTTGTATAAAAATATAAGTCAAATTAAAAAAATAAGTATATAAAGTAAAATCATGAATATAAAAATAAAAAATAAATATATATGAGATGGTTGATTTTTACAAAATTTTAAAAAATAAAAAAAATCCAATAAAAATCATTTCTACAAAATCTTAACTAATAAAAGCTTGAAAATAAAGTGTTAGGTTGATTTGGTTGATGTATTATAATGTGGTTTTTAAAAGGTAAGAATTCATCCGATTTAATAAAATTTATAAAATCAATCCAAATAAAATTCTTTAGGTTGGGTGGATCAAATTTTATATTTTTATTTTTAAAATTGGTATTTTTTTTAAATATTTGTTTTTAATAATTAAACTCCTATTTCATTAAATTTTATATTTTTAATAATCGATTAAAATTTAAATCTAAAAAGATTTTAATTTTTTTCAAATAATAAATAAATAAAGATGGTGTATTTAATTCTATATTTCAAACAACATAAAAATTAATACAAATATTTTCTATTTAATTTTATATCAATTTAAAATTGGGTTATTTGAATTTGAATGAATTGGTTCATTTTTGAACGCTCCTGTTATTAAGTAACAAGTTATGCATTCATATAACTAGATGAAATAAGTTGAGTCAGACAGCCAAAGTTTACACCGATGATTCATACTCAATGAAATAATTTAAATTTGTTTGTTTGATATTCAATTTTTTTAAGGGAAAAAATATCCATCGAGTCCACTGGATTAGGTTATTAGTACACTTTATTCCATTAACTTTTACATAATACCTTAAAATTTTATTAACTTTCAAAATTAGAATACCATAAGTTCATCATTTATATTTCTATTAACTATTAATAATTTAAGCACATATTTGATTATATGAGAGGCAACCATTGTCTTTTTTAAATTTTACTTAAAAAAGAAAAGAGATTTTACTTATATAGAATATCATAAATTCATTCTAGAGTAAAAATATCAAATTCCAACCGAAAATTCTAGTATGGACGTGTTACTTTTCCATTTTAACCTAATATTCCCTTATTCTTATATTAGCTTTTTCTTTCCTTCTTTCAATTATTTTTATATTTAATTCTTTGCGATTATTATTTATTGAAGGCTAGTTTCCGCATAGTCTTTTGTTTGTTTTCAAAAACAATATATTTTCCCTTTTTCTTTATTTTTAAAAATTATTTCACACAATATAAAATAGATTTAAAATAATATCAACTGTTTTTTTTTAAATTCAATCTTTCTAGCAAAAAAAAAAAAAAAATTGTTTCAATCATATATTTGTTAATAAGTTTTGTGTCTGAAAAACTTTAAAGAAGTTATGAATAATCATGTAAAATTATTAGTATATTTTGAATAACTATAATATTATTATTCATAATGAGTAATTAAAAACTTTTCCATTTGACTACTACATTGCTCCCTAATTATATCTTCTATGACGTTGCAATATTTATAGACATGATATACTGCTATTATACATAACCATAATAATATCTGAAGAGGCACAAATAAATAAACTATATATATTAACAAAGGTGAATATTTGGTTCTTCCAAATGCTAAATTACTCACGTAAGTCTACCTCTGAAACAAATAAAAATAAAAATATTAGAGTTTATAAACTACCTTTCTATCAGAGTTTTAATACTTAAACCATTTTTCTTATTACAAAATGATCACAAAACAATAAGATCTCTTTTTAGTCTAACAAAAATTGAACTTTTGCATGTTCTTACTTTATTTTGAAAGCAATAACATCCTATTTTGACTCTAGAGCTGTATTTGTGCATATACTTGATCCATTTACTTAAGTAAAACAATTTAGACATGTAAAAATGGTTCATTTATATGTCAAATAATATATATATATATATATATATATCAAAATTTACACTAACTTGAGTTCCAATGTCCTTTTGTTTCATATGAATTTATAGTTTCTTTATTCTATGAAATAAAGGAGATAACATTAGATTAAATAAATAACCTTTTTTTTCCTTTGCTGAAATCAAGATCAAACAAGTACCTATTATTGTGTTGGTACGTACTGAAGGCTCTTACTCGAATGTTACACCTACATGTTTTCTTTTCTTACATCCTTTCTTGTTATGGTCTGTTTGTTTGCAATAACTACCAGAAATGGTCCTTTCACTTTTTCTCACTCTCGAAGGAATCCCACTTGAGTCTTCAACAATGTTAGTAGGAGCAATTTTTCTATTTAAAATTTTCTTCACACTACACTTATGCCTTTGGTTCTTAGGTCTACCACGTCGATTTTTGATAATTGGAGGTGTTAAAATAGTGGTAGTTATGCTTGAACTTTTCCAATACTCCCAACTCGGAATATGATGAATGATGGGACTAATATATCACAAACCGAAATTATAAGAATTGAATTTAGTGGGATATATTTAAAGTAACTTAAACACCTAATAAGTAATATGAAAAAAAGAAATACCTATACGGAAGTTCATAGGACTTCTTCTTGTAAATCAAATCAACCTAGGATATTGGATTTTCTTTGGCACTAAGGATGCACCTCGTTGCATGCTCACAGAGTATTCCAGTGATGTCCTATACTCTACATGTGCAAGTCTTGTTCAAAAGATCTACACCAAGTCTTCTATTTTTTTTTTCTGTTGTAATCTCATAGGAAAACCTATCATTATTTCTTATACTATACTTGATAATGCTTTATTAGCCTCAAAAACTTCATACGCAATAGGTGAAATTGGATGCTTCCAACTCAAAACTTCTTTTCTCATGGATATAAACCTATCTCTAATATACATTCTAATACTCTCTAACATTTCAAGGATTGGTTCTCCTCTTGCGGTAATAATTCAACATTGAAACACTCATTTAGGTTATTTAACTGATTATTGCATAATGAGTATGTTAAGCACACAAAATAGACAAATAAAACATGCAATAAATCCATTAAAATATAAAAAAGAGCACTAAAAATTTCATATTAATAATTTGATAAAAACCTACAAAATGCCATGTTCCATGCATGCTTAGGTTTGTTATCTAAGCATTTAAATACTTCTTCATTTGTAGTTTTTATTTTATGCATCAATTGGTAAAATTCACTTACTATTGTTGCCTTTGAAGCACCCAAGAAACTTTCCACGAGTCTATCACCTTTATAGTGCTTCCTAAAGTGTTGGAGCATGCGTCGAACATAAAATTTGTGTTTTGAGTTTAGTAGGAGTTTCTTCATCACTTTGTCCAATCCAATCATTTTATCACTCATTATTCTAATTGAAACCACTTTATCTATATTTAAATCTTTCATTAAACCTCAAAAACCAATGCCAACTCTTCTTAATCTCACCTTCTAAGACGGTACAGATAGATGATAGATTCCATCATTTGCATTTATCCCAACAGCTATTAAGAACACTCTCTTATATTGTCATCTTTTATGACATCCATTAATCCAACAAAATTCCTATACCCCTGATGTGAATCCCTCCTGGACAGTACTTAAGCAAACAGAGAATCAAAGTAGATTAGTACATACTAAAACATGTATTATTTACATAATATATAGTTATATACTAATTAGTATAATATGATTTACCTCTCAACATTCATTACCATTGTTATCCTTCTCAGTCACTAGAATAACAGTAATACCAGGATTTATACTCCTCAATTATTCTGCATAAACACTAAGCCTAGAGTATTGTTCCTTGGTATTTCCATAGACTTTTATCCTTACATTTTGTTTAGCTCTCTTGACTTGGTTTGTAGTCATTTCCACATTAGTTACTTCCCTAACTTTGTCTTGCACCTTTGTCCTTGCTTTTGGTTCATTCATTAAGAAGTCAATCCTTTCATTAACCACTAATGAACTATTCACATACTTTAATCCTTTATTCCTTGAACATGTGTGCTCATCTTCTCTATTATATGACCTAATAAGAAAAAATTCTGAACTTGGTTGTTCATTTGCAATCCAATTACATTTCTCAATTTTCACATATTTATTTCAAACTTTATTGTTACATTTAACTTTAATTCTCTCTTTTGTATTTTTCATTCTAAAAATCTCCCTTCCATACTTAATTTCATAATATTTTAAAAATTTTCTTAAGATATGTACATTAACAAATACCATGCTAATTCTCAACTCTTCTTTCTCCATTGAAATATATTCCATTTGTATAATTCTTGGTTCACAAATTACATCATCATCATCTCTACACTCAAATTCATTTTCAACTTCTAGTCAAATTCATTCTCAATTTTATAATCCTCTACATTCTCAACTTCAAGCTCAAATTTATGATCAAATTTATTTTCAACTTCAAGCTCAAATTCATTGTGAACTTCATCCTCAAATTCCTTTTTACTTTCTTTGGACATTATGTCAATATAAATATCTGTGGTTCTTTTATTAGTGGTTTGTACACAATGTCTAATTTTACTAACATTTTTAGTGGCCTAAAATAAATACACAATTTTTCAAAATTTAATCCTAAATGTAAGACTAACTTATTAAATACATTCAAATCTAACTTATTTACGTTTCAGTACAGTCAATATAATCTATTTTCTTCCCTTTGAGTTTATGTTCTTTCCTTTTTGCATCAAGAAATTTCCACCTATATGTGGCTTTATGAAGAAGTATCCCATTTCACCTCGTTTTGAAATCTAAGCATAAATGTTAAATGCTTGTTATAATCTTTGTAGTCAAACAGTGTTAATTTAAATTTTACTTTAGCAACTTACATGATTAAATAGTTATATATAGTTAACATGTTTCTTTCATCAAAAATATTACAGAAAAAAAGTTCATTTATTTAATAATAGTGAAAGAGGTAAGAAAAAACAACATAATAGTGCCAAAATCTTGCTGTACTTTGGTGGGTAGCCATCTCCTTGCAAGGTATAATCATTGATAATTATCTCACCATTGTCAACGAGCCTTTTTGATCTATTAATAATTTCTTTAAGTAGTTGTAGTCGAAAACAAATTATGGAGAAATTATATCTCTTTGTCTTCTTTGTTGAAAGAAACAACCAATTGGTAAGGTCTTCTTCTTTTTTTTTTGAAGCTGGTAAGTTCTTTTATAATTGTTTTTATTTCTTTTAACTTTTGTATTTTTGTATTTTATTTATTTTTTTAAATAGTAAATGTATTAAAATGCCATTATCTATTTTTTTAATTTCATATTTTCTTCCTCCACATATTATTACTGTTTATTTTAATAGAAAATTAATTAAAAAATTAACAAATAAATTAATAGAGTACTATGTTTAAAAAGATGGATTATTATCGCAAATATCCTTAAGATTTTACATTTTTTCAAAATTATTCTTGAGCTTTATTTAATATAAAAAATGTCCATGAACGTTATCAGCGTTATATTTTTGTTTAATATTAGGGGTAAAATGATAATCTCACCCTTATACATATATCACTCCCGTGAAAAAAAAAATCAAAAATACCCCCAAGGTTTTCAATATCTTCATAAATATCCTTAACGTTTAAAAAAAGCTACAATATCCCTAAGGTTTAAGGTATCTTCAAAAATATTTTTATTATTTAACATAAGCATCAAAAAGTCGTAAAAAATCACATCAATATCTGAAAAATTCTTTTCTACCCCTACCTATATAGTTTTTTGAATATTATCGTTGAAAATATTATCGTAAATACCCTTGAGGTTTTTTTTTCAAAAATATTTCTGCTATAATAATTAATTAACTTTATCAAAAATACCTCTCTTATAATAATTAATTTAACTTCATCAAAAATACCCTTACTACAATATTTAATTTATCTTCATAAAAAATACTCATGCTTCTCAATAACACGATATAAAATATTTTCCAAAAATACCCCTGAAGATAAATTAAGTTAACAAAACACACAATATCAAGTTAAATATTTTTGTAAAATATTTTATATCGTATTATTGAGAAACAGAAGTACTTTTTTAGGAAGATAAATTAAATATTATAATAGGAGCATTTTTGATAAAGTTAAATTAATTATTATAACATGAGTATTTTTTATAAAATTAAATTAATTATTATAACAAAGATATTTTTGAAAAAAAACAAAACCTCAAGGGTAAAAACTTTTTCAGATATTAATGTAATTTTTTATAATTTTTTTATGTTTCTGTTAAATAATAAAGTATTTTTGAAAATATCTTAAATCTAAGGGGTATTATAGTTTTTTTAAAATATTAAAAACATTTTTGAAGACATTGAAAACAGTATTTTTGATTTTTTATGTTAAAAAGATAAATAAACTTTTAAGATACAATTTAAAAAATGATTGATGAAAATATACTATTAATTAAAATTAGCGGATCCCACTACATTTTTCAAACCCTTTATAATCTAAGCCAAACGGCGAAAAGGTAGGAATTATTGTTTACTATTTATCATATTCTTCGTCACTCCCTCTTTTCTTCTCTCAAATTAGAAATCAAAAGAAAGAGCCAGGCCCAGGAACAATCCCAAAAGTCATAAAAGACCTCTCACATTTCGAAAAGCAGAGGAAGAAGACGACGAAGTTCCAAATAGAGGACGTGACTGTGTACTTTCCTTATGATCACATATATCCTGAACAGTATGCCTATATGCTCGAACTCAAGCGCACTTTGGACGCCAGAGGTCACTGCCTTCTGGAGATGCCCACCGGCACTGGGAAAACTATTTCCCTCCTCTCCCTCATCACAAGCTATAGTCTCTCTAAGCCCAATTTCCCTCCTAAGCTCATTTACTGTACTCGCACTGTTCACGAGATGGAGAAGACTCTCGCTGAGCTCAAGCTCCTCCATGACTACCAGCTTCAGCACCTTGGTCCCAATGCTAGAATCCTAGCCCTTGGTCTTTCCTCTCGCTAAAATCTCTGTATCAATCAGCGTGTTATTGCTGCCGAGAATCGCGATTCAGTTGATGCGGCTTGTCGGAAATTGGCTGCCAGTTGGGTCCGCGCTGTAGCCGCCGAGAACCCAAATGTTCCCACTTGTAATTTTTCGAGCAGTACGATAGAGCTGGGTCCGGAGCTGTTTTGGCACCGGGGGTTTATACCTTGCAGGTATTGATGCGATGGAGATTTTGTGTTAATTTTTGTTCTTTCGTTATTTACTGATTGAACTGTAAAGTTTGAAACTTTATGTGATTTGGGATTGTGGGTTTTGATTCGGTTTTTGATGGAATATGAATTGTTTGGGGTGGATAGGATTTGAGAACGTTTGGGAAGGAGAAAGGTTAGTGTCCTTACTTTTTGGCGCGACATATGGTAGTGTGCAAATATTGTGGTTTATAGTTATCAGTATCTGCTTGATCCAAAGGTAGCTGGGATTATTTCAAAGGAAATGCAGAAAGTGTGCATTGTGGTATTTGATGAAGCTCACAACATTGATAATGTGTGTATTGAAGCGCTTAGTGTTAGTGTGAGGAGGCAGACTATTGAAGGGGCAAGAGTAAACCTCAATAGGATGCGCCGGGAGATTGATAGGTGGGAACACTCTTATGACTTTTTTTTTATTTTCTCTCTCTCTCTATATATATATATATATTGTTGTCGGGATTATAGTTTTTGTTTGTTTATGGCTGTTGAATCATTTGTGTCTGCCAACTTTGTGATTTCTGATTGCAAGCATTAGCTTGGCAGAGCTTTTTGCCTGTGTCAATGAGTAATCTTTGACTCAGAGCTTTTTATTTGCTTGAATGGTAGGTAGGTTCAAGGCCACTGATGCTGGGAGATTATGTGCTGAGTACAGCCGGCTTGTTGAGGGCTTGGCACTTAGAGGAGATCTATCTTGTAATTGTGCGTCATTGCTTCAATTTTAGAAGCTAGGTTTTTTCTCTTTGCTGTGTTCATTAGTTCTCACAAGTTATTGACATATTGTTCTTTTCTCTTTGCAGCCACAGATATTTGGCTTGCAAATCCTGCCTTGCCTGATGATATTCTAAAAGAAGCTGTGCCTGGAAATATTCGTAGGGCTGAGCATTTTTTGCATGTTTTACGCAGATTGGTCCAGTATCTGGAAGGACGTCTTGATACAGAGAATGTTGAGAAAGAAAGCCCTGTTAGCTTTGTTGCTTCTATAAATACACATGCTGAAATTGACCAAAAGACTTTAAAATTTTGTTATGACCGTTTACATTCCCTCACGATGACCCCGGAGATAACTGATACAGATGAATTCTTGCATGTCCAAACTATATGTGACTTTGCTACTCTTGTGGGAACTTATGCTCGTGGTTTTTCTATCATAATTGAACCCTTTGATGAGAGAATGCCTCATATACCTGATCCTGTCTTGCAGGTTAGCTTTTATTATTTTGATTTTGTTCCTTTTTTTAATTTTTTATTATATATACTTATATTACATTTTTCTTTTGAAATCGTATGAGAATGGGAAGTTGGAAAACTCTTGCAAGAAAAAAAAGTATAATACATATTGCATTTTATTTTTCTATAATCTGTACTTTTCTAAATGCAAACGTAACATAGTTAGCAATGCTTCTTCTATTTTCATCTTTTCCCTTTAAAATTTCTTTATCATTCCATAACCTTTATCGATAATACATATTTTTTGTCTTTTCATATTGAGCATTTCAGCTAAGCTGCCATGATGCGTCTTTTGCAATCAAGCCTGTATTTGATAGATTTCAGTCAGTAGTGATTACATCTGGAACACTAAGCCCAATTGATCTCTATCCTCATCTTCTCAATTTCAATCCAGTTGTGAGCAGAAGTTTTACCATGTCCTTGACAAGAGATTGCATATGCCCTATGGTACTTACACGTGGAAGGTATGAGATTTGCTAAAGCACTTATTTCCTATATATGTATTTTGTTGTCTTGAATATTGTAGTTTTTCTAGGGCGGTACTTTTTGTTACTTCTTAATCATCAATCAAATCTTACTTCACTATCAGTTCTAGTTTGTGAGACCTCAAAACTATTTAATTCTGCATCCAAAACTGAATATTATGGTTTGCTCTATCAGTGATCAGCTGCCAGTGAGTACCAAGTTTGATATGAGAAGTGACCTTGGGGTAGTAAGAAAATATGGGAGGCTCTTGCTGGAGATGGTATCCATTGTTCTAGACGGAATCGTGTGCTTTTTTGTCAGCTACTCGTACATGGATGGAATAGTAAATACTTGGAATGAAAATGGAATTTTAAAGGTGAATTCACTGATCTTGTTTCCTAGCTTCGGTGTCTTGTTTCCTCCTCTTGTTTTATACTTGTCATGTTCTCTTCCCAAGTTTCTTAGAATTGTAGTCAGGTTTATAATGCTTTCAATTGTCACAGGAGATAATGCAACATAAGCTCATCTTTATTGAGACCCAAGATGTGGTAGAAACTACTTTGGCTCTTGATAACTACCGCAATGCTTGTGACTGTGGGAGAGGTGCTGTCTTCTTTTCTGTTGCAAGGTATCACATTGGTGCTCTTTGAACTACTCAAATACGCTAGTTTGTTAGTTCATTTAGAATAATTAGGCACTGAGTCCTTGTGCTTGTTTTTTACATGAGAGGGGAAAGGATGGATTGACCTGATTGAATTTTAATGAGATTGAAAAAAAAATTCTTTATTATGACAGGGGAAAAGTTGCTGAAGGAATAGACTTTGACCGACATTACGGACGATTGGTGATTATGTTTGGGGTTCCTTTCCATTACACATTAAGCAAGTAAGCCCTATCCTTTTAATTGTATTTCTTTTTCCTTTTTCTTTTCCTCCTAATGGATAATTTCATTTTTTTAATGTGTCAAATGGTAGAACTTTGGATTAAATTCTTTTTGCCATGTTTTTAAGTTACTTTTGTTGAGAGATCTTTGTGATAATTTCTAATAAATTGAAATATAGTTAATACTGTACTATGGCTTCACATATAGAAGTACTATTTTGCAGGATTTTGCTTGCGCAATTGGAATACTTGCGGGATACTTTTCAAATAAAGGAGGGGGATTTTCTGACATTTGATGCTCTGGTATGTAATTCTACAATTTTGTGTCATATATAAACAGGGTTTATTATCTGTGTTTTCTTATATGAATTTTGTATGTTTTATTGAATAAACTATTTGTGACAGAGACAAGCTGCTCAATGTGTTGGTCGAGTTATCCGATCAAAGGCGGACTATGGTATGATGATTTTTGCTGACAAAAGGTTTGTACGTTGCTTCTTTTTTGCCCCTTCTGTCGAGATTTTCTGAAAGGATTTTTGGTTTTTCTCTTTCTAATGATCATTGGTTAGTAGAACATTGTTACAAAGATACTTACTACGTAGTTACTTGAAAAATGTTTTTTTATCACAATTTGATACATGTTAGTCCACATATTACATTATAATCGACCCCTATTAGTAAGTCATCCCCCCATTTGTTCAACATTTTACATTCCTATTTTAACGTCTAATTCAACCCAACCTTGATATGTTACTTAATGCATATAGTAGTACTTATGTTTATTTTCCTTGTCAGGTATAGTCGTCATGACAAGCGCTCCAAATTACCTGGATGGATATTGTCACATTTAAGGAATGCACACCTGAACTTGAGCACATATATGGCCTTGCGCATAGCATGTGAGGTTGTCCTTGCTATATCACGTTTTTCATTTAGTGAAGTATGAGATTTGCATTTTTTTTAAATTGTAATTTAGTGTGGTTAGGCTCATTTCATCTTAACCTGCAGTTCCTTCGGAAAATGGCTCAACCTTATGATAAGGCTGGTGGGGCTAGTGGTAGGAAAACCTTATTGTCCCAAGAAGACTTGGAGAAGATGGTTGATCGAAACATTGAGGACATGTTGCATTGAATATGTACTGTCTGCGAGCAAAGTTACGATGGAATGGGCGGGATGGATTCTCGACCCTTCTTTATGTGTGTTGTGAAAGTTATTGGTGAAGCGTTGAATTCTATACATTGAGATGTGCTGGTTGAAGCAACAAACACTTTTCCGATTAGATCATAAAATATGCTTTCCAATGAGGGAAAAGTGAAGAGAGGGCCTTTAGAGTTTTCGACATACACACGTCAGAATGTTGTGTACAAATTTCTTTCCAGGTGTGCAAGTAAATTATTTTTGCAAATCTACATATCTTGTAATATTTATTAGGGAGAGAGGTGGTAGAAATTATCCGGTTTATGAAGTTGGTGTCATTTAGTCTTTCAGTTTTAAAAGGTATTTTCTAGTTTATCGGTTTTGAAAAAATAAGTCAATTAAGGATAAATAGTATTTTTTAATGATTTCACTATTAAAATATTATTTTTTACTATTAATTGATTAAAACACGATAAAAAATGGTCCACTAACAAGAAAAAAATAAAATTTAATATGAAATTATTTAAGAAAAATCAACAATAATAAATAATCAAATAAAAAATTATTCATATATATGTTTTTATTTAAAAAAAATAAGAAAGTATTGAAATAAAATAATGATAATAAGTAAATATTAAAACAAATAATTTGTGATTTTTTTAATATTAATTATTATTTTATCATTGTTAGATGATCAAGTTTTAATCGTTTGGAAGAATAGTATTTTAACAGCAAAATCATTAAAATAATATTATTTGTTTAGGGGACTAAAAACATATTTTTGAATTTGATAGACTAAACACAAACTTAATCTTAATCTGATAGACTTGATTCTTATGTCAAAATTTGTCTGTATCATTGTTCTGTCAAATAGCAGATTTTGTAGACTATAGCTGGAGTTCTATCAAATGGTACGCTCTTCTGAGATCTTTTTTTCCTTTGCAAATATTTGATGTGAATTCATGCTACCATTATAAAGGGCCAAATAGTCACCTGAATGGCTTGATGTAACTTTGGAGCTTTTGGACCGTTATAGTTGAAATCTATCTATTAATTAAATAGTTGGAAATTTTCTGGCATTTGAAAGCTAAATTAATGTACTTGATTAGTTCTTCAAAATTTAAAACAAAAGCTACCCAATAATTCTTTAAAACCGATAAAATTGAGTTGTCTCATCCTTATCTTGGATGACTAGAATGGAGACCCTAATTCAAGGTTACCTTAAAAAAAAAAAACCTTAATTAAATAACCTGAGAATCATTAGAAAACAAATTAGCTTTCCAAGAAACAAACAAAAAAAGAGCCGGCCAATTAAAATACTTATAAACTAGTAAAACAGATGACTTTCGGAGAAGCCAATAACCAAAAAGAAATCTTCATAAAAATGAGTATAAACACCCATAAAAGAAACACCAGATCAAAATCGAGAGAGAGAGAGATGGCTAATCATCTCAAAATTGCAATAACCGTAATGGGATTACTACTCTTCTGCAATATAGTCACAAGTACTCCAGACACAAACATTACTAGCGTTCTTTGTAACTCAGATGTTTATACAACAGGCGATCCATTTGGCCAAAGTCTCTCCTATATTCTTAACGACATAGAGACAACAACTCCAACCTACAAAAATTACTTTTACTATAACATTTCTCCATATCCAAATGCTTTTGCTTATGGTCATGCTTATTGTAACACAAATCTCACAACCCCTGACTGTACTACATGTCTTGCTGCTGCTAAGATAGCCATGTTAGGCGCTTGTCAAAGTCGGATTGGAGCTCGAGGTGTTCTTCATGATTGTTCTGTTAGGTATGAGCAATACCCATTTACAGATTAGACAATTAATTAATTGGGTTCTGTTAATCTAAGGCTCTTATCCAATTATGTTTGGTATGTACCACAAAATTAAGTGTGTCTGTAAAATGAGCCTCATGTTTGCGTACTATCTATCGCCTCTTTATGGAAACATATGCGCCTTTGAGAACTTATTTTGGCATCAAGTTGTTTCACTACAACTATGTTGCAGATAGAGAAGTGATCTACTTTTTCTTAGTTAGTAAATAGTAATTGTCTATCACATAAGTTGTTATTCAACATCTTGATACAAAAGGCCTTTTGTTAATTTTTATCTGGTTGGGTTATGATATTGTGTTTGTGATTTCATGCCTAGTGTCTATTTTACCTATATATGAAGGAATTATTTATTGTTCTATGATATATGGACATATGTAATTCTAAATCATTGAGATTGACTTTCCATACAAAACACTACATGTTTATGTGTTTTAATTTATTTCCTCAGTTTTCTTCTTTTATCTCTTTACTAGTTTTAGACATGTGATTTGCTAGTATTTAGTATAGCATTTTTTAGTTGAAAATTATTGGAAAATTACTTAAAATGACACTCTTAAAATTAACAACAAAAATACCACTCTTACCTTAGATTAAGACGTGTATGAAATAGTGTTAATAGGTGCTATTGGATCGATGTATCCATAAACATTTAGGTACACTTGTAAAATATATTAGGTACAATTAGTTTTTTTATGAGATATTTAAGTACAATTAACCTGTATTCAAAAGTTTTCTTTTAATTATTTTTTTGTGAATTTTTATCTTGCATATATCAAATATTATTTTTTTATAATATTTTTTTGTTCTTGATTATATCAAATATCATATATATATATATATATTAAACACATTATTAATTCTAGTATAACTAATTATAAGTACAAAGTTAATTTAATAATTATTAAAGATCAAAAAATAAAATTTGTAGATACATATGATTGGAACTTAATAATTATATATCTAATTGTAAGTATTTAATTAAAAAAAATTAAATACATTAAGTCATGTTAATATATTTAATATCTTGATTAATTAACTCAATGTGCTAATATTATCAAGGAGAGATTGACATAATTCTTTTCGATAGACATCAAGCTATTCTATTTTTTTTTTGGATGTTATCTTTTCTACGAACTATAAAAAACTTAATAATAATTAGAATGATTTATTCTAAAAAAGTAATATGTTAGAGCACAGTGTCATTATTTTGAATAGGATTCTATATAAATATATTCAACAAAACATATACATTAATTAATTGTCAATTATAATAAATTTTATGTTTAAATAATTATTATAAAAAATTATAATTTTAATTATTTAACCTTTGTAAATTGAAAAATAGGCGATAACTTGAATGAATGTAGAATGTCTAAGTACCATTTAAAAAAAATACTAAAATATTAACATGTAAATAAATTAAATAGTTAGAATCCATCGTTACTAAAGAGAACAACTGTTATAAATTACTATGTAAATTAACGAAGTGATGATTAAATCTTGAATTCTTTGTGGTAAAAAGTTTTCAAATAAACCAAACCATTCAACAATACTACTGTAAGGGTGGATAACTCTAAACATCCAATGATTTCTACAAAAATAAACAATAATATCATCATTATTAAAAATATATATACGTTAATGTCCAGTTGACATTATCATTTAATACTTATGGTATCCAATAAGATACTATTGATATAAGTTTATTTTCTCTTATCTATTCCATTTATTCAACAAGTTATCTATTTCATTTGTTCAACGAGATAATCCATTTGATTGTCAAGAATAAGACTCCATTAATTTGAAATCAATTTATGATTTACAAAGTGATATAATTTTTGATTTCTTATATTTCTTGACAAGTGATCAAATAAGATTCTTTATTAATTTCATAAAATAATTACTTCACTATCAATATTAGAAGTTATAAACTACAGTTTATATTAAAATAAATGTTATTTCTTATATAAAGCAATAATTGTTACTTGGAGACAAGAAATGGTATATAATGGTACAACATCTTCATTCTTTACATCCAATGGCTCTTCAACGCTCAATGCATCCATTGCAGAGATTTTGAATAATTAATTAGTCATTATATTGATGCATGTATATACTATCATACGTTAAATAGGCCCTTCATCACCCATATTATTTATTCATTTCCTATGTAATGAGAAACAATATTTTTTTCCTTCACATGCTTTTGGGATGTTCACGTAGATGCAATAATATGTTAGCATACACAATTATAATGTTTACCATATAATTATATCAATATATATTTGTACTAATTCAATTATTTTGAGTAATTATTCATATTTTTTGATCAAACTATCATGTATCATTCAATTTATCCAACATATATCAACTCGTGAATTGACAAAAACTCTTCACTTTTAATAGAATTATCAATATTAATTAATGTATTATACTTAATAAGAAGTGTATGATGCACTTTAACAAATGAGTCACTTATATGATAAATTTTACTAACATTCATTATATTGTTAAATTCATTCAAAAAAAATGACAATTAATTTCCTAACAATATTATTATTATTCACATATTAGAATTTATCATAATAAATAAAATTATATATATAGAATAAAATAAATGTGGTGCAAACATTTAAATTCATTAGGACGTCTTGGAGGAATAAATAATGTATTTTGGGTGATATAGGTACTTTTTGACTTAAGCTTTGTTCTCAACTTCAAGTTTTCATTAATTAGTTGTTATTTTTCATAATCATCATGTTCTTTACTTTTGATAAGTTTTCTTGGTTTTCTTCTCTCCAATGTATAGGCTTATTAAATCTCTTAAAAATATTAACCCCAAAACTAACACCTCTAATACTTCTAACATGTTCTTCTATCTCTAATGTCATAAACAATATATCTTTGTGATCTTTGGGTTTAAATTCTCCAACTTTACCTTTCTTTCAAGTTCTTTCTACAAAATTGAAAAAAAGAATTAAACAATACAATATCATTGAATAAAACTTGTAATTATATAAAACAAGTTTTATTCATTGATATTGTGTGTTTAATTCTTTTTTCAATTTTGTAGAAGAATATGAAAGGTAGAGTTTGGGGAATTTAACCCATGGGTCACAAGGATATATTATCTATGACAATAGACATAGAAGAACATACTGGACGTATTAAAGGTGTTAGTTTTAGGGTTATCATTCTTAAGAGATTTAAAAAGCCTATACGTGAAAAAAAAAGCCAAGAAAATCAATCAAAAGTAACGAGCATGATGATTATGAAAAACAACAATTAATTAATGAAAACTTGAAGTTGAGAGTAGCAAAGGAAGCTCTTAAGTTAAAAAGTTTAGTTATCACCCAAGAGAGCACTTCATTTATTCCTCCAAAACTTGTAATAACTCCTTAGAAGTTTTCACCATATTAATTTTATTTATTATGATAAATTCTAACATGTTATTAATAAATTGTTGGGGAATTAATTGTTATTTAGCATTAGATGAATTGAATAATATTGTCCAAGTATATCATACACTTAGTAAGTGTAAAGCATGAGTTAGTAATGTTAAGTTTATTTAAGGTGAAGAATTTTTGTCAATTTTTATTAGAGATGAGTTGATGTATGTTGGACAAGCTAAAGGGTACATGATAGCTTGATCAAAAATATGGATAATCATTCCAAATAACTGATTAATACAAAAATACATCTATATGTTTATATTGTAAACATTATAATTATATATGATAATATATTATTACATGTACGTAGATATCTCAAAAGCACATCAAGAAAAAAAAGGTTGTTTCTCATGACATAGGAAATGAATCCATGATAAGTAATATTAGTGATAGAGAGCTAGCTTATTGAACGTATAATAGTGTATGCACGCACCAATATAATGGATTGTGAATCATTTAAAATCTCTGCAATAGAAGCATTGAGCATTGGGAAGCTATTGAATGTAAAGAATAAGGGTATTGTGCCATTATGTACCATTTGTTGTCTTTAAGCAACAATTATTGCTTTATACGAAGGTAATATTTATTTCAATATAGAATGTATTTTATAAGTTTTAATATTGATGGTCAAGTAATTATTTTATAGAATTAATACAAAATTTTATTTAATTACTTGACAAGAAATCAAAAATTACATTGTTTTGTGCATCATGGATTGATTTCAAATCGATGGAATCCTATTCTTGACGATCAAATCAATTGTCTCGTTGTATGAATGAGAGGGATTATAATGTTAACTGGGTATCAACTTATATATATATATATATATTTGATAATTATTGTTTATTTTTGTAGAAATCATTGGATGGTTGTTAAATGATTTGATTCACTTGAAAACTTTCCAAGATTTAGTCATGGGTAAATTCTTCATGTCATTAATTTGTATATTAATTTATAACTATTGTTCTCCTTGATAATTTTTGAATCTAGTGATTTAGTGTATTTACGTGTTAATATTATAATGCTTTCTTTAAATGGTACTTAGATATTCTATGTTCATTTAAGTAATTATAAAATATAATTATTTAAATATAAAATTTATTATAGTTAACTACTAATTAATATATATGTTTTTGTTAAATATATTTATAAATATCCTTGTTCAAAATAAAGGCATGGTGATTTTTTATTTTTTGTGATGAGATATACTAGGATACTTTATACCTATCAAAAAAGTATCCAATTAATAGTAAGTTATGAAACCCTTTAACATGAATTTTTTGATTTGTGCTCTAATATTTTAACTTTTTTTAAATTGAATCATTCTAATTATTATTAACTTTTTATAATCGGTAGAAAAGATAACATACAGAAGAATTTGATGTTTATATGAGAGAAATATATATATTTTTTTATAATATTCACACGTCGAATTAATCAATCAAGTTATTAAATATATTATACCTAATAACTAATCAGAAACATCATTTAATGTATTTAGATTTTTAAATTAAATATTTACATTTTGATTTATAATTATTAAGCTTAATTTATATATATATATAATATTTTGATATTTATTAATTATTAAATTAACTTTGTGTTTGTAATGAATTGTGGTGGTATTAATGATGTGTTTAAAATATATGTATTATGAAATTTGATATGTTTAGGGATAAAAAAATATTACAGAAAAATATGGTATTTGATATATGTAGGAAAATAATTTAGAGAAAATTAATTTTTTAAAAAATAATTTTAGATATACTTAAAAATACAAGAGAAATATATTAATAAATTTTTTAAGTATAATTATTAATTATAATTAAATGTTTACGGATATAGTTACAAAAAGTGTGTACAACCGTACTTAAAATGAGACTTTTAGATAGATAATTACAAGTACGGTTACATTCGAAAAAACAATTATACCTAAAGTGTTTTAGGTACAGTTTTCTTAAAGCCTTCTTCTTTGTAGTGATATACTCTTATCTTCGTAAATATTCAATAAACACAGCTCCTAAAAGTTATCTTTAGTTCAAGTTTGAAATGTGAAGTTTAAGATCTTCCCTACAAATTAGATTATTAATAATTATTTATTCGTGGCCTATGCCAGTTTTTTAAAGATCAAATATCAATTAATTTGGTTAAGAAATGCTTTAATAGTTCAATACTTCAAAAGCAATATATTAATAGTTCATTACTTCAAAAGCAATATAGATTTATTTTTTTATTTTTTTTATTTTTTGCTAAACAAAAGCAATATAAGATTATAGGAACTTTCATTTTCCTTTTCTGTTCAAAGTTTATTTATGCTTGGGTAAACCTTTTTATAGATAATTGAATGAGGGATTTTTTTTTAATTTATTACTTTAAAAATCTATAAATTTGGTACCTTTATTATAAAATTTCTTTCAATAAAAAATTTAGATTATTTTTTCAGCCAAACTCAAAAATTTATTAACATTAATTCATATGCCATATATTAAAAGAAATTTTTTTCAATTTGTAAAAAATAATTATAAATAAAAATCGATAGAAAATTATTGAAAAAATGAAAATTTAAAATGTTCATGTAAATAAATTACGTACAAAAATATTCAACATATATATAATACAATAATTTAAAATTTTAAAAATATTTTGTGATCAAATTGCTTTTACTATTATTCTTTGTCGAGTGCCTTTTATGCTTGTACAAATACTATAATCACCAATAATTAACATAATACAAGATATTTTCACGTGTCCACTGTGATTAAAAAAAAGTAAAACACTATTCATAGTATTAAAGATGTTAATAACATATGCGTATCTAATAAGAATGATATTGTTTTTTACTTGTATTTTTCTCGATACTACTGGTTCTACTGAAGTCAAAAATGTTATCTTCTCAATGAATTCTTTCAAATCACTTGGTCTTGATAGTCTTTATATTATTTTTTATAAATTTTATTGGGATATTGTTGGACCTAGTGCTATTCTTTCACTTTGGATTTTTTTAGAAGTGGTTATCTCAATCTCTCTCTCAATAAGACTTGCATCACTCTTATTTCCTAATAAGTGGATGTCTAAAAATGTTTTAATTTCTTTATTTATACAATTAAATTGAAAAAAATGGGTGGTATTCTTGGCATCAAATTAGATATGTAAAAAGCTTTTGATTTTATGGAATTGAATTTTATTAACTTCTTGGTTTTTCTAACATTTTATGCAAATTTATTCATGCTTGATGTCTCTTATTCCTTTCTTTTTAATGGTTTTTTCTTTGGAAATATCTCTCTTAAAGATGTTTATGACAAGGTGAATCTATATCCTCTTATTTGTATATTGTTGGTGCTGAGGTTTTTTTACTCTTTTTTTTAGCTAAAAATTTTAAGTCATAATAATATCAAAATTGTACGTTTTGCTCTTATTATTCTTCTCCTTTATCCTTATGATCTTATTTTTTTCCCGTGTAAATTTAACTAAAGTGAGCCTTATTTATCAAACCTTATAAAAATATTTTTCTTAATTTGGTCAAAAATTCAATCTTTATCAATCTTGTATCTTTTATTCTACCAATGTTTCTTATCATTTTAGATCCCAAATTCAAGTCATTAGGAGTATTCATGTAGCTATTGGTGGGGTTAAGTATTTTGGGTATAACTTATTTACCACAGATAAAAAAGTAGAGAATTTTAAAAAATTATTCATTCTTTTATTTTAAAAACTAAGATTTCGAGATCCAATCTCCTTTCTAAAGTTGAAAAAATGATTTATATTAAATCTATTTTTCTTTCCTTACCTTCTTACATGATGGGTATTTTCAAATTTTTTAAAATGATTCGCGAAAAAATATGATTTTTAATTAAAAAAAATCAAGAATCTAATTCTAATATAACTTAAAAATTCAGGTTAATTTTGAATCCAAAAATTAATTTTTCAATTAGTTTTTATTAAATTTAAAGATATTAATACTAATCTTCTTTGCAAACTTGGTTAACAATTATTGAATAATGATAAAAGAATTAGGGTTCAGTTGTTATAACATAAATATGATCATTCAAAAGATTTCTTTGATAATGAAACTAAATTTTTTGATTCCTAGACCTAAAAAGGTATTTGTTATTCAATAAATATTCTTAAAATTTATGTTTGTATCAAAATTGAAGACAATAAATTTATTGATATATGGAAAGATTCGTGAATACTTAGTCAAATGATTTTAAATGGTCCCATCCTATTTTACTCCTTGATCAATTACATTGGTGTTCCTTCAAAATTCAAAACTTCTCAATAGTCATGATAATGATTGAAATTATGAACTTATTCATCATATCTAGAGAAATATTATGTGTTCTCACATTTTCAAAATCCCTTTCTTATTCTTGACACACATGATTTGTGGTTTTGAACTCACAATACCAAAATTTCTTTTAACACTAAATCTACTTATAAATCGTGTATCTACTTAAGAGTCCCTACCAATCATTCCACCATTTGGAAAGCCTTCTGAAAACTAAAAATTCATGAAAAAATAAAAAATAAATTACTTAGAGACTTATTTCTAACTATTTACCTACCAGTGGTAACCTCTCATCCATATTCAATCTACTTGGTATTTTCTATCCCATTTGCCTTGATTTCATTAAAACTATCGATCATCTCTTTATTTCCTACTACTTTATCCATTCACTCTGGGCTAATTGGTCTTGTATTTTTAAATTGTCCACCTTGATAGCTCTTGATCTCCATTTCTTTCTTCTCATCATTTTCAAAACCAACAGCCCTTTTGTTCCTACTACACTCACTCATATTGAATTTCTCTTATTTATCATTTTTTCTTTTGATAAAATTTAGAAGGCTAAAAATAATTTACTTTTGACTCTATTGTTCCAAACTTTCCTCAATTAATTTAGATATTAGAAGAAAGATTCATAGAATTTTAAAATATCTATTCACTCAATCTCAAACTCAACACTGCCAAAGAACCAAATCTTGAACCTAATCCTTCACCTCCACCATCTTCTTCTTGGTTTATTCCCCTTATAGGTTCTGTTAAAATTACTTTTGATACTGCTTGTTATAATTCTAATCTTACTGATAGTATTATTCTCATAGATTGAAAATTTCAAGTTAAAGGCTATTGGAGTAAATGTCAAGTTGGACATTCTCTTGAAATTGAAGAAGCTTTTTTGCCTTCCTATTTTCAATGCAAGAAATTGTGAACAACAATTACAGATTTGTTTATTTAAGAGATAATAAGACTGCCTTGGAAGCTCATGGTTATATCACTCAAGTTAGATCTTTATTAAGTTACTTCAACATGATTATTGCTTCCTGATTACCAAAAAATTTAAATACTACTATTCACTTTTTAGCTAATTGAGCACCTCGATAGCTTATGTAATGATTTCAAGTTTTAATTAATACTTACTATTTTAGAGTAAAAAAAGAAAAAGAAAGTAAGTGATTATCACTTCATCAAAGTAAGCAATAGAAATTAGCACAACCACGCAAATGTAAAACTTATTTTTGAGAGCTGAATATTGATTCATTAAATAACTATATATTTGAAAATATAACATGAGACGATCATTTTAAGGTGATTTCATTTTTGAGTGCTTATTATTTTTGAATACATGTTTGTACATGTATTTAAAAGCATAAAAATTACGGAGCTCCAATCGGATTGGACAACTATCATAAATCTTATTATGTCTTCAAGAAAATTTTAGACCATAGGAGCTCCAACCGGATATGGAAAACTATAATAAATCTTATTATGTCTTCAAGAAAATATTAGATCATAGGTCTTCATATGTGTTTAAATGAATATTTAGTCAAATATACGTGCATTCACTACTACAAAAAGTGATATTTAAGTCGATATGTAAAGTCATTTTTTAAAAAAATCAACTTATAATAAATTTAAAATCGTTTTAATGTAGAACCGACGTTATTCACGTAAAACGTAGTGTCGATTGACGTGTCGAACCGACGCTCCACGTGGACGTAACGTCGGTTGACACTTGGAATCGACGCTACATCCACGTGCAGCGTCAGTTCGACACGTCAACTAATGCTACACACGTGAATAAAATTCTTTTCTCTTCTTTCTTCCACAGACAGAAACTATTCTAAGTGCTACATAACTCTCAAAAACCTAAAACCTCATCTACTCTTTCTCATTTTTCAGCCACTTACGACTACCAATTCCAACGCCGGTTAGTAAGTTTTCTTCCTCTCTAACTAATCTTTTAGATCCCTTATTTTTTGAGTAAAATACTCCAAATTTTTATATCCATTTCTCACTTACATAATACCGTTTTTTCTTCATTTTCTTCATTTTTTTCATTTGTCACTTCATTTACTCTTGTAAGTATTTCTATTAATCTTACGCACTTATTTATTCATATTTTTTATGTTATTATGTATTACTATTTGTGTATATAATTTTTGTATTATATATGTAGGTTTGTATTATAACACCATGATAATTTTCTACTATTAATTAATATTTTATTTTTAATTATTTTTATTATTTAAACTATTTGTTAAACAGATTTTTTTTCTGTTATTATTTAATGATCGAATACAGGTTTTAATTTGAGTATAATAAAAAATGAGTAAATTTTGTAAAAAAAAAATTAAGTCGATTCACCGCGTGAACCGATTTTAATAACTCTTTTTATAATAGTGATTGGAAATTTACCTTATTATAAATTCTATTTTAATTTTTATATAATTAAAATTATATCATGTGGTAAATAATAACAAATAATTATAATATTTTTATTAATGCTTGATTATTTATAAATTATCAAGCATTTATAAACATAGCTATTAAAATTTTTTAAAAATTTATTAACCTCGGAGGAAGATAAATTATTTTGTACATTATTCTTATTTGTTAGATGTGCCTACGACGAGATACTATTAGTAGCTTAATAAAAATTGAGCTCCTCTCAAAATAAAATACTTTTTTACAACCAATTATTTTCTTATTTGAATCAATTTTCAAAGTCTTTGAGCAATTAATAGCATCATATATCAAGCATAATTCTTTAAACTCCCAATCAATTTTTCCTCTAATTGTAACAATCTTTGCAAGGAGTGATGTTCCTATGAAACTAAGAAAAACATAAAAACGAACCAAAGGGTTTAGTTTAAAAAGAAAAATCATAAATCATTTTTGTTTTTGTTGAAGCAAAATCATAAGTCAATTGAAAGCTTTAAAACAAATCCAAGCGAAAAATCTCAACTACAATAAATAAATAAATAATCATAAAATTCCAAAATAAGATAATCAACAAATTAATAAATAGATACCAAGGCATTATAGCAAATAATAATAATTGTCTTGCCTGTTTTTCCCCACCTTGTATTATAATGTTGTATCCTACATAGCAAACCTCATATCTTAGAAGAAACTAAGAGTGTTTTTACTAACATTAAAAGATAAAAAAATCAAGAGAGAGTCAGTCTTAATCTTAAGTTTACTCTCTAAAAATATGGTAGAAAGAGAATAAAGACCTATAAATTTGAATAAACTTAAATATAAGGATGAAAATATCGACTATATATCTCGTCGATATTTTTAATCAATGTTTAAGTTTAATATGTATTAATATCAATACACAATAATTGTGATATAATTTTTTCTTCTAATTGTAATAATCATTATCAAAGAAATTTCATAAAATATAATTTTTTTTATTAACATATAGTGGTTAGCTTTTTTAGTTTATATTTTTATTGGCCATAAATATGTAAATATCTTTGTAATGTTTGCATTTTATTTCTTTCACGTTAAAACAATATTTTATTTTAGATTTTAGATTTTATTTTATTTTATATTATTACATGTTTAATCTTCGTATTTTTTATATTTTAAAATAAATATAACTATAAATATAATTTTTACTCGTGAAACATACTAGAATAACTAACAATAAATTTCATTTTGAGTATCTATTTAGTTTTGAGTGCGAATGGACTATATATCAAAAATGAAAGGTAGTGAACAAATGGTCAAAACCAAAACTGCTCTATTTATTTATGAATTTTGTTATTTTTATAACAGAAAACACTAATATAAGAGCAATTTAAAATTTTTTTCTCACAATTTAATATATAATATTCCAATAAATAAAAATATTGTTATAACATTAAAAAAAATTACTCTAAAAATAATTAATAGGATCATTATTTACTGTGACAATCTAAAGAAGTTTCCTAATATATTTTTCAAAGTAAAACAAGCATGAAAGATAGGCTTAGCAACTTTGGCGATAGATAATCATGGGATCAATGACATATTAAGTTTTTAGTGTAATTAATTGATTATGAATTACAAATGAAAGGTAGTGAACAAAAGTATCAAAAAAGAAAATTGCTTTATTTATTTATTACGGTTGGTATTTTCAAAACAGAAAATACTTATAAATTTCCTCACAATTTAATATTATAGTGTTTTTATAAAAATATTGTTATGTCATTGCAAAAATTACTCTCGCTAGAAATGAAATAATGTTATCATTATTTATTGTGACAACCTAAAGATGTTTCCTATAAATTGTTTTTTTTTTTTTTGTTGTCAAAGTGAAACAAACCTGAGAGAGAGAGAGAGAGAGAGGCCTGCAAGCATTGTCAAATTGTAAATTGAGTATAATATTTACATTATAATCCAATTTTCTTTCTTATTTTTATGTGTTGAGCTGACTTTATAATGGTAATCTATTGAAAAAGTCAATTCAAATGGTGGCTAAGTAAAATAATCAGATTAGTCATATATAGACTGCAGATAATATCCTATGTGCTCCAAGTTGGATAATTTTCTCAAGTTTATGCACCCAATTGATGGATCAGGATATACCCAAAAATAAAGCCAAATATATCTTCTAGATGTACGTAGCATTTTTCGTATAAATCTTAAAAACTGATGCAGCATATATAGCTGCACACGTTTTTGTTTTCATCTTCTTAATTGAGTTTCAATGAAGAACGTCACATAATAGCAGGTTTGGACAGCAACGTACAGTATCTGGGTTACGTATTAGTACATGTAGAACATGTCAAAATGGGAAACTTGCATGGATTTTTATTACAATTGCTTCTTTGCTACATCTGCCATTAAAAAATAAATTATACAATTTATAAATATTCGTGGATATATATGATTCAATAGAAGGATTTATGTTTACAAACTAATAAAAAATTAACACATAGATATGATTTATACTCCATTAAAAAAATTTATTTCCCACGAAAGTTACGATATGATCATGGTATTAATTAACTTGAAAAAATAAATTTTATTATTTTATTATATTAATTATATTATATTATAGAATAAATAGAATTAGTCGACAAAGCCTACTATTTTGGAACAATTTTCAGCAGATTTAATTTTTTTTTATCTATCTAGGGTACGAACCGTTTTGAATAAAAGTTTGTAGTACCATCAACGACCACAAGACATCATATATATTAATTATGAGAAAAAATAAAAAAATATATTATCCAAATGATGAGACATTATAATTTACATTGGTCAAAGTCAAAGAAAGCAACCTTATGACATTCTTCTAAATCTGAAGTTTGAGAGCTGGCATTAGGCAGCCTCATTTGAAGTTTGTCAGCACTTGACCAGCGTCACCAATGAGCAAAAGCAGAGCCTCCACAAACTCTATATAAACACAAACTCACTATCATCTCATAAACTCACCACTTGATCTTTCTAAAGCTTTACAAAATGGCAAACTCTACTCAATATTTTCTCTCCATTGCTCTATTATTTATACTTCTCACAACACCCTCATTAGCCCAACAGTCCTTTCGTCCCAAAGCCCTTGTTCTTCCAGTCACAAAAGACTCTGCTTCTCTCCAATACATAACCCGTATTAGCCAAAGAACCCCTCTAGTTCCTACTAAATTAGTTGTTGACCTTGGTGGCCAATTCTTGTGGGTAGATTGTGAACAAAACTATGTCTCCTCAACATACCGCCCAGCTCGCTGTAGGTCAGCTCAGTGCTCCTTAGCTAAAGCCAATGGCTGTGGTGATTGCTTCTCAGCACAAAAACCAGGCTGCAACAATAACACTTGTGGTCTTTTTCCCGATAACACTATCACCGGCACAGCTACCGGCGGTGAGCTAGCTGAAGATGTCATCTCAGTCCAATCCACAGATGGTTCGAACCCGGGTCAGAATGTCACTGTCTCAAGGTTCCTCTTTTCTTGTGCACCATCCTTCTTGTTGAATGGTCTTGCTAATGGAGTTTCAGGAATGGCTGGACTTGGCAAAACTAGAATTGCTTTTCCTTCACAGTTTGCTTCAGCTTTTAGCTTCCACAGGAAGTTTGCAATCTGCTTAACATCTCCAGCACCATCCACCGGTGTGATTTTCTTTGGTGATGGTCCTTATGTTCTGCTTCCAGGGCAAGATGTTTCTGATAATCTCGTTTATACCCCTCTTCTCACCAACCCAATTAGCACAGCCTCAGCTTTCTCACAAGGAGAGCCTTCATCTGAGTACTTCATTGGGGTCAAATCTATCACAGTAAGTGATCAAACAGTGTCATTAAACACAACATTACTTTCATTTGATAGTAATGGTATTGGAGGGACTAAGATTAGTACTGTGAAACCCTACACGGTTTTGGAGTCTTCTATCTTCAAGGCAATTTCAGAAGCATTTGTTAAGGAGGCTGCTACTAGGAATATGACTAGGGTGGCTTCAGTGGCTCCTTTTGATTTGTGTTTTAGCAGTGAGAATATTTTGAGTACTCGTCTTGGACCTTCTGTGCCAACCATTGGTCTTGTTTTGCAGAATCAGAACACAGTTTGGAGGTTTTTTGGAGCAAATTCGATGGTATATGTTAGTGACAATGTGTTGTGTCTTGGGTTTGTTAATGGTGGTGAGAATACAAGGACTTCCATTGTTATTGGAGGCCATCAATTGGAAGACAATCTTTTGCAGTTTGATTTGGCTACTTCAAGGTTGGGCTTCAGCTCCTCTCTGCTGGGTAGACGAACTACTTGCGCCAATTTCAACTTCACCTCCAATGCTTAGAGAGATTAGTACTCTATGTTAAAATTTTCTTCTTTCATTATTTGGCATTTTTATGTGTTTTAAGTCTCATATATAATAATCATTTAAGGTGTTAATAACTCAACATTATGGCTTCAAAGTCTCAAACATATAGGGTTTGTGGATTTACAATGATATTTGTAATCATTAATTTAAAGATATTGCAATTTATACAATAAAAAGCTACATAGCGATCTTAATAGAATCATTTTAAGTGATTTTTAGTTCAGTTTGATTTGAGTATT
The DNA here is from genome assembly GCA_030763125.1 of Hippophae gyantsensis. NCBI lineage: Eukaryota > Viridiplantae > Streptophyta > Magnoliopsida > Rosales > Elaeagnaceae > Hippophae > Hippophae gyantsensis. The sequence goes on from CM061032.1 coordinate 8,132,112, forward strand.
ATTTACAAGTCAGTGATTTTTCGTTGATTTTTTTAAATATGATTTTAGTTTGTAAAAACATAAAAATACTTAAAAAATAAATTAAAAAATGGATAATATCCGATCTAATCGGACTCAAATTAGTATTAAAAATAACAGGGCATGCATTAAAGTGTTTTGGATCGAATTGGTCCATCCCGAATCAACCCAATCGGGATTGGTATACCCACAGGATACTAACTCGTAAGATCAAACTGTCATCCCTAGTTCTGAATGAGAGAGTTTGCAATTTTGAAAGAAAAAGTACACTGATCTACCTTCTATTTTAATGAACATAAGTTTTTATCCTCAAAAGTATTACATGTAATTCAATAAAAATCTAAAATATCCTTTAAAATTAATAATCATACATATTTATTCTTAAAAAATATTAACATGTCATTTTATTAATTATAATTAATTATTACATTAGGTGTCATGCTTCTATTTGTTTTATATTATATTTAAAATAAATAAATTAATATTAAAATAATTTACTTATTGTAACAAACTAATTGATATTCATCAAAATATTGAAATCTTCCTATATTCCTAGCTTCTTCTTTTTCTTTTCCTTTTTATTCTTTTCTTCCTAGGGTATCATGCTTTCTTTTTGGGAGCGTTTTAGAGACCAATATGATAATCAATGAATCTAATCAATTATCTTAATCATAAAATAATTTAATTTAATAATATAAATTATATCATAATTTAAAATTAATTAATAATTTTTAAAATTAAAAAAAAATCAAATATTCATCATCATATTTAAATATATATGATTAGTTAGATTTATTGATTAAAATCATTGATATTAATCCTTTATTTTTATATTATAATTAAAATAAATTAAATTAATCATAAATTTTTTTATTTGTCCTAACAAATCAATTGATCTTCATGAAAATAATGAAATCTTTTGATATTCTTTAAACTTTTGAATTTCTAACATCTTTAACTTAAATGTTATTAATTAATTGTGAATATAAGAATGCAAATTTTATTTTTTTTGTATATATCTTCTAAAAAAAATGTTTTTGTATATTTGTTTTCACCTTTTTACCTTTCTTATACGTTTTCTGAAAGTGATACATTTGCAAATTATAAAAATTGATTTCATGAATTTAGAGAAGATTTTGTCCACCTAGAAGAAACCTCTTCACTTAATACGAATTCAATTTTTGTAAGGACGTCAAACATATGCACTAATATTTTTGCCTTTGTTTGATATATATTTTTTATAATACTATTGTATCTACCAATCATGATTTTATTTATATATTTGACTTTCTTTTTAGTTAATTAACATTTGTTAATTGGTTTTAAAAAATTAGTTTTTATGTGTTTTGTTTGACAATCTGATTTTGATATTGCATGATTTAGCATTCTATCTGATTGTTAAGACCTTATTCATTTTATTGTTTTGTCTCATATTTATATGGATGGTGTTATATTTGGTTGGATCTATATTTTACTATTTCTTTCGGTCAATGTTTTTGATTTTATTTAAAATTATTATTTTAATTAATTTTGTGTATTCATTTTTGAAGCCTTATGTACGTTTATATATTGTTCATAATCTTTTAACATATTTTTTTAATAGTGATTTGAACAAGTAAATTTATTATTCCCTCTATTTGTTATGATTATTTGAGATACATCTTTTATGATTATTAATTTATTTTTAAAAATATTATTTATTTATTTAATCATATATTATTATCAAGTCATGTACATGTTATGCATATGTGTAAAAAAAATTAAATAAAATAAAATTTTACATAAAATTAATATATTTTATAAATATGTATATCATTAAAGTATAATTTAAAAAATATGGATAAAATAGATATCTAAAATAAAATTATGTTATTATTAAAATAAATAACATCATTCATGTTATTATCTTTGTAGGAGTATAATAATATATAATTAAATAAATAAATAAATGAAAAAACTCAATAAATATAACATGTCGGTTCTAACTTTCGTACTAATCATGCATAAAAAAGTACGGCGAAGATTAAATTTTTAATTTTTAATCCATATTTTACTTTTTGGAAAATATATGCAATATTGGGTCGTTTACTTTCTTTCTTATTTATTTATTTAGTAATTAAATCTTTATTACTATTATTATTATTTGGGGTATAGTGAGCACTTGTTTCATACCCCCCAAAACAGTTTAAAGCTCCTCACGAGTAAGTTTTAGGTATAAAATTAAAAATACCTTTAAGTTTTAAAGTATTTTTAAAAATACTCATCAAATTTTAAAATATTAAAAAATATCTCTCAAACATAACAAAATTTAAATTTAATCTAAGTAAATAGTAACATTTTATAAATAAAAATAGAATAATAAATAATAAATAACCAAGAAGTAATAAAAAATTAAAGAATATTATAATTAAAAATACAAAATATGTTAGAATGTTTTTCACAAAAAATAGTAATTAATAAAAAAATATTTGAAAAAAATTAAAATTAAAACTAAAAAAAAGATGGATTTAAAGATTCATTATTTTCATCGTTAAGGAAATTACTCTCAAGTAAATTCATAATTTATTATGAAATAAATAATAAAGAGATGAGCATTAATATTACAGATGTAAAAAGAATATATAAAATGTCATTAATTGATAAAAAAAATTATAATGAATAAGCTATCAAAAATCCATCAAAAGGATAAAAAAAAATTGGATACCTTCGTTTAAAAAAATATAAATATTAATAAAAGCTCATTTTAGAAAAAGAATTGATACACTAATAAAACTAGTATTATTAGATAATAGAATAATAAATAAAAAATATACTTTGTTATGAATGATCCATGATAACTTAAGATATCAGAAACTAAAATTTATAGCACATCTTAGGTTTGTTATTAATATTCATGATAAAAACTTAAATTAAGTATTAAATTTAGCTTATGAATTTGAAAGATAAGATTTAATGAAAGAAGAAATTCATCTATTTTCAATACATTATATAGTAGATATTCATTAACAAATAGTCATAATAATTCAATATATGAAAAAAATGATATTAAAAATAAATAAATAAAACCTTTCAAGAATTTGGACAAATAGTAAAACCAAAAATACTAATGGACTTTAAAATATCATAGGAATGACACTTAGATATTGAGGAAAAACATATGATATTAGGAAGAATAAGTAATGTAGTTAAAAACAATAATATAGCAAGATTTACTTTGATAGATTATAAAAGAAAAATTTCTAACAAAGAAGAAGTTACAGAGCTAAAAGAAAAAGTTTAAATAATGAAAGCATTAGTAGATGATTCAATACTAGTAAGAAAAAGTTATAGAACTAAAAGTTCAAGTAATAAAAACATTAGTTCATGATGTCATATTAGCAAGAAAGTAATGTTTAAAGATAAATTAAAAAATATACAATTAAAAATAGATGGGGTTATAATAAATTACAATAAGATATATATATGAAATTTACAAAACTAAGAAAAAATGTATATAACAAACATAGAAATAATGATATTACAGGTCATAAATACGATCCTTAGAAGGATTAAAAATAGAACCACTTAGAATATCAGACACCCTAACACTTAGAAATGGGATAAGAAAAAGATATAATTCAAATTTAATGAAATATAGAAATTAATTAGAAAAACAATTCATGAATCTTGAAAATAAGGATATAGAAAAATTAATTAGTTTGTTAACACCAACTAATAAATAATTAGAAAAATATTATGATGAAAAGATTTGTACAAACAAAGAGGAAGATCATATGATAATAATCAACGAGACAAATTCTGAACTAAAAATCATGACCCAAAAAAGTCGTTTAAAATCAATTTCATTACCATTTACTTACCAAGAAGAAACATCTGACCCATATAGAGAATAAAGAAATAGACAAAGATCAGGAAAACATGATACTTTCAATAGAAGAAAACAACCACTAAAAATGGAATAAGGATTTCATTGGGTAAATAGAGATAGTATCCCACTAAAATTCAAGCTCCATGAAAATTATAGATATTATTTCTTAGATCTAAATTATATAATAAATAGAGAAAAATCCTTAGATGAATGGACTATGGTATGAGTGTATTCATACAAATATCTCAAATTACACAAACAAAACCTTCGATCAGTAAAGTATTAGTAGCTCATAAAATGAAAGAAAATGTTAAAGTTTGGTTTTCAAATTTAACAGATCAACAATCTTTATTGATACAAGTGAATACTCTCACAGGAAGAGAATATTTAGATATAATAGTAAATAAAATATGCAAGAAATTTATTGGAGAAGAAAAATAAAGTATTATCACTAAAGCCAGTAAAAATGAAATCAATGAAGTCGAATGACATTTAACAAATATAGAAATTTGTAATATGTGTTACATAGATTCTTTTATTTGTGAATATAAAATATATTACTACAAATTACCACCATCTATGCAAACAACTTATAAGGAAATATTTTTTCAAAACTACCTAAAACGTTACATAAGAACTTAATAGAAGACTGAAATCAAAGAAATAGGAAAACCTTACTAGATATCTTAGGAGGAAGAATAAGAAGACTTAAAAGTTGTATAATCATTAAATGCAAAGAAAGAAAGGAATATAAATAAATAGGAGAAAATAATAAATTCTGTTGTAATACAAGAGATTTTAAAATACTAAAAAAATATAAATGTAACATAAAATCTTACAAATAAAAATATAAAAAATACAAGACATATAAAGTGTATGAATTTAGAAAATAATATTTTCAAAAATATAAAATAAGATTTAATAGAAAAACTTATAGAAAAAGGTATTTTAGAATAAAAGGTATTAACTTCCTAAAAATAAAAATTATTACCTTTTAGGAAAAAAAAATGCAAATGTTGGATTTACAATGAATAAGGACATTATGCCAATGAGTTTTTTAACAACCTTTATGATAATAAAGAATTTAAAAACGAATTTCCACAAAAGAAAAAATCTTAGAATAAGTTTTTAAAATGGAATTAGAACAATTGAGAAATCAGATATAAATGATATTTATAGTATTTATACATTAGAGAAAACTGAGGAAAAAATAACCGACTCATAATATAGGTACTCTTCATTAAAAAATAAATGATTTATATAGTAGTACAAATCCAAAAAATATATATTAAGATATAACTAAAATTTAAAAGTTATGTCAGTTATCATTTATATGGATATATAAATACAAAATTTAGTATGTGTCTAACAAGTAAATATGTATTTTCAAAAGAATATAGGAAACATGCAGCAAAAGATTTAACTGCAATAATTACTAATAATACTACAATAAATGATTTCAAAGATATATAGATAACATCTTGAAAAAATTATAAAATATTTTATGTAATCCGAAAAAAGATTCATAAGTGGTTGTTAATGGAGTTGAAGTTACCAAATTCTGAGGAGTCGGTATCAATTTATGCCTAATTGCTCCACTTATAGTTCCTCTAACCATATTTTCTAAACGAACCAAGGCCAATCCGAGTTGATCTTGTAATAGATCCGCTACAGAACGAATACGTTTATTTTTCAAATGATTCATATCGTCAAGTGTACCATTCCAAATTTCATTCCAATCAAATGATCCGCTGCTGCCAAAATATCTCGCGGTAACAAAAATGTATTGTTCTGAGGTATAGATGATATTTTTATTATCAGTATTGATTTAAATAAAAATTATTTAGATATTATTAATATTTTACAAGAAGGGAGGAAGGAAGATATTATATTTTCAGAGAAGAAAACAGTCATTTCTTAACAAAAGATTAAGTATTTATGATTAAAAATCGAAAATAAAAACATAATATACATCCTTATATACTAAATAATATTCAATAATTGCCTAAAAAATTAAAGGACAAAGAAAAATTATAAAAAATTTCAAGATGTTTGATATATGTTGAAACATATATAAAGAAACTTGTAGAAATACGAACACTCTTATAAGGAAAATTTAAAAAATATCATATTTGGAAATAGATAGAACAAAATACTTTGTGTACGGATAAATTAAAAACACGAATAAAAAATTTACCAATTTTATACCATATAAGTCCATACGATAAAATGATAGTTTAAATATATGCTTCACATGAATATTGGAGATTAGTTTTGAAAGTAAAAGTAGATGACAAAGATGAATATCTTTGTAGATATACATGAGGATCTTTTTATGATCGAGAATTAAATTATCACAGTAATGGAAAAGAATATTTAGCTATTAAAAATATTATTAAAAATTTACAATATATCTCATAAGTTTCAGATTTATTGATAAAACTGATAACAAGAATTTTGGTTATTTCTTAAGAACTAACATTACAAGTGATTATAAACAAGCAAGATTAGTCAAATAGAAACAGTGGTTCAACCACTATAATTTTTCATGTCGAACACTTTCCAAAAAATAATAATAGTTTAGCATGTGCTCTTAATAGATAATTAGAAGTTTAACTATTTTTATGCTTAGGGGAATAAAACATTTTGATATCAATATTAAGATAAAAAAATGAGATAAAAATTATACAAGAACAACTTGAGCTTTTATACCTCGTGAAATCTCTTATAAAGACAGGAAATAATCAAAAAAAACATTATTGTTTAAAATAACTCTTAAAATCTAAAAACTCTAAAGAGGAATCTTCATAAAAACTTCAATCTAAAGAAAATAAAGCTTATAAAAAAAGAATTCAAAATGAAAATAAAGAACCTAACAGTTTCAAAGAGAATAAGCTTTATGAAATAAAAAAGCATAATTATGCTAAAGAAACAAAAAAAAAGAACAGAAAATGACTTATGTGGTCTATAATGACCGAAAACTAAGAATCTACAACAACTGGGTAGAAACAAGTAAATCTATTCTTGGGTTTAGTGGAGTAACTCATATAGCCTTCACCAATAGAATAAGAGTTGAAGGAAATTATGTTATTTAGAGAGTAAGGCATCAAGTATTATAAAGGAAAACATTCCCTAGAAATTCATTGGTCATTCAAGATGAAATCTTAGTAAACTACAATGATTTAGTTTCTACAACTTAGTAATAAAAGCTACCAAGAAATACATAGAAGATGTGATGCTCTATAGGAAAGGAATTCCCTATAGGGAGTAAATTCAACATTTTGGAAAGAGTTAATTCAATATTTGTTTACAAAGTTTTCCATGTAGAACTAATAGAAAACATATATCCAGAAATTAATTTAATTCAGAAATTAATTTAAGTGAATTAAATTATTTCTAAGAAATTTTCAAAAAAGAAATCAAGAACTTTAGGAAGAACATAAGAACAGGTGACAAGCCTATTTACCTTAGATTTTTTAGTTCACTAATAGATTGGAATGAGGAAAAATGTATCAATCCCTACCACTTCATCAAGTTAGGGATTTTCAACACAAGCAAAGAAATTCTCAAACTAAAGGCACTTCTATAAAAGAGATTCAACACAAATGAACTTTGTGTATTAAGAGATCCAATATTAGGTCAAATTTTCTATGAATTAAAAAAATGTTAATTCTACTAAGACCAAAGTAAACTACTCAATCAATAAAATCATCATTACTTTCCATGGTAATATGGCTCTCATAAAGAAGGATGGTGAAAAAATCATCAAATTTGAGACCAATTTTAACAACAACCTAGAAATTGGTCAAGAAAAAAGGTATTCTACTTTTATTCTAGAAAAGCCACTAAATTATTTTAGATATATTTATTGCATCAAGGATCAAGAAGACAAATATACGTCGTCATCAACGTCATCCAAAGAACTATCGACAAAAAATAACAAGGAAGAACAAAGAGAAAGAATTGTCGGTAAAAGATAACAAAGAAAAATAAAGATGTAATACTCATAATTTTCGTCCGCACCACATGCCAAGAAAAAGTAATTGATGAAATTAATAAACTAAAAAGTAGTAAAGTAGATTAATCATTAAAGTAAGAATAAAATAATAATTTTCATCATGTCGTGCTATAAAAAGAACTCTTATTTTCATTAGAGAACACACAGAAGAAAACAAAACACACAACCGCTAGCATAACAATCCCTTCTATCTAAAAATTTCAACCAATAATTATGTATTTAGTAATTATGAATGAATAAGAATCTATTCAAGGTTCTTAATTGACATTAAAATTATAATAATTATTATATTATGAATAAAATGGAGTACAATTACTCTTTTCAAATAACTCTAAATTGGACACTATCTATGTACAGATGTAAAAGGCTCATCATTATCAAGAGGATACTAAAGATTGAGCAAAGCTAAGGTATAATCGGTGTAACAAGAGAAGATGAATATAAGGAAAGACTATGATAAACCTATTAAATTCAAGTATAATAATTATAATTCTTAAGTCAATTAAAGATCTTGAATGTTTAAATATTTACTTATATTAATTTATAATATTGATAAACAAAAAAGATGAAGATAAAAATAACATAATTTTATGATAAGGAAATAAAAAAATTATCTTTGATAAATAACATATAGAAACTAACAATTAATATTAAATAACTAACCCTACATTTAGTATCAAAATCATAAATTTAAGGATATCAACACAATCTGTATGAAAAAGTTCACTATTAGATTTAGGATAATCAATGGTATTAATTATAAAATCTAAGATATTATAACATTTTTTTACAAATATCAAGAGTATAAATGAAGATATGTTAAACACATGCATGGCCATTTTAGAGAGTGTTGTAACATTGAACACTTTTTTTTTAAATCCATTGAGCTTAAAAATTTGAAACTTATTAAGGATGTACGATTAAAATGATAAATAAATCAAATTAAAAAATTGTATTATACCAGCCTAATTTATCACCCATTTTAGATCGGACTATTTTAGTGAATATATATCCAAAATAACCATTTTATTTTGGTATATTATAGCACCTATTGGATTCAATGGTAACAGCTTTATTTCCCATTACTGCTTTTTTTATTTCCAACCAAAACAAAATTATAAAAATAGAAATAGCATAAATTAATTTTGGAACCTTATGATAAATATTGTGTTTTTCTGATAATTATCATGTATATTTCTTTATTCTTTTCTGTTCTGATTTCTATACAACTGTTAACTATATGTATACAATGCAAACAAAAAATAAACAATAACCATAATTCCTGCACATCCATGTTTTATGGCTCCACTAATAATTGTCTGCTCCATGTTTTGCTCCACTGAGCATTGGTGTATGCCACTGTTGCAGCATGCACCACAACACACACCAACACTCTCCTCGAGTTGGCGATATGTCTCTTATGCCCTAACTTGTCAAGTGAGTTGTAAAAGTTCTTGCATACGCATTTTGTGAGTATATCACCAATTGATCTTCTCGATTTAACAAATGGAAGCTTAATAATCTTTCTTCAAGACTGCTTGATTTAGTTCTGATCCACTTCAACGTGCTTTGGATCATGTTGAACTGATTGTGAGAGATGGCAACGGCTTTTGTTATCACAAAATAAGTCTATTTGCAGTTAGGAGCAACACCAATCTCCGTTAGAAGTTTTTCAACCAAAGGAGCTCGTATATTCCTTTGACCATTCCTCTAAATTCAAATTTCCAAAGACTAGATAAGTAACTACCTTTTTGCTTCCTCCACGTAACAAGATTTCCCCCACAAACGTAAAGTACCCGTGAGATTTCCTATCCTTCATATTCCTCGCCCAATTTGAATCAGATATCCAAGGACTCCCAATTGACCATTCTTTGAAAACATAAGTCCTTTCCCAGTGAGGATTTTAAATAACGAAGTATTCGCGACGACCGCATCCATATGGTCTTCACTTGACAAAGGACCCGACTATTTCGACACCACACATACATAATGTCAGTTGAGTATGAGATAAATATATGAGTTTACCTACTAACCGTTGATATCTCTCGTTTATCTCACGGTACTTGGTCCACATATTCTCCGAGTTTATGATTTTGAACCATTGGAATATCGACCCATTACAATCTAGTAGTCCCCGCCTCTCGCTAGTAGGTCCGTAGTATATTTCCTTCTGGGAAAGACATATGCCTTGTTTTGATCTTGTTACCTCAATACCTAAGAAGTATTTGAGCCCTCCCAAATTCTTCATTTCAAACTCATTGTGAGCTTGTTTCCCTTGAAGCTGTAGAGATTTCTTCTTTATCATCCCCGTAATGATCATGTTCTACATAGACTATAAGGGTCGTTATCTTCCCTAATCGATATTTTTTAGGAAAGAGTATGATTAGAGTTGCTTTGTTGGAACCCATATTTCTTCATTGCCGAACTCAACCTACCAAACCATGCTCGAGGTGATTGCTTTAGTCCATACAATGCTCGTTGTAATCTACATGCGGTTTTTTCCCGATGTAACGATATCCTGGTGGGATATCCATGTAAATCTCTTCTTCAAGATCACCATGAAGGAAGGCATTTTTTACGTCAAGTTGGTGCAACGGCCAATCTAAATTTGCCGCAAAGAGATAACAAGACTCTAACTTTTTAGTTTAGCCATGGTGAGAAGGTTTCTTGATAATCTATCCCGTGTTTCTCAGAGATATCCTTTCGCTACAAGCCTCACCTTGTATCGATCAACTAACCCATCTTTATATTTAATGGAGAAAATCCACTTCATCCCACCATTTTCCTCCCTGAGGTAACTCGCTTAACACCCACATGGTTATTCTTCGCAATGCCTCAAATTCCTCTTTATAGCTTGAGCCCATTTTGGATCGTATAAGGCTTCTTCAATGCTACTTGGAATTTGACACGAGGAGAGTGTTTGTGCAAATGCCCTTATAGGTTCTCGATAACTCTTTGGTAGATACATAATTTGCTATTGGATACTGATTGTCGTTCTTCTCTTTCCTGAAGTATCGATTTGGTTTGCCTCGATTGTGTGCGAAAGGTAAAACATAACCAACAGATGTATCTATAGCATTAGTTTGTAAAGGTGTGATAGGATAGCTTACCTCAGAGTATTCTCAGCAGAGGATCACCGGTACTCAGTAGCTGAGAGTGGTACATCAACCACTTCATCTTCCTGGAGATTCAATTACTACTTCACTTTCTTGGAAGTTCAAGCTCTGGGTCTACTGGAATCTTGGTTCCTCCATATTATTGGCACGATCCGAGTATGTTGGACTAGTGTCTAATATGTCAATATCAAGCCAATTTCGTTCTTCACCATAACTCTTCTCCTAAAGAGTGTAATTGGATACCGGTGATGGGAAAAAACATTCGGATTCGAGGAAAGTGACATCCATGGTAATATAGGTTCTTTTAGCAATTGGATCATAGCATCGGTAACCCTTTTTTTGTACGCCATACCCCAAGAATACATATCGGACAGCACATGGATCCAACTTAGTTCGTTGATTTTTATGGAGGTGGACAAAAGCAACACATCCAAAAATTCGGGGTGGAAGCATCAAAATAGTAGGCAAAGGAAGATGATCAGATAGCACCTTTAATTGAGTCTGAAATTGTAAGGTTTTTATGGGCATACGATTCAGTAGATACACAGCTGTAGTAACCACATCATTCCAATATTTATTAGGCATATGTGCACTGATTAGTAAGGCCCGAGCCGTTTCCAAAATATGCCGATTCTTCCTCTCCGGTCTCCATTTCCTTCATGTGGCTCAGGAACACGAGGTTTCATGGAGAATACCATGGGTGTTCAAGTATGTCTGAAATTGTTGATTAACATACTCCCCTCCATTATCAGACCTAAGTATCTTAATTTTTTCAGAAAATTATGTCTGAACCATGGTGTGAAACAGGTGAAATGTATAAAATACTTCATCTTTATGTTTGAGAAGGTAAAGCCATATCATTCGTGTACAATCATCAACAAAAATAACAAACCAACGATGACCCGATGACGTAATGACCGGGGAAGGTCCCCAAACATCAGAATGTACCAAAGCAAAAGGAGTCAAACTTTATTCATGCTCATGTGGGTACGACGCCCTGTGACTTTTTGTTACAGATACAAGTATCACATTTGAAATCCGAATGTGTGATATTTGGAAAATAAACCGGGAGTAGGTGCTTTAAATACCCGAATGATGGATGCCCAAATCTACGATGACATAGCCAAATCTCGCTGTTTCCTTGTTAGCCAAGAGTTTTGCATGTGATTGGCTTTCCCGAACCGAGGTCATCCACATAATATAGTCCTCCTCTCCCTAGTACCACGCCCAACGATCTCCTCGCGAGAATATCCCGTAGAAGATAAAAAGTAGAATACATCAATACTACACGGCTAAGAGGTCACCGTTCGGGCCCTATAATCGGATAAGTGACTCATTGGCATTGTGCAACACGGCTCGTCTCGTCAAGTTGTATTGGAGAGATCTTTTGGGTCGAATGTCATGTGATCTGTAGCTCCAGAGTCCAAAATCCAATCCTCATTATCATTACGAGTAGAGATGTGAAATGCTTTACTTGAAATACCTGGATCCTGGGATGATTCGGCCTGATGAGTAAGGGATAGTGAGGCATTATTGGTAGCCACAGCAGCTCGCCCAGTGGTGTCCCGTTTCTTCCTTGCTAAGATCATTCCACTATTCTCGATACCCGTGGAGTTTGAAGCTTTTCACGGGTGTGTTTAGAGTTTCCATGATAGCCACATTTCATGTCAAGAGATGGTGGATTTCACTGTGAATTTCTTGCTACCCAAAGAGGTCCACGTTTTTGGTGGCATCGACATGGTGTCCTTTCGACCCCTTTAAAAGCCATAAGCTGGTGTCGTAGGAATGGTTTGATTTGAAGCACATCACTTGAAGTTTTGTCGAGTCTCATCAAGTCCATCAAGAAAGGTATACACTGATCTTCTTTGACGATGGAGTTGTATCTTTGTATGTCATTCACACACCGCATTGGATTAGGACGACGGAAATCAATTTCTCGCCACAACCTCAAGGTCGTTGTAGTATTTTCAATAGATCCACCCGCCTCTTCATACGAGTAACTCGACGGCGAAGATCATATACTGAGACGATTCGTCTCCATCATGTAGTGGTAGCAGAGTCCCAAACTTGTTTCGCGATTAGGGAATCGAATAAAATTTGCAATCAAGGAGTGGTCCATGGAATTGATCAACCATCCTTTCACAATGGCATTTTCAACATGTCATCTCCAAGGAGGGCTCGGTTTCAACAAAGTTGAGGAAATTCCCCATTAATATATCCCATTGTCTTTGCCGTAGATATACATCTCCACTACCCGGGACCACAAGGCATAGTTGGATCCTCCCAACTTGATACTAACGTGGGGCCGACGCTCAATGGAGTTGTGAGACGGTCCGAGCTCTAGTTAGAACTTCCGTCATTTTCGTCGTCAAATCTTCCAATATGAAATTGGTGGTTAAATCTCTAGATTCCGCCATGAAATCTAAAAAAAAATTTCTTCCGTTTTTCCTTTTTTTTTTTTTTTACACTTCGTTCGTACACTATATAAAGAAAAAATACGTAACCCTAAAAAAAATTTTACAAATTAGCGCAGCTTTTTCTGTGCGTTTCTAACCCTAAACCAGTTCCAAGATTCACAAGAACTTCTTCTCAAATTTCCAAGATTCGCGGCTTCTTCTCGCCTAGATTCACGCAGCCTTCTTCTCCGTTCCTCAGCCAACTTCTTCTTGGTTCCTCAGTGCAGCTTCTTCTTCTACGTGGTTTTACAGCAACTCTTCCTTCATGCAACCTCTGTGCTTCTTCTCAGCTAGATTCACGCAGCTTCTTCTACGTTCCTCAGCCAACTTCTTTCAGTTCCTCGCAGCTTCTTCTTCTCAAGTTTCCCACTCGCATCTTCTTCTTCTCGCGTGGTTTCACAACAACTTTTCCTTCACGCACTGTGCGCTCCATCTCGCTCCAAGCTTGTCCGAGCTAAGAACAGAGATAGTTTACCCACAATCAGATAGACCTACCACTACACGCATGTAGACAAACCACAAATTATATGTTCTTGTTTTCAAGTTTCACAGAGTCGAAGCAACCGCGCGCTTGCCCACGGCCACGTAGGCTCGCGAACAATCAGACTCAACAGCAATTCCTTCTCGTTGTGTTCTCGTTTTTTCTAAAAGAAATCGATGGTGGAAAGTGTCGCAGCTGACGTAAATGGCCACTCTAGAAATCAAAATGGCCACCCCGTAAAATGTATTCAGGAGATCACAACCACACCAAGAAAATGTAAATCGGACCACAATCAAGAAACACAGAAATCAGCAACCACAATCAACAAAAACAGAAATCACCGGCCACAATCAGAATCAGAATCAGAAATCAGTAGGTAATTTCATTAATCAGTAGGTAATTCCATTAATCAACAATAACTTGCTCTGATACCATGATAAATATTGTGTTTCTCTGATAATTATCATGTATATTTCCTTATTCTTTTCTGTTCTGATTTCTATACAAGTGTTAACTATGTATACAATGCAAACAAAAAATAAACAATAACCATAATTCCTGCACATCCATGTTTTATGGCTCCACTAATAATTGTCTGCTCCATGTTTTGCTCCACTGAGCATTGGTGTATGCCACTGTTGCAGCATGCACCACAACACACACCAACACCTTACACCTCTTTGATGTATATATGAAAACTACGCCCAAATTCATGTTATATTGAAACAATTAATTTATTTAGACCTTATCAATTTATTAAACGGTTTAGATTGAATTGGATGTAACTGTTCTGATTTTACTAATCCTGTCCGGCTCAATCCAATGTGGTAAGCCTAAACAATTCAGTCTAATTTTTGATAATTTTTGGAAAAAAATGGACTAGATCAGACTGTGTCCACTAGGTCCACCCTTACAACAATCAACTCTTCATTGGTTGATTGGCTTGATAAACTAAAACACTACCTTCCCAGATCTAAATGTCAATGAAATATTATTACAGAATAAATAGAGGATTATAATTAATTTACAGAAGAGTTCATAAATTCACAATAGGTGAATTTATTTAGTACTAATACTAATTGATAATCATTGACTCTTTGCCCTAGAAATCACCAGATTCCCTCCTTGGACATTTTCAGGAAATGGGACAAGGTGATGCTTGGAATGTCAACAGAGTCTCCCCTCTTCTTCTTTATCCTGGTCACCTTTGGTGACTCTACATGCCCTGGCTGTGTCTCCGTCACAGATGCCAAATTGTAGAACTGTTCAAAACCAAAAGCAAATATACATTGTAACTTGTGCAGTGGTTCTTCTTCGTGTCTGCTAAAACTCAAAGTTCATGATCCTTGACATGTAATAGTGTTGCCTCTGGTTTAGTAAAAAGCTTTTCTTCAATCTTTTAGACTCAAAACAAGTATGATATGCACAGCAAAATGGAAAATAAGTTAAAAAGTAGAGGAAAAATGTCATAGGTTACTTTTGTTTTTATAAGATGTTATTTAGTCCTCTAAATTATAAACTCTACGTTTTAATAAAAAAGATATTATTTAATCATTCATTTTTACGACAAAAAAATTCTAATAATAAAATAATATTCAAAAGACTTTATTTAGCACAATTTTAATAAAAAAAATGATTAAATTTTGTAACAATTATAAAAAACCTAAATGATACTTTTTGTCCAAGCAAAAAGACTAATTTGACTCTTTACCCAAAATGTTATTACCTCACAGACACCATGCAGCAACAATCTATGAAAAGGGTCTTGAATCTGTAAGTCAAGAACATCGTCACCTCCACTATCTGTAATGAAAACTCTTATACACTCCTGGAAAAAGAAAAATAAAAGATTGTCTTGTCAAAAGAAAGGTTATGTTAGTTGTTTATTGACCAGTAGAAATATTTGTCCAGAAAGGATATAACTTATTGATACATAACCAGTTTGAGAAACAACTAATAAATAGAGCGGTCCAAGTACATATGAATTAGACATTCCTTTCCAAGTTACAGGGGATGATGTTTATTCCTGTATGAATAGTAAATCACATATGATTGATTCCCAAGCCAGCATACCTCATAGCCCTCGATAAGTTCCGATAGAAAACTACGACGAATTGCCTCCCTTGTTCGACCATCAATCCTACGCCAGGCATTCAAGACAGCCATCTTATCTGCATCAATTCTACCTTTCCTCTTTGCAGATGACTCCTTTATGGCACCAATAATATTAGCCTGACACAATGAAGTAAAGAAAAGAGTTGGAAGTAGTAAATGAATATATATCTAAATTGACACATTCAATCCAATGCATTACATTTTATGATTCACAACTAGTTAGGAGTGCACAAGTCAGTAATATACTTGAAATTCAACGATTACTGCATTATGAACAGTTCCATCAATTACAACAAGGTTATGCTAATGAAGTGATGATTTGTTATGTATGCAGCACTACTTGTGAGCTTATCAATTGTTTGTGTTAAATTAAGCTACAACTTCATGAACTGAAAATTATTCACAGATTCACGGGGAGAAACAAAATATTCCGCCATGGTTAAAGGAACAAAAGAAGCAAAATACCTCTTGGTCCATGTCTATGTTCCTAAATTTGTTCCATTCTCCAACATTAGCAATGGAAAATGGTGATGGCGGCGCATCGTCGCCTGTATCATGAAGTTCGGGTTAAGATTGATGTGCAGTGTCCACAGTATCTAATAACCAACCCTAAAGAGAACACCGCAATAAGATGGTTGAATTTTTTTTTTTTTCAATAATAGAAGATCTTTTCGTTTCTTTTCCATTCTTGTGCAATGGAAAATTTAAATAAGAACCCATTACCACAAGATTGTCCAAATATATATCTAGAGTCACTAACAAAATATTTGTTTCATATCATACTAGAAGGAAGGTAGTTTTAAATGTATCATTACCCCAGGGTGGTGGAGAAAACAGGCCTCTGATTTCTTCTGCTTTCAGAGGAGGAACAAGTTCCATTAATAGGCAATCATTCAACCGTCTGCGAGATCGTCGATTGCTAACCTGCCAAGTAGAAGCGTTATAAAAGTTAAAAGATGATAGGAATTATTTATTTTACTAATATATCTTAAGAGTTCTTTAATTCTATTTAATCCTAAACTCAATACACTATTAAATCATAATGAAACGGCCAGGAGCAGCTACCAATCACCATAAGAACAATAGCTCTACTTTGGTTTTATTAGGACAAAGACAAGCTTCCAAAAGAAAGGGAATTAGTTTAATAGGACTAGGAACAACAATAACCATTAAGAATACTACCTTTCCAGTCAAGCTCTCAAGAAACTCTATCTTCTTCTCAATTGACATTCCACGGGATTTTATACCTTCATCTGCCCAGAAGACTACAATTTTTCAGAATTTTCAAAAGAAAAGTAATAAACTTAATTTCCATTGCCCCACCTATGTTTAAGAATAACAAGAATAACAAAGAAGAAGAAGAGAGCTTAGAGAGTCAATGCAAATATCTGCAAAACTATGTTTAAGAAAATCATAGTCACATGTGACTAATGCAGTGTTTATATAGCAGCTGTGAGTAATAACCTCAACAAATCACACTTATACACATGGATTATTAGTTTAAAAGGAAATACAATAACTATATTATAATAACAAGTAAGAAGAGGAAATGGACAGCTATATGAGCTGCCTAATAACCCGAGTGAGGCAAAAACACCAGTTTGGTGTGTTTGGAAGCATGGTAACGTCTTGGTGAGAATATCAACTAATTGATCATCCGAGAAGACAAATTGAATGTCAAGTTTATTGCTCATAACTATGTCACGTAAAAAGTGATGATCAATTTTTATATGCTTAATGCGAGCTTGATATATAGGATTTTGAGCTCATGCCTTTGCCCTAAGGTTCACAACCAAAATTGGAAACATGAAGTTTCCTTAACAAGGATTGAATCCATAACATTTCAGAAGCTGTTGAAGACGAAGCTTTATATTCAAACTCAATAGAAGATCTTAAAACTACCTTATGCTTCCCTTATACTAAATTGTCACCCATGAAAACACAAAAAACACCAATTGAACGTCTATCATCTGGGGATGAGATCCAATCTACATAAATGTATGCATATATATCCAATGAGAGGATTTGGTAAAATGGAGACCAAGGTGTACAGAGCCTTTGAGATAAGATAATAGAGAGATAACATAATAGAAGTTTGGTTGCAATCTAGTAAAGAACACTAGATAGTGTTAAATTTGGGTCTAATTCCATCTCAAAACCCAGATTATGAGATGGAGGATTGTCCTCATTTATATATGTGTTTGATATTTCATGCTCAATCGATGTGGGATATTTTAACACTCCCCTCACATCGACAGTTCATCGATGGACGGTGGTGGGCTTACAGCTGTGTGCCACGGGGTGAGCTTGACTGCTTTGATACCATGTTAAATTTGGGCCTAACTCCATCTCAAAACTCAGGTTGTGAGATGGAGGATTGCCCTTGTTTATATGCGCAGTGTGGGCGCGATCCCTAGTCGATGTGGGACTTTAACACTCCCCCTCACATCAGCAAGGGTCTGTCCCCTTGAGACCGACATGGATGTTGAACTTATGTAACCCAAGTGGCGGAATGATCACTCACCAGTGGTGAAACAACTGCACCGACCGGGTAATCTTGCTTTGATACCATGTTAAATTTGGACCTAACTTCATCTCAAAAACTCAGGTTATGAGATGGAGGACTACTCTTGTTTATATGCGCAGCGTGAGTGCGATCCCCAGTCGATGTGGGACTTTAACAGATGGAGTCATGAACTAGCATATCTTGTTAACGGTAAATGAGACGTTTGGTCTAGTGATTGTGCAGTATTATAAAAGCTCTAATAATATTGTGATATTCAGAAGGATCAGGGAAAGAAAAAACATCTTGTTTTCTTAAGTGCTTGTTAGATGACACGAGAGTGTCATGGGGTGTAGCATCAAACAAGGATGTACGAGTGAGGAGAATGGAAATGAAGGTGATGAAGATGAGTAATTGACAAATAAAGAGGTATTATATTTTGATACCTGAAATCCCAAAGGAGACATCGAGTTTGAAGAACCAAGCTCAAGGTATCTATTTAAAGTCTATAAGATTTTTTTTAACTTATAAACCATGTACGAAATAGTTTGAAAGTCAATTAGTTGTTACATGTAAACATGTTCAATTAAATCACCGTTAAAAAAAGGTGTTATTAACATCAATAATTAAAAAAATAAAATTGTAGATGTACTTAACTAATTTTTTTAATATAAAATTATAGTTTATTTTTTTACTAAATTTATAACATATAATAATTATATTTCTTAAATTATTAAATTATTTTGATTCTAAAAATTAAAAAAACCATAATTTAAATTATAAATACAAGTTTAACATTTAAAAGAATTTATATAACCAAATGAAAAATTCAATAACATTAATAACGATTTTTTTTAACAAGTATTTTATTTTCTTTATAGATTATTCTAATTCATATAACCCCTTAATTATTAACTATTACATTTATTTATTATTATATTTAATGATGTTATTATTCATAAAAAAATGATTTTATTAAATAATTATATTAAGAGATTCTATAAAATATACAATTATTAATAAAATAATAAGAATAAATTATTATATATTAAAAATATCGATTATAATTATAATTAAGCTTTACATAAGTATGCGTTTTTTATTAAAAAATCAAAACTTATACTCTCGTAAATGAAACTTACATTCTAAACTTTTAATATATTCAAATGAATTTTATGTCATTCAATTACAATTCGTTGTCTAGTACTTATAGTTAATATTTAATAAACTAAAACATACATGATTTAAAACATTTTTTAAATTTGTCACTAATATTATGCCTAGAACATTCAAAAACAAACAAATGTTACAACTAGGTGTGAACATGTTTAATAAAAAATGATAAAAAATTGATTAAATTGATTGTGTTTGTACCGAATTAACTGAAACTCATTTCATCGTAGGAAATCGATCTGAGTTATTAATATAAAATTATAATTATATATAATTTATGTTTATTAATTAAATATAAAATTATAAAACTTGATAATTATGTATAATTTATGTTTATGTCGTCATGGTTTAGGTATGAGTAATTGAGTATGTGTTTAAATGTTGAATTATATTTATTGGTAACTTAATATATATTATAAATAAAACTTGTTATTTCATTATAGAGTTTTATAGGAAAATATAATATTAATAATTAGTAAAAAAAAATTATAAATAAAACCGACAGACCAACCAAACCAATGGTTCGGTTAATTCTAATATTTCCATCGATTTTGTGTTAAAAAATTCAATATCAATTCGATTTTTATTTCGTAATAAAACCAAATAGCAAATATCAATTCGGTTTTTATTTTGTGATAAAACCAACCAAAAATGATAATTTGAAAGATAGAGCGCGCGGTACCTTTATGTGAGAGAGACGATGAGAGGAAGAAATCTTCTTCTCTCTGTCGAACGTTGGAAGTTACCATGATTGATTGGATAAGGAACAGACCTGAATCTTTAGCTTCAAAATCTTATTTTCCTTGGTACGTGGGTTGATATCAAGGTGTCTGGCAAAATGAAAAAAGGAGAAGAATAAACCAATAACAGAGCTCCGCAGGACAAGAATGAGCCAAACACGTTCTTAAAAGAAGCGGTCCGAGAGGAATATACTTGTTATGTGATTCTAATTAACGAATAAAGACTTATCTTATGTAAATTGCAGTCCTTTTATTTCTTGCGGAACGCATGCGTGGCGTGTACGTGGTTCACACTTCTAAATATGAGGTTGCCTCGTTTAAGCATTTTGCATTTTTCTTTCCCGTAATTCAATTCTCTTGTGATTATGTAAGAATATGTACAATTTTGGAAGATTAAATAATTGATTTGTTTTTAAATGAAGTGATTACGTTGTATTAATAAAATATAAAATTAATGTAATTTTTTTAATTACTTGATTCTTTGGTCCCTTTACATTATTTCTAACGCTATGACTTCGTATATGCAGTGGCGCGTAATTAACCACAAACTGACCATTTAAAAAGAACAACAATGATTATTAGAATATTCCGTTTCTGTGCTGATAAAGATTCTTTATATATACTTCTTAAATTTTATATTAAAAAATTCAATCAACCATTTTAATTTAATCTATTTAATATTTAATATATGGTTTGATTTTATTAAAAGTATTATATTTATTATTATAAGTTTTAATTATATTATTTTATATAATTTTTTAAATTAATTCTATACGTTAATAAAACTTAAAATTTCTTGTATCATATCTTAGTATTTTGGTTTATTTTCCTACATTTTGACATGAATATGCATTCCGTTGAGATTTTTTTCCGTCTATTTAATTGGGTAGTCTTTACACTTACGTCAAGAAGACTTTGTTAACCATACAATCAGTGATTTCGTTTTTTATCCATATATATATATATATTTGTTAGAAATTCTAACCTAATTCTAACTAAAAGAATTTTTATAATTATAGGATTATTTATGACTTATAAACTGTAAATCAGCAGTTCTTCTGATTGACGCAGGATTTAAATTAAACCTAAAACTTCTCCTTCACAACAGGCAAAAATGAATGTCAGGAGAATCCAGAAGTAATCAAAAATCTATTTTGATATGATGTTAAAAATTTATAGGTTTAATTTTAAAGGAAAGAGCTCTCTTGATTAAAATATTATCACTTTAATAATATTATTTGAAATTTTATAAAATATGGACCTAATTAACCTAGAAGGTGAATATATTATTTTTATTTTTACCAATTTATAATTTATTAACCTAAACAAACCGGTCAGACATGCAATCGTGTGTAAGAGTAAAGTGCAGAAATAATAACATACGATATATTTAGGTGGAAACAACTTAGGTCATAACCATGACCTAAAAAGAAAATCATCGGTCCATCGAACCACCTAATTTTCCACTATGAAAATCAAATGTTCAAGTACAAACTCGGTCTTATGCTACCCTCTCTAAAATATTGTCTCAATGTACTTTACTTACGAGACACTACTCTGTTTTCACAGTTTTTAATGTTAGCGTGAGGGGTTTCCAAACCAACGTTTCAATAAGCTCCCCGCTAATCAGATCGTTCACAAATCAACTGCAACATGGGTTAGCACAAAAAACACATGTGTCTGTGTGTGTTTGATAACTGTATTTTATATAGTTATTTTCACCTATTTTATTAATTATAATTGCTAGATTCTCTCTATTTTTAGTTCATTTTAGTTTAATAAATTAGGATTTACTGTTTTTTCTAAATTTTAAGAAAATTAAATAAAATGTATCGAAAACGCTCTTAATGGTAAATTTTTGTCCAAAAATATAATTTCAAATAAAAGTATTATTAATTGCAATTTATGAAAGTTTAAAATATAATTTAAATTAAAATCGGGCTTAATTTTAATTATTAAAAGTTTAAAATTTAATTTAAATTACAAAAAGGGTTGTATTGCAATTAATCAAAAGTTTAAAATGTAATTTGAAATATATTTGTGGGTGAAAATATAATTAATAAAAATTAGTTTTCTTCGCAGGAAAGAAATTCCACGCGTCGCTATCACGCTTCATCGTGGACCGTCAGATCAACGCATCAACGGTTCAGATGCGCGCGTGCACTTCAACCCGACCAAGGAGAGTGGATGCAGGGAAATTCTCTATCGCGCGGCTCGGTGTCCGAGTGGGGCCCACCTGTCTCGCAGGCCGGCGTGCAGCGTGGGACCCACCGTCTGACGCCGCGCAGACCTGTCCCCCACCTTCGCGCGCGCCTTTTCCAGTGCGGTTGATCCACGTGAGCCCGGTTATTACGCAAACCAGAATCTGTCACGTGTTGCACTTAATATTTCAGCAAATCATATTCCAACACGTGTTAGCTTACAATGAGCGCGACCGTGCTGGATCAAGACCGTGTTGTAACCGTTGGCTCCCGTGCGACAATTCATCGTGCGCCGTTTCCCTTCAACGAATGAGATGCGGCCACGTGTCCCACTATTTGTTTCGGCGAATAAGAACGTGACACGTGGCGGCCGTGGAAGAGAATTAAACATGAACGCCAAGCGGCGTTCCACTCACTTTTTCGATCCCATTTTCGATACAATTTTTTGTCCCCCATGACGTTTAAATTATTATTTTCGCCACACTTTTTATCCCATGTATTTAAATTTAATATTTTATTGATGTATTTTTTGCTATAAATAGGAGATAGTTTTTTAGTTGTAAAAGAGTTTTTTTTTAGTAGAGTTTTAGTTTTAATTTTCGAAAGTTTTTAGAGTGTTTTAGTTTTCGGTTGTAATTTTGTAATTTTTGTGTGTTGGCCTCGGAACACGCGAAGCCATTTTGGCTTTTGTTGTGTTACATACAGTGTACAAATATTTTTCATATTGAGATGTTTTAATTTTATTTCTGCTTCTTCTTATTTTTCTGTAGTTGTTGTAATTTTTTATTTTAATTTTATGAAGTAATTTAATTTTTCTTGGGTTGCATTTGATCTAAATTTATGAAGCTTTGATTTTAATTATTTTTGATAGATTTATAAGACGTTCGATTTGTTCGTTCTATTTTGTTCTTAATGCTTTTTGATTATTTACGAATCTTATCAAAACGATCCGTGGCACATAAATAAACTTGAGAAAGGCATTTGTGTGTGTATTGCTCGTAAATAGAATGACATGTATGATGAAGGATAGAAATATACCCTAATTGTATGTGTGGCCATTTCAAAACTTAGAACTTAATGAATCTTATTAAATTTAATTCTCATAGAGATATAGTGAATTAATTTAACGAGATGTGTTTATACGGAGCTCGAAAGAGATGTATGAATAATAAAAAAAGAAGTTTTCGGTTGACAAATTAAATGTACTAAAAAATATAAATCAAAAGAAAATAACATGATTTTAGTGGATTAGTTTGGTGAAAAATTGCAATCCTAGATTTCTTTTATTTTCTTATTTTACTTTTTTATTAATCAACGATTGTTTTGGATAAAATCAGAGAGATACAATTTTAGTACTCGACAAAATATAGTAACAAATCCTCGTGGGATCGATCTTTACTTACTAATTATATTACTTGTGACCGTGTATACTTGCACGAGTTCGTGTGTTGAAAAATACACAACAGTGTTCTAGAACATATTTAATAATGAATAATCCTAACTAGATGATTCAAAATATATATATCATTTAAATTAAATCAACTAGTAAATTCTAGATCAAAAAGATTAAGCACAAATTTAATAAAAATAGTTTATTTGAAATTTAATCATCAAATCAAATAATTATGATCACACATAAAATTATTTAATTTAAACATGTAAAAATCTAATTAAGAAGAAGCTATAGAAAGATAAAATATATCAAATAAATTTATTAATAAATACCTCTTATACGATATCAATTTGATATTAACCCACTTGTTTAATCCTTTATATTAAAATTATATTTTTAAATTTTACTGTCGCTAGTGTCAATTCTCTTTCCTCGCCTCGTATCAATGAACTATATATGTAATGTTGAATGAATCTTAGATTCTCTGATCCAATAGGTAACCAAATGGCTTAACTTATATAAGACAAATAATGATATTATATAGCATGAATTAACATTGTTTTTTTTTCGTTAGTCTACTATAATCTCAAGATGAATTAATCAAGCTTTTTCTTTATCGACTGTCGATAAATTAATATTGTTTTTTTTTCGGCAGAACTTAGCAATTCGACAACTTCAATTGTTTTTTTTTCTTATAGCATACTTAACCCTAAACCTATGTGCATATATATATATATATATATATAACGATAACCTATTAGACCTACTAACATTAGGTTATTAATATTTTGGGTTTCATTATTTCAGGTTCATTCAAAAATTTAAAAAAATATATTTTTAAATCACATTTTAAAAATATTAAAACACATAAAAAAATTATTTAAGCACCAAAAATAATTTTATATTTAATGAACATGTATTATTAAATATATAAATACAATCTTATGTGTTGTAGTTATAAAAGATATACCTAAAGTATGATTATTTAAAACTTGAGTATTTGTTCGGTTTTTTTTATAGATTTAATAACATGCCTACAAACTATTTTACAAGTCAATATTTTGTCCACGAAAATAACCAATACTCATAGTCTTTACACTATTATTATACGTAGTAATTAAGTTAAACTTTAACGATTTTTATCAGGTGATTATTACAAACTTTCAACCATTTTTTAGTTCCTCGTTTATTAAAGACAGGTGATCATGTTATTCAGTGTTTGTCTTTAACTAAGTTATTTCTGGATGGCTAAAAATAAAAAACCATTTAATACTAATTTATGCTATTTTAAAAAATGATACTTGTCACATAGAGGAATCTTCTGTTCTAGTAAACATGGAAGAAAAAGGTAGCACCTAAAACGGTCCAATGCATTTGATGTCAAACAGATTTTGGTGGAGAAGATGAAGTCTGAATAAATAATGGTCGCTTTACTTTTTTTAAAATGTCATGGTAACCTTACAATTACGCTTTAAGGACTCTCCTTAAAATCTCTTTTAGGTGTAGTAAGAGTATTCCAAATGATCTAATGTGTCTGGAGAGGAGATGATCCAAACCAGAACATTATCATGGAAGAGGTGAATCAGAAATGACCCTCTCAGTGGACCTTGCCGGATGTAATTTCTGGAACATCTCAAAGTTAAGTACAATTTTTAGCTCAAGGTAAATGATAAGTATTATTTTTATATATATATTTAGATATCAATTTTTGTATATTTATATATATTTTATTATCATAATAAATTAAAATTATTTATTTTATATTTATTTAAAAAATATTAATTTTTTAAGATTTTTTTTTTTTTGAAAATTTTTACCAATTTTTTAAGATTAAGTGGATTAAGTCAGAAAAATACATAGATGCCCTCAGGAAACCAATAAAAATTAGAATATTCCGTGCACGCCTATTTAATTCTCTGACACGTGGTACACAACACTATTTTACTCCTAATTTGGTATCTTGACATATGGCGCCGTCTTTTAATTAATGCGATGTAGCGTGAGTTTCGGGTGCATTAATTCTAATTCTAAAATATTTAGGATATAGGGATATAATTTTTATAAAAACTAAAGATATTCTTATTTTCAATGAAAATTTAAAAAAAAATTATAAAAATTACGAAAGATTTATTAAATATATAATAAAATTTATAAAACTTCATAAAATATCAAAAAAATTAATTATTTATATTTTAAATTATTTATTTATTTAATACATATATTTTAATTATTTATAATATTTATATTAATTAATTAAAATATTACATAATAAAATATATATTACTTTTTGTAAAATATTAAAGAATAAGTGGTTAAAATATTTGAAATAATTAAGTAAACTACCTAATGGTATTAACTATTATAAATAAATAAATATTAAAAGTATGAAATATTTTTGATATTTTAACAATTTTTGTTAATATTTTAATAACATTTTAGCAAAAATATCTACAATATTTTAGTTAAAAAAATAAATTTTACTAATAATTTAACAATAAAAATATTTAAGTGATAATTTATCGACATTCTCGATAATTTAATCAAAATATATTGATATTACATTTTGATATCTAGATGTGCAAAATAACAATATTGTTTGCGACAATATCATTGAAAATTTGATCCTTGAAACTAACTCTTAAAAATCACAATTTTTTCGTATAAATACTTAAACAATATTTATAAAATATAATTAGTATTAGAATTGTACAAAAACTAAGTGAACAAATCATTATAAAATACATATTCAACACAATATTACAAAACTTTCAAGGATGATTCAAGAATAAGTGAAAATTAATATTTTGGTTCCTTTGGTTCCAATAATTTATCCAATTTAAATTCTTTTCTCTTTTTTATTATGAAATATTTAGTTATTGTTATAGATTTTATAAATTTATGTCTAGCTAACTATTCAATATAATTATGGATAATTCTAAATCTTAAACTATGGTTTAATTAATCATAATATCATAAATAATTTTAATTTTAATTATTGATTTTTGATATGTTTAATTCTATATTTAAATGTCATGACTATGCTTATTATGAATTAGTATGATAAATTAGTTTGTTACATAAATATGTTTATATCTAATCTAAGATATTAATACTTAATCGTTAATATTCTTATTTAAAGTGGTATTTTGTGATTAAATAAGATTAGTTATCATTTTTTAATATCTTAATGCAATGAATGAATTAAATATAGTAAGTGTAGTTCTAAGTTGTTCAAGATTTAGATAGATTAATAAATGAACATTTAATCAATTACGCGGTAATAAAAGATGAAATTCTTAAGTGGATCTAAATTTTTAAAGCTAAATTTAAGAGTTCAAAAATGTTTTTAAATTATAAAAATAATTTAGAACTTAAGAATTTCATTTACATTTATGACATGTTTAATAAAATTATAGATTAGTGGTGAAAATAGTCTTATAATCTTTCTATAACTTATTTTATTACTTTATGTTATTTTTTCAAAAATCTCACTTGTTAGTTTAATTAAATCACTAATAAACTAATTAGTAGTGAAATTGTCATAAATCGTGGTGAGTACAATAACCCCAATTCTTGAATTTATTTATCACTCATATAAGGTCATGTATACTTACATGTTCTAAATCATGTTAGGTTTTTAGTATCATTATCGTAGATTGACTTTACAATTTTGCCCTTAATTATAAGTTTATATTTTTATTATTTTTACTTTTAAACTTTTCTATTTTAATTTACAAATTCTTTTAAGTTTTAATTTTTAGTAAGATATTGAATGTAACAAAGACAATTCTACAACTTAAGATTACAAGGATCACTATTTCAAATGACTCAGAAATCGAATAAGAAAACATGTCAATTATTGATCCAACATTAAAAGAATTAGTTCTATCCAACTTGGAGTAATTGCCTATGTATAGTATATTTTAACTTAGAAGTAGGTTTTGAACTTATATTTTAACTTAGAAGTAGGTTTTGAACTTAAGTCTGGATTAATTTACTTGTTGCCTATTTCCCAAACTAAATAATTTCATATGTAGGAATAATTATACAGAGGTCACTTATTCTTTCGATCCAAATAAGCAGCTAGGACCTAGACGAGGAGAGTAAACACCAACCCATGGCATATTTTCGCAAGCTCTATTCCAACTCGACTAAGTAGACCTCACAATGTGAATTAAGTAGATAACACAACGAAAAACAAAACAAAAATTTGTGACAAACATACAAGTGATGGTGTAACACAGACTTTTATTTAAACTAGCAGCAACATATATAACATGGCAAACATCATATATCATGTGAATCAGGCATACATCCATGAGCAATAAAATATTTTCAATCACTTTAAGACCTCGTATATGAGAACATATTTGGTAAATAATGAACGTACCCTCACTGCATGTAATCATACATAACATAACATACCAAAAGAAAGAGTCTGACATATGGTACACAACCAAGGTGAGATATTGACTCCTTGGAAAATCACATCAAGTTCATATGGAGGTATATTAATTTAATACAACAAAAGAGTCTGAGACCCTATATGCAACCAGGATAAGAAGATACAAACTCTTGAAGCACTTGACCCCATAAAAATACTACAAAAGTACAAGAATATCATAAATGTAGTTTATTTTAATAGTTAGATAAATCAATCACATGTTGCACAAACAAAAAGTAAATACTTTTATTTTAATATTTTCATTATTTGTGAAAAATAAAATAAAAATTAAAATTAATCATAGTTTGTTAATTAAAGATAAGTCCTAAAATAATACAAATATAATAGGTTTATTAAAAAATTAAACTGCTTATTTTTATGAAATTTCTTTTTAATTAAAGTGTTTAACTTAATTTTGTTTATTTAAATTTAAAATAAAATATAAATAATAATATATATATATTATTAATTTAAATTATAAAAATTTTAAATTTATTAAAATATTAATAATAATTTAATATTAAATTTGTTTAGGTAAAATTATAGTATTGTTACTATGATCTTGAAAATTAAAAATTACATATCAAAGGATTTATTAAGATTTCAAAATAACTTTGTATCAAATTTTTTTGTTATTAATATTAAGAAAATTGAGTAAATATTTACACTAATATTTCAAATAGTATTAAAAGATAATTGAAAATATTTTAAATATTAATAACTTCTTATAAAAATAAAAATGATCAATAAATTATGTAATAATTAATAACAATAATAACTATTATTATAAAATATATAGATAATTTTATTCAAATTTTTATAATGTATAATTTACATTTTTATATATAATATAGTTACGAATATTACTAAGATATTATATAAAAAGAGTAAAAATAATATTTAAAAGAATAAAAAGATTTTTTACTTATAAATTTTGAGAGTTATTGTAAAAATATTATCGAATTTTGATATATTATTTTGATACTATTAAATTTTATAAATATTATAAAAATATCATCATATATAATTTATTATTAATTCTCGTTAATTGATTAACGTGGATAATATTTTATAATATTATATAAAATTTAATAATAATATTTTTATAATTATTATAAAATTTAATAGTATAAAAATAATAAATTAAAATTAAATAATATTTTTATTACAATTTTTAAATGCATCGATAAATGTTTTTATTTAAGCTAGTTCAAATAAAATTATAGTGGAAATAAAGTAGCAAACTAATCATTCCTCAACAGGCACTATGATGCATGATGCTAATGCGCCGCGTTCATTTCATCAGGTAGAAGAATACTTTATCAGTTACCCAATGAGATGCCGAAACCTCATCCCCTCGATCTGTAACTTCTGAAAGGCCTTTCAGAGTTGTTCCAATCCAACATGTACCATGGTCCATGGTTAATATGATCGGCTACACAATCAGAATAAAAAATTTGATGCCAAAAAAATTACGAAAAAAAAACTATTACAACAAATTACCTGATACATAATAATAAATTAAGTGAAAATAAGTTCAATTATTTTAATTAATAAATAAATTTTAACTATTATATTAAGTATTATTCTATAATATTTTATTACAAATAAAATTTTTCTAAATTTTTTTACTACACTTGTTCGAGAAGCCCATTGTCATTTCTTAAGTTAGATTATTTTGAATCGTTTAATTATATAATTTAAAAATATTTATTTTATTTTATTATTGTTAAGAAAATAATCTAAAAATTTAAAAAATTAATTTTGGAGTATTTTTTATAAAATTTATTATATAACTTATAAATGATTTTATTAATAAAAATTAGAGATATTTTAATGATTATTCATATTATTAAACAACAATTTAATATTTTTTTAATTAAATGATATTTATGTATTATTTAAATTTATAATTCAAAATGTAATAGAATTAAATCTTATCGTTAGATAATTAAACAAATCACACAATTCAATATCTCAATGTGTGATTAAATTTTAACCAAAAATGATTAAATAAATCACATAATTTAATATCTTTATTTTTATTTTTTAAATCTTATTTATTTATTAGTTTTAATCTATCATTTATCATCAAATAACTAATATTATTTTTATTATATGTGTTAAATAATAATATTTAATTTTATATTTTATTAAATTTATAAATTTTTTTCTTATAGGACTCTTTTCCTAAAACAATAAAAAGATTATTTTATTTATTTTAAGAAATTAATGATTATTTAGAATTTAATTTTGAAAATTTTGATGATCATGTAATTTAAATTAAATTAAAGTATAATTTAAATTAACATGATGTAAGTTTTACCATCGGTAGTTATTTTAAATTATTTAATATTAAATTTAATTAATTTCACCGCATTTAATATAATATAAAGTGACTAGATCCACTCACCTATATAAAGAGAGACTAGATCCACTCACCTATGCAAACCACGTGCGTTTACTTTATTTTTAAAAATTATATACACTAATCATGTCATTTTAACTTGATATATTTTAAATAATTTATTATTATATTTATAAAAAATTTAATTATTTTAAGTCAATTTTAATCATTTTTTAATTTTTATTTTTTAACCTTTTATAAATTTTTTAATTTATATATCTATTAGTTATTGTTAATAAGATTAAATTCGATTCAAATTTAATTAAAAAAAAATTAAAAAATCAAAATTATGAAAGTAAATATATCAAAGTACACCTGTTTTAATAGACGTGATTAACGTAGTTAACTTATTAAAAAAAGACCAAAATATCATATAATCATTTTTTTTCTTTTTTGAAAAATATTATTTAATAAAGCTTAATCTTCTTATCATTCCAAGATATTCTACTCCTATCAATTCCAAGATATTCTACTCCTATCAATTTTCCATGATCTTTGTCTTTTGTATTCTAAGTCTTAATAATATAATAATTCAATTAAATTAGATAAGTTATTTATTTATTTATATATAGAAGGGTTACTAGATAACACATTAAGAATTATGTTTAGTTTTTTTTTTTAAAGAAGTTTATTGTTGTTATTAAATAAATATAATAACCAAAAGTAAGTAAATGTAACATCACGTATAATGGACTAAGAAATGATAAATTTGTCATATGTTTTGATTTTCGTAAAAAATAAGAAAGCAAAAAAAAAAAAAAAAAAAGTTTATGGTGGATTCTCTCACACCAAGTGACCAAACTCACCAAACTCGATCTAACATCAATAGTAGTGCCCACCAGATAGAGACGAGGTATCAAATACTATATGCACTAAGCTAGCTACCAAGTTATATTTGAAATCTTGTTCTCAGCAATAATGTGGTGGTCCTGTAATACACTGCTTACATCAACAACCATTTGGATTTGTAATCGTTGGTGATAGCGATTGATATCCTAGGAACAAACCCACTGGCAAATACACAGCATGATTTGAAAATAGTTTTTTTTTTTTTATTAAAACTCCAAGTTTTTAAATTTATTTGCGTTTGGTAACTATTTTCATTTTCAATAATAAGTTTCACTTTTAATACTAATTTTAAACTTGAAAATTAAAAATAAGCTTTCAAAAGTTGTTTTCTGTGATCAGATTTCGGCGTTTGGACGTCATTACCCACGTAATTTTTTTAAAAAATTCTATTTATCATAAATTGTTATATTAGTACAATTAATATGACAATTAATTATACATTATAAAAATAAATCAAATTTTTTTAATTAATAATTATCTATCACATCAATTATTATTATATTATAATTTATAATATAAAAAAATGTTAAATTTTTTTATCATCTAAGAATAATTAAAATTTAGAATTGAGTTAATATTCAAACCGCTAGTAAATACACAACATGATTTGAAAATAGTTCTCCTTTTCTTTTTAACGTAATTTCGTTTGATAATTAGTTTTATTATCAAATCTCTTTTTCAAATTACTCTATTACTTCTTTTTCACAAACATCATGACATACCTAATTTTTTTTATCATTGTTTTTGATAAAAATAATTAGAATTTAGAATATAAAAAATAAGCACTAAATAAAAAACTAAAAACAAAACACCAAACATGATTTTACCAAATAATTTTTTTTTTTGGTGTTATGCATTCATATATTAAAAAACCGAAAACAAAACTCATTAACAAATTAACTTTTATATTTTATAAAAAATTGAATTAGAACATGGAGAAGTAATTTCATACTTGTTAAAATGTATATATATATATATATATATATATATAATTTATTACAATATCATATATACTTATTAAAAGGATAACTGATACTTACTCTAATTGCTCCAATTGTAAAAGTTGCATTTTTGATATACAAAAGAGTCACTGTGGCCTTGATTTGATATCATTGAATGTTTAAATGGGAGAGAGAACATCGGTTCAAAATATCCTTCTTGCACACGTGTCTCTAATTTGGTGTCAAATTAAGGTCTTTTTTGATAAAGACTCAACAATTTATATTCTTATCGTTTGGAAAGAAAGAAAAAAATCACCCTCTTTAATTTTTGTAGATTACTAAAAAGATAGGCATAATTATTTCATTAGTAATTGAAATTTCATCATTTTGACAGATAGATTAAAAAAAAATTAAATATACTAATTACTTAATTTTTAAAACATAGTTTCGTAAATACTTACCTAATTACTTTAATATTTAAAATTTGAAATTTCATCATTCAATTTGATATTAATACTATAATATTATATTAAAAAAAAACTAAAAAACTATCCCAATCCTAGTTATTCAGGAAGAAAGAAAGAAAGGAAAAAAAACAAAAAACAAAAAACAAAAAATATATAAATTTTGATCACGACGGAACTTTTTTTTCATAGTGCTCTTTATTTACTAAATAGCATATTTTTCATTGAAATTTAAAATGTCCTTTCTTTAAAAATAGGAGGCTTGAATCATCATAGTACGTATTCAACTACTTGTGGTCCCTCATCATATACAGATTGGAGGCTTTAAATCATCAAAGTATTCCCATTGAATTTCTCTTTCAAGAATGACGGTAACTGAATTTCTCCCACTGGGTTTGTGTTTGGTTTTGTGGTAACTAAATTTCTCCCACTCTGAGGTTATTTCGGTGGTGAGAAGAATTAGGATCTCATGGAGAAAGCAATATTCGTGATATATATTGCTTAGGACAGTTTTATTTTTTTGTGTTTAAAAGTTAGTTTTCTATTTTCTAATTTATTTGTTATAAAAAACTTAAGTTCAATTGATAATGAGTTCTTTTTTACTGTTTTTATATTTTTATTTTCTAATTAATAATCATTTTTGCTTTTACTTTCTCAAATTTTTAATTTTATTTTCTTGAACGATATATAAAATAGGTAGAATATGTAAAAATTATGTATTCAAATATAATATTATAATATAAGTGTTTTTATTATGTGTAATAGCATGTGTGGAAGGCCATTTAGTCACATAATAAGCCAAAAAAAAATTAACAATGAAATGCGACCAAAAATCCAAGGTTTGAGTCATCCCACACCCAAAATGAAAACTTATAGTTTAAGAAAAACAAATTAAAATAACAATGAAACACGACCAAAAAATTATAAATAACAATGAAATTCAAATTTACTAAAGAAACATAAAGCTTAATCAAGATTGAGAAGCCTAATTTAACTTTAAGAAAGGAAAAAAAAAACTGTGAGTTATTCACGGTTATTTGTATCGTTAATTTAGTTTTTATTCGATAAATTTTAAGAATGAGTACGATTTCAAATAAAAATCGAAAATAAAACAAAAGGTACAATTTGAGTTATACTAATAACTGTACCTGTTAATACTTGAAATTAATCATATTTATTTAATTAATTTATATATTTATTAAATTAAATTATATATTAATTAATAATTAGAATTTATTGATTTTTTCATAAGGATGTATAAATTTTTAAATTTTTTTAAAAATATGATTTTTTTCATATATATTATTAATAATTATTCCGACCCATTATTTATGGGTAAAAAATCGTTTCCAAATCGTAATAATTTTTGGATGATTTCGATTACAGATTTTATAATTTAATTTAAAATCAATTATATCAATAATCATTCTTATCCATATCCGTACCCATCTCTATACAACCAACATGTAGTTACATGTTTGAAGTTTATAAAGTATTACTTTATATAAAATGCCTAATGCTATCTAAAAGAAATGAAAGAAAGCTTAATCAAAGCCATATTCTTCTACAACTTGTTAGTACTCTCACTCAATACAATACCAAAATCACTAAAGTTTAGGGGTGTGTAAAAAATTCGATCATTCGACTAATCTGATCCGTTAATTTTTTGACGATTTTGATCCAACTATCGGATCAGATCAGATGAAAAAAAATTTATCCATTAAGTTCGGATCAGATGACAAATTTCATTATGTATCATCCAATCTCATCCGATCCAACTGAAAATACTTAAATATATATTTATATTTTATATATTAGTCATATTCTCATTTATCATTCATATATTAGTCATATTTTAAGGTTTTTTTTAGCTCAAATTTAAATTTTTTATTCAAACATATCAAAAATAAAATTAATTAAGTTTATTAGTTGGATTGATCGAATTAATCGGATTCAATCGACCCAATCCGAATAGATTACGGATCAGATCAATTGTAGATTAAGATATTTCAATCCGATTGAATAATCAAATGAGTATAAAATCAACGATTTCGATCTGATATACATCCCTATTAAAGTCTTTTTTTCTTCTTCTTACAAATCTCTATTATAACCCTCTTTGTTGTGTGATAGTAAAGTATAAAAGTTAAAAAAAAATAAAAAATAAAAAATAAAAAAACAAAAAGGAGAGAGAGAAAACACACGTAACTTTTCAAAGGAATAATTGAAAGTTCCACTTCTTTTATATCTTTAGTTGACCACACAAAAAATACCCAATTATTATTTCTCATACCCGTCTATCACCCACTAGTTTAGTGATAAAGATGATGTCTTATAAGCTTGAGATTGTGGGTTTAAGCCTTACTTGAGTCTTGATACATTATTTGTAATTTGCTTCACTGGTAGCAGTAGCTTTAAAAGTCTCCCCAATTCTCCATTAGGACTAGATTCGATCGGATAAAAAAAATAAAATGAAAAAGAACTATTTGACATCCCCTATATATATTGCACTTCATCTTGCCAATTGAGTCACATTAAAGAAAAAAACATTTTATTTTCTTCACATATTTGGTTATCTCATCTCTGTGTCATCATAGTTTTTATATAGAAAACCAACAACTAAACTGCTATAGCCACGTACTAACTCAAACCTACTCAATTTGCTGCGTCCAATATACTAATTAAACAGGTGAGGTTCATAACTTCAACTTTTCTTCTTCACAATTTGTTTGTGTACTTTCCACTAATTTAGTAGAACTTATATAGTTAAGTATTCAATGATCGATCACTTTATCTAAGTTAAAGGTGTTATTTAGTATATTTATTTAAAAAAGAGGTGTTTTTTCTCTTTATTTACAAAAAAAAAAATCACATAAATCATTTTCTTTGTGAAAAAAATGTCAGATAATAACAAAATTAAATTTTCTTCCATTTTTTTTGTTAAATATAATAAATTAACACATATGTCACATATATCTTTACATTTTTTGATAGGTATATATATAAAAAAATTATTGAAATTTTTTAAGAATTTTTTTTTCTAAATTAAATAAAATTTTCAATAAATCTTAAACATAATTTTCATATTCTAATATCCAAAGTCACGCATTAACCAACGAAAATTTAATTTAAATTTGATCGAAAGATTTATTAAAAAATTTGAGTAATTAAAAATTACTCTATTGATTATATGTTTATCGAAAAATACAACCATACATGTGTTATATATATTATTCTATTATATTTAATGAAAAATTTGATTAAAAATGAATTTATATGTGTTATTCCATAATATTTAATGAAAAATTAGATAAGAATAATTTTATCATTATATATCACATATTTTACAAAAAAATGGATTAAATAACCCAAGCCCCAAACAAAGTAACTCCACCACCATATATATAACCTCAGTTATTCTAATTATTTTCCTTTTCAATATAGAACTTCAACATGATGTCCATATGCAGACAGATGCAACCTTCGGTTCAAATTCCACCTAATGGGCTAAAATTGGACATCTTCAATCCTAAGAGGCAAAAGGACAAAGTAGTTATTATAATGGGAGCCACAGGAACAGGGAAATCAAAGCTCTCAATTGACCTTGCCAATCATTTCCCAATAGAGGTCATAAACTCTGATAAAATGCAAGTATATGAAGGCCTAGACACCGTCATAAACAAAATTACTAAAGAAGAGCAAAATGGGGTACCTCACCATTTACTAGGAGTATTGAAAAATCCCAACGTAGATTTCACAGAAACAAACTTCTGTGACATGGCTTCACTTTCCATTGAATCAATATTGGGTCATAACAGGCTTCCAGTTATCGTTGGAGGCTCGAATACTTTCATCGAACACTTGGTGGACGACTACGATTACAAATTTAGATCAAAATACCATTGTTGCTTCCTCTGGGTAGATGTATATATGCCTGTACTCCACTCATTTGTATCAAAACGTGTTGACAAAATGGTCCAAAATGGGATGGTAGATGAAGTGAGCAAGTTCTTTGAGCCCAATGCAAATTATTCAAAAGGGATTAGAAGAGCAATTGGGGTTCCAGAATTTGATAAGTATTTTAAAGAAGAAGCAATTTTGGACAAAAGGGATCGTGCAAAATTACTTCAAGATGCTATAAATGAAGTAAAGGAAAATACTTGCAAATTAGCTTGTCGACAATTGGGTAAAATTCATAGGCTTAGAAGGGTAAAGGGTTGGACTCTGCATCGCTTGGATGCCACTGAAGTATTTAGAAACGAAGGGCAAGAAGCTGAAGATGCTTGGGAAAAGTGTGTGGCTGAACCAAGTGCTATGATTGTTGGTCAATTTCTGTACAATGCAATGTCTGATTTTCCTTCAAATATTAGTACTCTGCCAACAGGTATAGGAACTTCCATGGCTGCTGCTTCTTACTAAATATTAGAAATTTTTGGCTTTTCCATTTCTCTCTTGAAATAAGTGATTTTTCATTTGATGAAATTTTCCTACATACTAGTCATGAATTTTGCATTTTTTTCTCGTTCTTTTTAAAAGTGATAATATAAATTTTTTTGTTACGTGAAAAGTGTTTTTTTTTAAAACAATTTACGCTAATTTTTGTCCTTTTCTGTTGAATCATGGAAATTTGATTTTATTCCACATCAAAATAAATGTTTAAAAGTATTTAATAGGTAAACGAAGTTGATTATTTTTTAACAATTTAAATTTAAATTCGATTAGATTTAAACGAATTTAAAGATTTTCTATTCGAATTCAATCTAAATATATATCCAATATAAATTAAACTGATTTGAATCTAAATAAATTAATTTTTTTTATATTAGATAAAAACATATTAATATTACAATTTGTTTATAAATTATTATTATAGGTAAAACACGACGCATATAAATTTATATTTTTTAATAAATATTATTATTTATAATTATAATTAAAAAAATATATGTTTATTATTAAATTATTATAAATATTAATATTTATTAACTTAAAATAATAATATAATATAGTTATGATATATATTTAATAATAATTCGGTTCAAATTATAATCTAAATCTAAACGGATCGTATAATTTTCATTATGAATTTGATTCGATTATAAAATTTATTAATTCAATATTATTAAATTTGAGACTTTAAATCAATTTTTTTAATTTAAATAAATTGATTAAATTATTTGATTTTAAATATTATTTAAAAAAAGAAACATATTAGACTTTAGTTGGGTTGAAAATGGTTAACATGAGTACATGACCCGAGATTTACGTGAATATAAAATGAGTACTACTTTGACAAGAGTCATACAGTATATATAATTTATTTTAGAGAAATCTACGAAACTATTTTCAATCTTGATTTCTACCATTACTTTTTAAATGTGATAAAATTATTATTAAGTTACTGAATAATATTGCATTTTTATTATTGTCCTGAAATTTTTAACATGCTCTAATGTTTTAATACACGTGACTTATACGTGCTCACTTTAACATCCTAATACCCCATTCCTCGTCATATTAGCAATGATCCTAATCTAATTTAGCACTACAATCACGAATATAAACTGTTGACTTTTGTGGATGTTAGTGGAAACAATCATTCAAGAGAGGTTTCAAATGAGATTACAAGTATGATGATATTAAATTACCTCAACCTTTTAAAGTAATCATCTTGTGAGTCCTATTCAACATTCCATAGCCACCATGCAAATGCAAAGTTTAACCATGTTGATTTTTCATATAAAAATATCTGCGGTTTAGTGCTTGACTTCAATTACACTTCTTTCATTGGCAAACCTAAATTGGATTAGTCACTGTTTATGATGGGAAAGATATTAGAGGATTAAAGTGATCATGTTTAAATTATATGGATTAGAAGATTAAAGTGATAATACGTAGATTATACAAGTATATATTTGAATTTTGATTTTTGTATATAACACTTTATATTCACCGGTCGTTTCAAATTATCACTTTTTAATACAAATATACATAATAATATCAAAATCATGTATTGTATTAATGTTAAGATTTGAATTTATGATTTTAAAAAAATCACTTTACACTTATAACTTATAACTTAATTATAAAATTATGATTATATTTTTTCCGTAGTAAGCTTTTTATATGTTTTATCGGTTCCTACTTTCTTTTTTTATTTCTCTAAAACATGACTTTTACCTAAGAATAATATCAAAATTATTAAATTCATACTATCAATATGAAAATTAGATTATTAAATATAATGCATATAATGTTAATATCAATAATTTAATTTATGCTTTTAAATATAACATTTTATATTTATTACTTGAATATAAATTATACATAAATAATTTTTTTTATTTACTATTTAAATAAGCTTTATTTTCATTATCTTTATTGACTTGTTTAATTTTTTTCTTACTTTATGACATACCAAACTTTAATAAATAAAATATATATAATGACAATATTAACACTTAAATTTACGTTTTATATGGGTATTTTACACTCGTCGTTATAAAACTATGAATATTTTTATTTAATTCATGTATTAATTAAATTACATTTAAATGAGTTTTTTTTGTAATCGTGATATTTTTAAGTTAAATTTATATTATAAATTTTTAAAATTGAATATTTAAAGAAAAATTGTTTGTATATAATGATAATACGAATACTCTTAAATTGATATTATGAATTTAAAAAATTATACTTTTAAATGTAATAGTTTAGCTTTATTGTCGTCACTTTTTTTAAGTTAATAAATTTAAAATATTAAATTTTTTAAGTATCATTTGTACACAATGATAATATTAAGACTCTTAAATTTTATCATGAATTTAAAAAAATTAATTTTTAAATGTAATATGTATAATAACATTATCAATACTTAAATTTACATTTTATATATAACACAATATTTATAATGTCACAGTAAAGTTACGAGTATAATACAAATATAAACTAATTTTATTAAATAATTATTCAAAAATAAATTATATAAATTAATTTCTAAGTTTACTTCTTATTTTTCTTAAATCACAACATATACGTGTCTAAGAAATTATATTTTGTTTATAAATTTTAAATAATATGATAATTTTAAAGTTTTCTCTTTATATTATATATTTACGTATGTGTTTCTTCTTACTGTCTAACCTCGTGCATCCACACAAGCTAACTATCCTAATATCAGAAAGAAAGAAAATGCAGTTTTGTTTTAACCCTTTGTTATACTGCTTTACATTCTTAATCTCATAGTAAATTTATATTTAAAACTAAAACCATGTTAAATAAATATTGAGGGGTAAAAATTTTAAAACACTACTAATAAGGGGTCATCTAAAGCAATTTAGCAAAAAAGAAAGTTGTTCCCTAGAATTTGATTACATTCCTTTTTTATTACTGGATATGGATTATATATCGGGTCATACTACCGAATAATTTCCTAAAAATAACCTCAAATTTTCTTAATTT
The DNA here is from genome assembly GCA_030763125.1 of Hippophae gyantsensis. Lineage (NCBI taxonomy): Eukaryota > Viridiplantae > Streptophyta > Magnoliopsida > Rosales > Elaeagnaceae > Hippophae > Hippophae gyantsensis. The sequence goes on from CM061032.1 coordinate 8,172,760, forward strand.
ATTTTGTATATAATAATTTTAGCTTCATAATTAAATATGTCATTTATTTAAGATAATGTTATTGACTTTGTTTGTAGCTTCATGTTTAATGAACGAAATCTTCATTTTATTGCAAAATAAATAAATGTGTGGATATACTTCCACATCTAATGCAAGGGTAGATCACCATAATGAGAATTTATAAATTTACCAACTTATTTTAAATGCTCAAAATTATTAAAAAGTAAAATCAATAAAAATACTGTTTTTTTCTTAATCAGAAATCATTAAAAGTATAATATTTTAGACATTATAATCATACATTATCAAGACCAAGTATTTTCCCTCCCTTCAATGATGAAACTAAAATAATATTAATTAGTATTCACTAAGGCCTAAAGGGCCTCCCTCCACATGTATAGGAAACAGAGCAAGCATCACCCACAATTACAGAGTATTTGTGGATTGGCCTAGCCAAGAAATTGGGCAGGTGAAGCAGCACATCACAAACACATTCATTATCCAATTCTTTCAACCACCGGCAACAATTTTCCTCCTCGGGTGTTGGAAGAGGTTTTGGCTCATGCCTACGAGCATGGGTATGGTGGTGGCCATGTCCATGCCTTTGACTTTCTTCCGGAGGTGTAGGTTGGGGAGTAGGAGTAGGAGGTTTGGGAGGTGGAGTAGGAGGTTTGGGAGGAGGAGTAGGAGGAGTAGGAGGGGGTGCGGGACGGACAGGAATGAGCGCGCATGCATAGCCTGCAAGGGCAAATTGGGAAGCACAAATTGGGCGTGGAACATACGGTGGTGGTATTGTATCTCCCTTAAGCTTTGGGACCAATGCTAAGAAGCTTAGAAAGAGAAACAATGTTGATGTAAAAAGTTTGCTTGTGCCCATATTTTTTTTTAAGTCATGCAAAATAATAGTATAGAGGGAAAAGGGTTTTGGTATTGGTTTGTGTCACTTTCTTCAATTTATAAACTTGTGCTCTAGCTTTTTTGTTTCCTATGGTTTTAGTAAATGTAATTTAGGGGATTGCCAAGTGCATGAGAGAAATTTAGGTTTGAAATAGTTGCTGAATTTGTCATTTGCTTTGTGTGGTTAATTAGGTAGGAGACGTGCAGACTCTGTTATTATTTATTGGTACTTAGTATTATCTTTTTTCAGTCGTCCTTAAGTCAATTGTCTCAGCATAATAACATATGATCCTCACTTTTAATGGCTTGAATTAGTGATGTGTGGGGGCATCTAAAATAAATAAAGTATGAATTAATAAATATATTATCAAATTTTTATTATAAAAATACCTTTTAATTTTATTAGTGATAAAATAACATTTAATTATAATTAATGTTATAAATATATTATATTATTTTTTCGATGATTACGTTATTTTTTTATAATAGATTTAAATAACTAATAAATTTGTATAATTAATAAGGAGTTTGACCATAAATTTATATTAATAATAAAAAAAATTGTGATAAATTTGTTATAAGATTAATATATTTGTATCATTAATAATAATTGAATACTATTTTAACCACTCGATGAAGTTATATGATATGTTGTAACTTTTACTAAAAATTTGATGATATATTTATTAGTTTACTCATAAATAAATAAAATCTTTGCATGTATTATATTTTTTTTTTGAAAATTTATAAAAAATAAAATTGTTAAAACTCATAATAATAAAAATAACACCTCAATAATATTAGACGAGATCTAATTGTACAGGCATGTGCCCGCATACGAGGATAACACTTATAATTATATTTATTTTAAATGATAATATTTAGAAGATCAAATAAAAAAGAAAATTTAAATCACGGACAAATAATATGTTAGTAAAAGACAATAATTAATTTTATTTATATAGTTTATGAGATGAACGACAACTTAGTAGTCATCCATCTAGAAAAGATAATTAGAATAATCTTAACTATTGGGTACTTTATTAAAATATAAATTAAGGTAAATATGTTAGTTTAAAGAACCACTACATCTTCTATTTTACCTTTGAGACAAAAATCTAAAAACATAATAAGAATATAATATAGGATTTATAACTTATAATAATCATCTTGTAAAAACCACATCCATTTTTTATTAAAAAATAAATAAATAATATATTTATATTTATTGATTTTATTCTTGAAATTTTAGAAGCAAGCAAGACTAAAAACACTAAAATAACATTGAAAGGAGAATAAATATATGACAACAATGATAATTGACAAATAATTATAATATATGATTGTCACTTAATTGTGCAATTTCATGTCAAATAAATAAAAATGTATTTAATAGATGATTAGAATATCAAACCCATAAGAAGCATAAGCTAGTTTTTCTTATAGTTTGATTGATTGATTTTTTTATTTTTTATTTTTTGCTTATTGGATGTGACAAAAAAAAATATAAGAGATCATATCACAAACTTAAATTATTTGTTTTTTTCCCTTATTTTCTTTGCTCTTTTATATTCTTTTATTTTATTAATTATTTATTTTTAGTTAAAAAATTATTAATTCTCATATATATATATATATAATTTTCATTATTTATTAAATTAATTTTTATTCTTTTATTTGCTTATTGATGTAAGATTTTTTTTAATGTTAAGTAATACCTTGAAGTAGTTTTGTGATATAAAAACAACTATTTGGACCTGTTTGATATTTGTATAAATTTTGGTGATGTTTTGATATTTACATAAGATAAACTTTTTCCAACAAAAAAAAAGAAGACAACTTTAGTTTAGGCAGGTGACTGTTAAAATAAAAAATGTAAAATTACTAATAATTTTATTAAAACTATAAACAATAAAAATTACACATACTCCTCTATCCAAACAGTCATATCCCTTTTTAAGAGTAGATAGCAATCACATTCCCAAAACATGAAACATTGGAAATGATAAAATTTATAGGAAAATATAAATTTTGAAGCTATGAAAGGAGGATATATACAAGAATTACATGCATAAATATAAAAATTAAACAAATCATAGATTAACAAATATTAAAGTTCAATCACAAATCTTAAACAAACTCCAAGATTATGCTCATTAATAAACCAAAAATTAACAAATAAATAAGGTTAATTTTTTTAGAGCAATAAATGAAAAGAAATTGTTATAGTTCCAACTTATACACGTTAAACAATGAATAAATTTTTGAGATCAATTGCAGATAATACCATAAAAATACAAATTAAGGGTCTCCCGGCCCAAACGATTATATAAATTGTGCTTTAATTTCCTTTTCTCAACCTGTCATGGGCTTTGTACATTAAAATTATTTTGGAGAATCTAAAACAAACAAAACAAAGGATAAAACATTTAAAACACGTAGACTCCCTTATTAAATGTATAACTCGCAATAAATAAGAATAACACAATGAAAAGAAGACATCGCAAAAAATATAACCCCTATTTCTGAAGATTAAAAATAGTGCAAATTACAAAATGTGAGAATTACCTAAAATTTAAAATATAAATTAATCAATGTAAGGATAGTGTGTGTATATATGATACGATAAGACCGTGGTTGCTTTTGTAGATGAATTCTTAAATTTTTCCATATTTTAATTTTCTTTTTGGACTACAATTCCTTTATGTATATCTAAAACAAATGCAAAACATATTAGAAAAAAAAAAGATAAAAAACAAATGCAAAACAATTTGTATAAAAAGTAACACTAATATTTAACAAAAATATTATAATAAATGTAATATACTTTGTTAGCATAAGAGAATGAAAACATATAAAAAGATATATAAACAAATGATTTAATATAAAGGAAGATGTTCTGATGAAAAATAATTTAAATAAATAATATTGATAAATTATAATAATCGTTGAATTAAATTATTTAAATATATAGATGTTAATAAATATAAAAATTTAAATTATTTAATGATTCTTAAAATTAAGAAAAAATATTAATTAGAATTAAAATTACATGGAACGATAGATTGTATCATTTGATAAAAATATTTACTTAAATTATTTGGATGGATAACGGTAGATTAAGATAAATTATAATAAAAAATATTTTGTAAATTTTTAAATTTAAAATAAGTCAAAGATAATTAAAACTCACATTTAACAAAAATATTATAGTAACCGTATATGTAAACTATTTTTGTTAAAATACATAAATAAAAATACTTAGAAAAAATCAACTAATTTAAGAAAAATAACACTAATAAATATTTTATAAATATAAATTTAAAACAAATAAGAAATATTATGGAATAATTTATATTCGTGAAAATTTTATATGAAAATGAAAACAAATTAAAAAATAAGAAGCTGATTTAAACTATGTAAAGATCTAAATTTTAAATAAGTTAGAGATAATTAACACTAAAATTTAACAAAAATATTATAGCAAATGTAATCATTTTTATTAGTATAGATAAATGAAAACTTTTTTTAAAAAAAATAAGCAACTTATTTATAACAAATATTTTGTAAACATATATGTATATAAAAAGCCACGTAGATTGATGACATTTTTTATTTTTATTTTTTTATAATTCTTTATATCAATAAATATCAAAATATTTATATAATAAATATATATTTTTTATTTTTTTTGTTAATTTTTATATCAAAATAATCATATAATATATAGATTTTTATCAATAATTATTTTGTATAATGAAATTGTGTTTATTACATTAAAAATAATAACTCATACAGTTAATGTTTACATATTTAATAAGTGTTTAATCAATTCAAATATGATATTTTTATATATAAAAAACTATAATATTTGATCTATCACCATTAACAACACTTTTTTGCTAGTTTTTTTATACCAATAAATATCAAAATATTTATATAATAAATACATATTATTATTTTTTTATTTTCTATACCAATAAATATCATAATATCCATATAATAAATAATTTTTTTATGAATAGTTATTTTGTATAATGTAATTAATTTTCTTACTTTAAGGGTACAAATTCATACATTTAATAAATATTTCATCAATTCACTCATGAGCATATTATAATTTTTAAAAACTAATAATTTTTATGTCGAGATCATATTATATCTCATATCAATTAAAAAAACAATAGTTAGCTAATATAAATTAATTTTAATTAAAAATATTTATTAAATTTAATCAAGTCATGTCTATTATTCATATAATATTAAACTCTTAGATGATAAAAATATTAATTGAATAATTTCATATTTTATTATATTATATTTAACTTATTTATCAAATAAAATTATGTAATTATTATAATTATCATGATAAATCACTTATATTATATTGAATTTGAATTTTATTGCTCATAAAACAATTATTAGTATATATTTATTCATTATTAAGAGTATTACTCTAAGGTACTTTATAAAATATTTAAAAATTAATTTTTTAATTATAGTAAAAGTAAATTAAAATTTTATATTTAAATAATTTTATTTTATTTTATAAAATAAATAATTTAGAACAATAAGAATCTTTATTTGATAATTAATACTACTATATATTTATTAAATTTGAATCATCAATTTTTGCATCTGTATAGGTCAAAAAATAGAAAATTTAAAATAATTCAAATGTATTTTGAATAATTGATTTAAATGATAATTTTGTTATATTTTTTTAAATATCGAGAGAATGATTGTACAAGTTTCTTATTTATTTTAAAATTGATATTTATATCTTTCGTTTATTTTTTTATCAATTTAGTTATATTATTCTTAAAAAGTAATGACATAAAGACAAATGATAATTTTTTATGTTTTTTTTTATTTAAATTATTTCATTTATAAATTATTCAAGTTAAAATAATCTCTATCTAATATAGTAAAAACAATGAAAAATAATTAACTTTATCATTTTAGAGTTATTTTTTAATAATAATATGATTAAATTCTTATAAAAATAAATATAAAATTTAAATAATATTTTTATAATAAATAAAATAATCTTACAATATTTTTATCTTAAATAAATAGGCACAAAGTTGAAAAAAAAAAAAGACTTGATCCCTTTACATTGTTATATTGTAATAAGATAAAAAGATTTTTTTTTTTTCGTGAAAATCAAGCCTAATAGGATATATGAGAATTTGAGAAGAATTTTTTTAAATATCTGCTAATACCACTTCATTATATTTAATAGTAATTGCACCTATTTTTTAGATATCTAGACCCTATTCACCTCTTCAGGATTTTATTGGATTGATAAGTATGTTTGCTTATCCATCATTTTAATTATATATATATATATATATATATATATATATATAATGCTCTATATAATTCAAATTTAACAATTAAATATACTATTATTTGAATATATATGATCAGTCAATAAATATATTATAATAATTCACTTAATTATGTCATATATTATTCGATTGATATTATATTCATAAAATAGAATTCATTTTTAAGAGCACTTGGTGGTAAAATAATAGACAGGCAACAAGTTAGACAAACTTGCCTCTAAAAAGACTTAAACACATGTTTCTTTGTATGTGAAAGACTCTTATTGTTATATAATATGTAGTACCTACTGTTTACATGTGAGACCTTCCAAATGTTATATGTGTGTACTCAGTAACGAACGTGTTCTATTCACTGGTATAATTTTTTTTCATTATTTTATAATTAAATAATGTTATTATATTTCATTTAATAAAATATAATATTAGTGTTTTTTAAAAAATATATATAAATAATTAATGCTTGAATAAAAATAAATAATATAATCAATAAATTGTTTTTTTAATTTTTATAATAATTATAATATATAATAGAATATAAAAATTATAGATATAAAAATACATATAAAATTAAATAATATTAGCATCAACAATAAAGTACCAACTCATTTACTTTAATTTACTGGCAAGAATAACGTCACCTTTTTGCACAGAAAGGTATGAGTTCTAGGCGCACAAAAATCTATTTAAATTTCCAGGAAAAAGAGGCTAAATTCGGTTTATCAAGTAATTGAGTCTATCATTTCAGAAATCACCCAAAAAAAAAATGTAGAAAAGAAAAAAGGGTTAAACTCTTAAATGGTTAAGAGTTAATTTTCTATTTTTTAAGATATTAGTCATCAGTATATACATTTTACTTAAAATTTTATATTTATGAATTAAATAAATAATTATTTTTATGTATAATAATATAATATTTTAAATAAATTATAAATAAATAATTTATATTTTTAGTTTTAATATTTTATTATTATCTAAATATTTAAGTTTCATGTTTCTGTATCACATGAAAATAACATAGTAAAAAGTGAAACATAATAAACAAATAAAATAATTTTTTTATGGATACTTCGTGAATGCACAGAAAGTATATATATATATATCAAGAAGTGCCGGTAATTTTTAAAAATATAAAATTTTATATATTAAATCATTAAAATATTTATTATGAATATTATAAAATAAATAAAAATTTAACGATTGATTTAATTTCATATTATAACTCTCTTTTTAAAATAGAGTTTTATTTTAAGCACCTTCGTTAGATATCCATACTTTTTCTTATAATATACATATTTTTTTCATATTCAAATATATAGTAAGCATATATTATTTATATATTTTATAAAATATATGTTATTTAAAATAAAATAAAAGTGAAACCATGAATAATTGATTAATACAAAAAAAAGAGGGTTAATTAATTTGATATCTTTATTGTTTTTTTATAAAAAAAATTAAATAAAAATTATAATAATATTATAATTTTTTCTTAATAAACATGTAATCTCATATATTTAGAATATTAATAGGTATGTTGAAATACAATTATATTCGTAATAAAAGAGAAAAAAATAATACAATATTGTGAATAAATAATAAAAATTATGAGAAAAATATGTACCTTGAATCGAAGTGCTGGTAAATGCACGAACTCAAGCTACAATTGAGGTACTGTATTCAAGAAATTGAGTAACACTTGTTTTGGTATGGATCAAGGTGATCTTGCGAGATGTTTAACCTAATTCAGAGATCTTAGAGTGCCTTATTCTAAGTTGTGTGGTTCCTTGCACACATACCACTTTGGTTGGATAAGGGGTGGAAACAGAAAGTACTACTACCCAATATTGTATCGTGAGTTTCCTTACCAGTATTTCTCTACCGAATGAATTGTATATGTGGATAATTGGGGATAAAATATCATCAATCCCAAGGTGGAGATGGACCTAGGTAGAACTCTACTTGGTTAGGAACTATTTGGCTATAGATAATAACAAAAATTTAAAATAAGGTAAATCAAAATCACTAGAAGATAAGCAAATTGGTTTTCTCTTTTTCACGGCTTGAAATTATTCAAATACGATTAGAAAATCTTTCAACATTATAGAATTCTCTAAAGGAAGCTTTTAATTTTACCGAAGGAAAATACAAAATGAAATTGAATAATAGCTAGGGCTCTTATATATAGTAGGAGACGGAGCTAAATCTCCTAGGAAAAGTTGAAAGGTTTATACTTGAAGAATTTGAAATGTTTACCCTAAAATGAATTTAGAAGATTTATACTCAGAATTTGAAAAGGTTGTACCTCCAAGAAATAAGTACCTATTAAAATGGTGTTCCAATAATAGCAATTTTTTCATCTTGTTTCAACATAAAAAATAGGAGACTTAATGTCTGGGTATTACGAACCATGATTCCACATGTCCATAGGATATCATGAGATGCTTGTGTAAGATATTGAATGGACACAAGATGTTTTAAGTACACAGGGTGTATGTTGTACACGAAGTGTATGTGGTATACGATGTGTATGACCTCAATGTGGTACTCGAAGTATAAGATCTTATAAGAGGATAAGAAGACATTAGATATGACTCTCTCTATTCTCTTTATAAATCGCGTAACACTTTATAATTATTTCCAAACAGGTACTAAATGTCAAATAATTTTTATTATTAAACTTAATTTTTTTATAATTGTAAGTTTATATTAAAAAAATTGATAAAAATATTATAAATGTTCATTAGATTAGGTTATTTATATCATTTGATTTTTTAGATTTTAAGTGGTATCATTTATCTTAGGTTTTTTTTTAAATATATCAATTAAGAATAAATTATATTATTTTAATATTTTAATATTAAATTATTAATTTATAAAATAATATTTTATTAAAATAAAATAATTTATTTTCTCCTTGGTCCCTTTTTCTAAGGTTAAAAGAATAAATAACACAACTTATAATTTAAAGAATCAAATAACATAAATTACGAACAACCTTTTATATTTCTTTTATAAGTTTATTCTCTAATAAAATAATAAACTAATATAATAATTAATATTAAAGATAAATTAAAATTTGATCACGTATAATTTATAAAATATGTAAATATAGTCGATTAGAATTTTAAATAGTATTAAAATATATGATATATATTTATTATATAGTAGTTAAATTAGATTATATAATAAAACAAATTGATAGTTGAAATGCACATCATCAATCAAATTTTTACTTATTTTTTTTTACTAGGATATATATAGTTCATATAATGTGTAGTTATTATTAATTATATTTTTACAATTAATTAAAATTTTAGAATATGTTAAAGGTTTCTAATAATATTATTTAATACATTGAATTTAATTATATGAGAAAATATATTGATATTTATATTAGATCTTATTAATCAAAATATTACATATATTTGTTGACGATGATAATTATATAAAAGTACAAACTATTCTTTTATAATAATCATAAGATATATCAAGCATCCTATAATTTATCAAAACATATACTTTATTTTTTTTATTTTTAAATGTAATACTTAAAGGTTTTTAATTTTTTAAAAGTTTTAATTAAATCTAAATAGTACTATTTTTTTAAAGTTAAATTTAAAATTTTGAAAAATAAAATCTAAAAGGTAAAAAATAAAAAAATAAAAACATATCCGATTCTATTTAGAATAAAAAACAAACGTATATTAAACTCTCCCCTTTTTTTCTTAATACCACAACAAGGTATGGGAGAAAATTTCTTTCGGTTGACCATTTTTTTAGCTGATATCTATCTTTCCATATACTTACCGCCGAAGAAATGCAAACAAGAGGGCTAATAAGCATTTTAAAATTGTTACGTCTTTTCATTACCCAAAAAAAAAAAAAAATTTGTTATGTCTATTCATAATTTGGTCGCCTAGAGAGAAACGAGATTGACTTTTACTAATTCTAATAAGAAATGAATAGTCTTTATAAAAAATAAAAATAAAATAAGTAATGAATAATCACTAAATATTTTTTTATTTAATAAAAAAATATTTAAAATCTATTTAAAAATAAATATTTCTTGAACTCATTTTGTAAGGAGATTTATTTTTAAGGTATTTTATTTTTTATTTTAAACTGCATTTTTATTTATGAATTTAAGAAAAAAACAATTTTTTTTATAAAATTATGTTTTCTTATTTTAGAATTTCTTAAATAAAAAAATATAAAGTTAACTAATAATAAAAAATGAACTTATAATATAATTTTTAGAATTTTTTAAGTTTTAGAAGAAATAAAAAGTGTGCAAAAATAAAATAATTTTTTTAAAAAAAATTTGATATTAAAAAAAATTGTTCAATAATATTATTTTAAAAAATTTATCTTTCTTAATCACATTTCTTTAATATTATACGATAAATAATTGGTTGTACACGAATATATTTATATGCAACTGCAAAATAGCTAGTATATAGAGTCCACTCATGTATGCTGCGTGCCTCCATTACTTATAATTTAAATAAGTTAATAACATTATTATAATAATAAAAATATATAAAATATAACGGTAACAAATTATTCTTTAAATAATTAATAATCAAAACGCAAACTTCTTGAAAACGGTGACAATTATAACCCGTTGATTTCCCTTCGTGATTCAATAACGACTTTTATGATCATCAAGCTCATTTAATGCGTCGTAGAAGATAATATCTCATTTGTTGCAACGACGATACTGTCCAAGTCTCTGTGCGCCTTTTCTCTCCCACTGATGAGCTAAACTCTCAATCGTGCCTGTTTCTCTCTCGCTGAATTCGATGGTTCTTTTGCTGAATGCCCTAGCCCTAGCTCAGACCATGAGGGTTGTCACGACGGACCTGGTGCTCGAGGCGGATGACATCCCATTCCCTACCCCCTGGTGGTTTGTCTATGCCGGAGTTTCATGTTTTCTGGTCCTCTTCGCGGGTATAATGTCGGGTCTTACCTTGGGTTTGATGTCTCTTAATCTTGTTGAACTCGAGATACTCCAGCGTAGTGGCACCTCCGCCGAGAAGAAGCAAGCTGGTCCAAGAAAATTTATTGTTCTTTATTGAGAAAATTTTGTTTAAATGTGAGAAACTTATGATCTTGGTAATTAAATTGGTAACTTTGTTCTGGTTTTTTACTGAATACAGCTACTATTCTTCCAGTGGTTCAAAAGCAGCATCAGCTTTTGGTTACTCTGCTTCTTTGTAATGCTTGTGCTATGGAGGTGAAGTTAACGCTTATTTGAAGACCAATCAATTTCAGCTAGTTCTGTAATGAAATTAAGGTGTTCTAATTTATGTACGGTATGTATCTGATCTTTTTCCATCTTTTGATTTCGCAGGCTCTTCCTATATATCTTGATAAACTTTTTCATCCAATTGTTGCTGTTTTATTGTCGGTCACCTTTGTGCTAGCTTTTGGAGAGGTATAGCACTTTTCCAGTTTATAACTGTTCATAGTTCATACAAAGTATCGATGGGATTTACCATAGTCTTGATATGTTGGTTCAGGTAATTCCTCAAGCCATATGCTCAAGGTACGGACTCTCTGTGGGAGCGAATTTTGTGTGGCTTGTTCGCATTCTGATGATCATCTGTTACCCGATTGCTTACCCTATTGGAAAAGTATTATCTCATTGCTTATTCTTAATTTTCTTAAAGAAATGGATTATTTTTTATTTGAAGTATATGCAAAACAGTGATAGAGGTCCTTGGAGATTCAATAGTAATTTTATTGATTTGAATTACTATTGTTTACTTTCGTAAAAATTGTTTTTCTCTCCTCATAAAGTCTTTGAATTGATCATTTGAAATCTTCAAGTCCGTACTTTACATCTTGCTGCTGGTAATTCCAAGATCCAAAAAGAGAAAGTTAGCTGGAGTTTTTATTTTTATTTTGGTAAGAGAAAGTTAGCTGGTGTTTGTACCATCAATTTATGTCTTGTATAGCTACTTTAATTTTAAGAGATACTACATTATGAAGTTTCCCATTACAGTCTCTCTTAAAATTAATATCATAACATAATTGCTGCCTTTATTAAACAAACAAATTTATTTATCACAAGTTTGTGATAAATCACAACTAATGAGACACAATATTATTGATAAATATAATTTGGTCTACGTAAGTGTATCCAATGAAAAACTGTCATGTCAGTTGTGATATATAGAAGTACTCTCATTAAGCACCGATTGAAATTAGCATGGTGCCAGGTCCTGGATGTCGTACTTGGTCACAATGATGTTCTGTTTCGACGAGCTCAGTTAAAAGCCCTTGTCTCCATCCACGGCCAAGAGGTAACTGGATTGCTTTGTTCTCTTTATGATGTGACACTACATGTATTTTTTGTTCTTATGTTTTTTGCATTATGCATTCATTGTAGCATAAAGAATTAAAAAAAATTAAAACCTACAATATGCATTCCTATTATCTTGGTTTAAGTTCACTTGGTTTGGTCTTATTGTTCATTTAGGCTGGTAAAGGGGGTGAACTGACTCATGACGAGACAACAATAATCAGTGGAGCACTTGATTTAACAGAAAAGGTTGTTACTGCTACGAAAAAGCATTCTACTTTTTGATTAAGGCGCATCTGTTCTTGTTGTAAATATTGCAGCTATTGTTGTATTGTTTGGTCAGAAAAGTGGTCTCCGGGCTTAAACTCCTTGATTAATATTTGCAGACGGCAGAGGAGGCTATGACGCCTATTGAATCAGCATTTTCCTTGGATGTCAATTCCAAAGTAGACTGGTTAGTTTAGGTTCAGAATCTGAGAGATAGTCTGTTTTTTGTTTTGTCCAAAACATTTTTATTCTGTTATAAAATAGAGCATTTGAAATTGCATACTTTTTATATTGATGTTTCTTTATCTCTTCCTGTCAGTAGTGGATCTGAGATAACGGGACTCTCAAAACAATATTTTCTATTCTATTTTGAACGAAACCCAATGATTGGGATGTGTTGAAGTTCTTTATTGGAGCGAAAAACATTATGGGGATGCTTGGCTGCATTTTGCAAAGTTTTATTAGTGATGCAAAAACTTATGTTTTGACTTATAGTACAAATGACTTTTGTCATTACTGTCTGCTAGTTTTCTGTTATATGCTTATACTGGGGATGATTTTTCAATTTCTTTCTGGGATATTATAGGGGTTGATTTGTTCTGAAATATTGGATATATTTTTAAAGAGCAAGTGCAAAACATTTGAGCTTAATTTTTTTCCATGCATATTTTCTAATTTAGGGAAGCAATTGGAAAAATTCTTGCACGGGGCCATAGTAGAGTTCCCGTTTATTATGGAAATCCAAAAAATATTATTGGCCTTCTGCTGGTAGGTGTAAACACCAATGGCCTGTGCTAAAATTTCTCTTTTTCATGTTTGATGACCACAATAATTTATTGATACTGGAAATGGCAACTCCTTTTGCCATCAATTTTCTGTGTGATATTTAGGTGAAAAGTCTTCTAACTGTGCGTCCAGAAACTGAGACTCCAGTTAGTGCAGTTTCCATTCGGAGAATGCCTAGGTGTGTTTTTTTCTCTCCTGGTTATTTATTACAATTGTGTTATTTTTGATTAAAGTATAAACTTTCATACATTGATATCTAGGGTTCCAGCGGATATGCCTCTGTACGATATCCTTAATGAGTTCCAGAAAGGAAGCAGTCACATGGCAGCTGTTGTGAGGGTTAAAGGAAAGAACAAAGACCTTCAGCTTGTTCATGAGATAGATAAAAAAGGAGTAAACACAGTCACTAGTGTGGAGTCTCTTGGAACTTCTCCTTTTTCAACCAATCATGATGATAAATCAGAAAATCTTCTTGACATTGAGAAATTTCCAAGGCCTATGACAAACAACCAAACCGTTCAACAAAATGGCTTTACCACCAATAAATTGCCCCTTTTGTTAGAGGATATTGAAAATGGTGAAGTAATTGGAATAATTACTTTGGAGGATGTTTTTGAAGAACTTCTGCAGGTGATCTCTATTGTTACCGTACATATTTGAAATTTATGTTAATCTATTTGACCGGCACAGTGGCTGTCCATTTTGTAAACAATATGTAATAACTGGATGCTTTGGCTGCTTTATCCTGTCTCCTTGATATATCTAAAGACCAACAATCTTTCTTCTCTTTGTTGTGTTATCATTCGATTTTCTAAAATGACGTTAACATTTGATATCACATTTCTATCGGTTCATGTCTCTTAAATTTTTTTGTAATGCAGGAAGAAATTGTGGATGAAACAGATGTGTATGTTGATGTACATAAAAGGTGAAGTTACAACTTACAACCCTACTTTATTGTGGTTTTCTAATTTACTGCCAATCTCCCGGTTTGGTTTCTCCTTTTGGCAATACAAATTTGGAACTTGTGGTCTTTCCAGGATACGCGTGGTTGCTGCTGCTGCTGCTTCATCTGTGGCACGAGCTCCATCAAGTCGGAGATTGATCAATCAGAAACCTGCTGTAAGTTAACATTATTACTTTTTGACCTTGTTCTAATGATATATGTCATTTACAAAATCCAGAGGAGGGAGAGTAGGTGGAGGCAATTTATTATCATATACTGCTGTTTTTATTTGCAGACAGATTTAGTGATTGGTAAAAGTAGTATTCTGGATTTGTATAGCACTAGTTTCCAATCCATTCAGATGTTCCATGTACATAGTTAATAGTAAGGTGTTAGATGAGATGGGCCAAATTCAAGTCATCTTGTGAGCTAAGTCCAACTCAGTTAATTTAAATTTTATGTGAGACATTAGTAATTATCTTTTAACAAACAGAGACTATATTATACATGAGCTCGCAAACTACTTATCATTTGAACTCATGAGCTAAGCTCAGTTCACTTTTAGTTCTTTAGATCAACTTTAAATAAGCTGAATTAACTTGTTCATTTGACGTCACTAGTAAATAGATAAACTTTTCTTTCAAAGTTTCATAAACTTACTTTTTTTTGGTGTATTTTTTTACCTATATTATATAAACTCTTTTAGGATACCAAGAGTTGTAATTTTAATACGTATCTAGATGTCAAGCACACTAATTTTTCTCAATTTGTTATAAATTTTGAGTATCCGTACTCATGTTTATCATTCTATGTCATGTTGCATGGACACGTGTACTTCACGAAAAACAAAGAATCTACATAACATTAATTTTTACTACGTCATCTTGTTTATCTACAATTTAAGAATATTAACTACAGTCATGTCCTGATTCAGGGAGGTCAAACTAAGCAAGGGAAAACTCAAAAGAAGCTAGTGGAGGATGATTCTTATTCGGTCAGGTTCGGAGGAAATCTTGCGGAACCTCTTCTAAGCGATAAGAGATAACTGTAACTAATCAATTTTCAGAAGGAAAATAGAAAATTGAAGGAAATTTTCATCACTTGTGAGATTTTGTTTAGTGCCTTAACCCATCCACTAGTTTTTTCTCTTACATTATAACCAAAATGCAACTTTTGAACCTAGGTTCAGTAGTGTCATCTTTGTGTGTTGGGTCCATAGTAGTGTTCATATGATAGGTAAGAGGCTATTTTCGTTTGTAAAAGTTTTGTTTGATAATTTGACATATAGGTGCCCCTATGCTTCCCCTCTTATTGTGGATCATGCATGAAAGTAAAGATTGATTTTTTTTTTTTTTTTTTTGGCTATCCAAGAGGCAGTAGAAGGAATATATTTATCCCCCCCCCCCCCCCCCCCCCCCAAAAAAAAAAAAAAAAAACCCTTTACTGTGCTTGGTTAGATCCATGAAAATATAAAAGTAATTATTATTTGCATAATATGTAAGTCAATATTTACAGAGTCTTTCAAGAAAATGTTTACGTAAAATAATCAATTCTATTCAAAATTTCAAATTTACTTCGATAAATATAATTTACCAAGTATTTTACATTTTTATAAATAATAATAATAATAATAATAATAAAGTATTAAAGAAGTTAAAATGTAATGCACGCAATGTAATATTTTGTTCCAATGTAATTTTTTTTTTTGAAAAAAAATTCACTGCGGTAAGAAGCTTATTTTAATATCTTTGATAATTGGTTATGCATTATAAACTTTTACTCTTCTGTCAAAGCTTTTCTTTCGTGATTGTCCGTAGGAATATATTAGTAATGTTATCATCCAATATTTACATACATTAAATAAATCCTAGATTAACTTCTAGAATAGCACTTGAATTTGTATTCTCACTTTAATATCTAACTATGGAGAATGTAATTTTGATAGTTACATAATATTAGTGCAATCATGTTTGTTCCTTGTTTCTTCATATCTACTTTTCTGACAAGGTTTTTTTTTTCATGATTGCACGTAAAAATATATTAGTAGTGGTATCATCCGGTATCTACATACAAGAAATAAATTCTAAATTAATGTTTAAAATAACGTTCGAACTTGTATTTTCACATCTTTCGGTCCAAATACAAAGAATGTAATTTTGATGGTTACATAATGTTTGGTGCAATCATGTTTGTTCCTCGTTTCTGCATATCTCTCTGTCATGTTTTTTTTATAGTTACATAATGTCGGTGCAATCATGTTTGTTCCTCATTTCTCCATATCTCTCTCTCCTATTTTTTTGTTTATCAACTTTCTGCCTAAGAAAAGAAATCCATTATGTCCGGCAAACTGAATATTAAGAGTTATGTATATCCTCATCTAAGTTATTTAATTTTTCTGAAGTTAATTCATTAATGTTTTTGAAATAAACACTAATAAAAATAATAAAAGTATAACATGTTTATAAAGTTTCAAAATTACATCATTTTATTAAAATGTATGACGAGACTTAATTCGCGGCCTTTCTTAATATTTTTAAACTATTAGGTTACGTGCGATGTAATAAAAAAAGCGCAAGTTTATTCGATATAAATCCATATGATATATGACATTATACTAAAATATAGTACACATGTAAAATTCATAAATTGTTATTTTTGAAAAATAATATATTTTAGATTTTTATTCTAAATTTTTAATTTTTTCAAATGATTTTTCAATCAGGTACATTTGATAACGATTTTTTATTTCAATTTTTACTTTTTTTCGTTTAAAGAAATTTTTTGAAGAAGATTTCTAATTGATGATTTTTTTCATTTTCATCGAATATTTTTTTAGAGAATAAATCAAGTCTTATGACTTTTGTACTTGTAATTTTTAGAAGAAAATGATCAAAAACATAAAATTTAAAAATAATCACCAAAAAATTTCTTCATTTTTTAAGTTAAAATAAATAAATAAAAAAAACATAAAATATTTCCAAACAATTTGTAAGTGATTTTTTGAAATCATCAAGTAAAAATTATTATCAAACATATTAGTAATTAATTTTACAAAAAATCATAAATTACAAGATCAATTATTTAATCATAAATCATAAATCATAATCATTATCAAATAAGGTATAAAGTAATTAAAAGTTTTATTTTCTTAAAAATGCCATGGTATATTTTCTCTAATATTAACATGTTAAGTGAAAAAATTTATATGAGGTATGTACATTGTTAGATTGGGTATTTAATATTTTTAAGATAATATTATTTATAGTTCAATGTTTGACTCCTTGAATACAAATAAGTTAAATTAGTAAAATGTACCTGATGTTTTGAATTTTTCAATTGTAAATATAAATTTATTAATATTTGTAAAATAAATGATATTATATAAATCAATTTTGATATAAATTTTTTAATATTTCTACAATTCAAGAGATTGATTGTATTTCTTTTTCTACTCTTTTCTTTATTAATTTTATGTTTTTCTTTATGAAAAATATGAGTTTTATGAACATAAATATGTGTAATTAATTTATTAATCTAGGGATCTTATGAACCCAATTTTTAATATGTGATGATCTAATATTTTTTCCCAATTATAATATTAGTTTAATTATATTATTTAATCTAATTTTTATGCTATTAATTTTTTGGCCAATAATTTATCTATAGAGGCAATTAAATAGATTTGAGAAAATTATTTAATTATTTGTCTTGATTAAATAACATGCATAGTTTCTAGGTAAAGATGTATGATTCTTATGTATGTGATTCATAATTGATGAACTTAATGAATAGTATGCAATTTAATTGGCATGAGAGTGTGATTAAATTAATTACTATATGGTGTGTAGTTTACTTGAGAGAGGAATACATGCTAGGTTAGATTCAATTGATCATGTAATTAATTGATATTATATTGGGAGAATTTTAGTGATTCGCATGTTTAGAAAATTGGGGGATTAAGTATTCTTAGATATTTTCTCATATATCTTTTTAGTCACAAAATTTGATTTAATTAATTATTACTATTTACTTTTAATTATTTTAATTTTGCTTTCTTAAGATATAAAAACACAAAAAAAATTAATTTTTATTATTTTTAGTTTTAAAAATTAGTTTCTAAGAAAATAATCTTTGTGGGAACGATCTTTACTTATCATTATATTACTTGTTACGATACGTATACTTGCGTATTTATTACACACACAATTTGTGTGGCGATCAATAGGTTGTAAAAAATAAAAAAATAGGTTACTAGTTAAAGTAACCAAATTAAGTGACAAAGTCAAAACCTATGAACTTAATTACTCCATCTTGGAAAAATAAAAAAAATAAGATGTTTGAACTTGTTGATGTTTTGAATTCAAGTCTTGCAAATCTTAAATAAAAAACAAAAATATTATGCAAAAATTTGGACAATCAAAGGAAGTCGTGAAAAAGTTAACCATTAGAGCTGAAAGGTTAGACAAAGTTCTTAAATATGGAAAACCTTTTGGAGACAAGAGAGGGCTAATATATGTAAAATCCTATAACCCTTCTTCTTTACATGCTACATATATACCACATGCAAACACTTCTAAATTCATTTCTATATGCCATAATTATGGTAGGAATTGGAATATTTGACCTAGGTGTAGATTCTTGTTGTATTATAACTGCTTTGATCATAATATGCATGCACCATATTCAAGAATCAATAATCATGACTAGGTGAATAAGCCTTATGTTTCTAGAAATAAATACATGAGTATGAAATCAAAGAAAAACCATCCTAGGAAATATGAGATTGAAACATCCATATCACTTTTTGTAAGTCTATCTAAATCTAAGAAAGGCTGGATCAATAAATTTGATCTGCATTATTTTGTAGCCCATATTGCATTTAAAGCTAAATCTTATACTTCTTGATATTTTGATAATGGATGTTCCAAACACATAACTAGTGATCGTTCTCTTTAAAACCTATGAAGATTATAATGAAGGAACAGTTACCTTTGGTGTTGGAAACAAATCTAGGATTATGAAAAAGTACAATTCAACTTGAAAGCATACTTAGGTTGGATGATGTTTTATTTATTGATAGACTTAAAGCTAATCTAATAAGTTATTCAAATTTATGAGAAGAATTATAGTATATAATTTACTGATAATCATTGCATTATAACTCATCTTAAAGGTAAGTGTATGCTTAGAGGAACCGTGTTTCATGATAATTGTTACCGCATTGATATGGATCTTATTATTACTTGCAATTTAGTCAATAATGATTCTACTTCTCTGTGGCATCAAAATATGTGACACATCAATTTTAGAGGTTTTGTAAACTTGAGCAAAAATGAAATTATGTGTGGTCTGTCTACAATTTCTAGAACTAAAAAATTTGTCATTCGGTTTACTAAAGATACTACCTATGATATTAGTAGGCAAAAAGATGTAGATTGGATAAGAAATCAGGATGTTAGAAAAAGTATCTCAAGTGGATGCTTCTATATTAGTGCTAACCTTGTATCTTGGTACAACAAGAAACAGAACTTTATCTCCTTATCTTCTACATGGGAAGAATATATTATTGTTGGAAGCTCATGCGTACAACTTCTATAGATAAAAACATGCTTAAGGAGTATGGTTTTAAACAATGTACATACCCCTTTATTGTGATAACACTAGTACTATATGTATTTAAAAAAATCCAATAGTTCATTCTCAAACAAAACATATAGACATTAGACATAATCTTATTGGGGAACTAGTTAAAGACAAGATATTATACCTTGAGTTTGTGTCTACTAAAAGGCAATTAGTTGACTATTCATTAATACCCTTTATACTCAAAGATTTGAATATCTTATAAGTTCTATAGGAATATGTATTATTGAGTAATATATATATTTGTTTTGACTTATTATTCCTTTATTTAAAAAAAATACAAAAAAGAAGAGTACATTTTTTTAAAAATGTAATGGACTTCAAAAATTACTCACTCGTACAACTTTTTTTTATGACTTGGCTTATTCTGATTGACTCTTCATTGTGTAAATGGGTATATAATTTTGACTAGTATATTTACATACATTTTTACATGTAGTGATCGATTTTGACAAGAACTTACTCACACATATATGTCATGCTTGAAATTTATGGTTTCTCTTGTAAGGTTCTAGGACTTGAGGTAACCTTGACTGTAAAATTATGTTAAGCAGTTACCGTAGTGAGTAGAGAGAGCTACCTCATAACTAGTGTGGAAGTCATCATACTAGTTCAATTGCAGTTTTACATGATAGGTGATACTTCTTCTTTTGGGTTTTTCATGACTAATCATAACTGTATTAATTTTCATAATAATGATGTTCAAACATTATCTCATTTTGAGTGATTGTCAACACATCATTATATATATTAGTGTGATTGTGTTGTGTGTCCTAGGGAGTCATAGGACTTGAGGATAATTAATTTATATACATGTGTGTCTGATTGTTCATATTGAATAACTATGCTTTAAAGTTAAGTTATCTTTTAATATAACAAAAAGGGTGAGTGTGGTTAATAATAAGATAAATATTGCACATACGGAGAGAATCTTTAATGTTTAAATGTTCTATTTGCTACTATTCACTAATTATGTTTTTTTTTCGTTTTATTATTACTATATACACTGATCTAATAAACATTAAGTCTTTTGAGACAAGTTGTATACCTATTTTTCTATTTCTTTTTTAGTATAAATATAAGCTGTCAAGATTCAAGTGAAGATGATTTTATTAGATCATAGGATAGTTTCACTGTATAACAAACGGTACTTATAGCTTTAACCCAAAACTTCTTTGAGATTTTCTTTGCATGTAGTATGACTCATACCATATTTTGTAACACCCGATTCTTCCTTTCAATTATACCATTTTTTTAGGGATGATTGGTGCAGAAAACTCATGAGTTATTCCATACTCTTTATGAAATTCAGCATATTTTGAGTTCTCAAACTTCTTACCATGATCAATCCTTAGTCTCATTATGTTGATTATTTTATTACATGATTCAATCTACACTTTAAGAGAAAATGAATTAAAGAAATCAAATGCATAAAATTTCTCTTTTAGAAAATTTATCCATGTAAAACGACAAAAATCATCAACAGTAACAATAATATATTATTTGCCACCCAAACTCTCAGATATCACTGGACCCATAAGTTTGATGTGAATTAACTCAAGTATCTACTTGTATTAACTCATTTGATCTTATTATGAGAAGAGAGAGTTTGTTTACCAAGTTGGCATGGTACATAAAATGTTTTTATAGTTTCAGAAACGTATTGATAATCCTTTTGACATGTTCAGTATATGATTCCTTGGAATCTAATTGATAATGGGAACATACACCAACACTAAAAAAATCTACCATATGTGAGGTACAATAAGTTCCCTATCATGCTTCTATACATCATTTGATCAACGCTCTTATCAAACTCGTATATAAAAATTTTGGCACTTCTATTTATGAAAGTTTTCAAATTTTTACTTGATTTAAGCACAATTTTTTTAATGAGATTACATGCATACGGTCGTCTTCTAGTTACCATGCTTGCATTTAAGTCACCAATGATGTTCTCAATAGGGGTGGTTTTTGATAGTACGTGTCGATTTCTAAAGTGGAGTGTTAGGAATGCCTCATCATCCAAACATATTTCTTCATTTATCTCAAATTCTACCTTTTAAATGTATGGTGCTTCATCATTTTGTCCCTCACTAGACAAACTTATACTCAAAAGATCATCTTTATCATCAATGATTGGAGTATTGGTACCTGCATCATCTATAACAATATTGATGGAGTTTATCACAGTGTTAGTTCTCAAGTTAAAGATTCTAAAAACATGACTTGTTAATAAGTAATCTAGGAAAATTCCTTCATTAATTCTAGAGTCAAATTTACCTAAATGTTTACAATCTCTAAGTATGTAACATTTACTTTCAAATATATGTATATATCTAATATTAGGTTTCTTACTTTTTTATATCTCATAGGGAGTTTTATTTGTATTTAAGCGTAAATAAACATAATTCATTGTGACAAAAATGAGGTGAGTGATTAATAATAGGAGAGGTATTGTATAAAGGGAAGAACTTTTAATGTTTAAATGTTCTTTTTGTTACTACTCATTGATTATATTTTTCTTTGCTTTACTATTACTATTACTATGTATACTAAAGTAACAAATAATGACTCTTTTGAGACAAGTTGTGTTGTATGTTTGTTTTTTGGTGTACATATGAACTGTCAAGATTCAAATGTTGACAGATCATATTGTTTAAATATTCTTTTTGTCACTACTCATTGATTATATTTTTCTATACTTTACTATTATTATGCACATTGAACTAATAAATAATGACTCTTTTAAGACAAATTGTGTTGTTTATTTGTTTTTCAGTGTACATATGAGCTATCAAGATTTAAGTGAAGATTGTTTTAATGGATCATAGAATAGTTCTACTATGTACTTTTATTTCTTATGAGCAATATGTAGTGAAAAAGAGGTTTTATCACACGAATATTTCAAAGGGAGATATTGTAAAGTTTATAAGTATTGGTGATATTCATGAACAAAATGTTTAAGTATAAACTAGTTTCTAGGTATGCTTTCATATCCGCTATTTAAAGCTAAAGAAACATCTAATCTTCAATATGATGTGCTTCAAGTATACACTCATTTCTTAACACGTTAATTAAATTTACTCATATAGAAAAATATAGTATATACACTGGTCGATCCATGTTAGGTTCAACGATTGAGAGTTTAGATCGATCGATCGATCATGTTTGATCTATCTACTCTTGGGTTTTTAATTTAAAATCCTTTTGTTTACTAAGTCAAACTTAAGTAGATTATTATATTACCCTTATTTAATAATACTCTATTAAATCTTTTATAGATAGAAGGGTCATTACCTTTTAACCTAACATTAGGATTTTAATTCCCCTACATAACAACCTAATGCCCATTGTTTTAATGTACCACATCTATTATATTCCTCTTGCATTCTTTATACTCTCTCTCAAAATATTTTTAAAAAATTATATCATGCATATATCTTTAGTTGTATTCTTGATTTAATATATTAAACATATTATGTGATTATGTTTGATTGATTCATATGCCTATTCTTCTTTATAATACTATGCTTTTAATTTTTGTTCTAAGGTTTGTTAAATGACTTGATTTATCTCATTTATCTTGAATCTAGGATACATTTTACATTTGTGCTAATTTTTTTAGGTACTTATTAAATAAGTTTGATTTCTCATGTGATTGAGATATTAAAACATTAATCTGCATTAAAAGATCGTAAGTAAATTACTTTAAAAGTTTTATCTATAAAAGATAGTCTAAGATTTAGCTTTGTAAATGAACTATTTTTATAGTAGATAATTAGGTGATCAATGGATTGATAGTTTTTCTTAAATCATTGTTATGACTTATGTGTATCATATTTATCTTTATTTCTATATTCTATTGTTTATACACAATTAAAAATCTGATCGTTTAAAATAATTTTAATTAAACATAATTAACAAAATTATTTATTCATTTTCCTTTAGGTTAATTATATCACTAACTTAATCCTTTCCTAACAAATGCAAACAAATTCACTTTAAATTTACCTTACTAAATGGATCGAAAACCAACAATTGCTTATGAAAGCGGACTTCTTCCTTTTTTATGAGTGACTGACTTGACGACAAGACATAAGGCATTTTGGAGTCTAAATGCAGGGGCGGGGACTCAACTTCTGTCATGAGTTCCTAAACTTTATGAATCAATCACCTAAACTCAGACAGAGTGGATCTGAGCCCCCCTCTTAAGGGGTGGGGGGCCAAGGCAGGTAAGAAAGGTAATGCCATCAGTAGCAAAATCAAAGGAGGATTGATGGCACGAATCAGCTGCTATTGAATGCAGGCCGGATAAGAAGAACATGTAAAACTAGCAAAAGGTAATAATAATTTCAAACCACACCAAACACCATATATTAAAAAAAATAACGACAACAATTTTTTGCTGCAACTAATTAGTGAATAGATGTCTGTTAGAGACAGACTGCAAAATGAATATTACAAGGTTAACTAAAAAATTGTAAAATGCAAACGAAAATGATTACATTTAGATGATAAATAAATTTCCAAGGCCTTCCAAGAAATAAATTACACTAAAAATTCCTAAGAAATTTTTTTATAAAAAAATCTTATTAGATGAGAGGCCAACCTAGAGTTAGCTCACAGCTCTCAGCCATATCTCTACAATAATGGCCAACGTCCTAGCACTACTTTTGCAGAATACAGGATAGAGTACATATATAGACAACTTAACTCCTACATGTTTCACCGCTTCTTTGCGGTGAATCTCAATCTTTACAGAAGATATGCTTCTTTGCGGTGAATCTCAATCTTTAAAGAAGATATGCGCTTCACACGTAACGAACTACATGATGGTAAAACTAGGTAATCAACATTACTGAACGCAAGTAGCAGGCAGCAGCATAACCAGATCATTTATTGGCCTTTGATACCTAACATAACTATCACTAAACAGCAACAAATCAGAGAAATTTTCTTCAATAAAATTAGGCATAAGCCACAGAACACATACAAAAATGAAGACTAATGGCCACAAAAGGAGAACATTACGAAAACTTACCTCTCCGAGTAACTAGTTAAATTCATTCATCTCGACCGCCAATAACCTGGCTCTGAGAAACAAGACACTGTTAGTTTTATACTTACAATCTCAATTTACAAATGGTGCCACAGCAAACAAAACCCAAACTACCAAGTTCTTAACGATGACTTCCAGTGTACGGAAAACAACAAAAAAAACTAAAGCCTAATTACAAATAAAGCAACAAACCTTTAATGGTAGCAGGAATTGGACCTTCAAAAGGTGGCCTAAATTGGTGCATTGAATTTCTCCGGCTCATTGACCGGAAAGGATATCTCCAACCTCGGCTAGGAAATCTTGATGGTTCACGTGGTGGGCTGGCATATGAGGCAGGTGCATAAGATCTTCCTTGGTCCGGATACCAGGGACCTATATGAAATTAATATGACATATTGACAAATCAGTTGAGTAGGCATTCAAGGATTCAAAACAAAAAAAATATATAAATGGACAAGGTTTCTATATACCCAAACTATTTTTAAAAATTACCAGAGAAAGAATGTGGAGGAAACCTCCAACTGTCAACGGGCTCATAGGGGCCTGGTTTCATTCTCTCGTGATTATTGTAATAGATCTTTCTGTCACCATTCTGCATAGAGTGAAACCTCTTAGAATAAGGTGGGCTATTCTCCCTCCAAGGCTTGAAATGCCCGTCTCCTTGGACATGAGTAAATTGATTCGATGGTGGAGGATGTGGGGGCCACAATGGATAGTCCTTATTATCAAAAGAAGTTCCATCACTTTGTGGAACGTTTCTCACAAGCTGCACTGAGAAACTGTTGAAAGAGCTACAAGTAGAGTCAGTCATATGTCCTCGAAGATCGCATTCAGAAGGATGATAGCATGCAGCATCAGAAACTGGTTGATATATTATTGGCGCGTTTGACTGTTGAGCAACAGATTGTACCATGTGATATGGCATTCTCTGCAAATATATACCCAAATTATAATAATTATTAATAAAAAAGAATTTCACATTCATCCATCAAAAAGGTTTCAATGAACCAAGAGAAACGCTTGAAGAACAATGGCCTACATGTTGATCTGAATAATGCATTGAATCAATGCCACTGGTATATGAAATGGAGGCAGAACATGGAGGCAGAACCAAGGGAGGTAGTGGCAGGGGCGGTGGGGATAACGGTAGTGGAGGAGATGATGGTGGAATATCTTGAGGCAATGGAGGGACAAATGGAAACATATCATGTGGTTCAAATTGGTTATGTGAAATCTGTGCAGCACTCCATCCAACACCACCAGAAGATGAAGCCAAGTCTGATTCACAACGGGGTGCAACATCCTCCATCTCAAGCTCCCCATCAACATCTTCCAGAATATGCCTATGCTTTACAATGACAACAGGCCTGTCTTCATGTTCTTCAGGGTTCCGAAGCTCATGCTCAGGAGTCACAGCCTCAAAATTCTCCTCATCAGAATCAGTTCCATCGTCTTCATCTTTAAGCATGCGAGGCATGCAAAACCCTGGAAGCTGAAAACTTGAATTGCTGCAGTAATATGGAGAAAATAAATATCATATGATTTACTATGATATGTGTGTGGGATAACCTAGCTACTAAACTCAACTAATTCAAACCTTCCATATTCATCAACAAGCATGCCCTCCATTTCTCGAACAGGATCATCCAATGACCTTTCTGTTCTAGATGAGCGCCTACAAAAGGCACCAGAGGAACCACAAAGGGAATCCAGTTCTCTGATATGATGACGGATGATAGACTCAGGGAGGATCCTTCTTTCCAACCAAAGCCTCAAAACCTACATGAAGGTAGGGGAAGCAGCTAGTCACTTATCTGAAGATAGAATATCAAAAACTAAAAACAAACGAGCAAAAATGAATACACATTCAAACCAAAAAAGTTCCCTACCTTAAGACACTGCCGACGATTTTCGTGTGCAGAACTTCCAGGAGGAGCTGCAGCTGACAACAAACGTGGCAATTTCACTTGGATAGCAGAAGGGAAGAAACCACCTACATCACCTATTATTCAAAATGATTCCACCATCGCAAATGTCATGTACAGGACAATTAAAACTTTTCGACATTATAATAATGAAAACAAAATATTGAAAGATACATACCTTTCAAAATAGAATCCACAAGGAAGAAGAAGTCCACTCTTCGGTGCAAGCTTGCCTCTGTTTCCAAAGATCGAACAAGAATTTCTAAAACCTAATTAAGAATTGCACACCAAGAGAAGTTTCAGTTCCCACGTTCAAACTTCCGAGGCAACCCAAATTTCCTTCAAGAAAAAAGAGACGAACAGGATACAAAAACTTGTGTACTGTTGTGAAATTATAGAATATTTGAAGATGAGGAAAAACTTGGAAGAGTTGTGGAAGCCAGTCTTGTATAATGTAGTTTTTTGGTCATATAATTCCTCTTTGTTTAAACGAATACCTAGAAGTTCATTTTAGTTTGTATTAGAGTAGAGTGGGCTGGATAATTGTTTTGTGTTCATAGCTTTTCTCTTGTTTTGATCCTATAAATGGCCCTTTTGTCAGGCTTTCCACTTCAAGTTGGATCACTGGTCCAACGCTTTTCAAGTCACTTTTTTTCCACCATAAATGAAATTCTGTTTCTTCACACAAAAAAAAACATCTAAGAAAATGATCAGTTCACATTTACTTATATCCCTCATAGCAGGTGTCCGTAACTGCCTCTACAATGTCGCATGTTCTCAACAAAGAACGTATCATAAAATCACTAACACAAATGGCTAACTAGAGAAATAGATGGTAGTGAACTTTATGCAAAAAATTTATTGAAAAGATTTCCAGCAGTAAGCAGTGAGCAAATTAAAACATTAAGATGTTAAAGGCATATGTTTTTTTCCTGATCCTACATAATAAAGGGTTATCACAAATTTTAATTAGAACTAAAATTACAGGGTTTTCATATTAAAGGGTTATCACAAATTCATGGAAAGGTACATAGTCCTATATTATTGTGTATACACTGGAGTACTCTAATTCTTTGAAAATTCCAATCAACACCAAATGGGCTTTTTAAGGGTATAACTGTAATTTCATAAAATACAAAAAAATAAAATAAAAATCAATTTTGAAATGTATATATTTAAGGAAATACAATTAATGTTTTTAAATGTATATATTTGTAATTTTATTAATAGAAATTTAAAAATATCTAAAACATGAAAAAAAAAAAAAAAGCAATACCACGACCCTTGGAGTTAATTGAATTTTTTGAAGAATTAAAGGGCTCCATAAATATATCCTAAAAGATAAAGGGGTACCAAAGAATTACAGGATCTGTAGACACCTTAACTCGAGAATATGTAAAATGTGCATTATTTTATCATGAAATACAAGAAAAGAATATGTGGATCATGTGCAGTATCATGACTAATAATATATGATAAAAGAGTACTCATCAATAATTCATGACCACATAGTCCAATAAACATTCATGACCACATCGTCCAA
Organism: Hippophae gyantsensis; assembly: GCA_030763125.1. Taxonomy (NCBI): domain Eukaryota; kingdom Viridiplantae; phylum Streptophyta; class Magnoliopsida; order Rosales; family Elaeagnaceae; genus Hippophae; species Hippophae gyantsensis. Next base: position 8,201,490 of record CM061032.1, read on the forward strand.
AAAAATTTCCACGACCATATGTGAGAGTTATATTTAATATAATACTCCCCTGATAAGAACTTTACCATAAAAATGAATTGCGCGAGGAAAAGGTAAGTTTAGGGATCATCCTACCTTGGAAGCTACCCCAAATTTGGCACATTCAATAGCTACACGTGTAGCTCGACCAATGCTCTCCTTCGTTCTTGTCAATGTTCCAAGCATTGCCTCCAATGATGACAGAGCAGCATGTGGATCAGGATTCTTCCCCAGAGATTTGGACCTTTCAGCTAATAGTGATTCAAATTTCCCTTCATCATCTGGAGTGCATGATGATGGCTTATGTTGCAAATGTACATCAGGACTGCAGCTACCATTTGTTTGAATATAGTTACTACTATCTGAAGTGGACATAGGGCCGATTAAGGTATTGGGTGGGGATTCCTGTCCAAGAAAATCATTGCCATCTGTTAGACAGGAATTTGTCTGGATGATGCAACCATCACCCGAGTGACCATTGGGAAAAGAAATAGAACTTGGATCCTTTAGCTCTTGTTTATCTAAGAACTCCTCCACAAGCTGATACCTAAAATAATAATCATAAAGCAATTAACAATCAGGACAAAACTACCATAACAAGATTTTGACACAAAACTAAATCCTTAATAGGTGATGGGGTATCTGTTCACTCAAGGCTGAATAATTACTGAGCAACGGATTAAGGGAAAGAACACAACTACCACCACCAAATGAAAGAAGTACAAGCTGGGAAGAGAATGCATCCATCTTCAAATTGAAAAAATTATTATGGCATGGAATAATGTAAGAAAAAAAATCTGTGTAGAAAATCTTCCTATAAGTAAAAAAATAGGAAAGTCCTATGTCAAAAAGTACAAATGACAAACTTACTTATCATTTACTTCTCCCTTGTCATTGAGCTGAGGATCCAGAGACATAGTCTCACAACCAGCGTCCTCAGCACTGAATGGCATTACACTGGTATTATCTCTAAGTGAATATTTGACATCATCATCGCCACCACTTGATGTGGGACCCACGCTCATCACAGTCTCTTGTTCAGAAGCATCAAATTCCTTATCCATATTTTCAGCTTTAATGTTGCTCAGCTCTACGGTTTTGCCATCACTTTCATCGTTTGGAGGTAATGACTCATCCACTGAACATTGAGGAGGCCTCATATCTGTACTGCTTCTGTCGATACTGGACAATGAATACTGCTTTGAGCTTTGGCTCTGGACTACACTTACAACAGTACAATTATTATCAGATATATTTGAATTTTCACAATCACCTTGGTGGTCCTTAGCATCTTGAAAAACAACTTCCCCGGATTCATTATGTTGGACCTTACTTCTATCAATTTGATTATGCAAGTCAATTTCCATGAATGACTCAGTAGTGTCCCCAGAAAGATGTTGAGCATCATTGTTTACAAGGTCCATATCCTGCACTCCCAAACCATAACTGATTTTGCTTTCTGGATTCACATGAGGACATCTGCTCACTGAAGATAAAGAACTATTAGTAAGTGTCTTCATTGAAGAAAATGCATCAGTACAAGTCTGGCCTTCTTCAGCAGTATTGGCTGACATGGCTTCAAAAGCACGATGAAGCCGTTTGGATGGTGGTAAAACAGCTTCACCATCAACCAAACAACTAAACGAGTGATTCTTTTTAGGTAACATGAAATTAAACCAATTTCCAGGAGACTGGGTACAGACCTGAGAAGAAGATACTTTACTCAAAGCTCCATTTGCCAGAAACGGGTCTCTATCAGCAGAAGAATCCATGTCACAGTTAAAAGACATCTTTCTTGGCTCTGACGGACAACTAAACAAGTGATCCTTTTTAGGTGACAATAAATTAAGCCCATTTCCAGGAGAGTGGGTACAGACCTGAGAAGAAGATACTTTATTCAAAGCTCCATTTGCCAGAAATGGGTCTCTATTAGCAGAAGAATCCATGTCACAGTTAAAAGACGTCTTTATTGGATCTGATGGACAACTAAACAAGTGATCCACTTTAGGTGACAATAAATTAAGGCCATTTCCAGGAGACTGGGAACAGACCTGAGAAGAAAATACTTTATTCAAAGCTCCATTTGCCAAAAATGGGTCACTATCAGCAGAGGAATCTATGTCATAGTTAAAAGATGTCTTTATTGGCTCTGATGGACAACCAATGAATTTTTGATTGCTCTCTTCTGCGTTTGAAAGCATATTAAGCTTCTCCTTTGCAGACGATGATTTGGCCATCCGAACTCTGGCTCGCTTCACCAATGGCAGGTGCTCATCCCCATCTTCTTTAGAGGAACTGTTTACCAGCTCCTGCTGGTGATGAGCATTTTCAGTAGTTTCACTAGAATTGTGTATGCTAATCTCCATCACAGGCTCATTGTCAACTTTACCAGCCAGCTTGCTCCTGTCAGTTGTTAATCGCTTCCTGTTTGGTTTCCTTTTCTTTTTAATAACAGCAGCTTTTATTTGGACATCAAGTCCTTTGTTCAATTTAACATCACCCTCCAGGCATTCCACAACAGTCTCTGACTGTTCAAGTTTACAACCATAGTCAGTACTGCTGCCTTTGTTATGACTACATTTGTCAGAGTCAACTGTAGCAATTTCAGAACCATTGTCTTCAATGATACCACTTAAAATAAAAGCCGATGAATAAACATCATCAGATTCAGAGACATCTGGTGATTCCCTGTTTTGTTTATTTCTTTTTAATGATCCAATAACAGAACCCTTGCTGTTATCTTTGCCTAGTTCTGCAGAGCTTTGTAACCTACGAGCTCCAACCCTTGATGAGCTCCTACATCCTCCAACTGTTAATTCCTCTTTGTGTGAGACACTTCTCTGATAACATATATCTTTAGATCTTCTCCTGGAAGAGGGAAAAGGTATTTCCGCAACCACTACAGTGTCAAGAGGTTCATTTTTATCAAGCATGGCATTTGTCTGCACAGTAGCTGAAGTACCCTCAGTAAAATAAGAAGAGTTCAATTGAGAATCAAGAGTCACTTCATGAGCTTCTTTATAGTCCTTGGACCCATTTTTTGCTGATGATTCCACTAAGTTTTCATTTTTTGTACAAGGAACTTGTTTGGAATTGAATCGATCCACCACTAGGTCTTGTTTCTTCAACTTCTCATAACTATCAACAATCTCCTGCACTGCACGAACAAAATCAACACCCTTCCCATGACGTTTGATTAGAAGAAATTGTTTCTTCTCTTCAGTAAATGCCTCAACATCAGCAGGGTTGCAGAAGGCTCTGCAAAACAAAATACTAATTAGAGAACACTTAGATGAAACCAAAATGAAATAACATAGAACTGAACAACAGCAAAGCTTAGACAAATATAAATGCTAACATCTTGGGATGACACATGAGATGGAGCATAGAGAATTAAATAAATAAATCAAAAGGTGACCTAGTATAAAAAATAGGCCATATTGAAACTCATGGATCACCATATGAGAGAGGAATAGAATATGGTAACACCAGGAAGTAATGTCAAGAGATATTTCTTTCAGGACAGAACCACAAATATGGCAAGGGGAAACAAACACAAGTCTAACACAGATACAGAAAAACTATACAAGCAAAGGCAATCAAGGGGAATATAATCCACATCTAAGCATTCCATAATACATCAGCTACATGAGCAATTCCTTCAGCAACTGGTATAAATTAGATTATAAATAATAACAATGGTCCCTGAGTAAGGATGAAAATTTGGGTTTGGTCCAGAACTCATAGGCCAATGTATATTATTATTTTCGGCTCAGGTTGGAACAGATCTTCCAAAACTGGGGTTATATTTTTCTTTTTTTCCTTTTTCCTTTTATTTGACCAAGATTACATTCATATTAGGGTTTGGCGGAGTAAATTATATTCCATCTGATAAAATTACTTACATCTATTGAAATTTAAAATTGTAATAATGTAATAAATTTGTCAAATGTGTATGTTACATGGACTTCCTCGAAAGTGTCCGGACCGCACGGGTGTGTGTCTAGGCAATAAAGTGTCCAATATTTAGGGATATCCACACAGGTACTTGAACATGGCTTATAATCATATAAGTGTTTATATTTTTACATCTTACTCTTAAAAATCAATTTATGTTTTTGCATAACCCCTTATTTAGTACATTGATGATTTTTAATCTTCATATTAATATAAAAAGTAAAAACAAGCCAATTACTAAAATTGTATCATATGTCTAACTGCCCATAACCCATCTTAAAGTTGTGTGGCACAAATTCCATATCAGCCAGGAGTGTAGCTGTCACCCTGACACATATTCCACAACCACATAGACGTTGCATTTTTTTGACACGTGTATAGCAGCCAAAATTTCTGAGTCGATGTAACATAGCCAGATGTACATATATTTTTTAAACTTGAAGTTTAAGCCAAACCACATGCCTTGTTCAGGTCAAGCTCATAGTTGAAATGTTTCGTCCTACGCCCAGCCCTAACACTATTAGATTAGGGACAGGTTGGACTTCTTTGAGCCTAATGAGTAGGAATAGGCACGGGGACGGGCGGGAATGGGCACGGGGACGGTTATATCAAAAACCGTCCCCGAACCGAATTATAAAACCTATAACCAAAACCGCCCGAAAACCGTTACGGCTTGGGGACAATTTTTTACCCGCGGGTAACGGTTCAGGACGGTTATGAAAAAAAAATCCGAAAAAAAACACCGAAATATATATATATAATTTATTAAATATATATAATTAATTTTTTATTTATAATTTAATATATAATTTAATTAATTAAATATAATTAATTTCGGGTACGGGCGGGTACGGTTTTTAGTATAACCGTAACCGAACCGTAACCGTTGTTTCATATTCGGTTTTTACCCGAAACTGTCACCGTCCCCGAAATTTACCGGTTAAAAACCGAACCCGCGGTTTTTTTGCCCATCCCTACTAATGAGAGCTCCAACTATGTCAAATCAGACTGGATCATCCGGCCCTAGACAGACCAAATTTACATTCTTGTCCTTGAGGCATATCATTGCATATTTTACACACAAAAATGCAACCAATGTTCCAAAAACACTTGAATCTTGACTTTGTAAAAAAGAGGCTTACTCCTTTTTGGCATGGATGTAAGCCGCAATACTTTTCTCACCTCAAAACCATCGAGGCTTAAGTCACAACTGGCTTGGTAGCTGTGTTTTTACAAGATTTGGTATACCCATTAGTTATTTAACTCATCCTACTTAAATTTATTAAAAATAAAAATAATAAAGTAGAGGAAAATAAATGAGAAAGCTAAGGGTCTATAGGGTTTGGGATTTTAAGTTTCCCTTTAGGTCATATTTGGTTCGCATAATGAAACATAATGAGAATGGTAACGTTAATAGGAATTTAATTCAATGAAAGCGATATTATTGCTACTATATTTGATTAGTGGAATCAAAATAAGCACAAACTCAAATAAAATTTACAAAATTATAAATTAGGAAAATTAGAAAATCGACCTATTTTACTTCTAGATGAGAAAAAATAAAAAATGATAAGAAACTAGAACATTCTAATGTATTCTTGATAGATGTGGAAGAAATGAGTATTCCTACTAATAATGAAATGTTTTCTACTTTTTTCCAAATTAATCGTCAAACTAAACAAGAATACTCATAATTCTTTCTTATTATTATTCATATCGTTAGAAGTTATTGGTCACCATGTCTTCCAAAAACTTAAAATATTGAGAAAAAGCCAAATAAATTTTTTATACATTTATCACTCCATACAAGTATTGGCTCTATGCACCATACATGCCAAACATTTTAACTTCAACAATTGAATTAGTAGGTTTTGAACACAAGACCTCCAGCTCTGATACTATGTTAGAAGTTGTTAGAAAATCACCTTTTCAAAGCTTAAGCATTGGAAGAAGAAAAAATAATACTTTTATACATTTATCACCTATTACTATCAAACAAACAGCTCTTGACAAGTCTGCTAAACATCTTTGGCCATCATTATTATTTAATATTTTCCCTTCTAATAGAGCATATATGTAATGTATCTAATGTTTGTTGAAATCTAGCTTTCTTTTTTCAACTTATATATATTTGTGCTATATTATTTATAGTTTATTACTTATCAGGGACCTTATCCCTCTTTATGCTTACACCTCAATACTTAAACTAGCCTTTCAAATCACTGCATGCAACTAGGTAAATAAAGGCATTGCCAAAAAAAAACAAAGAAAAAAACATAATTTCAAAGATCAAGACTAACAAACCTTAATTAGACTGGCACCCTCTACCACAAATTCCATCATAACAGCTTGTTTCTAAGACGTTAATTGAACATATAAGAAAGAAGAAAGGGATAAAGCATGCAGAATTTATATTCAAGTACTGAAGCAAGTGATGAACTTATGAAAACCAACATAATTCATCGCACAATAACCATCAAGTACCAACATAATGAATACTTTATCTTATCAATCCACTTATAAAAAATATACTCAAATGTAATGACATAGATCCAACTAACTCTCTTATTGAAAATTAAGGTTAAATTTAAATGTCACAGAGAAGCCACTAGCCAAGTAGCCGTTTAGCACACATAAAATCATTTTATTTTGATTTCCAACAATTCCGTACATTCTATCTATTTTCTACAAGGAATAGACCATAAGTTCTGTAGAAAAAAAGTCTATCATAAGTAAAATGTAAAGATGGCAGCATTTAAAAGTTACTAAGATGCTAACTAAGAGCATGGCAACAATCGAACTGATAGCTAGAAGTAGACGCAAAAAAAATAAGCGTAGTGATACCTAAAAGGATATCTAAGCTTACAGCCCATTTTAAGGAGGGACAGGAATATATTCAATACTAAGATTTCACCTCATTATTTCATTTATGGACAACCTACATAAACTCTGATGTCAAGCCTAGTTCCAAAAGACTTTCTTGTTCTTGCTTCAAGTTACAAGTTAAATGACATAATTCTAAGCACCCATTTGGTATACATGAATTAACCAAGCAGATACCGTCCTTGCTTTTTTATTGAAATATGGCAGCAATATCTCATCTCTATTGAAATATACAAGCAATATCCCATCTCTATTGAAATATGGAAAGAAAGAACAAATATAATGGTAACTTACACCAGCAAAACTGATGCTGTAGCAAGAGCATAATTGATCAACTAGGTAACTTCTACAAAGCAAAGGAATAATCACTGAAGTTGAACTGTAAGCAGATAGAAGAAATGAATAAACTATATTTCACAATACTCACATCTGTTGGGTTCCAAAGAAGTACACAAGAACTTTCTTCCAAACAGCACAGTAGCCCCACTTCTCCGGCTCACTAACCTACCATCAGCAACAAAATCTATGAGAACAAAGGTTTAATATTAATCTTTTTAACGTCATTGAGAGCTTTTTTTAACTTACGGAACTGGGAGTATGCAAGAGTGCACTGAAAATTAACAAAGTGGCCATAGAAATACTAGTGATGGCATGTAAGGCGATCATAAATTCAAAAAATTGACGCAGGACAAACAGTTGAGCTCCGACATAAAAATAATGCATTAAAATTGTGGGAGAATTAAAATCAAGAATCACAGAACTAACCATGGAAAAGGAACAAAACCCAACAACACGAAGCCCAGAAATCCTAGCCTAACCACGTCTTTGAACTGTCCCAAACCATCATATTTGCAAAGAGGAACAAAATAGTTTAAAGACCAATTTTTTTTACTCTAAGAACGTACCATGGCAGGCCAAGCAGGGAAACCCTTGAGTTTAGCGAGCACAAGATCACCAACCTTCCACTGCCGGCAAGCAGCGGCAGCGCCAGCAGCTTTGGAGGCACCTTTTCTTCGATTCGGGGCCATCAAAGAACTACGGAAAACACTCCAATCAAATTAGGGCAGCTTCTTTAAAAGAAATTGATTTAACGAATCAGCGATATGCTGAAATCGCCCAAAAAGTTGAACAATTTGGCACTCTACTAAAATTCTCTGTAAGAAAAAACCAGGCATTGAAACACAAAGATCGCCGAATAGATGAGCAGGGTTTAATCAGAAAAAGCGGAAGTGACAGAGTCGATGAGAAACCCTATTTAGACAGAGGAGAGAGAGGAGAAGTCTAGCCGAGAGTTTTATGTGGAAGAAGCACATTCAAACAGAGGGATATGAATTGGTTGGTACGGAACAGTGCTAAAATGGTCTGGAGTGCTATAGATTCATTTTATAATATGAGATGCTAATGCACGCGTAGTGCGGAGGATAATGGGAACTGTAATACACGTGACTCACCTAATAATGGATTAGGGTGAATTGTATTACACCTTCCATATAATTTTTTTATATTAGATTATTCGGATTATTTAACCATTTAATTTTATAAAAAAAATTAATTAAAAAAAATTAGATTTTTTTAATATTTTTTATATAAAATATTATTATTTTTCAATAAAATAATTCAAATACGATTAAAATATAAATTTTTAACCTACATAAAAGTCAAATCGTGTAATTAAAATTTTTATATCATTTAAATTATTAGATTTAAAACATTGTTATTTAATTCAATAATTTTGTAAAAATAGATGGATCAAATACAAATTATATTATTTTAATAAATTTTTATTTAAAATATTATCATTTTTAATCAATTAATTAAAACGTAATTAAAATTTTAATTTTCAATATGGTTGAAAGTAAAATTTATTATAAAATATTTATAAAAAATAAATAATAATAAATCTAAATAAAAAATTATTTAAATATATTTTTTAATTTTTAATAAAATTAAAAATTAATAAAATATTAAAATAAAATGTAAGATAATTAATAAATATTAAAAATATATATTTTATAAATTATTTTTCATATTAATTATAATTTTATCATTATTAAATATTCTTATTTTAATTAAGTTTAATCCTTTAATAAAATATTATTAAAATAATATAATTTATTTTTAATTAATTTTTTATAAAATGAATAATTTAATCTAAACTACAAAAGTAAATACAAAACAAATATTAAAAAAAATGGTAAAAAATTATTAAATATGAAACTAATTTTAATTATAATAATTTGAAAATTAGTCAAGAAATAATAAAAGTATTTTACTTATATGTTAGAAAAGTTATCAAATATCACAAATACATCCTCTACATCAAAGATTGAAAATATGAAGGTGCATCATATCGTCATCAAAAGAACCGTCGGTAGAAAATGATAAGAAAAAATAAAGAAAGAAATTGTCGACAGAAAATAAAAATATAGATCACACATCACAGTTGATAACAAGTACCAAGGAAAAAGAAGTGGTTATCTTTTAAAGTAACAAAGCAGATAAATTAGAAAAGTAAGGGTAAAATAATAATTTTAGTCTTGTAATATGACTTCTTTATGTTATAAAAGGAATCATTATTCTCATTTCAAGGGGACACACACGAATACACAGAAATCCAGAGCTCTCTATTCTGAAACATACAAATAACTCTAGCATAGAAAACCTCTTTATCTTAAAATCTCAAAATCAATAATGTTATACCCAAAAATTATGAGCAACTAAGCACTTCTTCAAGGTTATTAGTTAGCCTTAAGTTGTAATAATTATTATCCTATGAATAAAATATAGTTCAATTACTCTTCTCTAATGAGTCCAATATTGGACGCTATTTATGTATGGATGTAGAAGGTTCACCATTTACAAGAGGGTGTTGAGATTTGAGCAAAACTAAGGCATAACAGATATAACAAAAGAAGACGAACATAAGGGAAGACCACAATGAACCTATAAAATTCAGGTATAATAATTATAAATTTAAGCTAGTTAAAAATCTTGAATGTTTAAATATTTGTTTACATCAAGTCATAATATTACTAAAATAGAAAATGAAAACTGTTTTTAAAAATAAACAACTAATTCCAAATAAAATTAAAGATGAAAATCTAATTATATTAGAAAATTTTGATAAAATTTAACTCCATCATTTAAATAAATATTTTAAATATGAGAATTATGAAACTTGTCTTGAAATTTTAAAATATTTAACACCTTATTAAAGATCTTTACAGATTATATTAAAGTTATCACAAGCATCATAGACCATCATGTTTCAAGGACATTAAGAGACCATTTTAGTCAAAAATATCTAAGAATAGAAGAAAATGAATTCAATAACTTAGTGTTTGGATACAACTTTTCTGAAGATCATAAATACATTGTATGTACACAAGAAAAATCTATTTGTATCTAAGAATATGACAAAATAATATGCATTCAATACACATGATTTATCAAGATAATACTTTATGAATATCGAATCATTAGTACATAAATTATAACTATTAGATTTAACAAATAAAAAAATAATTTTTAATTTTAAAAAATAATTAATAAATTAGGGATTAGAAATAAATAATCAATATAATGAAGAACATACTATATTATGCAATTATAATAAATATATAATCAAATTAGATTTATATCAACAAATAATAAGTTTTTTAGACAAATTATTGTATTCCATAAATAAACAAATACCATCAATTAAGTCAATATTAACCCTTTTGAAAATTATATCAATTCATAAAATTGGTATTAGAGCTAAGAAATAGTATTCTAAATAGTAATAAATAAAAAATTAACATCATTAAGAATAAAGAATATCAATAGTATTAACCATAAAGAATATTTACTTTTTGTATATAATATTTTACAATTAGCACGAGATTATGTTATTATTATTATATCATTCGTTTACTCATATATGAATCAAGTTATATGTAAAATATGTTTTTTTTTGTTAAACTCATATATAAATTAAATTACACTTAAATAATTTTTTATCGTCATCATCGATAATCATTTTTTTTAAATTAAATTTATACTATAAATTTTAAAAATTAAACTTATAAAGTATCATTTATACATAATGATAATACAAGATTCTTAAATTTATATTATGAATTTAAAAATTAAAATTTCAAATGTAATGATTTGATTTAGTCATCGTTATCTCTCTTTAAAAAAAATTAATAAATTTTAAGAAGTAAAATTTTAAAATATTATTTATACATAATGATAATATTAAGATTCTTAAATTTATAATATAAATTTTAAAAATTAAATTTTTAAATATAATATGAATAATAATAATAATAATAATAAAACTTAAATTTACTTTTTATATAACATGCATTTTAGATATGAAGTCTCATTCAAAACTTTAAATAAGTGTTATTGTACCAATTCAAATTTTAAAGTATCGGAGATTTGTTTCATAGCTTTCAAGCAAGCGACATATAGCAAGCTATCTCGATTTAGCATAAGCTTGGGATTTTTTCTTTCCCAAATCTAAAGGAAAGCTGCTAAATTCTACGAAGTCATGTCTTTATTTGTCTTTATTCTTTAAAGTCTGAAATTATGTACTTATATGATTATTTTTTATCTAATTTAAGAAAAGAAAATTTATAACGTTATTTTTTTCTTAAATAATTTATAATATTATTTTAAATTTTATATTTATATTAATTATATTATTTTTATTAAATTATTATTTAAAAGTAAATTATATAAATTAACTTATAAATTTGTTTATTATCTAACAACATATATATGCTTAAAATATTATATTTTGTTTATAAAACGTAACAACTTTAAAATTTACTTTATATATATATTATATCTTATTATTCTATTAAATATATATCTATTATATTTTATTGATACATCGTATATAATCTCCTAATAATTTTTATAAGACAATAAATCTAATATTAGCATATAAATAAGAGTTGGGACAATCCAACAGCAAGTGACAAATTGTGATTGAAAAATTACTTTGATTACGTGTAAAAATATTTGACCCTTAAAATAGATAACACATGACTTGTGATTTTGCCAACTCGACATGAAGAACGTTTTCATCCTTTCTAAAAATAGAGAGTACTGTTTGATCTAAAAAAAATAAAATGTATTGTATTACGTGTTAGAAGGAATTTTATTAACTATACATGAAATTATTTAATTAAAAATAATGATCAAAGAAATAGAATCAATATACTATAAATGATTAAATTTAACAGTTATAAGATATTTATTTTTTAATAATTTATACCTTCAATCCATTATTTTTAAGTGTTTGTTACTAACTTTTCAAGATTAGTTGGTAGGAACATCGTTAACATAGAAATCTACTTTAACATTTATCATCATATATAAAAAAAATTAAAATTGGTGTGATAGTTTAACAACCCAAGAACATTCATCGCGTTCACCATTAGCCTAGGCTGATAGCCACCCAACCGACCAGTCGACCAGCCTCCGCCGAGTCCTGCTGTGATTCGCCGGCCCCATCTTTGCTTGGTCCTGCCCTATTCGCTGTCTGTCTTACTAAATGCTTTTTGAAAATTTTCTGGTTCTGCATTGCGGTGTCATACTATAATAATTATGTATCGTTGGGGTTTTCTCATTTTTGGATCATCGCCTCGTTCCTCGGATAATTATACAAAGCTGACTAAGTGTTTTATAGGCCCAACAAGGAAAAGGTTTGCCCAAGTGTTATTTGGACAATTCCAAAATTGTTAAAATGTTAACCCTGTTCAATGCATTGCCAAAATTCTTGTTCAAGCATCAATAGCAAAATGCAAGTATTGGCCCGACGCCACACATCACCATGTTATAAAATGTGCAATAGAAAGTGTGAAGTGTTCCACATCGTCAGCAATATTGTATGAAAAATAAATCACAATTCAACTCTGAGTAGTAAAGTGCCAATGAGACAATATAAGAAGAATTGCTATAATATTATTAATAAATTCAAAATTCTTCTGGAGTTACAAAGGTATTGTTAGAGAAAAAGGCCAAGTGTCTATACTTTGGCATAATAAATAAATATACTACAACTCAAAATCAAAGCAAAATAAATTCAGGGCATTTGAATCTTGCCTTCATAGCATCTATCGAGATTGTCATAAATAAAGGGTTAGCATCCTGGATCTCATATGTTGTCTAGGGCTTTGCTACATCCTCAACCTTAATAGGAGCTAAGCTAAGGGAGCCGCTTCAACTGTAACTTCAACCTTATCAATGTCTGAACCATTATCATACTCACCAAGCTCAGTTATAGTTTCTGAAAAATTAGGTTGATGTCGAAGTGGATGGAAAAGGTTGGGGTACACCTTTCAATCCCCCTCTTAGCAGACTCAAGTTTGTGGGCCATGCAATGCACATATTAGTAGCAAATTCTAATGAATTTAGATACTCATTGACAACAGTCTTAGAGGCCACTTCTAATTGGGAGGTCAATTTCTGGTTCTTAACTTCCAAGTTCTCATGGAGCATTTTCTCCCTGGACAAGTCTTCCTAAAGTTGGTTCTTTAGGGCCTCAATAACTTCTTGAGCATTCTTAACCATCTCATGGAGCATATTGGCTCTCTCTAAATCATTTATGATATTCTTTTTTCTCCAGAGGGGCTTGGTTCAACAACTCATTAGCCCGGTCACTCTCCAATTCAGTATGCCTTATGGCAGATTCCAAGGGACAAATGTAAGCTAGAGCCTCGATACAAAGTTCCTTGACAGCACACTGAAGTCTCCTGGACTTCCATTTTGTTTCGATACAAAGTTCCTTGACAGCACACCTAAGTCTCCTGGACTTCCATTTTAGATTACCCAAATAACCACTCATGGTGTGAAAAGGAATGGGAGGTGTTACATGATGAGATCTTACATGGATTAATAATTATTCTTACTTATATTTTGATTTTATTTTTGTAAAATTCTTATAAATACACAAATTATTTTATTGATAATGACAACTATATTCACAAAGTCGATTTAAGGGAAGAATATATGTATTTTTTAATTTATTATTCGAATTTTTAAAAACAAAATTAAATGTTAAATATTCTCTCACGATATTTTTATTTTTATGTATTTCTTAATCTAATAACATAAAAATAATAAACATAAATTTATATTTAATAAACAATTGTACAAATTTTTATCATTCATAAAGTAGTAGAGTATTTGTAGATATAATAATTAAATTAATTATATTTGTTTATATTATTTAGATTATTAAAGATATAAATTGAATTTATTGGTAGGGTTAGATATTTTTATTAATTAAATAAATCAATTAACACCTATGGGTGAGATCGATAATTAATTTGGTTAATTAAATTAATTTTTTTTTCAAGAGATTGAAAACGAACCATTTAAATGTCATTTTTGGTAGGTGTTGGACATTTTAAACTTTATTCAAAGTGTTCAAATTAAACTTAAGATTTTAATTATCCGAATACTAACTTTCAAGTTTTAAAATCATTATTGAAAATATATTGTCAATACATTTTCGAATAGTAGTTTTTATAAAAAAAAATCAAATAAAACTTCACTTTAACTACTAGACGATTATACCATCAAATAAAAAAACACTACTCTAAATCAGACTGGATAATTAAATCTTAAAATCTAATTTTTAGATTTAAGTTTGTAATGAAAAATAATATATTTCTCTCTAATATTCTTAATATAAAATCTTGAATACAAAAAGAATCAATTTATTTTATAAAAATATTTTACATATTTAATATTTCATAAGCATAATAACTTTATCATTATATCATATTTACAAACAGTCATCCATGTTATATGTTAAATTTAATCATAGGCAAATTAAATATAACATATAAGAATAAAACATAAAAATAACTGTAAAAAATTCATTTAAAATTATACATCAAAAGAATCCTTACAAAAATTTGATGTCAATTCTGTTTTTGAAAAACCTCCAAACTGATTTGCATTTCCGTTTATTGAACCAAAAATTAAAAATCTATAAAAGCATAACTAGTTCTTCTCAAAAAGAGAAGAACTTTAAAACTAAAAAAAAACTAAAAATTAGAGAGAGAAAGAGAAGAGATTTTTGATTAAAGGAATGACTTTTACAATGAGGGAAATGATCCTCTTATAAGTGAGGAAAATGTTAAAAAAGTGAAAATATATCTCCAAAATTGATCTTGGACGCTTTTGGACAGGTTGGCACGCATATTGGGGGTGAGATTTGTGGCAGATGGGCGCTGGTACGCAGGACTTGGCGTGACATGCTTGCGGGGCATACTAGATAGGCACGAGCGTAGGCTGGCGCGCATGAGACTTGACATTTTTGACCGTTTTGACTCATTTTGTCCAATTTTTTCATTTTTTCTCAACATTTTTGTGATGTATTACCTCTAGTAATTTTCTTCGAATTTTAAGTTATTTTTTTGAACAAAAATAATAATATTAGTGATTTCAAAAAGACAAATTTATATAAAAATATAATAAAATCATACAAATATAAATCTATTTAATCAATTAAATTATATTAAATCATAATAATTTTAATGTTTTTTAAGTACTCATCAATACACGTGGACTATACGGTAGGGGAGCCTTTGTCATAATGATGTCCTCAGCTAGACATAGGACTTGAGCAACGCTGGGTGCTACCACTGCCATAGTCACCCTAGCTTGGTGCATCGTAGCCTGATGCACCCTTTTCCTTCATAGCATGTGGCCATTGTCCACCTGACTTCCTGAACTACTAGTTTGATGTTATAACACGAACCATATCTACAACGACAATAAAAAATAGAGAATGAGAATAAAGTTGGAAGAAAATTTTTTAGAAATAAAATCTGGATAGTAAGATTTCATACTTTTGGAAGGAGTGACATCGAGGATTATGGTATAGATGAAGAAGGGTGCAGTCATGAATATCACTACTACAAAAAGGATATTTAAGTCGATATGTAAAGTTGGTTTTTGAAAAAAATTAACTTATAATGAATTCAAAGTTAGTTTGGTGTAGAATCGACGCTATCCACGTAAGACGAAGTGTCGGTTGATGTGGTGAATCGACGCTATGCTACGTGGATAGCATCGGTTGACACGTGGAATCGATGCTATCCACGTAGCATAGCTTCGGTTCACCACGTCAATCGACGTTACACACATGGATAGCATCGGTTGACACGTAGAACCGATGCTAAACACGTGAATAAATTCTTTTCTTTTCTTTCTTCCCCAGATAGAAACTATTCCAAGCGTTACATAACTCTCAAAACCAAAAACCTCATCTACTCTTTCTCATTTTTCGGCCACCTACGACCACCATTTCCAGCGCCGGTTAGTAGGTTTTCTTCCTCTCTAACTAATCTTTTAGATCCCTTATTTTTTTAGCAAAATACTTAAATTTTTACTCATTTTTCACTTATAAAATACCATTTTTTCTTCATTTTTTTCATTTTATCACGTCATTTACTCTTGTAAGTATTTATATTAATTTTACGCACTTATTATTCATATTTTTCTGTTATTATGTGTTGTTATTTATGTGTATAAATTTTTGTATTATATATGTAGGTTTGTATTATAACATCAGGAGAAGAATACATTATGATAATTTTTCTACTATTAATTAATATTTTATTTTTTAATTATTTGTATTATTTAAACTATTTGTAAAATATATTTTTTTCTACTATTATTTTAATGATCGAATACAAATTTTAATTTAAATATAATAAAAAATGATTAAATTTTGTAAAAAATTAAAATTAAAATTAAAATTAAAGTCGATTCGAATCGACTTTAAATTAATTTAAAATCAATTTTTAACAAATTGTAATACCCTTTTTATAATAATGTATGAAACCTTCTCAACAATGGTCAAGTATTCAGATCAACGATCCCTAATAGGAATGGAAAATATTCCCTTAATAAAGTCTTTCTATTCCTAGAAAGGCTAGACACATTTTCAGTGAACTATGAAAGGTAGAGCAAAAAAGTTAGACAAGATGTTAAAAGAACTAAGTGTATAAGTAGTTCATCGTTAGAAATGAATTGAGTTGGTGTAAAAAAGTACGAGCCTGATACGTCCCTCACCATTTTATTCCATACTATTCCCTTAGCATTTATGTTTTGTTCAACACTATTGGCATTGGGTTTTTCTTAATCATGTTTAAATTGCTTTCGTTTTGTTTGTATACTTCGCTCCCAATATGAATTTGGGTATTATTAATTGGATTCCTCACAGGATAGGATATTTTGCACTTCAAATCACTTTTTTTTTTAAATAAATCATTTTAGTAATTTTTGTTTGATCATTTTAAAATGATTAAATTTATTTCAATTGATATTATTATATTTAGATTTGAGAAAAAAATATTCATATAAGAAAACGCATTGTTATAAATTAATTAATTCTTTTCATTTTTCGTTATTTTCTTATTTTTTTATAGATATGCATATTGATTTACAAAATTTATTTTTTACATTTACAAAAAGGATATATAATATGCTATATTTATAATTCATAATAAAAATAATAAGTGACTTGTACTTTGGAGTGCACTTCTTCCATTCCTCGTAAGTTTCCTTTTGTTTTGGTCTGTCTATAACGTTGAATTCTTTTCCTCAAACTTTATAGGATCATTATTATTATTTTTTATTTTATCTAATTTAAAAATTAAAAATTAATTTTTTATTTTATTTTATTTATAATTTTATAAATTTTACTTTAATAATTATCATTATTTTAATTTTATAATTTAAATAAATATAATAATAATATTTTTATTCTTATTTTTATTATTATCTTTATAGTTATCCTTAAGTTTTTATTATAAAAACTAGACATGATATATTATTGATTTATTCATTTCATTTTAAGGTGTTCATATTTTTTGTGAAAAATATGTGTATTAATATAATAATTTTACCTATAGGGTACAAACTTTATCTATATGTTAAAATTTTATTGATTTATAAACACAAAATTCGATATTAAATCATATAAGATTCACAAACATTATTTTATAATTTTTAAGTATAGATATTGAGAATGCAATTATAAAGATATTTAGAGTTTTTCTGTTATCGCCATTAGTTTAACATGGGCTCCATGGAGTCGCTAGCTATCATATTACTTGCATTTTAATAAAGCATTCGTATTAATAAATCAATAAAAAAATTAATATTTAGCTAGGTTTTTGGCCCCTAATTAAATCAATAAAAATTTAATATTTAGCTAGATTTTGTGCCGCTAATGGAGGCAAATAAAATTACTCATTTCAATTACATGTAATGCAGCTCATTCCCATTAAATGATGTTGGGAATTGAAAGAGGCGGGACAGTGTCCAAAATTTAGAAATAATATCGTGGTGTAATGAAAACCTATACATTTAATGATGATGTGTTAATGCAAATTAATAATAATTTAAAAATATAAATTAAATACATAAAAACAAAAAAAAAACAATGAAATCATTTTTAAATCTCCTTATTCTCTTTTTCTCATAATCATTGGTTTATAACCGATTAATTTTACTAAAATGGATATATATATTGTAAGAATTTGTACCTTTAGACTATCTTATTCTTATTTTAATACTCATTTTGATATTAATTTTTAATTATAACTTATAAAATATTATTATTTAAATTACTAATTTATTATTTGTTTAAATTAATCTCAATAAATTAAATTATTTAAAAGTATCAATTATTATCGAAATTGATTAAAATATACCCACTAATATGCATAGAGATATTTTATATGTTTCACTTCAAAACATGACTAAAAAAAAGGATATTTATCTAAAAAAGGCATATATTTTTTAATAGTATAAAAAAGAACATATATTATTTTTAGTTTAAAAATAGATAAATTGAAACCTATTCAACAATTTCCCAATAATTATATTTTTTTCTCTCTCCTCCCTTAATCACTTTTTTTTCTCTTCTCCTTTTTAACCACTTTTTTTTTCTTCTTGAAAAAATTAAACTGTACATTTTTTTTTCTTCTTAAAAAAAACCAAAAATAAAATATCCCCATTTATTAAATTTTAATAAATAATAATTTATTTTTATTATAAATAAAAATAAATTATATTTATATAATAAAAAATATATAATTTTTATAACAAATAACTTATCAAAATTTTATTATAAAATAATTTAAAATAATAATAATAAATTATAAAATTTTAAATTATTAAAAACTTTACTAAATAACTACAACCATTTTTATGAAAAATTATTGATACTTTTTTTAAAATAAATTATTTAAGATTAAAAAATTAAAAAATAGATTACATTATAACACATATTTCTAATATTATTATAATTTTTATTTTTATTAAGATAATAAATATTTATTAATAATAATTTTATTTAAATATTAAAATATAATTAATTAGATATATTTTATTATATTAATAATAAAAATAATTATAATAATATTATATTAGATAATATTTTGACGTAAAGTTTGCATCAAAATGTTCTATATTTGTATTTATATCTTGTAGAAAGTTGGATATAGAGGTTTTTAATTTTTTTAATAATTTAATTATTTTTATGAATATTATTTTTTATATTATAATTATAATTTTTATTAAATATAATTATAATTATATTTAATAATAATAATAATAAGAATATATTATATTATTTATAAATTATCAAAATACTTAGCGTATCATTTTCATATAAATTTATATTTATTTTATTATAAAATAATTTATTTTTATTTTTTAAAATAAAATTTTAATATATAATATAATAAAAGAGATTTATGTATTTAAAATTAATTATAAATTTATAAAATGTTAATATTTTTTTATGTTTATAATAATTATGTTTTGTAAAATAGAGTTTATATATATTTTTATTTATTTTTAAATAAAATTGATTAAAATATATATTGTCAAGTTTAAGGTTAAAATGTATCCTTTTTTAAACTAAAAATAACCTTAACCATTTTTCAAACTATTGTAAAAAATATGTCCCTTTTGGACAAATCCCCAAAAAAAAATAACAAAACAAAATTGATTATTGTAATTTTTAGGGGGAAAAAATGCTGAAAAAACTTGAAGTTGCAAAATACGACTAATAGATCAGATTAAACCAACTTCAACCAACTTTAACCAACCTAGACCAATTTGATTACTGGTTAGGACAACTATAGTATTAGGCAAGATAAACGATATTTAAATGGGATTGACAACTGCCTTCTAAAAGATATCCTACTTTTTACTGCACTCCAATGTTTATTGCCGTACTTACAATTGCAAGGCACAAGTTGCATTGTTAAAAGAAAAAAAGAGCTTATGAAACAAATGAAAGCAACCTGGCTTCAAATAGAACACAACTGTGAGGCTTCATTTCATAAACAACCACTCCCACCATCTGCTCAAGGAGAGGCTCTCCCTCGGTTGAGAAAAACCGAGGGAATGGAAAACCTGTGTCCACCAGCCGATGCCATATCATGCCATTTGGGGCTTGGGGTAGAATAAAACACTCTGAATGATCGGCTACATTGAAAGCAATAAATAGATCACCGGGAGAAGTAGAAGAATCTGAGGGTTGTTTCTTTCCAACCTTGTATTCCTTTGCTCTAAACTTCACAGCAAGGAATTTGCAGGTTGGATCATCCCATTTTGGTGGAGATAGGTCATTTCCATACCAGTCAATATACTCTTCTTTCAAGAATTTCCTCTTCTGAAGAAGGTCACTTCGCCTCATCTTCAATGCACTCAAGAATGAGATAAACTGAGTAGTTTGAATTGTAAAACTAGCCTTCATAGCATTCCAATCCAAGGATTTTCTATCAGAGTATGCAGGTGAACCACCAGATGATTGTCCACACTCGTCTCCCATATTAAGAATTGGAACACCCAAAGAAACAAACAATACGAAAAGAAAATTGTGAATTTGCTTAAGTCGTGTTTCAAGAACAATTGCTTTGTTTGTAGGACCTTCTTCCCCACAATTCCAACTTAACTCTGAAGCCAATTCATTACTGCTGAAGCTGACAAGATCCACAAGAGGAAGACCAGAGTTTCTGCTAATAAAATTGAAAGAGAATGCTGGACCTCGCCCATCTGAAAAAATGTCCCCACTCCCACAAAGCCGGGTAGCAAGGTCACTAAGAGCGCCCTCGCTGCGCATAAAATTTCTAACATCATTGCAGAATCTTGAATTAATTTCTGCCCATCTCTTCCAATGAGGAAAATGAGTTTGATATTTCTTTGGTACTACATTGTTATGAGGATCCCAGAAGTCTGCAATGATCTTGGTATTTGAGAGTAATGGATCAAAAGCAATTGCTTCCACCAAAGGAGGGCGAGACAAGTATTCTCCATGAAACCCCCACAACATGGAAGTTGCATTTATGAAGCAAAAACGATCAATGTGAAACTCAGCAACCCAGTGTCTAAGACTATCTAAAATCATTTGCTGTACAATAGGATAGTTACAATTCAAAGCATTTTTTTATTCCAACTTCACAACTCCATTTGTATAATAGTAGGATGAATCATCTATACCTTTAAGTCCTCCATTCTCGGCAGTGTGGGTGAAAACAACTTCAAGTAGAACTTCTATTCCATTTGCATGCAAATTCTTTACCATCTCTTTCATTGACTTGTTAGCTGATAGGGAACTACCTGACTTTCCGTACAAGTTCATTGGTGAAAAGAAATGACAAGGGAAATAGGGCCCTTTTTGGTCATCAAATGGGAAAATGGGTTCCAACAAAACAGCATTCACACCTAGATCTTTAAAATGTTGCAACTTCTCAGTTAAACCAGAGAAAGTCCCTGCTATATTAGGAGGCAACTTACTAGACTTGTGCTCGGTAAAGCGCCTAACATTTAATCGATACGTAAACAGGCTCTCCAATGGTAAGTTAGGAAATGTATCACCACTCCAGTCAAAAGCAGGCTCTTTGTTCAATTGTCCAAGATAATTCAGTTGAGGTCGACGACCTCCAGGAATAGAATTTGCTAAGATCTTAGCATATGGGTCGAGGAGTACATCTCCCGCATTTATTTTGCCTCGGTTTTTCCATTTGAATCGATAACCATAGCTCACAAAACTTGAAGAAATTTCAAAGGAGGCATGCCAAACATCACCGGTTCTATTAACATATGGATCAAGATCAAATTCTAAAGCAGGAGTACCAGACACTGAGTCATCATACATGCACAAAACAACTCCTTGTGCATTTCTTGAAAATATGGCAAAATTCAAAGAACGATCATTTGAAAAGGAGAGACCCATTGGAAATGGACGACCTGAACCAAAACCAACAGGGACGCAAAACATTGTCTTCCTATGACTCTTTATTTGTATGCCACTCGAAACAGCATCTACCTGGTATTTCAAAAGAAATGAAAGATACGAAGGGATTTGCTTTGCCTCAAAATCCAACTCAAGACCATACCTATCAAAAGAAGTCTTTGTGAAAGAAGTTTCAACAGTCCTAGTTCCGTCATTGGCAGCAGAAGAATTAGCTCTATACATTCCCCAACTGAGCACCAGTCTGTCGCTAGAACTGAGCAACTCTAAAGACGAAACTTCAATATAAACAGCATAATTGACATTCTTTCTTCTGACAGAAACATTCACCAGGCCACCAATTTCTGTTCTAAATAGATAACTTGATACCTTTTCCTGTTCTCCAAATTCTCTACTTGTTGAGAATCTTTGCAGTATTGGCTTTATAAATATCCGAGGTGTTGCAAAAAAATTCATTTTAAGATTCCTATTGGAGGATTTAGCAGCATTTGATGCAACCACTACAAAAAGTACCTTCCTTTCCACATCCATTTTCTCAAAGCTGCTTGTGATTTTATTGGTGCAAGTATGATGATCGGCATGTTTCGACTTAGATGTTTCAATGGATCTACAGTCAAAACAACAAGGCGGTATTCTAAGTGCTGTTGGAAGAGTTGCCATAAAAACTCACAAAAGCCAGTAATCCGAAGCTAATCAGCAGAGGAAATTAAGCACTCAATATTTCAAACGGGTTTCTGCATTCAAAGGAAAATAATAAATTCTATTAATTTTAGGCCTATTCACAAAGTGGGTAGTTATAAAAATGCATTTCTATAGATCAAATAATCATGAGGAAATGAGGAATTGATCAAGATAAATAAAAATTGGGGGAAAAAAGGGAAGACAGAATTTGAAGAACTAGAAGTTAGAAACAGGGTATAATTATCAAGGATGTTCCTATGTATTCACTTTGGAGGAGAAGAAAAGGACATTCAAAAAATGATATGTATGTCTGCGAGTTGACTGCAGATGCAATGTTTAAAGCACAGACAGATCAATAAAGAATATTCATTAAAAATAACTTGGAAAAAAACATTTAAAACACCCCTTAAAACTTCGATATTAAATCACCCCTATATCTACCTCATATTTTTACTAACTTCAATCTAAAAATTTCATATTAAATACCATTCAATTTGAACTCCAATTAATTAGACTCGTTCAATTTTAAATTATGATCAATTGAACCCTTCAATATTATTAATGTTTTATTTTGACTGTATAAATTTTAAAGATGTTATTTTATATATTTTCTCAAACAAAATTTTCTTGGCATAAGCATTAAAGATACCAAATGGCATTTCAGTTGCTAAGATAGCTAATATTATGGATCTCTTGAAGTCCTCGATAGAAAACAAGAAATGAGCACATTTAAAATTTACAAAGAGTTTTGAGTCTTGTTAGGTAAAGTAGATAAATAATTGAATTAATTCTAAAATATCAAGTTAATTATATATAATATGTTAATTACTATAGATAAAATCTATTTATCATAATTCATGTGACAGTTAGTTATAGATTAAAAAAATGAATCTTAATGTTTAACCAATAATTATCTAAAACTTGTACAACAACTTGTGTTAGAAAAAAATACTTTACTTTACAAAGTGTACATAAATCACTTATATAAATTAACACGTTATTTTATAATCAATTTAATTATGTATAAAATAGCATGTTATTATGGGTTACAAATCTTGAGTTTATGGACCGTCAAATAACCCATATAACTCAAAGAACACCACTAGAATTCAGTCCTTAGTTCATAGATCATATACATCCTTAATCATTGAAAAAATTTGCACGCAAGAGGAAACTACCCATTCAATTTTTCAAAATGGGTTTCTGTATTCAAAGCCGAAGAGTACTTTTACTAATTTAAGGCCGATTCACAAAGTGGGTACCATAAATCATTTAATCATAAGATGAAATGAGGAGTTGGCCAGAATAATAAAAGTTGAAAGAAAAAAGAGAACAATCAATTGAAAATATCAGCGTGGGTGTTTATCATTCAGAAGCTCGATTTCCATAAAAGAATAGAGATGAAACAAATAGTTTCAGCAAAAGCAAAAAGTAAGAAGAATGGCCAAAAATCCAAACAAAAGAGATAATAAACTTACACTATCGGATTCGATCAGAGGAAGACAGAGAGCATAGTACTGACTACTTTGACAGGATGCTGTGACCTGTGACTTGTGACTGTGAGGAATGATTTGCTACAAGTTTATACAAGGACCTCATAGTTCCTTTTTTATTCCTTTTTAAGCAAAGCAAAGCAAGAAGTTGATTTTGAAAAGTTTATGTAAAAGTCATGTCACTAGTTTATCATAAATTTTGATTCATTGTTTAATTTTTTTTCTTAATTTTAATTATTTAAATTGAATGATGGTATGAACTGTTATGTTCGATAGCAATATTCTTTCTCAAGGACCATTATGAATAGGTATTTTAATTGCACATAATAAGTTTTTTTTTGTAAAAACTTAGTAATTTTATTTTTCAAAAATAACCACACCGATTAGATATGAAACGTAAATAGTTATTACTTAATATTAAATCATACATATTTTGAATTAGATTGATTTTTTTTTATTCCTAACATTGTTAAGCAATCACTAACAGTATACAGTATTGAATTGCTGTACAATCTCATGTAAAGAGAGGGAAGGTGAAGATTAGTAAATTTCTTCCTTTTTTTTCCTTCTCTCTTCTAATGAAAACTATAATTTATGTTATTTTGATGCAACCCTGTACAAATTACGATTACTAGTTACTAGGCTACAAAGTCGCCCCAATGTATATACATAATAAAGTAATAAGAAAACAAAATTCTTGAATACCCTGCTGTTTGTTTGAAACTTACAAGAGCTAAATTTCTAAAGAAAATTGTAAACCTTTATCCCATGGAAGAGGTTACAAAGAGGTAAGTCATTAGCATTTAAAACTCACTCTCAATAATCATTTCTGCTGCTGAACCCATTGCTCCTAAACCACCAAGTCCCAATATAGCCAGAGCCAATTCTTCCTCGTTCCATTGCCTCAACCCTTTGCTTAACCTCTTTAATATATCTACATCGACTTCTTGCACCCATTTCTGCGTACAACCTACCATCAAGCTCACAAACCCTGAAATATAAGCTCGCCAAGTGGCCAAATCACAGCCAAGTGATATTTTCCCATCTAGAGTGCTCGCTAGAAAATCCAAGTGCACGCCAAGAATCTTTGATCTCCTCTTTGATGCAGGTGACGATGAGTCAACACCCCAAGCAAATGTCCCAGCAAGTACAGCAAAGTATGCAAGAGCATATCCCCTTAGCATAGCAACCATGGCTCCAGCTTTTTGGCCTTCTTGCTCCACCCCATGAGTTGATATAAACCAAGAAGGCAAGATTTCTTTAATCAAAGATTGAACTAAGCCAGATCCACCAGATATCCAAACTAGGGAAGCTCCTAAAGAAGCTGCAACTTTGATGCGTGCCATGGCTGCATCAAAAGAAACTTGTCCATATCTCGTCCCATACTTTGTTTTTCTGAATTTGTCAATGCTCTCTTTGGATAGACCACAACTTGCAATCTCTCTAACACAAAGCATGAGAAGAGAAACAATCTGTTCTGCCAAGAAAATAACATCTCTTACACAACGGTACACACGCAAATAAAGAAACCCTGGCGCAATAGGGGAGAATCCATCAGACAAGCAAGCACCAAAGCTATGGTGACCAAGTAGCGCACCAACACCACCATTGCTGCAAATGTGGGATGAGCTCAGGCCAAGAGTCAATGTAAAGCAACTCTTAAGAAGTTGAACTACAGCATCATTGTTATGGTGGAAAACAGTTTGGGAAGCAGAGAACACTAGAAAGTCATTCCATCGTTTTACTTTCTGGGCCCACAATGAGGCTATGATGGGCATAGATGGCCATGGGCAACCATTAGCTAAGGAATTTAAGGCTGGCCCAATCAGGGTGAGTGAACGTTCAGATGCTTTATCTAGTTTAAAAGTTAT
The DNA here is from genome assembly GCA_030763125.1 of Hippophae gyantsensis. Classification (NCBI taxonomy): domain Eukaryota; kingdom Viridiplantae; phylum Streptophyta; class Magnoliopsida; order Rosales; family Elaeagnaceae; genus Hippophae; species Hippophae gyantsensis. The sequence continues at coordinate 8,227,682 of CM061032.1, forward strand.
TGTGAGGCTTATTAAGGCAGCCAGGGGTAGTGGAAGCGTTGCTGGAGAGCTCCCTCCTACATAAAAAAATTAAACCTTACTGTTAATATGCCTGTTATCAATAGCACGATAATTTGAAGAGAGTAGATCTCAAAACTAGACAGACTATATTAAAAATTCTTATATTCATATGCAGACATCTGGAATAATCACAATAGTCGACCACAATGCAAGGTGTACAAGGTTATACCTACTACAAGGCTAGGAACATTAACACCAGTCGCAGCAAGTATTTTTTTTATCTGCTGTTCCACATTAGATAAGTTTGCAGCAGGGCTTGGCCAATCAGTTCCATTCATATAAGCTGGCTTCCATATGCCCCTTGTTACTTCAGCTGAAAAGTAGCTTACGATGGCTGCTAAAGTAGCTGGTAAATAGTCTGTAAGAACCTTGAGACCTGAAGTTTGGCAAAAAAGAATACCGATCAAAATTAGCATTCATTAACCTGGTCAATTTCATTTTTATTTAGTTTAATTGCATGTCATAATCTGCCTTTTATACATTAAATTTCATTTTTAATCATCTCAAAAGAAAAAATATGTTTATTTTTCTTACAATGTAAATGAACATATGTTTTTTAACGCCATAAGATAATGATTTATTTTTTACTGAGGATCAAAATTGAAAGCAGTTGAATAATTAGATCATTCATGCACAGGTTTTTATTTCAAACAAATTCTAGGTCATCTATTATTAGCAACAAAAGGTCATTGAGCTTAAGTGGATAATCTCTCAATATCAAGAGATCAATCTGTTCGCAAATTATTTAAAAAAATGAATAACCAGGATAAATACTGTATTTGGTAACTAAAATCAAACAGCATATATCCAAACCATGTCAGAAAAGAAATTTTTTTAGTAGACATGATAACCGGCATTCACGTGTAGCTATACCGTGCTAGCATGTTACTCTCATGCTGTACCAAATTAAACATTAGGACAACTTGTTCAGGTTATGCTTGAGATTCCCTCACATGCCTTTGCCATAAATTCTAAATATTTGATTCTGCTTTTACTTTATACGTAACAACTGAATTGAGTGAGTGATGCAAATAGAGGATATATATATATATATATATATATATATATATATTAGTTAAATTAAAAAAAAATCTATATCTAGTATTTTGACTTTATTGTTTACCATTTAATTATTTATTTAGATTATTATTAGTATTTTTATTTATCTAGTTTGTTATTTTAGTCATGTAAATAAGAAAAACCTAATATTGTACTTTCAAATTAGATTTAAATTATGAATTGAAATATCACTAGTTATATGTTATGCCTTTTCCCTAATTTCTATTTTTCAAATATCTTAACCGATTAAAATTTTCCATTTTCATCTATTTCTCAATCTGTTCTACATCAATTTGGTATCAGAACAACCAGATTTTATTTTCTAAACAAAATCATATCTTATCCTTATTTATAAAAATTAAAAAAGAAATTTTTTCTGATCTAAAAATATAATATTTCAGATCTAATAATAATAATAAATCAGAAATCCATCATCGTCCTCCCTACCCATGAACCCCAAAGCCAAGCTACCCACCAACCCTCTCCCTCAAACACCAAGACCCACCATACCAAACACTTCCTGTCGTCATAGCCCATTCAATCTTGAACCAATCTGTATTGGACACCACACAGCAATGTAGAGATCTCATCACCCAAACCAAGCTGCCCGTGCGTTTATACTTGCTATTGCAGAACACCAAAAGCCACCGTGTGCCAAACAACATGCTGCTGTCGACACCGAAAAACCCCCACCATTGATCTCACCTCGCCCTGCCACCACTGGCCACCAAGGACTTTGATCTCTGCTGCCTGACTCCTTAGCCAACGCTATTAGGTGATCTGGAAAATTTTGTGGAGTCGATCCAACAAGGCCACCAGTTTGGTTCAGCTTTAAACCGGTCCGGTTAGTGAAAAAACCAAGTTCATATCAATTAGACCCTGATTTTGTCTAGTTAAATTCGGTTATACATACAATTCTTCCTATGTAATATGGAAATGTGATTTTTACCCCCTTTTTAAATGTAATTCAACATCAACCATCTTTATCCTTTCCTTATTATGATCAATATCAACATTTATATCATAATTATGATAATTATCACAACTATAATAATAGTTATGCAACTAGAAATGCAGATCAGTATAATCAATATGGTGAGCAAATTTATTGTGAAGGAAATAATGCATATCATTAATTATCAACATGGTGATACTTCGGAGCACACATAATAATGGACAGTTTTTATATGTGGACAAGTTTGAAAAGATAAAGGTAGGAATTAATAGCATTTTTGATAAAACACTAGCCGAATAAAGCAAGCAAAGGAATAAGTTGTGGTCCAATTACAAAATAATCATTTTCAATTGCAAGCAAATAAGTCAAAACCTCCAAAAAGTGAAGACAAATTGCTTAACACAGACCAGGGAGGTTAGCAGACATTGGACTGGACTAGACCAATTTAAACTGTACAGTTCAGCCCAGTTTCTGCTTCAAGCCGTTTATTTCTAAAGATAATAAATATATATTTTTGTAAAAATATGTTAGTGCATTTGGAGGGAGTGCATATTTGTAACCCCCATCTAAGGGGTTCGAGACCTATAGCAAGTTATTTTTCTTTCATTTTAAATAAATTAATATTAGTTATACATGTTAATAAACCATTATATGATAGTTGTAGTTGTGGTGGCCAGGTGGATACTCTCTCTTCTCTTAAGCATGAGGTCAAGTGTTCGAGATCTGAGGATGACATTTGAGTGCTTATAATTATATTTTTTTAACTAAAATACGTCAAATGGTCAGACCGGTCCAGTCAAATCTGGTTTATCCGCAGTTGTATAAACTCAAATCGGACCTGAACATTATGTTAGAAACCATCCAGCTTGGTCTGGTCCGGGGTTGTTTTCCAATTTGGTCCGATTCTCACGGTTTCTTGGACACTCCTAGTTATACAGTCAATAAAATCTAAGTTGTACAAGGGTTTCTCGAGTCCACATAGATACATATGGTGGTTGTTCTCATGTTATAAAATTACCAAGTTCTAAAAGTGTATTCTCACTTACTAATGGTTCTCAGTACCTCTTGGCTCTTGCTCAATTATTTCAACATTATTAAATTCCTTAAAGAAATTCAAAGAAGTCATTGTTGTTTCTTAATTTCAGATTATTGTTCTATGGTTTTAACTCGTCAGGAGTTAAGTTTTACTCACTCACGGGAGAAGAATGATGCAAATAGAGGATATTTATTAGTTAAATTAAGAATTTATCTATATTTAATATTTTGAATTTATTGTTTATTATTTAATTATTAAGATTATTATTAGTATTTTATATTTATCCAATTTGTTATGGATTGAAATATCAATTTCTCCCTTTGTTATTTGTTCTATATTTCCCCTAATTTTTATTCTTCAAATCCCTAACCCTAGTTCATCCATATTCTCACCCCTTTTGTCTATTTCTTTACATGTTCTACATCAATAAGAAAGCCCCATTTCTTAGCAGGGAAAAAAAAAGAAAAAAGACGACATTATTCAATCAGTCAAACCTGTAGCCAGTTCACGGGGAGAAAGTTTTCCATGGGCACAAGCTGTGAGAGCAGCATCAACCACAAGGGGAGTTGCTTCCAGGATGTCCCATGCAGGCACTTTGAGTCTCATAGAGTACTCATCGGTCCCTGACACGGATGAATTACTGCTTCCTGAAGTTGTGGGCTGACTTCCTCTATTTATTTTTCTAAACATCATGCTTAGCAGAGAGTCAACAATCTGATGAACAGGGGTCCCAGACACAAGTCCAGATAGAGTGGAACAAATGCATTTTTGATGCTGCTGATACCAGTGCTTTAACTTTGGGAAGGAGTCTATGATTATGGGTTCGAGAGAAAAGGTGATAAATTTTGAAACTCTTCTGCTTCTAATTTTATCCTTGGGAGACTTTCCAAACGATGATAAACGAGAATTACGTATGAGTAACAAGTATTCAAGATTCAGCTGGGATCCTACTGTTGGCAAGTCCCCCATAATATGTTCAAGAGGTGGATGATCAAATCTCCATGACCTCAACAAAAGTGTAAATGCATTTGAGAAAACTGCATGACAAGAGAGTTCTTCCCCTGTTCCAAGGGACCATGAAATATTGGGAATAGTTGATCCAAAAACTTCACAAATAGGCATTAGCACTCCTGCAAGTAGTGGAACCTTGAAATAAATGAAATGAATCAGAATTATGAATACTTTTGATCATTTATAAAGATATGCATGTTGGAAAATGCATTTATCTATTAGTCCATTTCAAAGAACTGGACGATAAGTCTTTCCACGAGTCTTTTCACAAGTATTGATAATAATAAAGGTCACCAAAAAGAGTCAATACAACTTCTCTCCAGCAATTGAATAATTGAAATATGAATTAGGCTCAAAATCCACCTATATTCTCATTTATAGAGGATGGACCTAGTTGAAGATTTCTCATGTTATCTTAAAATTTTGCCACTCTCTCTCTTTTGGCAGTCTATACTAAATAGAGGATTTTCCATCTGAACAATAGCTCTATTATTTTCATTCATAAAGTCAACTTCAAAAAGAAAAAATACTAGATTATTAATTAGAAGATGATTCTCAGAATAAAACATACCAGTCCGTGCAATGAGAAAATCTGAACACAGTCTATAGATGATATCCCGACCAGAAGAACATTGAAAAATGGTGCATAGCAGATCAAATGACTATCAGTTCCTGCATGATCAGTAGGAACTGGGGGTGATAACAATCTTATAATAAAGAGACAGGTGTGTTCCTGCAGAAGCGAAGACCATTAATGAGCCAATTAGACTAAAAGCAAGAACTGTTTCTTTGATACTATAACAAAGTGCATATCGTCTACTGCAAAATATGAGAAAAGCAATAATAATGTGGCTTTCACTAACCTGGATACTCCAACCACGCATTAAAGATGCCCCACAAAGTATGTTAGCAGCGGAGATCTTCTCATCATCTGACCCATTGAGTGCAATCTCATATATTTTCTCAATCTCTGCCAAGCTTCCATCAAACCCATGAGCTTAAATTCAGTTGCCATAGCACTGAGTAAATTTACAAAAAATATGCATCTGATATACCTAGCTTCAGAAAAAGAAGGGTAAACTGAAGACCAGGTCATCATAGTCGTGAAATATCAGAGACTATTGTAGTTACTCAGTTTTTGTCAAGAGTCATATATATGTATCAGAGTGATCATGCACTCATCGATCATAAAATTTCAAATATAATGGTTACATCTACACAGCAAAGTTGTAATTGCAGTTCAATGAAATATGTCAATATAATTCCTATTAATATATTTTATCTTGGAGGTTAACTATGACACTAATCCCTGGTTCCAACAGTTGACAAAACATGACCTGAACTCCACAGTACCCTGACTGCTATCACCCTTTTCTCATAAGATGCAAATGAAAAAGGTACAAAAATTGAGATAGAAGAATAGGTAGAGGTGTAAATTGAGAATGAAATATTAATAAAATTCATGAGACAATCTATTAATTTTCAAAATTTATCTCATCTTGTCTCACTTATTTTTAATGAAGTGAGATGATAATGAAACGATACTAATTAAGATATCTCATTTCTCTCTAATGGGCCTAAACAAGACAAGTAATAATACAAAATATATATATATATATATATGATAAATGATAATTTATAATATAAATTTGATAAGAAAAAAATGATACAAAATATATTTAAAGTTGGGCCCATTAGGACTATCTAAATGGGATGAAATAAGATGAGATAGTATTTAAATGAAATGAGACAATATTGTAACATGAGCCCATTAGATACACTAAATGAGACATAAGATGAGATGATACAGCCACTTTACATCTCTAAGAACAGGTATGAAGTAGCAGTGTAGCAGCATACCTAGAAGCTGGAGTTGCAATCAAAGCATTTACCATTGACGGAGTTAGAGGAGACCCTTTCATTAAGGATGACCAAACAGGCACTTGATTAGGCATGTTTCGTACCATTTGATTGTTGCCTGGACAGACATAGCCTGGCCAGAAATATGCTGATGTGTCCAGTAAATTCCTTGAGATACACGCCTCAACTATTAGATGGCGCATGTTGCCAACTGCAAAAAAGATTAATATAGATAGCAGAAATACAATAGAGCTAATCATAGAGAGAAATAATGACACTGACAAAGGTCTACAGAATAAGCTTTTTAGTTTGAGGCGGGAAAGATGTAATTACACAAACAATAAACCTTCAAATAGTGCACTGTAATTCTGAAAGAGAAGTAACAACTTACAGCAATTTATGGGCATGTCATACACACTAGCACTCTCATAATATCCATTACTGGTTGCAAGTCCTGAAATGAACATCATTGCCTTGGCTGCAGCCTGATTGGCCGCTGAACTAACATAGTGTGGTGGAGTCAACAAGCCCTCATAATCACCCAGTAGCTGTAAGCTGGTAATTAAATCCTTGCAACGCTGCCCTAGAACTTGTTTCTCCTTCCTTTGGTTAGGAGGAGCTTTTTCACTTTCCTCCAACAGGTCGCTTTCCTCTTCCTCAATAATATTTGTGACCGCAAGTGTAGTGATAGACAATAACATGCATAAGCAGGTGTCAAGGCGAGGCACAGGGCCCTCACAAGGATCTCTTTCCTAAAAGATCAAAAAAGAGGAAAGCAAGATTCAACATCAATTAATGTGATTATCTTGAGGGAGGGGAAAAAGAACAAAGAATCTCTGAGAAAAATCTCAAAAACAAAATTATTAACCCCCAACTTCTTGCAATGCTATCATTGAACAAGGTTGGCTAAATGTCTAATTAGAAATCATACAATTAATATTCAACATAGAGACATAAACTGACCAAACATCACAGGGGAGCTTAAGATGTACATGAATGGATCTTTGTCATCTTTGCAAAAGAACCTCATTCAATAAAAAACATATTTCATCTAAAACTGTTAGGGGGTGGTGGGCATTGGGAAAATCCCCCCACCCCCCCTCTCCCTCTCCCTCTCCCTCTCCCTCTCCCTCTCCCTCTCCCTTTTTTCCCTCTTTTTTCTTCTTTAAATGCCAAAACGAACCTACATGGTCGGTTTGCTTATATATGTGCAGCCAAACCAAACCTATGTAATTTGCCAAAACGAACCTACATGGTCGGTTTGCTTATATATGTGTAGCCAAACCAAACCTATGTAATTTATTAATTGGACCGCCAATGACCTATATAATCGGTTTGGTTAGATTGATTAGTGGTTGATATCTAGTATTGAGTTGTCTATTTTAAAATATATATATATATATATATATATATATATATATATATATAATTGTAAGTAAATCATATTTATTACTAAGTTTCAAACCATAATTATTGAAAATTATCATAATCTACAAAAGGAGAAGCTAATGCATCTATTTAAAAATTCGCCAAAAATATATGAAAGTTGCAAAACATGTTTTGCACAAGAAATATAATTTAAGAATCAATGTACAAGATTATGAGTATACAATGAATTTTTGCAACAAAATAAGAAAAGTGAAATATACATACATACATACATATATATATATATATGGTCATTGGATCGGTTATTTGCGATTTTCCAAAATAAAAACCAAGAAACGTCCAACATTACTCGGTTTTTGAATTTGTCCAACCAAAACCAAATTTTATGCTCAGCCCTAAATGTGGGTGTCACTGCCCACTCTTTGAATCAATCAAAGAGTCTAGATATAGAGACATAAACTGACCAAACATCACAAGGGAGCTTAAGAGTACACATATGGATCACTGTCATCTATGCGAACGAATCTCAGTCATTAAACAACATACCCTTTGAACCAATCGAAGAGCTGTAACCCATAAACCCAAGAATGTATCATGCCATGCGATGTGATTAACTGCCTGAAGAGACTTCACTAAACCTGCAAGAATAACTTCGTTTCAGTTTCACTTGGGGCAAACAGATATTTTCACAACTCACCTGCTAGTAGTTTATATTTTGTTTTTGTTTTTGTTTTTTTTTTGGGGGAGGGGGGGATTCCAACACCTATCACAATGCAAAAATTAAAACGTACTGGTGAGAGTATCAACAGCACTAGTAGCTGTCACTTGTGATCCATCCATAGCATCTTCAATAAACAAATCAATTGGAAGCCAAAGCGAAGATGAGCTAGCGCCGTGGGATTGACAAGCAGAAGATAGCATATTCCCAGATGAGAGGACCGCATGGAAATCTTGCTCTGATATTGTTTTGCATTCCCGAGATAGAACTTGCCGGGTATCTGATGTCAACTGCAGAAGGACCTCTGGAGTTACATGTTTTAGACTCCTTAAAACTGACGAATTTGCAGCAAGAAAGTGCAGTTGCTGGGTAAAAACTCCCCAGTGTGAAGGCCTAAGAAGAATGGTAAATGTGTCAAAACAGTTCAGCAGGCAACTAAATATTTTCTGTTTTGCTACTTAATTCCTTAATACAAGGTAATGCATGCATAAGAAGCTAGTGTAGAATATTTTGGTCCTTACAAATTTCTACGTGCCAAGTAAAGCATCCTTGAGATAACTTTGTTTTTCAAAAACTCTACAATTATCTCCATAGCCATTGCAGTATTTACTTTAAGTAAACCTTCATTGTATTCACTTGTTTTCTCACCAAAGCAAACTTGACCATCAATTTCCATATCTTGTGGGCTGATCGGCCATCTAGACCTCTTTTCTGGACTAAGTTCCAGCAATCTTTCATCATCTAATGATGCATCAAGTAACTGCCATACAATCGAAAAGACAAATGCAACGAGAAGAACACCAGATTCACACTCTTGTAGGTCATATAACTGGGAAAGGTTAAGAACATCGTCAATGGATTTCATGGTCCTGTCATAGCATCAACAACATAAGTTATATGCCAAATATTTTAGCAATACAAATAAGTGTCAAATTGATAAGAAAAAAATGAAAAGGGGAGAAAGACAGTGGTAAAAAGAAAATCTAGAGATCCGAATTATATTTTACAACACTCAAAAATTCACATAAGGAGATTGGAAGATATAACACCATTAAAAAAATAGGGCATGCAAACTTTTTTTTTGGACCAAAACACGAACCAAACACGACAAAACACAAATTATTTTTTAATTAGAATTAACTAATAATTTTTTTTTATGTTTGTAAATATATTCGATTTTCTTACCATTGTAAAAAAATAAATTGACTAAAAATTATTTGATTTTTCTATAATATCGAAAAATATGTGAATTTTGGTCGAACAGCACGAACACAAACGTGACACCAACTCGCATAACCCACACGAATTGTTACCCCTAGGAATTGTATATGTGAGTCACACATGTGAATTTAAGTAGGTTATAGCTTTGTACTTTGAAAAAAAACATTTTACAACCACAGACAACACAATCCTTACTATAATAAAAATCACCAACATGCTTGCCATGTGGTTTTAGGTCTAAAAAATGGTGCCAGGTTTTGCAGAAAGATAATAATGGACCTAAAGTTTTCATACGTGTGCATTTCCCTAACCAGTGCATCAATTCCATCCGTATAAATTGTAAAAGTAACTAAATTAGAATGAAATAAATTGGAAATAGAAAGTACTAAATCGAATACAGAAAAAAAAATATATACTAAATTGCATTTAGTATCATAGTTTTAGCACTAAATGATAAGTTTACTGTTCAGTATTTTATAAATTCTCAGGCAGTCACAGTTATTCTATTTCAGCTTCTTTTTTTCTATAAGCCAAACATCCTCAGCTAAATAAATAAATTTAACGGGATGCTAGAGACAAGAAAAGGGGAGGCTGCACTTTTTTTTTGACAAATAAAACCCTTACTTTTGATAATTTGGTACACTTATTTGAGAAGAAAATGAAAACGCATGTCTCTTAAGTAATTCCAAGTAAAGCCTGTACGCCGCAGGATGGAGCTTCCGTTTTGGAATAACCCTTCATTATCAAAGAAAAGCAGCCATCAATTTAATCAGTGATAAGAATCAACATTTAATGATAAAAGAACTGCAAGACTGCAACAAGAGAAAAAAGGAACAGCTGCTTTAAACTGCTTTGACAATTAAGACACAGTAAATTCATGTTTCAACTGAGAACAAACTCAACGAAGTGAAGATCCACCCACCATAAGAAAAATGATGGATCTTCCACTAACTAAAAAATGACACTAAGTGCATAATGAAAAACATTAAGGGAATGGTAATAGTAATAAGAATTCAATTCAATAGGAACAACATTTCTATTACTTTGTATGTTTAAGCATTGAAATCAAAATATTAGTGAAATTAGAAGAGAAAAATTTATACGTTTAAAATGAAGAACATTTTGAAAATAATTTTTTTTGTAATATAATTAAGAAAAAATGAGATAAAAGAATAAATAATGATAAAAATAAGTGAAGAAAATATAGCATTCCTATATCTTACAACTATTAGTAGAATGCAATCCATTGCATTCCATCTTAACATTCAATCCAAACACATGAATAACTTTATCACTACCATTCCCTTTAATGTAAACAGTAACACTACAAAATCTGATAACTCTAAATAATCAGAACGAGAAACACTATATTATATTCCCTTAAAATCAAACTATGAAAATCGACACAAAAAGAAGCAATGTTTAGAAATATAATGCCCACTTCAACCCTACTCCCCCACCCACAGACACAAAACGAAAAGTTTTTTTAGGAGTAACCCAACAAGAAGTTCCGAAACTTCCATTTATTTACACTTAAAAACTTCCCAGTCATTAGGCCTACATATATAGTATACGGCTTTCACCCTCAATAGCAAACACAAACACAAACACATGCTGATACGCATTACCTGACATTAGCATTCTTCACGAATCACCAACATAGTTCACCTGATACACTACTTCCACAACTGAACAACCAGTAGATTACCTAAAAGATAAATCACTCCCAAAATCTAAAAAAGAAAAAAAAAAGTAATTTAAACTCCGGGCACATAAATCAGCGAAAGAAAAACACACATTCACACGGACACGCCCAATAATGAAACGAATAAACAGTAGAAATCACAAAAAAGAAAGACAAAAATTAAAACATTTAAAAAGGAAAAATAAGCAAGGAGGAAAATAGGGAAATAAATACCTAGTGGAGAGAAGAGCAAGGATAAGCATAGGGGGGGCGATCTTGACTGTCAAGGCCTTCTCGAGGAACTTCCAAGCAATGGGGACATGATTGGACCAACAAATATGAGAAACGAGAAGGTGAGCGAGCTCAATAGAAGGCAACGAAACCCCAGAAGAAGTGAGGCTGGAGCTAAGTTGAATCGCCCATAGCAATGGGTCACTGTTATTTTCCTGAGCCAACTTTGTCAAATCAAGCACGTTATTCCATAGATGACTCGCCGGTTTTTGTTCGGATGCCGCCATGGTGAAACACAGATTCGCTCGGGATTTCCTGTTAAAGCTTCCTCATTCAAATGAAGAGAGAGAAAATACATGCGACGATGAGAAATAAGGAAGACTAATTTCCGTTACTACACTTTCACGCCTTTTTTTTCATTATATATATTATATTCCTTATGTAGCTAATTTTATTTTATCATTAAAAAATATATATATATAATTATTTTTATATAAAAATTATATCATATTATATTAATATTTTCATAATAACTATTTTTATGATAAAAGCTCGTGAAATATTTATTTTATTTATGATATTAATTATATTTTATTTTTCTTATTATTGAATAAAATTATTATTATTTTTATAATAATAATTTATATTGTATTATTTTTTTATAATAATAATTTATATTGTATTAATATTATTATCCTATTTTTATAAATATTGAATATAATTTTTCATGTAATTACTCTATAATTTAAAAAAAAATTAATATAATTTTTATGCCCATGTATAAATTTACACTTTTTTTATATTTTTATTTTTATAGTATATGTTTAAAAATTATTTTAAAAATAAAAATTAGAGATCTTGATTTTTCATTTTTTTTTACTTTATTTTATATTTATTTATGTCTTTATAGAACCCGTTATTTTATTTATTTAATTCTCTTTAGAGCGGTTTCGATGATTGAAGCAGCTATTTTTTTTCTTGAACTTCAACTCCCATAAAGGGCAACACTAAATTGTAATTACCTTTTGGTCTAAGCCAAGTTGGGTTTCAAGTTTAATCCAGAGTTACTACCTTCCTTATTTCAATTTCAATAATAATATATAGAGTAAAAAAAAGACTAATCTGTCAAAATATACACCCATTACATAATATGAACGGTAATTATCGACCCACGTTATGAACTTAAGATTATGACATGTATTTATAAAAATTAATTAAATTATTTATTACGTATTTATAATTAAAATTTACACGTATTTAAATAAATATCATATCACTCAAATATAATTAGATATATTCATTAATTTTTCTTTTGTTAAATATTTCAATAAGATTTGATTTCCCATTTGTATGAATAACTCCGAAGTTTCGTTTGATATATATATTTTTAAGTATTTGTCTGACCACACCACACATACAAGCCACTTAAAAGCCCTCTCTCTCGTAATCTCTTAAAAGTTTTTTGGACCACAAAATATAGTAAATGAATACTAATGACAAGTTGACAACATCGTCATTCATTGTAGCCTACACCTTCAGTCATATCAAGCGACTGTTTACAAAATGAGATGCATGCACCATTTTTTATTTATTTTTTAGTTAGGTTAGCTGGAGAGTTTAATATTTTGTTATATTTTAATTTTCTTTTAGAGAAAAATATTATAGAATTTTTTTAGATTAAAAATAGTATAATTTTATTATTAATTTTGTAAAAAAATATTTATTAATTATATCTATTTTATTTTATTAATTTTTAGTTTTTATCAAAAATTTATAAATATATTTAAATAACTTTTTATTTAAATTTTATTATTTTTTATTTTTTCTTAAATTTTTTCGTATTAAATTTTATTTTTATTATGATTAAAAACTCATTTTTTCATTAATTTACAAAAAATAATAATATTTTAAATGAAAAATTATTAAAACAATATAATTTATCTTTAATTAATTATTTTTATAAAATTAAAAAATAAATAACATAATTTATATAAAATACTTAATTTAAGGAATTTATGTAACTATTTATATAATTTTATTATAAAAAATAACAACACAAACATAAATATTTAAGTTTTAAAACCTTTTTATTTTATATTAATTTTTGTTTAGTAATTAAAATAATCTATAAAATTATTATATTAATAATAATTAAAAAATATGCGAAAATAAAAAATAAAATGATAAAAATAATTATTTATCATTTTACGTCATTTTTTAAAACTAAATATTAAAATATTAAAAATAAATTACACTATTATCCTTTACATGAATAAACAACCTGTACTGTGATCCCCTCTTACTAAATTCAGCACCAATTTCAAGGGAAAACTGAGATTTTATATGTTTGATCTCTTTGCTTGATAACAAAACAAGAAACAAGATAAGTTCATATACAATAAATTTTCCACACAACAAACTGTGTTTGAATTTTGGATTTGTAAGGGAAATAAAATAACGCGGAAAATATAAAATAAATAAAATAGGTGCGAAATAAAACTTTTTTTTTATTTTTTTGTGTTTATTTTACATAAGAAAATTGAGGAAACGAATTCTCCTAATTCTTCAAAAAAAAAATTCTTCTTTTTATACGTACAATTAGAAAATATTGATACATCGAAAATGTCCAAATTTTGAAAAAACTTTTTTATTTAATCTTTTATAATAGATAAATGCTTTTTAATTATAACTGTTAATGATATTATTATTCATAATTAATTTAGAAATAAATAATTCAATGTGTATGGAGATTTATCGTTTGAATTAATGACTTAAATAATAAGTTCATTTAATAATTAATTTGTGTAATATATTATTATATTGTATCGTGTTTATCTAGTTAAATAAATATGTTAAAATAGATGGATAGTTTGTATTTGTATCGTACTTATAAATTTTTTTATATGTAAAATTTTATTTTTAATTATCATAAAAAACATATAGTAATTTTTTTATAAAATGTATGAATATATATTTTTAATATTTTAAAAAATAAATATATTTTTTATTGAGAATGATTAAAAATAAAATTAGTTGATTATTTAATTATTTATGTACATATTATTTATATAAAATTTTTAAAAAAAATCTACTAAAAAATTAAATAAATGTGTAAATAATTTTTTTTAAAAAAAGCATTTCGGAAAGTAGTTATTATTATTAATATGTGTACATATAATTGTTAAGTAAATAAGTTATTACTTAAATACTTACTATAATTTAGTAACACCAAAACCAAAAAAAGATGAAGATTTTTCCGAAAATACAGAATTGTTCCGCCAAAATTTCGCTTTAAAGTCCAGTGTCCGCCAATTTTGGATTCCGCCCATTTCGGAGAGAAAAATGGATAAGAATTTTCTTTATTCAAATAAACAAGAAAAATAACATTAGTACTCTTAAAGGGTATTTAATAAAAAAATTATTTTAAGAAATATTTGAATATTAAATTGTGAGGAATTTTTTTAAATTATTTTAACATTAATTTTTATAACTATAAAAATATTAATTCTCTAAATAAAAGTAAAAGTAACACATTACTTTTATTTACTTTAAATAGAAGAATTTATTATTTTTAATTTTTAATGGATTATACAATAATGATATCAAAAATAATTAAAAATATAAACACAACGTTAATAAATTAATTCATAATTTACATCATGAATAAATTATATTTAAATATTTGTTTTAATCTATGATATTTTTATATCATTTAAATTTATAATTTAAAATAAAAAAAAACATAATTATTACCATAAAATCAAATCACATAAAATATATTTAAACATATTTGAACAGCAATTAAATTAAGTGATATATAGTGAAGTATAACATTGCATTTGATTAAAACTTTATTTTTTAATCGAAATCAAGATAATTTTGATTGAGTCACGTATAATTTCCAATGTCTATTTATTGATGAGAGAGAATATTGAAATTAACATACATTATTCGAATTGTATAGAATTGACATAATTAGAGTTTTTTTAACTTACCTTAGTGCAATATGACATATATATAGTATTTTCATTGGTTATTAATACATCCAAAAATAAACGCGATTGCATTTTATAATTACAATTATAGAGGTTTTATAGTAAACTTGAATGGACAATATTAGCCTTACTTAACTGATCAGTCAAAAAGGCCTTGTCAATTGTCATTGGGATCGTAGAGGAATCCACAATGGGACATTTATTACTCAACGTTGATAAACAATTAGTAATATAAATTTTAAAAAATTATAAATAAAAAATTGATATTTAAATTTTTTTAATCAAACAAACTACTTTTTAAAAATTTATTGAATTTTAATTTAAAATATTTTATCAATAAAATTTTAAAAATAAAATGAGAAATTGTATTAAATATAATCGAATATCATATGTTTTTTTAAACATTAAAATTATTGTTTCTATTAAATAAAAAATATTACTCGATAAATTTAAACTTATGTCCGTTAAAGATCATAAACACGTTTTCTCCTCGTTTTTTTGTACTTTTTTTGAGTTTAGAATGTCTCATTTTCTGCCAAATTTTGAGCTCTATTGTTAAGTTCGCCAACAATATGTTGCTGTTCATGGAATCTGAAGAGTTTTTCCCAAACCTCCACCTCCTAGGTTCTAAACGCATTTTTCCTCTTGTCTTCCTCTGCAAATATCAGGTTTCACCACGAATTCTTGCAATTTTTTGTATATTATCTTTTAACTTTTGAGAGAAATATAACGGTGGATTTAAGGCTTGATTCTTAGTATATTTTTAGTTTTAATTGAATTTAAGTCTAGCTTATTATATGTTAAAATTGTATAATTTGGACTAATCAATCCTATTTGAATTACTGACCCATGTTTTACAGACATAAATGTTGTGCATGATACAAGCACTATAAGAAAAAGGGAATGGAATTTACAAGCTTAATACGACCTATAACATGTAATGGTAGTATTTTAGAGGTGGTATTTGATATACATAGCTACTTGAAAGTTCTATCATTTGGAATACTATTCTCATCTTTTAGTGCTCCATTGCTCTTTTAGTACGTCACTCATGCTACTATCTATATAATGCTTGAATTTTTTGTTGAATATTAATTCTAAAAGTAACAAATTATGACATAATTTAAGAAAATAGAACTTTGCTTCATTTATAAATATGTAGGAGTTCATGCATTGAAGAACAAGACAAAAAATTAGAGAGAGCATAAGCAAACTCAAAGAGAGAAAATACTTAATGAGTTTGAGAGTTTTCTATGAGTTTGGGGAAACATTTAAGATATATTATTAGTGAGCAAATATGTATCTATATTCTGTATATTGTCTACTCAGTTTAATAATATATATTACCTACCGTGGATCTAGGCGAATTGTCAAACCTCGTAAATTTTGTGTATCCTTTTACCGTTTTGATATATTCATATACCACTATTTATTGCTTTCATGCACAATAAATTGGTATCAAAGCCAAATACAACAGTATTATATATTAAATCGAAGCTCTCGACGAGACGAATGCAACGGTGAAAGAATCGCTCAAATTAGAAGTCAGAATTACCGTCAGAAGCTGTCGGAGTGCTACTATTGCTAGCAATTGAGTCAACTCACTGAGTTGGACCGAATCAACTCATTTATTAGTGATATTTGGACCGAGTTGATCCGTTTTTCATCATTTTTTAGCTTATTTGGGTCTATTCCTAGCTAATTGGACAATTCTAGATTCAACCGAAGACTTTATTTTTTCAAATAAGGTATAAAATTTGGAAAAACATTATTTTAAGTTGTAAGCGCAAAATTTCTCTTATCTGTTTGTACTTATGGTTGATAAAAGAGAGATCGAAGAAGGTAAACAAGCTGACCTTAGAATTTCTAACAAACCAAGTTATTCTACTCGAAGAACTATATTATCTAACACAAAGTTTAAGGTGGAGAAATTCGACGACACCAATAACTTTGGCATGTGGCAATGTGAAGTATTAGATATATTGTTTTGAGAATGATCTAATATAGCCTTGGAGACCAGGCCAGAAGATTATTCAAATGAAGATTGGAATTATGTCAATCGACAAGCTTGTGGCACAATTCGACTGTGCTTAGGAAAAGATCAAAAGTACTTTGTCATGAAAGAGAATGTAGCCGTAGTTTTTTGGAAGAAACTAGAGGACAAGTACATGACGAAAAGTATTGAGAATAGACTCTACTTGAAGAAGAAACTTTTCCGTTTTCAGTACAAGAAAGGTACCCCTATGATTGAGCACTTAGATAATTTCAATAAAATTTTGGCCGATCTACAAAATTTAGATGTTGAAATTATCAATGAAGATAAAGCTTTGTTGTTGTTGAATTCATTACTTGAGAGCTATGAGCATTTAACCACAACCTTACTATATGGAAAAGATAAGGTTAAGTTCGTAGATGTTTCAAATGCTTTGGTAAATAATGAGTACTGGAAGAAGGATCAACATGATCACATAAACTCAATATTAGAAGCATTGACGGCAGCCAGAGGTAGGATGAACAAAAAATCTAATAGATCAAATAATAAGGGGCGATATAGATCAAATTCTAGAGGAGAGTCATCCAAAAGACGTCATGCGAAGAACGAGTGTGTCTATTGTCACCAGAAAGAGCACTGGAAGAAAGATTGTCCAAACAAGGACAAGTCAAAATGCAAATGTTGCACAGAAGGTCGATGAAGATAAAGAATCAGCCTTTTCAGTTTCATCATCAAATACCTACTCAGATAAGTGGATCCTTGATTCTGGATGTTCTTATCATATATGGCCAAACAAATATTGGTTTTCGAGTTTTGAGGAGCTCAATGGAGGAGTTATGCTTATAGGTAACGACAATGTCTATCAGACAAATTGGATCGAAATAGTATGACTAAAGATGTACGGTAGTATAATTAGATGACTTACAAATGTAAGGTATATTCCTGACCTAAAGAAAAACCTTATTTCTTTAGGTGTTCTAGATTCTAATGGTTACAAGGTAACATTGAAAAATGAAGTCTTGAAAGTTGTACGAGGTGCATTTGTAGCGATGAAGGGTACTCAGAAGGTGAACTTGTATTTCCTAGATGGGAGTACAGTTATAGGAAGAGCAACTATCTCAAGCAGTTTTGAAGAAAAGACAATTGATTCTTCCTGCCTATGGCACATGCGCTTAGGGTATGTCGGTGAAAAGGCTTTGCAAGGCTTAATGTTGCGTGTTTTTCAACACACGGACTCGTGCAAGCATACACGGTCACAAGTAATAAAGATTTGTAAGTAAATATCGATCCCACGAGGATTTGTTACTATAGTTTGTCGAGTACTAAAATTGTATCTCTCTGATTTTATCCAAAATAATCATTGATTAATAAAACAATAACATAAGAAAATAAAAGAAATCTAGGATTGCAATTTTTCACCAAACTAATCCACTCAAATCATGTTATTTTCTTTGGATTTATATTTTTTTGTACATTTAATTTGTCAACCGAAAACTTCTTTTTTTATTATTCATACATCTCTTTCAAGCTCCGTATAAACACACCTCGTTAAATTAATTTACTATATCTCTATGAAAATTAAATTTACCGAGATTCATTACGTTCTAAGTTTTCAAATGGCCACACATACAATTAGGGTATATTTCTATCCTTCATCATACATGTCATTCTATTTACGAGCAATACACACACAAATGCCTTTCTCAAGTTTATTCATGTGCCACGGATCGTTTTGATAAGATTCGTAAATAATCAAAAAGCATTAAGAACAAAATAGAACGAACAAATCGAACGTATTATAAATCTATCAAAAATAATTAAAATCAAAGCTTCATAAATTTAGATCAAATGCAACCCTAGAAAAATTAAATTACTTCATAGAATTAAAATAAAAATTATAACAACTACAGAAAAATAAGAAGAAGCAGAAATAAAATTAAAACATCACTTAAAACAAATATTTGGCACACGCAAAACACAACAAAAGCCAAAAATGGCTTCTGCGTGTTTTGTCGTCCAACACACAAACACAATAAAAATTACAAACTGAAAAAACTAAAACACTCTAAAAACTTTCGAAATTAAAACTAAAACTCTACTCCAAAAACTCCACTCCAACAAACTTTTCTAAACTTTTTTACAACTAAAAACTATCTCCTATTTATAGCAAAAAAATACATCAATAAAATATTAAATTAAAATCCACGCGGGGGACATAAAATTGTGGCGAAAATTATAATTTAAACGCGTGGGGGGACAAAAATTGTATCGAAAATGGGATCGAAAAAGTGAGTGGAACGCTGCGCGTTTCTGTTTTAATTCTCTCCCACGCTGCCACGTGTCACGTTCTGATTCGCGGACACAATTAGTGGGACACGTGGCAGCATCTCATTCGTTGAGGGGAAACGGGCGCACGATGAATGGTCGCACGGGAGCCAAAGGCTACAACACGGGCTTGATCAAGCGCGGTCGCGCTCATTGTAACATGCCACGTGTCGGAGTATGATTTGCTGAAATATTAAGTAGAACACATGGCAGATTCTGGTTCGCGTAATAACCGGGCTCACGTGGATCGGCTGCACCGGAAAAGGGGCGCGCGAAAGTGGGGGACAGGTCTGCGCGGCGTCAGACGGGTGGGTCCCACGCTGCACGCCGGCCTGCGCGGCAGGTGGGCCCCACTCGGTCCACGATGAAGCGTGGATGACGGCGCGTGGAATGTTTCTCCTGCGAAGAAAATAAACTTTTATTAATTATATTTTCACCCACAAATATATTTCAAATTACATTTTAAACTTTGATTAATTGCAATACAGCCCTTTTGTAATTTAAATTAAATTTTACTCTTTTAATAATTGAAATTAAGCCCAATTTTAATTTCAATTATATTTTCAACTTTTATAAATTGCAATTAATAATACTTTTATTTGAAATTATATTTTTGGACAAAAATTTGTCATTTAAGAACGTTTTCGATACATTTTATTTAATTTTCTTAAAATTTAGAAAAAACAGTAAATCCTAATTTATTAAACTAAAATTAACTAAAAATAGAGAGAATCTAGCAATTATAATTAATAAAATAGGTGAAAATAACTATATAAAATACAGTTATCAACATAAAGCAAAGTATTTTGAAAGGTGCCAAGACTAGAAAGTTTGATTTCTACTAGTATTATGTAATGGGAAAACAAACAAGAGTCAAGTTCGACACTACCATTCATCATACTAAGGGACCTCTTGATTATATTCACACGAATGTCTGGAGACCTTCCAAGAATGCTTTACTTGGAGGTAAATGTTGGTTTGTGACTTTTATTGATGATTACTCTATATATGTCTGAATATACACCATGAGTCACAAAGATGAAGTTCTGGATATCTTTCTTAAATGGAAGAAAATGATCGAGACTCAAACAGTCAGGAAAATTAAGAGGCTCAAATTCGATAATGGTGGCGAGTACAAATCAGATCCCTTATTCAAAGTTTGTCAAGATGAAGGGATAATTAAACATTTTTCAGTTCCTTGTACATCATAGCAGAATGGAGTTGCAGAACGAATGAATCATACTTTGGTTGAGAAAGTTCGATGTATGCTATCTCAATCCAAATTGAGCAAGGAATTTTGGGCTGAGGCTTTATCATATGCAATTCATATAGCCAACAAACTTCCTACGACTGCATTAGATGGGGAAACTCCTAAAGAGGTATGGTCTGGACAACCTGCTTCTGAATATGATTCATTGCAAATATTTGGATGTTTTGCATATTTTTATGTTAGTGAATCCAAACTGGATCCTAGAGCAAATAAACCTGTTTTCTTGGGCTTTAAGGAATGAGTTAAAGGATTTCGACTTTGGTGTGGTGAATCCAAGAAGATGTCACATTCGACGAGTCTATTATGCTGAGATAGATAAATTCAGAGAAAGAGAATGAAAGTCCAAATACTCTTTCTAAAGTGATGCTTGAGATTCCGAAAGATCCAGAAAATATTACACCAACTATCGATCGTGGTGAATATGAGATTGATGATCAATAAGAGATCTAAGTTGAGGTAGAGGTTCCCTCACCATCACTACCGATCAATCAGAAGCCAGAATCTATTACCACTACTCAATCGAGAAAGGAGATTAGGAAGCCTACCAGATATACAGACATGGTAGCATTCGCACTTTCAGTAATTGATGATAATGTCTCATGCACTTATAGAGAAGCCATATAGAGAGTTGATAGTATGAAGTGGAAAATGGCAATGTATGAAGAGATGAAGTCTCTACATCATAATTAGACTTGGGAATTGGTTCAACTTCCCGAAGGAAATAAAATTATTGGTTACAAATGGGTCTATGCCAAGAAGGAAGGTGTTCCTAGTAAAGATAACATCAGATACAAAGATAGACTGGAAGCAAAATGATATGCTCAGAAAGAAGGAATAGACTACAATGAGATATTCTCACCTGTTGTTAAGCATTCATCTATTCAAATACTATTGGCTTTGGTAGCAAAGTTTAATCTCGAGTTAGCTCAACTCGATATCAAAACATCTTTTCTCCAGGGTACTTTGAACGAAGAGATATACATATCTCAATCGGATGACTTCAAAGTTCCAGGATGAGAGAATTGGGCTTGCAAGCTGAGCAAGTCAATTTACGGTTTGAAGTAATCATCACGACAATGGTATGAGCGCTTTGATAGCTTTATCATAGAGTAGAAGTACACACACAATCAATTTGATTATTGTGTATACTTTCAAAAACTCCAAGATGGTACCTTTCATTTATTTGCTCTTATATGTTGATGATATGTTGATTGCATCTAAGAGCAAGGTCTCAACAAACTGAAGGCTCATTTGAGTTCAGAGTTTGAAATGAAAGATCTTAGAGAAGCTAAGAAAATTCTTGGGATGGAAATCACAAGAGATAGAGTTCCAAGCATAATCTGTCTGACACAGACTCAGTATCTGAAGAAAGTACTACAAAGGTTTGACATTGATGAAAAAACCAATAAGTACAATGTTTACTCCTCACTTTTAATTGAGTGTATTGATGTCACCTAGCACTACCGATGAAAAGTAGCAAATGGAGCGTGTTCCATATGCAAATGTCGTTGGTGCCTTAATATATGCAATGGTTTACACCAGACCTGATATTTCCTACGATGTTAGTATGGTGAGTCAATACATGCATAATCCCGGTAAAGGACACTGGTAAGCAGTGAAGTGGATTCTACGGTACATCTATAGTACTGTGGATATTGGTTTGAAGTTTGAGAGAGACAAGACTAAAGGTAAGCACCTAGTCGGATATGTGGATTCTGACTATGCTGGAGATCTAGATAAGTGTCGATCTATAACTAGTTATGTGTTCACAATGGCAGGAGGACCAGTTTGTTAGAGATCAATATTGTAGTCAACTGTAGCTTTGTCTACTATAGAGGTAGAGTATATGGCTGTAACAGAAGCATTCAAAGAAGCTATATGACTTCTCGGGTTGACCAAGGACTTGGGTATTGTTTAGAAGAACATGGAGGTTTTCTATAACAACCAGAGTGCCATTTGTTTGGCAAAGAATCAAGTTCATCATGGTCGCACCAAGCACATTGATGTTTGATTTCATTTTGTTAGGAAAATCGTCGATAAAGGGAATGTTATACTCCATAAAGTCAGAACTACAAATAACCCTACAGATATGCTTACAAAAATGTTACAGGGATCAAGTTTCAACACTGCTTGAACTTGATCAACATCTCTCGAGCTTAGAGTTCCTAGGGCACATTTGGAGGTAGCTTTATGAACTTTTTCGCCAAGGTAGAGATTATTGAATATTGGCTCTAAAAGTAACAAATTAGTGGCATAATTTAAGAAAATTAGTAACTTAATTTAAGACAAATTATGGCACAATTTAGGGAAATGAAGCCTTACTTCATCTATAAATATGGAGGAGTTCATGCATTGAAGAATAAGGCAAAAATTCAGAAAAAACAGAGAGAGCATAAGCAAACTCAAAGAGAGAAAATACTTAGTGAGTTTGAGATTTTTTTGTGAGTTTGGGGAAACACTTAAGAGATATTATTAATGAGGAAATTTGTATCTGTATTATGTATATTTCTTACTCAATTCAATAATATATGCCACCTCCCGTGAACCTAGGCCAATTACCGAATCACGTAAATTTTGTGCATCTTTTTACCACTTTGATATATTTATATACTGATATTTATTGCTTCTGTGCACAATACTTTTAGAGTTAGAAACTATAATTTTTTTTAATCTCGTCCTGGAAAGATGAATATATTCTATTTTCCATTGTTACAACTTCAACGTTTTCATTTGCTTACTGTAAACTGGCAAAAATCGCATTTTCAGAAACAAAAAGGAAAAAAGAAAGAGCAAGAATTGTAGGGATAACAAATATTTTTTATTTCTAGCCCTTCATGTACTTGAGATCAAGAACACTCCAATTCGACATGATGGATAGCATCCTCGAAGAAGCTAACAATGGATTTAAAATTTTCCCAATTACTCATTTCCTCGTTAGAGCACTCACCAAACATTTCTAATAGATTTGTTTATATGCTCATAACAAAAAAACATGAAGCTCTCGCTCTATAGGTATGAAATTCAATCAGGCACACATGATCCATATGAAGAAAATGCATTTTCTATGTTTGGATCAAGGAATTCGAAAAAGAAAAACAATAAGAGGGAAATTGGTTGGAAACTTTTAAGAGAAATTAAAAAAAAATTGCACTCAATGTTTATTTTTCTTTTACTTTTCACCTCAATCTTTTATTATTTATATCTAACGTATTTAATAAATTTATTATTATTAATATATTATATTTTTAAAATATTACTTAACACTTAAGATTATATATATATATATATATATATATATATATATATGCCCTTAAATCAGGGAAAAAAATCAAAAATATCTCCAAAGTTTAAGTAATTTTTAAAAATATTCTTGAAAATATAACGGAAATTAAATCTAACAGTTATCAAAAATACCCTTAAGGTTTAAAAAAAGAGTTATAATGGAGAAATAAAAAATAAACTAAGAAATAATAGACATAGAAATAGAAGACAATTCACGATGTTTTTCACAAGAAATAGTAATAAGTAAAAAGAAATTTGAAGAAATTTAAAAAACAAAATTAAATCTTAAAGAAAGAGATGGATTTAAAGACCCATCATTTTTATTAAGAAATTATTCCATAGAAAAAATACAATCTATTATGGCATAAATAATAAAGAAATGAGTATTAAAATTACAAATGCAAAAGGGAGATATAATATTCCATTAATTGATAAAAAAAACTATATTAAACAAGTTATCAAAAAAAATTCATAAATATAAAGAAAAAATTGGATACATCTATTTAGGAGGAATTCAAGTCTTAATAACAACTCATTTTAGAGAAGGAATAAATACATAGATAAAAATAACATAATAATAAATAGACATGATGTCTTATTAGGAATGATTCATGGTAATTTAGGATACCAAAATCTAAAATTTAAAGCATATCCTAGATTTGCTATAAATATATATGATAAAAATCTAAACCAAGTATTAAATCTAGCTTATGAATTTGAAAGAAGAAAATCATCCATTTTCAATACATTATCTAGTGGTATATTCTTTAACAAATAATCATAATAGTTCAATATATGGACAAAATGAATTTATAGAAATAGATAAAACCTTTAAGGAACTTAGACAAATAATAAAACTAGAAATACTAACACACTTTGAAATACCATAAGAATGAAAATTAGATATCAAAGAAAAACCTTTAATGATAGGAAGAAATAGTAATATTGTTAAAACTAAAAGCATACCAAGATTTATTTTTATAGACCATGAAACTTATAACCAAGAAGAAGTTAAAAAACTAGAAAATGAAGTTAAAATAATGAAGGCATTAGTTCATGATTGTATATTAGGAAAAAATCATGTTTAGAGATAAAATAAAAAAAATATGCATTTAGAAATAAATGGAAGCCTAGTAGGTGTAGCAAAAAATCAAGCAACATTATTTGAAACTATACAATTATTGATAGAGAAAATGGATTTAGTCCAAGAATCAAACACAAAATATTTATAGGAAATAATAGATATATAAACAGAATTACTAAAGGAAATAAATGAATGTGGTTATAATAAACTACAATAAGATATGCACAAAAAAAATTTTAAACTAAGAAAAGATATATACAACAGACATAGGGATAATGAAATAATAGGTTACAACAGACATAGGGATAATTAAAAGAAGAACCACCAAGGAGATCAGATTCTTTGATTTCTATAAATGAGAAAAGAAAAAATGAAAATAAAGAGATAATTCCAATTTAATGAAATATAGAAAAGAATTATAAAGAAAATTCATGGACCCTGAAAATAAAGATATAAGAACATTAGTCGGTTTATTGACATTAACCAATGAAGAAATAAAAGAACATTATAATGAAAAAAATTGTACTAACAAAGAAGAGGATGATATGACAATAATCAGTGAAACTGATTTTAAATAAAAAAACATGACCTTAAAAGGTCATATGAAAATAATTTCATTACTAGTCTCTTACCAAGAAGGAACATCTGACCCACATAAGGGAGAAAGAAATAGGCAAAGATCAGAACAACCTGATACTACGTATAGAAGAAGACAACCACCTAAAATGGAGGAAGGATTGCATTGGGGAACTAGAGGTAGTATTCCACCAGAGTTCAAACTCCATGATAATTATAAATCTAAACTTCTAGATTTAGATTATATAAGATATAGGAAAAAAACCTTCGATGAATGGTCTAGTGGGATGAGTGTACTCATACAAACTTCTCAAACTACCCAAACAAATCCTTCAACTTGTAGAATGCTTATAGCATATAAAATGACAGAAAATGTAAAAGTTTGGTTTTCAAATTTAATAGATTAATAACATTTATTAATGCAAGAAAATGCTTCCAAAATAAGAGAATACTTGGATATAGTAATAAATGAAATATACAAAGAATTTATTGGAGAAGATAAATGAATGACTATCACTGAATTCAATGAAAATGAAATCAATGAAGCTAAATGGCATCTAACAAATATGAAAATTTGTAACATGTGTTACATAGATTCTTTTATTTTTGAATATGAAATGTATTACCATAAGTTACCACCCTCTATACATGCAATCTATAAAGAAATGGTTTTTTCAAAAATTACCTGGAACACTATATAAAATCTTAACATAAAATTGAGAACAAAAAAATAGAGAAACTATACCAGGTACTCTAGGAGGAAGAATAAAAAGTCTTAAAGATTGGATCACTATTTAATGCCAAGAAAGAAAAGAATATAAACAAATAAGAGGAAATGATAAAATTTGTTGTGATACAAGAGATTTTAGAATACCAAGAAAATATGGATGTAATATAAAATTTTATAAACAAAAATATAAATATAAAAAATTTAAAAAAATTTAAAAAATATAAATTTAGAAAACAAAATTTCCAAAAATATAAAAAGAGATTCAATAGAGAAAATTACAAGAAAAGATATTTTAGAAGAAAGATTTATAAACCTTCTAAAAAAAGGAATTATTGCCCTTTAGGAAAGAAAAAATGCAGATGTTGGATCTGTAATGAGGAAAGACATTATGCTAATGAATGTCCAAGTAGACTTCAACATAAAAAAAATTAAAATGAAATTTCCACAAAAAGCAAAAATCCTAGAAGAAGCTTTCAAAATGGAATTAGAACCAATCGAGGAATTTGATATAGATGATACTTACAGTATCTATCTATTGGAAAAAATTGAGGAAGAAATAACTGACTTAGAATATGAACACTTAAATCATGAATATTCTTCATCAAAAGATGAATGATTTGTATAGTATTACAAATCCAAATAGTACTTACATTAAAGTAGGACTAAAATTTAAAGGTTATAACACTTATCATTTACATGCATATATAGATACAGGAGCTAGTAGATGTGTAGCCAATAGATATGTATTTCCAGAAGACAATTGGAAACAAGCACCAAAAGATTTAATTGTAAGAATTGCTAATAATACTATAATAAAACTCAATCAGGTATTAAAAGATACTGATATAATGATAGAAGAAGAAAACTTTCACATTTCTACCATATATTAACAAGAAATAGGAGTAGATTTGTTAATAGGAAATAATTTCCTAAACTTATATCAACCTTTCACACAACATTCTAACAAAATAAGTCTCACAACCTTAGAATGAGATATCATCTATGTTTCTAAAGTAAGAAAAACTTTAACTGTCTCAAACCCAACTTTTATGCAATAACATAAAAAGCAAAAACGTGGTGAGATAGAAGACCAACAAAAACCTTATTTAGAAAATATTTTATTGGATATAGAAGAAAAACAAAACTTTTTTCTCAATGAGATACAGGAAGGCAAAGCCCTAATAGGCATTAGAAGACTATTAAAAACAATTAGTTCAAAAAATTCTTTGGATCTAAAAGTAAATAAATCTAAAACAATAGTCAATATAAAATTAAGAGATCCTAACAAGATCATAAGAGTAAAATCAATGATTTATACTGCATAAGACATGATTAAATTTGGAAAACAAATTGAAGAAATTTTGGAATTAAAAGTCATAATACCAAGTAATTCACCTCATTCCAGTACAATATTCTTAGTTGAAAAAGAAGCTGAGAAAATAAGAGGAAAAAGAGAATGGTAATAAATTTTAAAACACTAAATAAAGAAATCATTGATGATAGATACTTCCTTCCAAAAAAGGAAGAACTACTATCATTAATAAAAAGAAAGAAATATTTCTCGAGTTTTGATTACAAAATTGGATTTTGGCAAATAAGACTAGATGAAGAATCCCAAAAAATAACAACATTTAGTTTCCCCCAAGGACAATTCCAATGGACATTTATACCATTTAGATTAAAACAAGCTCCAAGTATTTTTCAAAACTATATGGATAACATTTTTAAGAAATTACAAGATATCTGTTATGTTTACATAGATGATATTTTAGTTCTCAGTAATGAATTAAATAAACATTATTTGGATATTATCAACATTCTATAAGAATGTAGAAAAAAAAGGCATTGTACTCCCTGAAAATAAAGCAATACTTGCTCAACAAAAAATTAAATACTTAGGGTTGTAAATTGAAGATGGAAAACATAATCTACAGCCCCATATACTAAATAATATTCAATGTTTTTCTAGTAAATTAAAAGATAAAAACCAATTATAAAGATTTTTAGGATGTTTAACATATACAGAAGCTTATATCAAGAAACTTGTAGAAATGAGAAAATCATTACAAGCAAAATTGAAAAAAATAACATATTTGGAAATGGACAGAAGAAGATACTTTGTATATGGATAGAGTAAAAGTAAAGGTAAAAAATTTACCAACTTTATACCATCCAAGACCAGATGATAAGATGATAATTGAAACAGATGTTTCACAAGAATATTAGGGAACAGTTCTTAAAGCAAGAGTATATAACAAAGATGAATATCTTTGTAGATATACATCAGGATCTTTCCAAGGTTTAGAATTAAATTAGCATAGTAATGAAAAAGAATATTTAACTGTTAAAAAGGCTATTAAAAAATTTGCAATATATTTCATAAGCTTCAGATTCATTGTTAGAGCAGATAACAAGAATTTTTGTTATTTCTTAAAAACTAATATTGCAGGTAATTACAAACAAGGAAGACTAGTTAGATGGCAACAATGGTTCAACCATTACAATTTTGATGTTGAACATCTTCCAAGACATAAAAATAGCTTAATTGATGCTCTTATCAGAGAATTAGTACCTTTAACTATTTTTATGCTTTCAAGAATGGAACATCTTGATATCAAAATCAAGATAAAATAAAAGGAGATAAAAATCCTATTGGAACAACTCGAGTTGCTATATCTCAAGAAATCTCTTATGGAGACAGGAAGGAAACAGGAAGAACTTAATTGTTCAAAACAAGCTCTAGACCAGAATCTCAAACGAGAAATCTCTATTAAAAAAGGAAGAACTTAACAATTCACAAAAAAAATTTGAAATCTCAATTGGGTAGATGAGGTAGAAAAAAAAGAACAAATTTTTTTTTATGTGGTCTATAATGGCCCAAAACCAAGAATTTATAACACCTGGGCAGAAGCTAGCAGATCTATTCTAGGAATTAGTGGAATATTCATAGAGCTTTCACCAATAGAATAGAATTTGAAGGTAGTTATGCCAACTACAAAACACCAAAACTAATAACTCCAGAGAAGATAATGAGAAATTATTCTACAGCACTACAACAACAACTAACAACTCCAAGTAGATTGACAAACCTTGGAAAGATAGCAAGGCCTTTAGTGCTATTTAAAGAAACATCTCCACCAGAGACATCAAAAATAGTAAAACATTCAGTACTATTTAGGGAGACATCTCCCAGAACTACTCCAATCATTGAAGATTAAAAGGATCATTATAGAAACCTCAGCAACCTACAATGGTTGAGTCTCTATACTTTGGCCAGAACATCTACTTAAGAACATATTAAAGATATGAAATTTTATACTACAGATAAGGAATTTCCTGTAGGAAGTAAATTCAATATATTGGAAGGAGTTGATCCAATATTTGTGTATAAAGCATTTCATGCAGGATTAATAGAAAATATATATCCAGGAAATAATTTAAGTGAATTAAATTATTTCTCAAAAAATTTTAAAAGAGCAATTAAGAATTTCAGAAGAAAAATTAAAGCAGTTGATAAACCTATTTATCTTAGATTTTTCAGTTCATTAATGGATTGGAATGAGGAAGGAAGTATTAGTCCCTACCACTTCATCAAGATAGGGATTTCCAACACAACAGAGAAGTTCCTAAACCAAGGGCATTTCCAAAAAAGGAATTCAACATAGAAGAACTATGTGTATTAAGAGGACAAATGCTAAGCCAAATTTACTATGAACTCAAGAAGATAGACAATTCTACTAAGATTAAAGTAAATTTTTCAACTAGTAAAGTCATTATCATTTCTCACAGTAGCATGGCTCTATAAGAAGAAGATGGTGAAAAAATCATCAAATATGAAACCAATTTTAATTGCAATAACCTAGAAATTGCTCAAGAAACAAGGAAGGTATTTTGCTTCTATGCCAGAAAAGCCACCAAAGGCCATAGATGCATAATCTGCATCAAAGACCGAGAAGATGAAGATGTGTCATCATCAACGTCATTAAAGGAACCATCGGCAGAAATGATAAAGAAAAATAAGAAAAGAAACTGTCGACAGAAGACTACAAAAGAAATAAAGATGTAAACCCCACATTTTAGTCGCCAGCATGTGCCAAGGAAAAAAGTAATGGATATCCTTTAAAGTAGAAAAGTAGATGAATTATTAAAGCAAGTGTAAAATAATAATTCTAGTCTTGTAAACATGGATTCCTTATTCTATAAAAGGAACCCTCATTATCATTTTAAGGCACACACACGAATACATAGAAATCCAGAGCTCTCTACTATGAAACACTTTAGCATAGAAAACCTGTCTATCTAGAAATCTCAAACCCAATAATGTTATACCCAGTAACTATGAGTGGCTAAGCACTCCTTTCAAGGTTCTTAGTTGGATTTAAGTTGTAATAATTATTATACTATGAATAAAATAGAGTTCAGTTACTCTTCTCTAGTAAGTCAACTATTGGACACAATTTATGTACGGATTCAGAAGGCTCACCATTGCAAGGAGGGTGTTGAGGTGTGAGTAAAGCTAAAGCATAACAACTGTAACAAAAGAAAACGAACAGAAGGAAAGACCATGATGGACCTATCAAATTCAGGTATAATAATTATAAATTTAAGTTAGTTAAGAATCTTAAATGTTTAAATATTTGCTTACAATAAAACATAATATTGTTAAAACATGAAAATATAATTTATTTTTAGAAATAAACAATTAATAATTCCAATGGAATTAAAAGATAAAAGTCTAATTCTATTAGAAACATTTGATAAAAGTTATTTCTATCATTTAAATGAATATTTTAAAAATGAAGACTATGAAACTTGTCTTGAAAATTTTAAAAGATTTAACATCTTATTAGATATCTATACAGATTATATTAAAACTATTACAAACATCATAGACCATATTGTTTCAATGACATTAAAAGACTATTTTAGTCAAAAATATGTGAGAATAGAGGAAGAAAAATTTAACAACTTAATATTTGGATATTATTTCTTTGAAGATTATAAATACACTGTATGTACACAAGAAAACTAATTGTATACTAAGAATATGACAAAATAATATATATTCAACACATATGATTTATCAAGATAATATTCTATGAACATAGAATCATTAGTACATAAGTTAGAATTATTAGATTTAACCAATGAAAGAGTAATTTTTAATTTTAAAAAATAATTAATAAATTCAGGATTAGAATTAAGCAACCAACATAATGAAGAACATAATATACTATGCAATTGTAAAGAATATAGAAAAAATTAGACTTATACAGTAAAATAATAAGCTTTTTAGACAAATTATTACCTTTAATAAATAGATAAAAACCATCAACTAGATCAATATTAATTCCCAATTAAAAATTGTATCAATCCTAGAAATTGGTATAAAAGCCTAGAAATAGTAATCTAAATAGTAATAGATGAAAAATTAACACTATTAAGATATAAAAGATATTTTTGATATTTTATAAACTTCAGGAGCATAATTGAAGAAATGTAAAACTTAGGGACATTTAAGATAATGTTCCCTTAAATCAATTAAACATAGACAAAGTAGATAAATAACAAGAAAAATAAATTCAAAATAACATTGTTAGAGTTTTAATTAATCATTTA
The DNA here is from genome assembly GCA_030763125.1 of Hippophae gyantsensis. Lineage (NCBI taxonomy): Eukaryota > Viridiplantae > Streptophyta > Magnoliopsida > Rosales > Elaeagnaceae > Hippophae > Hippophae gyantsensis. The sequence continues at coordinate 8,259,780 of CM061032.1, forward strand.
TTATTAAATAAGTTTAAATAATCATTATTTAATTTAAACGGTGTTTAATTAGATAATATTTAATGTGTAATGAAGTAGTAAAATTTTACTTGTAATGAAAATATATGAATTTGATATAATAGATATTATTTTTATAATTGTAAAAATAAAATTGATATAATACGATAACAATTTAAAGTTTTTCTTTTGAGTGTTTATAAATAGAAAATTTGTTCTAACCTTAATAAAAGTATTGAGTGATTCACCTAAGACTTCAAAGCGTTATAATTGTGTTTCTTTAAAGGGAAGCAAAGTTTCGTAGATAGCTTCGTTTCCTCGTCGCTTCTTTCTGGTGACTAGTTTCTCAAGTGGATGGCTTGGTAAGCAAGATACCTTTAACATTGGTAAAATCTCAATCAAGAATAGGCCGAAATGGTGAGGGTGGGGAAAGAAGCCCTCCCTACTTCAATGAAAAAGGGGAGAATTGTCGTTTCACAATTGCTCCTCTACAACTACCTTTCGCCCAACATAATCACAAACGAAGATAAAGAATTGCGTAGATAGAAGATAAGTTACCTGCTCGTAAGAGACAGTCTAACTTAATTAGAAGCTATGTAAATAAAATCATCATTTATTTATTAACTACTCTGATATAACCACGCTGACTCATGATTCGTGACTTATCACACAAATAGTGTTATATAAAGTTATCTTTAAGTTAAAAAAAAGTAGAAAAAAAGCTTATTATATCGACGTTAATTGAACCAATAAACAAATTTTCTTATATATATATATATATTAATTAAACTAAAATTGTAAACATTCTAGGATGTATGTATTTTTTAAACTAAATTTTTTCTCCCTTATTAAATACAATTTTAATATAAAAATATTACAAATAAATAAAATAAAAATAATACATTAAAATTTATAATCATAAAAATAATATTTTAATAGAATATTATTTAAATTAAATTACGATAATTTAAATTTGTTTAATGTTAAACATTGTTCAAATTTAACTCATTCAACATGTTATTTTTATTATTATAACTTTTAAATTTATTATTTTTATAATTTCTCAAAAAAAATTGTACAAAAAGTTATCGTATAATAATTAACATAATTGATAATGATAGTTAAGAATTTATGGCATAGCATATTAATTATTGTGTAATAAATTTAATGTATTAAAAAATATATTTTTAATACATGTGTGAGAGTTATCGTGATAATCATGACTCAAATTAAATGCAATAAAGGCTTTTTGAAGGAAATAAGGATAAACATATCTATATATCTCCATTAAAATGTCGGTAAAATGGAGATACTTACATAAAAGGAGGATTTCCTAATATCTTTCTAAAATATTTTAGAAATATCTTATATTTTCATAAAAATACAATACATATATATATATTCGATAATTGTTGAAAATATCGGTAAAATCAAAATATCTGTATCGAAATTAGGTGGAAGCCTTTTTCCTTCGAACATATCAAGAATTGTCAAGAAATTGGTGGAAAAATAAAAAAAAAACAATCGATTATGTTAATTCAGTTCAAACTCGGTTCTATCTTCACCTAATTTAAACTAAATGGTGAATAAAGCTGATTCTTAAATAAGGTAATTTCCCAAAAAATAACTTCTCAACACTTTTTGCAGGACAAGCCTTGCAACAATCGATATTCGATTCCAGAACCAAAGTCTGTAAGAACGAATATATAATTTGAAAAGTGTATATATGATATAATGCAAAAACATAGTTCAATTGATTATTATAAGTATTGAATGAAAGAATATGAATAAATATGAGTATAGTATAACATACTGAGCTAAGATTGTTCTCATTGGCGGAAGCCCCGGAAAACTTCCTTTCTTCTTATTCTAGGCCTAGCATCGTCTAATCTCCATGATAGCTAGCAAATGCTTCAGGACCTTGCCAAATATGTAAAATGAAAAAAAAAAAACTAAACTTCTAAAAACTTCCTTTCTTATTCTAGACCTAGCATCGTCTAATCTCCATGATAGCTAGCAAATGCTTCAGGACCTTGCCAAATATTTAAAATGAAAAAAAAAACTAAACTAGACTTCTAAAAACTTGTATCTCTTTAATGCTAACTAATACACCTTTCAATTCAAGATAAGTACGCTATTTTTGTTATTATGAGCTTTAGGATATTCTTTAAGTAATTTCCCAAAAACAAATTGTATTTTGTGATAGAGGAGGATGAAAAAAAATAAAATTTAACTTTCTAAAGAGAATTAATTCCAATAAGAAGAGACAGTACTAATAATAATTTTCAAATAGGTTAGTGGCTATGTCAAAATAGATACAGGAGTTGAACATCGATGGACGATCCGTACAAAGATGAGGATGAGCCTGCTGTCATGTTTGCTGAAGAAGCACATCTTGGGACGTCAGATTAGTTTTCTCATTATATCAAATGGAGGAGATGATGATGGTGTCACATGCATTCCAAAGTAAAATATTTGAGAAAGAGAGATGAAGAAAATTACAATCAATAATACATTGCAAACAAACATGTTAATATTCTTACAATAGCAACAAATCTAAGAACTAGTTTGTTCATTATTTCTAATCCTAGAAATACTTGATCCTCTCTTCTTTTTTCCTTCATATTTTTTCTACAGCAGAAAAATTTGTATAAAAGCCACTACACTTACGATCTTTGTTTCACCCGCCTGCCATTGATGTCACTGCCATCAAGATTGGTTTCATTCCCATACCTCCATACGGTGGAGTTATGCTCCCTCGCCACATACTGCAGAAGATCAGTGAGGACCAACGGGCAGCTTTCCTTTAAATATACATAACCGTCTGTTTCCATCACCGCTGATTCACAAATACAAGGCAAAAATATCAATAAATCACAAAAGTGTTATATTGGCAACAATATCATTGCAATTCTGATTAAATATTGCGGATGCACATAATACACCATTACTGTTGAAAATGGAGTGTCACTCGCAAGCAGTCAGGTAGATAGAATAAATTAAAAGAAACAGAAACTTTGAGCAGTCAATCAAATAGTTAATAAGTTTTAGTTTGAAACCGGGTAAATTTCATGGTCGACATCGCATTCAAACTAACAATATTAGTTGACATGAAATACTGGAAGATGAAGGGTACAAAGCAATCAACTTGGGTACTTTTATCACTTTTTGTTAATTATATTGTCACTTGGTGCCATACTTAACTTTGGATAACCACTATGTGAAGACTACTAAGGTATAATTACAAAACAAATAATCTATACAATATATAAAAAGTTTAAATATTTTTTTAGACAAAAATATGTATAATTTTTAAGATAATGACATTTATGATAATTTTTTATTTATTTATATTTAAGAAAAGTATTTTATAGACATTAAGCTATCCATTATTCCATTTATTGATAGTTTCACATAATATATTTTATATTGTTACTTATTTATGGTAGATCATATTTCTCTTATTACTTGAATACTTGTTAAATACTATAATAAATATTAGAAAAAAATAATAATATAAAACTCATACTTCCTATCCTTAAGATTGTATGTAAATTACTAATCTATTTAAAAAAATGAGAACTCATGTGCCTATGTACTACGTGCATATGCACGTGGTCATAACTAGTAACTACAAATGTTTAGATGACAACAGCATATGAGAGACAAATGATCGATAAAATAGAATTCAGATCATAAAGTAGCAAAAACATGTTTAGAATCCTCAAAAGGACTTATTAAAAATTATACGACACATGCTAAGAGTTTATAGAACAAGGGAAGCCAAACAAGACAGAATCTAAAATACAAAATGGTCAGCAACACCAAGCAGCTTTCAGCTGGTACCAGTGTTGGATGACAATATCTTGTAGAATGAGTATTACCTCCAAGATTTTCTGGCATTGCAATAAATTTAAGGCACACAGCTTTTAGCTGGAAGCAGTGGTGTTGCTCTGCCAGAGCTAAAGTTGTTGCTACAGTGTTAATGGTGACATGCTCACAAAGACTGGCCTCACATAGCAACTTGAGTCTTTCCAAGCCATATCTATCTGCTGCAGCAAGCAGATGCTGAGCCATCAAAGTACACACACATTTTGAGTTTGAACCAGTTAACTCTTGTATGTCGGGTAACAAATCCCAGTATATGAAATAAAGTAAAGCCTGCAGAAGACAGAACAGTGAAACAGCAATTGTCAAGGCATTGCTCCTGCATAATTATCACAATTTAAACTGGCATGAACTCTCCAGGGTTGAAGGCTTAATACAAAATTAGAGTACAAGTGGACGTCATAAGGTATAAAAGTTCTGCCTTCTGAAAGAGATTATCTAGCAGGACAATCATTGTGAGGTGAAAATGTATTTTTAACATTTTCCTCAAAGAGGTAAGGATTTTGCTAGATTCCTAAGGTATTCCAAAAACCTACTAAACTTAGATATTCTAAGCTCATAATCTAGTATGGGTCATTTACATGACAAATGTACTTGCAAGAATACAACGTTCACCAAGAATACAAGCAGCCAAAAGTTTTGTGCAGCAAAGTGAAGCTGTGATCTATCAACAGCTCAAAATACTTGATAGACAGTTTCAAGCCACTGCTGTTCTTGAGCTTAAATTTAGTGACACAAATAAACGTGAGTTCATGGCTTCATGCATTAGAAAAATGAACAAAACTAAACCAGAATATGGATCAGAACCCATAGTAAACATACCATTTGCCTCAATTATTGGATTATAATTAAGAAAAAAACGGGCATTGAGAGAGACTGCATTTTAACTCAACACCATAAATGAGCAAAGTTACAGAAAATATACTCCTCATGAAAACAGATTTATTTTTTTAATTTTTTTGCGGTCAAACTCATGCAAGCAGATGAAAGAAGAAAAACACCATCAAGGACTGCAGAAGAAAGCCATTGCATTCAACCTTAAATACCGGAGCTACAACATCTTCAACTTTAATACAATGAGTGTTCTGATCCTTCATAGGACCAAAAATTTGAGCCCTGAATACAGGTGATCGAGCTGCTAAAACCAACTTATGAGCAGCAAAGATTTCATCATCAACTTCAAATTTAACATCAGCTCCCTTTCCACTTTCAAGTAGCCACCCAAATTGCTGACCAATGTTAGATGGTGATACTGGTATAGAGTATATCTTACGCCCCTCTGTGTGAGACTTCACTACACCAACAACACCGTGAACTTGGAGACAATCATCTTTAAGATAATCCGATGTCTCTAGAGCTGTTCTTTTGAAAAATCGCTTGTAACCCCTTGGCAGCAATCAACAAACCCATTAAATTAAACTCCCAAATTATCCACAATTAAATTATTAAAGAAAAATGTCAAATAGGAGCATACTAAACTTTCGGGAAAATGAAAAACAATGGTACGAGTAATGCGGATAACACATTCCATGGCCCGTGCCGTGGAATAATCTTCCAAAAACTATGCAAAGCATGATTCATAATATTGAGTTGAACTGTATACTCTCCCTCATAGAGTATAAAATAAAATTAGTATTTTTGTCTGAATAAGTACAAGCAGAATTCAACTTACCTACATGATATGAGCAAATAATGAAAATTTGTTTAGACAACAAAACCAAGTAAATTTTGACCCCAAAAAATGCAATCAGAAAAATGTAACTGTAAATTTTGTATAATATATAAGTAACATTGTATAATATATAAGTAACATGAGATATACAATCTTAAAAATATTAACCTCAAAAAAAGGTAAGTTTCATACTATTTATAAATACTATACTAATATCTTTCTTAATCAATGAACAACACTTTATTTTATACACTAACATCAATCCCACTCAAAGTGAGTTATTTGACCTAAGACCATGTTTTTAATTTATTTTTATTATATTTTAATTTTATTTGAGTCACTTATGTGTCTGTCTTTCTTCTTTTTGCAATACCCATATATTCTTCTTTTTTCCTTTTTCTTGGGAGGTCCATTAATTTTTTCTTGACTCATTGATAACTAAAGCTTTAATATCATGTAAATTTTATATTATATAAGCAACATAAACCATCCAATTCTAAAAGTTTAACTTCAAAAGAAATTAAGTTTTATATTACTTATAAACAGTACATTAATATATTTATTAATTAACGTGTGCTCTATTTTATATACTAACATTAACAACTAGTTCACGTATTTTGCAAAAACTTGCTGCTATTGCAAAGAAAACATCTAAAAATGTAAGCATTTCCAATTATGGAACTCAACCCAAAGATCGGATAAACTCGTCAAAAGGACTCCAATCGCTTCACATTTTCAAATAACGATTAATTTTCACCATGTCTTAAAAAGGAAATGCTGGTTACCAACTTGTGACTCATTTTTATCCAGTAAAACAGAAAGGAAAAAGAAACACAGAGGCGAGACCATCATTTTTTTTAAGAATCAAAATCCCCCAATTATTCCAATTTCCCAAAATCAAGAGGAATTGCGCACCATGAAACAAAAAGAATTGAAATTCTTACGAAGATATCACGGACTCTTATCATCACCCACTCACCACATACTACCACGGTACTTGAGCGCGTACGGGCCGTTCTCTAACGTCCGGTCGAAATGGCTATGCACCTTGTGCCTCCCTCTACCACTCTGATCCATAAGGGTCAGTTCGAAAAGCGCCCTGACGTCGGTTCCCTCGCTCGCCAGTGCAATAAAAAGAGACACATACGAGGCATTGTCCTCCACGCTCTTACCGTCCGGGTAAAAATAGATAGCCCACGAGTACCCACCGACATTGAACGTATCGGAAACTAAGTTCTTCCCAACTCCGAGTCCTTTGGACAAATTATAGCCGTTGATCTTAAATTGGTGCGAACCATTTACGGTATCGGTGATCGATGTCGATGTAGTGGTTTGAGGAGATGGAGAACCGGAGGAGGAAGAAGATATGAAGGGCTTGGAGGTTTCTCGAAGAACCATTCCCATGCCCAGTCTACGATAATTCGATTAACTGGGCGTCGGAATTTTCGTTGGGAGAAAACTTAGATCGGGATCTAGGGTTTAATTGAAAAGGGGAAATTGGTTAATCGTATTTGAATATAAATTCATGACATAAATTAGAATAAGTAACGATGAATTTTAGAAATGGAAATTAAAGATTCTTCAACTTTGAAAGGAATTTTATCGGGAAAGTTATAATTGCCGAGGGAATCTAGGGTCTCGTTGGTAAAGCTATGTGGTAGCTTTTATTCTTTTCTCATCAAAGTTGCCACTTGACACCACTACCGATGGAAGTGATAACTAGTTCTCAAACAAAGAATTGTAAAATTTTGATACGAATAGAAGGATAGGACGAGTATAAATCACAAACTACTTGTTAATTTTAAATTATATCCTTTATATTAAAAAAACAAAAAATATATCCAACCTAATAAAATGTAAATGCAAGATTAATATAATGTTTTTTTTACATACATACTTATTACACAATTAAAAATACATTATTTTAATTAATAAGAATATCACATTTTTCTCAAACAAAGAATTGTAAAATTTTGATACGAATAGAAGGCTAGGACGAGTATAAATCACAAACTACTTGTTAATTTTAAATTATATCCTTCGTATTAAAAAAACAAAAAATATATCCAACCTAATAAAATGTAAATGCAAGATTAATATAATCTTTTTTTACGTACATACTTATTACACAATTAAAAATACATTATTTTAATTAATAAAAATATCACATTTATCACATTAAATGTTAAAATACTTAATCAAATAATGAGCACTTAATGAAAAATCAACTGAATAATAACAAATTAATCAAACAATAAACACGTAATGAAAAATAATAACAAATTAATCAAACAATAAACACGTAATGAAAAACCAACCGAATAACAACAAATTAGATAATATAATCATATTCAATATTATTAAAGAAAGTAATAAATAAACCTACAAGTTTTAACATGATTTGTCTCCAAAATAATAAAGCCTACATCTATAACCCAAGCACTCAAGTAATATTTTACTATGAATAAAAGTGAATTACAACTTATGTTACGGGATAGTATTACATTCATCTATTCTCGTTATCATATAAGCACCACTTAATCTTTTTTTAGTCTGAAGAACACATCTAAAGCCTTACACTCCCTCAATAGAGTTATATTTTGATTCTTCGACTAATAATTGATTGAATATAAGAGAATAATACTTTAGAGAAACTTGCCCTAAAGAGTTGTCCAAGAAATATTAAAGTTTCTCACCACCAATAATGAAAAAAAAACCCTACTTCTTTCTTCCCTCTGACTCTTCAAGCCTCCAATTACTATCTCAAAATGGATTCTAGGGCACTAAAGAATGCTTATACACGCCCCTTGGTCTATTACCAAAATGCCTCTCAATTCCAAGCCTCCATGTGTACATTTTCGTACCTTCGTTCATCATTTCGTGTCAAAACTTACAAGGTCGATCGAGTCTTCACTCTCTCGATTGACCATTCACCATTAGGAATCCAAAAATTTGGGTAAAAACTCATCAATCGATCGATTATGCCCGATCAATCGACTTTTTACTCAATTAATCGAGATACTTAGAATCCATTCCAATCTTCATGTCCAATACTCTTAGACCAACCTTTGATATTGGATCATTCATATTGATTTCAAGCATTCCTAATGGATTTGCATCACACATTACAATTCTCCACTTTGATACCAATCCTTAGAAATAACCATTGCCCAATTCCTCTACCACCTTTCAACTACCATGAATAGGTGGTCACCTTCACTAAGTAACACTACTCAACCAATGTAACAAATTCAATATCTGTTGAGTCTTTAACCCTTTTAATCTATCACCAATTCCACCTCAAAATATTATTCAATATCCTCCCAAATCAACCACAAAGCTTTATTCACATCTACCAACCCGAGAATACCAAGCCTCAATCAGTTATACCATGATCTTATAGCTCATTGAACCAAATACACCCGTGAAGTTCAAAGCCATATAACCTAACATATCAAACTTCAAATAAAAAAGTTGACTACACACATAACCAACTCTACCTGTAGCTTTTAGGTACATCAACATTGTATCTATTACATATCCCAAGTTTCTAACATCAAGTGAAACTAGAAACTTTACCATATCCACTTCCACATCAATAGTAATAGGAGATAATGTAATAAATAAGTCAATGTATTGAATCATAATACATTTTTGTTGTATAAACTTTGTTGCACTAGCACTGGCCTCGTACTACATCAAATTAAGCTCAAGCACACTATCCTTCAACAAGCTCTCCGAAAAGTCTTTACTATTGCTTGCATGTCTAGGAATGAGTATTTTTGCTTCCTTATTATACAGACAATTCTTTTTATCGTCTATGGCCTTATGCCATTTATGGGTATCCTTCCTACTCATAGCATCTTCAGAAATCACCGACTCCATACATAATACATAACACAAGGTTTAATCTCCCAAGAGCCACTTTTGTCGTGATAAACTCAATTTCTTGTTACATAGTAATCACCAACTAGCCCAAATGGCTCGGCTGGTATAGTATCAATTACTATCGTTTTATTCTTTTGAGAATGCTCTTTATCATTACTAAGTCTCTCTTCCGAATGTCTATACATCTCTACTGGATTTCTTTGCACATTTCAACTGTTCCACCTCACTACAAACTCGTCTAGCCCATCTTGATGAGCTAATGGAATCATCAGAACCTACTTGTGAAAATATCACACCTTCTTCAAATTTTACATCCCTACTAATGATGTACTTCTTATTATCCTTACACTAGAGCCTATAACCATCAACATCACTTAGATAACCCAAGTACCCTTTTTTCTAACTTCTTACACCCAATCTGTGCATAAGCAATGCAACCAAACACTCTCAAATGGTTGTATTTCACTAGACGTCTAATCCACACATCTCTTGGGTTCCTTGAAGTCAAGAGGCACTGATAGATACCTATTAACAAGATACTCAACTATTGAAATAACCTCATCCTAAAATCTTAGGGGTAATTTGGCATCAAAAAGCATACACTTAACTCTCTTCATAAGAGATGACCTTCATGACAATCCAAATTATTGAGGAATCTCAAGAATAATTTTGTGTATGATAATACCATTCTTTCTACATAAACGAGTAAAGGCTTCACAATAAAAATTCAAACCACATTATATCATAAGGTTCTTCACCTTCACCCCAGTTTGGTTCTCAATAAGAAACCTCCACTTTTCAAACTTCTCTAAAGCTTCATCTCTACTCTTCAGTAAATATACCCAAAGCTTCTTAGAGTAATCATCAATAATAGAAAGAATATAACTGGCATCACCCATTGATAGTATCTCTTATGGCCCATACAAGTCTATATGCATGTATTTTAATGTGTTATCTCTTTTGCACCTTGCCAAAGAGAATGACACTTTCTTGTCATTTCTAATTATGCAATGATCACATAAAGTCATCCTATTAACTAATCCATCGCCAAGAGATTTCCTCCTGTCTAGCTTGTTTAACCCTCGAGCACTAATGTGGCCTAACCTCTTGTGTCATTGGTTCACATCCATTTCAATGTACATACCCATAGCATCTTCAGTCTTTACAACACCATTAAGAATATACAACTCGTTTCCTTGCTTATCACGAAAAGCACCAATGAGCCCTTCCATACCTTAATTTCATTGCATTCGCTTTTAAAACTAAAGCTTATGCTATCCAATATACCCAAGGAGATAAAGCTACTTTCTAACACTGAACACATGTAACAAATTCCTAAAAATGAACATCAAACCATCAACCATTTGAGGATGTACTATGCCAATGCCTATAGTTTCACATTGACAACTATTTACAAAATTCGTAACACCACGCTTTAGTGATTTGTACTCAAAAAACCAACTCCTATGAGGTATAAAATGGTATGTGCACCTTGAGTCAAAAACACATGCACCATAATATCCATCATTCATCAAAACTACAAATGCTTCAATATATTCACAACTTGTCTCCTCATCCCCCACTAAAGTTCTTCCATTGCTTGACGCTTCTGTCTTATGTCTTACTCTTTTTGGGAAATCTCTTTTAATATGATCATATTTTTTATAATGATAACACTTCACATTCCTCTTTGCTACTTGCGACTTAGACCGAGAGTAAATCTTATCATTCAACTCTTTGTTTTTATCACCTCTCTGACCAAGAGTAAACAATACATCACCTCTACCACTCCCATCAAGATGTGAAACTTCTGTCTTCAACTCTAATTCTCGTGTTCTCAAGTGAGAGACCACTTTCTCCAAAGAGATTTTATCTCTTACATATTACACCCTCATCTTCACTTCACGATGAAACTTTGGTAGATTGTGTAGTAGAAAATGGGAAAGATTCTCATCAATAAAATCATATCCAATATTTGACAAGTCATTGGAGATTCTCCAGAACTCTACCAGGTTAGGCTCCAAGCCCTTTGACATACCCATTCGAAATCTGAACAATTGTTCTTTCAAATGGAATCTCTAAAACATCGTATTTTCATGTATATCTTGTTTAACTTCTTCTATATACTCTTTGCAGTCACCTCATAAATCACATTATCATGCAAGTGTAAATAAATTGAGGCATAAGTAATCGCTTCCAATTTCTTCTTTTGAAAATTGGTAAACCTATTTAGAAATTTCGGATCACTTTCTAAGGCTTGCACTACTTTTTGTTGAATCAATATGCTCTTCATCTTTGCCTTCCATATGTGAAAGTCACCAAAAATTGTCTTTAAAAAAAATTTCAACAACCTTCACAAAACTTTTACTAGACAAGACTTCATAACAAACCACGAAATACATGCAAACTGAACAATGCTCTGATACCACTCTGTTGTGATTTTACCAAGTCTTGTTGAGGCTCATACAATAAAATGGAGTTATTATGTGAATCGTTCATTACTTAATCAAACAATGAGCACAGAGAAGAACTAAGTGGGAAACCAACCGAAGAACAACAAACCACACAACGTTGTCATATCAATATTAAGGATAAATGATCAATACGAGTAAAAAAAGTAATAAATCAACACACAAGTTTTAACGTGGTTCGTCTCTAAAATAATAGAGTTTACATCCATACCCAAATAATATTCCACTATGAATCAAAGAAGATTACAACCTCTACTACTCAATAGCATTACAATCATCTACTCTCATTATCATACAAGCATCACCCAAATCCTCTTTTAATCCCAAGAATACACCCAAAGCCTTATACTCCCTCAATAGAGATACGGTTTGATTCTTAAACTAATAATGGATTGAATAAGAGAGAATAATACTTTAAAGAAGCTTCCAAAGAGTTGTCTAAGAAACACTAAGCTTCCTCACCACCATCAATGAATAAAACCTTATTTTTCTCTTCCCTCACTTTCCCTTAGGCTTTTCAAGCCCTCAATCACTATCTCAAAATGAATTGTAGGGCACCAAGGGATGCTTATACACACCCTTTGGTCTTTTACCAAAATACCCTTCAATTCTAAGCCTTATGTGTAAATTTTCATGTCCTTATTCATCATTTCATGTTAAAACTTATAGGCTCGATTGATTGATCCCTCGCTCGGTCAATCAATCAACCATTCACCACTAGGAAACCAAAATTTTGACAAAAAACTTATCTATCAATGCATATTCAATTGAGATACCCAGAATCTATTCCAATATTTATGGATAATGCTCATAGTTTAATATTTGATGCTTGATCACCTATATTGATTTTCAAGTATTTCTATGAATTTGTATATAATTTGTTCAAATAATTACACTACTCATATAATCGTAATTGAAATCGTTCAACTATAGGCTTGTCGATCAAACTTCTTAAAATTGATAAAGCTTCTAAAAAATTTCCAAAAAGATAAACTTTTGCAAATTTTCTAAAATGAAAAAAAAATCTAAAAATATGAAATTTATCCACACTTTTTTAAAAAAGAAAAAGAAAAAAAATTCAAATTTTTTAACAATTGACAAATGTTTCTAACTTTTTTATAAATAAAATTTTCAAAACTTTCTAAAAATTGAAAATTTAGTCAATTTTTTTTTAAAAAGTCAAAACTTCGTGAAAAATAATATTGTAAAAACTTTATAGTGTTAAAAATTTATTAAAACTTTACAAAATTAAAAAATTGTGAAACTTTCTAAAAATATTTTAAAAAAAATTAAACTTTATAAAAATAAAAAAATTCCCTAAGCTTATAAAAATACAATGTTCATAATTTCTAAAAATATAAATTTTCAAATATTAAAAACTAAATTGTCCAAAATTTGTAAAAATATAAAATTAGGCAAATTCTTTCGAAATTGAAAATGCTAAACAACATTATTTCATAAAAAAAATTCCAAAATTTATAAGAAAATAAAATTTTCAAACTTCATAAAATATAAATATTTTTCAATCTTTCTTAAAATATAGACATTTTTCAGTTTTTTAATAACATGAAATTTGTCTAAATTTTATGACAATTTTTTTTCAAACTTCTAAAAATATAAGATTGTCCGAAAAAAAGCCCAAATTTTCAAATAAAAAATTGTCCGAATTTTATAAATATAAAATATTTAAAAATCCTAAAAGTATAAAATTCTTCAAATTTATTAATAAATTAATTTATATTTTTATATTTAAGTTTAAAATTATAATTAAGACTTGTTAAATACATATATATTTAACACATACCTATTTATATTTAATTATATTTTTACATTTAAAACTTATTCGCGTATGTTAAAGATACAACCAATGAGAAACCTCACGTTTTGGGATTGAAAAAGTTAACACATAAATACAGAACATGTTTGTATATAAAAGTATACTTAAAAGCTTATTTAATATAAGAATATTTTTATACTTCTACGTTTAAAACATACACATGCATTTTAACTCAAAACTTATTCAATATATAGTTATCAAATAAGTTTCAATGATATTTTAAATGATCTATAATATTACAATTAAAATGTAGATGATAAAGATAAATAAAATATATAATAAAGTGATCAAATAAAAAGAAAAAAAATTGCACTCATTTATTTCTTTATTAGTATCACTTTAAGTATCATTAGTGATTATAAAACAAATAACACAATCTATACTTTTTATGCAATAAGAACTAATATATGTTTATTGGTGATACATTAGTTAACATACATTCGATTACCAAAATAAACTATAGGTATAAAAAGGGTAGCAATCTTTGTTGGGTTTACAATTGTTACGGTCGGCAAAATTTGATATTTTGTAATGTATAGGCTTATTAACACGATGCAATGGGCAAGGTTAGAACCCTCCTCATTGTTGGTTCCCAGTCCAAAATTTATCTACGTCTCTATTTAAAATTCTTACAAAAACATATCGAAGATCCAAATGAAAACAAAAACCTCCAAATAAAAAATAAAAAACAAAAATCCAAGTGATTTTAAAAATTATTTTATTTTTATTTTTATTATAAATGAAAAAATATTAAAAAAATAAACTAATAGTAAATATTTTATAATGAAAAAAATAAAATTAACCCAATAAAAAATAAACAATATTTAAGTGAAAATAAGAAAATAAAATAATAAAAACATAATCTTTTTATACTAAATAACATTGATATTATTTTGTTATATATTAGTTTAAAATAACAAAATTAAATTATAAAAATTTAGATTTTAGAATAAAAATAAATATTTTTATAAAATAAAATTATTGATATTTTAATAGAATAAAGACATAAATCAGAATATAAATATATAATACATTACTTATAATCAGTTTGAATCTAAATGTAACTAAATCTAAAAAAATATTAAAATATAATTGTTTTTTACAAGTATATAGTTTTGGAGAACTGGACATTGAATTCAATCACCGTCTTTACCTCATCTCATAATATAAAACATAGATCTATAATTAACAATCCTCACAATGCAAATCCCTAAAAAGGTCAACTGTTGGAACATTCAAAGCGCTTTAATGGGAACATGGAAATATAACTTATGAGCAAATTAAAGATTTGGCCTAAATTCAATCCAATCTATCACCAGTTAAAAACAAACCACTTATTAATAGAAAGACACCCATATATAATGAAAATAAAATACTCTGAAAGAGTTAATTCTGTGATGTAAGTTGCTGGCGCACTCTGTGATAACAAGCTTGTTCAATACATAGTCATTAGGCCAATGTTTTTGACAAATTATTTATGATAATATCAAACTAAATATAAAATATATGGAACATAGGCCATGTTAAAACGATCCTACACGATGATTTCATCTTTTCAAATTCTCAAAAATATTCTTTGATAATGCCTAAAATAACTTAAGGTGGATGAACTATGCAAGCAATTACCAAAATAAATGTTATCCAAGCAATCAATTTCTCTGCTTAGCACTATTCTTTTCCTTTTGCCAACGAGAGTAAATACAAATTGCGGCATCTAGCTAAGCGAAACCTCTCAGCTCATTACTTTTGATACTACACCTGCACCAACGGTTCTGCCTCCCTCTCTCAAAGCAAATCTTTGTCCTATTAGTTGAACACAATACAGATTTTAGGAGCCTTATATTTCACAATTCAGACAAATTGTCAAAATAATTATTTAGAACTCAAGAAGCAGAGAAAGCTGAAACAAAGATTCATATATACCTGGTTCAAGAGGAACAGGTAGAATCAATTCAAAAACTGCAGTAACATTGTCCCCAGGCATAACCATCTTAACATTTTCAGGCAATTCTACTTTTCCAGTGATATCTGCAGTTCTCAAATAAAACTGTGGTCTATAGTTTGAGAAAAATGCAGTATGACGTCCACCTTCGTCCTTTGTGAGAACATAAATCTCTGCTTCAAACTTCTTGTATGTTTTCACAGCTCCTGGCTTGGCAATTACCTACATGACAAACATAAGAACACAGCTTTCAGGGGGTCATTCAACATTTAACGAGGAATACAACTTGAATTACAAATATTTTGATTTGGTATTCCTCCACATCTAACACAAATTCCAAACTATAATGCTCAGAATTGAGACAGAAAAAGTAATGCCAAGCATACGAGATAAAAAAAGAAAGAACAGAAAGAAACATGAATCTTCTAAATTCCAGAAAACATTCTATAAAAAACTGGTTAAAAGCATACACAATATAAAGAAATTTGACAAACTAGTTAGTTTACGGAATATAATAGTACATGATTGATAGGTTTCAAAGGAAATCCAGTGCCATGTACCTGGCCTCGTTGCACGTCTTCTCGTTTTAGACCACGAAGAAGAAGACCCACATTGTCACCAGCCTGTAAGAGTCCCGAAGCACATTATAAATAGAAATGTTTCCGAAAGAATTCCCTTTAAAGTATAATCTTTCAGTAATGACTCACTTGTCCTTGATCCAATATTTTCTTGAACATCTCAACCCCAGTTACTGTAGTTTTCACAGGAGCACCCTGTTCATGAAAAATTCAATATCAGCAAGGACAATTCTGGCAATAGCACACCAGCAGCAAAACAACCATATTGAATTATTAAAAAACAAACACCATCTTGAAAATATTACAGCCCCTCAATAGCTGAAGGATATACTATTAATTGTATGTTTGAATGGTAAATTATCAGTTAAATTTGCATGGTAAAGAAATAAATAAAAATGCATTTTTGGCAACAGACTGTTTAAGAAATTAATTTATGATATTACCTGCATTAATCCCAGGACCTCAACTTCTTCACCGACTTTAATAATACCTTGCTCAACACGGCCAGTAGCAACAGTGCCACGTCCCTTTAGTATGCAAAGATGATAAAAAATGAGTCATACAAGTGTGGGGAACGCAACAGCCAATTCCTTCCTAAAAAATATGTTGAAAATCTACTATGCCTAAGAACAACTCAATCAATCTCACTGGGACCCATGTTGAGAGTTTTGTAGTTCAAAAACAAGGTACTGGGTAGCAGAAAAATAGCAGCACTAACATCAAAGTGGACTAGATTACAAATATTGTTACCAAAAGAGCTTATAATCCAATTCCCAATTATTGAAAAAGAGAAGGAAAAAAATATGAATATTTATTCACTACACCAATTTTCCCCTTTTAATCTCCTTCCCCCCCTTCCCCATTTTTCTCTCTTCTCTCCGTTCCCTTTTTTTCCTTTTGGGTTTGAATTCCTTAAATAATGCAGCTAATAACTCCCAATGCATAATTTACAGAAACATAACAACAATGCAAGTTGTACCTGAATTGAGAAAACGTCTTCAATTGGCATTAAGAAAGGTTTGTCTAGTTGGCGCACCGGGTCTGGTATGTATTCATCCACAGCCTCCATCAATTTTAAAATAGCTTTTTTGCCAATCTCTTCATTTGTTCCTTGTAGAGCTGACAAAGCGGAACCTCGGACAATAGGGATTTCATCCCCAGGAAACTTGTAGAAGCTAAGAAGTTCTGCGAAAAAACACAATCAAATATGAAAAGCTTCAATTGACCATTAGGATATCCACTACATAAAATTATTTCAAAGAGATACTCACCACGGAGCTCCATTTCAACAAGTTCCAACAATTCAGGATCATCAACAGCATCAACTTTATTCAGGAAACACACAAGTGATGGCACACCAACCTGTTGATTACGTTCAAAGAAACCTTGTCTTCATCAGTCTACCCCACAAATGCATAATCTGAAGAGGTCAGGATAGAATGTTAACAATATGGCAAGAATGTAATACAAACCTGGCGAGCAAGCAAAATGTGTTCCTTAGTCTGTGGCATGGGCCCATCAGGGGCAGATACAACGAGAATACCCCCATCCATCTGAGCAGCTCCAGTAATCATATTCTGCATATCAATTATATTAATCAGACAGGCCCATGTGTAGCATGAGACCGTTCAACTTAAAAATAATTTGAGACACGAGTTATTAGAGAGTAACATATGATGAGGAAGACAGATGCAACATCACGCATTTTCATAAAAGAAACTTGAATTCAGCACTTGTAAAAGCATGTTGCTTAAGTATAAAACAGCACATCTTTCAATATCTCAAGCTCTCCCAGCAACACTGCATCTTCAAAACGCTTAAAGACGGATGGAACCTAAAATATTACTTTGGGCTGCCAAATATCAAATTCTTCCCTATTTGTATCTATATTTATGTCATAAATTCTGATAAAGTAGTAGTGAGTATCAATTTTTTTTCCCCTAAGGGCAGAGGAGGCCATGGTCTGGCTCCCTCCAGAATGGCCTAGTCTATCCAGGCTTACTCAAGAAAATACCTTGCTTATAGTTTTTCGCAACTTACTTTGACATAATCCGCATGTCCAGGGCAATCAACATGTGCATAGTGTCTCTTAACTGTTTCATACTCAACATGGGCCTACAAAGCCAAAGGCCAAACCTCAGTGAAGCCAACACAAAGCAAACACATACGAATAGAAAACCATATTCTTACCGTTGCAATTGTAATTCCTCTCTTTTTCTCTTCAGGAGCCTTGTCAATTTCATCAAAGGCAACAGCTTTAGCTTTCCCTTCTTCTGCTAGTACCTGAAGAGAGTCACATACAACCTCAGATACAAGAGAAACACTGAATGTGCTGCTTAACAAAACAACTAATTGACCCCAATGTAAAAAGGTAAAATATTTGAGAACAACCAATGATCCAAAAATAAATAAACAAACCTTCGTAATTGCGGCTGTGAGAGTAGTCTTTCCATGGTCAACATGTCCAATTGTTCCCACATTGACATGAGGTTTTCTGTTAAAAAAAGCATCACACATAAAAATGGGATTAAACGCACACTTACTACCGTATTAAAATCTCCAATAACTAAAAACAAAATTGTCCTCTTTGGAGCTCTTTGGTCCCTTTCAATACGCTAAAAATGATAATTTTAACGTAAATGTCAATTAGAACTGATTGCAGTGACTTGTAGCAGAACTCGCTTACGTTCTAGTGAAAGTTGCCATGGATCTCCACCATGGATTAGAACTACAAGATACGTCATTTCCATATATTGATTCGGAGATTGAGGGGGCAACTGGAGCCAATCCACGGAAGCACCAGTAGATATTTGACGAAAACGGAAGCAGTCGCTTGGAGTTAGGGTTTCTGAGAGCAACAGACGCCATTGAAATAAGAGCTGCGGAAACCAAGTGGAAGATCCACTGATGGACCTTCACGAACAAAGTGACGGAGATCACTTGAGGGTTTTAGGGCTTAGTGTAGATGACCCGACCCGTATATCACCAATTAAAACGACTTGTCGTGTATATCTTGCTGTTTTCAGAGTGTTTTGAAAATAAGAGTATCTCTGTGACCGGTAATAAAAAGGTTGATAGTTTATTTTTTTATATTCACAAATGTAAAATAAAATCTTATATATAATTGAAATTATAAAGTTATATAAAAAAGTTAATATTAAGAGTGGATGTAAATCTAAATCATATTACATAATATATAATTTATGTGAAATTTTAATTCTAAATCCAATATTTTGAATTTTTTATCTTAAATTAAAATTTTTTTTTTATTTTTAAAATATAAAAATAAATTAAATATTAATTTAAATAAATTTTTATAATAAAATTATTTTAATATATAAAAAATTAAATATTATTTTAAATATAAATTATTTTATTAAAATATTTATTATCAATTTTATCCAATTAATTATATAAATTATCATCAAATATTATATAAAATAATTATAATATAAATATATTTAACTTATTAAATACAGTTACAAACTTTCAGATAGATATTAATTTAGCTTAGAGGGAAAGTAGGGTTAAAAATTACCCTATCTGTTTATCCATTTATTTATAAATATTTTTAAAAAATATTAATATATTAATATTATTTTATAATTTAATTAAAAATAATTTATTTATAATTAAAATAATTATTTAATTATATAATACAAAATTATTGTTTTAATAATTCTTGAATAGTAAAAAAATAATAACTATAATTATTATTTATCATCCATGTTGTTTATGAACAACTATAAAACATTACTTGATTAAAAAAATAATAATATTTATTATTATCTAAATAAACTTATCATCGTTAAAAACGTATGATTATATAATCAATAAAATTATTGATGGATTTTAAGTCGAAGAGTTCAATCCTTAAGAAAAATGATATTGAAACTTTAGAATTCTTTTAACTTTCTCACACAACGAAAAAGTAAACAACACACATATTTAAATAAAAAATAAACAAAATAATCAAGAAATAATAATTTTATAATGCAACAACGAACACAAATAATTAACACCTAACGAATAACCTGTTATAATTAGAAAAGATTTTCAATCATAATCATATCCTCTTATATAAAAATATAATCATGATATGCTACCATAATATACAATTATCCAAATACAATAATACAATGTAATAAATTCACGTGGGATTTACATTTATGTGGGAACATCTATAAGTTACTTAAGATAACTATTAGACAATAAATAATTTGTTAATAAGCAAATTATAGCTCACAACTTAAGAAATATATGTTAATATTTCTACCAATTAAAGCACCAAACTCAATTGTACCTAAGTTGTCTCGTCCATTCTCTCCATAACAATTACGATCCAATGCAAATCTCACTCTCACTCGAAGCCCCACCATCACGTAATCATAATCATCTATAACTTCATATGGTGAAAACAACCTAAAGTAAAGGCAATATTATGCATATATACCTAGATACGAAATGTTTAATTTATTTTAATTAAATTATCTTAAAAATATTTTTTTTAACAAATCACTAAAAGTATCCACAATATGAAACAAAACTAAAGTATTGATGATTAAGAATTTAGAAATTACAACATTATTCAAAAATTTGAGTTTACAAATTAATAGAGTTTTTTAATGTTTTCTAATTAATTCAAACAACGTAGAAGAAGTATTTATAGAAAACTTAAGAGCTTCTAACACCCTCATCAACCACCTCGTTGAAGATAATAGCTACCACAATAAGAAAAATTGTCATAATATCTCGCTGATCATTTAAGGAGGTATCTTAGCAAGCTCCAAAAAGTAATCATTTTGTTTGAATATTTGTTAAGTAAGTTTTTCACAAATACTCACAAACACAAAAACAAACTCGATTTGCAACCACAACTTAAACATTATAACTACATTCTCCCACCCTTATTGATGTGTGCATTATGTAACATACAAACTGTAAATTTTATGTGAGTATATACAATGTTAAACTAATAATAATTGTTCTTACGTAAATAATGACAATATAATAATTAAAATAATATAAACTCTATATTTTACACAAAAAATTACTAACATAAAAATAACAAAACTTTGATAGACAAAAGATGATGTAATGATATAAACTAATTTATACAAAAGAGACGAAATGTCTAAAAATACACAAGAGAGGATACCATCTTCTCTTCTTTATGTTGGTTGGCCCACCATGAATCAATAATTACATTACATATTTCAATAATATATTCAACCAATAAAAAAAATCTATTTATTATATATTATTATATAATCACAATTGATATATCATTTAATTATATGTTAAAAAGTATATATTATTATTTTAACTAATAATTATGTGTTATATATAGTTATACCATAACTTTTAATATAAAAAAATAATCAATCAATAAACAACATTTTCTTTTGCTTAATGGTCTTTAATTTCATAGACCCTCAAACTAAATATTATATAATATTTTTCACATCTATGAGTAGTCTGCTAAAGATGATAGATGATATTGGATATTCAGAACTATTCAAAATTAGTTTATTACTATGTATGCTTCACTATGGTTTATTTAGCATGTAAAATATTCATTTTTGGCTCAAATATATTAAAATGTACATGTATGAGTGCGTATGCTTGTAAGCATGCCTTGCACATGTGATTCTGTTACTAAATGAATCAAAGTTTTATAGAGCACTTATAGCTTAGTACATGTGAAATTTAGGCTCTATAAATACATGTAATCACTTACAAGTAAAATCAATCATAATTGTATCCATTTCATCTTCTTTCTTCTTTCTTTTTTCTCTTTACTCGTTTATGTTATTATGGTATCAGAGTTGCTCTCTGCTCCTGACAATGGTAAAAAAAATTCATTTCTACTACTAACATTTTCTTAATCTCTTCATGATCAATAGAAGATGTTAATAATTTGCAATCTCATAAAGTTCTTCCTCTACAATCGCTTATTTCATTACATGTTCTTATTTCTTCAATTGCTTTATTTTCTAATGTTTCTCAAGCTCCAATGGCTTCTCTATCTATTAATCCATCATTCTCAATCAAGTTGGATGAAAGAAACTATTTGATTTGGAGGTAGAAACTAAAACATGTCATTACTGATAACTGTATTTTATATAGTTATTTTCACCTATTTTATTAATTATAATTGCTATGTTCTTGATGTTTTTAGTTAATTTTCGATTAATAAATTAGTATTCTTTGTTTTTATATATTTTAAATAAAATTAAGTAATTTGTGCTCAACGTACTTAAATGCAAATTTGTACTCAAAAATATAATTTCAAATAAAAGAGTGATTAATTGCAATTTATAAAAGTTGAAAATATAATTTAAATTAAAGTCGGGCTTAATTTCAATTATTAAAAGTTTAAAATTTAATTTAAATTAGCAAAGGGGTATTGCAATTAAAAAAAGTTGAAAGTGTAATTTGAAATATATTTGTGGGTCAAAATATAATTAAGAAAAATTGAATTTTACTGCGCGGAAAAAGAATCACACTCTCGCACTGAATCACGGCCGTCGCGCGCGGATTCGATCATCAATTAAACGGTCCAGATCGGCAGAGTACAACCGAACGAGGAAAAATCGCGTGTAGAATCTTCGCGCGGACTCGGCGTGCCGATGGGTCAGCGTGTCGCGCGGCCGGCGTCGAGTGGGCCCAGCATGTCGGGCCTGTGCAGAATTTCCACAGCGCGTCGGTGACGGATTTGGATCTCTTGAACGGTCCGGATTGAAGCGCGTGCGAGAACCAAGGTATCGCGCGTGGGCCGATTCGTGTAACAATCGTGTGTGACGCGGGTTATGGAAACGGCGTGCATCACTCCATTTTACGGAATAAGAATGCGCCACGTGTCCCATTAATATTTAAGCAAATAATATTCCGACACGTGGCATGTTATCATGGCGCGAGCGCGAGGATTACGCCAGCGTTTCGGCGTTGTCTCCGTGCGACAATCGCCCCGCACGCCGTTTCCGCGGCAATGAAATTACGCACGTGTCCCGCCATTTTCTTGCGGCGAATCAAAACGGCGACACGTGGCATGCATAAAGAATTTAAAAAATGCAGAATCGGTGCGCCTTGTTCACGCGTGATTTAATTAATAAAATCGATACGCGTAATTTTTGTTTTTTTCGATACAAATTATTACGCGTTTTTATAAAAAAAATAAAATAAAAAATGTAATATTTTAGATGTATTTTTTGCTATAAATAGGAGATAGTTTTTAGTTGTAAAAAAAGTTTGGTTGGAGTAGTTTTTGGAGTAGAGTTTTAGTTTTAATTTCGAAAGTTTTTAGAGTGTTTTAGTTTTTTTTCAGTTTGTAATTTTTATTTCGTTTGTGTGTTGGACGGCAAAACACGCAGAAGCCATTTTGGCTTTTGTTGTGTTTTGCGTGTACTAAATATTTGTTTTTAAGTGATGTTTTAATTTTATTTCTGCTTCTTCTAATTTTTCTGTAGTTGTTGTAATTTTTATTTTAATTTTATGAAATAATTTAATTTTTCTAGGGTTGCATTTAATCTAAATTTATGAAGCTTTAATTTTAATTATTTTTGATAGATTTATAAGACGTTGGATTTGTTCGTTTTCTATTTTGTTCTTAATGCTTTTTGATTATTTACGAATCTTATCAAAGCGATCCGTGGCACGTGAATAAACTTGAGAAAGGCATTTGTGTGTGTATTGCTCGTAAATAGAATGACATGTATGGCCAGAAGGATAGAGATATACCCTAATTGTATGTGTGGCCATTTGAAAACTTAGAACGTAATGAATCTCGGTAAATTTAATTTTCATAGAGATATAGTAAATTAATTTAACGGGTGTGTTTATACAGACTCGAAAGAGATGTATGAATAATAAAAAAGAAGTTTTCGGTTGACAAATTAAATGTACTAAAAAATATAAATCAAAAGAAAATAATATGATTTGAGTGGATTAGTTTGGTGAAAAATTGCAATCCTAGATTTCTTTTATTTTCTTATTTTACTTTTTTATTAACCAACGATTGTTTTGGATAAAATCAGAGAGATACAATTTTAGTACTCGACAAACTATAGTAACAAATCCTCGTGGGATCGATCTTTACTTACAAATCTTTATTACTTGTGACCGTGTATGCTTGCACGAGTTCGTGTGTTGAAAAACGCCCAACAATTACCTTTTATGGATTACATTCATTTATTGATGGATCTTCTACAAAACCTCAATATATTGTTAAGAAAACCACAACTCTCCATCAACATGATGCACAATTACTCACACGTGATACCTATGAAGAAAATCTAGATTATTAGCTCTGGATTAAGCAAGATTAAGCAGTAAAGAATTGGATCTATTCTTTTGTGTCTCATGGACATTTGAAATATCTGATTTGAAAGGAAACATTTTTTGACTATTGGATATCCTTGCAAAGGCTTTCAATGATGAATCACAATCTCGACTGATGGAATTGCATTGGTAGTTGTAATCACTAAGAAAAGGTCATATGACAATGAAAAAGTATATCAATCGTGCTAAAGATCTTATTGATTTTCTCTTAACGACTAGTGATATGCTTGGAGATTGTGAACTTATATGTTCTAAGAGGTTTGGATGTAAACTATACCTTCTTAATTACAATAATTACAAACAAGAAATAAGTTTTAGGCTTGGATGGAGTCTTCACTCGTATGAGAACATATAAGTGTCAGCATAAAAGAATGGATCAAACTAATACGCAAATTATGTTAAACCTTCTACACCAATTCACAAATGCAATTCATAGTTATCTTCTAGTAAACAAACTTCTTCATAATTTCCTTCTTCTGAACATTCACTTAACAATAATCAAAGGAGAGGAAAACCTCCTTCTAGTATTTCTAATGTTCAATGTCAAAATTGTAAGAAAATGGTTCATAATGCCTCAAGATGCTACTTCAAATATACACAGTTCAAAAGCAATGTTCTTTTTGGCCCTAATGCCTTTTTGGGAAAACAACACAACACAAAACCTCCTGATGCATCTCATAATCACCAAGATCATTTCACAAAGTTCATGAGTCTCTTAACACTGTCACTTTTCCTTAAGATGCTCATTCAAGTGATCTTCACAATGAGTAATTACAAGCATTCCTTACACCTGTCATCTCATCCATTTTTGTTGATAATAGTTGGTATATGAATACTGAGTCTACACATCACCTAACATCTAACAAAACACATCTTCAACAAGCAGTTGATTATATTGGTATTGCTTCTATTATGTTGAGTAATGGAACAACTACTCCTATTACACATCTTAATAACACTTCTTTCTCTTATAGTTCTTATGATCTTTATTTAAAACAACTTCTTTGTGCACCTTAACATGAGAAAGATTGATCTCTAGATGCAAACTTTATCATAAAAACAATGTTTGTGTAGAATTTTATCCTAGTTATTTTCTTGTTAATAATGTTGTGATCAAGGCAACTATTTTAATGGGGGATCTTAAGCAAGGTCTTTACAAAGTTAGAAGTCCACGCAATCACATGAAGCTGTTTCATCTTATCACTATAATAAGTCTTAGATAAGTGAATTTATTTGACATGAGAGGCTTGGTCGTCCACATACTTTAGTTGTTCATTTAGTAGTTATTATTATGAATAAAACTCTAAAACCTATATCTTACATTGATATTTGTCATGCTTGTCAATTAAGAAAGTCACATAGATTACCAATTTCTCATGTTTATAGCAAATCTTATACTCTTTTTGATATTATACATATTAATCTTTAAGATCCTTCACTTATAGAATATGTTAATAGTATGAAATACTTCGTATTGTTTGTTAATGATTGCACGCTTCCTGTGGATATATGTTTTGCAAAACAAGCGTCCTATTATTGTTATTTTCTTACATTTTGATGCATTAATTTCGAGACAAGTCAATGCAAATATTAAACAATTACACAGTGATGGTGGTATTGAACTTAAAAGCCTTGAAATGTTTTTTTCAAGGAATATACAATTGTAGACTATCGTGTCCTTACACTCATTATCATAATGGAATTGTTAAAAGAAGAAATCGACATGTTATAGAAACAAGTCTTGCAATGATGTTAAGGCTTGGTATTCCAATGAATTACTGAGAATTTGGTTTTAAAACAATTGTACATTTGATTAATAAGATGCCTAGTTGTAGTCTTCATAATCATAATCCCTATGAAATTTCTTTCCATAAGAAACTAGATTACAGTTATTTGAGGGCCTATGGTTGCTTGTGTTTTCCATTTCCCAAGCCTTACAACTCTAATAAGCTTGAATCAAGGTCTTTATGTATTTTTGGGTTATGCCATCTACTATAAAGGATTTTTGTGTTTTGAACATCTCTCTAAAAATATATATATCTCACCTCACGTGACTTTCAATGAGTCACATTTTCCTTTTTTGGCTTGACCTATATCTCATTCAAATCAGCATATACCTACAACAGTCTAGCCTTATTTTTTTGTTAATCTTTCTACGACTACCCAATCAAGATCTATTTTAAACACTTTTTCTGACAATTCTACTTTTTCTAATGTTGTTTCACATGATTCTTCTATAATACCTACACATGTGCCTACATTAGCACCTTTATCTTCATTTATTTGTTCCTACACCAGTTCCTTTATCTTATCCTATTTTTATACCTAATAATTTTTCACTCGTTGCATTAATTGGTACTTTATTAATCTCCTCTCCTTTATCACTTTATTCTCAAAATTTATCTTCTACTTAGTCTGATTCTCCTTCTATTTCTTCATTCGTTTTTAATCTAGATGGAATTAACCTGTATGTTAAGCTTCTTCTTGGTCTTCATCAAATGTTTGGCCAATCTAATACTCAATCCATGACATAAGGTCTAAGGGTGGGATTTTCAAACCAATAACTTATGTTTTATATGTCATTTTGCCTGAACCTAGTTTAGTAGAAGAAGCTCTTCAAATTCCTGAATGAAAATAGGTTATGAAATTAGAGTTTTATACTTTCATCATAAATAGGACTTGGAAGCTTGTTCCTAAAGGATATTAGTAGACAAATGACATAGATTATATAGATAAATTCAACTATATTATCAAGCCTACCACGATATGAATAATTCTCACTCTTTTCTTGTATCATGACTGACATGTTTAGCAATTGGATGTTAACACATCCTTCCTTAATGGTGATATTGAAAGGACAGTTTACTTGTAACTGCTTGAGGGATTTATTAGTAAATAATTTCCTACTCATATGTACAAGTTAAAAAAATAGCTTTATATGGACTTAAGCAAGCTCTAAGGGCTTGATTTCTTAAGCTTAGTTGTTGTTTACAATAGCTTAGCTTTGTTACATCTCAATCTAAT
Organism: Hippophae gyantsensis; assembly: GCA_030763125.1. Taxonomy (NCBI): domain Eukaryota; kingdom Viridiplantae; phylum Streptophyta; class Magnoliopsida; order Rosales; family Elaeagnaceae; genus Hippophae; species Hippophae gyantsensis. The sequence goes on from CM061032.1 coordinate 8,287,417, forward strand.
ACTTCAATAATAATATATGATAAAGATGGTAATATTGTCATCTTTTTGATATATGTAGACGATATCCTCATCATTGAAAATAACACTCAATTAATTTATGAGTTTATTAAGAAGCTTAATAAGGTTTTCTCTTTGAATGACCTTGGTTAGTTAAACTATTTATAGGGTGTTCAAGTCACACCAACAAATGATGGCTTTAATCTGTGACAGACAAATATATCAGAAAACTTCTTAACAAGGTTCATCTAAATGAATCTAAGCATGTTTCTACACCAATAATGTTTGGTAAAATGATCTAAAAAAATGATGGTGTATTGCTTGAGGATGCAACCTAGTATAGATTTACCATTGGTGTTCTTCAATACTGCAATTAACCATACCAAAAATTAGTTTCACAATCAATAAGTTATGATCATTGGATTGCAACAAAAAGATTGGTGAGGTATCTCAAGGGTATTATTGATCATGATCATATGATGTACAAACTTGATGCATTGGATCTTATAGACTATATAGATCTTCATTGGGTTACTTACTCTGATGATACACGTTCAACTTGTGGCTTTTGCATCTACATGGGTTAGTCACTCATCTTATAGAACTCTAGAAAGCACAAGGTTATATCTCGCAGTTCAAATGAGGCATAGCTTATTCCTTGGCTCATATAGTTGCAGAACTGATATGGATTCAAAGAGTGTTCTTTGATTTGTAGATTGTACATAATAATCAACCTTTGGTGTATTATGATAATATGAGTATATGACACTTAGCCAAGTATCATGTATTTCACTCAAGAACAAAACATTTACCGATTGATTTCTATTTCGTAGGGGTAAAAGTGATGGCTGATGAGTTGTATGTTGCATACACTCCTAACTAAGAATAGATTGTATGTATACTTATTAAGTCACTCACAAGCCAATGTTTTGTGAACTCTATGTTATGAGTAAACCATGAGTTTATGAAAAAAAGTTAGAATATAAATGTATGAGTGCATATGCTAAAGGAATCAAAGTTTGTTAGAGCACTTATAACTCAACACATGTACAACTTAGGCTTTATAAATACATGCAATTACTCACTATTAGAATCAATTAGAATTGTACTTATTTCATCTCATTTATTCTCTCTCTTTACTCAATTATGTTATCAAAATAATAAGGATAAAATTTATTGAATAGTACTAAAATTGGACCATCAAGTACCATATTTATGTGTCATTTTCCTTGTATAGGGATATAAAATGAAGTTGTTTTTGTTTGGTAAGAACTTTGTATCTTAAAATAAAATTGTAACTTCTTATAATTAAATTAAAGTTTCTTCAAGATACTATTAGGTTTTTTTTTCCTTATATTTGATGTATGGGTAATCAAATAATTTGATCCATTTGTTTAATTTAAGAAATTTAATCCAATTTATTAGATTCAAATCGGATTAAATTCATAGATTTTATAATTGGATTAAATTTGAATTAAAAAAATATACAATCAATTCAAATTTAGATTAACATAATTTATTATTCGTCGTAATATCATACTGATTGAATTACCATTAAAATTATAAATCAATTCATATTTTATTTTATTTTATATCGTATTATATTTAAATATTATGTATATCACAATTGTATTAAATTATTATTTTAATTTAAAAAATAAATATAAATTTTAAATCTTTATAATAATTTAATAATTATCTAAGTATTTTTCTTATTCTTTTGAATTTCTTAATTGAGACTATAAATAATAAATTTTGTTAGAAATATATCAATTTAAAAATTTATATATTATGTATATTATGTTTTGTATATAATAATAATTCATAAATAAATTTCAATATCAATACATATTATCTAATATTAAAAAATCTAACATGTTTAAATTCAGATTAGTTTAAATTTATCACGTTATCAAATTATATTCAATTTGATAAAAAAAAAATATAATATTTCAATCTAATACTTACCATTATTTTATTAGTTTGATGGATGTATAGTTCCATATGCTATTACAACCGAAGAAGTTAGTCCATTAGCTATTTTTTAAGTAGTTTAAACATTACAATTTGATTATTTTTTTCTTTTTTTTTTTAAGTAAGGCGAACTTATCTTCTATTAGTAGAGAAAAGTATATAGCTAGAAATTTCATATCTTGTGTACTTTAAATTTTGATGCTATTTTTATAAAGCACAAAAGTACTTAATCTTTTGGCTTGAGCTAGCAAGCAACCATTTATGCAGACCCAAATGTGATATGTTTTCTGAGTCTCCTCTTCCACTCCCCATTGTTTTCCTCTTTTGCTGATAATATTGTCCCTTCATTTTGGTAATGGTAATAGAGTTTGATCCATAAAAGATTTTTTTTCCCTTGCTGTTAAACCTTAGAAGACTTTACTTAAATAACGATGTGCAGACCATAATCTACTTAATAATTTAACGATAAAATTTATTATATTTTTTATTTTAAATCACATTACTTTTGTGCAATTGCATATTGTGACCTTGGAAGTGTGGGAGAATAAGATATTTTATATTTAGTTTTCTTATTAAATAGTTTAGGTGTTATATGTATCGTGAGTCATTAGGATTAAGATTTTATTATTTATTGTTATTAACCAGGAATTATAATTTAAAATGTCTTTATTTAATTTCTTTTTATTAATTTTAATGTTGTTTTATTTTATAAATTCTTTACATATTTTTAATTGAGATAAACTTGCTTTCTGTTTTTCAATAACAAATAATAATCTTAAAATTTATAATAATAAAAATAAAATTATAATATAATGAATATGATTTAATTATATATCGTTAAACATTGAACTAATTTAAATAATTATAATTTAATTTAAAATGTATTTAGATGTATTTAAAATAAAAAAATGTGTTAAGTTTTTTAATAAGAAAAATAAATAAAGTAGACATAAGGAGAATATATTATTTTTATGATTAAATTTTTTAAAGATTTTATTGTTTTTTCAAATTATTAACGGTTCATTAACATACCATCATTAAATGGTTTTCGTCATAAAGGTATGATCCCTTTAATAGCTTTTTCAAGCATGATTTGTGAAAACAAATTTTCCACATTGATCAACGATTCCTACATTCCTATGCTACCCCTCTGGTTTGTTCAATTTTGTCAAACTAACACAATCATATGGGAATATTTATGGAATATTAATGCCACCAAGATGCTCATTTTCAAATTCATAGTGCTGGACTTTCATTGGTCTTTAAGGCTAAATTTTCTTGTTATGTAAAACAGCTAAATAATTATTAACCTAATAATTGCTAGTGCCATATTAGGTGTTATATTAGATTCTAACCTCTCAAGAAAATAAGGATTTTGAAAAAAAAAGAAAAGAATATGATCCCAAACCTTTCACACAAAAAAGCTAAAGAGGTTTCATCTGGAAATTAAAGCATGGGTGTTGTAATTATTTAATTTAAATAATTTAATATTATAATTATTGAGTTAAGTATAATATATTTCAATTTTTTTAAATGAATAATTTAATTCCTAATTTTTAAAGTTAGCACTATTTATAAAACAAAAGTTTTTATTTTATTATATTTTTAATGAAATAAAAATACTTCTTTTAATAAATTATATGACTAAATTACTTATTTTTAAAATAATAAAACTAATAATTTTTAACTCATAAAAAGTGAACCACTCATTTTGAAAAAATTATGAAACCTCTTATATATACAATAATTATAAAACTAATGGTTAACAATTATTGAAACTTTATTACTCTTTTCATTAAATAATTAATCTAATTTTTTTCTTTCACACGTGTATTCACCAAATACAAACTTTCCTAATGAATTAGTTGTTTCTATTAAACACTATATCAAGGTCACGTGCAATAACAACTAATATTACAAGCAACAATTAGACATAGAATATCATAACAAAAGTTTTCATTTTTTTATATTTTTGATAAAATAAAAATACTTTTAATAAATTATATGACTAAATTACTTATTTTTAAAATAATAAAACTAATAATTTTTAACTCATAAAAAGTGAACCACTCATTTTGAAAAAATTATGAAAACTCTTATATATATGAGTCAATAATTATAAAACTAGTGCGTCTATTTTGTAACAATTATTGAAACCTTACTACTCTTTTCCTTAAATAATTAATCCAATTTTTTTCTTTCACACGTGTATTCACCAAATACAAACTTTCCTAATGAATTAGTTGTTTCTATTAAACATTATATCAAGGTGACCTGCAATAACAACTAATATGACAGGCAATAATTAGACATAGAATATCATTAATCTTCTAGAACAATTTATAAGGTCATATTTTGAATTGACTCTTAAGTTAAAGTTAGAGTCTGCTTGCATTTAATCATTTGCTGATTTTTTTTAGAGTAGGTTAAACATTTTAACTATAAAATGAAAAAAAAATTCTAGAATTCGACCCACTTTTCTCTATCATATAAGTCATATTAGTTAAAGGTGTCTACTGATCTTATCTAATCCAATTTTGGGGGAAAAATTTAATCGGTACTAATCCAATTTTGGGGAAAAAATTTAATTGGATCGAACCGTTTGAAACGATTTTAATTAATACAAATTAGATTAGACTATTTGATTTTAAAATTGTTCGATTCGATCTGATCTAATTTTTAGTTTGGTTCGATTTTTGGACAATTTTAATGAGAAATAATGTGAAAATTTTAATATATTTATTAAACTGATCTGGTTTGGTTCGACCGGTTTAAAAATTAATACAAATTGGATCGGATCGTTTGAAAAATAGTTTTAATAAATATAAACCGGACCGGACCATTTGATTTATAAAACCGTTCGGTCTGGTCTGATTCAATCCGATTTGGTCCAATTCGAACCGATTTATAAATACCCCTAATATTAGCTATTATTTTATACTTTATGTAAATAGATATTATTGATGCTTAGATGAAATATCTTCAGTAGATTTACAAAATAAAAAAATCGTTAGAACTAAGATTGGAGTAATTTTTGGCCCTTAGATCAATAAACGATGAAACCTAGAAGATCTATATTCTCGTTCTATAATTACGAGAAAAAAGAATTTGGTTAAGATTCTCTGTTACTTATGAGATATCATATCTGAGTTCTGTTTAAATGTGTACATATGTGAGTTACGCAGACGAAAGAATTAATTTGATGGTTATTTCTTGTTAAAATATAATTGATTTGTTATAATATTATAAACATCTAGTTGTAATTATCTCTTCAAGATAGCTAATCAATAGTCATCGAATCTTTATCATTTTATTGACATATATAATCATAATTATTTGATGACTTATCGTTTATTAAGCTTGTTCATAAAACCTATAAAACCTATTGATGATTGAAACTATTACATACTTATCACAAAATATATAAAAAATTAAGATATATATATATATAATATGGTAAACATGTACTTTTCTATCGATATAAAATCTTCTCTAGCCTTTAAGAACGTTGCACTTAACTTTCTGAGTTTAAACTTGATTATCCACCATTCAGTTCTTGTATCAATGGAAAACAACAACAACTACAACAATATCCCAAACTACTCAAAAAGTGTGTGAGAAAATCTTAAGTGCAATTAGAGTTTCTCCTGCTTTCAAAACCATTCGTCGCATTTCACCCTTTCGTCCAAGAGAAACAACCACAACCAACCCTTCTTTGACAACCCAAAATCATGATAAGAAATCCATTGAAATCCAAACCAAAATAAGTACTGCTCCTCAAAAATTAAACTTTGGTGATCAAAATTCAATAACTATAACTCCCTATTTGCCGCCTCTCCAAAAGAAAGGCAAAGTTGGGCAAAACAAGGACCAAGAACAACATACAAACAAGGCTAAGAAAAAGCTAGATCTCAATGAAACATTTTCTGAATACATTAAGCAAACAAGGGAAAAAATTAGAACCTCTTCTGATGTTGGGAAGAGCACACTGGATTTGGGTTTTGATGGTGTTCATGAATCAAAGAGAATAAAGGGTGTTAAAGATCATCCTTATGCAAAGGGTTAGATTAAGTCTACTTCATTTGGTAGTAGAAAAAAATATCTCCTTTAAAGCAGAGTAGGAGTCATTAATGATCATTGATTTGCTCGAAGATCATATTCTCACGAATAAATTTGGCTCAAGGTATAAATGGTCTTCTTCATAGGTATTATGTGTTTAGATGGTAAATAATAAAGTACATTTTTAATATTTTTACAAATATATCCTTGTCTATTAGTCTTTGAATACCTCTTATCTGGTGAAGTAATTTGGTTTGGTTTTAATGATATGATGTGGTTACTTTATATTTGTACGGTCAAAAACTTTACAAGCTGTCATAATTTAGAGAAAACCCAAACTTCAGTAAAGTCATTTAAGCAAACATAGTACGAGGTCAACTTGACCATTTTAGACTCATAAAGCAAAACCAACCAGTCAACCAGTTCAGCAATCCATGTGCCAGGGAGTCTATTAAACATTGCTAGTGTAAATGCTGTGATTAATTTAACTCCCAGTTTTGCAGTTTGGATATTGTATGCTGTTGAGTTCGTTAGAAATATATTTTTGAAAACCATAAAAATACTATCTTAAAATTAATAATTATAAAAATAATATTAATTTATATTCGATACATATATTCTCGTTATTAAAAAAGAAATTAATACATCATTTAATATTTACGTTCAAATGTATTTATGATTATTAAGACCCACTTAATTAAAATATTATTTTTATTGTTAAATTATAAGGATGTTATTTTATATAAATTTTTAATAATATTATTTTTATTATTATAAATTTTAAAGATTTATTTTTTTGTAATTTTTCAAAATAATTTTCTTTTTGATTCTCTGTACTCAGATATATTGTGAACAGTTTAGTTTAGGTGATATTCATCAACTATATAAAATATACTATATCAGAATTATTTTTCAGTTCTCTTTCTGCTCTCTCGTTATGTTGTTCATCTTGGTTAATCGACGTTCTTGAATGAACTGTAATACCATGAAAGTTATTATCGACGCCGCAACCTTTATGCGAAATTTTAAAGTTTGATGATCGAATCCTAAAAATTTGATGCATGTTTAGGAACTTCTGCACGAAAATTTCAAAAAATTGAGAATTACGTAATATGTTTTAAAAATCTAAGCACTTAATTACGTGAAATTGTTTAAAGTTTTAACTAATAAAATAATTAAACTTAAAAAAATATTAACTAGTTAGAATATATATGCTTATCATCTTTATTAATGTTAATATTTTTATAATTATAATATGTCATTGTGAAAAATGTAATTAAAATATACTATTTTTTATTTATTATTATAAAAGGATAATATTTATATTTAAATAAAACTATAAATATTTTTATTCTTTTTTCTTATAATTGTAAATGAGCTAATTCAAGAATATTTAACACAATTTATCCCAAGCAGCCATGGTTTGGGTAGATGTTCCGAGAAATACTAATGTCACCTACATATTTTCCAAAAGCGCCCACATTTGCAAAAATGGATGAAGATATACCAACAATGGATGAATTGTTGGGATTCATTTAGCAGGAGCTAGATTGTACCTTACAATATCTAATGGGCTGCATTTTAAAACCCACGTCAGCGGTCTCACGTACGTACTTGGACAATTTTTGGTTTTAATAAAAAACACTTCGTTATATCTTAAGTTATAGTAAAATCAGAAACTGGTGTATTAAATAATTATCAATTAAAATAATAATATCTATATTTTAAAATATAATTAATTATTATATTAGTTGTAATAATATTACAACTTTTAATAAATAGATTTTTTTAGTAAATATATACAAACTCGCACAATTTAATATATTTTTTGTTTTGTTTTGCCAAACGCACCTAATAACAGTGGAAATGCATACGACAAGAACAAAACTAAAAATACGGATGGATTAATAAATAAAATTGAGAAAAAAACAAAAAGATTTAAATGGATGGCTTGTTGTTAATTTGATGTTTCATGTTTAATAACTTTAGAAAAAAAACATACATAAATATTTTTTTAATAATGTAAGAAAATAAATATATATTTTTATTGAGATGATTAAAAATAAAACTAGTTTAATAATAAGTAATTTATGTATAAAAAAACAAACAAAAAAAAAGTATAGAATGATTTTTTTTTAATATTGGTACTTGAAATTCGAACCTAGAAGCATATGTTTGCTTATTTTTTTCATATAGGGTTTTTCTATCGAGGCTTATTATAATTAATTTCCTTGTTTTCTTATTTTAATTAGTGTATTTTCTCTATTTTGTTTGCTTCTGCTGAGGTGTCTTATTACCGTTACTTCAAACATAGCGCTTGGAGGAAATATGCGTAGAAAACCCGCAATCATGTTTAGTTGATGTTAATTCATTCTTTTATTATGCTTAGCTTTTTGCTAGCCTTCGAGCTAATGAATTGACTTGAAAATTAAGCTGACGAACTCATTCTCTTTACTATCAGTTTTCTCTCTGATTATACTACAACAAAGTGTAAGGTTTCTTCTAACATCTTATGACGAGTTCAGATAAGGTGTAACCAAACGGCACACATACGAATTTTACTACAATCACATTAAATTATTCTTGTAATTTTTTTAATAATTACATTAAATAATGAATTTTTTAAAAGATCATCAATTTAAATTTAAAATATTGTACATATTATGTTTTATCTATGATAATATTTTATATATGAGTTTTAAGTTTAATATGATTTTATCTAATTTATTTGATTCAATTTCTATTAAATTGATTACACCATCAAATGAATTTTAGATCGAACATCATCAAATTTAATTTAAATTAAATCAAATTTAAATACATAATAAATAAACATATTGGATCCGTTGTTAATCATAGTTTGCGAGGTTACTATAAATTCATAAGCACATATGAAGAAGAAGTTGTTTCAAATGGTTTTTACTAACAAATTATTAACTCTGGTAACATCTCACATAATTCAATTTATTATGATTATACAAAATATGTTGAGGTGGACATTTTTTTCATCGAGATAAAATTTGATGAAAAGATAGTGAAATTATTTAAGATTTATTCAGATAATCAGTTAATTTATATTCTTATCAAATAAATCTCAAATCAAGTGTTCTTAAAGTTTTTAAATTAATTAAACATGTAAAATATCTATCTATTAACTTGAAAAAAAGTGTTAAATTACCTGTTATAAATTTGAAGGATTTAATTACCCTTTATTTATATAGTCTATGTACAAATACATACGAAATATATGAATAAAAATATATGATTTTATTAGATTAAACAATATTTTAGTAATGTTTACTTAAACTATATGTAATTATACTACCAGCAATATGCTCACAATTTTTCAATAGTTAAAAATACGTCCACATTGTATATATTTTTATTTATTTTTGAAAGAACACCACACATATGTTAAATATTAAGAATTATAAAGCTTAGCATCCAAACCCGCAATATGGCTTAAAAAGTTAAAAAGCTAGGTTCTCTATATCGAGACTTAGCCCAAATAAAAAGAGAATAAGTAAGTGTTTTAGAGCTTCAAGCACAAAAAAAAACATTCTTATAAGAGAAAAAATCAAATAGTATTGAAAATCTCAAGACACAACACACACCTGATATCTATATTGTGATACATGTCATACGTTCTTGATTGCAACTAAAAAAATACTCTCATAACAAATATATTAAAACTAAAATAAGGCCGTATCTGAGGGAATATTTATCTTTAGAGTATATTGTTATATAATATTTATTTCGTTGAGGATTGTTTTATATCTAATAAATGAATGATGTTAATGTTTTTTTTTTTTGAAATAACAACATGATGCAAAATGCATGTTCACTCATGCTGATTTAGCAGTAATTAATTAAAACAATATTCATAAATATGTTGGTGTTATAATTAATTAAAAAGGCAAGCATTTTTCCGCGAATTACATACATGATGAATTATGCCATGTATAGAGGCTTACCAGGTTTCTTAAAAGAGTGCGAAAATGGCATTTTGCATTATTTTCCTATAGAATTTAATATTTTAATTAATGCTTTTATAGGTATATTTGAATTATTATAATTATGATTTTGCTAAGAAAAAGTTCTATACTTCGTTCTAAAGTCATATCAATTTTAAATTCTGTTTTAATTTTTATTTGTCTAATTTTATATCTCAAAGATCTAAAGCGCTCTGACTCTAATAAACCCAAATCTATATATTAATTAGCTTACATGTAACATCTGCACGTTATTAATAAATAATTATTAACAAAATATAATTTTTGAAAAATATTTTGTCGTACGTAAATCAACTGACAAATTAATCACGAGTCAATGGGAAGGGGTTATTCATTTATGTTTCTCCAGGATGAAACATTCGAGTTACGACTCGATAGTATTTAGGGAAAAAAAATTGGATTTTAGATTTATTTTATTAAATTTTAGAATTTAATTAGAATTTAGAGAAATTTTAAAAAGGATACACATTTTAAAAAATTCAACATATATTTTACTAAATTTTTAAAATAAATAAATTTGTATGATTTTTCATAAATTTTTATAATCTTCTAGAGATTTTTATAAAAATTAATATATTTTAAATTTTTAATGTAATCATAGTTTTCTACTATACGAATTATTTTGTAATTTAATAAATTATTTATAATTATCAAAAATATATAATATGTTATTATGTCTTTTATTTAAAAATTTAATAAAACTTACTCTTCTTTAAACGGTGTAAATACCAAGAGTTTTCATAAAATCAAAATGGTTGTGCAATTAATTGAAAAAAAACATGTATCCAATTTTATTTATGATAAAATTAATTATTATGAAATTATTGTTTTTTCATATTTATTAAAAAAAATTATATTATAAAATTAATATACAGTAAAAAATATATAATTTTTAATTAATTTTATAAATAAATTTTTAGATTATTACTTGTGAAATATAAAAAAGAAAAAAATTGAAAAGAGTTCAAAAAAGAGTCTTCAAAAATCTCATAAGAAAAGGTGTTACCAGGCTTATAAGAAAAGGTGTTACCAGTCTTTATTTATGGATAAAAAATGTTTAAAATTTTACAACTAGGTAGAGTTTTTAAAAATAATTGATATTTTAAATATATTAATGATTTTTTAAATTTAAAAAAAAAATAATAAAATTAAATTAAATTTATATCGATTTTTATTAACTTTTAAAAAAATTTAATGGAATATAACTAGACTTCTCTACATTTTTAGAAAGTCTTCACCAAATACACCTACACTTTTAAAAATTCTTAAAATCCAATAAAAACTACAAAAACTCTATTTAAATAGCCCTCGTAAGTGTAATGATAATAATAAACAAATGTACAGTTATATTACTTCATTATTTCAAATAAAATCAATTCAAAATTAAAATTAGTTATCAACAATATACTGAATAAGTCTTTAAGAAATATTTTTAAGATTTCATTGTTATCTCTATATTACTATTCATTTTAATGTTTAACAGATACAATAATATATGTTTATAGAAAACAAAATCATGGTATTTATTTGATATTGATTATGTTGAACTAAATTTTTTTAATTTTTCTACATGGAAATAGTCCGTTTAATCGTTGCTCTTTTCCGGTCAATGGCTACGATGGATCCAAATAGTACGTGGAAGCTAACTTTCCAATTATACCCTTCCTAAGGCAAACCAATTGTAACTTATTCTACATGGTCCATGTTTTTATTGTATGAGTTGTGAAATTTTCTTAAACAAAATTTTTTTTAATTTATTTTGTTTATATTATTAAAATATTTTGATTATATAATTTTTACATCAATTTTTAAAATTTTGATACTTTAATCACATAACTTTCAAAGTTAATTACGTGGTTAAAATATTTTTTATAATAAAAAATAAAATTTTTAATCAAATAACTTTGGATTTATGTCATTAAAACACCTAAATTTTAAAAATTGAGTTATTTATGTACCATTTGTACAATATATATGATCAAAATATTTTAATAACATAAACAAAATAATTTAAAAAATTGTTCATCCAAGACAATTTTACAAAACTCATACGATGTGAACACGGATTATGTAGAATAAATTATACTTGATTTTACGTGATTAAAGTATTAATATTTTAAAAATAGAATGATTTATATATGTATTATAAAAATTAAATAATTAAAATTTTCAATAGATAAGAGAGAGAGGTTTCTATAATACTTTTTACTAATTGTCTTCAACCATTCAAAGAAAAGTCACGAAAAAGGTAGGCATAAGCACATTAAGCATATGATAGATAGATAGCTGTTCCTGTGCTTTGTATGAATAAAGAGACTGAGGGGCATCTTATCTTCTTGGTGTCCCAAGCGTTTTGGGTATAAGATCCTGTCCATTATAACTACATATATTTATTATGCTACTAAAATAATTTACTTTATAAACGATAGAAAGACAACTATTTCTACCAAATTTCGAACCGAACTTATGTATTAATATTTTTATAGTTACATTAAGAATGAAATTATATTTACTCTCATAAATTATGAAAATTCATATCAGAGGTAGATGCTTTAAATAATTAGAAATATGATGTTCTTTATCACTTCAAGAGAATCTTAGAGGTAGATGCTTTAAATCTATATTAATTGTGTGTTTTAGATCATTTTTATTTGTATTTTTTTTTTACATATTAGTTATGATTAGTATGAATATTTTAACCGTAAATAATCAAAATTATGATTTTTTTATAAAAATAATCGTAACATGTAAAGCGTGGGATAGTAATAATTATTTTAATATAAAAATTATAATTAATCAAAATTAAATACATATATTAACGTTATTTTTTAGATATATATGTAATTAAATAAAAAAATATACTTTTCGTAATAAAACTTTCAATATTTTGAATTATTTTATTTATTATTATTTTTATATTTTATTTTATTTATAAATATGTGCTAAATAGTTAAAAGATAAAATTAATTAATGTAAATATTTTAAATAATATAATAAAATAATAATTATTTTAATATTTAATTTTTTTAAGATAAATATTAAAAAATAAAAAACGTTATTAAAATGTTGAAAAAATATATATCACTAATAATCAATATTATTATCTAAATGTATTTAAAATTAATACATAATAATTATAATTATTAGTATGACTGTACCGTCTGTGCCCCTATCCTTTTCTACTTATGATGAGATTCCCACGGAGCAAAGATCTTTAGAACATAAAATAGCTTAAAGAGAACGAGAAACCAAATTTGACTTTGTCACAACCGTAAGGGGGAGGGTTTCCGATGGTTATTGTCTTTTGGGTATAGTCATTATCAAATTGGCACACTTCTCAGGGACACTTTTAACATGAACCTTTCACGTACGCCCTTACTTTTTGGCTTGAAAGGAAATGGAATCAAAGTCGACCCTTTGTATAATACATCCCTTAGTACTAAAGGTGAAAAACCTTCGAGAAAATCTAAGGCTTCTTTTACCGTATAATTATAAAACCGTTTTCAAAAATTATTCTTAAATTATAAGTTTCAATAATTTTAAAAATAATTAGGAGTTTGGCCAAACACTTTCAAAAATTATTTTTAAGCAATGCAATCGAACAAATCTTTAGTTTTTCGTCTATTAAGATAATTTGATGGAGAGATAGAAAGTGTTTATAAGAGATGGGTTAGAAAATTACGCTCTTCTCTCGTGGAATCCTCAATCCTAATTTAATATATATATATATATATATATATATAATTAAAAATATTTTATTTGATTTTTTAATAACTATTAAAATAAACAATTTAATTATATCTATATGTTCTATGCTACATTTAATACTTATTAAATATATTTAAATTTTTAATATAAAATTTATTAATTTAATATTTAAATATATAATTAAATATATATTATTCATTAATAAAAAAATACCTAATCTATATAAATCCACTATTATCTCCGGTGAAGAAACCCAAATCGACGCCCCACCTCTCAATATTTAGTGTAATGATAAAGAAGTGAAACCTCACGTCCCATTGAGAACACAAGGTATGACCACCAAGGTTATGAGTAATTAATATACTTTTAACAAGATATACGTGTTTTTTAAAGAGTAAAATAAACTTTTGGAGATCTGAAACTAAAAGGATCGTATAAGTAACACTATTATAGAACTCTTTATCGATGTGGTACTGAAAGAAACTTAACAGTTTCATTTCACACGAATAGAGATAATCTCACAAAATTACAGTAAGATTTTGGTAGAGTTTAGAATCCAAACACATAAAATCCTTAACTCAATGAAAATTTATTGGGTTAAGTTATATTTGTGTTTCTAACATGATATCAAAGCTTTGTTCCTAATCTTTATGTGCTTAGATCCTGAATTCTACCACAATCTCATCATGATGCTTATGTCTATCTTTATTTGTCGTGTGAAGAAGAACTGTTAAGTATTTTTGTCACACATCGATTAAGAACAAGACAACAATGTTGTTTATAATTCTGAACAATACTTAACTCAATGAAATCTTATTAAATTAAATCAAGTCTGTGTTTTTAACGGTTTTAATACATAAAGTTAGGTTCTATTTTGATATTTTAACAATTTAAGTAACAAAATTTAATTACAGATTTTAAGTGAGAATATTTCTCGGAATAAAAATTTAGGAAGTAAAAATATCAAAATAAAAGTATATTTTTATTTTATTTTAACGTGAAAATTAAACCATAATTTTCTTTTATATATGGAAAATATAACCAATTTTTTGTCCTTTTTTTAAAATTACCGAATTGGTTAAATTTTTCGCCTTTGTTAGACTTGCAAGAAAAAATGTTTTCAAATAATCCCTCAATTATGACAAAATATGCTATTAGTCTAGTTATTGTTTAAATATACATATATGGGTGATGAATTTTTTAAGTTATTTGTCTGTGTTATTATAATATTATAATTATGTAATTTTTAGAAAAAATATATAAATTATCCAAATTTTAAAATTGAGATGATTTAATCACATATTTTTATATTTATATAATTAAAATGTTAATTTTTTACGATATAAAATTATATTACTAAATTATTTATTTTATATAATATAAAAAGAATACTTTAATTGTATAAATAAAGTATACTAATTTTAAAAATTGTGTGACTTACGTATTATTTATAAAAATTACATGATTAAAATATCTAATTGATATATTTTTAGTGATTTTTATGGTAATTTTTCATATATATATATATATATATAATCATTGGGATATATAAATGATTCATTTATTTAACATAATTTTACTTTTAATTCTATTTTGATAAAAAAAATTATATTCATTTTTATAATTTTAAAAATATTATTTTATTTATTAAATTTAAAAATAAAATATTTTATATTGAAAAAATTATGTTATAAAATTTACAAATTTAAAGTGAAATGCTCATGTAATATAATTATGTAATTATTAATATCTAAACGAATAATTACAAACCCTACCGCTTTTTTTTCGTGAAAATTTGATAATTTCGCCCCTTTCGACGTTGGAAAAATATCAACCACTGAAAAAAGCAGTTTATTTACTTCTTGCATTGCCTTTTATTATTCAGTCAGACAGTGACTGTCACCAATAGAATCCAAAAAGCTTTTAAAGTTAATTAAGAAAAGTTACATACCCTACTATTTGTAATTTTTTAATAGCAATGATCTAAAACAATTTTTGAAACATAATAAAAATAATATCTAAAAATTTATAATTATAAAAATAAATTTTTTTATTATTTTATTTTAAACATATTTAAAATTAAATACGATTATTTAATTTTTTTAATATTAAATATTATATAATTGAATTTTATTTAAAAATATTAATATTTTAATTTTATCAATATAAATTATACAGATGTTATTTTTTTATAATTTTTTTTATTTTTTCAATATTAATGTTATAATTTAAAATTTTGCCTTTTTAGTGTATGGTAGTATATGGTGCGTGTGTTGTACAAAAGAATGTGGGTTCTTATTGCTTTTTGCTTTTTCAAAAAAATGGAAAGTTCGGTTATTATATATCCAAATAAGTACGATTTTATGTTCACAGGCTGTACCCTAATCATGCATAATTATTACCAAACTAATTGTTAAATATTAAATAAAAATAATAATCGTGATATTTTAATAAAAAATAATGATTAATTAATACTGTTATATATTATAAATTTAAATAGTATTGTAAAATTTGATCGAGTCTGACTAACAAAATTCACATGGTATTAATATTAATCATTATTAAACTTTGATTTAAATACATAATATAATTATTTTATAAATAAAATTTTATTTTTAAATTCATTCCATATTATATACATGTAATTTTTATTAAAAAATTAAAGTTAATAAATAATTATTTCATAAAAAAAAAATTTAAAAGCCAATTAGAAGCTCAAAACATCGTTTATAAACTATTTATCTTTTAAACTAATTTTCAATCAATGCTACGCCGAATCAGTACATAATATAGTTACATTATTCAAGTTATTTATTTTGAAAAAGCTATAAACAACAAAACTAATAAAATAACTAATAAAAAAATTATTTATTTTAAGGTTATTTTAATATTTATTAATTTTCAAAAAAGTTAGAGAAAAATAACTAAAATACTATTCATAGACATTTTGCTTCAACTATTTACCAGAAATGTATTTTATTATAAAGATATTTTATACTTAAAATGGTATATATTAATTAAACATAAATATTATCTAATCATAAATAAATTAAATTCATTAAATTTATTTATTAAATGATTAAATAAGAATTATATAAATTGTCACATTTAATATGTTTAATTTATTAATGTATAAAAAAATAGATGAGAATAACTAAAATGTTGTTTATGGACATTTTGCTATAATCATTTATAAGACATGTATTTATTATAATATATTTTAGACTTAAAAATAAAATATATTAATTAAACACATATATTATACACGAATAAATGATTTAATCGGACTTATATATTCATTAAATTGATAAACATGAATCACGTGAGTTTTCATATTTAATGTGATTAAAATAATTATCTAATGATAATAATATAAAATTACATAATAAAATTATCAAATAATTATTTATAAGAAATTTATATTTAATATAGAGATATTTTAATATTTATTGGTTTAAAAAATAAAAAGAAAAAGAAAAAAAGAGGATAAAAATATATTGTTTACGATGATTTGTTATACTTAAAGTGAAGGGCTAGAATTATAAAAATATTCATATAATTAAAATAATTATCAATTAATAATAATAATATAAATATAATATATAATTAAATTATCAAATATTATTATCTATAAAAATACGGTACATTATTGACGGAGATTTTGGTAATTAGTAGTGTAAAAAAACCCAATAACAATTAAATAATTAAAAAAGGTTTTTGTAGCTAAAAATGACAAGGAAAAAATTATAGGCAAAATGAAAAAGAATAAATGGTAAAATATTTATGCTTCATTGGGGCTTTTTATGTATAACAATAAATGGTAAAATATTTATATGATTAAAATAATTAACTAATAATAATAATATAAATACAATACATATTAAAATTATCAAATATAATTATGCATAAAAGTATGATATATTAGTATAGGTGTATTTTGGTGATTGATAGTGTAAAAAAAATTGAAACTAAAAATAATAGAAAAATAAAAAAAAAGTGGAGAATAACAATCATTGTTCATGCCTCATTGAACATTTTTATATAATAGTAATAATAAAATGTTTGATAATTTAAATAAATATTATTAATAAATAATAATAAAATTTAGATTAAATTATTTAAATGTATAAAATTAATAAATATAAAAATTTAAGTTAAAAAATAATTTTTAAATAAAATATATATATCATTAAATTTTATTTATTCAAAAATCAAGATCATTTAATCAATAATGATAGCTCTTATATTACTTATATTTTATTTATAAAAGAAAAAAATAAGTACAAATAAATAAATAAATAAAATAATTTATTTTTCTTTCTTTCTTTAAAGAGCCTTTTTAAAATCTCATTATTTTTAAAAGTTTCAACTATTGTGATTATAGATGGCTATTAGAATAATATGAAATTATGTTATATCTCTAAAAAAAAATTGAATTGTAAATACTATTTTTTAAAATGTATTTAAGTATGTTATATTTTTTAATATATATTTAATTTTAAATATAAATTAATTAATAATAAATAAATAATAAAAAAAGGAGTATAAGGGATCAAAACGATCGATTAAACTGTCATCAAGAAAAAGAAAGGGAATAAAAAAAAAGAAGAAGAAGAAAAGGAGATTATACCATCAAACCAGATGTAAATTGAAACACATATTTTAGTATTTTTTTTCTTGAGAGATTTCAGCCACTATATATATGAAATAACATATAGTTTTAAATCAAATCATGACATTTCAAAGGTCTATATTTGGAGTTGAGCACAGTGTGGTATACTGGTATTTCTATCAATATAATGGTAAGAATGGTAAGAATGAAATAAAGCGCAATTTTTTTTATTTTTTATGGGAAAAATTTACTATTAATCATATTATTACGTGATAAAATATATATTAATCTTATAATTATTGGATCAAGTATATTAGTTTCTATAATTTTAAAAAATTAGTTAATTTAATTTAATTTAATTAATATTGAGGTATTAAAATTAGATATTAGAATGGATGAAATTGATATGTAAATTTATTAAATTTTAATATATTAATATAAATTATATTAAATTACTAATTTTTATAAATTATGAAACAGTGTATCTGATTTATAAATTTTAAGATTAAATTATTATTTTTTTAAAAAATAATAAAATTATTACTACCAGTCATTTATTTATTTTTTGTTCCAATAAATAAAGCGACGTTTAGATACGAAAGAAATATATATTCCTCAACAGATTGGTAGAAGAATAAAAGAGAAATAAACTTTTCTTTTCTTTTTTATCCTCTCTCTTTTTTAGCTACATGAAAGGAAGCTTCTTTTTCTTTTCTTTTTTCAATGAAAGAAAGGAGCTTTTTTTTTATTAGAAGAAAGGAAGTTTCATTTGCCCTTTATAATTACAATGAACGAATTGAAATTAGGCACTTTAAGCAGCAAACTTCTTTTAGAAAGCATAGATTTAAAAAAAAATTCATTTATATAAATGAAATTTTTTCAACGACACATATTTAATTTGCATAATATTTTTATTATTATATTTAAGTTGTGAAATAAAACAGATAAAATTTATAAAATTATAAATAAATTAAATTATTTTTTTCAAAAAATATTTATAATTATAAAAATATTAATTATATATATTTTTATTACAAAATAAATATAACTCAAACTAACCACTTACTAAAAATTTATTATTATTATTATAAATTTCACGATTATATTTAATTAATTGAAAACATAATACTTATAAACGAGGACAAACAAGAAAAATTAATAAATTATAATGTATATGTTACGAAAATAAAGTATTACGGTGTGTGAGAATGAATTATTCTGCCTACGTGAAAACAAACAAGTGAAAGGATGGTAATAGTTTAATTATTTTAAAAAATTAATATTATAGTCTGAAATATTTTAAATTAGTCTAATAATTTATAAAAATTAAATAATTTAATCTAATTTATATTAATAAGTTAAAATTTCACAAATTTATTCACGAATCATCTAATTCATAACCGTAAATATTTACGTTAATTTTAAATTTTATAGTTCCATAAAATTATTAACTTTCTTTTAAATTATAAGATTTAATATATTTGATCCAAAAATTATAATATTGTTATATATTTTATTATATTGTACTACTTGTAATACATTTTTCTCAAACGAAATATAATCTAACTCTAGCAGAAAGTTGAAAATGTAAATTATTATTATTATTTTTGATAGTTTTATTTTTTAACGTTAAAAAGGTGATATTTTATGATAACCGAGAACCAAAGCCAAACGGAACATATTCGATAAATAACCGGCTTGATCGGCGTGGCTTAAGGTACGTAGTGGTAAAGTGCAAAATAGCCAAAAAGGCATTGTTAGCATGTGAACGTTACGCTTCGGTGGCTCCCGTATCCAAAGGGAAAATGTGAGTAGGACCCACTCAGCTACCCTTCGTTGTCTATAAGCCAACGTTAGAGGGCTCTTGTGGTGGCACCCACAGCCCACCAAAAGGAACCATCAATGAGTCCATGACTAGTATCAATGACTCAATCATCTTCGTGGACTGGTTACACTACCGTTGTTGTTGCTCTTGGACTCTTGGTGTCGTCAGTTTTTGGTCTCCAAGGGCCCACACCACTGATGGGGCCTACAAATTCTATGTGGGTAGTAAATATGATGTTTAAAGAGTACTAGTTTATCCCATATCTCATCTAAAATATTACTTAATACTATTTTAATTTATCTCAAGCTTTAAATTTATTCAATATAAAATTTTAATATATTAAATTTCATTTAATATTATTAATATTAGATAAATAATATATAACGATACTTAATCATAATTTGTGTAATATAATAAGAAAAAATAAATGATAAATATATTAATAAAATAACTTATATTTGAAATATTACACAATTTATTTTATATGATTTCAAAATAATTTTATTTAAAATTAATATTTTATTTATTTTTATGTTTTTCCCACGTTCTAAAAATAAAAACATATTATTTTCATTGGAGAAGAAAATTTTTTTCACTTAATTTTAAATTGAAAGTTTAAAAATACTAAACTAATTGTCGGCTGTGACTCATCTCTTTTTTTCTTTACATTATTAACATAGGTAATCGCAAATAAAAAAAAGCAAGAAAAATGACAAAAAAAAGTTAGCACCAAAAATGGCACGTACATAAATAGAACGAATAATATTACACTAATTATTATGTCATATCAATTTTGAGAATATTAAGAGAATAATCATTAAATATAAATAAATTATAATTTTTTCACAATTTAATTATAAAACTTATATTTTTAATATTTATTTAAAAATATATTTAATTTTAAAATTTAAAATATTAATATATTACTAACCCACTAAATTATTTATCATATTAACATTATTTGACATTATTTAACTTATATATTATGTTTTTAATTAAAAAAAAATCAACCTAATTATCAAATTATTATGTATTTAATATTATTATAAAAATATAATATTAATATATATTTAAGTTTTAATTAATTAAAAAATTTAATATTATAATAACTATTTATCTACTATATTATTTAAAAAAATTAATTTTGATTTACTTATAAAATATCCTTAACATAAATGCCGCTCTACGTACCGAAAACACATAACAATTATATATATTACAATAATAATTAATATTATATTTTTTTAATAAATGTTTAAGTGTGGACATAATCTGATCCAATCTAATATTAAAAATATTATTAAAATTGTATCCAATTATTTAAACAGTACGATTCTATGAAAATTAAATAATTAAATAATTAAATATATAATTATAATTAAATAATTATTTATTTAACTAATATATACTTTATAATTTGATTGATTTTGTACTATAGCATTAAATGCAATCTGTATTCCACACTTGTCAATCATAATTATTTTTTTTATGTTTTTATTTAAATGAAATAATAAAAAAGTAAATATAATACTTAGAATTCAAAATTAAAAAACTAAGATGTTATGTATGCTTATTTTCAGTGAATTATGTTAAATAATAATATATATATTTATTATAATAATCCGATATAGTTAAAGAATTCATAAATTTTATAACCTTGATTAAACCAAAACCAATAAAAAATTAAACCAAATTGTCCCATATAATTTAATTTATCAGTTTATTTATTTATGCGCTTCATATTAAATAATATATATATATATATATATATATATAATTTTTCCAAACCGAGATCATTGACGCCACAAAATCGCTCTTCCCGTGTGTAAGTAAAAACAGCCGTCTTTCTAACTATCTTCTCCATCTAACTTTTCATCAAACACTACCAGATAGTTCGGAGCTCGGAAAACTTTCTACTCAATTTTGAGCACCCTAGTTTCGAGCTTAAGCATTAGTATAACTCTGGTGCATAGATCACATATGCCAATGGCGGCAGGGCCAGCAACGTCGCCCATCAACGGAGTTACTCCGGCGGTCGTTGGACCGGCAATGAAGCCGGTTAAAACTCCAGTTGGGATGGTACAAGACTCGTTCGCAAAAGATGCCATTCTTGCTTGGTTTCGAGGTGAGTTCGCTGCCGCTAATGCGATCATTGACGCGCTCTGTGGTCACCTGGCTCAGCTCAGTGGTGGTAACTCTGAATACGACGAAGTTTTTGCTGCTATACACAGGCGTAGGCTTAATTGGATCCCTGTTCTTCAGATGCAGAAGTATTATTCCATTGCTGATGTTACTTTGGAGCTTCGTCGTTTTGAGGAGAAGAAGATGGTGGAAGACGGTAGAGGTAGTGACCAGCGTGAGCTGAACGACGATGGTGAGAAGAATATAAAGGAGATTGATGAGATTGAATCGTATTTGGTCGATGAGAATGTAGTTGAAGCTAGTGGGATTAAGAGGGAAAATGTTGGGAAAGAATCATCTGGTGCTGAGGTTGTTGAAGGGGAAGATTCACCCAATAGCGACATTACTGACACAGGTTAGTCCATAAATTTATGGAATTTTCTTAACTCGAGAAACTCTTTTTGAATATTATCCTGATTTGAATTTTGCGAATTACGGAATGGTTAAGCTCTGGGTTTTTTGACTTTTAATGTGTTTATGAAATGTTTCTTCTCTAGGATTCATAATTTTTTTATTTTCTAAAGTGTAGTCTGGAAAAACTTTGATCTGGTAATTTACTTGGTGTCTGATATATTAAGTCTGGATGAAGAAAGCGTATAAAAGAAAAAACAGAGTGGTCGAAATATATGTGAATTTTTTTTTCTGTGTTTGGTTCATGAGAAAACAGATTTTCCATTTCCTCAATGATTTGCTAATTTTGCTCCAGCAGCGTGATTTTATTTACTCCTTTTTATTTATTTATTTATGAGATTTTAGGAAAACTTCAAGTTACGTCGTCTTCTATTTTACCATCTTCTTCGGAATTACTTTTCTCTGGTTTTCATTTTTTTCTCCTCCCACTTTGGAGACAAGTTTTTCTCCCTCAGATCCGTTTGAATTCAACTTTCATTGGTAGCAAAAAAAGAAAAAAACCCTGTAAATCTGATTTTCCATTTTGAAAGAAAAATTAAAATATTAACTTCTTATTCTGAAAGCTTAAAACCAAACCTGCTTATAGTACTACAATTATTTTTAGTCATATATCATAAAAAGGAAATATGAAAATTTCATTTCATTTTTATTATTAAATATATGTTATGTTTGATATTATTAAATAATAATAATAATAATAATAATAATAATAATTACATTTTAATAATATAATTTTGATAAAAGATACCACACTTTATTTTATTATTATATCTATAATCTATTTATTATTAAATTTACATATATTTATTATATGTAAATTAAAATAATTTTAAAAAATTGATAATAAATGTAGGGATAAATGCTTAGGGATCATTTTTTTTTATAAAAATATTATTTAATTTTTAAATTAAAAAAATATGATACCGAACTTATAATAACTCTACCCTTATAAATACGTATGCATTTGATATTTTTTCGAGGCTTAAGTTGTGTTGAGAAAACCGAGGTAAAAAGGAAAACTTTCTGCTAACGATGTCAATGGTGGTTTCGTCTGCCAAAATATGTGAGATTTTAATTAAGAAGAATGAGAGGGTGTTAATTCGTGTTGATTGAGTTAATAATTTAACTAAATTTAAATTTAAATTAATTTATGTTATTAAATGTCAAACTTAATTCAAATTAAAAAAATTCCCGAATTAACTTAAATTTTTATTTTTACGTATCAATTAATTTTGTTTAACTTATATAAATTATTATTGATATGAAATATTTTAAATTTTCTTATGATTTTTAATTTAATTAAAATAATAAAAATTTTGAAAAAAATTTAATGCATTCTAACAACGTTAAATATACAAATAATAATTTTGTTATAAGTTTTTAAAAAATTAAAAAGAAAAAAATTTCAAAACCATAAATATATTAAAAAATAACTCAAAAAACTATTACTTAAAATTAAATAAATAAATATTTTAGATTTAAATTTTATCTAATTGTAATTAATGATAACATAATATATTTAAAAAATATTTAATAAAAATAAAATTATAAATAAATTTTAAAGACACACAAACAAGTCAATAAATTTATCGTAAGTATATTATATAAAATAATTTATGAATTTAATAGGTCTAATTTTAAATAAAATTTATAAATATTTATATAATTAGTCACATTTATTTTAATAAAATGTTATATAATTTTTATTAATAAATGAATAATTATAATAAAAATAATAAAATAAATATTTTTTGATGACATAAATTAAAAGACTCATCATATAATATAAAAAAATAATTATAATTATTTTTTTAATTTTCATAAGGTTGAATTGGTATTAATTCAACTATAATTTTTTTTATTATTTAAAATGGTCTAAATTGAATTAATTGTCTTCATTTTGTATATTTTTTTTACTATTATTTGATTTGAATAATTGAAATACATTATAAATTATCACATCTAATAATAAAGCAATCCATATATAACTTAATACTCCTTTTTTAATTGAAGTTATTAAATTTTATCAAATTTTTATATAATTTAAAAATTAATTTTTTCGAAAATTTAAAAATAATTATAACAATATAAACAAAATGAATATATAAAAAAAAATATACATATATATAATATATGATATTAATTAATTTATAAGCGGCTCTGAAATTGGTCCGTGTGTTGCATAGTGACGTCACGTGTTTCTTTTGTGGACTTACTGATAATTTGGTGATTGTGCTTTTGAATTTTTTATATTTTTTTGACAAAAAAAAATTGTTGCTGGTGCTAATCCAATGTTAATGTGACCCCTTTGTGTTTTTAAATCTTTTTTTCCCTACGAATAAAGGATTCTACAAACGGAGTACGATTTGATGGGTCAATTTTGTTGAATGGTTGAGAGATCCAACGAAATTATCAAGATAATTTAACGGTAGGGAAATAAGGGGTGATATTAATACTCTCCGTTAATTAAATTATTTATTTTTATAATAATTATTAAACATTAGTATATATTAATAATATTACTTTGAAAAGTATGTAATTTGATTCAATTTGACTTTGAGTGATTTTTTACGATAGAAATCACGTTTTTACTGTCTTAAAATAAAGAACTGACAACACGAAAGCAAACTTGCTCTTCAACTCTTAGACTTTTCTAGAAGATGGTAGTAAAAATAGTACAATGTTGAAAGCGCTTTTTGTCTATTTAGGTGTCCTACAGTTTTTGGCTGCGCACTCATCGCATGGTATGTGGGGTTGAGGGGCAGTTGCTTTATTTTGTTGTACAAGCATGAAACTGTTTTTCCAACAATTTTGTATTAAAAAGTTAATAAAAGATTAATATAATGGTAGGAAATTAATTAGGAATATTAAATTATATCAATAGAAAATATTAATAAAATAAAAATGAAAATTTTATAATAAAATTAGTGGTGGTGTTTTCAGGATCTCATCAAGAAATCCAGGGCAATGCAGAAAATGTTCAGATATGTACTGATCATGAAGAGTGCGGTTCACGTCTTGAGCAGATGAAATTGACCAAAGGTTTCTCAGCTAAGGAGCAAGTGAAAGGACACATGGCGAGTTTCTATAATTCCTATTTTTAGTAATTACAATCCTAAAAGAAAAAGAAAAAAAGAAGAAGAAGGGAATTCAAAGAAATGCAAGTTAGTTATGTTTGACTGACAAATGAATTATAAAATAATGACAGGTGAATGTTGTGAAAGGGTTAAAGTTGTACGATGACATATTCACGGATTCTGAGCTCTGCAAATTGACAGACTTTGTCAATGAACTCCGAGCTGCTGGCCACAACGGAGAGCTTTCTGGTAAATATCAGTCAACCCTCTTCAATCTTGTTTTTATAGTAATTTTCTTCTTTTCCTTGTTAAGTTTGTAACTGTCACTATTTATAAGAACTTTTTTTTTACTTCTCCTACACCGCTGAAAAAGTCGCATTATATTTTCTTAGCTACTCCCCCCTGTTACTGGAAAATTGGGTGCTTCATATAATATTGCTAGCACGTAGTGATTTGTACTTATATTTATTTAATATTTTAAATAAATAATTATTAAATTCATAAATTCTTAATATTTTATTATTTCATCTAAATATTTAAAGTAAAATTATAAAAATATAACATTTGTTTTTTGATTGATGCTTCATAAATAGCATAAAAAATATGTGACATATATACAGAAAACTAAGAAATATTTGTAAGTTTTAAAAATACAAAATTTTGTAATTATTACTAAAATTATTTTATAAAATAAGTAAAATTTTTTCTGTAATTAATTTGATAACTTCTTTCTTATTATAAAATAAAAAATTATAAGGTTTAAGAAAAATAGAAAAAATAATATAATAAAAAAGTTAGGCTCAAATATGTCTATTTTTTCACACTTTTTTGTATTCTTGTATTACCAAATAATATCTCACTCTTTTATTTTAAACTATATATTTAAATCATATCAAATATCTTTGATATAAAAAAAAATCAAATAACTTCACAATAAATTTAAGAAAACAAAAAAATCATGGATATATTTTCTAGTAAGTTAAATATATAATAGTTATTAGTGTTGAATCGGGAGCATAAATATACATCAAAATAATTATATATGATCTCTAATTATTTTATTTTTATAAAAAAATGTTAATAATATGTTATTTAATAATTAAAATTGAAGAATTTTGTAATACTAATTTTTTATTTTTATTAATTTTAATTAAGAGCATTAAAATTTAATTTTTTTTAATTGAAATTACTATATGGGATATGTATCTATTTTAATTTTATATAAAAGAAAGTTATGAAAGTGATTAAATAATAATAACTGAATTCTTTTGAAAATTGAATTTTTAATTCATAATTAAGCTATTTATTATTTCAGAAAAAATTAGTTTTAATTAACATAAATTTTTTGAAGAAATATGATAAAAATAATTATATATAATTTATAATTTTTTAATTTTATTAAAAATAAAATTATGAAAGAATAATTAAATAATTTTAATTGAAGTCTTTTAGAATTATATTTTTAATTTTTAATTTATAATTAAATCATTATATTTGTTATTTATTATTCTAAATAATTAATTTTAATTAAAAATTTTGAAAAATTAAGTTATAAATATGTGATTAAATAATTCTAAGTGAAATCTTTTAGAATTTTAATTTTTAATTTTTAATTAAGTTATTATTTTCATTATTTATTATTTTAAAAAATACTTTTAATTAAAAATTTTAAAAATATAAATGTATGACCGGTTGTAAAATAATTGAAGCCAAAAGTTCTTAGAATTTTATTTTTTAATTTCTAACTAAGACATATTACCTATTATTTATTATTTTAAAAATAATTTATATTAAATAAAAACATTAGATATTTAAAGAAATATGATCAAAATAATTATATATAATCTATAATTTTTTTAATTTTATAATAAATAAAATTAAAAAAACGATGATTAAATAATTCTATAACCGAAGTCTTTTAAAATTATAGTTTTTAATTCATAATTAAACCATTATGTTGTTAATTTATTATTTCAAAAATATTAAAATCTTGAATAATACTAAATGTATGGTATATTTAATATATAAATAATTAGATTATAAGTAAAAATACATTGATATTTATAATAAATTTTAATAATTAAAATATAACATGTTATCTTTAGGATTAAGATGATATCTTTTATAAGAAAGTATAAACTTACTCTATAGTAATAATTATAAGATTGGTGCACAATACCTTTTTTTTCCTAGTCCCACTTGTATTTTGCATTATAATTACGTTGTGCATCATGTTTTGTTAAGCGTGTTTGTATTTTTTATACAAATTCACATATTTTTTTAATATTAAAAGAACTTTAGGTTATTTATTTAATTATAATGAGAAGAAAACTCGATATTTTAACGAACATAAAAAAAAAAAAATTCTAACTAATAAATAATTCTTGTTGGGTCCGTGTTTGTGTTTTGATTGGTAGCCAGATTACCCCCACTGCCTATCCACGCTGAGATTGGTAAGCCAGCATCTGTAGCTAGACTTTGCCTACGGCTGCGAGGGCCTTCATTTTTGTTCCTTTTTCCATTTTCATTTCTTAAAATGATCATGTCACTGCATAGTTGAGAATTGGCTTATTTGTAGTAGTTCGTAACAATTATCTTTCCAATTTGATTTTGAGTTCATACTTGTGTTCTCTACTAGAAACAGATGCTAATGCTGCAACTTGTTATCTATCTGAGTTCTATCCATGAATCTAACTCTGTCTCTTGGAATGAACACAGGAGAGACCTTTATATTATTCAATGAACAGATGAAGGGAAATAGAAGGGAATTGGTTCAGTTTGGAGTTCCAATTTTTGGACAGCTCAAAGATGAAGTAACCAGCAACAATCAAACAAGTAAGAATTGTTTCCGCTTTCAACTATGTAATTGAATTGTTTTACTCAAAAGACAGAGAGAAATTGCTTCTTTGACAAAATTCAGGCGCTTTAGTCATTGAAAATTTGTTATAGGCAATTTAGAGCCAATTCCGACGCTACTTGGGGATGTCATTGATCACCTTGTGCAATGGCACCTGATTCCAGAGTACAAAAGGCCCAATGGATGCATTATCAACTTCTTTGAGGAGGTATGCTATGTTCTGCTCACCCTATTGATTCTGTGCCTTACGAGTTTTGTCTTTGTTACTTTCTGTTTTAGCTAACATCGTTACTTTTGCCTTATTATGATTGCAGGGAGAATATTCACAACCATTCATTAAACCACCCCATTTGGACCAACCCATTTCCACTCTGCTCCTCTCTGAGTCGTCTATGGCTTTTGGACGTATACTTACCGCTGATAATGATGGGAACTACAAGGGACGACTCATGCTCTCGTTGAAGGAAGGGTATGTTCTCAAAATCCTTACTTTACTAGCATATCCCTTGTAAAAATTTCATCACTTGGGGAATATGCTCTGCTCTTACAAAATTCTCCCATTCCTTTTCACAATATTTCTCTCTGAATACAAGCATTATGAGCTTTTATCACTTAAGACCTGATCTTATAATAGTAAATTTTATTTTTCCAAATAAACGTTGTTAAACTAGTATGAATTATCTCTATAGTCCCAAGAGGCATACATGGCACATTGTGTATCCAACTGAAGTGACCAAAATTCAGTACTCTTCTAATTGCATCAACATTACTGAGTATTTGTCTGTTTGAAATTTTTCCTCCGTTCTCTCCAGGGTTTTGTCTCTTTGAAAATAAATGCTAACCTTTCATTAACTTTTGTTTATTGGCTCTAGATAACAAAACTTTTACCCTACTGCATAATATAAACTTTACACGACTTATTCTGTAGGTCTCTTTTAGTTATGAGAGGAAACAGTGCTGACACGGCAAGACACGTCATGTGTCCGTCTCCCAGTAGAAGGGTTAGCATCACATTCTTCAGAGTCAGACCGGATTCAAACCATTGCCAATCACCAGCAAGTCCAACCTCAGCAAGTACTATGACTCTTTGGCAACAAGGGGTTTTGAGCCCATACACTATGCCTAATGAAGCTTTCAATAGTTATGACTCCATTAATCCAATGCCGAAGTGGGGAGTCCTTCGTGCTCCAATGGTCATGCTAGCCCCAGTGCGTCCTATGGTGCTGAGTCCCCGTAAACCTCCTCAAGGTGGTGGCACTGGGGTTTTCTTGCCATGGACTGTTGGATCACGAAAGCCTACAAAGCATCTTCCTCCACGAGCCCAGAAAGGGAGATATCTCACATTAACTTCCTCATCTGAGACTCATGTGGAAGAGTCCACCTCTGAACCAGCCATCAATGTGGATGCAAAATAGGTTTGTAGCTAGTTGGAGAGAGCCCTGAGTCCAAAGTAAATACAGTTCAGAAAAGGCAAGCAAAATCATTCTTGTTTAATTCCTTTTCCCACTGGAGTTCTCTTGTTGTACAAACAGGGCTCAGTTGCAGTCAGATGATCATGAGTCTGTTTGATCAGGTTCTTGTTTTGTTCACTAAACCTTTTCTCGAATGGCAATTATGGTAGGGAGACAGAGGTAGTTAAACTAAATGTTTGCGGATTGTGTATTAACTCTATGCAAGAATTTTGTATTCAGTTATTTATATCAATATTCGTTATATACAGATTAAACTATCTTCTATGCATAGTTTAGATGAAAATTTTGCATGATTCACAACACAAGATTTAGATTCTGCTTTATATTTTCCTAAGTGTTCTTATTTCTTCAACTCCCCAAAGTGCATAAATTGTGTTTCTTTTTATTCTTTTCATTTGACTCAAATTGTGATCAACATTGCATACTCAGAAAAGTTTTCAATGCCTCTAAAGCCATAATTCCAGAACCATTCACCAAAGAGACACCATCATATATTGCAGTCAACTTGCTTTTGTTTTATCTAATAATCATATTTTCTTTAGCAAGCCAAGACCAAAACATGAAATGCCAGGAAAACTAGCCATAAAGACACTTGACTCACGCATTCAGAGTCCAGTTGATAAAGTTCAAATTCAAGGTTCAAATCTCAACACCGTAACGTATACACAAAATATAAGTCCTTAATGTTTGAACCAAAAAGGGGAACCCAAAAGGGGACAAACCTATACACAAAATATAAGTCTTTTTGTTTGAACCAAAAAAGGGACAAACTCACAAATTAAGTTTAAATTATCCTAATATTCACAACATAATTGGAATGATCCATATTTCACAAAATATCTTTTGGGTACAAATTTCTCAATTGCATAACATTGTAGATTTTCTACATATGCATATAAGATAAAAATGTGATTACATGTATGTATAAATATTTTACACAGCAGTGTAGATTTATTTAGTTTTCCTTCCAACATGAGCCACACTTGAATCTCAAAAATTTACGAAGTCATAGATTATGAATTTCTTACAACTTAAATTACATTGTAATATAATGGACACCAAAAAAGAAATCATACTTGATTTGTGCAGACAAAAAGAAGAAAGCTGATTCAGAAAGAGGGAAAAAAGAAGATAGATTCGACATTGTTGTATAAACACTTCTGCCTGTTTTAACATTCTTGGAACAACTACCAGTTTTAACATTATACTACGAGAGATATAATGGAGATAATTTGAAGTATATATTTTTCACTTCATTCTCCGATTTTCTTTAATGTATATACAACACTATAAATAGGAATGAAAAAACAGATTAGTGGCCACTAAGTTAATAATATAACAGCTGATATCAACAATAATTGCAGCTTATTTTACACTTAATAATACAGTCTGTTCATCACTGATAAAACAGATTCTCAGAAAAGTCTACACTCTCCCTCAAGTTGGGTAATAGATATTAATCATTCCTAACTTGCAACTCAATTCTTCGAAGATTGTTCGAGGTAATGCTTTAGTAAGGATATCTACAATTTGATGATGTGTAGATGTATACAGTAAGTCCACGATTTTTTCATCTAATTTTTCTTTAATGAAATGATGATCTATCTCTACATATTTGGTTCGGTCATGATGAATTGGATTTTTTGCAATTCTTATTGCAACTTGATTGTCATAATGCATGTTGATTGGTTCAGGAGTTGTGAAGTCCAGTTCATTGAGTAGTCTTCTTAACCACATTCCTTCGCAAATCCCATGAGCCATAGCTCTAAATTCAGCTTCTGCACTGCTTCAAGCGACTATTGATTGTTTCTTACTTCGCCAAGTGTCATCTTGAGATACCTGAGTATACGATAGACTGCTTCCATGTGTTCTTCAGTGGGACTGTTCATAAATTGACTTACAACACTTACTGAAAAACCAATATCTAGTCTAGTATGGGATAGGTAAATGAGTTTTCCTACTAAGCTTTGGTAATGGTCTTTGTCCACAGGTGTACTATTTTCTTTGATTCCGAGTTTTACTGTAGAGTCCATCAGAATTTCTATCGGTTTACACCCAATCATTCCAATTTCTTTGAGAAGATTAAGTACATATTTTCTTTGAGATATAAATATGCCCTTTTTTGTTCGTGCTACTTCCATTCCTAGGAAATATTTGAGATTCCTAGATCTTTGATCTCAAATTCCTTGGTAAGGAATTCTTTGAGTTTATTCATCTCATTTGTAGAATTACCTGTTAGAACAATATCATCTACGTATACAATTAGGATAACTATTCTATCATTAGAGAAGTGTTTGACGAATAATGTGTGATCTGATTGACATTGAGTGTACCCATATCTTTTCAAAACTTTGGAGAACCTATCAAACTAGGCACGTAGAGACTGTTTCAATCCATACAAGGATTTTTTAAGTTTGCAGACTCTATTGGTTAGAACAGAAGATTCAATTCCAGTAGGAATGTCCATGTAGACTTCTTCTTTGAGATCACCATTAAGGAATGCCAATCCAAGTTAGATGCTAAGGAGAGAAGAACATGAATAATGTTAAGTTTTGCTACAGGTGCAGAAGTCTCCGGATAGTCAAGCCCATATGTCTGAGTGAATCCCTTAGCCACAAGGCGGGCTTTGAGTCTTTCTACACTGCCGTCTGCTTTTGTGTTTGATTGTAAAGATCCATTTACACCCAACAGTTTGTTTTCCCGATGGTAGTTTTGTGATCTCCCAAGTCTTGTTTTTCTCTAAGGCATTGAGTTCTTCACAAATAGCTGTCTTCCATTCAGGTATCTAAAATGCTTCATAAACAGAATTTGGAACCTCTATCTGATCAAGGTTACTGATAAATGCCTTATAACCTGGTGAGAGATTTTTATAGGAAACAAAGTTGTAGATGGGGTGGTTTGTGCATGATCTTACACCTTTCCTTATAGCAATTGGCAAATTCAAATCATTAGGAGGTAATTCAATAATATGAGGTTTAATGATGTTACCTTGTGAATTGTCGAAGTGGCCTGTACTTGGGTTGGATTCCTAGATTGGCTCAAGATATGCTCGGTTCTCTACTCTTTCTTGAGTTATTTTCCTTCTAGAGTAGACAAGAAGATCATCGTTCGGGACAAGGAAGTTTGGATCTGTTGGTAGAGAAGTTGAGGGTTCATTGGGATTAATAAAAGTATTTATTTGAGACATTGAGTCACTCTTTGGAAGTTGTGGGATAGGATTTGTGGGAGACTGAGTGGTTATGATATTCGAAAGTTGGTTTTCATTGCCTATGTTCTCCCCCTGAATGACAAGTTTGAAATAGTACAGATATTGTTCAAAGAATGTGACATCTATTGTATTATAGAATCGTTTTGTGATAAGAGAAACATTTGTATCCTTTATGGTATGATGAATACCCTAGGAATATGCATTTGATGGTTCGAGGATCAAGTTTTCCACTATGATGTACATAGACATAAGCAGAACATCCGAAAATTTTAAAGGGAATGTGGGACACGATTTTGGTGTGTGGGTATGACTTAATTAGAGTATTGATAGGTGTTTTAAACAAGAGGACACGAGATGACATCCTATTGATAAGATAGGTAGCTGTAAGAACATCATCCCCCTAGAAATGTTGAGGGATATGAGTTGTAAACATGAGGGATCTAGCTACCTCGAGAAGATGCCGATTCTTTCTTTCAGCCACCCCATTTTGTTGAGGTGTGTCAACACATGAGCTTAGATGGACAATTCCTTGACTTAACAGATAATCAGTAAGGGTGGAAGTGAAGTATTCTTTAGCATTGTCGGATTTCAATACTTGGATTTTTGTTTGAAATTGGGTTTGAATCATGGCATTAAATTTTTTAAAAATTTGACATGCTTAAGATTTTTCTTTCATTAGGAATAACCAAGTGATTCGAGTATGATCATCCACAAATGAAATGAACCAACGTGTTGCTGTGATGTTTTTGATTCGAGAAGGTCCCCATATATCAGTGTGAATTAATGAGAAAGAATGTGATTTTTTATGTGGAAGATGAGGATATAAAGTTCTAACATGTTTTGAAAATTGACATACTTCACACTGAAAATCTTCTGAATTTTTATTTCTAAAGGATGAAGGAAAAAGTTTCTGTAAATACTTGAAATTAGGATGACTTAAGCGATAGTGATTCAACATGATTTCACCATCTTTATTGGACTTAAGATTTAACAAAGCTTTATTCTGATAAGAAACTTCGGATACAACTTGGTGGACTTGTCTTGCTGAAGGTTTTTCACTGCTAAAGAGATAGAGTCCCGAGCATTCTTTAGCACTGCCAATCATCTTCCCCGAATCCAAGTCTTGAAATTCATATAGGTTATGAACAAATTTAGCCATACAATTTTTATCACGGGTGAGTTTAGTAATTGATACAAGATTACAATCAAGTGTAGGAACAAGAAGGACATAATCTAGCATAAAAGAGTTTGAAATTTTGACTGAACCAATTCCTGTTACTTTGGATACTAAACCATCGGCAATTCGGACCGTGTGTCCATTATGGTAGATTTTAAGATTCATGAGAAGAGAAGCATCACCCGTCATGTGGTCTGAAGCACTTGAATCAACAATTCATGATCTCATAACCTGTTTCACACTAAGGGCATTGAGGGTGTTACCTGATTGAGCTATAGTGGCAGATGATGTGGTCAAGGATTGTCCAAATAATTTATGGAGGAGATCAATCTGTTCCTTGCTAAACAGAGCAGATTCAGGTGACTCAGTGCCTTGAGATTTGGAGGCAATTTTTCCATAACTTTCTTTGTTGATGTGTTGTGCGAATGGTGGTTTCCAATCAGTGGGCTTGCCATGAATTTTCCAGCAGGTTTCCTTAGTATGACCAGGTTTACGACAATGATCACACTAAGGTCTTCCACGACGAGGACAATTGTTTGTATTATGAGAATGCTGGTGGCCTCGAATAGCAAGTACAGATCCTTCTCCAATCATGGAAATGGTAGATTGAGGACCCATCATTACTTTCTTCTGACTCTCCTCTTGACGGACTTCAGAGAAGGCTTCACGAATGTTGGGCAAGGGTTTTGTTCCGAGAATTCTGCCACGCACATCATCAAGATCTTTATGGAGCCCTAGTAAAAATTTGAAAACCCGTTTCCTATCAAGAATCTGTTTGTACAAGATGTTGTCTTTTGGACAGGTCCATTCGTGAACCTCAAAGAGATCTAATTGCTACCAACATCGAGTGAGAGAGTTAAAGTATTGTGTAACTGACGACTCTCCTTACGAAAATCATAGAGGATGCTTTCGATCTCAAATAGTTTGGACATATTATCAGAACTAGAATAAGTATCTTTGACGACATCCCATATTCCTTTGGTAGTTTTGTAGAGAAGAAAATTCTCTCTAATTTCGTTTGTCATGGAATTGATCAACCAAGACATCACCATATTGTTTTCAGATTTCCATGTTCTGTATTGTAGATTGTCCTTGTTCGGAGCTGTGTATTGCCAGTAAGGTAATTATCTTTCATCTTGCCGCATATAAACATTGTTCTCTTTTGGAGAACATAAAACGTGCAAGTATACACGGTTACAAGTAATAAGATTTGATAAGTAAAGTATCGTTCCCACGGAGATTTGTTACTATAGTTTGTTGAGTACTAAAATTATTTCCCTCTGATTTTATCCAAAACAATCGTTGATTTAGAACAAAAAGAAAAGAGTTAACAAAATAAAAGAAATCTAGGATTGCAATTTTTCACCAAATTAATCCACTCTTATCATATTATTTTCTTTTGATTTATATTTTTAGTACATTTAATTTGTCAACCGAAAACTTCTATTTTTATTCATACATCTCTTCCGAGCTTCGTATAAACACACATCGTTAAATTAATTCACTATATCTCTATGAGAATTAAATTCACCAAGATTCATTACGTTCTAAGTTTTCAAATGGCCACACATACAATTAGGGTATATTCCTATCCTTCATCATACATGTCATTCTATCTACGAGCAATATACACACAAATGCCTCTTCCAAGTTTATTTATGTGCCACAGATCGTTTTGATAAAATTCGTAAATAATCAAATAGCATTAGGCACAAAATAGAACGAACAAATCGAACGTCTTATAAATCTATCAAAAATAATTAAAATCAAAGCTTCATAAATTTAGATCAAATGCAACCCTAGAAAAATTAAATTACTACATAAATTAAAAATAAAAATTACATCACATACAGAAAAATAAGAAAAAGAAGAAAGGAAATTAAAACATCTTGTATCATTAATATTTGGCACACATAGAACACAACAGAAGTCAAAAATGGCTTCTGCGTGTTCCACAGTCCAGAACCGAACAACACAAAAATTATCACCTCTCCAAAACTTAAAAAAAACTTACAAAACTTTTCTACTCTATCATCCTAACTCCTATTTATAGCTAAAAAATACATCTACAATATTACATTTTTTATTTTATTATTATTTTAAATAAACGCGTAAAATTTTGTATCAAAAAATAAAAATCACGCGTATCGATTTTCGATATTTAAAACGTTAATTAAAATCACGCGTAGACAAAGACATCGTTCTGATTTTTAAATTCAAAATGCATGCCACGTGTCAACGTCTGATTCGCTGCAAGGATTTAATGCGGACACGTGGCAGCATTTCATTGGCTGCGAGAAACGGGCGCACGATAGATTGTCGCACGGGAGACAACGACTGCAATACGGGCGTGATCCTGGCGTTCGCGCTCATTGTAACATGCCACGTGTCGTCATGTTATTCATCGGGAGATTTAGGAGACACGTGGCTTCTTCTGATTCTGTAAAACTCGAGGGTACACGCTGCTTGGATAACCCGCATCGCACATGATTTTTAGACAAGCGGTTTGGTGCGCGACAGCTTGGTTCCACGCACTTCAATCTGGACCGTTCAACCGATCCAACGGTGAGCGATGCGCCTCGGAGGAAATTCTGCGCAGTCGACATATGGGTCCCACTCTACATGCCGGCCTGCGCGGCAGGTGGGCCCCACTGGCATGTCAAGCTGCACGATAGAAGAAACTCTACACCCACTTTTTTTGGTCGGGTATGAATAACACGCGCGCATCCTAACCGTTACTTCTTTGATCGGACGGTCCACGTCAGCTGGGATCAGACTAAAGGCGCGTGGCTTCTTCTCACCTGCGCAGAAATTAACTTTTATTAATTGCATTTTCACCCACAAATATATTTCAAATTACATTTTAAACTTTGCTTAATTATAATATAGCCCTTTTTAATTTAAATTAAATTAAAAACTTTTAATAATTGAAATTAAGCCCGATTTTAATTTAAATTATATTTTCAACTTTTATTAATTGCAATTAAGTACTCTTTTATTTGAAATTATATTTTTGGACACAAATTTGCAATTAAGTACGTTTTCGATACAATTTATTTAATTTTCTTAAAATATATAAAAAACAATAAATACTAATTTATTAAACTAAAATTAACTAAAAATAAAAAGAACATAACAAATATAATTAATAAAATAGGTAAAAATAACTATATAAAATACAGTTATCAAACATCATGACAGATTGGGACTACTGAAGATAATTGTGCTCATTTAATTTGTGACTGGTTATGGGCATAAGACTATTTTCCGTGGAACCAGTAATTATAGGTTTTCCTGTGACCATTGGTGTTATTTCAATTGTAGATTATATGTGAACTGAAATTTGTGGGCTGTTTTTTTTTTAGATAATCTGCTGGATTGGGTAGGGTTGTATCGGGTAGGGTTGTATCGGGTCAGTTTGGGTATGTTGGACCAGGTCGGGTGGGTAGGGTTTTACCGGATCGGGTCGAGATATATTACAAAAATACAACTTACGGGTATTGGAAACAAAAAATAGAATGCAAATGTGGGACTTACTGACCTGCGGGACTGAAGTAGATGACGATGATGATCGACGACAACAATGATGGTCAACGATGACGATAATTGGCGATGATGACTGGTCTGAGATGACCACTGACGATGATGGCGATGATGACTGGTTTGAGATGATGTTATATCATCGACGATAATGATGAATAGATGGCTGGTGGTGGTTAATGGTGGCTAATGATGACAAAAATCAGACGTATTCAACAATGGAGAGAAAAAAAAAATTCCACTATCTCCTAAGAACTATTTATTTCGAGAAAAAAAATTTCTTCTTCGGACAAAATTTGTGAGAATACAAAATTGGATTCCAAAAATACTCTAATACCATGAAGATTATATTACGAGAGATATGATGGAGATAATCTGGAATATGTAATTTTCACTTCATTTTTTGATTTTCTTTAATGTATATACAACACTATAAATAGGAATGAAAAAACATATTAGTGACCACTAAGTTAGGAATATAACAATTGATATCAACAATAATTACAGTTTGTTTTATATTTAATAATATAACCTGTTCATCACTGATAAAAGAGATTCTCATAAAAGTCTGAAATGAGAAACTATAGTGAAAATTCCAGAATCCTAGCACATGGTAGGTACCTCACTGAAAAAATATTACAAGGAAAAAAGCAACAACTTTGTCACCAGAAGGTAAAAAGATGGTGAGTTAGAAGAAATTTCATTATTGACAACGTTACTATAATTTCACAAGGTAAAATTCATCATACTTAAACATATTTGCGTTTAAACAAACGGAAAAAAGTAGGCAGGAACTAGAAAGAGAGAGATAAAAGGAGTCGAAATTGGCAAATTGCCTTAACAATCCATAGTACAATTATAGAAATAAACACGAAGGAAAATGGATTCTAACTGCAGTAAGCATATGCATAAAATTTCACAGCTTAACGAAAGTCGAATCAAGCTTAACTCGTTTCATTAATCGTCTTCAATATCCCAACTCATGTCCTCTTCTTCAGCAGCACTAAGCCGTTTGCGCAGCTCAACCCGGTCAGGACTCCCATGACTCACTTTCTTATCATCTATACTACTAAGATCCTCAATCTCATCCCAACCAAGGTCTTCCTCAGGCATTGAGGGTTGTATTGATATAATTGAAACATCACTATCTTTTGATGATTCAGTAAACTCCTTCCCATCTGAAGGCAATTTATCATCGGATTTTAGTACTGTATCTCCCTCTTTCGTCCCAGAATCTCCTTCTAAATGTGTCTTCTCTTTAGAGTCTTCTTTTTGGCTACTTGATTCTTTATTAACAACATCTTGGTTCCTGTTTTCAACATCAGAAATACTCTTCTCATTCTCTCGAACAACTTTGGAATCCCCAATTTGTGGTTCTTTCACATATTTCTCTTCCTTCACAACCTTCTGCTCCAAATTATCGCTACCCAACTCTGTTTTTGAAGGTAAGTCAGCCTGGGAAGAACTCACATTAGCCTCCGCAACAATGCTGGTCATTTCTCCCACAACAGAGTATACTTGTGCAACTTTACCACCATCTTCTTCGCTACCGAACTTCTTTTCCAATTTTACTACTTCCAACATTGCATTTCCCTCATCCACATCATCAACATCCCAACTCAACTCCTCATCTTCCCCTGAAATTGCTCTCTTCACAAGAGTAGCTCTCAATTCCTCAGCTTGCTTAAACACGTGAATTCTATAAAAATATCTAAGCCAAAAGGTTTGATGATCAACATTACTAGGAACAACCCTATTATAAATAGCATCCATACCTCCATTTTCTTTAAGCAAGCTCTCAATTTCCTCACTTTTCTCATTCAAATCAAACCCAATTTTCCATTTATTATAATCATCAACATCCTCAGGTTCCTCACAGTACGTTGAAACATCACTCTGTACTGATCGGACCTGAGCATCAAACCTACTATACCGTTTCGAATTCAGATAATATTGGCTATTATTTGTATCAGAGGAATCGGATTCAAGATCATCAGCGAGAATTGTATCCTTACCGTGAGCGATAATCTCAGCCGTCCCTTTCAACACGGTGTTCCCAAACTCATCGATAGCGTGTCCTACAGTCTCCAATGATCCCTGAGCTACCTCCAACTCCTTCTTCAAGCCCGTTCCAAATTCTTGTAAATCCTTCTTGTAAGTCTCGATCACCGACTCAGATTTAGTAGCTAGGGTTTTGATCAAACCGCCAAAGCTCCATAGGCCACCATCGCCACCAGTATCTGAACTAGGTTGGTTGACGATCGGATCTGAATCTGGGTTTTCAAGTTCTTCGCTTTCTGATGGATTATGATCAGATTCGGACATTGGAGGATCTGGGTCGTCCGAAAATACAGAATTGAAGAAGTTCATTGAAGATTTTTAGAGTTTTCTTTTTCCAGGTTTGGAAGTAATCAGAATTCAGAAAATGTGGGAAGATAGCAATGAAATTCAGAGAACATGGAGATTCATTATTCTTTAATAAGATTGTCAATTTTGCGTAAGTTGGGATCTAGGGATTGTGGTTTATGCGTATCCAAATAGGGTTGGTAAAATGTCGTTGTGTGCATGGATGAAAGCAACAATGTTTATATATATATATCAAACTGTAATATTTATATATATTAAATATTATTTAAACATTTTTTTAAAATAAAATATCTTTGATATTTAAAATATTGTTAAAATATTAAACAAAATATCGAAAATATTTATTTTTGAATTAATTTTTTTTCTTTCTAAACAATCATTTTAATTAATTTTTTTTTCATTTTTATATAATATAATACATTTTTTCTTATTTGTATCATGTTTGGTATACATATAAAATAAATAAGTAAAACTAAAAATTATTATGGTTAGTGTCAAATTAGATTTGAGATTTATAGGAATTAGTTGATATAGAAGAAACAATGTCACAAATCATAGAACAATATATAATGGTTAAGACTAGTATTACTATTTTGTCTTTGTAAATAACAATACTTAAGAATCAATCATTCAATATCTATGATCGAGTTTTTTATGATATTAAGTTTGATATTTAGTAATTGTTTTTGGTTTTAATGGATTTGACATTTAGCAATTGTTGTAATAGTTGCATGCATATATGGTTTTTTATTTCAATGTTAAACCATCTAGATTATAGTAAAAGATAAAGACTTATTATGTCTCACTATGAATACTTTCAAAAATAAATAATCAATGAAATTTATTTTTATACCGTCAAGATTTACTTATTCATAATAGTTAATACAATGAAATAATCTACTTAATTATTTTAAATATTTTAAGTACTTTTTCTATGATATTTAACAATAAAAATATTTTTTAATTAATTAATCAATTTATTTATTAATATAAATATTTTAGGTATTTATAAATATATGTATTAAATAATAATTAGTTTAAATATAAATAATTGATTGTTTTAATATTGTATAAAGTTTTATATTTTTAATAAAGTTTACATAGTTTTCGTGATTTTTTTCAAAATTTTTGCTAATAATAATAATATTTTTAACATTTTTATAAAAATTATATCTTGATATTTTTACCGATACTAATACTCTAAATCTTAGTTGTCTATGCTTGTTCTCATACTCAACCAGACCATATAGAAAATAATTTTTAAATAAATTCACTAAACCTTATAATTACATATCTTTATGTTTAAAATTAGAAAAAATTATGATAAATTACAAATGATGCAGTATAATAGTATTAATAAGTATAATCAAG
Organism: Hippophae gyantsensis; assembly: GCA_030763125.1. NCBI lineage: Eukaryota > Viridiplantae > Streptophyta > Magnoliopsida > Rosales > Elaeagnaceae > Hippophae > Hippophae gyantsensis. The sequence goes on from CM061032.1 coordinate 8,329,266, forward strand.
TTTATATAATTATCACATCAGTTATGAGTAAAGATGTTTAAAAATAGACTGATCCAACCCAATCCAAACAACCCATCCTAAATTATACAAATTTCTCACTGTGATTAAGTTGGTTTGGATTTATAAATTACATAACCGATCCATCATGATAAAAAATAATAAAAGTAATAGTTTTTCTCTATCTATTTTGCACTAACGCATTTCATCTTCTCAAATTTCAAATAATCCTTTCTAATTTCCTTACTCTAACCTAGTAATCCTATCTAATTTCTAAGTCCTAAGTCTACAACGTAGAAGAGAGCACGATGTCACGACCTTAAATTTCAACTAGCGATCGTGTAACACTTAGCACGGTCCGTTGCACTAAGCCTGTCTTTTAATCTGAACGAAATACTCCAAAGAGACTAGAAAGAGACTTAGAGACTTAGAGATTTAGAGGATTCAAGACCAAAGCAAGAACTAGAGAAAGTTTGTAAAGAATATCTTGTATTGCTCTTTAGAGAGGTTATCTTACAATTTCCCAAGGATGATTACAAAATGAAGACCAATAGATCTATTTATAGTGTGACACCAAGCTTAAGACTATGCCACAACTTTCTAGATCCTTCTATGTCTAGAATGTACAATATTGTTCTAGTTTTATCTACAACATGCCACAAGGTTATAGGATCTTTTAGCCAACTCTATAGTCTTCTAGGATTGTCTAGTTCTTTCATGCAAGTTATAGGATGTTCCGTAAGCTTCTAGAGACTTTCACATCCTTCATGAACCATCCAACCTGTTCTAGAACATTCTAACCCCTTCTAGCACCTTCTAGCACACGCTAATGTACTCTGGAACATTCTAGAGTCTTTAAGGCTTGAGTTGAGTCCATCCAACTTTAGCTTATTCTAGACATTTCTAGACCACTTTAGAAATTTCCCATGTCATGTAGAAAGTCTAGATCCTTTAGGCAACCACAATTTCTTTGGATTTTAAGGGACAATTTGAGCGGGATGTAACACCCTCCCCCACTCAAGTTCATGACACCCTCATCACGCCTTTAAGCTTGAACCTCTCTATGTAATCTTTGAACTACCACAAAGAGTCTATAGGTTCTCAGCTTGCCTCTATGTCCAGGGCATTCTTCCACTTGACCAAGTATTCCCGATAATATGGTACACTTCTATGCTAGATTAGGCAGTCTATCAAGATAGAGTCCACTCCTTTATCAAAGGAGGTTACTACTATGATGGATGCCCTTTTTGATTCTCCTCGACTTTTGTCTTCCTCATCTCCATGATAAGGCTTTAACATGCGTACATAAAAAACTGGATAGATTTTAAGCTTTGGAGGGAGTTGTAGTTTGTAGGACACCTTACCGACTCGCTTAAGGATTGGAAATAGCCCTTCATACTTCCGTACCAACCCCTTGTGAACCTTCCGCAAAGACTTGAATTGTTGGGGCAATAATTTGACAAGGATCAAATCTCCTTCCTGAAATTAAACCATCTTTTTTCTCTTGTTAGCCCACTTCTTCATCTTCTTAGATGCCTTATTTAAATAGGCTCGTGCTAACTCAGCTTGCTTATGCCACTCCTTAGCAAATTTGAAAGCAGCGAGACTCTTTCCTTCATAGCTTATGGCTAAAGCATGAGGAGTCATGAGTTGTTGTCCCATGATGATCACGAAGGGACTCTTCATGGTGGACTCGCTCCTCTATAAGTTATAAGAAAATTAGGCTACATTCAGCAACTTAGACCAATCATGTTGATTGACACTAACAAAGTACCTAAGATAAAGCTCCAGCAATGCGTTGGAACGTTCTGTTTGTCCATCACTTTGTGGATGAAAGCTTGTAGAGAAGTTCAAGTATGATCCCAACAACTTGAACAATTCCGTCCAAAACATTTTGGTGAATTGTGGGTCTCGATCACTCATGATGTTGAATGGAATTCCCCAATGCTTCACGACATGCTTAAGGAACAACCGTGCCATCTCATCCGTAGTGTAATATGTTGAGGTAGGTATGAACGTTGCATACTTACTGAAGCGATCAATGACTACAATGATGCTGCCAAAACCCTCTGATTTTGGCAAGTAAGTGATAAAGTCCATAGAGACACTCTTCCATGGTCTCTTTGGGATAGACAACGGCTCCAGCAAACCTTCAGATGCATGCTACTCTGTCTTGTCTTGTTGGCATACAAGACAAGTCCTCACATAAGCTTCAACATCATCCCGTAGTTGAGGCCAATAGTAAATGGATTTGATTAAGGCAAGAATGTGTCTCATTCCTGGGTGTCCAACCCATAGTGAATCATGGAACTCCTTGATAAGTTCCTTCCTTAAGTTGCCCCACTTCGGCACAAAAATGCAATTCTGCTTGGCGTAGAGTAGTCCATCACTCAACCAAAATTGCCTTGTCTTTCCTTCCTTAATAAGGGCAAGGAGGTTTTGAGCCAGGGCATCATGCTCAAGTCCTTCTTTGATCCTTTCCAGCAAGGGACTACTTCGCCTACTCAAGGCTGCTAACTTCGCCTTTCGGCTTAGTACATCAGCCACCACGTTGGCCTTACCGGGCTTATACTCCAACCTATAGTCAAACTCTGTTAAGAAGTCTTGTCATCGAGCTTGCTTGGGACTCAACTTCTTTTGAGTATGGAAGTAGCTAGTCGCTACATTGTCTGTCATGATAACAAAGTGAGAACCCAACAAGTAGTGTCTCCACATTCTTAGGCAATGAATGATAACTGTCATTTCCTTTTCTTGCACCTTGTAGCGGCGTTTGGTTTCATTAAGCTTGCGACTCTCATAAGCTATCAGATGCCCTTATTGCATCAATACTCAACCAATGGAAAAGTCTGAGGCATTTATGTGCAGCTCGTACATATTAGAGGGGTCTGGTAGGCAAAGCACCGGTTCTTCACTAATGGCCTCTTTCAAGTCTTCAAATGAGGCTTGGCATTCGCTTGTCCATTCCTAAGACTTGTTCTTTTTGAGCAGGTCAGTCAGTGGGGCTGCTCTTGTTGAGTAAGACTTGATAAACCTTCTGTACTAGTTTATAAGTCCAAGGAAAGACCTTAACTCAGGCACCTTGGTAGGAGGTTCCCATTCTTGGATGGCTTTCACCTTGGTTCTATCCATCATAAGCTTCCTATCCTTTATCCTATGCCCTAAGAACATCACCTCATCTTGGGCAAAGGAACATTTCTCCTTCTTGACATATAGCTTATTTTCCCTTAGGACCTCGAACACCTTCCTCAAATGCTTTAAATGTTCTTCCAAAGTCCGACTATATATCACAATGTCACCAAGATATACTACCACGAACCGATCGAGGTAGGGATGGAAAATATTTTTCATAAGAGTGCAAAAGGTGGCAGGTGCATTTGTGAGTCCAAATGGCATGACAAGGAACTTATAGGCACCATACCTGGTCACACAAGTGGTCTTGGGCTCATCCCCCTTGGCTATGCGTACCTGGTAGTATCCCGATCACAAGTCCAATTTTGGGAAGTATCTTGCATTTCCTAGTTGATCAAATAAGTCAGCAATGAGTGGGATAGGATACTTGTTCTTGATTGTGATCTTATTTAGAGCCCGATAGTCAATGCACATTCGTAGCATGCCATCCTTCTTCTTCTAAAATAGCATCGGGGTACCAAATGGGGCTTTGAAGGGCCTTATGAAGCCAACATCTAGCAATTCATCGAGTTTCTTTCGCAGTTTTGCCAACTCTAAGTTCGCCATTCGATAAGGGCTCATTGCTGGTGGCCTGGTGCTGGGTTCCAACTCAATTTTGTAGTTCCATCTATGTCTAGAATGTATAAGATTGTTCTAGTTTTATCTACAATATGCCACAAGGTTCTAGGACCTTTTAGCCAACTCTATAGTATTCTAGGAATGTCTAGTTTCTTCATGCAAGTTCTAGGATATTCTGTAAGCTTCTAGAGACTTCCACATCCTTCATGAACCATCCAGCACGTTCTAAAACATTCCAACCTCTGCTAGCACCTTCCAGCACATGCTAGTATACTTTGGAACATTCTAGAGTCTTCAAGACTTGAGTTGAGTCTATCCAACTCTAACTCATTCTAGACATTTCTAGGCCACTCTAGAGCTTTCCTATGTAGAAAGTCTAGATCCTATAAACAATCACTATTTCTTTAAATTTTAAGGGATAATTTGAGCGGGACGTAACAAGGAGTCCCCAAACCTAATGTCAAGTCACTGACCATTTAATTTTTACATTTTTATTGTTTAAATTAAATATTTATGTATACATGTAATTTATGCTTAAATTTATACAAAATTAAATAGTAAAATATTTGTTTTAATTTTCGTAATATTTAAAATTTAAAATTAAGTACATGACTCATTTATTAATTATTTAAAAAAAAATAAAATTCAATAATTATTTAAATTTTAATCAATTATTAGTATAATAGTTAAAATAATAATTATTAAAAAAATATTAAAATATAAAATTACATCTATTCAATCTAATTCAATTCAAAAGATTAGGTTTAGATTGGTATTATAAAATTTATTGAATCAAATTGATAGTTTATTTTTAAGAACCGATCTTTATGAATCAATTTCAATTTTATCTCAAATTTAACCCAAATATAACATATTTATTTATAATTATAATATAATTAAAATATATAAAATATTAAAATTATTATAAGATGTATACTAATGAATGTGTAGACTTAGAATTTGAAAACCGTAAATAAAATTGAACAAACAGAATTATAACAGTATAAGACCAGGTCCATAGTTTTGAGCTCTAAAGCCCATGTATTCATTTTTCATTTTTATTTTGGTCAGATTGTATTCATTTTTCTCCTTTAGGCTTGTGTTCTGTTTTTTTCTAACAAAAATAACATTTTAAATATTTATAATATATATTATTATTAAAAAGATTTAGTTTAATTTATCATTTTATATAATACGTTATTTAAATTAAAATACAATTATTTTGATTTATTTATTGTTAAATTTTATTTAATTAAATATCGTCTAATATCATTATAATATTATTTTTATTTTTTTTATAAATTTGAAGGTTATAATTTTTATGATTTTTTTTATAAAACCCGTGTTCTATTTTTTTTCTTTAAAAAAAAGTGTGTGTTAATGATAATGAATTAATTGTAATATCATATATTAATAAAAAATCAATTAAATTGGATAACGTGGACTAATAGATGCATAGGATTGTTAACGAGCATACAACTAGAAATTTAACTAGTGTTTTTACTTAAAGTGAGATATATCGGGATTTTCAATAGAGAATAAATATTCAAGGAATATTTTAAATATATTTTTATTTTTAAAATTTTATATTATTATTATAAATAAAAATTTACAAAAACAATAAATTAATAATAAATATTTAATATTAAAAAAATTAAAATTTTGAGTCAATAAATAATAAAAAGTAAATAATATTTATGTAAAAGTAAAAAAAATAAAATATACATGACAAAAAATACATAATTTTTTATATTAAACAATATTGATATTATTTTGTTATAAATTAATTTAAAACAATAACAATAAATTATAGAATAATTATAAGATTTTAGGTTTTTAGAATATAAATAAATATTTTGAATATTTTTTATAAAAGAAAAATGATTGATGTTTTAATAAAAAAAATAAAATATATAATGTATTTATTATAATTAATTTAAGTTTAAATATAATTAAATTTATAAAAAATTTAAAATATTAAAATATGTTATATAATTTTGAGAAAAAAGATTAGGAATATAATCTTCGCCTCTGTCTTTTATTTTTTATTTTTTATTTTATAGTATTTATCTTTACTTTTAATTAGATAATCTATATTTCAATTTGTCTTCTAAAAAAATTAACGATTCTATACATGCGTCAATTTATCATAAGCTATTAATTCGATCTACTAATTGAAAATTTCCATGAAAGAGGTAGCTATTCAAGTCTTCCTTTCTTAAACTGTTTTCGTTGAAAGATCTCGAAAAGGACAGTTAGAGTAACATATTCCTTTTTTTGTTTTTGTTTTTTGGTTGGAATAGTTTTACTCACCTTTATATTAATTTTGTTGGTTATTTGAATGTTTACAATTTCGATGGCTTTTTTTATTAAATAAATAAAACATTATAACTTAATATTTAAACTTTAACTTTTAAAAAAAATTAAAAATATCCTCAAGGTTTTCAATATCTTCAAAAATATTCTTAACGTTTAAAAAAAAACTACAATACCCTTGAAATTTAAAATATCTTAAAAAATATCCTTATTATTTAACAGAAGTATAAAAAAACCGTGAAAAATCACATCTATATTTAAAAAAGTCTTTTCTACCCTTAAGGTTTTACTTTTCTTCAAAAATACCCTTATTATAATAATTAATTTAATTTCATCAAAAATACTCCTACTACAATAATTAATTTAACTTCATCAAAAATATCCTTACTACAATATTTAATTTATCTTTATCAAAAATACCTCTGTTACAATATTTAATTTATCTTCATTAAAAATACCCTTACTTCTCAATAACACGATATAAAATATTTTCCAAAAATACTCCTACTTCTTAATAACCTGTTATAAATAATCATCAAAAACACCCTTGATCAATAATAAGCTATAAATATTCACATCTACATTCACATTCACATTTCATACTAACCTGTTCAATAATAATTTACATCCACATTTACGGTCTATATTACCATTTTAATTCTTACAATATTTAAGGGAAAGGTACACCATAAATGAGTTTAAATACATAAAAAGCTACAAAGTTCATGTAATATCCCCTAAAACCTGAAGTATACATGAACTTTGAGTTACAAAAGATTTCCTCTCATTGTTCCATTTACTTACATATTTTAAAATAAAAATTATAAAACAAATCAAAATCCCATTTCAGAAAGCTCACTTTGACTTGTTGATTCTCCCATCTTTTGCTTCTTATTGATTTCATCATCACTATATATCACCTGATTCATTAATAGTAAATTAATTTATGGTATAAGAAGTAATGCATAATGAATATGTTATACAATACATTACTTGAATTTGATTAGTTCTCTTGTTTTGCTTTTTCTTGACCACCTTCTTTGAAGTTGTTTCCTACAAACAATTTAAAGTTAAATATAATCAACCAAATATATTTAATAAATGAATAGTTATAATTTTACCTGAGTTTCATTAGTTGGATTCTTTAACTTCTCTCTACATGTCCTCTGATTATGTCCAAATTGATTGCAATACCCACATTTCAATCCTTGCGACCTCCTATGTTTCTCTGGTTTAGTAGCTTCCCTATGTCTCTCAGTTGGTGGTTTTCCTTTCTTTGGTTTATAAATTGGTGGAAGTATTTGTTGCTCACCAAGCATCATAACCCACTCCTTTTCAGATGGAATGGGGTGAATCAAAGAGAAATATGTCTTCAAATACGAAACCTTTGTAAAATATGTATGTATATAATCTACAATCTTATACCTTTTATCCATAATACAAGCAACATCATGCTTACAAGGTAAACCACTCAATTGCCACCCATAACAACTACATGTCCACTTATTTAAATTAACCAACATGTTGCAACCATCCAATACTTCAAATATTCCATTTCCAACATACAAGACCTTTAAAACTCTTCCTTCCTCTTGTCTTTGAAGAATGTATTTCATTACATTTGGTGGAAAAGGAGTAGTCCACTTCAAAACCTCTTCATTCCTCTTCACTATTAACCGCATCAATTTTCTTCTGACCTCTTCAAATAAATTCACAATAGGTCTAGACCTCACTCTTTTCAACCAATTGTTAAAACTTTCAATCATGTTATTGGTCACATGCTCAACCTTTACATCATCATCAAAAACATGTCTATTCTAATGTGAAGCTTGAATCTTACTTAAATATTCATGTGCTTCAGGCTCTTCTTTCTTAATTGCATTCATCACATCATTAAATTCAGTTGTTATAGTTGCTTTAGATGCTGCCCAAAACAATGATCTCATTTTCATAATTGGATGCTTACATTTCAAGTTGACATAAATATGCCTAACACAAAATCTGACATGTGAAGTTGGGAAAAACTTATTGATTGCTGCAACTAGACCTTTTTGTCTATCAGACATGAAACACATCCTTCTTTTTTCAAACTCACCAATATGTTGGTCTAATAAAGCCATGAACCACATCCAAGTTTCACTATTTTTGGATTCATCCCAAGTAAGGGCAATTGGAAACAAACATTCATTAGCATCCAATCCAACAACAACCATTAAGACACCTTTATATGGACCCTTTAAAAAACATCCATCCAAACCAAGGAAATGTCTACATCCACTTAAATACCCTTGTTTTGAAGTGAATAAGCTAATGAAACATCTCTTAAAATAAAGGCTGGCATTTGGTAGTGGAGTATGAGTATCAACAACTGCCATTGATCGTGGGTTGGTTCTTAAAACCGTATGACAATATTGCTTTATTTTTGAAAAACTACCAATATGGTCACCCAATTCTCCATCACAAGCAATTTTTCTTGCTCTATACAATGTCAAGTCAGGTATAGATATACCCCATCTTCTTTTACACTCAGTAGTCAATATAAGGATACTTACATTAGGGTTTCCCATGACCAAGTCCTTTAATTGAGAAGTTAACCAAGAGGATGTTACAGATCTTTGTTTTTCAACTTTTTGACAACTATGTCTCCCTTTATTGTCTACTACTCCAAAAAAATTTCTCATCTCCATCGTAATGTTCATCTTCAACTTCAACAACTATTTATGCTTTATATTTTTTCAACCTTTCACAATTCCTTGAAGGTTCACCCTCGTTTTGGCTATTACTAGTTGGAAATGGCTCAAATAATGAATCAAGTTTAAGTTCATCAATGTCAAAGTGAGGTGGTTCATTTGTTGGTTCACAAAGTAGTTTATTTTGTGATTGGTTTGATAATATAGCTTGTTTTCCCTTGAAACTCTGATATTCTAACATGGGAGGTGAGAAAACCACTTCCAAAGGATTAAATTCTACAAACAAATATAGTCTTTGCTTTTGATTATCCCTATAATACTTAATCAATTCTTGTAATTCATTATCGATTTTTAATACACTTCGTTCATCACTATCAACTTTATTTGCTTCAATCCTAAAGTCTTCTTTTTTAAGCTTCAACCTCTCATTCATAATAGCCCTTTTAGCATCATAGAAGCAAAAAATAAGACTATATTCATCAGCAGGTATATGACCAACCCATCTAACTTCACCAAATAGATGAACATACACACCAACCCATTCACTCATTTTTATCGCCCTATATAACAAACAAAAGTATTTTCAAAAAATCTGTTACTCATGAACATTAACACACAATATCAAAACTGCATCCCAAAATCCTGGGACTACAACATTTCAACACTATTTAAAAAAATCCTCAGATGGGTTCCTCTACTGTGAGAATGTAAAATTGCAGGATGTCATGGAATTTGTTGAGAAAAGACCATTTTATTTGTACAATAAACCTCAAATTAGATATGATTTTCCACTTAGATTTACCTTTGATGTGTGAATATTTTTACATAGACTTTATTCTTATCAACATTTTCTGGTGTATTATGCTTTCAAACTTTTTAATTAGTTATTAGCTAAAAAAATCAGTACCTATTTGTATTTCATCCTAGTTTGGTATATATTTATGAATCTTGATGTTCGGACTATTAGCTAAAAAAATCAACACCTATTTGTATTTCATCCTAGTTTGATATATATTTGTGAACCTTGAAGTTCAGACTATTAGTTAAAAAAAATCAACACCTATTTGTATTTCATCTTAGTTTGGTATATATTTATGAACCTTGAAGTTCTGACTATTAGCTAAAAAAAATCAGCACCTTTTTGTATTTCATCCTAGTTTGGTATATATTTGTGAACCTTGAAGTTCGTACTATTAGTTAAAAAAAATCAACACTTACTTGTATTTCATCTTAATTTGATATATATTTGTGAACCTTGAAGTTCATACCTCTATTTATTCTCTCCACTTAATAAAGCTACAATGACCATTAATAAAGTCACAAGGTACTAGTGATGTATTATCTTAATTGCAAGGTTTATAGTAGACATTTTGGTCCTAACGAAATCATAGGAATGCTAAAACTCTTGTTCTGTAACTATACCTAGGTTACACTTAATTTGATTTTTTCGTCTCATTCTAATTGTATTTCTAGAATCTTATATTCTGAGGAAGGAAAATAATACAATAAATTTAATTCTGAAGAGAGAACTAACCTTTGAATACCTAGATCCCTAAGTGAAGCAGCAGTGTTTGGGATTTGCAATCTTCCCACCACAGTCTTTGTATTCATATAATTTTGTAGAGACATATATACTTAAGGTTTTTGCATGAAGAAGAAGAGTGATGCAAAGCAAAGTGAAGAGGGAGTTATATATGTATAGGGGTGAGATTATTATTTTATTCCTAATATTAAATGGAGATATAACGATGATGACGTTTATGGACAAATTTGATATTAAATAAAACTCAGGGACAATTTTAAAGAAATGTAAAACCTCAAGGGTATTTGTGATAATAATCCCTTAACTTCGTATTGATAGAATAAAAAATTATAATACATGTATCACAAATTAATCCAAACTTTAGGCTTTTCAGTTCACCTCTTGGAGTGGCCTTTAGACATATAGAATATAATGGTTTAATTATTTTGTATATCTAAAACATTTATTTTATTGTAATTACGTTCAAATTTTATGGACAATGATAAAAATATATTCAACAACGTATATTTTTAAAGTTATAATTATGCCTACAACGTATGTATAATGATACCATTACATCTCAAATTGAACATATTTTTTGTTATTTTCTATATATTATATGCATAATTATAACAAAATAATCGTTTCAAATATTTTTATAAACTACTCTTACGTTATAGGTATAAAACATAATTAACTCACATATAATATATATATTAGTAAAAAAAAAGATTTATATACCATTAATATAAAATATTTCAATATTTATTCTGATCATTAAAACTTTTAAAAACTTTATTACAAAAATATGAAAATAGGTATTATGAGAGGCACTCACACATATTTATTATTTGCATATTTAAATTTATATAATTTAAGTGTTCATATATAATAAATATCATTATATTATAAGATAATTAGAAAATTTACATTCAGTTACAATCTATACAATCTATAGACAAGTTTTAATATGAGATTTTGTTTAAAATAGACATAATTTATATAATATTTTAAAAAAAGAGACTACTTTGTAATTTAGTTTAAAAATTGACAAATTTTAACTCTAAACTGATAGCCTATTTTTTAGCCAGTTTTATTTAACTTTACAAAATCCCACCAATCAACGACAACAATCCTAGTGTCGCCTTTGACATAGCAAAGCGACTTGTCGTGTGTACGAAGGACCATGTGGCCATCGTAGCTACACATGAGCCGAAGTCTCATGACTGAGGGTGGAAGTGGGTCGTCCCATGAATCGATATTTCGGGACCTGAGAGACGAGTCGACCGAGTCAGCGAATGAGTCGACGTGATGCATCGATGGAAAAGTTGCTGGTGGTGGTGGAGTGGGGATAAATTTTTAATCGGATATCTTCTGATGTTGGCGATTATGTCGTTCAATGGTAGAGTGTTTGTTGCTGTGGTTTTGGGTTTGACGATTGGATATTTAGTTTTCCGTAGTGGGGATAAAGATTTGACAGTTGTTGATAATCCTTGAGTTTGTGCTTAGATTCTAATAAATAATCAGATTGAAATTGGATTTACTTAATGGGTTTTAAAGAATTAAACAAGTTGGTAGTTTTTATTTGTAATAAAGCTGCTAGAAGGTGGAGCTGCTACTGGTTGAGTGGGAGGTGGGTCCATGGGAGAGAAGAAGAAATGGAAATAAGTGAGAATGGATCGGAAACTTGTTTAGGGAGTTAAAATTTATCTATTTTTAAATTAAATTACAAATGAGCTTTTTTTTAAAGTATTATATAAAATATGATTATTTTAGACAAAATTCCTTTAGGAATGAAATTACTTCAAGCAAAGTGAAATTCTTTACCTATGCAAGGTATCATATGAATTTTTCCATTATTGTTCTAAGATGCTGCTTTTGCTTTGATGTTTTCTTACAAAGCAGATCCTGAAGCATAAATTTTCTTTCTTATATCAAAATGATCAAATTAACACTTTTTAGCTACCCCACATCCCAAGTATGGTATAACCTACCGATCCACTTAGTTCAAATCAAAGTTATAAGCACTTCTTCTACCAATCATTACTTGGAGAAAATTGATTACAATGCATCAAAACAACTTCTTCAAGCCTCTAGGCATTTGCCGAAGGCTCTTAAACTTCATTTTCAACAACCTCATTTCTAGAAAATTCAAACCCATAGTCAAAGTTCTTGATATGAATTGTTTAAGAAAAGAATTGGGTTCATTTGAAGAGAAACAACCCATGTTTGTAATCAATCCCCATGAACAAGAAATTGTTCAAAATCAACCTCTAGATGAAACCTTTTTTAACGCTAGCTCATCTCAATCTCATACCAAGGAGATAAGTGGTTCAAGTATTGAAGAAATAAGAACAGAACAATTAGAGGGTAATAATGTAAGAACAAGTACTCACATAGAAGGCCCCAAAAAGGTGTTGGGATTCATAGATATGAAGAAGGATGAGAAAAAGAGCAAGAAGAAAGGGAAGAGTATAAGTGAGAAGTTGACATTAGGATTAGAGGTTGATGAAATGAAAACAAAACCTCCTATTAGGCAGGTAAGGCCACTTTTTAATATAGCAAGTAATATAAATGAAAAATCGGATGCATATATCAGAAGTAGGAAAGAAGCAATGAGAAGAAACTACAATTTGGAGAACATAACATATTAGTGTGTTTATTTTGGTGCTATGTGAAGCTGGATCAGGTGGGTGATAGCATTGAATTTGTTCAGCCATTACTAAATAACGTGGTGATTGAGCTCACTTTTACAATTTTATATGTTTGATCAAATAAGTGGTTAACATATTATTACAAAGTGAAAGAAATTCTCGTGTAATCTTAATTGTTAAGGATCTTAGGATCTTTCAAGCTTGTTTTTGCTTCTAATGGCATGTTTGATTTACTATGTTACACATGTTTTGGGTGGATTTTGTCTAAAATGCGATGGTTGTGCCCAAAGCTTAAAATGTCAAAAAACGTGCCAAAGTTCAGAAATAGGCTTTTAAAACCTGCTACCCACTGACAAACAGGTATAGAATTTTGTGGAATCCTTTCTATTTTAGTAGTATGTGGTAGATTTCAATCAATTTTTTTATAACTAAACTTGTAAGTTATTGTCGAGTTTGGATTGAACATTACAATCGTCATTCTTTGCTCATGTTAGGGTTCATAAAAATTGATTTGAGTATCATAAATGGTGAATTATAACAACTTTTATGGAAGAAAAAAAAAGATTAAAGTTTCTACAAATCTTACAATTTTTCAAAATATATACTTTAATCATTTATATTTTAAAGTATACAATTAAAATCCTATAATTTATCAAAATATACATTTTAATTCTATATCGTTTAAGGTATACATCTAGTATTATTTAAATATTTAAAAGTTCAAATCAAATACAAATAATATTTTTTTAGGGATACATTTAAAATTTCAAAAAATAATACCCAAAAAGCAAAAAAATTCAAATTTTGAAAAAAATATATATAAAAAATATCCCATTTATATTTCGAATATAAATAAATATTTTTTTATGTTATTAAATTTTTTAATTTTTTTTATACCTTTTTTGTTTTTCATAATTTTAATATATTTTTTAAACTTCTGCATCTGAAAAAAAAAATACTATTTTTCATTTCAAATCTAAGTTTTTTTATTTTAAAAATTAAAATTTTAATATACATTTTACAAAAAATTACCTTTTATATTTTATTTTTTAAAATTCTAAATTAGAAAAAAAAACTATTTGAAATTATTGAAACTTTTTAAGAATTAAGATACCCTAAATATATACATTTAAAGATAGAAGACTAGAGTGTATATTTAATAAATTACAAAACATAACTATATACTTAAAACATATAGCACTAAAATGTACTTGTTTTGAAAAATTATAAGAATTGTAAAAACCACGAAAATAATAAAAAAAAAAAAACTACCTACCGGATCTCCATATAGGTCAAGAGCCTATTTCTAATTTTTCATTGATTACCTCTAAGTACTAGCTAAGAATTTTTGTTGAGTAAAGTCCATATTGTCCTTGATACTTATAGACAGCTTCTATAAACAGAAGCTTTTCATAGATGTCAATGGGATGGTTAACATAGAAATGAAGATGATATGGATATAGATTGAAAAGTTGAAAAAAAATGCACGACCTTTTTTTTTTAATGTGAATGCAGAACCCAAGCATAGTTACATTCAGTAAAGTCAATGATATATTCTAAATTAAGGTCCCAAAAAAATTACATTCACAATAACCTCCCAATCTTTAACAGTTACATTCAAACGAATCAAACCCACATGTTGGAACATTAATACAAACAGTGGTCCATCATCAACCAATTCGAAATATTCTACAATCAAGGCGCTAGATCTGATTTTCGATCATGTAATGGAAATCATATTCTCCTATTCATTTAGTTTTCTTACTTCACAACCAAAAAAAGAGTATAGCATTGTGTCAAACATAGTTTTATCAGAAACATTAAAGAGCTAAAAAGCTTCATGTAACAGAGTTATGGCAATCATAGCTCATCTTTTACCGGAGGTTGGAAGCATTCTTCATCCCAATAGTAGGGAAACTTCAACTTTGCAGCAGTGTGAGGCATGGACCAATCATCATATGTAAACCTGAAAGAGATCATATTCATAATTAAAAAAAAATGAAACTTCAAATGTTCCCAACTTCTAGGAATAACAAAGTAACAAGGCCGACAGATAAGTTTATGGGCGAAGTATTCGGAATGAACCAATAAACGTAGATCATATTTAGTTTAAATTAATTGAAATAATAATGGGAATGATTCTTAGTATTTTTGTGTTCAATTTGACTGTTAACCTGTAATAGAATGTAAAGCATTCCAACAATAGTAAGAATGCTCATTTATCCTACACTCTTAAAAAATACGCTTTAATATTATATTTTATTTACACAATTATATAATCATTTATTATTTTTCTTTTTTTTTCTTATTTAGAAGTCAAAAATTTTAATTTTTTTAATTTTATTTTATTTATAATTTTATAAATTTTATTTTAATGTGATAATATTTTGATTTCACTGTTTAAATAAATATAGTACTAGTAATATTGTTTCATTGAATTTTATTTCTATTATTATTACCATTTTCATTATGTTTCCATTTTACGAATCGAACATAATGTTGAATATTTTTCATACGAGAATGACGTATAATAGAAAGCAATCAAGAACAAGATACCAAAAAATTTTACGTGATTCAACACTCAATGTAAATACCTATTTCATGAGGGCCTAACCCTACCAATTCATTATGATCTTCAAAGTATTACATCCTCTATACAACACTTTCATAGTTGTTGATCACCTTTCACACAAGAAGCTCACACAACCAATAATGACTATCTAACTCAAAGCAAGAAAGCTTCAAGAAAGCTAAAACAAATGAATGGTAAATCTAACTTTACAATTGGTAGTCATCTCTATTTATATAGCATGAAATGACCCTTATAGAAGTGTGTAATCCCCTATGACACCCTTACAGAGTTTCATTTACACTCTCCACTACACACCAGTAAAATATCCACCTTAACACTTGCGAACTACTTTGATCACTTTAGAAGGTATATTTCTTTTGAGTCATTTCTCACAAATCACCACATTGAATCGATAAGATCACAAATCCTATCAAGCGTTGGCCCCTGCCTTTATATCTCCTTGTTCATCCATCACCCACACGAAGTAATTCAAGACACAACTTGAATTTTCTCCTAAGACTACTTTTGTAAACATATGTGTTGGATTATGTGCTATAGCAATCGTAACCATGTATACACTTCCATTAACAACTGAAGTGTAGTTTTACATCAATATATTTTGTTCTTTCATAGTATATAGGGTTCAGGGTTCTTAGCCATGTAGATAGCACTTTAGCAATCACAGTGGATAGGAATTGCCTTTACATTAAGTTCAAACTTCTTTGTTAAACCAGACAACCATATGGCTTCTTTTATAGCTTCTGTCCATGCTATGTACTCGAACTCAATCATTGAAAGAGCTAACACATGCTGCAAAGTGGACTTCCAAGACACTACATTCCCAAGCACAGTAAATGCATAACCTGATCGTGATCTCCTCTTATCAAGTCCACTAACGTGATCAGCATATACATAACCACAAACTGTGTTTCCATTTCTCAAGCCCCTGCCATATATCAAACCCACATTTAGGGTAGCTTTCACATATCTCAATATATATTTGACAGCAACCCAGTACTCATGTTCAGGGTTAGCCATGAACTTACTGACCAAACTTGCAGAAAATGATAGGTGTGGTCTGGTACAAATCATTGAGAACATCAAGCTCCCAACAACACTTGCATATGGAGTTATACTCATAGACCCTCTCTCGTCATCATCCTCTGGACAAAGTGCAATAGACAGTTTGAAATGTGATCCCAAAGAAATTGAGACAACTTTAGTACCCTCCATTCTAAATTTTCTCAAAACTTTCAACAAATAATTCCTTTGAAACAAATACTACTTGCCATACTTTTATTCCTTATTTCCATACCCAAGATTTTCTTAGCAATCCCCAAGTCCTTCATATCAAATTTTGATGCTAGTACCTTCTTTACACTATTGATTTCCAGTATGTCCATGCTTACAATTAACATGTTATCCACATACAGTAAGAGAAATACTTGTGACTTAGATCGATCCACCTTAATATAGACATAGGGATTAAATTCACATCTTTCAAACCCCACCTTAGTGATAAAATTGTCAAACATTTTATACCATTGCCTTAGTAATACTTAAGACCATACAAAAACCTTTTCAACAAACAAATATGATCCTCCTTTCCTTTGCGGTCATAACCTTCATGTTGCTTTATCAATATCTTCTCTTCCAACTCACCATGAAGAAAAGTTGTCTTAACATCTATTTGTTCTAAATGGATATTAAAATGTGCCACCATTAATAGCGGTAATTTGATTGAAATATACTTGACAACAGGAGAGAATGTCTCATTACAATCCACTCCCTCAACCTGTGTATACCCTTGGGCTATGAATCTTACTTTATACTTAGTGGGCTTAACCTTTTCTACACCATCCTTCAATCTACACCTAACAGCCTTAGCACCATGAGGCTTAGAGACAACAACCCATGTGCAGTTTTTAATTAATGACTGATACTCCTCATTCATAGCCATTATCCATTTCTTGGCATCTTTAGATGTAACAACTTCTTTATACTTTGATGCTTCATTATTGTAGGGTTCTTCACCAGCTACACAGTGAATTAAATATGCTTCTGCAAACCTCATTAGCTTCTTTAATTCTCTCCTGACTCTGTCTCTAACAAGTTGATAATTGCTTAGTGAATGTTCAAAAGGCTCAGCTTCTATTTCAACTTTTTGTTGTTGCGAGACATCATGATAAAACACTGGTTGATTAGTGTCATTTTCTTCAAACACATTCCCACTATTACGTTTATTTTCAGCTTGATTATTTTCAAAAACATCATACTGATCATCAACCTCCACCTCAATTGTGCTTATCTTTCTAGGATCCAGGGATGAAACTTCACCATTTCTATCATTTGTGGAACCAAATCACTACTTGTCCATCTCTAATAGTCACATTTTTATTAAAAATAAAATCACAATTAATTATTGTTTTTTAACTTTGGACACCATACTTTAAATCCTTTAACTCCCGCCAGATAACCTAGAAATATGCACCTCTTACTTCTAGCCTGCAGCTTTACTAAAATGCACATATACAACACACCCAAAAACTCCTAAATTGAGTTGTTAGAAAGCTTACCATACCACAGTTCATCTGGGGTCTTAAAATCAATTGCACTAGCTAGATTTCTATTTATCAATAGTGATGTTGTCTTCACAACTTCCCCCCAAAATTGCTTAGGCAACTTTGCATTTGAGAACAAACACCTTACACACTACAAAAAGGTTCTGTTTAATCAATCTGTTATGCCATTCTGTTGAGATGTCATCCTCAATGTTTTGTGTCTCTATATGCCACTATCATTGCAATATTCATTGAATTCACCACTACAAAATTCCAAACCATAGTCTATCCTCAACCTTTTAATTCTACTCCTAGTAAAATTTTCAACAAGTTCTTTCCACTGCTAGAACTTAATAAACACTTGATTCTTGCTTTTCAACACATAGCCCAACTCTTCCTACAAAATCATCAATGAAAGTCAAGAAGTACTTGTTACTCCCAAGGTTGAGGTGGTTGTTGCCCCCAGAGATTAGAATGCACATAATCTAAAATCCCTTTGGTTGTGTGTATACCTGTTGGAAACAATTTTCTATTTACCTACAATACAGTGCTCACATAAATCAGTCCTTGTGACCTTATCTCCACACAACAGTTGTCTTGGATAATTCTTGCAATCTTTTATCACTTATACATCTCAAGCATTTGTGTCACAACAATTTTCTTTCTCCAGTGCTTTTACCAGTGACAACATTGCATAGTTTGTCCTTCCAACACATCGAAACCATTCTATTTAACTGCTTTCAAGAGAACTAAAGACCCCCTAGAAACCTTCATCTTTCCGCTTTCTATTTTGATTATCTTGAAGAGTCCAACATACCAATAGATATGAGATTCCTTTTAATCTCAAGAACAAATCTCACATTTGTTAGTAATGTTTCTAACCCATCACTGAGACTCAAGTTAACTTTCCCGATGCCTTTCACTTTACATTTAGAGTTATCACCAAGAAGCAATTTACCTTGATCTTTCTCATCAAGATCTACAAACAACTTCTTTACAAG
This sequence comes from Hippophae gyantsensis, assembly GCA_030763125.1. Lineage (NCBI taxonomy): Eukaryota > Viridiplantae > Streptophyta > Magnoliopsida > Rosales > Elaeagnaceae > Hippophae > Hippophae gyantsensis. The sequence goes on from CM061032.1 coordinate 8,348,326, forward strand.
ACATATGCGGAATGAACATCCTAAATCTAGAATCCATTCTCGGTAAGATTTACATGTTTAAATTACTAGGACACTAGTGCCATCATCTGAATTTGCAACTTCATCACTCTCACCATCATTACTGTTTTTAAGACCCTTCTTGATTATAGGACATGTTTACCATCCTTTTGACAAGCCCAACACTTGTACCTCTCTTTCTTGATTTTGACCTCCATTTAGATTGAGATCTTTCCTTTTTCTTAACTATTTTCTCTTTTGACAAATCTTCCTCTAGTGAACAATGATTATCCACTTCCATTATCCTTTTTACCAGATCTTTTAAGTTCTTTCTTTTTTTGCTTCAATTTTGCATCTCTAGTTCTAAGAGTAGCCACCAGCATATTAAACTTCAAGTCATCCCTTTTATATTAAAGTGCATTCTTTACTTCACGAAACATCTCTGAGTTAAGAAGTATGATAGCTTAATTCTCATCAGACGGATCTTCTCTAGAATCTACAAGCTCTATAATCATACATTTTAACTTATCTAAGTTACTCTAAAGACTTTTAATTTGTTAATTCTAAATTCTATTATGTTTGTCAACAAAAATATACGTTAACATGTTAAAGGTCCATGATTCTCCTAATTACGCATTTTTAAATTTGATATATATAAACCATCTTTAAGGGTTTTACACTTGAAAAAAATCTTCAAAATTGTAAGAGAAAATTACTATTTATAAGCAGCTTCAAAAGGGTTTGTAATTTATTATATGTATCACTCATCAATCAACTCCCTCTTTAACAAAAGAACATTTCTATTTGTGAAAGTTAATAAGAAATAGTAACCTTTTAATCCTTAACATCGTGAATATTTATTTTTTATAAAGTTTATTATTTTATAATTTTAATTATTTTAATTATATTTTATTTGAATTACTTATATTTTTTATATCTATTTTGAAGCCAAACAATTGCACCTTTAGGCTTATTCTACTAGACAGTGATTTCACCAAGAACTCATCGAATTTCTTCAAGACGTTGAAAACAATTTTCTCCTTATTCACCCATTTAATGACATTATTGATCAAGTTCAAGATTATGCTTGTGTATTCAAGCTTATTTGTAATTCCTTCTAACACATCTTGTTGTCCATCTAATGGCATTATTGATCAAGTTCAAGATTATGCTTGTGTATTCAAGCTCATCTGTAATTCCTTCTAACACATCTTGTTGTACCAACACTGAGTACATCTTCTGCTTCCATAACCCAAAATCTCCAGTACCATTGAACTTGTCAATGTCATATCTAGCATATCCCATATTACTCGATTTCACGAGGCAACGTTAAGAAAGCAATGTTAGTTCATCGGATCAAGGGTTTGAGTTGATCACGCTCACACCACCACAACAAACTACCTTCTTGGCCTACATAACAAAGCTTTAATACCAAATTGTTAGCGATTTTTCATGCAAGAATGATACATAACAGATCATAAAGCAAACAAGAACAAGAAACCAAGCAATTTTACGTGGTTTAGCACTCAATGTGAATGCCTAATCCACAAGACGTGCCTAACCCTACCAATTCACTATGATCTTCAAAGTATTACGCCTTCTCTGTAATCCTTTCACAATTGTTGATCACTTCTCATACAAGAAGCACACACAATCAATAATGATTAGGGGTGTCTACTGGTTCGGTACGGTCTGGTTTTGAGAAAAAATTTAATCGGATCAGATCATTTGATTTATAAAACCGTTCGGTCCGATCCGATTTGATCTGGTCCAGTTCGATGAGTTTAAAAATTAATATAACCGGACCAAACCGTTTGAAAAACGGTTTTAATTAATACAAACTGGATCAGACCGTTTGATTTATAAAAACGTTCAGTTTGGTCCGATTTTTCGGTTTGGTCCGATCCGATTCAATTTATGGACACCCCTAATAATGACTATCTAACTCAAAGCAAGAAAGCTTCAAGAAAACTAAAACAAATGAATGCTCAATCTAACTTTAATTGTAGTCATTGTTAGGATTGGTCTGATTTGCAGAGAGAGAAACTAGAGAGAAGTTAAAAATTTAGTAGAATGTGTAGATCTCTTATGAGGTCCATATATAGAGAAAGAGCATTACGTGTACACATGTCGATTACATAAGGGATACATGTCACAGCGTGTCAGAAGGTACAAGAGTAAAAGAAAATACATTTAAAGCTTGAGGTTGACCAAACCATGGCTCGGTCGGGAGGTTGGCCTAACAACACCAAAGCTCCTATGCGTAGGCAGACCCATACTACTAGTTTCGTTATGGGCGCGGGCATAAACAGGTCCTTTTAAGCTAGTTTGTCTGATAACTAGGACTGTTAGTTGAATCGGGATCAGGATCAATCCATATATTCAAGCAATCATCTCTATTTATATGACATAAAATGACCCCTTATAGAAGTGTGTAATCCCCTATGACACCCCTACAGAGATTCATTTAGACTCTTTATTGCACACCAATAAAATAACCACCTTAGCAATTCCTAGCTACTTTGATCACTTCAAAGGGTATATTAAATCTTTTGAGTTATTTCTCACACTTAGGAAGTGATAGTATGTATTAAGTATATTAATGTTGTTATCTCAGGATCACTTGGTAGGGTTATCAATCGTGTTGCGTTTGTTCATGTTATACATGTTTGTATTTTCCGACTTAAGTTCACATATTTTTAATATTATAAAAATTTAAATTATTTTCAGTAAATTTATTTATTTAAACGATAAGAAAACCCAATATCTTTTCAAACACAAGAATTAATAGTTAATTTTAACTAAAATATAATTTGTATCAATTTAGATTGTATTTATACTCTAGGTTATAGCAGCCTAGCCAAAATTTCCACTCCTACCTCTTGGGCTCCAAGATAGGGCAGGCTAGGGGTCCTACCATGCACTAACATGTGCATCTATTATCTAAATGAAAAACAAGCAATGTAAAGTAATGCCAAAAAAATTTTATTGCAATATTTCATGTATTTGGGATAATTAGAAAGAAAGTGGATGGTGGAAGAAGTTAGATGACGTACACCTTGACAGGTGGACGAGATATGACAACCAACACTTGCAGATCCTCATGTTCATTAGTATTCCAGACCTACAACAAGGATTATGACAATCATGAAAAGCCAAAGAGAAGATGAGTTATCATTTACCACAAGTGGTAAGACTAAAATATATTAACAACCTAGCTAACAAGCTTTCTAATCAATTCAACTGTGATTAATACACAGAGCAGTAAGATTGTGAAGTTGAAAACCAATCAACACGTTTATTATCTACTTATAAATCTGCAAGTCTATGATGCTGCTTCATACAACAGAATCTGTCAACTCTTATCCAACACTTGCATCTTGTCACTGCATGACATCAAAGCATAATTCTCGCTCTTTCTCTAATCAATATTTTGTCTATCAAGCTTGTACTCGTTCTCGTTTTTCTTCACTTTTTTGCATATTAACACTTCATTTACCTACACCCTACATGGCATAGACATAAACTTCAACGACTCTAACGTGCAAGAGGCAAGAACTTTAGAAATACCAAAAGTCTTTGGATATTTCTACTCTGTAGTCAGTAGCCGTAATTGCGGCACAATTAGGTGGAAGAAAAAGACTACAAAGGGCATCGACCAAACAAATATAAATATAAATTTGAGAAATGCACAAGAAATCAGTTTAAAAAATAGGGTCAGAGTTTATTTGGCCATTATTGCTATCAATCAATCAACGAAAATACTGTCACTTGATATTACAACCTTTTGTTTCAAGTAAAACGAGAACTATGGCATGCCAGCTTATGCAATTAATGATAGGCTTAGACCCTTCATTGTAACTTATTTATCTACTGAGAGTGACTTTTCTCTCTCGGCCTGCTTTGACTTCTGAAAGAAGGTTCATCAAGGCTAGTTAGTAACCACATATCTACGAACCTTTCTCTTAGTTTTTAGTATAATGTCAACAGCCATGAAAATCATTAGAGACAGACAGTCTGTTACGTGTACTTTATGGTAAATAACGTTATAGTAGACTCCTTACTTATTCTAATATTAACTAAATCAAATTCAAGGGGCATGCAGTAATGGGTGAAAGGTATGACCTGGTGAACATCATTAAGTGGGATGTGAAATGTGCTGTTTGAGAAGATAAAGAACTCTTGTGGCTTCCCAGGGTACTTCTCATGTGAACTTGGAGCAAGATAGAGAGTGCCACTCCCTTTTAAAACAACAAAAACTTCTTCGCAGGAATGCCTGTGGATTGGTGTGCTTGATCCTGGGGCAAATGTTTGTAGCCATACTTCAACCTATGGAACCCAAGAAAAGCATCATGTATGCTATAATATTAATATGCAGTATCTATAACCTATTTGTTACAGAGGTATACAAGCATAAACAAAAATACAGTAAAGGATGACGATTGATACGAAAAATTTCATTTGGAAGTTGTGGTTACACTATAACACAAAAATATCAAGCATATCGACATGTTAACAAAAAAGGAATATAGGGTCAAATTTCAGCAAAATAACTAGAAGTCTAGAGTATTGCAAAAGATTATGGAGTTCAGTTGTAGTTCGGGTCCTAAATAGATGAATTTTGAAAAATGTACCAAAATTGCAATGTAGATGAATTATGCAAAGCCTTTACATACATAAGCAACTTTGGGATATTTTTCACTTCATCCATGCAACTTTGAGGCCTCAATACTAGGTTTCTGCGTATAATAAGGAAAAGACCCATGTGTTGGTTCACTAAGTCTCAAACGAACTTTTTAAATAAGATTACCTCTTTCAATCCGTGCAAGAGGGAACCTGCAATAGTAATGTGTGACAAACCTCCCCTCCCATAATTATCTTGTTGAAGTTCACTTATATTCCGAACAAGTGGTAATCCTGCATCGAGTATGTTGAAACCATGCAGCAATATAATAATCAAAAAATCAAAATGAACAAAAGACCACTTTGTAAAACTCCAATTAACAAGTTCTTTGACTTATAAATATGATTGACCATGTCACATGTGCTTCAAAATAACAAACGTTCAAAAGAAAAGGCTTAAAGCAAACAATCGACATTCACGATCAAAGGCATCAGCAAAACAATAATAATAACAATAAATCAAAAAGCATCAATAAACACCATAAAGATTAATTCATCCATGAACAGAACATAACTGCAAAAGAGAGTTGTTAATCAAATGGCAGAAAAATAAAATCCCACAAGCCGAGAAGTGCAATTCAACAAAATTTGAAGCAAATTACATTCACTAACAACTTAAGCACCACAATCGGAAAGCTTTATCAGCTAAAAGTGCAAGCATTTCATCCAAAGAAAAAAAAGGAACCCGGCATGCAAAGAAATAAAAATTCCCAAAGTTATGCAAAGTAAAAAAGAAAGATGAGAAATTCAAAATCTTACCCTTTATCGAACACTTGGAATCCTCGGAGAGTGCAGAGATTAAAAAAACAATGAAGAAGAAGAAGAAAGGGGTTACAATGCCAGTCATTTTCTCGTTGCACTATCGTACTGTAGGTGAGGAATTTCGACGATTTCGTCCAGAAATAAAAAGACGTTTATGGACGCTTTTTTAAAAAAATAGGGAAGCCTTTAGAAAGAAGAAGAATGTCATTAAAAAATATATATTAAAAAAAACACACACACAAATTGAAAATTTTCCCTTAATTTTTCAAATTAAATATATTTATCAAGTAACTTTAAACCGATATATTTTAATTATTAATTATTTTTTAAAATAATATTATAAAAAATAATAATTGACGAATCTAACGAAGGTTTCCATCCCTTAAATTACTTTAGTTATTAAAAAAATTAAAATTAATTTAAAGTGATTAAATTATTAAAAAATATAATTATAAAATAATTAAAATATATTAATTTTTCTTTCTTTCTGTATATAAATAATTTATTTATTTAATATAATTTTATTTTTAATAATTATTAAAAAAATATGTTTATTTTTGTATCACGTTAAAAATATATATTTATTTAAATTATAAAAATATATATGTTTTATCTTATGAGTTAAAAATAAAAAAATATATATATAAAAGAATTGTGTTATTTTTAAACATTTTTTGTTTTTATTAATATTTATGAAAATAAAATTACAAATTATAATCATATGAAAAATAATACACATTAAGCAAATAACAATAAAAATTCTTTTTATTGCTACACCTCGTATATTAATTGATGGGTTCCACATCTATTTAGCATTATATATTTTAATTTAACATTTAACATTGCTAATAACATTACTTAGTAAATACATATGAAATATACGTTGAGTTAATATTCATTGCTAATGTAGCTTTAAAGTTGTAATTAATCTCTACAAAAAAAAACCTATGTATATAATCTTCATTAAGTAAAAAAATAAAAATAAAATATGAAATATAGTTTGGATTTTGATTAGCAATGATTTTTTTAACGAGGCTACTGAGATTGAAGGTTAGTTACAATATTTTATTTGTTCATGTAAAAAATTTTTAAGATTTGATATTTGAGATTAATTATAAATATATATGAGTAATATAATTATTAGACTCCATCTACAATGTAATTTGGCTAACTATAAAAACAGGTAAAAATATAACTATCGCCATTATACTATTTTTTTTTTCATTTTATTAGGTGTGTATAGTGAATAGAATTTACCTAATTTAAGTAAATTCGCAATTCAATTCTTATGAATTATAAATTTTATAATAACAACCTATACAAATTAAAATCATTTGAATTAATCAAATTTATTGTATTTGTAAATTGTTCTAAATCAACCCGCACAATCCTTTAGATAATATTTTTTATTTTTTATGTCAATACATTTTTTAATAAAAAATTATACAAATTATAAATTCACACAACCTCAAAATTTTAAGCTACATTTGTCTAATAAAATTTTCAATTAACTTTAAGAAAATAATAAAAATAAAAATAAAAAATAATATATTAAATAATTTCATTCAAGATGCTCAAAAAATAAAAATAATAATGAAAGTAAACAGTCATTTAATATTGTGCGCATAATAGAGTGCAAGAATTGATTAACGTGATAAAATTATTATAAAGTTAAAAAAAATTCAAAATTTATACACATATAAAAATATTATATTTAATGTATTTGTATTAGATTAGATTTACGAAGACTTAAAAATATTAATCCTTTATCTAATTCATATATTATGGATTTTGAAAATTTTCATATAATTTAAAATAACTATCATATAGAAATCATCTATAATTCTTTAAATACAAATGGATCAATAAATGAATATTTTATACACATTTATATTTTACATTAGGCTTAGTTTGCAATAATAAAGGGTTCAGTATGGAGTATTCACTCTCCAAAGGATAAAAACATATATTAGCATCAATAATTAATAAAAGAAAAAAAGGTTGTATAAGTCCTCGTTAACATAAGTAGATAGTGCAATGTAGTAACAGATATATTAGTAAAATTGGTTAATGGTAAAGATAGTAATTTTATTGATCCTGACAGTGTTCCTGATGTAATACTTGAATTGGTGTTGCAGGAACAAGTTTTAATCTGATTGTAATTCTGAAATATAAATGAAAACATCCTCTTTTGTCAATATATATATATATATAACCCCCGTTAAGTGTATTCAGAACAAAGTAATTGAATCACTTTGTTTTAAAAAAAATGAGCAAATCAAAATTAAATTCTTATGCTTTTAAAAAATAAGCAAATCAAGGCAACATCAAGCATGATGGATATTCTGTACGCTTATAGCGGGTCCCATTCTATGTGATATAATTTTTTTTATTTGGTTTATAATGGTAATTTTAACTGATCTATAATTATAAATTGAAATTTTAGTATAATATAACGGTTGTGTTTAAAAGAAGAAATCTCAAAATATATCATGTTATTTAGATAGTGTTCATTCCATATAAATACATCATCGCTTAACTTCTTAAAGAATGTGTGACACGTGCAAGTAAACTACATCATATATTTTTACTTAGGGAGTTTTACATCCTCGTAAAAATATAAGTTTACATGGTCCAATAAGATCATGATTTTGATACCAACTAATGCAGGACGGTTAATCTATCCACTTACAACGTGATCTCAATACTGATTTTATTGTTTTACTTTTAAGAAAAAACTTCAAAATATCTCGTACCATTTAGAGTGTTTTTTTTAAATATATCATTATTTAATTTCTTGATTAACGTAAAACATATATAGATAAATTAAATCATTATTGTATTTGTAAGAGTAATAATATCGAATATAATAGATACTATTATTATACAAGAATACCGATACATTATTTTATTTTTAGTTAGGTTCATTTTTGGAAACCCAAATGTAACAACCCTTGTTATGTAAAGGAAAAAAACAAACAGACGTAACATTTCAGATTATACGTGTACAACCCGATTCCCTTATCCTTAATAAAAAGATAATATTGAATTACTTTGGATGCTAAGCAACGTTAATTTTTCCTAATACAAAATGATTGTGCATCATACATTCATTTAAGAATGGGGTCAGATGAGAGGCCTTTTTTTGAAATCCCTCTTTTGCCATTAACGTTCCTCGTTGAACCATTGAAGTTTAGCTACAAATAAAACTTTGAGTCTTTAGATATATGTCATATACAAGACATAGTAAATGGTATTTTTCTTGGATAACGTGTTACTTAATGTTGGGAACATTATTCTCTATAAATAGTATCATGTGAATAGTCTCGTGAATAGTACTATATATGTGAATAGAATTCTAGTTAAAAACGAATCAAAAACTTTGATATCACTTTGTTGAGAAAAATAGATGGTCGTAAAGAAATAAATTTCACACACGCAGGATAACTTACCAAATTAAAATAAAACAAAAATAACACCAAAGATTTTTATGTGAAAAAACTTTTTAAAAATGAAAGTAACAACCACAGGACTCATAAACCACTTAAACTTCCATTATAATAAAATAGGATTATACACTTCACCTTTAGGTGGATCTTTCACAAAAATACAATAGATATGTATCTTCAATTTGTGGGTAAAATTTTACAAATTGACTCTCAATTTTTTCTCTAAAAAAAAAACTCTCTCTGTTTTCTTTCTCTCTGTTTACAGATATCATCTGTATATTAAAATTAAGATTAAGGCCTTTTATAGAAGGAAATGAATACTTTACATAGACTAACATTTTTGAACTTTTTTTTTCTTCTTCGACACCATCTTTGTTGAATGTTGAATGTTTTTTCTTCTTTTTTTCTTTGTTGTTGACCCACGTAGTTGTACCAACGCTTAAGTGAAAAAGACCTCCTAATGAATGTTTCAAATTTAACTTTGATAGAGCTTTGAAGGATGGAGTAGGTTCCATTGCTGTCATTGCTATTGAGCAGAAATTATTGAAGTAAAAGCAGCAACTATCGCAATTGGGTTGGTTAATACAATGGGTATTAAAAGATTAATAGTTGAAGATGATTATCAAAATGTCCATCTCTTTTTTGCAGAATAAACCCTCTTCCATAGCTGAGGATGTAAATTCTTGGAAGAAGCTTCTTTGCTATTAGGTTCATTTGAATAAATTTTTGATTTATGGATTCGAAGAGAAGCAAATTATGTACCCCATACATTAACAAAATGGGCATTTGATGAAGGAGGGTTATTTTCAATTACAAGAACTACCTCCATATATATATATATATGCAATATAATCAGTGTACAAACTTAAATTATTATTATAATAATATATGCTATGTTTATCAAAAAAAAGAAAAAAGAAAATACAATACATAGTAGAGTTAGCAACTAGGACCTTTGTCTTGCTTGAACTCATCCCTGTCTTCTTTATTTGCCTTTGTTATGAAGCACCTTGATCCTTCTTTCTACATCTTTCAATTGCTCTGTCAAGGAATTTACTTTTTTATCCACACCTTCCAATTCTCTTTTGAGAGTATTATTTTTCTTTCTAACAGATAGATGTTTTGCCCTTATTTCTTCCAAACAAGTACTAGTTATCTAAAACATAGAAGACAAACATTGTATATATAAGACAACAAAATACTTTAGCTTTAGTGCAAGTAAAGGAAAATTTCTATTTCAGCTTTTGTAAAATTTTGTTACTTTGATTTCATCTTGTAAGTCTTTTTTTGAACCCAAGGCATTCCAAATCTTCCCATTGACAGTAGCAGTTGCGATTCTTTTTTCCTTCTCCAAATCATTTGCTTTGAGCTCCCTTAGACGATCGGCAGCTGCTTTAGGATCTTTTATGTACTTTAATTGTTGATACTCAAACCAGCTCTAATTAATTGGTACCCGATAGAATTAAGGGTGGGGAAAAAAATCAGTATTTTATGAACGTTCATATGATTATTAACTCAAAGAAAAGTACACAATATTACTTTAGCCCAATAAGGTTCACCTATTGACTTATTGAGTATCCTCGTTGGGCATCCATGAATGAATGAAATCAGTAGGTTATAAACGAATGTGATAAATTCAGTTGGTTATGAACAAATGTGGTTAAACAGTACGTAAGACCAACATCAAGAACAATCTTACTGAATATTTGAGGCTTTCCAGTGAAATGGGTGGATCATCAGTTGTCTCTTCACTTGATTTGATCTCCTTTAAGAGTCGTTTTTCCTTTGCCATACTGTTTTTCCCATGTACTAATCGAATATTCAATTTCTGAATCATTCAATTCATATTAGTCCCAGAAAATTCCCGAAGTGTCAACAGTATGATAAACAAAAACATGTATTTGTGTACATATGAAGCAGGACATTGTTAGTAAGCAATAAGTAAAATCATTCTTACATGTTTATCGACATCATCCTTCGAAGTGCCTGATGTAATTTCTCTCCCCTGGTAAGCTTTGTTTGCAAAATTCATCTTTTCTACACACAGCTCCAAAAAATCAATTTCTTTCTTTTGTTGATGAACTTTATATCTCAGCCATTCCTCATCAAAGTTATGGGATCGCAACCGACCAGCAATGGAGCTTTGAATAGACTGTTGCAATAATTCAACTCAAAAAAAAAATTCACACCAACTTAGTTTTTTGCAGTTCTTAATTAGGTAATTAAATTTTCAAAGCATAAAGATGTAAACATACAATTTCAGCCTTTAGTTTCTTGCGGATCTCACATTTTTGTTGACTCAACCTTTCAATAGGCTTTTCACCTTTTGGTTGACCAAGTTCAATCCCCTGTTTTGTCTTTTGGGATTTCTTGTCTAAACTAGATTCAGATCCTTCTTCCATCGAGATAAAAAACCCTAAAGTAAAAAATTACAGGAAAGAATCAGCAAGACAGCTAGTTCATTATCAATTGAAATCAAATGTAGATAATGATAAAATATTACAATTTTCAAACTAGAGTTTTTAAGATGGATCATATGGGATCTAGTGATTAAATCTGATAAAGATAAAAATGTTTAAAAAATAAAGAAATGCTACCTCCAAAATCCAGAGTCAAGTGATTCTTAGTGCTTGCAAAAAAGGAAGAAGTAAGATCGCCAAAGATGATAATCAGGAGTCCATTTATTATAGAGAGGTAAATTTTATATTCTAATAACGTGCTTGCATCCCACGGCAAGAAATTTCCTTATTTTATGGTTGTGCATTTAAATAAAAAAATCATACTCTGTTTGAAGAGCAACTGATTATTTTAATCACTTAAAATGTTTATTTTAGTTCCAAATTTACAAAAATGGTTTTTAATTATTTGGATTATGAAAAAAATACTAGAAAATAATATTTGATATTTTTAAATATTATTTTATTATTAAAATTACTTATCAAAAGTCTTTATAAAAATAATTAAACAACACATCTTCCTTTAAAAAAACTTAATAATATAGATGATTAAACACTACTTTTTACAAAAAATAAAAATATCACATATTTTTTTACCTAAACTTTATTATTGAATTAGTATAAATTGAGTAAAAATATTAATAAAATAAATTATTAAATTAAATATCATATTAGAATGATTACGTACAATACTTACCCTTATTATATAATATTTTTAGATAATTTTTTTAACGAATTAGATAATTCATAAATATTAATTGTTGTTAAAATTAATTGAAATATATATTAATAATTTAAATAAAAATATTTTATGTATCTTAATTAATAATATGAGTAATAAAGATACCAAAAAGATAATCAAAAATATCAATTCTATATATTTTATATCATAATCAATTTTTTATTGCATTACTAATCAAACTTAATTAATAAGATCAATTAAATATTAAAATAATTATTATTGAGATAAATTATAAATAATATTAAAAAATTATAGTCTTAAAATTTATAATAATAAAAATAATATTTTAATAACAATAAATTAAATATAATTAAATGATATTTAATATTGAATAAATTTAAATGATAAAAAATTTAATTTAAAAAGTATTCAATTAAAAATCCTTCAAAATAAAATATTTTATCAAATTTTTTTAATAGAAAATATGTGAATTGATAATAAAAGATTTTATTTTTATAATTACAAATTTTAAAATTATTATTTTAATTATTTTTTTAAATAAGATTTAAACCCACAATCTTAAAAAAATGAGCTATTATTGTTACCTTTAATTAAAATATAACAAAATAATGAAAATATTATGTGAGATTACCATTAAATAAATCCTTTTAGTTTTGACACTCACTATTTTGAATACATGTTTTATTATTATTATTATTATTAATATTATATTGTATGCATTCAAATATATAAATGTTATTGGCCCTCGGACAACTCTTATAATGAACGGCTTTCGGATCACAGCAAACCATCCTCTGAATAAAAAATATTTAACTATTAACACTACAATTTGCCTATCACCTATTAATCTAGTAGTATAAGTGTGAAATTTTGTATGAGGCAAAATTTATAATTTAATTCTGCTTTAGTAAATTGAAAATTGTCCTAAAATAATATAATTAGACTAAAATTCCATTATAACTATTTAATAATGATTTTTAATTTTTGATTTTTTTGTAAAAATTAATCATTTTATAACAATTTACACAAAAAATTTAAGGAAAAAAATAACAAATCATGGTTTGTAAATATTTTTTTATTGGACGTAAAAGAAACACATACTAGATTAACATATCAATTCATTTAATAGGATAATATATTCTTTAAAGAAACAAATATCTTAATTATCTACATTATAATCATTATTTTTTTAAGAAACAAATATCCGTAATTACTCTAAAATTTATTCAACGAAAATAAAAATTTTAAAAATATAATTAAATAAAAATTAAAATAAAAAATTATTATCATCCCTACCTAATTAAAAACCACTTTAAAAATTAATAATCAAAAATCAAAATTTACATTAGCCATAATTTACTTTATCAGTTACTGTTAGCTGGGAAAAGAAAATAAATAAACCTATAACAGTACTTTGCATTGCATTTCAGCTTTGCTTAGCTTTTGTATTATTTAGAGTACAGTTAATTACTTTTTACATCTCTACCTTACTCTTATTGAGCTTGTTATAAATATGATAATGATGTTTATAAATTTCCAAACATATATAGTATTTAAAATTTTAAAAATATTTATTTTAAAAATGTTCATAATATTTATAAATTTTAATATATTTAGACTAAAAAATATATTTATAATTTTTGAATTTTAAATACATTATCAACATATTTATAATTTTATAAGACAATTTCCATATCTACGACATCATTTTATACTATTTTACTCTAAAAGTTATAGTAAATTTGTACTCTTCTAAAACCCACGTAATCAAATATCATATTAAAAAATATATTATTTTATAAAATAAAATATTCCTTTAAAAATTACACCAAATATTATTCAAAAAGTTATATTTAGCAGTTTTTTAATAATTATTTAACTAATTTTGTATCATATATTTAATTTTTATTTATTATATTTAATAAAAAAAATTAAAATTTTTTATAAAAAAAAATTGATGCATGAACTCTTAGTACGATGAACATAGGTTAAATTTGGTACAATACTGTTCATAGTACAATGTTTGATATTTTAATGTAGGGTTGGAGATGCCCTAAACACTGTATACAATGAATTCAAAATCTGGAACTTATGGGAGAATCTGGATTATATGGGAATAGGTTTTCGTGAATTTTATGTTAATTGATAATCCATTGACGAATTTATAGAAATCGAAGCAAATGAGGTTAAATTCAAGTGACCCTATTGTTAATAATGTCTCCAATGGGGAATTTTCTTGGTGGTTCTGTACTGCCACTTTTACTCTTGGCAGGTATTTGAATGAATTTGTTCAATGTATTTAAATTTGTCATTAATTATGCAATATCTGTTTGATTCGGCTACATTATCATTTTGTATTTCTAGCTCTTATCACTAACTTAGATTTTTTGGTTTCTCTCTCTCATTCTTTATGCATGGCAACTGCTTTTATCAACTAGAGCTCGATCTCTCTTATTGATTTGGCAGCTTTTATTGTCATTCAATTCAATTCATCAAAGATAGGTAGCTTCTTCTTTTTTTCCTTTTAATATTCCATCCAGCTTGGATTTCATGTAATTATTGTTGTTCATTGGTTCTGTTATATAGCTCCTTAGTGAGCAAATTAGAAAAGTCCCACATTGGTTAGGAATGAAGATGGGTGTTGGATTTGGGGCTATAAATAAAGCCTTCCTTCACCATTTGTAAACATCCCAAAATTTGTAAATCTTCCTCTCTTTTGTAAGGGTAATTGATTAGCTCAATTTTGCCCAATTAGTTGTAATTTTGGAGTTCATCCATTTGGAGATAGTGGAAGTGGTCGACGCCCTTGGGGACCTAGGTAACATTTGTCTGCAGAACCTCGTTAAATTTACGGTGTTATTATTTTACTGCTTTAATATTTTTGTTTCAATATCTGTTTTAGTTTATTTTAGCATTATATTTCCAATAGCATTATTTTGTCGGGTTAGTTTGAGTTCTATTCATTTAAATCATAAGTGAATAAGTTCTTACTTAGAATAGGAAAATATACCCGATTTTTCCCAACAATTGGTATCGAGTAGAAGGTTTTCTACCTAGGCATTTGTTTGTATTCCGTTTGTTTGCTATTGGAATATAGTTGCTAGTTGTTGTAATTTGAAGAAATGGCGGAAGAAAAATTTCTTTCAAACAAAGGCCCGATCATCCACGTCAGCGGAGACTATGGTGATGAATGCAAGGTTCGAGGTGGAGAAGTTTGATGGAAGCTGGTCATTTCGGCATGTGGCAAGGCGAAGTTCTAGATGCTCTGTTTCAACAAGGTCTAGACATCGGCCCCATTGAAGAAGAGAAACCGGATGGAGCGGATGAAATAGAGTGGAAAAATATCAACCGATTAGGCATGTGGTACAATCCGTTCGTGTCTCTCGAGAACAAAAGTACTGCGTTCACGAAGGAGACATCCGTAGTAAGTTGTGGAAGGCGTTGGAGAACAAGTTCATGAAAAAGAGTGGACGAGAATCGACTCTATTTGAAGAAGAAGTTGTTCAGGTTGAATACCTTCCGTACTACAATAAACGACCATTCTTGCTTTTAATCAATTAGTAGCAGATTTGTTAAACATGGATGAAACTTTTAAAGATGAAGATTTAGCCTTGATGTTGTTAGCCTCCTTTCCGATGAGTTTGATCATCTTATTACGAGCTTACTCGTTGGGAAGGATAAAGTATCTTTGAGGAAGTTTGTCTTTGCTTTATATAGTTATGAAATTAGAAAGAAAGATAAAAGAGAAAGTAGAACGTAGCGTGACATTATGCGTAGAGGCGTCCATGAACACAACAAAAAGGAAGGAGAGGTAGATCTACATCAAAAGGAAGACTTGGTAAAGATGAATGTGCCTTTTGTCATGAGAAAGGCCATTGGAAGAAAAAATTGTCCGGCTAAAAGAAAGGAAAAGTTGTCGCAAATCGTGCATACGTGTTGAAAGTAATTCAAATTCGGATTTTGCATTGATTGGTTCGTCAACAACATCTCATCACGGTGATTGGATTTTTGATTCGGCATGTACTTTCCATATGTCTCCTAACAAGGAGTGGTTCTTTAACTTTGAAGAACTAGACGGTGGAGTTGTTTTCATGGGTAATGATTATCCGTGCAAAGTTTTGGGAATCGGTAATATTCGTTTGAAGAATCAAGATGGCTCGACAGGGTCTTGACAGATGTTCATTATGTTCGGATATGAAGAAGAATCTCATTCTTTGTGGGAGTCTTAGAATCAAAAGGCTTCCTTATAACCATACAAAATGGGGCATTGAAGGTTACTTGGAGCATTTGTGGCGATGAAAGGTGTTCGGAAGAATAACTTGTACCTACTACCTTGGTAGTACGGTTATTTGGGACAACATCAAAATGCGGCAGCCGATTTCGGAGGAAGAAAGAGATTTAGAAACTACCAAGATGTGGCATATGCGTTTGGGACATGCTTGGTGAAAAAGCTTTGCAGATTCTAGTAAAGCAAGGCTTGTTAAAAGGTGCGAGAACCGTGAGTTAGAATTACTGTGAGCATTGTGTATTGGGAAAGCGAGAAAGAGTAAGCTTTTGTATGCTTCTCCATGTAATACAAAGAGCATTTTGGATTACATCCATCTTGATGTATGGGGGCCAACAAGAACTCCATCCATGAGTGGCAAACATTATTATGTCACTTTCGTTGATGATTTTTTCCAGAAGAGTTTGGGTGTATCTCATGAAGAAAGAAGGATGAAGTCTTGGGAATTTTCTCAAATGGAAGAAGATGATCGAGACTCGGAGGCGGTAAAAAGATCAGCGTCCCGAGGTCGATAATGGCACCAGTACACAAAACGATCCATTTATGAAAGTTTGTGAAGAAGAAGGATAGTGCGACGACACTTCGGTATTCGAAAAACACCAAACAAAATGGGTTGCGGAAACGTATGAGCAGGACTTTCTTTGGAGAAGGTTCGATGTATGTTGTCAAATGTTGGTTTAGGCAAACAGATGTATTGGTGAGGCGTGACGTATGCATGTCATCTCGTCAACCGTTTACCATCGTGCCTCTTGAAGGCAAAACGCCTATGGAGGTATGGTCTGGAAAACCTCGCTGTAGAATTACGATTTCTTACATGTGTTTGGTTCAATTGCATACTACCATGTAATAGAATCAAAGTTGGACCCAAGAGCAAGAAGCTATTTTTTGGGGATCCATACAGTTCTAAGGGATATCGACTATGGTGCCTTGAAACAAAAAAGATAATCTTTAGCGAGAGATGTTACCTTTGATGAATGCCTTGTTGCGAAAAGGTAACTAAGAAGATTGATGGCACTTTAGAAGCAGTGGAGCAAACTCTAAAACAAGTGGAGTTTGAAAGCAAAATTGTTAATCCGATTAGTGAAGATAAAAGACGGCTGATCCTCCATTGACGGAAGATGAATCGGATGAAGAGGTTTTAACCCAAGAACCTCGCGGACGAAAGAAAGCTGAGATGATAGGCCACGACGACAAAATGTCAAGGTACACCTGCCGATACAAGGATTTTGAAGACCTACCTGCTTTCGGTTTAAGAATACAATGGCACATGCACTTTCAGATTGTGCATGATGATGTTCCTTCCATATATAAAGAAGCAATCGAAGCCCGAAGTTGAAAGATGGAAGGAAGCCATGGATGAAGAACTTAAATGCTCTTCGAGAAAAATAAAACATGGAAGTTGACACAACTACCTAAAGGCAGAAAACAGTGGATGTAAATGGGTGTATGCAAAAGAAAGATGGATTTCTAACAAAGATGGTATTATTTACTGAAAGCGAGGTTGGTAGCCAAGGCCTACGTCGAAGGAAGAATCGATTATAATGAGGTATTTTCTCCGGTTGTAAAACATTCCTCTATTAGAATTTTGTTGGCCTTGGTAGCACAATTTGATTTGGAACTAGTTCAACTTGATGTGAAAACCGCGTTTCTACACACGGTGACTTAGAAGAGGAAATCTATATGTCTCGACGGAAAGGGTTTAATGTTCTTTGGTAAAGAGAATTGGGTTTGTAAGTTGAACAAATCATTGTATGGATTGAAGCGATCTCAAGGCGATGGTAAAAACGATTTGATCGGTTTATGTTGCAACAAAGTACACCGAAGCACATGATCATTGTGTGTATTTTCGCGGCTTCTGAAAATGAGTCTTTCATTTACCTTCTATTGTACGTCGATGATATGTTGATTGCGTCGAAGAGCCAAGTAGAAATTGAGAAGTTGAAGGCTCAACTAAGTCGGGAGTTCGAAATGAAGATTTGGGAGAAACGAAGATTCTCGGTATGGAGATAAGCGAGACGGAAGAAGAAGGGAAGCTTAGTTTGACCCGAGTCAATATTTGAAGAGGATGCTTACAACGTTTGGTATGAATGAACAGACAAAACTGTAAGTACTCACCAGTTCCTCGATTCAAGCTTAGTGCTCAATTATCTCCCAAAAATGATGCGGAAACGAGAATATATGGCAAAGGTACCATATGCAAATGCGCGGTTGGTAGCTGATGTATGCAATGGTGTGTCTGACACTGACATTTCACATGCGGTTGGTGCGGTAAGCAGAATGCAATGCGTGATCCTGGTAAAGGACATTGGTTGGTCAGGAAATGGATTCTACGGTATATTATAAATCGTAGATGTTGGTTTAGTATTTCACCGAGGATAATATTGTTGGTCAACGTGTGCGGTCGGATATTGTGATTCGACTACATGCGGGAAGATTTAGATAAACGTCGATCAACTACGGTTATGTGTTTACTCTTTGCTAGAGCACCCGGTCGGTTGGAAGTCTACCTTGCAGTCCACGCTTGCTTTGTCTACTACGGAGGCGAGTATATGGCGATTTACGAGAGGCTCTGAAGGAAGCTATTTGGTTACGAGGTTTGCTTGAAGACTTGGGAGTTGGTGAAAAACATATTAAGGTGTTTTGTGATAGTCAGAGTGCGATTCATTTAGCAAGGAACCAAATCTACCATGCACGTACAAAGCACGATTGACGTTCGTTATCATTTCGTGCAGAGATTATTGAAGAAGGTGGAGTACTAGTTCGGGAAGATTAGTACGATAGAGAATCTGAGATATGATGACGAGAATTGGTAACGAATCAAGTTCAAACATTGTCTGACTTGATTAACATCTGCAATCTGAATTGGCACTTGGCGTGGATCTAGTAATTGAAGAAATCATTTAATATTACTTAAGTCGCTAAGGTGGAGATTTGTTATATAGCTCCTTAGTGAGCAAATTAGAAAAGTCCGTTGGTTAGGAATGAAGATGGGTGTTGGATTTGGGGCTATAAATAAAGCCTTCCTTCGCCCATTTGTAAACATCCAAAAATTTGTAAATCTTCCTCTCTTTTGTAAGGGTAATTGATTAGCTCAATTTTGCCCAATTAGTTGTAATTTTGGAGTTCATCCATTTGGAGTTAGGGTAAGTGGTGAAGGACGCCCGAGGACCTAGGTAACATTTGTACCGAACCTCGTTAAATTTCTGGTGTTATTATTTTTCTGCTTTAATATTTTTGTTTCAATATCTGTTTTAGTTTATTTTAGCATTATATTTCCAATAGCATTATTTTGTCGGGTTAGTTTGAGTTCTATTCATTTAAATCATAAGTGAATAGTTACTACTTAGAATAGGGAAAATATACCCGATTTTCCCAACAGGTTCCATATACCGTATGAGCTTATGCTTGTAGCTTTTTCCCCTCTTTTTGCTCTCATTTTGGATTGGATTTCCAAGGTGAAGATAAAAGGTAGTTGATGAACTAAAAATTAAGAAAATATGCTGAATATGTGGTTATGCAAAGCCTCTGTCTTATTGATGCTTATTGGTTCGTGTACTAAGCAATTTTTATCACTCTTAATCACAAATGATATGTTTTGTTGTATTCTATAATCAAGAGTACCATGAACATAGAGTAGCTCATACAAAGAGGGAAGAAAGTCACTTGATTAAACTTGAAAAAAAATGTGTTAAAGTATAAAAAATAGTTCCACGTTGATTAAAAAATACTAGTGTAATATTTATAAATAATATAAGACTTATCTTCTTTAAAGGTTGAATTTTTAAGAGTTAATATCTCATGTTACTTTTATATTAATATATACTAAAAATTAACATAATATTAGAGCTTTAATTTATTAAGGTTTAATTGTATGACATAACTCCTCATATATAGATTTTCGGTTTTAACTTTCTCGTATAAAAAAACATATGTTTATTTTTTTTACAACATAAATAAATATATATTTTTTAGTGTTGTATGAAAATAAACATATATTTTTTTACTGATAAGATTAAAAGTGAAACTATGTTAAATAATTGAGTCATTTATACTTCATAAGGGTTTATCAATGGGATAAAAAAAATTAATAGACCTTTCCATAAAAAAACGCTTGGACTTTGTAAAAGGAAAGAAAGAAAAATAACTCAAATATAAAAGTAGAATATAATAAAAACAAGTTAAAAATATAAAGTATTGGATGAAATGACTCATATTGAGAGGAAATATTAGTGTATAAAAAGAGGGTTCCACATTGATTAAAAAATTATTAGTGTAGTGTTTGTAAGTATTATTAGACTTATTTTCTTTTAAAATTAACCTTTTAAAGTTAAATAATTTATGTTACTTATATTCCATACAAAATTTACAATTTGGATTGTTTATCACGTAAGTTCAATCCAAGGAAAACCTATCACATGATATGCATCAACTGGTAGTTCATAAAATAATGCATATTTTCTACCGGTGTAACATATGTGAAATAGGTTTTGCTTTAGTTTCCCGTGGATTATTTTGCGGGAAGATATCAAAATTTTTATTAGGAATTACAAATGTACAAGGTAGTTAAGGTTGGGTCCCTAAATGATTACAGAACTAGTTTAGAATCACCTTATATTCAATGGACGATTACCAATTTTGTTGGAGAATCATTCAAACAAAATATGAATTTAAGCGAGAGTTTTTTAACATAGAATGTAGGTATATGAAATTTTCACGTGTCTATGTGAAATTTTTATACATCTATATGAAAAGAAAAGTTAAATTAGTGTATAAATTTTTTACACAAATATATGAATATTCTATACAGACTTGTAATACATTATAAGTGTGTAAATTTTTTATATAGATATGTATCAATTGTATAGAAATGAAAATTGAGAAAATAAATAGTGATTGATGTATATTATGAAATAAAATTCACTCAAATTAAATTATAAATATTAATAACTTAATTATATATTATGAATTTTCTAAACAATCAAATCACGTTACAATATTAATTAGGTTAAAACTCATATTTGGCTCAAAACCCAAAAATCTTGCAAGAATATTAAGTGGTAAGTGGTATTTGGTTTGTTGGAATGTAATGAAATTAAAATTAGAATTGAAATCAAAAATTAAGAAAATATGTTGAATATGTGGTTACTCTAAGCCTCTATCTTATTAATTGATGCTTAATGTTTCGTGTACTCAAACAATTTTGATAACTTTTAATCACAAATGACGTGTTTTTGTTGTATTCCATAGTCAAGAGTACCATGAAAGTAGATTAGTTGATACAAAAAGGGAAGAAAATCACTTGATTAAATTTGAAAAAAATTGTGTTTATGTATAAAAAAAAGTCCTATGTTGATTTAGAAAAATACTAGTTAGTGTTTATAAATATTATGAGACTTACCTTCTTTAGAAGTTAACATTTTAGGATTAAGTGTCTCATATTACTTTTATATTGATATATACTAAAAAATTAACATGATATTAGAGTTTTAGTTTATCAAATTTTAATTGCATAGTATAATCTTTTCATATATAGATTTGCATTTTTAACTCCCTCAGTAAAAAAAAATATATGTTCAATTTTCTTACAACGTCAATAAATATATGTTTTTTAGTGTTGTATGAAAATAAACATATTTTTTTTGTTATCATAGCTCTATAGTTAACTCCTGTTAAGGATCTTGATATTGTTGTTTGCTTCTTAGTCTTTCATAAAACAAGTGTATTGTCAATGAATATGCGATATCTTATCACTAATCTTTTTGTGGTAATGCAAACTCTTCAATCTGCATCACTGTGTCTAATCTCTTTAAAATCACTATTGGGTGGAAAAAATAGACCTTGACTTGTGTACCTTTTAGATATTTTAAAACTCTAACAATTGCATCCCTATGTGGCTTTCTAGGTTGGTTCATAAACTGACTAAGAAGATGCATAAAAAAACATGACAGGTCTTGTAATGGCGAGATATTCCGACTATCTTCTTGTACTTTGATGGATCTTTGAGCAATTCTCTATCTAAGGGTGTAAGCTTTTTAATTTGTTCCATCGAAAACTAAAAGGGACAATACCAAGCAATCTCATATCATCCAACAAGTCGAGTATATATTTTCTTTGATATATGAAAATTCTTTCCTTGAAATGTGTGATTTCAATGTTAAAAAAATATTTTAATCTATCAATATCTTTTATTTTAACTTGGATATAAAAAAATTACTTGATTTTTGATATTGCATTGAGGGATGGAATTGTCACAAAGTTATCAAGAATGTCACTTAAATATTGTTGTCGTTTAAATGTATTTTTTTGGCTAAAATATTTTGAATATTATCACTAAAATGTCAAAAATATAAATTATTAATTTGTTTTTCTCTTTTTTCTTCTTTTTTTGGAGTAATTATTTCAATTTAATTTTTTCTCACTTTTGTAAAGAGAATATATTCTCTCTCTTTTTTTGTAGCATGTTTGCCATATATTTGAGTATTTTTAATAACTAATAATCAATAAAATTTATTTTCATACTATCAAGATTTATATATTTATAATATTTAATACAATTAAATACTTTACTTAATTATTTTATATTTTTTAACTACTTATTCTGTAATAGAAGATTCAATGGACGATGAATTCTTACATGGTCCAAGGAAATCAAAGGTCTGCTTCCACGATTTCATCTATATCGAATCTTAATATAAGAATAGTTTATATAGTCATGATTCAATTCAGGTCCACTAACTTTTGATTTCTTTCTCATTTTTCAGATCTGATTGGAACAATGGAGAAGTAGGAAGACTTTGGCCATTCATAATGGGTTTTTTCTTCCCAATCTTCGCTCGGGAGGCATCATGGACTAGTCGAAGCGGCCAAAAAATTCAAAATTTCTCCAAACTTTGAACAAATTTCGAAATAAGGGGAGAGTTGCTTCGTATTCCCCACATAACTCTGCGCGCTTATTTAATAAAAAATATTATTTTATTACATAATATTTTAATTTATTTATTAACTTATTGTTTAATATAAATATTTTAAGTATTAATATATATATATATATATAATTAATTGTTTTGATGTATTATAAATTTTTATAAAAAAAATTCATATTTTTGTTATAATTTTCATAGCTTTCGTGATTTTTTTAAATTTTTGTCGACAACGACAATATTTTTGAATTTTTGTAAAAAATACTTCTTAATATCTTCAATAACATCAATATTTCAAATCTTGATTGCATTAGAGTCATTCTCTTAATTATCATATCACTTATATAAATTAAGATTGTAGTGAACGAAGTGTCATATATTTTGGTGAACAATGAATAATCTGCCAATGATTCTTTGAAACTTGTCTTGTTGTAGAAGAAAATTTGATATAGTAGTTTTTAAAGCTTGCTTCAATCCATATAGATATTTTTTAAAGTGACACATCATCTTCTCCCTTATCATGTTGTAGCCTGGTGGAAGTTGTATATACATTTCCTCGTTAAGATTTCCATGTAAGAAAGCATTTTTCACATCCATCTAATGAAGTGGCCAATCACGAGCAATGATGAGTGCTATTAGGCATCAAACATTGACTATCTTTGCTATAGGGGAAAAAGTTTCCTTGTATTTCATTACCTCATTTACTTGTATCCTTTGGTAACTAATTGAGCTTCGTAACACTAAGTAGTTTCATCATAATGATACTTGATTTTGTATATCTACTTGCAACTAATATGTTTCTTCCCTAGTGGTAAGTTGGTATAATTATAGGTTACATTCTTTTCAAGTGCTTTAATCTCAACATCTATAGCTTATCTCCATTTTGGATTATGTTTTGCTTGTGAATAAGTGGTAGGTTCAAGCATGTTTGACATTAAAATTATAAATGCTTTATTAGAATGTGAGATATGGTCATATGAAACCTAATTAGTATAAGGATATTTAGTACCTTTGCATTTAATTGAATTTGACACCAAAAAAGATTCTTGATAGGTTGATAAATTAGTAGTTTGGCAACACTAAAAATATCAAAGCCAAAAAGAGGGTTATCTCACTCATTTAGATCGTCTAAAAGTAAGTTGAGAAGACTATATTTGAGTAGGTAAAGGACTAATTTGAGTAGTGGTTGAACTTATGGTGGTTAGAGTTAAGGTAGATAAGGTTCTGAGTGTTGATATATGATAAGGGGATGGCGTGTCTTGAGTGTGATTAGGTAGTGGTAAGATTCAAGTTTGAGTTTCAATGGTAATAGAAGGATAGAGAAAAATAAATTCATGAAAATTAACATCCCTATTAGTAAAGATTTATTTATTTCTAAGTCATAGACCTTAAAAGCCTTTTCGCTAGAAGAAAAACCAACAAAAATGCATTTTTTAACACGCTTGTCAAATTTGTGAATAGGTTGGATGTTTGTAGCAAAGAATAGGCAATCAATCACTTTGAGATTGTCATAAGCAAGAGACTTTTATAAAATAGTTCAAACGGTGTCCTTTTAGGAAGAAGAGGTGTCGGTTGATGAGATAAGCTGCATGTTGAAAACTCTTATCTCAAAATTTAAGTCATAAATTTGCTTGAAAATGTAAAGCTCTAGCATTGTTAAGGATGCATTGATGCTTACGTTCTACAACCACATTCTATTAAGGTGTCAAAACACAATTATGATCAAATTGGACATCGTGAGAAGGAAAAAAATCGATCATAGAAGAAAATTCTCTTTTATCGTCAACTCGAATTCTTTTTTCTTGGCTATTGAATTGTGTGTTAACAAAGGCTCAAAAAAAAATTGAGCAAGTTTTATGCTCAAATTTGTGTCTCATTAAAAAAATCCATATGTAGCAAGTAAAATCATTAACAATAGTAAGAAAGTAAAATGCTTTAGTAAGATATGGTAATTGAAAAGCACCCAAAATACCATTATGTATCAAATCAAATGCTTACTTAGTATTAATATAGCTAGAACTAAAAGGAAGCCTCGTTTGTTTCACCAATGAACATATATTATAAATTTTATTAAAATCATGATTTATGCTAGAATTAGAATTGATTAAAAATTTCATAGGTAAATTAGAAAAGTGTCTAAGATGTTGATATCAAAGATGGGAATAATTAACTACATTATTGATCGAAGAGGTTGACATTAGTTGCTTTGGAATTGAGAAAAGATAAAGATCATTATGTTGTTTCCTTAAACTAATTATCTTCTTCGTTACCAAGTCTTTCAAAATGCAAAATAGGGAAGAAAATGATAGAGCAATTTAATGCCTTTGTTATTTTGCTTACGGTAAGTAGATTAATCGAAAAGAAAGAGACATTAAAGGCTCTTTACATCTTTATATTTGGGTTAAGATTAAGTGTGCCTATAGCATTTATAATGACCTTTTGACCATTAAACTGAAAAAAAAGGTGATGTGTATATATTTTGCAATAGATTAGAGAAAGAGACTATATAGTCCATGGCTCCATCATTTAAGATCCATTTATTTGATATGAAAGATTTAAAATGAGAAAAAAAGTGTTGACACATATCTGAATCTGCAAAATTTACAGCACCTTTTTTATTACCACATTGAAGAAGAGTTATGATCTATTGGTATTCGTCCTAGGTGGTGAAAGTAGGTGTTTGGCCAGCATTATGGCCCATTTCACTATTATGTGTAGTTAGTCCTTGTTGTGTGATGCTTTTTTTCACTTTTTTTGTGCAGTTTTATCTTGGAGGAAAACCGTTTAAATAAAAATATCTAATATTATGTGATTGTCCCTCTTATAATGATCACAATGTAGTTTTTTTTCCCTTTTTGTTGAAAACTTTTTTTGTTTATTTTCTTATGTCAACAATCATGATTTCTCTTATTGTTGACAAATCATGTTAGCTTTTCTTGTTACAAAGCCATGGAATAGATTTTTCCAATAGAGAGAGAGGTTATATAAGTAAATTTATCCTTTATTGCTAAATATGTTTATATTTTTTAAAATATTTGAATATTTGAATATTTGAATTCTAAATTTTAATATGAAAGTCCCTTACAAATAGAACTATCTTATATACAATTTTCGAGAAATACTCAAAAAACGACTAGATACACCAAGATACAAACAAAACAAAAAGCAAGTATAAATGTACGTAGAAGAAAATTCTCATAGATCAAACTAAGTCAAATCTGTAATAGCATCTACGAATGGACATGGTAGTGTTATTGAATAACCATAAATGTTACATATATTTGGATAATAATTGCAAATTATTAACAAATATCATAAATTATATTTTTTAATATTTATTCAAAAATATACTTAGTCTAAAAAAACTAAAAGTTAACATAATAATTACTTTATTAAATAGTTAAAATATTAACATTATTTTTCATTCTTTAACTACTTAACACAAGTTTTTAAGTAAGATAAAAATAGAAAAAACTCACCGGAACAAATTTTGTAAAAATTTATAATATAGTTTGAATTAGGTCTATTTCATAACGAAGATTTCTCAAATCATTTACATACACATGTAATCACATTATACATATGTGTAAAGTAATTTCACGGATGTGTATTGATTTTTAAAATCTTTATTAAGAAATTAGTTTAACATACTCAAATTATGTTATGAATTTTTGAAAAACTTGATATTATATTAGATAATTATTGTAAAAATATGATCTAATTATTGTAAAAATATGATCTAATTATTTAAAATTTTATGTGTTTAATATTAAAAGTATTTTTTATTACATAATTATATATATAATATTAAAATATATTTATTTTTGATTAATCACGATTTCATAATTGTAATAAGTATATCTTTGTAATCAATTAGGATTAGTTTTAAGAAAAAAAGTAATTTTTACATATAATCATAATTTAGATTATCATCAAATAAGATATCTTATTTTGGAACATCCATCTCCTTCCCGTAAGGATACATGGTGTAACCACTACGTAAATCACTATTCTATTATTTAAACTTCTAATTCACTGTAACCCCGTGAACATTAATGACTTTAGAAACAAAATATATAATAATTCATACAGTTTAGAATAACACAATTAACAAAATAAATTACGATGTCCTGCAAATAGAAACCTAAAAGTACAATAATAGATTTTTGCATTAATTTAAGAAATTATATATTGTTTCATAATTTATTTACACCTAAGCTTATTCCTATTGGTTGGCTTCTAACGCAAGCAACAATAAACTACTACACATTAATCATCAAAGTACAGTAGGGCGGAGGCAAAATAACTTAAGAACATAAATAAATATATTTATTAATAATTAATTAAATTATTACATTTTAATATTGGTTATATATATGATTATATTATGTTATCACCATCACTTACTTGCTTTGTGGGTTAAGATTGATTATCTGGATCTCGATATAATCATTGCCATACTTCAAGTTCCTTGCGGGACAGTTTTGCATCATTGCATTCTCTAATCATCACCATCACGAAGCCCGTTAGTAATTATATATATAATTTCAAAAACTTATTTTAATATAAAAAAATCTATTATATTATTATATTTTAAACATCATTTAATATTATTTAATATTATTTTTATTATTATTATAAATTTTAAAATATTATTTTTTAATATCTTCGTTCCTTTTCCATTACAACAGTAATCTCATATGTCGTATAGTTATATTTTAACCCCTTTTTTTTTATGAAATTGTATTTATATTTAGTATCATTTAAAATTGTTTTCCCGACACTTACTTTAAAAATCTGTTGTTCGAATATTGATGGTGTGAGTTGTATGTATTTTCTCTCGCTCTACTGCTTGACTATTGGCGGAAAATTAAAAAAAAAAGTTTATATTAGTTAAAAAATATTAATATAATATTTATAAATAATAAAAAATTTACATTCTTTTGAATTTAATCTTTTAATATTTCATATCTCATATTATTTATATAATATATAAATTTTATATTGTATCATAACTTCATTCGATTATTGGACCAAGAAAAATAACTAATAAATTTCTCACAAAAAAATGCATGAAATAATAATAAATTATCCAAATAAAATTATAATATAAAATATTAAATTAAAACGATCATATTTTAATAGGATATTAATGTATAAAATAAAATCTTATATTAATTAAAAAAAATATTATTATAATATTTATAAATAATATGAAATTTAAAATTAAGTGTTTCATGTTACTTATATACTATACAAAATATAATAAAAATTAACTTAAATTCAATTTTACATTCTCCTCAAAATACACGTGAGATTTATTATTTAATAACACTTCCCAATTCATACAACATGAGGAACTTTAAGTTTACATGCTTTTTAAAAAGGCTTTGATTTATATTTAAGAATACTGAGACTTAAAATTGTGTTAATGGTAATTTTTTGCTAGAAACATTCATATATATCAAACCAGTCTTACAACATGATTAATTTGGAAAAGTTCTTACCAACTTGCAAAAATTGTGTTCATGGTTGCTTCAAAAATTACCACGTATGTAATGATTTCAGATCAATTGTTAGAATTTTGATGTATCACTGTCGGAGAAAAATAATATTATTTATTAAATAAATTTTACTTTTTTTAAGTAATTTTATTCACATATTTATTATATATTAATAACATATTTAAAATTTTACATCAAATTTAAACTCCATATGTAATATGTATAAGATAATTAAAATACTTTTTGAGTTAAATTATTGTGAAACAAAAACTAATATGACAATTTAATTTAGGTGAGAAAATGTAGTTCCAATTATCTAACCAATAATGAGATGTGATTTTTCTTCTGTAATAACTTAATGCATAAAAAAAGTGGGGTTAAAAAATTCAATAAATTAATTGAGATTTATTTTAATAAAAATGTAACAATCAAAATTAGATAGAATAGAATGATGCTTAACCCGGGAAACTTGAAAAGGGAGTCACTGATGCAGTTGAAGTAACACCAAATCTATCTCTAACCCTTCTTCTTCATATCATTAACTTCTTTCTGAAAACACTCTCTCTCCCTTGTTTTCTTCTCTTTTTACCAAGAAAAAACAACATATAACACTATCACAATTTCTATGGTATGCTGAATTTCATTGTTTTCTCTTGTCTTGAACTCAAAGTTTATGTTTTTATATTCAAGCTTGATCGGTTTATTTTGTATGAATTTGATAAATTTTAAGTTCATTTTCTGGGTTTCATAAAAAAAAAAAATCTTTTTCTTTTTACATGGGTTGCTTTTGTTTTCTGAATTCACTCCATTTTTCCTGGTTTCTAGCTTTTATATGAGATGAACTTCAAGGTTGTAATTGTCTAGTTTTGATATCTTTGTTTCTCATCTGTATTTTTGGTTTTCCCAAGTCAAGACCCTGATTACTATAATTGTTATCAAAGTTTTTCTTCTGATTCATCTAATTGCCGGAAGTTACATCATTACTCTAGAAGTCATAATGATCTGTATTTTTTTTTCTTGTTAAAATCCTAATGCTCTGTTCAGTTCCTCTGTTTTATACTTTTATGCTTTTCATTTCAAAGTTTTTGTAAATTGTAATGAGTTGTTCTTGGCAGGTTTTAATTTGTGATCTTAAAAAATGAAAGAGAAAGAAGATACTAACTACTCTCCAGTTGGGGTTTTAGAGGACTATTTTAAAAGCTCAGACTCTGAATCAAGCTCTTCAAAAGAGCCCAATTTGGACTCTGAGGGTCAGAAAAGTTCTAAATCAGCCTCTTTATGGCATGGGTTTCTTCAACTATTAAAAACTAAATCCAAGAAATCTTTAGCCACAATGCACCCTCTTAGTGTCATGAAACTTTCTAAAAGAATGAGTTCTAGTATGAGAGAAGTTATAACCCCAAAGTTGGACTCTGATATTGGTTTTGATCATTTCAATTCACCTTGGAAGAGTTTTACTTTGTATGAGCTCCAAGCTGCAACCAATTTTTTCAGCCGGGGTATGTTACAATGTTGTGTTATCGTGTGCACTTAAGATTTCACGCTTTGAATTCTTATTTCTTTAAGAATAAGAATGTTCATAACCTGTTTGTTAAAATTCCTTAAAGAATCTTTTTCTCTGTTTTGGTGTAGATAACTTAATTGGAAAAGGTGGCTATGCTGAAGTTTACAAGGGCCATTTGTCAAATGGGCAATTTGTGGCAATTAAAAAGTTAATTCGGGGATCATCGGATGAAGTCACTGCAGATTTCTTATCAGAAATTGGGATCATGGCTCATGTAAATCATCCTAATACTGCAAAATTAATTGGCTATGGAGTTGAAGGTGGACTATATTTGGTCATTGAATTGTCTCCACATGGGAGCTTAGCATCTTTCCTTTATGGTAAGCTAACTTATTACCAATGTGCATTCTACGTTGAGGACTATAAATTTGGGCTAGCGTGAGCTGATTTTTTTTCTTCTTGAAAAATATGTAACTGTTCCTAGGTTCAAAGGAAACACTGGAATGGAGTATTAGATATAAAATTGCCCTAGGAACGGCAAAGGGCTTACTATATCTTCATGAGGATTGTCAAAGGAGATTTATCCACAGAGACATTAAGGCTGCTAATATTTTGCTCACTGAGGACTTTGAGCCTAAGGTATTTATGAGAGAAATTATTTATTGTTCCTTGATTATGTGATGACGTGATACTCTAGACCAATGAAATTTAAAATTAATGTAAATCTTTTTTTGAAAAATAAATACTTAATAAGAGGTAGAGAGAGAAAACAATCTAATTGGTAGAGAATATACTCCAAAAATAATAAATAATGACTTATCATATTCATCCTATTTTGAGCTTGTACTGTGCTGTTATTAATCTATTTTGAGCTTGTACTGTGCTGTTATTAATCTATTTTGAGCATTCAATGTTTTGCTAGTTCGAACTTTATTGGTCATCATTTTTTTTGCAGATATGTGACTTTGGTCTTGCCAAATGGCTACCGGAGAAATGGACTCATCATGTAGTATCAAAGTTTGAAGGCACTTTCGGGTTTGTAAACCTTGTGCTTTCTCCTCCCTTTTCTTTTTTTCTTGTTGTCAAAGACTTCTCACACCCTAAGAGTACATTACCACTGCAGCTATCTTGCTCCAGAGTACTTACTTCATGGAATAGTAGATGAGAAAACTGATGTCTTTGCATATGGGGTGCTACTATTGGAGTTAGTCACTGGACGTCGTGCTTTAGATTACTCGCAGCAAAGCCTTCTTTTGTGGGTAAGTTGTTTGGTTTCTTTGTGATAAATCTCTAAGTGCACCAAGTTCAATAGATAAATGAGTTTTTTCTATATACCCAGGCAAAACCTTTGTTGAAGAAGAATGAAATAAGAGAGCTAATTGATCCCTCTCTAGTTGATGTTTACAACTTCAGACAGGCAATTCTCATGCTCTTGGCTGCTTCTTTATGCATACAGCAGTCTTCAATTCGTCGACCGAGTATCAGACAGGTACTATATTTGTACAAGTCAACTATTTTACAATGAAAACATACTTAAACAGTCTTAAGAACAATATATACTGTAGCAGAAGCTGTTATCCTGTTAGTGCTATTTGCTTCTTTTGTCTAAATAACCCAAAATCGTATTATTTGGAGTTAGATTTTATTTTTTTACTAAAATCGTTCGAAGTTAAGGTTTACCACTGTTGTAATAAGATATAGTTTTATTATGGTAAGCTTTACCACAATACTGATAAAGTTAGTGTGGCTTTTCACGTTAGATCAATACTTGATAAAGTTAGTATGACTTTCCACATTAGATCAATACCTTGCCAAGGATTCTATTTTTTATCAAAATTATTCAGAGAAAAGGCCTTACTATTATTGTGGTAAGACATTGTCTTGTTATGATAAGCCTTATCACAACGTTATATGTCTTCCCATATTAGATCAATGCTTTCTCATCCTCACATAAAAGTTTGTTAGAGTTTCATTCATGATTCTATAATGTAGAGATATTTTGGTATTAATATTGTATGTGTAAAACATAAGAGAAATGATTTTAGTAAAAAATAGATTTAATTGCAAAATCCTTACGAGTTTGGTAAATCACTTGCTTCTTTTCATATAAACTATTTTAGTAGATTTTGTGTCTTATATGAAGATCAGATTTGTTTTTCTCAAAAATAGCTTAAAAAGTTGATCTTGAGGTTATTTTATGAGTTTACTTGTGAGGTAATGTGTTCACTAACCGGATTAATTACAAGAAAATTGCCAATATTTACATTAGATTTATTTCTTTATGGTGCCCTGAAAACATCTATGTGAAGTTTTGATTATATGCATTAATTTTTTTTCTTCAGGTTTTAGAGCTTTTGCAAGGCGAAGTTCGCTGCTTAAAGTGTATGAAAAAGAGTAGAATGTCATTTTTCCGTAAGGCCTTACATGATGATGGCATGAATTCACAAGCCTGAAATTCAACAAGTAATCTATCATATTCTCAACATGTTTGGTATGAGTTCCTAAAGTCATCTCATTCAGTTCAAGAGACATCAAAGTATTAGTTATGCTATTTGTATGGTTCAACTCAAAAGGAACAATTGAGTTTCACATCTTGTACATTATAAAGAAAATAAAATAAAAGAAAGCAGCCAAAGAAAATGATAGTGCATGTTCTATCCATGTACATAAAAAGCATATCCTTAGGAATTAAAAGGAATCTGAGAGAAAACATTTTTGTTTAAAGAAGCCATTAAAGCTTTCCTGTGGTCACTGTCAATTAGCTGCAGTATTTCTTTTTTCTTCAAGCTTTTCATTTTGAGTTGATTATTTGTTAACGGACATGGGAAATTTTACAGGTACACAAGCTATAACAACTGAAGTATTTAGGTATAATAGTTATTTATGTGAGCAGATTAGTCTACTTATTCCACTTGTTTTGAAAATATGATCACAATGATATAAAAGTACAATTAGGTCTAGTAGCAATTTTTTAATGTTTTACTTTTACTTTTTTCAATAACATTTCACAAAACGACTTTTAACAGGAATAATTGTTTAAATAAATTAAAAAATAGTATTATTTTAAAAAAATATTTAAAAAATAACTATTTGTATTTGTGGTATCACTTTTTAAAACAATTGTAATAAAATATTTAAGAAAATAACTAATAAATTTAAATGTTTAGGTTTAAATAGTTGCATGTGTATTTATCTCTTTGTTAATAAGTTAAATAAGAAGTTTTGATCTTTTGTGGATAGAAATTAGTCAAGTTAATTGATTGTAAAGTAATAAAGAATTTTGCTTGGTGGCTTGACTATTATCACATTGTGCAAATTTACATTATATTTCTCTCTAGTGGTAATAGATGATGTTATTTGTATGAAGATGCAAAGATGATTGTTTCTCATGTGTAGAAGCAGTCAATCATGTATTTTGACCTCATTGCTTGTGTTATTAATAACACCTATTAAAATCAAAAAGTTTATATATTTTAAATTTTAAATAAATTTAATATAATATTATTCATAAATATAATCGAGTATACATAATTATATTATATTTAATAAAATTTTGATACATTATTATATATTTGTGATATAAAATAATGATACATAATTAACTCTATGAAGTATTTTGATTTATTTGATTTTTATAATTTTTTTATTTATAATTCAATGTGTATTTTCAGCTTAAATTTGGTTGGATTTTAGCAAAGTCACCTTTTTGGAGAGTTTTGATCAGGGTTGAGAATGGGACGGAATATGGTTAGGATCTCTTATATATTTTTCATCTTTGAATTAAAATTTATCTCTTATTTTAATTTAAAATATTTGCGGTGATATATCAAAGATCTTCCTCCAAAAAACGGATCCCAAAATAAAGAACTTGAATGCAAGTAATACTTTAAATATTATTTTTAACTTTTAATAATTTTTAATTTTTATTATAAAGGAAAAATTATAAAGAAATTAAGCTATAATAAATATTTTATAATGAAAAAAATTTAGAACCTATAAATAATAAAAAGAAATAATATTTATGTGAAAATAAAAAATAAATATATATAACAATAAATACATGATCTTTTTTATAATAAACAATATTTAAATAATTTTATTACAAATTAGTTTGAAATAACAAAAATAAATTATAAAATAATTATAAAATTTTAGATTTATAGAATTTAAATAATTTTTATAAAAGAAAAATTATTTGTACTAAAATAAAAAATAACTTAAAGGAAATATAAAATATAAAATATATTATTTATTAATAATTTGAGTGATATAGCTAAATTTATAAAAAAAAAATTAAAAATACAAATTTTTATATATTTATTAAAATAGGTATATAGTTTCAGGGAATTCAATATTCATTCTTCCTCCCCCATTATATTATAAAATACTAATATTTGTTTATCATTTTTTTATTTTTTATTTTTTATTTTATTGTATTTATCTTTATTTCTATTTGAAAAATCTTCACATAAATTTTGAAAAGTTAAGATGGAAAAATGTTAAATATTATTTATTCTATGTATATTAAAATGTTAAAATATTTTTATATATATGTTAAGATTTTATTAAAATTTCATAGTTTTAAAATATTTTTCACCCAATCCAATCACAATTATTTAAAGTTAAAATTTTCTTTATTCTTAATTTTCTCATGTCATACATAATATTGAGTGTAAAATAATTTACGAAATGTGAAGTAATATAAAAATAACTAATGAGTAAATAACTCGCATGTTAACACAGTCAATATCAAGTCAACAAATAAGTGTTAATATTAGTTAAATATTTAACATGATATACAACCAACATTCAAACTCTTAATTAACTGATAATGAAATAATTAAGCAAATAACACTCCTATATTCAAATATATGTCTATCATTATGGGTAAGAATCATTATCAAATATATTTTTTCCTATAAATAGTCATCATTATTTAACATTAAAACATAACTTCATAACTTCTCAACTATAGACAATGAGATCTATATTTTCTTCATAAATATATTTTTGTATCATAAGGGTATACACTGGTCTCCTTCTTTCTCTCACTACCTAGACTTGCTTAAGTATCGGAGGGCTAAAGACTGTCACACCCCATAGTGATCTAAGGTCCTAAGGTTGTATTATCTATTCTCAAGCCTACAAAAAATATAAGTGCACCCAATCAATGATGTTAACAAGAATCGATATCAACATCTGACACCGTTTGTGGGAACGAGTGTGCTCTGCTAGTTGAATCACAACTATAGAGAAATATGTACAGTGTTCTTTAACATTCTGAACTAAGTGGTCTTTGAAAAATGCCCTAAAATTTAAGAAGAAAACTAGTTTAGAATAAGTTAACTTTGTATGATCTTTAAAAGCCACACATTTATCTCATTTCAAGATGAACCACCCTCTTAAATCTAACAATAAAGTTTTTGCAAGGGATAATGAGGTTTCACCTCATGTCTAGCAAGTCATGCAACTATCTGTAGAAGCTACTAGAACCACAATTCCATCCCTGACAAAGGATAAAGAAAAATGATTCATACATCTTCTGGCGCGTCAGTATGGGCACTCAATAGGCATACCTGTCGCATCAATACTAGCCAAGATATGGTCGAACACGACATATCCACTACCATCCAAGGAGTGGCAAGATAAAGTATGTTGAACACATAATGATCAAACAAACTCGATGGTGTTACCTAAGCATCGCCAATTGACCCTCCAAGGACCACAAGCCTTTGGACTAGAAAACATTCTTACGACATCTTTCAGTGCCCATAGTGCACTCAACCTAGTCCACAAACACAATAGGCTCATATTAGAGACGTAATCTACCCCAGTAAAGTCTAAACCCACAGTTTGATAGACAGGTTTAGCTCATACGATCCAAGAGTTAACATGTGTGCACCATAGCCACTATCATCAAATGATGGCTTAATTTTCAACCTTTAGAAAGTGAGCCATCCTAGGTTACTAGACATGAAAGCCTAGTTAGACATCCATAATGACTCAACTCGAAAAGGACCCACCTTCCATTTTTCTTCTTATAGAATGTCCTTTATTTGGATCTCAAAATTTGTGCTTCACTTGAAAAATATGATACTACTATCAGAAAGATCACATGCCGAATAGCCTTCACCATCCGAAAGGTCATATGTTGAATAGCCTCTCTTCAAAATTTAATGTTCAACAAACATCAGAATGGCCTGTATGCTCTATCATGCGCCATAAACGCGATTGGGCACCAAAAAAAATAGTTTTGCATTGAATTTGGCCAAAACTAGTCTGTTTTGTCAAACATATACAAGAATTGGTTTGAGGCTAGTTCTCAAGGAAGTAAAAATCCTTTCGACGAGACAATTCTATCATTTATATATTTAACATTTTTTGATATACGTGTAGAAATAAATGTGCAAAATGCATGTATGAAGAGGCATTCACCCATACAATTTAATCAAAATTTTGGGAAAATCTTCACTCAATATTTCATTCATCCAATGCATCTACGTAATGTTTTCTCTTTCAATGATCATCATTATGGTGCTTTTAAAGAGTGATCGATCGCTCTTCAATAAAGAATTAAATAATGAACTTGTTCCTTATACAAAATAGGACGTGTTTGCATGGTCCTATGAATACATGCCCAACATTGATCTAAGTGACCTCATACACAGCCTCAATATAGGTCTAAAGTTCAAGTCTTTCATACAGAGTTCACCCAAAAAAGTACAAAGACATCCACTTATAGATGCCTAAGAAACGTCCCATCGACCATCCATCTTGGACCAATTGGGACCATCTAGAGAAACTTTTATCCATCGTGATCCAAGCAACCATCTCGAGGCTTGTATACAAGAACATTTTGTCCTAACTAGCCATGTTAACCATGTGACCTCAACGACTAATGGCTACCCCATAAATCATCACCTATGATGGTACTAAAAACTCTTATAATACATGGAAAACTTTAAGGGATAGGACCATATGTCCACTATGCCCCGGGTCATGCTAGACCTTTAAATAGGTAACAATTATGCCTCAAGTTCAAGAGTTACTACAACTTTTGTGCCCTACCTCTACAGGTAATGTTGGACATTTGAATAAGCAGTAGTTATGCCCCGAAATTAAGAGTTACTACAACTTTTGTACTCCACCTCTATAGGCCAAACAAGACCTTTAAACAGATAGAAACTATGCCCCAAGTTCAGGAGTTGCTACAACTTTTACACCCCATCTTTACAGGCCATACTTGACCTTTGAATCGGTAGAAACTAAAAGGGGACTAATATGTGTGAACTATGAAAAGTAACACACCAATATCCTTAGGGTCAGAAGCTACTACAACTTCTGTGCCCCATCTTTATAGGTCATGTTGGATTTTTGAATAGGTAGTAACTATACCTTGGGTTTAAGAGTTGCTATAACTTCTATGTCTTACCTCTACGGGCTATATCGAACCTTTGAACAGGCAAAAACTACGCCCTAGTCTAGGAGTTGCTACAACTTCTACCCATATCCATGCAAACATATATTTGCTCATATTGAGGACTTTAAGTCTCTAACCTTGACTGTTGATAAAAATTGTCATGCATAAATAGAATGCAACAATATTCACGATAGAATGAAATAATCCACCAAGGACTACAAAAGTTTTTTAGGTCTCAAGACCAAATGCTTGGATAACTTGATAAACTCAAGTACACCAAGTAGGGGGACTAGTATACCATAAATATCCTAGTTCAAAAAAATCACCCTTACTTAGACAAAATGAAAACAAATCATACAAAAGTGACAAAGATCAAGCATAAGCTCAAAGGGTACACGATCAAATTAAAAGTGATCAAACTAGTTAATGGACACATGAAAAACTGGGCCAACATGAGCCCACCAAATGCACATGGATGGAAAAAATACATGTGGCTTGACATGACACATGATCGGATATGGCACATTTAACCCTGTATGAAAAATAAACAAACACAGTATATGTGACCTAACATGGCACATAGCCAAACACAATAGTTTTGACCTGACATGGTACATGGTCGGATAAGGCACATATGACTCGACACATCACATGTGACCCGATAAGGTATATGGCTAAGCATGAAAAATATAACCTGGCATGATACATGTTTGTACACGACACATGTGGCCCGACATGGCATATGGCCAGACACGACACATATAACTCGACATGGTATATGGTTGGAGACGACACATATGACACACCATGGTCGAACACCACACATGTGATCCAACATGGTAAAAATGGCCAAACACTGCCCACGTGGTCAAGTAAGGGAAGTATAGTTGGACATATCATATGTGGTAAGATACAATATATATAGCCAATTAGGTTGTGCATGGACATGTAACCATCCAAATCACCTTGGACCCATTTCCCAATAAGTACACATTATTTTGTACTAACACTTTGGATCATAGATCCCAATAAGAGTCATGCTCAAGAAGCACCCATCATCTCCAAATAGAAAAGATCAATAATAGACCTTACAAAAAAGTAAAAGAGGTACATAAATGCTACACAAGAACATAATCATTAGTATATGATTCAAAAATACAGAAATAGAAAATCTCAAAGCACATGACATTTTTAGTCTCTAAGACTGACTAAAGGTTATGAAGTCTAGACTTTTGTTTAGCATATACTTCTATTTAATGGGCCATGATGCCTTGTCCACTACTTTCCTAGGTCATGCTAGATCATGTGTCCTTCTAGAGAATGGACACCTTCAATAGTGCACTTTTACAGGTTCTCCCTTATCGGGTACATTCAAATGTCCAACCATATGTTTATATTCTGAACAAAATCCAAACACAATTCAAGCACATAATTTATTAAGTAGACCAGGATGTTGATCCTACCAAAACTTGAGGCAATCAAGACATAATACCCTACCACCTACACCAAAAAAAGAAATCAAGACCTCTATGCACTAATGGCACTTCGCTCTAACAAGGAACATAAGTACACATTTTAGAAAAATAATTACAATGAAGAAAAGCCTAAATGTTAAAAAGAAAGATATTTACAAGAGTAGTATCAAAACCCCTATACTTACGCAATCCTCACAAAAAAGGATGGCTATGTCATCGATAGATCCTGTAAGGATTTCAGAATCACCATCGCAAAGAGAACCACATTGTTGGGATCATCAACAACCATTGCCCAACTCAATACGCACTCGAAAGCCATATCGTGGACCTAAGCTGCCCACATCATGACAAGTTGGACACACCATGAGTGGTTGGACCATGGTCAGGCACACCATGGCTAGCCAGACATGGGTCCCCCTTTTCTCTGTCGGTTCTTCACTCGACAACCATCTTACACTACTCGTCTCGATCCATGATCACTCATTCCCATAATGGAAAAGTCCAATCCTATTCATCGGTCACTTTATCCATTCATCAAGGAACCTATCCAAGGGTTCCAAGTTATTGGGTAGCCCATAGGCTTAAAAGTCCACACAATTGATCAATGTCCTCCCTTCAATAATGAAAAGTGAACCTATTGAGTAGTGATTTTTGACATCGATATAACTCCCTAACCGGGAATCTAATTGAGAATCAGTAAAAGTCACCAACATCAAGACATCATTGTGCACATTTTGAATGCCCGAAAAGAAAAAAAGAAAATTCATCATACAGACAAGTAATGACCAAGTAAGAAAAGACTTGACACTACTAGTGAAATTAAAAAAATAGTGAACCTAGATGGTGATGAAATGACAAAATAGACCTCTTAGCCTATGTACCTAAGATTAGCAAGTTTAGTGAGCTGATGTTAGGTGTAAAATAATTCATACCATATAGCGTAATATGAGAAATCATAGTCATCAAATAACTTTCAGGCTAGCCCAATCACTACTGAGTCACTAGATAAGCGTCAATATCAGTTAAATATCTAACATGATATACAACAAGTATTCAAACCTTTAATTATCTAACAATAAAACAATTAAATGGATAACACTCCAACAATTCAAAGATGAGTTTATCACTATGAGTAAGAATCATACATATATATTCTTTCTTATAAATAGTCACCACTATTCAATATTAAAACATAATTTCATAACTTATCAACTATAGACGCCAATATATGTACCCTCTTCTTAAATATGTCTCTTCATCACATAGAGAAACATTAGGTTTCTTCTTCCTCTAATTACCTAAACTTACTTAAGCATTAAGCATTAGAAAGTTAAAGGCAACCATACCTCACGATAGTCAAAGGTCATAATGTTGTATCCTCTATTCTCAAGTTCACAGGAAGCAAAAGTTCATTTAAATAATAATGTTGATAAAAATTAACATCAATATATAATAAATAAAAATATCAACTTAAAATTTTACAATGATATTATTTGAATTTCAATCAATGAAAAAATTTTAATATTAAAATATAATTAATTAAATATTATTAAAATATTATTTTTATTATTATAAATTTTAAAGATAATATTTTATGTAATTTTCGTAATAAGGTTTACCCTCCCCTTAAAAGTAATGTGATCACTACCCTACGATATATTTAGGGGAGAAAATCAACATGCTAAGAGACAAATCACTTAAATTCAAGATTTTAAGCGGTCCAAATTGAAGGGTTTTATTGTCATTATAAATACACCAAATTACACGAAAATGATGTTATCCTAATCTTACATTTGGTGCCAATATGTCATAATTATGTCATTTTTTATTAACACATTGAAAAAATTTAATAACTTCTTTTATCATAATTATTATTTATAATAATAAAAATTAGTAGAAATTATGAATATAAAAATATTAAATTAATTATAAAACATTTTTTTCAATGGATTAGATTTAAGCAATGTCGCTAAATTCACTTGTTTAGCTTAAGCATTAAACATTACCTTGCATACACGCTACTTCAAGCCCAATCCAGATTCACGCTCCTGTTTTTTATTATTTATTTTTATATAAGCAAAATTCATACATTTATAACTAAAATTCAATATTTAAACTTTTAATATATTTCATAATCCACCTATTTTTTAGTCATTACATGTCACATCGATATGATCTTTAAAAATGAAAAATTTTAAAGTGTTTTTCTCTCGATTTTTTGATTTCATATTAATTATTATAAGTATATATTATTACATATTTTAATAAAAAATTAAATTTATTTATCATAATTAATTGGAAATATATTTTTACCACTACAACTTAATTTATTTATTAACAAAAATAATAATCAATAATAACAATTTTATTTAATAATAACAACATAAATTATATTTTATTATAATAATATAATAAATAATTTATTTATATTACTTTTAAAAATAATATCAAAATATTATTAAATAATAATTTATATCATATATAAAAATTTAAATTATAGATAAAATTATTTGCATATTTTTAAATAATATCTACTTAATTTTTAGTTATTATATAATTTATTTATATTTATATTTTTATATTAATTAAATAATAAATTATTAATAATTAAAATATTAATAATTATATAAATTATATTTATTTAATTTTTTCATACAAAACACAAATTATTATTTTTTTTTAAATTAATCATTTTTAGCCGTGTATTTCATTAATTAAGTAATGTGAATTATATAATAAACTTTAAATAGTTAAAATATTGATAAATTTTAAAATTATAATTATTATGTTATTTTATACAAATTGATTTATAAAATATGTAAAATACGTAAACTTATTAATAATAAGAAAACGACACAATCTAGATGCATCGTGGCATTAATAAAGCAACACAGGATTAGGATTGATCTTGCAAGAAATAAATAAAGTATACGCCGTTCCATCCTCATAAATACAAAAATAAAATAAAAAATAAAAAAGGACAAAATGTACTAAATCGAACCCCCTATATATCTGTTTCTCTTTATCGAACATAGTGTTTTTTTTTTCTTCTTCTTGAAATTTATTGTCCCTTTTAATATATTTATTATACACAAATCTAATATAATAAATAAAATTTAAATAAGCCTTACAAATTAATAAAATTATAATCATAATCGTTTCACTATATTCCTTATAATATAATTTTTCATTTTCGTTTTCATTTTTATAATTAAAGTCTTAAAGTCCTTGTAAATCTTTAAAGCATTTGATAATGTCTTTGGTACAAATTTTCTAGGTTAATTAGCTTTATCTCTGTTGTTAATTTTATTTTAATGTAGGTATCTTACTTGTATTTTTTATATAAATAAAGTCATTTTAAAATAAAAATTAAAAATTAAATTAATTTATATTTTAAAGAAATTAAACAACTAAAAATGGTACAAATTAAAATAAATAAATATAATTTAATTTATTTCCCTCTTTCTCTCTCCAGTATATGCGTCCCAGCCCCCAAAATTGGGCGCTCAAGACGTCAATTCCTTCGATGTTTGTCTGCCATTTAAAAAATAAAAATAAAAATAAAAAAACTGATAAATAACTTTAAAATAAATAAATTGAAAAGGCCAAAAAAAAGAAAAGAAATAATCCCGGAAAAAAATATGGAGGAGGATCTGGGTCTCTAAATCGGAGTGTAGAGAGAGAAGGCTAGAAGAGGAACTGTTGCAGAAAGCGAGAGGTTGAGATAGATAGAGAGAATAAGCAAAGTTCTCTGATCTAAGAGAGAGAGAGAGAGAAAATTAAGGGCCCTTTAAGAACCATGGAAGAGCTTTTCAAGTCAAACTCGGAGAAAAAAACAACCTAGAAGAAGAAATAGTCCAAGTAAACAATCGGAATTGAGATCATCGGATGGTATATCCGATCGTCGGCGATAGGATATGCTCGTCGGCACCAGGGGTGGTTGGGGCAGTGGCCGAAGGAGGAGGTGGAGGAGGAGAGAGTAGCTTTGGCAAGTCGCTTCTGGTAGTTGTTGAAGAAGGAGGATGAAGAAAGGGAAGAGCAAGAACAATGGCTTGTTGCCTAATTCATTGAGGATTATATCTTCTTGTCTCAAGACTGTGTCCACTAACGCCAGCACTGTCGCTTCTACTGTTCGCTCTGCCGGTGTTTCCGTTGCCGCTACTATTTCTGCTGCTTCTTCTGAAGATCAAAAGGATCAGGTTAGCTTTTCGTTTTCTTAATTAGTTTAGTTCGATGTTGAAATTATTGCGATCTTTAGTTTAATATGAACTTTAGAGGAGCATTATTCTTGATTTCATTTGGTTAGTTTAAGGTT
Organism: Hippophae gyantsensis; assembly: GCA_030763125.1. Classification (NCBI taxonomy): domain Eukaryota; kingdom Viridiplantae; phylum Streptophyta; class Magnoliopsida; order Rosales; family Elaeagnaceae; genus Hippophae; species Hippophae gyantsensis. The sequence goes on from CM061032.1 coordinate 8,391,799, forward strand.
GTCGTAGTCTTTGAGGAAACTGCCTTATGCCTTCCATCCTATTGCAAAATTCTTTTTAATAGCTCCTGTTTAGTTCGAGTAATTTTGAAATAGGGACAGTGGATAATTGCAAAAAATATTAATGAATATACATGTAGGCCTATTTTCATACAGGTGTCCTTTTCTCGATATTTGCAGCTTCATGATCATAAATGTGCAATCCTAATTTTCTTATTAAATGATAGAATTGGTCGACCAAATTCCACCTTGCTTGCATTGATTGTGATGGTGTGGTGTCCTCAAGGTTTGAGTTAAATAAAAACTCTGCTCTGTTATAAAGTTTTTTTTACTTTTAACGAATCCAAGTATTTGAAGTTTGAACGCTTGCTGTGACCTATATATGTGGTGGTTGTTTCTTATTTTCGCTTTACATGTATTCGTCCTTTGCGAGAATCCTGAATTTCCCCCTAATTTGTGTTTTATATATGATGAACAGGTGACTTGGGCGGGTTTTGACAGGCTAGAGCTTGGTCCATCTATCTTCAGAAATGTTCTCTTGCTTGGTTACTTAAATGGATTTCAAGTTTTTGATGTGGAAGATGCTTCTAACTTCAGTGAGCTGGTATCAAAGCGTGATGGTCCAGTTTCATTCTTGCAGATGCAGCCTCTTCCTGCAACTTCCAATGAAGGTGATGGATACAGAAAATGCCATCCCCTTCTGCTAGTTGTTGCTGGAGAAGATACCAACAGCCCTGGTATTCTTCCAAATGGCAGCCACTCAGGAGGGTCAGGCAAAAATGTTAACATGCAGCCCCAGTCAGAGAACTCTGTCAAGTCTCCTTCAGCTGTTCAGTTTTACTCCCTTAGGTCCCACTGTTACGAGCACGTTTTGAGGTTCAGGTCTGCTGTCTGTATGGTTAGATGCAGTCCTCGAATAGTTGCTGTGGGTCTTGCAACACAAGTAAGCTGTTTTATTTGCTATATGTGAGGATGGCATGAACTGGAATTATAGGATAGAAATATTGTACTTTTACCTGCCTGCTTAGGGTATATGGTTATATGTCATACATCAAGCATGCTTGGCGTACCAATTTATGAGGTTGATTCTGAGTATTATGATGAAAAAGGATCATAAGAGTGAAAATGACTGCCACAGAAGTGTATACTATAAGACTATCAGTGTCTCATCTTTATCAGATACATGGTTTTATGTTATTTGGAATTCTAAATATTGATGTGATGTCTTTATCATATCTGTTCTTATGCTTTTGGAGCATGTAATATAATGAATAATGAAGTAGAGTTTCTGATTAGGTAGGTCTACCATCACATTTTTTGCCTCTTAAGGGTAGTTCTAGATGTGATAATTTCATGCCCTAAATGTTTCTGGTCGTGTTATATATTTAGAGGAATTATATGACTGACTCACTTTTCTCATATTTACTTGGCAGATATACTGCTTTGATGCTCTCACTCTTGAGAATAAATTCAGTGTTCTCATCTACCCTGTTCCTCAGCTGGCGGGTCAAGGATCACGTGGTGTTAATGTTGGATATGGTCCAATGGCTGTCGGTCCTAGGTGGTTAGCATATGCCTCCAACAGCCCTCTGGTATCAAACACAGGCCGTGTAAGTCCGCAAAGCTTTTCTCCATCTCCAGGTGTAAGTCCCTCTACATCACCAAGTGGTAGTAGTTTGGTGGCTCGTTATGCAATGGAGTCTAGTAAACAGTTGGCTTCGGGAATAATCAACCTGGGAGATATGGGATACAAAACACTATCAAAATATTGTCACGAGCTGCTCCCCGATGGCTCTAATTCTCCAGTATCATCAAATTCAGGCTGGAAAGTGAGCAGGGCTGCAGGGACTGAAATAGATAATGCTGGAATGGTTAGTTTTCTGTTTATAGTATCAAGCATCATAACTATCCTTACTTAACAAGAATCTCATTGGTAGTCTCTTGTTGTATATGGTACCTTGAGTTCCGCGTGTTCTTCTTTTTCCCCCTTTCCCTTTGTTGTTAATATATTTCCCAGCGTTTGTTACTTGTTTCATGTATTTATTTGTGTAAGCAAATTTTCTGCATTATTTTCTGATTGTACTTAAAAATATTACTGTTTTAATGGTATAGTGGAGAGCCTTTCTGCCTTTTTTGTTTTATATTTCTCAAAACATTTCCACCATTCAATTATGAGTTGGAAAAAATAAATGGCCAAAAATTTGTGAACTTGATATTATCATGTAATACTATCAGGATTCTGATTTGGCTTTTGCCTATGCTGCTTTGTTGAAATATTTCACTTTATATTAGTTTATTATTTTTCTTGGTGAAAATGAATTATTGTAGGTTGTGGTCAAAGATTTTGTTTCCAGAACAATTATCTCGCATTTCAAGGCTCACACTAGTCCAATATCTGCTCTTTGTTTTGATCCGAGTGGGACGCTTCTCGTTACTGTTTCCATATATGGGAATAACATAAATATCTTCCGGATATTGCCATCATGTGGGTGCAGTAGTTCAGGTAGCCAGAACTTTGACTGGAGTTCATCTCATGTGCATCTTTACAAACTGCACCGTGGCATAACATCAGCTGTGAGTATATTTTATTTTGAGATATTTGGTTTACTCCTCTTACCCCTTCTAATTCATTCTCAATCATTTTTTTTTCTAAATTTTAGATGATTCAAGATATTTGTTTTAGTCACTACAGTCAGTGGATTGCTGTTGTTTCGTCCAAGGGGACTTGTCATGTTTTTGTTTTATGCCCTTTTGGTGGAGATGCTGGGTTCCGGATTCTTAATTCTCAGGGTGAAAGGCAACCATTCATGTTTCCAGTTTTGTCACTACCTTGGTGGTCTGCATCATCGTACACTACAAGCCAGCAATCTTTTCCACCCCCTCCACCCATTATCCTTTCAGTTGTGAGCAGAATAAAATATAGTAGCTTTGGATGGCTTAGTACAGTCAATGGTAACGCTTCTTCAACAGGAAAAGTTTTTGTTCCTTCTGGTGCTGTTGCAGCTGTTTTTCATAATTCTCTATTTCATGGTCTTCATCATGGTAACTCGAGGACTAATTCCTTGGAGCATCTGCTAGTCTACACACCATCAGGTCACGTGGTTCAGCATGAACTTCTGCCATCGATAGGGGTAGAACAAAGTCAAGGTGGTTCAGGTCCCCAATCAGCTTCATTTGTGCACCCAATTGAGGATGAATTGAGGGTAAAAGTAGAACCTATTAAGTGGTGGGATGTATGCAGAAGGTCAGATTGGCCAGAAAGAGATGATTGCATACTAGGTGTTAGCTTTGATGGCCAGGATTTGGTCAAAAGAAGCCCAGATAATTCATGTCCTGATGAAGGATATAAACTGGAATTTTTAGACATAAACGGTTGTATGGAGCAAAAAAAGAATGTTCAAAGCTACTGTCAAAAACCCAATGAGAGGTCCTCCTGGTACATATCTAATGTGGAGGTGCAAGTAAGCTCTCTTAGGCTGCCCATTTGGCAGAAACCTAAGGTATATTTTATTGTAAAAGAAACTGATATGAATTATCTCTTGATGCCAGCTATCTGCTTACCCATTAATTTTTCATTTTCTAGATTTGCTTTTATGTTATGAGCTGTCCAAGATATGCTGATTTTGCTGGTGGAGAGTTTGAAATTGAAAAGTTACCTGTTCATGAAGTTGAATTGAGAAGGAAGGAATTATTACCTGTTTTTGACCATTTGCGTAGTGCTAAATCAAGTTTGAATGACAGGTAAAGTTCTCCTCTCTATGGAATTTAATAATTTAATGTTGTCTTTTTCCTCATGAAGTATTGGCGTTTGAATCTTGTATATGGTTCCAGTTATGGTTGTTTTGAATTTGGTGAGTAGTGCTTGTGGATTTCTAATCATGTGCAAGTCCTCTATTTATTTTATATTTGCATGGTTTTATGGTCCAGAGTCCTTGTAGGGGAATATCCCAACTCCACATTCTTAGGACCTGATCATGCTGAGGAGAAGATCACTGAAGAAATTGTTATTTGTCACTCAACACCTGCATCACTTAGCTCAACTGAAAGCTCAGATGGCGGTAAGATCTAGATAATTGCAAGGATACTTACATTAAAAATATTCAGTCTGTATTTTAGTTGTTATAATCCTGAAAAGGTGTTTGAGGAATAGCACACATGAAAACAATATTAGAAATTGGCCTTCCAGAACAAATCTGTGAACAAGAATTAAATTTTTTTTTCTTTCAAATAACTACACTACACGCACCCATTGGGATTTGAAACCAAGACCTACATCTCTTGCAACTTCTCCAAGTTGAGAACATTCCACTGGGCTACACATGCTCGGGCATGTGAGCAAGAATTAATTAAACAGGAGATTTTGTATGCTGAAAACGATCATAGATATCTGTTTCTGCATTGTCCTCTGGACATTCTTTCTAATTACATAAAGCGTATTTTAGCCTGTAGAAAATTTCTAACCTTCAAATGTCTGTATTTCTTACTTAATTCATGTCAGACTTGCCTGGGAGAAAATTGATTTAGGACTCTGAGAATGTATGGCTTGATAATTCTATGGATAAGCCTCAAAGTAATAGTTTACAGTTCGGGATATGTTTAAGATCTCTATTGAAACTTCTTGAACGCGTTACCTTAAATTTCTGAGTTTGTTTCTTCCTCAATTGATCTTCACCAATTTAGCTTGCATGCCTAGTTCTTGATTTTATGTTTGCTATGGGTGGCATTTGCTATAATACCCCTACAAAATCCTCTGGGGATCTTGTGACTGACATTTTCCTTTTTCTCCTTTAGGCTCATCAAGAAGAATTGAAAATTTTCTTGATTTGGATCAAATAAACATCGACAAGTCTTGTGCACCTATAATTCGTTCCCCGAGTGACCAAGATAAACAAAATATAGTTGGATCTTTCGTGCTGGATCACCATGTCTTGTGCACTCCATCACAACGTTTCAAGAATGGTGATGCTCATGTTGACACTCCCATCACTAGTGGTCCATGCATGTTGGTAAATAAGTTCCCTCTTCCAAAGATGGATTCTAGAAGAGATTCTTTAGCCTCATTCGCTGGTGGGATCAATAAGGTGTCAGATTTAACTTCTACACAACAAGCTTCGAGTATAGACAAGGCTGTGGAGGGGTCTTCTGTTTTGTGTGATTCACTAGATCTTGGAAATGTTTTTCATGAGGACCACTGCAAGGAACTAGATTTAACTTCTACACAACAAGCTTCAAGTTTAGACAAGGTTGTGGAGGGGTCTTCCATTTTGTGCGACTCGCTAAATCTTGGAATTTTTTTTCAAGAGGACCACTGCAAGGAACTAGATTTAACTTCTACACAACAAGCTTCAAGTTTAGACAAGGTTGTGGAGGGGTCTTCTGTTTTGTGCGATTCACTAGATCTTGGAAATTTTTTTCAAGAGGACCACTGCAAGGCACTAGATCATGATGGGGGAGATAAAGTAACTGAAACCGGGACGGTTGGAGTTGACTGCAACAATAAGCTTGAGAAGATAAAGCCCGAGGAAAATGGAGAAGACATTGACATGCTTGGTGGAATATTTGACTTTCCGGAAGGTGAAAACATAATACTAAATCTGCTATCCTCTGGAATGTTCTTTTTTGCTGTCAACTTATATGTGGATTATAATTACAAGCAATCTTTGCCTCTTCTAATTTGCAGGATGTTTATAAAATGAAGTTGAAGTTGAAGCACCAGGCACATTATTATGTGGAATGCTCCCACATTAAGGTAATTATCTCTTGGTTTTCCTTTGTACATTTCGTAGATGTAAATTCATAAAATGGCCAGTTGGGATTTAGTTGTAATACGCATGTGAGAAGCTGATTTGTTTTTTACATTCTTTGTCTTCAACTTTCTACCAAGCTCGTCCGTACTGATGAATGCAGCGTGAAACAAGTTTTCTTCCTTGTATAACAATATTCTAATTCTTCTGAAGTTGTAACAGAAGAAAAAAGGCAAAATGAATAGATTAATGTGACATTTTGTTTGTATATATATATATATATGTCCTGTTTTTTATCATTGCCATTAGAACGAGTAGTCTGGGAAAAGTTTTGACGTGAAAACATAGCAAGACGAATCCTTTCATGCCATAATTTCTCTTGGTATGAAACTTTTTGTGCCATATTTGTGCCATTTTCGACAATTTAACTATAGTTCTGGACGACACGAAAAAATGGCACAAACATTGATGAAAAGTTCTACAACTCCTAATGAATAGTATCAGTGTCCACTTAAGAATATCTTGTACAAAATTACGTAACCATTCGGCTTTTTCATCACATTTATCCAAAGTAATGAACTCAGATTTCATCGTGGATCTAGCAATGTACGTCTATTTAGAAAACTTCTATGAAACACTACTAAGTTTGAATACATATCCATTGGTAGACTTTGAGTCTTTTAGATATTCAATTTGCATCATTGTATCCTTCTAATATAGTTGGATATTTTGTGTAATGTAGTCCATAATTATGTATATATCTTAAGTATCTAAGTAGTCTTGTGATACGTTTCCAGTAATCAGATCTTGAATTACTAGTATACCTATTTAGTTTGTTTATAGCGTAAGCTATATTTGGTCTTGTACAACTCATCAAGTATATAAAACTTTCTATCACTCTAGAATATTCTAGTTGAGACACTTTACCTTTTATTCTTAGATAGGTGTAAATTTACATCTATTGGTGTTCTCACAATCTTAGAATCACTTTTGTTGAATTTTTTAAGCATTTTGTCAATATAATGACATTGACTTAGAATGAGATCGTTTGATATCTTTGATATCTTAATTCCTAAAATTACATCAGTAAGTTTCATCTCTTTTATATCAAATCTTGAATTCAACAGACTTTGTAGATTTGATCATTATTATCCATAATTAACATATCATCAACTTAAAGACACAATATAACATAACCATCTTCTTTGTCCTTGACATATATACATTTATTGCATTCGTTGATTTTAAAGCTATTTGGTCCTTGTGATACTATCAAACTTTTCATATCATTGTTTTAGTGCTAACTTCACCAATTTATAGGCATTTCCTTATTTCTCTAGGCATGAAAAACCCTTGGGTTAGTCCACGTAGATTTTTTCATCTAACTCTCCGTTTAGAAAGATTGTTTTTACATTCATTTGATGTATTTTAAGATTTCGTAGGATTGCGATAGAAATTATCATCCTTATAGATGTTATTCTGGTCAAAGGAGAATAAGTATCAAAGTAATCAAGGTCATGTCGTTGTTTGTATCCCTTAAGTATAAGCCTGGTCATGTACTTATCAATTGATCTATTTGATTTATGTTTTCTCGTGAAATCCACTTGGATTATAGTGTTTTACTACTTTGAGGTAAATCAACTAGTTCCTAAATGTGATTTTGTAAAATGGATTCAATTTCACTAGTAATGGCTTCTTGCAATTAAGGACCTTCAGAATAATTCACAGTCTCTTCATAGGTTTGAGGTTTACTTTCTAGCAAGTAGGTCAAAAAATTTGAACCATAGGATGTTTCTGTTCTAACCCTCTTACTACGTCTGAGTTCAACCCCAAACTCATCCTTAATCTCTTGTTCAGGTTCTTTGTTTTGACTATCTTCATTCATAGTTTCATATGTTCATTTAGACGAACTTGATTCTCCTTAAGATTTACCTGAAAATACATGTTCAAAGAACAATGCATTTCTTGATTCCTTTATCGTGTTCTTGTGTATGATTGGGATTTTTGACTCATGCACAAGAAACCAATGAACACTATTATTATATGCACAAGAAACCAATGAGCACTATTATTATATGCATATCCAATGAAGATACAATCTATTGTTTTTGAATCTATCCTCACCTTCTTAGGTATAGGTACAACCACTTTTGCAAGACATCTCCACACACAAATATTTATAGGAAGGTACCTTTCCTTTAAATAATCCATACGATGTCTTATATGTTTTATTCGAGGTACCTTATTTAAAGGTAATTAGCTGACAAAATAACCTCTCTCATAAGTTCTGTGGCAACTTAGAACTTAATAACATTACATTCATCATTTCTTTCAAGGTATGATTCTAACGCTAATTTAGAATCCATGCTTCTCAAGCAACAAACCTCTCAAGGTTCTTCCGAATCTCTAACATATATAATATGTTGTTTAGAATTATCTCTTTTTTAGATGTCATCTTTAGGATTACTTTGTCTCGCCATCATTCATAGAGGTTGGAAAGTTCCTCGTTCACAACTTCTTCCCATTCTCAAATGGTTTGAAGAAAGTAAATAACTTATTATTTGAACAAATGTGTCTAATAACATCACTGTTGATCTATTACTCTTTTGAGTTAAACTCGACGAATTTATATCCGAAAACAATTGCCAACATGACAATACATTTGTTGTCATCTCAAAAACAAATTCATGCTTTTAAATGCATTGATATTAAAAAAGAATCAAAATTAAATTTCAAAATACAAAAAATAATTTTGAGATTTAAATTTAATACAATTAATTCAAAATTAATTAATTTACTCAATAAACAAAACTAAAATTTCTTTGATCCTAGTCCGATTCGTATTTCATCATATATAAAACCCAATAATTCATATCTATAGACTATAAAATTAAGTACTTCAAAACTAATGAGTTTAAAATTTACTTTTTTATGAATAGAAAATTCATCACTTTTGCTGTTTTGAAAACCAAACATTTTGTAAATATAAAATTCATTTATTTTGTAAACTATAAAAACTAGTAAATATAAAATTTGTTATTTCTTAAAACGATATATCCATCTTTAGTGAAAAATAATAATAAATTTATAAATTTTTACAAGTATAAAATTTACTTATTTTAAAACACAAAATCAAGTAATTTGTCAAATGTAAAATTCTATCATTTTACAAATACGAATTTATTTATTTTTTATAACAAAATCAAATAATTTGATATTTGTGAAATATCAAATTTATCAATTATGAATTCATATTTAATCAATTATAAAATTACAATATTTTTCACTTATGAATTATAATTTAAAACATAGGAATTGATATTTGAGGAAACATATTTTTGAAATTTCAATATCTCAATACCTAAATTAGTTAATCAACATCTGCAATTTTAATATGCAAATACTTAATCCACAGATAACTATATATGAATTTCAAGAACAATTTCTATTAAAGCATTATAGCAAGCATATATACCAAGAGTTTTCATAGCAATCAAATATAATCAATTATACATTTAATCTAAATAGATAATTATATGTTACAACACGTTAATTAATTATGTTATGGACGGTGATTTACTTAGTGTGATGTACCAAAGTTAAAAGATAATCAATATAAAAGCATTTCTTAAATTGGAAAAAAAATTCAAAAAATTATAATATGCATAAATTAATAATTAAATTATTGAATTAATATCTAGGAATTATAAGAAAAAATAAATTCCAAAATAAATAATTTATTTGTTAGAAAAAAGTAAAGTAAAAGTAAAATTATATATTACAAGGATATTGGATTAAAACCATGAAAATTTACAGACATGACTTCAAAAAATAAGCAACATTTAATTCATACAAGCATACGTTATCCATCAAACTTGGTTCAAAAAAATTAAAAATCAAACCTACATAGTAATTCAAGAACTGTCACGTTATTAGAGTGGAACAAGAGAGAAGTAACATTATTAGAAATTACCGGTATCAATACTTACTAAAAAAATATGAACAAAATAAATTTAGGTACATGTAAAGATGCATTAATAATGAGTACACATATACAATTGAATTACAATTAAAATAAAGTTTTAATAACAGTAAAGCGTTAAAGAAAATGATGATAATAATCGATGGAGAAAAAAAAAATTGTTGAAAAACACCAAAGTGGCATAAAAGTAACATTAGAGAAGAAAAAAAATGCAATCAATAAAATAAAAATTAGATAATAATACTGATAACATGGACTATTAGTAACAAAAAAGAAATTAAAAAAAATAAAATAAACAGTTATCAATACACATATTTTAACAGTACAAAGTTTAACAAAAAAATATAGTAATAACATCCAAGTAATTAATACTTTCAGAGTAATAAAAAATGAAAACTGTAAACACTAATTTTTGGAAAAGAAAGTTTGTAACACTATTAGTCAAAAAAAAATAGACAAGATTGTATTTGTTTGTCCAAAGGAAAAAATGATATTAAGATAGTAGGAAATAATACACGAAAAAATAATTTAAAAATAAAATAATTTTATTAAAATTAATAATATATATATTTAAATAAATAATAATTGATGCTTGTGTATTATACAGTATTCTTAAGATAATTTTTTCGCTTATTTTGAGTGTTTGAGAATGATAAAAACTTATCTCTTAGAATACAACAATTAAACAATAATAAACTTACACTATAATTTATTATTCTACAAACTTTAAAGTGTTTGAACTCTCTCTTCAAAAAACCTAACTCTAGATAAAAAATATACAACTAAATAATAATTGTTAGGATATCCTCGTGGACCCGTAGTTTTTATATAGTGGGGGGTCCTTGGACTCTCAGTTGTTACCAGTCTCTATGAATCTGTTGACTTAAGGACCTGATCACAGGTTCGAAGCCTGAAAAAAGCAAAAGAAACTCGTCGTAACTCAGTTTAGAGACGTAATTCAAGAACCCTCATTGTATAAAAGTTACGGGTTCACGAGTATATCCTAACAATAATAATAATAATAATAAATATTTTTTTTCGTCCCATCTCTCTCTCTCTCAATTTTTTTTTCTTTCTTTCCCTTTTTTTTCTTCTTCTTCTTCTCAACACCTGTTTTCTTCTCTGTTTCTTTTTTTTTCTTTCTTCTCAATTTCATTTTTCTCAGTTTTTCTTCCATGTTTATAGAAGAATCATATAGAAACAGGAGTTGAAAATTAATGCAAAGAAATAACTAAAGAAAAGGAAGAGTAACGGAAGAAATTAATTCAAAAACGGACAATTTCAATCATAAATGAATATTTTGTTTCCGATTTAAGACAAAAACATTTAACGATTTAATTCAAAATATTTTAACAATATATGTTTTGGAATCTCCAATTCAATATCCCATAAAATCTATGTTACACGTAGTCTTCAAAAATCATACTTTTTATATATATATTGACGTATAGGACAAATTTATATCTATGTACATGTCATATCGTTTAAATATGGATATTTTATAAAAAAAATTAAGAGTCTAATTAACATATCACAAAACAAACAAATTCAATTATTGGTTTTTGATGTATTTTGCTTTGGTACATTATGATCATTTTCATAAACATTTCATGGTTAATAATAAGATTATCATAAAATACCTAAAACATATTCTCTAGGACTCCAAAACACTCGTGAGCATATGATAAGATAAGGTGGAGTAGCTGAGATGAAAAGAACAGCACAATAGGTTGCATAAATGCGAACATTGCTGAGTTATTAATTGAAGGGTAAGTTTTTTTTTTTTTTTAATAGAAAGGGGTAAGTCTTCTAAGTGCAAGCATAATATGCTATCGTGGATATTATGAAAATTAATACTAATATAAGTTTTAAATAATAAAGATAGAATAGTTAATAAAAATATGATAGTAATAAAGTAATTTTTTATTTTTATAAGCTTTAAGTAAAAGATATGTTATGCATTACATGCTAAATTACAAACCTTGTTATGAGTTTTTACAATTATTTATGCTTTTGATTGGTTAGACATTATTTTTGAATATTATTGTCTTATGATTATTAATTTTTTAAAAATAGTGATCCTTGTTATGCTCTTAATAGTTTTATAATATATGAAATTAGATCATTATTTGAGAATTTTTTTTTTGTTAATTTAGACATAATGAATAAAATGTTCATGCTCACACTTTGGCCAAGTATGTTATAAAATATGTTATTGTTATGGCTTGATGGACTCAAATAATTGAGATGTTTAAGGAGTTTTGTCTTTAGATATTTATTATCTTCTTTTTTTTTTAATGATTAAAAATTATCTTTATTATTAAAAAAAATCATATATGATAGAACAGTGTATTGGTTATTTTGGTTATTGAGGTTGATGCTATGCTCTTTCCCTCTGCTCACTTCATTTCATGTTCTTTACGTAAAGAAAATGTTTTTTTTTAAATAATAACTTAATACATATATAAATTACATGTTAACATTTAATGAGTCATTTAGTTGTAAGTGTTTTTCACACTTACTTCATCTTTCTATATCTTCAGCTTAATTTTTGATACATAAATAATATTATTTAATACATATAATAAATGTGTATCTGCTTGAGCTTTATTTAGACATTTTATTCTCACATTTAATTGCTTTGGCCCTAATTCCTTTTTTGGGCATGTTATGTACATCTTGTTTGTTTTTATTATAGATATGAATATGTCTGACCATCCTTATTTAAAGAAGGAAGCCCCACCATCTTGAATTTAAGACACTAGACAGGTCATATGCATGGTGAAACCAATGTTTAAAATGTCTATGACTAAAAATATTAAAAGGTAAATTTTATAAATATGTTAAAAATGTTTTCATTAATAATTATAGTTTTCTAAAAAGTTAAAGATATCGTAATTATTAATTAAAAAATTTAAAAGAGTTGAAAAATAAATAAATTAATAAAATTATGAATATTTTAATAAATTTTTAAATATATTACAACAATTAATTTTTTATTTAATATATTTAATATAAATATATATAACATTTATTTTGATTAAAAAATTATAAATAATTAGTTAAAATATTTAAAATAATAATCATAAATAATATTTTATTAATATTATTTGATATTTTGTTAATAATACCATGAGAATATTTATATTATTAGTTGATATTCTATCGATATTATTCGACATCATATTTTTTCAACGTTGATATTTTATCGATATTATTGCGGATAATATGTATATAGTGTATCAATATCGAAACTTTTAAAATAAAAATATTGTTGTCAATATTAAAGATGTTTTGAAACTCATATTAAATATTTTTTAAATAATAATTAATATATATAGTGGATTAGTTTTGAGTGTTTGAGCCAAAATATTTAAATTTTCATGTTATTGATTTTTTAATATTTTAAGGTTTTGATTTTTGAGATTTTTGATTCAATAAATTATTGTAACATTGTTTTAGTGAGAGTTAATCTTGAGTGATTGAAATCTTTGCAAAAAAGTGGTATCAAAACATGGTTAGTGTCACTTAACCTTCAAATCATCCTAGGAGTGCTCTAAACACACAAAGATACACTATATGTTCTTCTAAGTTAATTCCGTGGGGATTCAAGATATGAGATTTCTTAGACCTTTTTTCTCTTTGTTATTTACAAAAAGATTATATATGAAAATCAATATAAGTAATTTCATTATCGTGTTATTAATTATTTCATTGTATTATCTATTATTAAATTTTTAATTTTTGATTTTTTTATTCATTAATTTTATGATTTATTGTGTGCTTAAGTGATACTTTTGATTCAAATATATGGATATTTTAGTCTTAAATCTATTGTTTTTGAAATTTAGTTATAAGAAGTATTTATAATTGTTTTTGAAATTTAGTTATACGAAATATTTTATACTTATTTTTAAAACAATGGTTTTATAACCGTTTACTTAATTAAAATATAATATAAGTTTTAAACATTTTTGTGATTAATAGTATTATTGGTATTGAATATTTGTATTATTATTGATATTGAATATGATTAAACAATAAAATTAATTTATATTTTTTCATTAGTCTAACATTTACAAGAAATAGATACCAATTAAGAAAAGAGAAAAAATGATCTGGAATTGGTTGGAGCAGGAAAAATTGATACAATATAAAGGAATTAAATGGAACAAAAAATTGAAGAAAAAAAAAAAAGTTGTTAGAGATGGATGAATTTTTTTTAAATAACTCATATGTTTTTAAAATATTTTTTTATTATATTTTATATAGTTATATCATAAAATCAAATTTTCTTTCAATTATCCACTTTTTAGGAACAAATGAAACTAAAAACTCAATTTGCTAATAAGGATGCTAAATGACCTCAATGACTTAAACAATAAAACTAGCTCGATCCTTAGTCCATATATATATATATATATATATATATGATAAGATAAATAATGTAATGATTTATATATTTTATTATATTTTTATGTTTCAACTATTGAAATTTATAAAAGAATGAATGAAAAATTAATAATTTAAAATTTAACCATTAAGACATAATATTTTAAAATTTATGTAAATTTTTGTATGATTATTTATATTAGGAATTGAAATAATTATCTATTCAAAAACAAAGCAAATTATATCAATAATGATGTAAAAAGTTGCGTCACCGATCTTTAAAAAAACCCTTTAACCTCAAAACAATATTTTTTTAATTAATTATATTGAATAAATATGCATGCAAGTAATATTTTATTTTTATTATTAATTATATTTTAATAAAATATTATTATAATTTTAATAATTTATATTTTGATATAATATCATTATTTTTTTTAACTTTTTGACTTTAGTGACAAAACATAAATAGAAAACTAATAGTAGAAAAATATATAATAAGAAACTAATCTCTAAAAATACGATATTTACTCACCAAAACTCGTTCAAAATTAGGGTTGTCAACTAGGTCAAATGGGATCGAGAAATACCTCCCTATTTTTCATTCTCGATTTAGAATTTTTCTCCATCTCATTTAAAATCTTTATAAAGATATATCGAAAATTTTAGTGAAAAACAAAGATCATCAATAAAGATAAGAGATCATAGTTATAATTTAAATATTGTTTTATTTTTTAGTAATTTTTTTAAAATTATAAAAAATAGTTAATAATAAATATTTTATAATGAAAAAAAACAAGAATTTGAGTCAAATAAATAATAAAAATAAATAATGTTTATGTGAAAGAAAGAAAAATAAATACATAATTATTTTCTACTAAATGATATTAATAGAATATTGTTATATATTAATTTGAGATAATAAGAATAAATTATAAAATAATTATAAGATTTTAGGTTTTTAGAATTTAAATAAATAGTTTAAATAATTTTTATAAAATAAAAATTATTGATATTTTAATAGAATAAAAATAACATAAAAATAAAATAAAAAATAAATAATATATTATTTATTATTAGTTTAAATTTAAATGTAATTAAATTTATAATTTTTTTAAAATAAAATTTTACAAAGTAGAGTAAAAATGTAAATTTTATTATTATTTTATCTTATGTTATAAAATACGCAACATATTTTTCATTATCCATTTTAATTTTTCAATTTTTTTATCAACATCGTTAGGATAATCTCCCATAAAAATTTGCCACATCCAAGTTTCACACAGTAGGAGAGCAAGACCCGCAACTCCACAAAACGACAACAATGTTGCATATTGTATTACATTACTCATTTCCTTAAAAGTTGAAGGTAATTGCCATTTGCCAATAACAGATGCTTGCCTGCTTCTTCTTCTTTTTTAAGTTGATCATAATCATAAAAAATTAAATTTTTAAATTTAATAAATTAAAATTAAATAATATCTTATTCAACTGCTTTAATACATACGTGTCTAATCATCTTTCATGGTGATATGAGTAATTTTATATGGGTCACTAATATATAGGTACATTTAGTGATGGATGTTAAGATTACTTTCAATTACTT
Organism: Hippophae gyantsensis; assembly: GCA_030763125.1. Classification (NCBI taxonomy): domain Eukaryota; kingdom Viridiplantae; phylum Streptophyta; class Magnoliopsida; order Rosales; family Elaeagnaceae; genus Hippophae; species Hippophae gyantsensis. The sequence goes on from CM061032.1 coordinate 8,407,520, forward strand.
TCTTTTTTTTACTTTGTACATCTTTTTAAATGTCACATATAAATTTCATTTTATTTATACATTTTTTTTATTTTTTTAAGAAACTCTATATATAAAATAAAATAAAATATTTAAATATTATTTAAAAAACAATATAAATAAAACTAAAAATATAAGTGGGGAAGTTAGTAGATTAATATAAGTATATTTGATTACTAAATAAGTTCCGTTACACTACAATGTATTAAGAGAAAAAGGTAATAGGTGTCTTATTTATCTTATAATTTATATATTAGATAATTTATTCATTTAATTTATAAAAATAAAATATTTTAATGTTAAAAGTACACTCTAAGACTTATTATGTTTATGATTTTAAATAATTATTAAATTAATTATAATCATTTTTATAATAATAAAACATATAATATTAGACTACATTAAATTGAAAAAAGGCTCATCCCAATGTATTTGCCAGTTGAATGCCAGGATGGTATATGTTTCGTATTAGTTGTTTTTTTATTATAAAAAATTAATTTTTTCATAAACAAAAGAAAAAAAAAGTGTCATATTGTATCAAATATTACACCAACCATCTGTAACTCTTCCCGGGCCACATTTCGCTGGTGCCGTCGATGAGCTCATTTTTTTTTTTTAATGCTAATAATTTTTTTAATTAAACATGTAAAAATTATACAAATAAGAGCTAAATTTAAATTCCAAATGATAAAAATAAAGAATTATATTATCTAAATCAAAAGTCACTTAGAGCTTACTTATAATATAATATACTAACATATATCATTATTATTTTTAAAATAAAAAAAAATTATTTAAATATCACAGTATAAATTATATGCAGTAAATTTACGTGAACATTACTCGTAATCCAAACCTCAGGTTCGAAGTTCCACATAGGCTCGGACAACCGTTTGCTCCCCCAGTTCCCAAAACCCAATAACTCAATAAGGAAACAAAAAAACGGAGACAAGAAATTAATTATAAAAAGATAAAATTATAAATTATAAATTAAAATTAAAATATTTAACTCCATCTTCTCTGCGAAGCCAAAAATAAGGAAGTTCTTCTAAGAGAAGATTCAAGAATTGCTTCATTTCGAAGCCAAAACCCCTCAAATATTCAGTCTTTCTTTGTATGTTTTTTTTCCCCATATCTGCAACATCGTTGGCCTTTACTCGATTTCCCACGAGAAATTAGTTGGTTCCTCTCACGGAATAGCATTTTTTCAACTCCTTATTTTCCCAAAAGATCTGTCTTTGCTGTTCTCTCTGTTTTGCTATATAAAACCATCTAAGCTTTCTACTTTTTTCTCATTTGGGTTGAACTGATAACCTTCATTGATCTCTTCTACTGGGTTGATCAAGCTGTTGTTCAATGACGAATAAACTAGGAGCTTTGACTATTGGGTTGGTTCATAAATGGTGGTTCTCTGTTTTCTCTCTGTTTTGGTTTCAGAGTAATATGATCGCCTTTTCCATTTTAGACCCAGTTGATTTCTTGGCTTTACAATCTATTCGTAAAGCTTTAGAGGACATGCCTGGTTCTAACTTTTTTGATTCCTGGGATTTCACTTCTGACCCATGTAGCTTTTCCGGCGTTTATTGCGATTCAGATAAGGTCATTGCTCTTAATCTCGGCGACCCAAGAGCCGGTTCTCCTGGCTTAACCGGTCGGCTTGACCCTGCTATTGGAAAGCTGTCTTCTATCGCTGAGCTCTCCGTTGTCCCCGGTCGAATATATGGTTCTTTGCCACTGTCTATATCTCAGCTAAAAGACCTTCGGTTCTTCGCAGTTAGCAGGAACTTCATCTCGGGTAAAATTCCTGCGAATCTCGGTCAGCTACGTAACCTGAGGACCCTTGACCTTAGCTACAACCAGCTCACGGGAGAAATCCCTCGATCACTTGGGTCCTCAACGGAGCTTACCAATCTTATTCTCTGCCACAATCGGCTCACCGGTTCGGTTCCTCCATTTCTGTCTCAATCACTGACCCGGCTCGATTTGAAGCACAACGAACTTTCTGGCTCAATTGCTCCAAGTTCGTTCCCTAATTCTCTTCAATACATGTCTCTCTCATGGAACCGGTTCAGTGGTCCGGTTGACCGGCTTTTAATCCGTCTAGACCAGTTGAACTATCTAGACTTGAGCGTTAATCAATTCACAGGTACAATTCCAGGCCGGTTATTCTCATTCCCAATCGCAAACCTTCAGTTGCAAAGAAACCTTTTTACTGGACCGGTTGAACCGGCTGACCAGGTCACAATTCCAACCGTTGATCTCAGTTACAACCGGTTGTACGGTTCAATATCCCCCTTGTTTTCCACGGTCCAGGTTTTATACCTCAACAACAACCGGTTCATGGGTGAAGTACCGGCTAGTTTCGTGGACCGTTTATTGTCCTCAAGCATACAAATACTATACTTACAGCATAATTATCTGACAGGAATAGAGATTAAACCAACGGCTGAGATTCCAGTAAGAAGTTCTTTGTGTCTACAGTTCAACTGTATGGTCCCTCCCGTACAGATGCCTTG